>OX382296.1:2510000-3760000 GCA_947507805.1 Aporophyla nigra | reverse complement strand
AGTCTCAAGAACGACTGTAACTGATTAATATTTGTGGGTGCTGGTGCTTCTAGCATTGCTTTAACTTTTTCCGGAGCTTTTTTAAGACCATCTTTGGTGATAATATAACTTAAATAACTGATTTCATCCTGGAAAAAGCTACATTTTTCCTTTTGTAAAGCTAACGCTGCGTCCTCTAAGCGCTTTAAAACCGAGTTCAATTTTTTTAAATGCTCCTGCCTATTCTCTCTCGTTATTAAAATATCATCAACCAGCACAACACTCCATCTAGACCGGATAGCAAGCCCTCGATAGCGCGCTGAAAAATGGACGGCGCGCTGGCTAACCCAAACACTAAACGCGTAAATCTATATAAGCGGAGCGGAGCGAGAGGTGCCGCGGCAGCGGCCGGCGAGTGCCAGATATGACATGGTTTGGGGAGGTTAGGTTAGGTTAGGTTAAAACTGTGACCTCCCACGCACGAGCCGAGCGAGCGGAGGGAGCGGTGCCGCGGAAGCGGTCGGCGAGTGCCAGAAACGACATGGTTTGGGGAGGTTAGGTTAGGTTAGGTTAAAACTGTGACCTCCCACGTACGAGCCGAGCGAACGGAGCGAGCGGTGCCGCGACAGCGGCCGGCGAGTGCCAGAAACGACATGGTTTGGGGAGGTTAGGTTAGGTTAGGTTAAAACTGTGACCTCTCACGCACGAGCCGAGCGAGCGAAGCTAGCGGTGCCGCGGCCGCGGCCGGCGAGTACTAGAAACGACTAGATTACGTTGATAAGCCCTATTGGCGAAGAGTCTGTCGGTGTTTAGTCGAACACTCCTGGGCCACACCCGACATGGTTTGTGTGTAATTAGGATGTTATTTTTTTTTAAGCCTTGAAAATCCTTAAACTAATTCAAAAGGCAAGCGTTGCAATTCCCATTCGTTTTATTCGTCAATCCCACACCTTTTCCCACCTATAAATCGATGTCGATACACGAAAATTCGAAAGTGAGGTTAGAATATAAAAAAATATATTTCTCAAAAATGGGGGGGTTACGCAACTTTTCTTTCACAGGGGGGGCTCTACACCTCCCCCCACCCTTCCCCTCCCCCCTCCCTTCACCTCCCCCCTTCACCCCTTAAATTTACTGCTGACAGACTAAAACTTAACCCGACCTTGGCCAACGTGAGGTCAGCGAGGTCCTTTGTGTAAAGTTTCTCCTTTTCTCGTCCTGGCTGCAACCCCATGATAAACTTGTCGCGGAGCGCCTCTTCCACGTTGAGAAAGTTGCACTTTGCTGTGAGGCCCCGTAGTCTCGCCGCCCACTGGGAATGAGTTTCTCCTGCTAGTTGAGCGGCCGCGTAAAAGTTATGACGCTCGCTAAACCCAACGCTCTTGGGGGTGAAATGGTTGTCCAGTCGTGATAATATGTCTTCATAGGGCACATCTACAACGTCTTTAGGCAGTACCAAATCCGTTACCAATTTGTAGGTAC
Organism: Aporophyla nigra; assembly: GCA_947507805.1. Taxonomy (NCBI): domain Eukaryota; kingdom Metazoa; phylum Arthropoda; class Insecta; order Lepidoptera; family Noctuidae; genus Aporophyla; species Aporophyla nigra. Next base: position 3,758,539 of record OX382296.1, on the reverse strand, counting down.
CCTCAGTGAGTGCGCTGAGAAGAATGGCTTTTCTCTTCTTGCCTGCCGGATCTGAAGTTCCGTTGATATCATTTGCCACAAAATATTGGGCAATGCGACCTTTGTAAGTATTCCAGTCTGTGCATTATGGTCAAAATTATGTAAAATTCCAAACTGAGCACCAGACATTTTGAAAATCAATAATACATTGTGAGTAACTCATCGCCACTGTTAAGTATTAAGTTGGGTCGATGATAGGTACGGACAAGTGAAACGATAGCTGGTTGTACGCACTGGTTTCTTCAAAGATGGCACCGCACGGAAGGCGCGCGGGGAGCCGGCGCGGTACACATACATAACAAATCCCATTTTAAGTTTGCTTCGAAAGTAAGTCAATTCGCAAAGACGAGCATACAAGATAATTGATAACAACAATTAAATCATTGAAGATAATAAACTGGATTATTTATTTCAAATAAGAATAATAATGTCAATCATTTGTCAAATTTTAAGAGCAATAAATGTCAATGTTAATCTTCACAGTTTTGGTACTTATTTACTGAATAGAATAAAGCTGTTTTAAAGTGATTGATTGGCAGGTCCCTATACAATTTTGGTATTTATATATTCTTATGACCATTGGAAATCAACTTCTGAAATATAAGTGGCTTTCCATTCGAGGAATAATTGGTCTATCAGGATATCTTATGTTAAATGTAACAATGTCTCCAAGATATTAAAATAATTGGGAGTGCATTTTAACAAATTAACAGCATTCATATATGTACATACCGGGAACAGTTAATATATTTATATCCTTAAAAAGAGGTTTACATGAAGTCAATGGTGGCACACCATAAAGAGCACGGATACATTATTTTTGGGCTGTAAATACCTTAAATATTTCTAAGAACAGAATTACCCCATAGCACAATGCTGTTTAGGTGCACCGGAACATCAATTCCTGAGTCAAGCACTGCTTTTGCTAGATAATGTTGCAATTGTTTGGCAAACAGACAGCTGTTGTGCACTCATAATGTTGAGAGTGCGATATTAATATATTAAATACTAGCTTTTGCCCGCGGCTTCGCCCGCGTGGATGTCGGAAATTAATGCAAGAGGACGTACTACCGCGATGAGAATGTGTTATTCCAGGTTATATAGGTAATATAGACTCTGCGTGCTATTTTCGATCCAGATCCATTCAGCCATTTTTGCGTGATTGAGAAAAAAACACCCAATCATACAAATTTTCACATTTATAATATTATTAGTAGTAGGATTATAACTCATATTACTTAGGATTCATAGTTTATGAGAACATCACGTGTGTTGGTGTTTTTAAAATAAAAGTAATAGTATTCAGAGTAAGAAGACTGTGACATAGGGCTTGGTTTAGTTGAATATAAGTCTTCTTGGTTTTTCTTAACGCTCCTATTTTACCTATACAGACACTCAATCATTTACCAGACACCCAACATAATTATAGGAATAGTACTTTTGCCAGTGGCTTGGCCCGTATAGCTGTCGGAAAATATCACCCGGGAACCTACTACCGGGATAAAGTAGGTATCCTATCTGTTACGTATCCATGATATCTTTATCTACCTATATCTTTGTGCCAAATTCGATCTAAATCCGTTTGGCCGTCTTTGCATCATTGAGAAACAAACATCCAAAAATCTAAACATCTAAGCCATTTCGCGGTCTCTTACTTGGAATAATACTATTAGGTTTATTTTGAGTATAATGAACACACATGATATTCGCAATTACTATGAAGCCAAAGTAATATGAATTACAATCCTACTTATCCTGTACTACCCGGCCCCTGCCAACGCGCTCTGCGCCCACTTTTTAAATCTCTAATATCTTCTAAGATATTCATTTAAATTACATGCTGTAAAGGGCCATATTGATCTATATTAAATGCACAATGTATTTAGGTACTTAATTGGATATGGATTAATGCTGTATTGCTTAAAATCGCTTCGTAAATAAGCCCTTATTTCTCGTATAAAGTAAAAGATAAAAAATGGTTATTGTGGGTTATCCCTAAGAGATAGACATATACCATTGAGGACATTTTTGTAGGCCTTTTTAAGGTGTACAATACTGTAGTACATTCATCATCATCATCATTTCAACCGTAAGACGTCCACTGCTGGACTTAGGCCTCCCCCAATTTGGGGGGCCTTGCCATAATCGCCACGCTTGGCCGGCGGGTTGGCGATCGCAGTATGGTGGTAAAATGCATAGAGAACGCTGCTGCCCATTCTCTAGTGAGTCCCTTAGTCGCCTTTTACGACACCCACGGGAAGAAATGGGGTGGTGTTATTCACCACATACACGTACATTATTTTGATCTATTTCGTAGGATTCAGCCAGGGTTTTTCGAATTTTGAGACGTATGTCAGCGTAGTTTTCGAAGATAGTTATTTTTTTTTCTAAAATAAAAGAATCTTTCTAAAATAAAAATTAAATTAAAAATTTAAAAAACCCCCGACACAAAAACCTAAAATCCCTTTAAAAAGTAAAAAATAATAAAAAAACTCAATCTTGAAGTACCCAAGTATGTATAAATAATTCAAAAAAAAAAATACGTCGCGTTGGGGGACCGCTCCAAACCTAACAATTTACTTACAAATAGTCTATTACATAACCGAAGAAAACTTTTTAAAATGACTTTTAAATATTGCATTTAGGATACGACCGTCAACGACGTCTGCCCTCGCAGAGCGGTCACCCCCAACGCGACGTATTTTTTTTTTTTTGAATTATTTATACATACTTGGGTACTTCAAGATTGAGTTTTTTTATTATTTTTTACTTTTTAAAGGGATTTTAGGTTTTTGTGTCGGGGGTTTTTTAAATTTTTAATTTAATTTTTTATTTTATACTTTTTATAGGTATACTTATTATAATGTAGATTTTGTTAAGTTGTAAATACATAGAACTTCGCCGTGGCCAACAGGAAGATGTTAAGCTTCCAAAAACAATATCAATTCAATTTGATGATGCCACTATCGGCCGGAGTTGTGTTGACGAGAAAGGATGGATTCTGATAAGGCCACATAATGTAACTTTTCAAGGTCTTAGAGGATATGGAAATATTGAAAAAACAATGTTTCCTATCATTTTATGTTGGGCGATTACGGCATATAAGTTGCAAGGCACGACAGTTGAAAAAGCTGTGATTTACTTAGGTAAAAGTACTTTCGCAAAAGGCCAAGCCTATGTAGTCTTAAGTAGAGTATTTTTACTCTGCTTCAGGCTACATAGGCTTGGCCTTTTCCTTGGATGGTGTAGCAGTTTGTGAGCTCGACCAAAGAAAACTATTTAATAACCCACATGACAAATCATCTTTAGCAGAATTGCAAAGACTGAGATGTAGTCATTGATACTCTCACGTGACAATCGGATTTCCATGTCCCAATTTTCCCACCACCAATTTTCTCATTAAGCGAAGCTTGAACATTCTCGATTAAGTCATCAATATTCTCTTTCAGTGCGCTTTCATTTGAGACCCCACTCGAGTATATTTGTAGACATTCGGTTATTCTTCCCCACTTTCACCCCCCACAACTTTTAAACGGCTTAATCGATTTTCATCAAACATATCTAAGAACACTCGCACATAAGTCACCTTTAATACAAAAAAATAATAATTGAAATCGCTTCATCCGTTCGGGAGCTATGATGCCACAGACAGACAGACACACAGACAGACCGACACACAGACAGACAGACAGACAGACACGTCAAACTTATAACACCCCTCTTTTTCCGTCGGGGGTTAAAAACAGCCTAAGTTACTCCTTGTTACATCAGCTATCTGCCAGTGAAAGTCCCGTCAAAATCGGTCCAGCCATTTCAGAGATTAGCGGGAACGAACAGACAGACAGACAGACAGACAGACAGACAAAAATTGTAAAAAAAATTGTTTTGGTATATGTATCGTGTATACATCCATATACACTTAGTAAAAAGTGGTTATCTTAATATTAAAAACAGACACTCCAATTTTATTTATTTGTATGTATGTATAGATGTATAGATTTGTATATTGGACCCAGTATCAACACAAGTGGTGAACAGACCCTTCTGTTTTAAATGAAATACTAAGTATGGACTTCACAAGTTGTCCGATGATGAAACTGATGTACTTATTATATAGTAATAAAAATGCTTTGTTACATTTGTTGTTTGATTTCATGAACCATTCCAAACACCTGATATTCATCATCATCATCATTTTCAGCCGTAAGACGTCCACAGCTGGACTTAGGCCTCCCCCAATTTGGGGGGCTTTGCCATAATCGCCACGCTTGGCAGGCGGGTTGGCGATCGCAGTATGGTGGTAAAATGCATAGAGAACACTGCTGCTCATGCTCTACTAAGTCCCTTAGTCGCCTTTTACGACACCCACAGGAAGAAATGGGGTGGTGTTATTCTTTACGTCCGGCACCACACGGTAACACCTGATATTCCATATACCAATTTCTTTCTAAAACTCGAGAAATTGAGGGTGGGACACGGCATTTACATTGCTACTGGCCTATCAGTGTTTGGTATGAACCAGGTACCTTAAAAGCCGGTGCATCCAAGATTGAGTCAATAGAGAATATTTTATTAACACACATGCTGGCGCATATTAAAACGATAGTAACTGGTTCACCTTTTTCTGTATCAATACCGTAAGACCGAAGATTAAAGGGCATGTGAGGACTGAGGTCGTTTATGGTCTTGAGAGTACTTATGTCATAATCATAACGCACTGACGATGCGTAAGGAGAGAAGCATGACTTATTGAATAGGTACTCTTGACAAAAAATTTCTTCCTGTTACCTTTCCAACGTCACGCACATGGGCAATTTCAACGAAATCTATATAAAACATCATGTTTTTACGAAAGAAAATGAAACTAATCCTACATCGATGCAATAAAAGTTGTATTTTACTAACTTATGTTCAACCGCAAATTTTGACAGATGATCCGCCGAAGCTCAGCTTTGATGCGATTCAAAACTGTTTACCTGACCGATAGTTCGTAATAGTTGCTGCAATAGCAATCTTGTAGGTCAATTATTATGCGTCTTTGTATGCTTAACTAATCTAAGTTAATAAAGCATTTAATATGGACACAAATCAATTCAATTTTTCATACTATAATAACTTGCACTATAAATGGTTGCTAAACGCAAGAACTTAGAACATTTCTCGAGCTCAGATGTCTTACTGTTTGTCATCATGAAGTTGTTGGAAGTCGCGCTGTTGTTCACGTTTGTGATGCTGGTGGCTCAGGTAGCTGCTTACAACCTGAGTTCAAACCGTCCAAGTAATTTAAATCATTTTAATTCTTATCTTTTGTATAAACTTCAAGGAAACTGCAACGGTAGGTTCACAACAAGGCACATGTGAGTTATACAGTCTGAGTTACGCATTTGTGGAGTACTACATATGAAATACTATGCAATTTGATACATATATTGCCTTCGCGCTTCGACGCTTCTCATTGTGAGTATTTTGAACTGACCCACCCATACGGTCGTTCCCACTCCTTGCCGAAATCTGTTAAAAAAACGGATCAGTCAAAAACTTGGGAATATTTATTGATAAGAACTTTTCTCGGACTGCCCAGCTACAGGAAGTTAGCCGCAAGCTATTTGCATCCGCTGCGTCTTTGAAGAGATTGCGTAACTTTCTCCCGACTGCCACCAAGATTGCGCTTGCACAATCACTTCATCTACCCATCCTTGACTATGCTGATGCCAGCTATCTTGACCTTACCCAAGACCAACTGAACACACTTGAGCGCCTTCAAAACTTTTGTATAAGGTTCATATTTGGTTTGCGCAAAATTATGACCATGTTTCCGAATTTCGAGTGAAGCTCAAGTGGTTACCAATTCGCCTTCGCCGGAATGCTCATATTCTTTCTCTTTTGTATAATGTGCTATTTTCTCCCTCCACTCCTCTCTATCTCAAGAAACGTTTTCAGTTTCTTTGTGACTCCCACACGAAATTCTTAAGGTCATCAGATAACTTGAAGCCTAAAATGCCTATGCATTCCAAAATTTTCCTCGACTATTCCTTTACTGTCCGAGCCGCTCGGTTGTGGAATGGATTGCCTGTTGAAATAAAACGTGCGCAGACGTTATATGTTTTTAAAAGACTCGTGAAGGAACATTACTTGTCGTTGTGATCTTGTTGTCCTAATCGAACTGTAATTTTCTGTGTACTGTCGTTCGTCATTAATTTTTGTGTCTCATATGTATATTTAGTATGTATGTATTTATGTATATATTATTAAGGATATAAATATCTGTTTAGTTATTTTAATATATTGTATGTTTACACCATTGACATACCCATTTTATGTCCACGCTTATCACTGTCCATTCCATGGTTGCCTTGAAAAGATAGCATAAAGCGATAAGGCTGCCCATTGTATATTTTGTAATCGTTTTAATTGTTTTTAGTGATGTATTTTTATGGTATACAATAAAGTATATATAAATAAATAAATAAACAAAACACTTGGAAATGAGCTGATACTGATCCGACTTTGAATAAGCATCATTAATTTAACCCGGTGACACTAATCATCGCTACACCGATTTTATTGACAAGTTTTCGCCAAATCAAATATATCATCCTAATTTTTAAACGGTTTTTATAAAAGGGTTCTTATAATAATTATGTCATCATATTAAATAAATATTTTTTTTATTATCTTCCAAAGTTACACGTGCAAAATCTGCGTTGAAAATGTCACATTCATACTTATCGTATATTTTCATTAAATTTTAATAAATTGCTTTTCCAAATAATAGAAATCTAGAATTTTAAGTTATTTATGAGTGATCAGAGAAACATCTAATATCAGAAATAATAAGAAATCAGTCTTCTACATCATCATCGATAGTGATAGAAGTTTTGCCATTATAGCTGCACAGAATGACATGATCTGGCAAATTAAATATAAATGCACACATGACAACTATGATTTGTTTCGTTGCCCTTTTTAGTTGGACATATTTGACATTTGTTGCGATTTCTTGGAGTAATTCTTTCCAGTTCCTTGGAAGGTCCACCCAAGAAATCTGCGATTTTATTCGTCCGAATTTACCATGACCCAGCGTCATCTACGTCGATTTAACCGAACCCTAGACAATTGTTGCTGATTTTTTTTGAAAGATTTGCGCTAACCTTTTAATCATATTAATTTTTCAGGTGATGTGAGTATCTGCAAGACTCACGAGGACTGTCGACCCAATACCTTTTGTATACTTTTATCAGACGGGAGTCATATTTGCTCACCGATTCTACTTGGATGACAGAATTACATATCTGTAATTATCATGAATTATAGAAGCGAAATATTTACTGGCCTGTTAGTCTAGTGGCTAGCGACCCTGACTGCAAAGACTGAGGTCGTGGGTTCGATTCCCACCCAGGACAAATCTTTGTGTGATGAGCATAATCATTTGTTCTGTGTCTGGGTGTAATTTATCTATAATATGTATGTATTTAGAAATATATAAGTATATTTATCAGTTGTTTGGTTACCATAGTACAGGCTCTGCCTAGTTTGGGATCAGATAGCGGTGTGTTGGTTGTCCTAAGATATTTATTTATTTATTTTATTTATTTATTTAAGTGCGCATCAAATAAATTGATTAGAACCCTTGTAAAATTTATATACAAAGCTTATTGATACTTTTTGGATTTTACATAGACTATCTGAAGAACTAAAGTTACTCAGCAGAAGATTCCCATTGTGTTCATATTACGGTTTTTCTGGTTGTCAGTTGATATTCTAATAAACTGTATTCCCTTCATTTAAACTGTGTTTACCTCTTTAAATAGAATTAACCTTCCTTTATAAATCCTATCCTACTACAATGTTATAATTATGAAAGAACATTGTAAAATATGACCTGCTAGCTTTTGACAGCGGCTTCACCCGCGTGGAAGTCGGAAATTATTTCGCGGGAACGTAGGGGAAAGGAAGGCGGACGAACGGACTACTTAACAAAAAACAAGTATAGAAAAAAACTATTCATTTTATTAAACTTCTTTAAAGTCAAAAATAATCAACATTTATAACTTTATACTACGTATGAATCAAACTTTGATAAAATCACAGACAATGAAGATATTAGATGATTTCTAATACCTTCAATATGTCCGTTTTACCTTCATGGTTGAGGCAAAATGGACTAACATACAATTAATCAGTCAGCACATTTTTCACACAATAATACTGTCTCATCATCTTCATCCTCTACTCCTGCACAAGCGCAGTCCATAAATGGCATTTTGGACATTGCACCTAACCTCTGTTTGATTCCGAATACAAATAAGAACAGTACAGACCCGTCGTCAGAAAAAATATAATTTTTCCTAGTTTTTGATCTTTTTATGAGATTTCTTGCTTGCCTTCCCTTTTTGAAATTATTAGTCTGTTTTTGCTTTCCTCCTTCCTGATATTTTCGGTTTTTTTTTTGCTTTTCTTTTTTTTTTAAGGTTTCGTGTCTTTCTCGAAACAAAGTTCTTTTTTAATCTTTTCAGTCTGTTTATTTTGAGAAGTTTCCAGTCCAAAGCGATAGGGCGATAACGTAATAATTGCTGTTTTTCCTCGCTTGACGTTAGCTCTTGTAGTCCTTTCTGTTTTCGAAAAAGGCATTATATCTTTAGGGTTCCAAAATGAAATACACTGCAAGGTTCATTGACAATCATAATTGTAGTGGATGTTGAAAATTCCGTAATCCGGCTGTAATACTGTTGGTTCACCAGCATTCTTTGTTGATATGGAAGTCACGGCAGGTTGGCTGTCAATTTGGTTAGGCGAGGCAAAACGGTACCCCAGTCCATTTTGCCTGGGTCCGTTTTGCCTTTTTGCTATAAAAAACAAAAATTAAAAACAATGAGGTTATAAGTTGAGGAATAGTCGGCATATTTGATTATTAGCTTAATCATATGTCAGTTTACATACAGTTATCATTAGAACACAGTATCACAAACCAAACCAAACTGTAGGCTAATTGAAAAATTCAAAATTTATATCAAAATCTAAAAAAAATACCTAACTTACCTTGCTAAATCAGTGCACGTGCGGTCGGTAAAATTGAGTATACTGACTGAGAATGAGAACATGGTGGCCAACACTCTGACGTAACAAATTCATAAATAGTGTTACTCTTTTCAAAATTATCAAGGTGGACCGTTTTGCCCACAGGGTCCGTTTTACCTTCCTTTCCCTTACTACCGGGATAAAAAAGTACCTTATGTGGTTATAAACTATCTGTGTGTAAAATTTCATCTAAACCCGATCAGTAGTTTTTGCGTGAAAGAGCGACAAACATACATCCATACTCACAACCTTTCACATTTATAATATTAGTAAGATGAATCAACATGTATGAAACTTTCACAACAATGACTAGTGTTAAGTTTTGAAATTTGAAATAATAGAATAAAATGTAACATTGTCTTAGTCGATCATTGCGACATTTAATTAATAATACTGGCAACACTAGTGTTGGAAGAATGACGTTCTGAGATGATGCCTATGGTTTGTGCAGATAATCTTTGTAATCCTAGCAAACAAACTCTTGATCGTGTTGACAAATATTGTTCAATATCGTCGTTGGCTACTCCTACTACCAGCAATCTTTTGAGATGTGCAAGTTGCATTGATTTCACGAGGTTGGGACAACAGCTTTACAGTTTTTGGATGATATTTTAGTAGATATAGACGATCCACCTGATGTCAACAGATAATGATGTGTCGGCATTATTCAATAAAAATGCTCTGAAGAAAAACATTTTGTTTTATTTAATGAGTTACCCCCGAAATCTTTTCATCCGAAAGCTTTTCACTTGGTGACCGATGTTAACGTCTAATGGTTGTAAGAAAACATAGCTGCTAATTGTCCCAGGGATTTTTGGAATTCTCACTGCCGGCTTAGAGTCTGGATGTGCGCCCAGAATATGGTGGTTGACTCGCCCCTATTACATGGGAACAAAAATATAAATCAGACAAACTGGGTGTCTTACAGTATACGTCTGGTGTTCTGTCTAATACCTCTGAGTAAACAAGCGACATTTTATGTTTTTAATATTCGTAGTAAAATGCAATAAGTACTTGCTCCTATGTCATTCAAAATCAAAACAGACCTTAGCCCTTAACTAGTCATAACTACATACAGAGACAGTAGTTCTGACAACCTAATAGTGTGTAATGGAACAATTATAGATAAAATCTTATGGATTCTCAGTAATAACCACTTAGTTTTGAATAAAACACTGGAAGTAACTTCACGTCTCTTTTTGTTCTCAGGCGAACGATGTATGGACGTCGAGTAACGTCCTTTGTATGTTAAGATATTTGGATATAGTACGTTCTCGCGGGAAAATTTTCGAGTGATCGCGGACGAAGCCACCAGTGAAACCTAGTCTGGTAATAATTGTCAAATAGTCCACAGTACGGTACATGGTTTCTATACTTAAATTTAGCAACAATAAATTTAGGGAACTTATTTTCTTTTGGCTATTTTACTAATTTGCCTAAATTGTAAAATCGGTATACCTAAACGACAAGGTACGAAGGTACGTTGTCTAAACAGAGTGTTTTATGATCATCATAATCATAGCGTTTGTGGACTACGAAAAAGCCTTCGATTCGGTCGAAACCTGGGCTGTATTGCAGTCCTTTCAACGGTGCCAGATCGACTATCGGTACATAGAGGTGCTGAAGTGTCTGTACGAAAACGCCACTATGTCAGTCCGACTTCAGGACCAGACCTCGAAACCTATCCTTCTGCAGCGAGGGGTGAGACAGGGAGACGTTATTTCTCGGAAACTGTTCACCGCTGCACTGGAGGATGTCTTCAAGGTTCTGGACTGGAAAGGGGCTGGCATCATGGCGATAATCACTTCAGCCGAAATCGTCTACTGCTGGATACATAGCCCTCCCCCAAGCTCCACCACTTCGACCGGTTTTCTGCTTCCCGCATCCACGAATTCCTGAAACCTGCACTTGGTCATTGGTCTACCTTGTGGGAGGCCTATTAACAGAGTGTTTACTTTTGCTTGATTTATTTTGATATTTATATTGTTTGTAAACTTAACTTTATAATTTACGGTTTTTTATTGGTTTTTTATACAGCAATGGTTGTCCAATCGTAATGGTCCAATTTACGAGTTTTAGGTCGTGGTTTCGGCAGGCAGACGCTTTATTTTGTCTAAATAATCATAATTATGAATTAAATATTTAATTTTCTGTGGTTCATTATTTGTGGTTTCATTGATTGCATATACCTATGTGGTTTCTATACTGTATGTTGTAAATAATCCATTTTAATTTGAATTGATTGGTGTCCATTGTAAATGCTATTATTTAATACGATTAGTTCGAGTTACTTGAATCATTACATCGGTAATTGAGACTCAAACGAACAAAGCATTTACTTGTACCATTATTACGCTACATTTTAATACTAATCTGATTAAAGCATTTCATGTAGAAACCAATCAATTCCATTTTTTATCGGATATTTACTTGTACATAATACCTTTAAATAGCTGTAAAACGGACCAAATAATTAGAAATTACACTAGAACAGTTCACTAACTCAGTCATCATGAAGTTCTTACAAGTCGCACTGTTGTTCATGTTCGTGATCCTAGTTGCTAGTGAACCTCTTGTAAACAAGCGTTTTTATGGTAAAATATATATCTGATCATTTTCTTTTTCATGCCCCAACATTGATATCGATCAAAATGCACATAGGATTACGAATTGTGTAGAGTTCCGCAGTAGGGCTTTTTTTTGGGTGGGAAATCATCAAATGACGCCTCCCTCTCGGGTGGAGCCAAAGGCGTGTCAGACTTATACTGACTAAAACCCAACCGTGTTTCTTCAGTTGCCCATATGCCAGGGCCACAGTATCTTCTTTCGAACAAATCTCGCGACCTTGCGGCCCTGGTAGAAAACCCCAACATTGAAATCGATCAAAATACACATAGGATTACGAATTGTGTAGTGTTTCGTAATAGTGCTTATGAACTTAGTCTGTACAATGTCGGCGCAATCGCCAAATAAATCGGCGAATAATATTACTATAACGTGATAGCGTGAAAGAATGAATAAACATGAATAAAAAAATATAAAAAATCTCCATAATTTGGGTCTCGCATTTTGATCCGGCGTACATTCGTAAATTAACTCTCATTTATTTATTTATTTTAATGACATTTATAACACAATAACAGCTTACCAAGGTGATGTTATAAGCAAGACAAACAAATTAAATTACCAAAAAGTAACACCAGAAAGTAAGTAAAAGTAACACACTCATGGTTGCCTGGAAGAGATCGCACAATGTACAAAGTAAGATGGGAATATAAAAGGAAATGCATTCAAAGTATACCCCTGTAACTGTTTCATAATTATATCGCGCATACTATTATTTATGACCGCTCCTGAAATTAAGCGACACTAGAAGTACAATTCTTGTTTCAGTAACAATGCTCATACCCAATAAACAGATAAACTTGCCGATACTAAATATACCAACTTAGCCTACAGAATCCTAAACACTTATCGATGCTAAACAGACGACATTACACTAATCGTACTCAATGCGTTTTTGACGTGACAACGTCTTATAAATTGGTTTGCCGGGTGACACTTCAAGAAACTGCGTTACGCTCCGCTCACGTTATGCGCTCACAATGAGAGCGAGTGAGAGGCACGCGTCCCTTCCACTCGGGCATGGTTAGCCCGCCTAAAAGCGAGAGAGACAGAGCGAGAGAGAGAGAGTGAGAGAGATAGGCATACACACCGGTTCATGTCTTGCGCTTCTATTGTGATTTTAATATTCACATTAAAATTATTTTACCACTCAAAGTCGTTGTCACGTAAAACTTTCGCCCGTATACCGACTTTACAGGCAACCAATTTTTTTTTGTTTAGGTGTGATACCCTGCAAGAGTGACAGCGACTGTCCACCAGATGCACCGAAATGCAGTGAACTGGCCGGCAGCCCTGTTCGAAAGTCCATATGTGTGGATGAACCACCATATAAAAAAATGTCGAAGATTTGATTTGGTTATAGACAAAATGATGACAAACCACTGGCCTACTCTGTATACTTCAGAGGTCCTTAACGTTACGGGTTACGGGTCTGCACCCATTCGCCAATAAAAAAAAAATGCGTTTAACATTCAAACAATTCATATTTTTTAGATTTGAAACCCTGCAAGACTGACAGTGACTGTCCACCCGATGCACCGAAATGCCGTGAACCAGCCGGCAGCCCTGTTCGAAAGTCCTTTTGTGTGGAAGAACCACCATATGAAAAATTGTCGAAGATTTGAATTGGATATAGACAAAATGATGACAGACTACTGTGTCTGCTTCAGGGGTGTTTAACCATGTAATTAAAATTAATATTCCCAATATATTCCATCATCTGAGTTTTTTTTTTTTTGTATAAATAAAGTGGTCCCAGTTCTTTTACTTAGTGTTTTTTTTTTAATAATAGTTACATAACTTTTATCTCGTCATCATTAGCTTAGCCTTTTCCCAACTATATATGTTGGGGTCAGCTTCCAGTCTAACCCGATCAGTATTTTTCATGGAGCGACTGCCTACCTGACCTCCACAACCCAGTTGCTGGGTACCACGATACCCCTTGGTAAGACTGGTTGTCCGACTTTCTTGATACTGACGACCCGTAACGACGATCCACGAATGACAGCCCAGATCAACGGGGATAACTATTATGTGTTGTTTCTCTTTGATCATTCATGTAATCATTCATATGATTGTGTACATACAGCAATAGAATAAATTTTCTAGTACCGAGAACCACTAAAAGTCGAGGTGTGCGTGCACGACTGCTGTTTGCTGTAACTTCTTGTCGATCAAACGCAGGCTCGCGAGCACCCCTACGGCGTCTTACTACCCAGTTCAATAAGATTATCCGGGATATCGAGTTCTTTGCTGTTGCAGGAAAATTTTCAAGTATTGCATTTAAATTATACTAGCTTTTGCCCGCTGCTTCGCCCGCGTGAATGTCGGAAATTATCGCAAGAGGACATACTACCGCGGTTAACGTATTAAGAATGCATTAATCCAAGTTATATAGGTAACTAGCTTTTGCCCGCGGCTTCGCCCGCGTGGATGTCGGAAATTAATGCAAGAGGACGTACTACCGCGATAAAAATGTGTTATTCCAGGTTATATAGGTAATATAGACTCTGCGTGCTATTTTTGATCCAGATCCATTCAGCCATTTTTGCGTGATTGAGAAACAAACACCCAATCATACATATTTTCACATATATAATATTATTAGTAGTAGGATTACAACTCATAAAAATAAAAATAATAGTATTCAGAGTAAGAAGACTGCGACATAGGGCTTGGTTTAGTTGAATATAAGTCTTCCTGGATTACCTATACAGACACTCAATCATTTACCAGACACCGAACATAATTATAGGAATAGTACTTTTGCCAGTGGCTTGGCCCGTATAGCTGTCGGAAAATATCACCCGGGAACCTACTACCGGGATAAAGTAGCTATCCTATCTGTTACGTATCCATGATGATATAATACATCTTTGTGCCAAATTCGATCTAAATCCGTTTGGCCGTCTTTGCATCATTGAGAAACAAACATCCAAAAATCTAAACATCTAAGCCATTTCGCGGTCTCTTACTTGGAATAATACTATTAGGTTTATTTTGAGTATAATGAACACACATGATATTCGCAATTACTATGAAGCCAAAGTAATATGAATTACAATCCTACTTATCCTGTACTACCCGGCCGCTGCCAACGCGCTCTGCGCCCGCTTTTTAAATCTCTAATATCTTCTAAGATATTCATTTAAATTACATGCTGTAAAAGGTCATATTGATCTATATTAAATGCACAATGTATTTAAGGTACTTAATTGGATAAGGATTAATGCTGTATTGCTTAAAATCGCTTCGTAAATAAGTCCTTATTTCTCGTAAAAAGTAAAAGATAAAAAATGGTTATTGTGGGTTATCCTTAAGAGATATCATTGAGGACATTTTTGTAGGCCTTTTTAAGGTGTACAATACTGTAGTACATTATTTTGATCTATTTATTAGGATTCAGCCAGGGTTTCTCGAATTTTGAGACGTATGTCAGCGTAGTTTTCGAAGACAGTTATTTTTTTCTAAAATAAAAGAATCTTTCTAAAATAAAAGTAGCCTAAGTTACTCCTTGTTACATCAGCTATCTGCCAGTGAAAGTCCCGTCAAAATCGGTCCAGCCATTTAAGAGATTAGCGGGAACAAACAGACAGACAGACAGACAGACAAAAATTGTAAAAAATGTTGTTTTGGTATATGTATCGTGTATACATCCATATACACTTAGTAAAAAGTGGTTATATTAATATTAAAAACAGACACTCCAATTTTATTTATTTGTATTGTATGTATAGATGTATAGATTACCCGCGAGTAACAAAAAAGTTTTCGTTCGTTTTTTTTTCGTGATATTTTTTTTTTTCTAAAATAAAAGTAGCCTAAGTTACTCCTTGTTACATCAGCTATCTGCCAGTGAAAGTCCCGTCAAAATCGGTACAGCCATTTCAGAGATTAGCCGGAACAAACAGACAGACAGACAGACAGACAAAAATTTTAACAAATGTTGTTTTGGTATATATACCGTGTATACATCCATATAGACTTAGTAAAAAGCAGTTATTTTAATATTAAAAACAGACACTCCAATTTTATTTATTTGTATAGATGTATAGATTAGAATTGAGTTCATAACATTCCTACAACTCTAAAATCATAATCTCTATTTTAAATATTTTGTGTTTCTTTCTCGTTTTAATGTTTTTACTTGTACACTTGTTTACTTGTAAAAACCTTCGACTCCATACTACACGGGAATAAATGAGAGGCACACAAATGTTAAAAAATCTGACTGAAAATCCGTATTATCAGAAATAAAACAAAAACCATAGATGCAACAGTGAAATCAAAAGACTGAAATTGAGGTGGGCAGGATACATGATGAGAGGACGTGAGAAGTGGAGTAAATTGATAACAAGTTGGTACCCCAGAGAAAGTAAAAGGAAGAGAGGCAGACTGCAGAAAAGGAGGGACGAAGACATAAGGGAGGTCGCAAGAGTAATGTGGAACAGAGTGGTCTAAGAGAGATAAGAATGGAAAAGGAAGCGTTTACCGACTGGCGAACAGATTTGCGAAAAGTTAATTAGTTCTAGAATTAAGAATAAGTTTTAATGTACATTCGTTTAATATGTCAGGTTATTTTTTCACTCATTTTCTATTAGGTTTAATTTGAATAAAAGGCTATATTCTCATTTCGTATATTTTTTACTATAAATTAAATTTTTGAATATTTTTTGAAAAAAAAAACTTTAAAAAAAAGTGCACCACCGGCATCAGAAGCAGGTACCAAGCTACCAGTGGTTAGGGTTCCAGAGACAGAAACCTCGTCAGTGGTCAAAACCGTGTCCAAAATCATTATTACGCATATTACACATTCTACTTATTTTATAATGCGAAGCATTTACTATGGTCCCAAATCAATTTGCTTGGATCAGAAGGTATACTATAAATAGCAGTTACACGCAAGTAATATTGAGAAGGTGTCTATCGCCGAGCCGTGTTACAGTTTGTCATCATGAAGTTGTTGCAAGTTGCGTTGTTGTTTACGTTCGTGATGCTGGTGGCTCGTGTAGCTGCTGTCACACCATGGATAATGGACACTGACGGTAATATATTACAGTCGATGAGTCCGACCTAAAATATTTTCTTTACGGCCTGAAAACCGAAATCGTTAAATATATTTTAAACGTGAGGTTTTTGTTTGAAAGGAAATTGTTTGGTTTGATAGGGACATGTGATGAGGAGAGAAGAAACGTATTTGAATAAAAGAGTGATGAATGAAGGATGTTGATGGATGAAGAGGAAGAGGAAGGAGGACTTTAGGAGGAATGATATGAATGAGAAGGGAGTGACTGATCGCCTAACGGCTAACAGAGGCGAATGGTAGAAGATAGCATGTTGCACCGACTCAAAGTCACATGAAACACGGGGAAAAAGATGATGATCTGTTTTTCTTTGGTTAAAGTAAAAGAAAGTTCAGTCTTGTATAATAGAAAGAAAAACTAAAATTTACCAATATGTTTATTTCCGTCAATTATTGCTGACAACCGAACCAAACGAAATTTGTTCGCTGTATATAAATATGCAATATCAAATACAATGTGAACCTAAAATAAAAGACGGACTTACCTCGTCATATCATGAGTGAAACATGCAAATGGCCGCCAATATATGTGAGGGCGTGCTTTGAGGGTTACCATATAAATGACATATTTTCCACTTTTTAGATCCAGCACTATCCAATCATGTTATTATTGATTTACTTCCTACTTAAGCATTGGGTCTGTGTGTCATGCGAGCGTTTTAATTTAATTAAAATCAGTTTTTTATCATTTTCTAATCGGTGCACTCAAACTACATATTTTAAAGAAATCGAACTAGTAAGAGTACATCTTGGTTCATGTCGTATTATCAGTTATTATACTTTCAGTATATTCTTGTTTACTAGAAATTGCTATAGTTTTCCCGTAATCTATAAATTAGTAGATATCTACCAAACCTAGTTTTTTTTTTCTGTAAAACCTCGAACATCATTTATATGTATTCCATTGTTTTCCTTTTGACCTACGGAACCCAAAAACGTACGAAACCTGATCTGTCTGAGTTACAATTTCGAGAAAGAAGGTGGGTAAAGTTTAGAACATTTTTCGCCAATCATAGTCATGCAAATTCAAAGTATTTACTGACGTCATGTTATTGTGTTTATGTGAAGTTTAGGTATCGACCTTTACATCTATTCTAAAATAGTAAGAAAAAAAATAGCAAGACATATAAAAAAAAATCATCAAACTTGGCAAATTCGTTGAAGTCTTGTTATTTTAAGCACTTTTTTTAACTTTCATTACAAAATAAACTGTTAAGCACTTTATGCACCAAAACAAATTAATGCTAATTAAAAAGCCTATTTACTGTAGTATTTGAGAGACTAAAAAATATTTGTATTGACTTGCAATTTTTTTTAAAACTATTTTAGAACAAATCTAAAGGTCGATACCTAAACTTCACAAAAACACAATAACATGACGTCAATAAATACTTTGAATTTTCATGACTATTATAGGCGAAAAATGTTCTAAACTTTACCCACCTCCTTTCGTTGTAATTTTTGTTTGCAGTTTAAACCAAAAAAATTTTTTTTTTTTTCAGGACCATCAATACTTAAAAGGCTTGGTAAGTGATTCCTTGTGTCAATTAATTATTCTCATGTAGTTTTAACACGATTACAACACAAAAGATAGCTATTTTTTTTTGTTTTGTTTTTTTAATTTTAAAAACCTGTCACGGTCACGGTACACACGACATACTTCACATATTTTAATGAGACATGGGTCTATGGTCCGTAGCAACAACTTGGCGATACTATTACGTAGAACATTCACGATCAACATAAAACCATTGGTATGAGTAATTGCAACTCTAATCCCTGTATAATAAAATATAGATAAGAATGATTTCCAAGTGCAGAACTGAAGACAATTATTCTAATTTGATCGTGAATTTGCCGCTTTGCTGTACTTTGACTAGGCAACTCTAAAGTAGTCGATAACAACAAAATGACTTGAATAAATAATGTTAATAAACATGTACCTTATTACTTGTTTAGGATTACCGCCCTGCAAGACTTCCAGCGAATGTCAACACGGTTTAAGCTGCAGGACACCGTTTGGGAGACTAGATTTCCACACCTACTGTCTGCCGGGATAATCTAGAGCAGAAGATAGTGAATATTACGATTTGGGCTAGACACTTTAATCCTCTAACAGTCCTTTTCCTCTGACAACAGCAACCCTTATTGTAACAAAAATAAAGACCAATGAAGTTTTGTCGAACATGCCAGAGTAAAGTTATTATAACAAAAACAAAGAACACAACATTATGATATTGACGCAAAATCAGTAATAAAATAACTAAGACAGATAACCAGAAGAAAATAACGGAAGAGCAAGTATCAATGGATGGGGTTCTTACTAAACTTCAACTATATTCGACGACCCTAATTACTAATCTCTTTTACTGACCGTACTTCAATTAAAAATTAAAGTTATGACAAACATAAATGTCAAAAAAAAATATGGTTACATTAGAGTTTTGATCATTACTATTGTTTTAAGTTTATACCTCTGTGCAATTTATTTGGGTTTTATTATATTTATTTGGATTTTATTTATTATTGGAGTTTTAATCATTACTATACTTGTAAATTTCTACATCTGTGCAAAGATATTATTGGTGTGTGACCTAATCGTAGCCATCTTGTTTTTTTTTTCCTTTAAAAATTTAAGCGAACGATTTTTCGCAATATCTTTAAAGTCGCGAAAAACGCATGGATGAGAGACGCTTGGAACCGAGATGTATGGCGGAAAATGAGGAAGGCCTATACTCAGCAAGGGGTAATTCCGGGCTGCGATGATGATGAGATTATGAATACAATTTCAAATAACAACCGTACCAACAACGCCCGCCCGTAAGTCATGTCATTCAGATCAGGCATCAAAAGATCCTTATCGGACTCCAGCTAAGGTGTTACTGTTCAGCGCCTTAATTGTCCTATATTTATATAACAAGGTAACTGTCTAATTATTATGCCCGATTCGCACCCATTCAACGTATTTACATAGGCAATGTTGACAATATGACCGTGATAAAATTAAAACTAAATCTAAACAAGCATGCGAAAAAAAATCAGTTTCAACGTTAATGACTAGGAAAGCAATATTCAACATTGTTTCCCGAACCAGGTCTCTAAATTTACCAGTTGCTAGGGAAAGATGTCAATATTTTGGAAAAGATTTTTATATTCACTAGTGAGGCGACGTAGGGTTGCTCGTAAGCCTGTATTCGTTCAACTAGATAATACGGCAAAAAGAGGTCGTGCGCGCACCCCACGGTTGTTCTAGGTACTACGTAGCTTATCTTATTAGTAAAATCTATACCATATTATAAGGCTGTGCAGCATACACCTATTCAGAAGTTCCAGACAAGAAGCATAAGTAAGAAAACAGCGGAAATGCTTGGCTTTGGAAAACTTACTCTGAACCTTTTCTATCACTATAGAAGAGATTCCATACCGCCACAGCATATTCTAAAGGCAACCATATTAGCGATTTGTGCAGATATAAATATGTATATGGGCGGACGAATTATGTGGCTGATCTCATCAGAAAACCGTACATACGAAAAGCATTGTTTACAATTGTATTAATATGAACGTCTAAATGTAGTTTATCATCCAATAGAACACCAAGATCGTGCAATAGTGTTTTTCTAGTTAAAATTACATTATTCAAAAGGTAAAGATGCTTGACAACATTTATACTTTTAGTGAAGCTAACACACCTAAATTTAAAGATGCTAAGTTGTAGTTTATTAGCTCTGACTTCTATTAGAATCGTAAGAAGAGAACCATCTCAGAAGATCTCAACGTATAACATTGAATGCAATCTTATTCAATAGAAGTTGGTGATCAACCTTGTCAAAAGCTTTCCGGAAATCAGTGTATATAGCATCAATTTGAACACGAGAGTCCCTGTTGTTCAACAAGTAGTCTACAAAAGTTAAATGGTTGGTTGACCTTCTTTTGACGAACCCAAGTTGTTGTTGAATAATAGTATTGTGCAGTACAGGGTATACTTTATCAAGGACTAGTCTCTGGAAAACCTTTGACAAAGCCAGTAGTAGTAGATAGTATTGATGTAGGATGATAATTAACGACATCAACCTTAGGTCCCGACTTGTAAAAAGGGTTATATTTGCAAGTTTCCATGCTTAAGAGACAGATTGGTTAAATATAATAGGCAGAGGTGTACACAAATTATGAGCTTTCTCTCTTATGAAACAAGCTGGTAAACCATCCGCTTCTGGCCCTTTAGAAGAATCAAATGCCTTCAGAGCAAGAAGTACTGCATCTATAGTAAATCGTATGTCATGTAACATAGTTCAGCTGCCAGAGCAGTTGTCATACGTGGATGGAATATTAGCAGAAGTGAATGGTTCAAAACCCGAATTCAAAAATCTGAAAAAAGATTACAAATGTTTTCTGAGTTGCTAATTGACTGGTTGTTAAACGTCATAATGGATGGTATGACAGTAGTTTTTTTTTTAAATTAACGTCCATAAATGCTTCACTTTGCTTCGAATACCACCTTAAACAATGAAATGAAATATTGTATTTCTTATAATAGTTATTACATTTATTGTGGAATCTAGATCGGTAAAGCGCAAAATGCTCATAATCCGAAACATTGTAATTCATTTTCCATCTAACCCAGGCCCTAGCTTAATTTTTATAAATGTACTTTATTTTTACTCCAGTGCCGGTTATTTTATTTCTTATGTTTCCAAGAAATCAATGCTTTGAATTTTTTAATCAAAATAAGTGGAAAATCAAAGAAGCGTTGTTCAAATTCAAAGTCAAAGCATTTATTTAAATAGGCACATAAAATGCTATTTTGAACATCAACATTAAAACAGAATTGATTCTATTTGCCCATTCCATACGGTAGTTTCATATGGACAAGAATGGGCAAGAAACTCTACCGTTACTGTTTACACCGCACGATCTTTTGCAGCCTATAGTTACACTGACATCTACCCTTATCCTGCTCTCTGGTGACCAGGGTGGTGTAGTAATAGTACATAATAAATATTGACATGTACCGGGGTTATCATCCTTTCCAATACAGTATCACGGAACGGCATCAGTGTAACAGTCGTCGTCTGAACAGCAATGTAGTCCTGTAATATGGATTAATATGTATGAATTTTAATGACTATCAATTTTGATTTTTTACTAAGTGTTAGCTGTATGGTCTGGATTAGAAGCCGATCGCAATATAGTTGTATAAAGGCTGGTCAAAGTATGAGCATAAAGGTCTTGGTTTCACTTGCCATTAACGATAGTATTGATCAGATATGACGGGGTCCTCACGGTCTATCAACCTGTGCCGGATAATATTCTGCTGGTGCCGGTGTCGTGATGTAGGATTACTAAAACACTTACGTTCCGTAACAACATTTGCTCATTGCTGAGCAGATACATAAGCAACCAGCATCACGAAAGTGAACAACAGCGTGACTTGTCAGAACTTCATGAAGACTGTTGAAGTGATGACTAACAAATGCTACACTAGCAAAGTATATCTTTCCATCCGTATTTTAATTTACTTTAAAGAACCAAGTATATTCATTATTCACGCTGTTTTATGTATTTGTAGAACATTACTAGAGTTAATCATGACATGTACCTCTTGGATCGAATTTTGAGCTTGGCTTTGTTTGATCTTTGCACACCTAAGTGACATCACGGAAAGTAAATGTTTAGCAAATTGACTACCAACTTAATTTGTTCGATTATATAAATTACAACTGTCATTCGTTGACAGTCATGATCTGAAGTACACTGAGAAAACTGTCGGGTGCTGATGCTAACAAGCGTCATCAGGGCTACACATATTTTTCTAATAATGGCGGTAAAACCATCAATACTTGCAAACATTTCTGACGCACTACAATGCCACGTCAACCACAGCAGTATTCTTAGTACATTATTATAACGGACGTGTAGGTCGCTTTATAATAAATAAATAATAATAATAAACCATTTATTTTCAGGTAACAAAGACCCATAGATAAATACCTTAACCTAAGTATACATACGTTTAATAACAATTGTGTTAGTCAATATAACTTAAAAAAACTATGTTAGTAACACTAAAGTTGAAGTTGAAGTTGTTTGCTAAGTTAGTTTATGTCTGCCCGCCAATAAAGTTGACACACAGGCTGACCGTGTAGGCGGAACGGCGGATTCTTCAGTCAATATGTTACAACAGACCGCCAGCGGCCTAAGTTCCCTTCCAACTTCACAATTATCTTTAAGGTCATCGGTAACCCCGTGGTCTTCGCAGTGAATCTGCACACAGTGCGAAATATGGAATATACAAATACGTCACACTGCCTGCTTTGAAAACCATTCGTTCGCTCCTTATAAGGTTATATTTTAGCCAATGATTCACCGCACAACGTTCACATTTACTGATAAGCCACCTCAGAGCCCCGATCGATAGGCTAAGCATAATTAATTTCGTTAATGCACACCCCATCAATGTGACATACAAAATTGGTGCTACTGAGCTCAAGGATCAGCTAGTTACTGTGTAGGTTGAAAGGACATAGCAGAGCCCCTCTCTTTCCACTTTAGCTATAACAAAACCAAGTATAAATTCATTATTCATGCTAATTTAGCCATAATTGTAGAACATTACTGGCATTAATTACTATATAATGTTCTCTGCTGTGCGATAATAATTACTAATTAAGTGGCAGGGTGCATTCGACTTGCAGCGTTTATAAATGTAATAAATCGCTTTAACATAGTTTCGAGATAATGGCGCTGCAGGCTTAACACAAGCTTCGTTTTGATGACGGACGGGTAGACAAAGATGACGTTTCGAGTGTTTACGCATAACATCATTTTTGTCTACTTTTCAGCAAAGCAAAACGCACTCTTTTACATAATTCGACTCAGAATTTTTTGTTTTGCCATAGGATTTTTTTTTTAATGGACAAAAGAAATATCACTTCATAGACATAGTTAGCGTCATGCTAAGCCTGCTGGTGTTATTTATTGCATTTGTTCTCTTTTAATACGTATATAATATCTAGTTACTTTTTAGTAAAGAAAACAGACGCATTTTTGGAATATGGTATTAAGGATACTCAATGCCCAATGATTTTGACGATTTGACCTCTATAGTAGTATTTTTTCGTTAGATGCGATCTACCTAAGCAAAACCGAAACGAACTGAAGATTAAGCAAGAACACAGACATGAAGCTGTGTTGTCAACGTTTTTTCCTATTTGATTACTATTTGATTCGCTTTCTGAGAGCTCGAATATATTGTAATCCTCTAGGAATAAACATTAATATTTATTTTGAATTAAATGATGCACTTTGCCTTCTGACCTAGCTTTCAATAATTATTTTGTGTGATGATGAGGTAAGTGCTTATCGATTCTCAGTAACGGAGTTAGTTAGGATCACCTAACTTTTAACATTTCGGTTACAGAATATAACAAAACAGCTTTTCATTACAACAAGGCATTAGATAAAAGATCAAAATGTATGAAAGAGCTGTTTTTATTTTCTTTCAATAATGGTCCCATCCATAGTAAACGTTGCTCATATTCATGAGTAGGTATAGTCAGCATCAAATAGTTAGTGACAATCAGGGTATTCAAATAAATAGACGCAACCAAAAAGTCAATAATATCGGTACAAACCAAGTTTCCTTACTGTTGTCGACGATATAATCGCTCAAAAGGTCGAGACGTTTAAAATGTCAATTAGCCTATCTATTTGACATTTAAAACTTTCAGTCTATTTCCCATAAATATGATTACAGTCATCCCGCCAATGGCATACTAAGTGTTCAAAAATATGGAACACATTAGACAAATAAACTCGCATGGTATAGAAATAAACGGTTTCCCAGAGATGAAAACCTCTTTAGGTAATATAGCAGTGTTTGCATGTCGTTCTATTACCTATCAGTCATATAAATGTCAAGATGACAGCAAAAATAGTGTTTCATGCCTAGTGCTACATACACATCGGCCGGTTGACCGGCCTGTTAGTCTAGTGGTTAGTGACCCTGACTGCTAAGACTGAGGTCGTGGGTTCGATTCCCACCCAGGACAAATGTTTGTGTGATGAGCACGATCATTTGTTCTGTGTCTGGGTGTAATTTATCTATAATATGTATGTATTTAGTTATATATAAGTATGTTTATCAGTTGTCTGGTTGCCATAGTACAGGCTCTGCCTAGTTTGGGATCAGATAACGGTGTGTTGGTTGTCCTAAGATATTTATTATTATTTTATTATTACATCGCATTAGTGTTTTGAACAAGTGTCAATTCTATATTTGAGGGAGGAAGGTGTCTTCACAACGTACACAAGATGAAATAAAATCTGCAGCGGAAACTTCATATATGTGATGAATTTCTCCAGTTAATTTAATTGACTGTGTATTTCCCATCATTTAGTAATAAAGTTGGATGTCTGATGTAGACTGGTATAACTAAAAAATATTGCAAGCTTACTCATGATTGGCTTAAAAACAAAACCAAATTACAAACTACTTTTTTTCTATGTACAGAATTAATTTCTGTTCTTATTTTACGAAATATTAATAAATGTACTATTTACAATATGATTTAATTCAGAAATCATTCAAAACGTGAACTTTTTGATATTATCTGGTAAAAATAACGCGCGTACGGTTCCACCCTTCACAAGAGCCATCAAGGCATTGATGCATCGTGTCATTTGCGTCACGAATAATCGTCACAAGCCTAGCAACGAGTTTCTCACGAAGTTTCGGGTTTTTATTTATTATTTTAAAATGTTCAAAGAAATAAGAAAAAGTAAACAATAATATCATCAATTAAATAAATCAGTACGTATATTTTGATACAGAATTCGTGCCGTAAGCCTTTACAGAGAACATTTAGGTTGAAGAAGGACCTGGTTACTACTAGATTTTTCTAAAATTTGGGAAAGTTTTCTAAAATTGTACAGGATACAAAGTATTTATGATGACCATAAGTATGACATATATTTTTCATATGAAAATCCGACGGCTAGGATTCGTCAACAAATATTTTTCGGATTGGAGCGATGTA
Source organism: Aporophyla nigra (assembly GCA_947507805.1). Classification (NCBI taxonomy): domain Eukaryota; kingdom Metazoa; phylum Arthropoda; class Insecta; order Lepidoptera; family Noctuidae; genus Aporophyla; species Aporophyla nigra. The sequence continues at coordinate 3,732,676 of OX382296.1, read as the reverse complement.
ATCCCATAATTATTTTCTATGAAAGAATTAGATACTTAAATTAGTAAAACTGGCCAAGTGCGAGTCGGACTCGCGCACCGAGGGTTCCGTACAAACCTGCAGGTATTCACGGTTTATGCATAAGGTTTATATTTATGAAATTAAATGTTTTTTTTTTAAATTTTTATATTTGAGTTGACTGAATGAAAGGTAAATTGTGCTTTACGATTTATGACGTATTAAAAAAAAAACTACTTACTAGATCTCGTTCAAACCAATTTTCGGTGGAAGTTTACATGGTAATGTACAATATGTATTTTTTTTTAGTTTTATCATTCCCTTATTTTAGAAATTACGGGGGGGGACACACATTTTACCACTTTGGAAGTGTCTCTCGCGCAAACTATTCAGTTTAGAAAAAAATGATATTAGAAACCTCAATATAATTTTTGAAGACCTATCCATAAATACCCCACACGTATGGGATTGATGAATTATTTTTTTTTGAGTTTCAGTTCTATGTATGGGGAACCCCAAATATTATCGTTTTTTTTCTATTTTTGTGTGAAAATCTTAATGCGGTTTACAGAATACATCTACTTACCAAGTTTCAACAGCATAGCTCTTATAGTTACGGAAAAAAGTGGCTGTGACATACTCGGACAGACAGACGGACAGATAGACGGACAGACAGACAGACAGACATGACGAATCTATAAGGGTTCCGTTTTTTGCCAATTGGCAACGGAACCCTAAAAACGTTTAATTTACAGCACTTTTAACTTTACGTAATAAGTTCATGCAATCCATGAATGCAATAATTAAGTTAAATGTGAACTGATTTTATTTCTGTAAGTACATTCTTAAATTATAAATTGATCGAACAACTCTTTCCCGCAAGACATAGTTTGAATGTCGGTGGTATTTCACCACAACAGAATACTGTACGAAATTACATTATGAAAATAAGTAAAGTACACTAATCAGGTTATCTATATGTCGGTTAAATTATAATATTTTTCTAACTGCGTGTACTGCAGAGCTTGGCTTTTTTTGTGGGCCACTGTTAAAGCTTAGCATCCAGAGCTGGGCCTAAGAATACAGTGTTATCACCTTCTAACGTGAGCTGCGCGTGAACTTATTGCGATTGGTTTTTATTTTCATTAAAACGTAATTTATTAACATTGAACCTGCTTGCTACTTTTGAGATTGTGCTAATTATATCGTCATTAATCAGCGTTTAAGTTTCAACAAAAAAATAACAACCGACTTCCTTAAAAAAAACACTACAAAGTCAAAAATAACGTTCATTTTGGAAGTCGGTGTCTTAGGATCTGTATTTAAGGTTCTTTTGCCACCGACTTCCGAAATTTAAGGTATTTTTGTTTTTATTTTCAACTTTTTAGTTTTGGTAAATACCCGACACTAATCTAATCACGTTATTCGTTCATTTGTCGAGCAAATACTCACATGGATCCCATTGGCCGAATAGCACCAAATTAAAATGGGACCATTTGGGAAGCACCAGCTTTCAAATAAAAAAAGAATCATCAAAAACGGTTCACCCAGTCAAAAGTTATGAGGTAACAAACATTTTTTTTTTAAATACAGTCGAATTGATAACCTCCTCCTTTTTTTGAAGACGGTTAAAAAATGAAGTGTCATCCGCTTACAAGATTATATCACGTTTATACTTATAAGGTAAGGCAAGTGATTATATTAATAAATTGAGAATAATTATTATTTATATTATAAGTGCTGAATATATTTGAGCCCAAATTTACCAGATTCATCAGGTGTTGACTGACGGACTTGGAACACCCGCATTTTTAACCTGCAAAACAGTGGAGATTTAAAGAATTTTATCTTTAGGGGAAGGGCGGGCAAGAAGGATATAATAAGAAGAAACGCGTGTAAATATACATCATTTGTGTATTAAGCTTGAATACTTTACTTAGAACAATCGTTAACTTAATAAACTACCGATATACGACTATAACAATGAGATCAATCAAATCTTAAACAAATATTGTGTAACTCTTAGAATTATAAAAAAGTGGAAATTATCCATCTTGCCCCACCAGGGTAGGTAAGATGGATAGCCTGAATGTATAATGTGTATGTATTCAGGCTATCCATCTTTGTATTCAGGCTTCAGGATTTTCTTCGTTCGGAGTAAACACGGGACGAAATCTACCCAATTTTTAGGGTTCCGCACCTCAAAAGGAAAAAGCGGAACCCTTATAGGATCACTTTGTTGTCCGTCCATCCGTCCGTCCGTCCGTCTGTCAAGACCCTTTTTCTCAGGAACGCGTGGAGGTATCAAGCTGAAATTTATATCAAATACTCAAGTCTACTGTCCCTTGGAGCTGTGAAAAAATCAAACGTCTAAGCTAACGCAATCAAAAGATATAGCCGTTTATACCGCAAATATCCACAAATTTTCGAAACTCGCAAGGGAATCAAAACCTAAAGGGTACTTCCAGTCGATCTAGAATTTTGAAATTTGGTACGAAGCAACGTCTTATAGCACAAATAAAGGAAAAATTGCGAAAACCGTAAATTTTTAGTTACATCATATAATAAACAGAACAAAACACAGACAGAAATAAAACCAAGCCAAGAAATAGAACAAAACTACGACTCGATTGTCGTGATGTGTGAACTTTTACTTATATACCTACAGGTTTGTACGGAACCCTCGGTGCGCGAGTCCGACTCGCACTTGGCCAGTTTTTTTTCTCAGAACAATTGGATTGAAGATGTGTATGTAATGTGCCATACGGAATACCATATTTGAGAGAAGCTTGGCGTATAGACGAACTTTTAGCTTCCACCATGGCCTTCGCTAGGGTTTCTGAAGATCACGATCCACGTTGTGACTTTCTGTTATACATATTAACCATCTGAAAAGACAATAATATACATTTAAATTAGGTTTTACTAATCGGCGGGCAATATAGATATATCACAAATAACATGATCCATCTTGCCCACGTGGCTTATGATGAACGAAAATGAAAATATCTCATAAAATAAAACTTATAAACAACAATCCATTCCAAGCAAGCATGGGCAATGGTAAACAAAGTAAAATAACAACAAGACATATAAATTTACAAGAAAACAATAGAAATATTCAACTTTGCTTACTTTCAAAATATCGAAATCTCGGAACACAAAACATAAACACGCCACTACAATGACCGTCGCGCGCAGGAGACTGGCGAGCACTGAGCGGGGGGACAGGAGGCGCCTAGGCACGTTGTTGTAATGCCGAAATCGTAAAATTTCACTGCGTGTTCGGGATATTTTCAGTATCGATCTTCCCCGCTCTATCCATCTTACCCGCCCTTCCCCTATATATATAATTCTACCGTACGTGTGTATGTCACTGAACTCCTCCTAAACGGCTGGACCGATTGGAATGAATTTATTTGTATGAGTTTGGGTGGCACCCTGGATGGTTTAGATTCACAAATCAACCCGACAAATGGCACTGCTATCAAGTTCTAGGAAACAGGACAACGTCTGTACGGGCAGCTAGTTTTTATATAAAATTACCACATAATAGGAAAACATTTTGTCCCTACTTAATTTGCCTTTGTAATCAAATTTATCTTTATTTCAAGTTCTGTACCTGCGAATTGGCCACCCTAAATAACTATTTAGTATAAATTTATTATCTATGCATATTTAAGCATAAATAATGAATTTATGCTTGGTTTTATACAAGTACCTATAAATATCGATAGAAATGAATACATTACCAGTATATCATTTGTTTGGCTACAGTCATCATGAAGTTCTTACAAGTCGCGCTGTTGTTCACTTTCGTCATGTTGATGGCTAATGGAGCTGTTCCGCAAAAAGGAAATCTTGGTAAATGTTTTTAGTATACCCAATTCATAATAACATTAAATTTACTTTGACTGGGATACCAGCAGATATAATAGTAGCCTATCAGTCAGATGTTTAGGCGGTCCTTGTCATTTTAACCGTAACTAATAATGGTTTGAGTAACGACGACGTCTGCTCACGCCTAGCCCTGGCAACTTGATAAATTACATTTATTGGGGTCGGTTGCAGTCGAACCGGACGATACTCTGAGGACTGTTGGCCAAACGTTCTGACTTCTGACTACCCAGTAACGACTGTCAAATATCGTTAAATGACAGCCGGGCCGCCCGCATTTAACATAGCTTGCAGCATCCTGCCCCCCTAGCCAAGTTACAACCGTTTCGTATCGAATTCCGGTCTCCAATTGGTATCGCCTCAGTGACAGCAATTGTAGAAAACGAGAAGTTGGTAGTCGTGTTGACGCGCCTGAGTCGGCCGCTCATTCTACAATGTCTTTAGATAAACGACATTATAACAAAGGATGTAGCGTTGAACATTGTAGGAAAGATAAAATAAAATAAATATCTTAGGACAACCAACACACCGTTATCTGATCCCAAACTAGGCAGAGCCTGTACTATGGAAACCAGACAACTGATAAACATACTTATATATTTCTAAATACATTCATGTTATAGATAAATTACACCCAGACACAGAACAAATGATCGTGCTCATCACACAAAGATTTGTCCTGGGTGGGAATCGAACCCACGACCTCAGTCTTAGCAGTCACGGTCAGCTATTCATTCTATCATTTTGAACGATGTGAACTTGGCTACGAATTTTCTATTCGTTTGTTCTAACCACGTGAGTTAACGTTGAGATGATTTCATTCCCATACATATGATTCGTTTTCGACTGACGTTAACGACTGCAGATTATCAACTTGGCTAGGGGTCCTGGACTAAATAACCTGTGCTGCTAGCTGTAATCATACGTTTCACTGGAATAATATTTTTTCTGGTTATGGGGCCCATGAGCTCCTCTAAGATGAGTCAGTTTTTCTATTTTGCATTATATTTTAACTTATTATCATCATGCATTTCACTCTATCTCTATACTATAAATCACGAAATATAGATATCAATAAATGTAGAAATTTGAAAGATGGTGGCAGTGGGTGATATTATCACTAGAAGCGATAACAAGTGTAGTTTCAAGTTTAATGCCTAATTAAATGTATGTTTATTCATTTCACAGCAGTTCCCTGCGTTGCAAACAGCGATTGTTACCTGGAAAACGTAGACTGTTTCTGTATTGGAAAGGGTCTACATACCCACGGTGAATGTGAATGTACTGGACTTATCATTCCCGATCACCATAAACCTGGATCAGGATAGAGTTTTTTTGAGAGGAAAGAAGACATCAAGAACCGTGTGTGATTTATTTTTGTAAAATTTTTTTTGGAGACTTAATATGTAATCATCAGAAAAGAAACAAAATATTTAAAAACAATAAATTCATCTGAACTGGAATAATTAATTTGTTATTTACTTGTCTTAAATTTAAATCAAAACTGTGATTCTTTGTTGATAATATGAAATGGTTTTAGCAAGGTAATTGACGTAGAGTGTCAATTTGCTTACTAAAGCGATCCTCACTGTATCTATACATGCTAATGTGAAGGTCACTGGACAATATTGAACATAGAATAAAGCTGCTCGTAATGATTGCGCAGCTTTTATGCTGATGCATCGTCATATCGACCATAACCAATGCTCATTCTAATGAGAACTCTATGATCTATACACAATATTTGATATCTGTTTAAGTGTATATGTGACTATCCAGTAATTCTTGATTCAGGCATCCAATAAAAGTCAACTGAGATCTTTACTTCTATGCTTATACATAATAGAGCAGTGGTGGCCCAGTGCTAACGGCCCCGGCTTACAAGAAGCTTGTAGGTCGTAGGTTCAAACCCAGGCAGGCTTTACTTTGTGTAAATAATTTCATCACCACTGCTCTCAAAACGGTGAAGGAAAATATCGTTAGGAAACCGGCATGTCCTAGAACCAAAAATTCGAAGACATGTGACGTCTACCAACCCGCACTCGGCCCACGTGGTAGATTACGGCCCGCTCCCTCTCGAAGAGCCCCCAAGAAGGCCTGTGTCCCAGCAGTGGGAACAATATAGGCTGATTATGTTATACATAATACTAATACAAGAAGGTACGTATTGTATATTTGTATGGAGGTGATAACCTCCGAAGTTACTGTTCCGATTCCAAATATTCTTTCACTAAACGGTAGCTCCGTTTGATGATAAAAGATTTCTTACGCTTAAACTAGAAACAAAGAGAAAACTCGACTCCAATCCATCTAGACTAATATCATAAAGAGGCAAAGTGTGTTATTTTGTTTGCTGGAAGTAATCTCTCGAACTAGCAGTTGGATTTGAAAAAATCTTTTTTGTTTTGATAACACAATTCTTGAGAAAAGTTATAGGCTATTCAATAACAACGACGATCCCAAGCTGAGCTAAATGAAGAAGTCAGAAAGAACACTAATATTGTAAACGAAGTAATAGTACGGGCGGGCGATAGGATATGACGTGGCGATACAAAATATGACGCGGACGAAGTAGGGGCGAAGTGCTAGTTTTTTTCATGTTTAGCATAATACGATTCCTTACAGAAAATAAATTGTTTAGTTCTGCAACACTTAGGTTATATGCACTTTCCGTTCCACTGTAACGGAACACACTATCGCACACCACTCGAGGTACAACAGAAAGCATGCGCAGTGTAGTTTGAGGTGTCGTCACAATGGCACCATAGCATTACGGCACGTGTGTGTTTCACATTCAAGTGTAACAATAATGTAGGCATAACTACATAGAAAATATAGATAACCTTACGCCTTTCTACCTCGAAAGGGTTGGCAGATGTTATAGGAGGAGCATTAAGTAAGTTTCTGTTTAACTGCATTCAGGAAGTTGTCAAGTTTTCTACTTTGATTATCACTGTAGTGCAATAATGGATCGACGAATGATGACCGAATGATGAACTAGAAGCAGATTGCGCTGGCTGTTAAAAGATGAGGGGGAGGCTTTTGGACAGAACACTTGAGGCTAGAAAAAAACTGCTGTAAAATATTTAATAACAATGCAAAAATCATACGACAGCGATAAAATTAGATTAAAGATAAATTAATCAAAACAGGTAAATATTTGACAGCTTTTTACTACGTTGCTAACTTAAATATATATACAACTAGCTTCTGTCCGCGACTTCGTCCGCGTCAAATATTTGCTCCCCTGACCCTTCCCATCGCATCGCAGCCTGCCAGATTTCATCATTTTTTTTGTTGCTGCTCCGCTCGTTTCGATCGTAGTGTGATGTTATATAGCCTATAACCTTCCTCAATAAATAGGCTACCCGACTAAAAATATTTTTTCAATTCGAACTTGTAGTTCCTGAGATTAGCGCGTTCCACCCCCCATTTTAGGGAACTGGGGGGTTGGAAAGAGACAAAAAGTAGCGTATATCACTCTCCATTCCCTCAACTATCTCCACTTAAAAAATCAAGTCAATTCATAGCTCCGTTTTGCCGTGAAAGACGGACAAACAGACACACACACTTTCCCATTTATAATATTAAGGTATGGATAAATAAAGGATTATACTGTATTGAATAAATAAATAAACAATAGGGTACTAAATAATAGCGGCAGCGTGACGTATACCGAACCACACTGCGCCCGCGAGGTACGGCCCACGCCCTCTCACCAAACGAAGGCCTTTGTCCCAACAGAAAAGCAAAAGAGGAACAATATAGGCTGATTATTTAAATATAAAGATATTATTTAATGAACTGAAGAAACAACAATGGACTGATAAAGGTATTTAATTTAGAGGAAAGATAATATTTTTTTAACCACACAAATGACAAAAATATGTCTATTATTATTGGTCCTTGGTACAGTTTCACTGTTTGTAACAAATAAAACTTTTTGCTGATAATAATGTTAAGTCTTTACAAACTCAATTGCTTACTCTGGAATACAAGTGCGAACAGGTAAATCCAATATGACCGCACCCAATAGCTACAATTGCAATCGCAAACAAGAAAACCAAATAGTCCAACAATCTTTTTAACCGACTTCAAAAAAAGGAGGAGGTTATCAATTCGACTGTATTTTTTTAATGTTTGTTACCTCATAACTTTTGACTTGGTGAACCGATTTTGATGATTCTGTTTTTATCTGAAAGCTGGTGCTTTCCAAATGGTCCCATTTTAATTTGGTTCCATTCGAACAATGGAATCCATGTGAAAACCATATAAGTCTTAAATCTGCATTAAGTATTTGCGCGGCTAATGAACGAATAATGCGATTAGATTAGTGCGGGGTATTTACCATAGCAAAAAAGTAAAAAATAAAAACCTTAAATACAGATCCTCAGGCACCGACTTCCAAAATTAAAGTTATTTTTGGCTTTTTTGTGTTGTTTTAAGGAATTCGGTTGTTATTTTTTAATCGAATAACATCGCGCCTGTGTTTCCTGAAGGAATTGGCTGATACATATTACGGCAACCCACCAGGCACAATGCATTCCCAGAATAACAATTTATCAGTCATACTCTGCCTGCCAAGAATGGTGATTATAGCAACCCCCCTGGGCCTTTGTCCAGCAGTGGAGTCATTCGGCTGAAATGCTGATGATGATAATGATGATGAGTCATGCTCTGACTGAAGATCAACGTGGAGGTAAAGTAAACAAACAACTGGTAGGTACTTACTTGAGGTAGCTCGAGGGTCGACCTACATATCAGACTGAAGACAGCACCCTTTGTTTCCTCTCTGCCTTTAAAGTACCAAGTATAAATTCATTATTTATGCTACTTTAGCCATATTTGCAGAACATTACTGGCGTTAATCATGACATATACAATGCCGTGTAATTAATAATTACTAATTGCGCGGCAGCAAAGTGGAGAAAGACAACTGCAACTGCACTTTTTTACATGATTTGACACAGATTTTTTTGTTTTATCATAAGATTTAATTTTACTGATATTAAGTTAAGTATTTAATGACAACTACAACAACTTTTCTCAATGTCGAAATAATAGCGTATTTTGGAACAAAAAAATATTACAGTAATATTGGCTTTAACCACTTCCTGTGTAATATCCTATTAACTAAATGATGTCCAATAGGAGAAAATAGCTTTGTTCGCTCTCTTGAGATCTCATGATTTTGTAGATAACCGTATATACTTTGTGGCCGTCGAATAAAAAGTTTTCTCGTAATGGCGGAATTTCCTATATAACGCTTCATGAGGAACGCAATCCATTGCCTCCGATGAATCACAAAACATGTCCGAGGCATCGCATTTACCTTTCCATGTTCCCATTCTAAATTTGTCCTAAAGTTTAACTCTAGTAGGTGAACGACTCCATGTAAAACGAAACTGTTCCTAAGTTTTCCATATATTTAAATCTCAACGTTCACCTGTGATTTGAATGGACATGGCAAATTGACGTAGATTTAAGTAAATAGGCTGGTAATGGATAGACTGGTTTTACAATTTAGGTCCAAATGTGGTCTGGCTATACGGTAACAGGTTATTCTAAGAAAAATAATTTAAAAAAAACACTCATCAAATTACTCAAAGTTTTACTGTTTGGTATGTTGGTTGGCAGGAGAGTTTCAAGAAATGTTGAATATATTTCAGACCAAATTCATCAGATTCATTAGGTCTTGACGAATCTGTAGAACTCTCATTTTTAACCAGCAAAACGGTGGAGAATTTACTGATTTAATTTTATACAAAATTGCCAAGCAATTATGGTACCTAATTTGCCTTTCTTATTAAACTTATTAATTAATTAATTTCAAGTTATATAGCTGTGAATTGGCCACCTTAAATAACTAAATAAGCATAAATAATGAATTAATACTTGGCTCTATTTATACAGGTAACTATAAATATCAATGGAAATGAAAATATCGCTAGTATATCATTTGTTTGGCTTCAGTCATCATGAAGTTCTTACAAGTCACGCTGTTGTTCACTTTCATCATGTTGATGGTTAATGTGGCTGCTCAGCGAAGAGCAAATCTTGGTAAGTGTTTTTAGTATACCCAAATCATAATAACATTAAATTTACTTTGACTGGGATACCAGATATTTAGACGACTGCCAGGCAGCCGCACTTAGCAAGCTTGCAGCATCCTGGACAAATTGACCTGTGCGGCTAATAAGCTGAGCTCATGCGCTTGACTTGAACAAATTTTTTTCTGGTTATGGGGCGCATGAGTTCCTCTACGATGATATTGCATTTGGGTGGCTGTAGTTTTGAACTAACTACCAGCTTTTGCCCGCGGCTTCGCCCTCCTATGTCTTATCTCAACCCAGGTGCTGGTTTTATACTTTCATCCAAATTCGTTTAGCCGTTAAGGCGTGAAATGTAACAGCAAATTCCACAAATGAGGTTTTGTCCACGTCCTCAACTTCGTGAAATAAAAAATTGGTAGACGACATTGTATGATTGTTTTTCCGCCAGTACATCTTTGAGTATTTGAATAAACAGTCGGTGCGTTTGAGCTGTGTTTATAGATCAGTCTATCAGTAACGGTTGCCGTTTATTTATACAGATAACAGAAGTATTTCTGTGAAGTTTGGAATAAAAAAATCAATCAGTCTTGTTTCTTGATACCAGCTTTGAACCCCCGTTTCGTCCCCTTGGGAGATGAATTTTGAAAAATTCTTTCTTAGCGGATGACTTTATCTTAATACCCATCTATTTGCCAAATTTCAGCGCAATCCGTTTAGCGGTTTGAGTTGTATGTTTAAAGATCAGTCAGTCAGTAACGGTAGCCTTTCATATATGTAAACAGAAGATTATAGTAATATTATATCTATTACAGAACTAAAGATCTTTAGGTGTACAGGTTAACTTTAGTTTCCAGCAAGTGACTAGAATCCACAGTTTTTAACCGACAAAAAAAAAATGGAGGAGGTTCTAAAGTCGACGCGTATTTATACAGTATATATACATGGACTAGCGATATTCTAAATACTTAAATATAAACTATTTGAAAGTACAATTACATTTTAATATTGGTAAAAATATTAAATAAAACTTAATATGAATGTTATGTGTTTTTAATGATTTCCTGTTTAGGATTCCGACAATGGCTTTTTGTGCTTGTGCATACGCTATGTTCAAACAACAATAACTCTTAAAGTATTAAACATACAGTTGTCAATTTTATGTTGTATTGTAGCTTAGCTCAAAATCTGTCAATCTAGTAAAAATAATTCAAAAGTTGTCGGGGGTGTCTTTGGAGTAATTAACAATTAAGATAAAGAAAAATTATGGAATTCAATCAATAATTATTGATTGAAGTCCATAATTTTTCGTTATTTTTTTCGACTTTCACAATGTTTTCCAAAAGTTATGGAATTGTGAACACATTGTTTTGTAATGCAAACAGCAGACAATATTATTGTCTTTCGAATAAGTTTATTTTCATCTCCGTATGACTAAAACTTTAAGAGATATGTTTTTTTTTTTTGTATTCGCATGGAAGATAATAAAAAAAAAACAAAATGGCTGCCACATAGCGCGGTAGTGTATTGGACCCAAGCTTAGAGTGTAATTGTACTTTAAAATAGTTTATATTTAAGTACTAGCTTCTGCCCGCGACTTCGTCCGCGTTAAATTCCTTATTTCCCCGACCCTTCCCGTCGAGTCGAATCGCCTACCCGTGTGATTTTCCCCGTTTTTGCAACATTTTTCATTACTGCTCTGCTCCTCTTGGTTGTAGCGTGATGTTATATAGCTTTTCTCGATAAATAGGCTACCCAACACAAAAAGAATTTTTCAATTCGGACCAGTAGTTCCTGAGATTAGCGCGTTCAATCAAACAAACAAACTCTTCAGCTTTATAATATTAGTATAGATTAACACCGCGATTCAGAAAATGACGTCATTTACACAACGCCATCTATCGGATTTGGATTTCAACTATCAACATTAGTTCTATTTTTAGTCTTAAGATGTCGTTGCTAGTACTATACTGAATTGCGTAACGTAATATTTTACTTCTTGAACTCACTAAATTAATCATATCTTTTGATAGAGTGAACCGATTTCGATGAAACAAAAACTAAGTTAAACCTCAAATTGCGTATAATTTTTGTATATAAACATTGTCAGCATTGAATTCGTAGATTTTACGTGATGTGCCCACAAACAAACAGACAAACAGACAAAAATTTCAAAAATGATGGAAATGGGTTCTGTTACTTATCTTTTTACACGCTGGCTATTTTTTGTTTCAATTTCTTCAATGTACAAAAATGACTTTTCTACAGATTTATTATATGTATAGATATAGATTTAGAATATCGCTAGTCCATGTGCGGACATACTGTATATATTTTTTATGTATGACCACGCATAACGTTTTACAGAGTTGACCGATTTTGATAAAAAAAATATATTGAAAAGGATATATCCCGAAGGTGGTCCCATGTAAATTTGGAAAGAAAATTCCAACCCTAAGGGTAGGAAAACAGGGGATGATTGATTGTTCAATCATTGATTGTAATGCATAACTTCTTACAGAATATTCCGATTTTGCAAGCATGTAGTAATTAGTAGAGTCGGCGCCAAACAATCAATGACCAAGGATCACTGAATTACTTAGGCTTCTTATTTTTTGCTTTTCTGTTTTTTCGGTGGTTGAGTTTTTTGTTAAAAAGTTTATTTTTATTTTAACTCATCATCATCCATTTCACTCTTTCCCTATACTATGATCAGTCATGAAATACAGACATCAATAAATTTGAAATAGGGTGACAATGGATGATATTATCACTAGAAGCAATAACACGTGTAGTTTCAAGTTTAATGACTAATTAAATGTATGTTTATTCATTATGGAGCCCATGAGCTCGTCTAAGATGAGTCTATTTTTTTCTATTTTGCATTATATTTTAACTTACCATCATCCATTTTACTCTATCTCTCTACTATAAATCATGAAATATAGACACAAATCAATGTAGAAAATTAAAATAGGGTAACAATGGGTGATATTATCACTAGAAGCAATAACACGTGTAGTTTCAAGTTTAATGCCTAATTAAATGTATGTTTATTCATTTCACAGCAGTTCCCTGCGTTGCAAACAGCGATTGTTACCTGGAAAACGTAGACTGTTTCTGTATTGGAAAGGGACTACATACCCCCGGTGAATGTGAATGTACTGGACTTATTATGAAAGACCTGCCTGGTTACCGGAGATCTAGATCAGGATAGAGTTTCTTTGAGAGTAAAGAAGACATCTACAATGGAGCGTCTGTGATTTACTTTTGTAAATCTTTTGTTTAGAGACTAAAAATAAATCATAATAAAAGAAATAAAGTATTTTAAGAAAAATTAATACTTCTGCAGTGGAATATTAAATATGTCATTTAATCTTTTAAATTCAAATGAAACCATCATTCTCTAAAAGTTGTACGAAATGGTTTTTTAGCTCGGTAAATTGACTTAGAGTATCAATTTGGTTTCTAAAGCAATCCTCACTGTATCTATACATACTGACATGAAGGTCACTGGACAATATTGGACATAGTTCATTCTAATTAGAACTAATGTAACCCACGGTCAAACGAAGCTAACTATCCAATATCTCTTGATCTAGCCACCCCATGAAAGCCAATTGAGATCAGGGGGCACGGTAACGCTCCAGCCAAGACGAGCCAAGCGAAGCGCAAGGGCACTTCCTACCTTTTATTTAAGCGCTTCGTCGTTTTTTGAACCCTCATAACTTAGGTTTGGATTATACCTGATAAACAAAATTCTAGAGACATGATGTCGATAGTGATCTTATTAAACTTATAAAGTTTTAATTTCATAGCTCTTGTAGCTTATATTTCATTAATATCCAAACGCTTTCTTCATTGATAGACTGATGATCATCAAAATTCTTTGGGTACTTCCTGAAGTCCTATAAAGCTGAAATTTGGTGTGTAAGCTAGTTTTAGTACACAAACAACAAAAAAATCTAAAACTTGGTCCTCTAACCCCTCAACCCCTTAAACTAGGAGATAGAAATTTGTATGAGACTTCCGCAGATTTTGATGCTAGAGGTCTGAAAATTTATATAGGCCTTCTTATAAATAATAGTAAAATAAAATGAAATAAGGCATCAATGATGTGGAAAAATACTCCCCAAAAAAAAATTGTCATAAAAAACTTACAAAAAGAAATATAGCATTTTCATTTTAAATGTTGCCACACGAGACCATATGCCTCGCACTGTCAAAAAGTTTTAAGATGTCATGTCGAGCCAAGCTTCTAACCCTACAAGCCCTAACTTCACAAACTCTGCACTTTCGTCAGAATATGTGGCTTGGCTGCTTCAATACTACAATTACAGAAAAGACACAGAACAACAGCAACAACAGTTTTTGTATAACCTAAAAGTAATGAACAGTGAATATTTTTTTACCTTACGCTGATGATCCCATCGCCCGCACGTGCTATTACTTCAGTTGCACATACCGTTCTATCCCAAATGATATTATTTTTATATGTTAGGCTTAATACACTTGCAGTAAATAAACTGTTTAGTTCTACAACATTTAAGTTACATGCACTTTTCGTTCCACTGTAATGGAACACATTCTCGCACACCCTTCGAGGTACAACAGAATAACTTAACTTTAATTTCGGAAGTCGGTGTCTTAGGATGCATCACCGACTTCCAAAATTAAAGTTATTTTTCACTTTGTAGTGTTATTTTTTTAGGAAGTCGGTTGTTATTTTTTTGTAAAAAGTTCTTATTTTTAACTTTTTAGTTATGGTAGATACCCCGCACTACTCTAATCGAGTTATTCGTTCATTTGTCGCAGAAATACTTAATGCAAATTTAAGACTTATAGGATTTTCGCATGGATCCCATAGTACGAATGGAACCACTCAGGAAACACCAGCTTTCAAATAAAAAAGAAGAATCGCCAAAATTGGTTCACCCAGAAAAAAGTTATAAGGTAACAAACTTAAAAAAAAAATACAGTCGAATTGATAAACACCTCCCTGCTTTTGAAGTCGGTTAAAAATTAGAGTAAAATATTATTAAAAAAAAAAAACAAATACTATTAGCTTAGGGCAATTTTGGAACAAATATATGGTGACCATCTACATCTCGGCATCACTCGCCAGGCAGTGGCCCATCAGACAAAACACCAGGCTACTGGGAAGAAGTTCCCTTTTCTACGGAGGAGTGAAGTTTATAACCAGTTCCTTCATACCCCTATTTAGGTTATAGAATAAAAACCAACATACCTTTTCATTCTTTTTATTGTTTATCCAACACTAATAAAATAATGACGGAAATCAGAAAATATGAAAAAAAATACAAAAAAAAAATGGTAATCTTACATTAACCGTCTTTCAGGTCGAGGTGAACGTTTCTTAACACGTACTTTGGCTAAGTACTATAGTATTTCTGTCACTATCGCACAACTTTGAAACAACAAATATAAGATAGAGACACACGTATGTATGTCAGAGTACGTGCTAAGTAACATTTGTCGTTTCGGTTTAAGTATCGTTTTCTGAACACCTTCACATATTTGGATAAATAAATGATCTTATCTCTTATTAATCTCAGCCTAGGAAAGGCGCCCCCTTCCCTAAGCATTACCGTCGCAATGCCTATCCTACTGGAGATGGCAATGTTCCTATGCAGTAGCAATGCTTGAGTCCATCAGTTCCTAGACCGCAAAAGCAGTCATCTGTAAAATATTGGCAGTCCGAGTGAGCACTGCAGAGGTTGTAGGCTTGCGGGGCTGTAAATAAGAATGTTATTATGTTGAATAAATAAATAAGTACTAGGGAACTAAATAATAGTGACAGCGTGACATCTACCAAGCCGCACTGCGTCCGCGTGGTAAATTACGGCCCACTCTCTCTCACCGAGAGAAAGTCTTTGTCCCAACAGAAAAACAATATAGGAACAATAGAGGTTGATAATGATGAGGCTACAAAATAACTACAACAATTATTATTTAATAATATTAACATATATGCAACAATGTATTGATGAAGGTATTTTGAAATCAAGAGGAAACATATTTAATTAAAAACACAAATGACAAAAAAAAATCTATTATTATTGATCCTTAATACAATTTGCTTCTAAAAATGTTAAACCTTACAAACTCAATTGCTAACACTGGAATAAAAGTGCGGACAGGTCAATCCAATAGCTACACTTGCAATTTCAAATG
Organism: Aporophyla nigra; assembly: GCA_947507805.1. Classification (NCBI taxonomy): domain Eukaryota; kingdom Metazoa; phylum Arthropoda; class Insecta; order Lepidoptera; family Noctuidae; genus Aporophyla; species Aporophyla nigra. The sequence goes on along the minus strand of OX382296.1, from coordinate 3,716,537 downwards.
CGAAAATCAAATGATCTAGCAGTTTATCAATCATATGGAGATTCACAGATGATTCCGCCCTGGAGTGTAAACATGGTGCTGTCCCACAAACAATGGGGCACTTGATATCTTGTCCAGTGTGTCCTGTTATTTGCATGCTACAGGAGTTGATCGACACTATTGAAAGTGCTAAACTCGTAGCCAAATTCGTGACTGACTATATTTAGTTTGCTATCGACACGATAAGAAGAATCACATAATACGCCTGAGTTTTCTGAAGGTATAGGCTGATACATATTATGGAAACTCTGTGGGGAGAACGTAAACCCAGAAGACCAACGAGGAGTTAAATTAAACAAACAATAGGTAGGTACTTACGTGAGGTAGCTCGAGGGTCGACCGATATCAGATTGAAAGCAGCAACATCATAAACTAGAATAACGGTGAACATCAAAACGAATATTAAAAACCTCATGATGAATACCGTAACAGCCAATAGTCACGTTACGGTCTAGTAAAAACATTTACCACCGATATTTATATGAGCAAAAAACATGATCATATTAGTATATAAATTGATTATAAATGCGTCCAACTTTGATCTAGATTAAAATTGAAATTGGATTAGCTGGCATCGATGATATTTTTATGGAAATATGGTGGACTAGCTCTTGTCAGCAGCTTTGCCTGCGTGTAGGTTGGCAATTATCCCACAGGAACTTACTACCGGCATAAAAAAGTACCCTATCTGTTAATCGAAGTTAGGTATTAACTATCTGTAAGCGAAATTTCTCGCGTGGTGCCGGACATAAAGAATAGCATCACGCCATTTCTTCCCGTGGGTGTCGTAATAGGCGACTAAGGGATTTACTAGAGAATGGGCAGCAGCGTTCTCTATGCATTTTACCATCAAACTGCGATCGCCAACCCGCTTGCCAAGCGAGGCGATTATGGCAAAGCCCCCCAATTAGGGGGAGGCCCATGTCCACCAGTGGACGTCTTGCGGCTAAGATGATGAAGCGAAATTTCATCCAACCGCCAGGCCATTTTTGCGCGATTGAGTAAGAAACATCCAAACATACTATCTTTTGTATTTTTAACCGACTTCAAAAAGGAGGAGGTTCTCTATTCGGATGTTTATATATTTTTTTTATGTATGTTCGGCCATAACTCCGTCATATATAAACGGATTTGCAAAATTCTTTTTTTGTTTGAAAGGAGTTTATTCCGAAATGGTCCCATATAAATTTCATATAGATCTGATGATGAGTTCCAGAGATAGACACCGGAACTCTTTAAAAAATGACAGCAAATCAACCGCGATTTCTGCTATCGCACAAATATGCATTGTTTGTTTGGAATTAGTGCGGGGTGGATACCACAACTAAAAATTTAAAAATAAAAACTTTTTTACAAAAAAAAAAACAACCGACTTCCTTAAAAACACTACAAATTGAAAAATAACTTTAATTTCGGAAGTCGGTGGCAAAAAAACCATAAATACAGATCCTAAGACACCGACATCCGAAATTAAAGTTATTTTTCAATTTGTAGTGTTTTTAAGGAAGTCGGTTGTTTTTTTTTTGTAAAAAAGTTTTTTTAATATTAATAATTGTATGTAAAATTATTAAACTATTGTAAATTAAATAAATAAATAAATATAGTAGGTATTATGTTTTCATAAATTATGACTTCTAACGTCAGTCCAAGAGTGACAGTTTTTCCTTGTGAAGTTCCACGTATAGACGTCACGGGATGTAACTCGCTATATATCGAGTCCAATTTAGTGAGCCTTCAGAGGCGATCAGTTGAACAAGGGAAGTTTGTAGGTACTTAACTCTTAAATACATGATTTTTACTTTTTAACCAAATTAAATTAATTTGGATGTAAGATTAGCTATATAGTAGCAGGTACAGAGCTGGTTCCCATTGACTTGTATCACCCACCGTTAGATATTGCTATTACCGTCACATCACATAGGGTTAGTGAAAAATTGGACCCCATAGTAGGGATAAAAAAAAAAAACATAAAAATATTTTTTTAATGGGTTTATTATATTTATTTTGGTAATTTACATCTTTATGTAATCAGAACTAACCTTCTGAGAACAAAATTGCTGAAACAATATTGTTTTTGTTGAGGCAAAGGTTAATGTACATTTGGAACACTGTATAGTTGAATATCCCTTACAACTGGGGTATTTGCATCGCAAGGATCCCCCTACCAAAGGCCAATGATCTTGCCCATCCCTGCGAACTTCTTTTGGTAGGGCATTGAAGAATGAACTTTTTTTTTTGTTCGGAAACATCACTATGGTTGTATAAAAGTTACCATGTACAAAAAATATAATCCCCGTCCTCTGTGGAAACGAAATAATTACATTGAATTGGTTGATGGAAATTTCCACCACAATGCATTTAAGGGTTATGTAACATAGTCAAACTTACCTTAAAGAGATGAAATAAATAAAATTTAAAGTAATTTCTCTGTTTCAAATCGTTTTAATATTGTTCTTCAAACATTACTGAAATCGTTCTCAGGCCTTCTTGTACAGATACGTTATTCTTAGTATGAAAATTTACGGTTTATTTATTCGCTTTGTGTAGGTACGATCGTCAGTGTCGTATGGATCACTATGGAAGCTTGTTGACCGACACGTTTCTTTCTACGTAGCCTAGCCACAGTTGGTGTGACATATCCTTCATCACCACACCTAATTTAAGCCTCATTTACAGGATGCAAGTTTCCTACTTGGGACATTCAATAAAATTGTAGCAAAAAATTCCTTCGTACGATTTACGTACTGTGCGCTTTTCTTACACATTCATTATAAGCGGCCAAAGTGTACAATTTCCTGCCAGTATCTGTGTTCTTTCCCACGATTATCTCGTCTGCCATCAAATCAAGAGTGAATAGGCATCTTCTTGACACGCTCATTCCATCTTAGACCTTATCCAACGCTGTCCAACAGGCGTGTAAAGATAAGGGCCATTCAGCAATAAAAAGAATCTTTTACGAAATCAATAATTGATCGAAATGAGCAAATAAGCATTTTCAATCTTCAGAGGCGCTTTTCACAATAATAAGAATGCCACACAAATAGGTGGCATCGATAATAGAGCGAAATGCTTCAACCTATGGCATGCCACTGACAATCTCGACAACGCCTCACTGAACATTAGTTAAAGTAGGGGCGAGAAAATGTGTGAGTGACAATGACAGCGATAGGAATGTTGCCAGACAAAATCTTTTTACCCGAAATAACAACTAATCGACTTCGATCCAAATAAAGCGTATTTTTTAAATTTTTAATCTAGAAATTGTTTTCTGTATCAGTTTAGTATGTAACAGCAGTGGTGGCCCAGTGGATACGTCCTCAACTTACGAGTTGTAGGTCATCGGTTCGAACCTGTACAGGTGCAGGTGGTATCACCATAAATTATTACTTTATTTAAAATTTTAAAACCAAATACTAATTTAACCCAATGATCAGATTTTGATAAAATTTGGTAAGGAGATAGGTGTCCTGAGGAAGGACACAGGCTACTGTCTGACTACTGTCCCGGTAGAATTGCTAATTCCCACGGGAAAAGAAACGCAGGATTTTGTAATATTTTGTCACAAAGAATGTTCTTGGAGCTTTTTGTTTGTTCTTTCTGTTCCATATACATCTACATTTTGGAAAAAGCAACTAGCTTCAATTAACTGACCGACTTATTGACAAATCAAAAGTGCCTGTAAATGATTTTTTTATAAAATTGAAATAAACGCTTCGAGTTTTTGAGTTTTCTCAATAAATATTTTTATCATCATCATCATCATTTCAGCCGTAAGACGTCCACTGCTGGACTTAGGCCTCCCCCAATTTGGGTGGGCTTTGCCATAATCGCCACGCTTGGCAGGCGCGTTGGCGATCGCAGTATGGTGGTAAAATGCATAGAGAACGCTGCTGCCCATTCTCTAGTAAGTCCCTTAGTCGCCTTTTACGACACCCACAGGAAGAAATGGAGTGGTGTTATTCTTTACGTCCGACACCACACGGTACAATATAATAACAATATAATTAATATATCAATATTTTTATAACTCTATTATATTCACATGTACTACTGAAATTGGCAAACTTTACTTTGCTCGTGAGGGTTTGTCTAGAGAATTTTATAGTTTGAGAATACTATGCACTCGCATCGCTTCACACCGTCTTGTTGTCGCTCGCAGTAGCAGTTCTGATGCTCCACATAGCAATGTTCATGAGAACGGCATTCGTCAGCTGGAAAAGAAAAATTATGTGATCATTTTGTTCCACTATGAATATAGATGTCTTATTGGCGATAGCCTTTATACCTAAAAGCCATTGCCAATGAGTGACGACGCAGTCTATCTGGCATTTACTCGTCATACCATTTATTTAAAGAAACAAACCAAAGTGTATTTTCCTCTTATATCATAAGAGTCCTCCAGATCGAATTTCAGCCATGGCGACTAATATCAAAGACTAGCCTTCGGCGCGAAAGATATTGTAGTGCACAAATGTGACATAAGTGAACTCTCTGTTCCTTGACTCCCACAGTCAGATGGGAAGGGAATCCAACATGACCGGAGATAGATCAGACGCAGGACCAACGTATTTTCCGAGGCACAGTGGTACCATACCGCCAACTTCCATACTCCGGGCTGTTACTAAGCAAGTTCGCCTGACCTACCTGACCTGGATAATGAACCTAGGACCCCAAGCTCAGCTGTCGCGGTTGCGAGCATGACTTCAACGGAGAAGTTGATTTTCATTTCGGGTTTGGGAAGCTACACAATATCTTCCCCTGCCAGTTACCGCAGTGTATTAAGACGACAGTCTTTGACTAGTGCGTGTTGCTAGTGATGACCTATGGCACTAAAACGTGGTCGCTCACAATGGGCCTCATAAGAAAGCTGAAAGTCACCCAAAAGGTAGTGGAGAGAGCTATGCTTGGATTACGCCATCTAATCGGAAATGAAGAGATACGTAGGAGAACCAAGGTAACCGACATAGCCCAAAGTATTGCCAAACTTAAGTGGCATTGCTCGCAAAACACATGGCCGATGAATCCGGATGGATCTGGAGTGGCGATTGCGTACTAAAAAACGTAGCGTTGGAAGGCCTCCCACAAGATGGACCAATGACCTGGTGAAGGCCGCAGGAATCCGCTGGATACGAGAAGCACAGAACCGGTTGAAATGACGGAGCTTATGTCCAGCATTGAGCGTCTTTCGGCGTAAGTGATAAATAGTATAATTACTCAACATTTAGGTACATAAAATAAAGGTGTTTGAATATCTAAATACAGAGAATAAATATATACAGAGTGGTAGAGCCATCTAAAGATTCTTGAGCCTAACGTGAATATTTTCCAACTAGTTTTTTTTTTTTTCAAATCTGCTGTTTCATAGAAAAGTACAATACTTACGCGCTATATTAATGTATGGAACCGATATTTTTTTTAATTAATAACTGATGAAAAATCATGAGATGCATTTATGGTTTAACGCGTCAATGACCCTGCCATCCTTTTTATAAGCACAAATAAACGAATGATGCAGCAATAATACTAAAACAAATGCCAAAAACACTGATGTCACTTAACCATAATATCCTCCTATAATCTACTCCTTTTTCTTTCAATTTAACAATAAATTTAAAAACTCTTACAGGGGTCTACTAATAACTTGTTGAAGGCAGCAGCACGGACTACTACGACTACAGTAAACAGCAGAGTCACTAGCAAACACCTCATGGTGTTCACCAGATTTCAAGTAACTGAGGAATTCCGTTATTCAAACATGATTATTTTTAATGAGAAACTGTCATTCATAAAATTAATTATTAATGCCTCGACCTTTGTTTTGGATTGCTGTTAAAATGAAAATAATAATATTTCTCACATCACTTAGCTTTGCTTGTCAAAATTCTTGCGTAAATTCCGGCCTATAAAATTATTTCAAAATACAAATGGTAGCAGGTCCCTATGGGCCGGTTTTGCATGTCTTAGATCCTTAGCAATTATTACTGGTTGTCCAGCAGTATCTTCTTCTAAATAAAAATTTATCAATGTTTCGGTGTTCAGTTTCTTCGATGACTTGAACGTCGTAATGTAAACATAAACCTATTTTTAATTTAGTTAAGTTTCCCTTTAAGTGAACTGTAATGTTCTTTGAGAAATAAATGTTTTTAAACCGAATGTGCTAAAATTTTTCCAACTATAGCTATGTTGAGGTCAGCTTCCAGTCTAACAGGATGCAGCTGAATTCCAGTATTTTACATGGAGCGAATGCCTATCTGATCTCCACAACCCAGTGTAGTCGTATACTACTGATACCCTTGGTAAGTTTGTTGTCAGATTTTCGGCCTTCTGATTACCTGTAACTACTGTCAAAGATGTACAAGTAACAGCCGGCACCAACGGCTTCAAGTGCTATCGAGGCACGGAGAGGTTTCCATATGTTGTCATGGTTGGTGTTATACTCATATCGACCTCAGCAAGCGTAGCTTAACCTGTGTGGCTGTTATTGTTTAGCCACGAGCTCCTTTTCTAATAATAGTAATTTATTTCCAAAAAGTCAGTATTTTTTACATCAATGATGGCAAGATACTTGAACTAAGACATCGTCGATAGAAAAGGGTTTGACTAAACACGTTTGCCAACGTACTATGATGACTGGAGCATCGACGTCTCTTCACATAGGTACAGAAAGTCAACAAAACTATTCATGACTTGGAACTATTCATGATCGGTATAAAATGTAACCTAGATAACAAAATATACAACACTGCTTGTAGGTAATAAATAAAGCGAAAGAAAATATACGAATAACTATAGGTATTATTAATAATAATAAATAGCCACGATTACAAACTATCCGTCACTTTTCCGTTGGAAAATCAACCGTGAAACTACAAAGTATGTAGCAATTAGAAAATTATAAATGAATGAATCAGAATATAAAACACTGATACTTTTTTATTTTACAATTAGCTTTTGTACGCCGGCGGCGCCGGCCGGCGTGGAAGTCGGAAATTACCTCACGGGAACATATATTACGGGTTTTATTTAACCCTATGTATAAATAATATACAGTAGGTTATAAATGATCTGCCATGGGATCTGGAGGAAAAGTCCTCGCGCATATATGTGGGAGTGGTGCGAGGATACAAAACGCCGCCGCTGGGGCGAAACACCGCTGCTGCGAGAAATTGAGAGGGTACAGCAGACAGAGCTACGGGGGAATCTCATGGCGACATGGCAGGTACGATTGTCGCAACCCAGTGCTGGACACACCACTATTGCGGCGGTAAGTCCCCTCTTTGAGGAGTGGCTGGAGAGGCGCCATGGCGTTATCACCTTCCGCCTTGTGCAGGTCCTCACCGGAGATGGCTGCTTCGGGAGGCTCCTGTTCAGGGTAAGGCGGAAGAAAAGGCCCAGGTGTTATCACTGTGTGGATTACCTGGAGGGCACGGCGGTGGAGGTGTGCCCTGCCTCATCTCTCTATCATCTCTTTCTGTGAAGCAGTTATGCTTGCAAAGGAGGCTGCAGGCGGAGCGCGTGAGAGAGAGGAAATGTCTACGCCCGCTTGCCCCAGGCCGCCATAGGAGACGCCCCGGGCGTCGGGAGTCCATAGCGGACTTCCGGCCACCGTAGACGTGTGATTGAGGGTAGCGAGCAATGAGTAGCTCGCCGCCCGGTAGGGGCCAGGCTAGGGTCGATGGCGCGATGTGTTCCACGCGTTTCTCAAAGAAATATCAGCCACTACTGAAAGGGTCGATGCCTGCCAAGGTCGCGGACTGGTTCTATAGAGTTACCTTGGCCCTGGCACAGGCAACTGAAGGAACACGGGTGGGTTTTAGTCAGGAAAATTGTGATACACCCTCCCGCTTCGCCCAGAGCGGGAGACGTCATTTGATGATTTCCCACCTGGAAAAAAAAGGTGATAAACTATAAATGTGTGATAACGAAACAACGACTGAATGGAGCTGGATAAAGAAGGGTAAAGTCAAATTCAAAGTAAATGCATTTATTTCAAATAGGCTCAAAAATTTACTTTTGAACGTCAACATCAAAATTTGAACAGAATTGAATCTAGTCACCCCTTCCAAAAAGTAGATTCACATGTAGAAAATAGTTTAAAAAATACTGCTTTTTAAGGTATTTTTTTATTGATATCAGGCACCCCACGCTTTTTTTCCATTATTTTATACTTTTTAGTTTGGTTTTCAATGGAAGCGTGTTTTTTAGTTTTTTTTAACTATTATTTATTTCCTATTTTTTTAGGGTGTTTCGAATTTTGAGACGTATGTCAGCGTAGTTTGTAACGTATGTCAGCGTAGTTTTCGAAGACAGTTTTTTTGCTGTCCTGGTAACCCTGGCATGGATAATGGCACAAATTATGAAATTATAGTATTGTCATCGGTCCTCGATAAGTCTACAGAGTTTGAATGTAATCTGGTCGTTTAAAGTGGGTCAAAATAGCGCTATAAGGAGTCCGTTACAAACAAACATACAAGTTAAGCTAATATAAAGCGTGTAAAAATGGGCAAGAAACTCCACCGTTAATCGATAAAAATATATATACTGGTTATCCTTAATTGATTACCAGACTATGCTTATAAATAATATAAAATATAATAAGTGATTAAAATAGCCTTTTTATGGGCTTTTCCATCAAAAATTGCTCAGTACAGCCTAGATTCTGGATTTGTTCCCGGTGGGCAATCGGATAATTGGAGGAATTTGGGTGTCCATGGTACTATTCATAGATCACCTATGCTTAACTCTTCGAAGCTTACAGGCGTAGTGTTCAGTTTTACATTACCTTCTGTTTCTTACTTTAGAGCATCTAGCTTTTGCCCGAAAAAATCATTTGTCTTGGCTCCTATTTTGGCAAGTATTTTTGTCAATTTCGTATTTACACGCATGTTCTTACAATTTTTAGATGTTAAATGAACCTCACTTATTTACACTAATAAAATTAAAAACAAAACAATAGCGAACAATCGATTTTCATGAACCAAAACACTCAGCACCCTCAGTATAATCCAATTGAGTTGTTTACAGGGATAAGACGCACGGAATCAATAGCCCGGAATATTCCGAAACTACGAAATATTTTTGTCCCAAATGGGGTCCATTTTTTACAGCACACCGAGCTAATGGATGGTATCAAATTATCGTTTATGTTGAACGAAATAATTTTTCACAACAATTCTAGGGCCTCGCGAATTTTCCACAATAATGTCAAGGTCTGAATATTGAATGATAATATTATATTTACATTTGTTGAAGTTAATATTGATGAAGCCATATCTGGATGAGTATCAGGTTTTTGAGAACTGGTTTTGGCGTATTATATTCTCGCTGATTTTAAGGTAAATTTGTCTGTGTTGAAACAAAATATTGCCTAACCATACTCAGAAGACCTTTTGTGGTTGATGATGATAAAGTTCGAGTGATAAAGGATGCTGGACGTAAAGAATAGCACTATCCAATTTCTACCCGTTGTCCTAAGAAGCGACTAAGGGACTTACTAGAGAATAGGTAGCCGCGATCTCTTTGCATTTTGCCACCATACTGCGATCGCCAACCCGCCTCTCAAACGTGGCGATTGTGGCAAATCCCCCCAAATTGACCGACACCAGCAGTAGACGTTACGCTAAAATGATGATGATAATAATAAAGGATGAAATAATATATTTCTAGAAATGTAGCTTTAGGTTAGATAATGATAGAGCTTAATAGTAAGCATTTAATTTAGTTGAGCAGATAGGTCATAGGTGTTCCTTTTTAACTACTTTCAAATACAAGGAGGTTTTCAAATGGTCTGCAGGTTTTTGTATTTATTTTGAAGTTTATTACGAAATAACTCACTTAGTAGACAGTAAGTATATATATATAATACTAGCTTTTGCCAGCGGCTTCGCCCGCGTGGAGGTCGGAAATTATCCCGCGGGAACATACTACCGGGATAAAAAGTACTCTATGTGTTATTTCAGGTTATAAACTATCTGTGTGCCAAATTTCACCCAAATCCGTCCAGTAGTTTTTTCGTGAAAGGGTAACAAACATACACATACACATACATCCATCCTCACAAACTTTCGCATTTATAATATTAGTAGGATACGAATTGGTATGGGGTAGGTTTCGGAAGTCGGTGTCTTTGGAGTTTTTTTTTTTCTTATTCAATGCAGGTTTCATTACAGTTTTCTGAAACGCAGAGAAAAAATTCACCGATGAATAAATCCATAACTTTTCACAGTTATATTCAGCAAGTCTCTTGAATCGACAAAGAAGAGATAAAGGCTACAGTTCTGAGAAAATAACTTCCATTTCAATAGGAGGTACTACATGTAACGAGGGCGATTACCTACTTGTACCTCTTCACAAATAGCTTTTAAAACTACGCGGAGAGAAAACTTGTGTCTCAGAATATATGTATAGTTTACCAATAAAATCTACCGGAGCAAATGTGTCAAAATTTTAACAAACACGCTGAATCATTTTGTTTTTCAAACAATTGAGTTACAGAAAAAAAAAACATGACTTACAGAAAGTATTAGATTCGAGCTCTAAAACTTTCAGCGGCTGAAAAACTAATTAAGTCCGATCCAGGATCCTCCTAAGCAAGGATCCTCTTAAACATTCAACCTTGATACGAATTCAGCTCACTTCCCTACTCAATAGGGCGTAAAAATCTCATCGGCGTACATCAAAAAGTTTCTCTGAACATGAAACCAGTGGATCTCAAACTTTGGAATAACTTCTGTTCCGTGAATTTCACCGCGATCCGAGAAAAGCCGAAGACTTACGAGCACTTACGAAGCCGGAAATCTTGATGCATGATGAGTTTCCTTGATCTATGCTTTCGTGTCTTATTGAGCGGAAATATTCCACTGTCTGAAAGTTTTCCGGTAATTCTTTAGACAAAGAAATGAGAATGTTAATTTGTTTACGTTTTTATTTGATTTCAAATACAAGAATGTAAAAAAGATATTTAATTAAAAATATATATCTGTAACGATTTTCTCGTTGCTCATTGCTCGCCAACTCATTTTTAGGATTCCGTACTCAACAACCGTTATATTTCCGCCGTATTCTTCCGTTTGTCTGTATGTCCACGCAAATATTGATACCTAAAAGATTTTTTGTGTACTCACCTACATGTAAAATGAAGACATTTTTGGTCTCGTCTATCCCTTTGTGTTAGATGTTGTTACATAGGTTGTTAAATGTATTGCCAGCGTGCGACGACCATTTTTCGATTCAGCATTCTATTGGCGAAATATAATGTTTTAAAGCGCTAATTTGTTAAATTTAAGCTCTGCAGCTAATTGCTTCTTTATGAATATGTTAAAATAAACACAATAGTAGTATTTCGAACGAAAGGAAAACTATCGCAGCTAAGTAAGCTTTAGAAGTTAACGAGCAATAGTCGACCAACTTACATTTACCATCGGAATGTATAAGAAGATATGTTTTTCAACACAATGTTAAGTTTGTTCTTGGGATAAATCACCCGGTACTTTTGGTGCTCGAACTCGCTTCTAGTTAATCGCCAGTGGTGTGACCGGCACCTTTAAGTGACAGGATTATTAACTTCACTTATATTGAGAGCGCGCTTATTGCTTTTATCGAGAGTTCTTTTTAGCAAAATATCACGTAAAATATCCCGTTCGTCCTGCCTATAATGACATACGGAGCCGAAACCTGAATACTTACACTGCATGGTCCACAAATTCAAGGTCACCGCACACTTTGGAGCGGGCTATGCTCGGAGTTTTCTGGAAGGATCAATTCCGAAATGAAATTTCCCGGAAAAGAACCGACTTACCGACATAGCTCACAGAGTAAGCAAACTGAAGTGGCAGTGGGCTGGGCGATGTCTGTCAAAGACCGATGGCCGATGGACCAGACGAGTACACAGACGAAAGCATGCATGAATGGATGCAGAAGGCGAAGGACAGGATGTTGTAGCGCAATATAAGTAATAAGTAAGTAAGTAATAAGTTTATTGACATTAATATAAACACAAATGTGAATCCCCTGGTCCCTAAACTAGTGTTAACTGTATTATAGGGACCAGTGTCTCCCTATCCAAGTCACAGTGTCAAATTATGGTACTCTAACAATTTTTTTCTAAAACTAGTATTATATTAAACATTTGGTGAAGCGTGTGTTTGTATGGTGTGTGGGTGTTTAGTCTGAATATGGGAAAGGCCTGTGTCTAGCAGTGGACTGCGATGGGCTGAGTTGATATGCTGTAAATCTCAAAATTCATAACTACGTACAAGAACTCACATCTCCTTCCCATGGGGGTTTGCGGGAACTGCAGAATGCTATCTGTTACGATTTATACATATTCCTTTTATTTATTTTACGTTCATACATCTGGTCTTACTCGCACAGCGAATGCAAAAAAATACTACGCACCTACATAAAAGTATATCACATCTTTTTTATTTTCATTACATTTTAATAATTATCGTATATTTGCTTAGAAAGAAGGCACATACAATAAAGGTGGTTACAGTACTTGTGATCCCTCACCATCCACATCCACATCCACGCTAATATTATAAATGCAAAAGTAACTCTGTCTATCTGTCTGTCTGTCTGTCTGTCTCGCTTTCCTGCCAAAACTACTGAACCGATTTAAATGAAATTTGGTACACAGATAGTTTAGAGCCTGAGAAAGGACATAGGGTAGTTTTTATCCCGGTAGTACGTTCCTGCTGGATATTTTCCGACCTCCACGCGGGCGAAGCCGCTGGCAAAAGCTAGTTAAAAATATTTTTTTAACGAAAATAATAAACATGTCAGTCAGATAAATTGTCAAAAAAAGAAACTGTTGCCATAAAAGCAACTAACTATTTAATCATTCACAATCACACAATGCATGTTTGGTCTACAGATTAGTAAATATATTTTTACACTTACATTCTTTTTTAACCGACTTCAAAAAGGAGGAGGTTCTCAATTCGGATGTTTATATATTATTATTTTTTATGTATGTTCGGCCATAACTCCGTCATATACAGGGTTATTTGTAAAACACCGGCAACCTCTCAGGTCTATGTTACTAACATCATAATCAACAACTTTTGTTCTGTGACTTTTAAAAATTCATCACATTTTAGTTCATCAGATTTTCAAACAAAAATAAAAATATTTAAATTGAACGCTCTAAATGTTACGGAGTCTATGCGAAGCAAAAGAAAGCAATAGTATATTAGCAAGGGGAGCGGGGTTAGGGCGGCGGGGGCGCTTGAACTTGACCTATTTACAGGCAGCCGATTTTTGTATGAAAATCTGATGCACTAAAATATGATGAATTTTTAAAAGTCATAGAACAAAAGTTGTTGATTATGATGTTAGTAACATAGACCTGAGAGGTTGCCGGTGTTTTACAAATAACCCTGTATAAACGGATTTACAAAATTCTTTTTTTGTACGAAAGGGGTTTATTCCGAAATGGTCCCATGTAAATTTCATATAGATCTGATGATGAGTTCGGAAGACAGACACCGGAACTCTTTAAAAAATGACAGCAAATCAACCGCGATTTCTGCTATCGCATAAATATGCATTGTTTGTTTGGAATTAGTGCGGGGTGAATACCACAACTAAAAATTTTAAAATAAAAACTTTTTTACAAAAAAAAACAACCGACTTCCTTAAAAACACTACAAAGTGAAAAATAACTTTAATTTCGGAAGTCGGTGGCAAAATAACCATAAATACAGATCCTAAGACACCGACTTCCGAAATTGAAGTTATTTTTCACTTTGTAGTGTTTTTAAGGAAGTCGGTTGTTTTTTTTTTGTAAAAAAGTTTTTATTCAATAACTTTGACAACCACAGTTCTATAAAATTGTACTGTCTTTATTCAGGCTGTTCTTCACAATTTTCTTTAACATAACGAGATTGTTTCAGTGTCATATCCCGCGAACGCGCCATCTTCCTAATGACGCCTATTTCAAAGTAATCCAGATACGCCTGCAGATTTTACACTTTTTAATTTTGTTACTTTGGGTTTTGTTCTTTTGTATGTTTATGAACTTTATGACGCTATGCAGAAAATTTCAGGGGAATATATTAATTTTTTTTACTAAATTGATTGCAAACTTAAAATTGCCTTTATATTAAAATCATCACACTCAATCTTTGACAGTTGTATGAACTCAATTAATTTAACGTTGTAGGCCATTGACTGCTGACAATTTTCTGTTTCAGTACCTGGTACTTGTTGACAGGCCTACGACGTCCTCCCATACCTATTAACACTGTAATTTGAAACCATTGTAAATACCAATTATTTTTAAAAGAGTAACCGTGGAGTTTCTGGCTGGCTCTTCTCCATAGGAATCAACAATTTGGAACCGTGCGCCTAGCTTCTGACGTTTCATAAATGCCCATGTATTTATTTATTTATTTTTAAGGATCGCCAACAAATGTTACATTCAACAATTACACAGATTAGATTACAGCAATATAACATACACTAAAAAAAAATGCACATGCATGCATGTAAATGCACATTCAATTATAGGCAACCACAGCTTGCACATTGTAATTAAAAATAAGTAAACATACATCAAGACCGTTTAGATAAGATCAAATAGTAAATAATCGAATAAATTAATCAATCATTAATAAAATCAAGCATTCATAAAAGCAAATAATAATAAAGACAATTACATAATAATAAACTTAATTACGAATAAAATCATTAAATAATTTAAACTAAGATACTAATTTAATTTAATTAAATCTAAATAAGATAGGTTAAAATACAATTTGAAAACAATTTTTCTAGATATATGTTTTAAAAATCATGTAGGTTTATGTGAAATAAAAATATTTTGATTTGATTGATTGATTGATTGAAGCGTCGGCCTATCTGGCATCCACAACCCAGTACTAACTGTTAAACAAAGCTATCCCTTTTAAGACTGGTTGTCAGACTTTCGGGCTTATGACTTCCCGTAACGACTGACAAATATCTGCGAATATCTACAAATATCTAATACTACTTGATTTCCAAGACACGGGGGAATCTCGGTGTTTAATGGACGGTTATCCATCCACGGACCAACCTCGCAAGCGTTGCTTAACCTCAAAGTTCGATCCATCCGGCTATCATTATTTAGCCTCGAGTCGAAGGAAAGTATGATAGAATATGTTTAGTGCCCTTTTTCACAATGATCGGAAAGGCATATACAAAAATAAATTTACTGTCGAGAACCGAGATTTGTTGTTGGTTAATGAAACATCCTAGAAATGGAATCTTTTTAAACGAAATTTTCTTTAGTCTAGATTTTACAGGTCTAGAAGCAACTTGACTAACTTTCACGTTTTATAATATCCAGAAACAGGCAGACAAGCGAAGTTTGAAGAACCTGAACTTTTAATAGGTTGCCTTGGAAAGTGCTAACGGACGTGAACATTTTCACAGATTCTATAAAATGTTTTGCAAATCCAAAATAATGTGAGCAGGTAAGTTGGGACACAATTGCTTACTTTAGTATTAACATTGGATCGTCCGCGGCATTCCAAGTACAAAGTGCGGAATAAGTAACTAAGTTTATCGTATTGTAAGTTCCGAGTTGAGCTGTACGATTACTGTAAAGACAAATGCGTGCACTGGCTGGACAAGTCTACTGAATCTGTGTGGTTCTTTCATTAAAACACCACTTCAGACACCAATCTACATCGTCCTCGCATGATCTGACCAAGATCATGTCTGGGCTTTAAAAGAGTCTGTGACCTTTGAGTTTGTTTTTTCTAAGAGTAGTCAGATAGAGAACGCCGACCTCTTCTAGTTAAAAAAAAAATATAGACGTTTAAAAGTATTTGCACAAACCTACATAATAGCAAATCATTTATTATTTTATCATTTGGTATTTTTAAATGATTTGGATGGATATCAAAATCGTAACATATTAATTAGCTAGTAGCAGGCATTTTGTATTAGAGGATAATTACAAAAACGTTTATAAGGCAAGATTAGAAGTTCATAAATGTATTCTCAATCCATCCCATTCTCATTGATATACGTACAATATGTGTACAGAATTGAGCAGGCTATCAAACAAAATGCAGATACAATATAAATGTCTCCAATTTAATACATTGATCAAAAACCCCTGACAAGTGCCATATTTTCTCTTTATCCTCCCTACTATGAACTTACGTAAAAATATTTCCATCTTTTGAGCAGACGGGGAAGATTAATCGCGTGTCAATCATAGTGAGTGATCACTGTGATCAATGCTTGACGTTTTGAGTACATATTCATGTAAGCTATCAAAGGTTTCCCTCCATACATCAGCTTTAGAAAAGGAATTCATTTCTTTCAAGTTATATTTTCTTCAATTGGAAGACTACACCTTGACCGGAACCTTTTTGTACCCTTTATAACAATATCATCATGGTTGCTTTGTTATTTAAATGTATATCTATCTTTATACCAATAATAAAGCTGAAAAGCTTTTTTGTTTGTTTAAAAACGCTAATGTCGGGATTTCCAACCCCAATTCCTGGAAGGAGGCTATTTAACGTCACTGAAGAGCCAACGATAAAAAAGTCAGAAAAAGCGCTAAGCGACAATGAAGTAATAACACGGGCAGGCGATGCGATGAGGTAGGTTGGGAAAGATTTCAGGCAGATGAAGTCGCGGGCAGAATAATATGAAACTTTTATAAGAACTGAGTATCAGCGTTATAAAAATAAACTGAGACAGATAAAGCAGTTTCCCGTGTAATTGTTCGTAACATTTTGTAACATAGAATGTAAGAGTATTATATTTACCTGTCTTATACTATCCTAGTATATAAATAATGTCATGAGTGTAACTGGCTGTAAAAGTGAGATAAGTTAGCAACAAGTAGGTACATAGGTAGTTACAAAAGTTTTTAGAGCCGCGTAGAGATCTCGTTTGTAGACGCCTCGTAGAGACCGTTCTAGCGGTCTCTACGAAGCGAATAAATAATGCGCTTGAGGCCCTGTTACGGGAATGTGTTGTTCCGTAAGATTGAATAATTGATTAACCTTGAAGATATCAAAAAATAGTTTACTAGTTCCAGTTTTTCATTTTGCGCGGCTGCTAAGCCCACAAACCCACGAGCGCGATAAAATCGCGGTAGGATATTGAACCGACCATTGCATTGAGTCTCAGCGCATTGAAAAGCTAGTGCACGACAAAATCCAGCCGATTTTATCGTGCTCGTGAGAACGTGGGCGAAAGACCTTCCCTATGAATTGGGCTATAAAATATTTATCTATTATTATTATTAGCCGTTTTTGTCCCACAGCTGGGCGAAGGCCTCCCTACTCTCTTTCCACGTGTCTCAGTCCAGAGCTGCCAAGGAAAAGTCTTTATTAAAAGAGTCCATTATAAAATACATATTTTTTTAAATAGACTGGTAGTTCTAGAGATTACTTCCTACAAACAAACTCACAAACTTACAAACATTACCTCTTTATAATAATGTAGACAGATAAATTCTGATCGGCGAAAGTGCTCTGTCTAATCATGTGAATTGGTACGAAAACACACAACTTCAATGTTTTTAGTAAGGTCAGGTTCTGAAAAAGTCCACCCAAGGAAAACTGTTTGTTTACGACTCTTTTCTTGGACATTTGTATCTACTTTTGTATAACTATGTCACACCTGTCAATTTTTGTGTAGGTATTAAAGTGATAAAAGGTAGCGAGTTTTGGGTCAGTAACAAAACTATAGATCACTTTACAATCCCAAATTCAGCCTATAATATTCCCAACTGCTGGAACACAGTCCTCTATACAGTCAGAGGGAGAAGGCCGTAATCCACCACGCGGGCCTATCGCACCTTAAATGTCTTCGAATTTATGGTTCTAGGAGATGTCGGTTTCCTCATGATGTTTTCCTTCACCGTTTTGAGAGCAGTGGTGATGAAATAATTCACACAAAGTAGGGCTCCTCTCTGGGTTCGAGCGGTGGATTTCAAAATATATTTTGTAAAACCCCTCGACACAATCTAATGCCTCTAAAATTCGGGGAAGGGTTAATGAATATGTTATCTTTACTACAAAACATACATTAATAATTGCGGGACCTCGTCTTTTTGGCGTTTTTACAGTCCGTCGAAAATTAAAATCAGTTCAACCTTTTGGAAGCTATGCTGCCACAGACATACAGATAGGACGTAAAACAAACGTTTATACTATAAACGTATAACTCCTCTGTTTTTCGTCAGAGATTTAAAACAAAATTTCCATAAAATATACCTGAGAGTACCGGTTTTAATTCTGTGGATCGCAAAAAATTAAGTTCAAGACTAGGTATCTTTGCATTATAATATGGTTATTGAAATTAAAGTCTTCGTTTATTATCTACGGCCTAAAGATTTTAAGTAAGTAAATGATTTCATTTCTGAAAAAACTACAAAGATTTCTGGCACAAACATAAAATCTCTCAAATGTTGAAGTTCCGATCCAATTATATCCTAGCTACATAGTAAATCTCTTTAAACTTGCACCAACATAAATATCGTGCTTGCAAACTTACTCTGCCCCAGGGAAACTTACTAGCATTGTATTCCACAATACACGACCAATTCCAGGCCGTTTGTGTCCCTCTGTGAGCCTCGCGGATTGACGTCACTACCGGGTAAGAGAGCCCCAGGGGCCTATTAGGAGGGCTATGTACGGTACTGGAGTTGTTCAAGCCGAAGCTCCTAGAACTCGCAAAGGTTTAAATGTTAAAAAGATCACGTTTAACACATCTACTGTCATCGAAACTGTCTCACTCTTCTTACAAGTGGTATCTTAACAATGGTGTGGGCTTATAAGAGGGTTATATGAAAAGTAAAAAAGTAAAAAAATAAATAAAATACAAATAAAATAAAACATTTTTTAGCAGGCATCGGTGTATGTGTGTGTCGTGAGTGTGTGTGTGTGTGTGTGTGTAGTAAAATGTTAAGGCCCGTAATCGGTCAGTGAACCGCGTCGGCTGGGTGCTGATAGATTGGTCAGCTGTTTTTGTAAATGTGAATCTTATGGAACTTATTAGGGTTCCGTTGCCAAATGGCAAAAAACGGAACCCTTATAGATTCGTCATGTCTGTCTGGCTGTCTGTCTGTCTGTCTGTCCGTCCGAGTATGTCACAGCCACTTTTTTCCGAAACTATAAGAGCTATGCTATTGAAACTTGGTAAGTAGATGTATTCTGTGAACCGCATTAAGATTTTCACACAAAAATAGAAAAAAAAACAATAATATCTGGGGTTCTCCATACATAGAACTGAAACTCAAAAAAAAAATTCATCCAGCCCATACGTGTGGGGTATCTATGGATAGGTCTTCAAAAATGATATTGAGGTTTTAAATATCATTTTTTTTCTAAACTGAATAGTTTGCGCGAGAGACACTTCCAAAGTGGTAAAATGTGTCTGCCCCCCCCCGTAACTTCTAAAATAAGGGAATGATAAAACTAAAAAAAATATATGATGTACATTACAATGTAAACTTCCACCGAAAATTGGTTTGAACGAGATCTAGTAAGTAGTTTTTTTTTTAATACGTCATAACTCGTAAACCACAATTTACCTTTCATTCAGTCAACTCAAATATAAAAATTACAAAAAAAAACATTTAATTTCATAAACATAAACCTTATGCATAAACCGTGAATACCTGAAGGTTTGTACGGAACCCTCAGTGCGCGAGTCCGACTCGCACTTGGCCGGTTTTTTTTTTAAATTTCAAAAATCATAATAGTAACAGTCGTTTGATTGCGTTAATGCTTGTTACTGTGTCATTTAAAATTTTGAACATAGTTCAAATGACGCAAAAAAAGTTTTTTTTTTTTTTGTTTTTGTCACATTCGTTTTCAATATCCATACCCAATATGTGGGTAAAGTATTTGCAGCTAAATAAATATGAACCTATATAGACAGCTCACTTCAAGCTCATTTCACCTTAGTTTTCTCGGTGACATTTTTACAGAACAAATCAGCACTTAATAGTGAAGATTTTGACAAATAAACTTTACCCATACAAACCTTGGGATCAAAATCAGATCAATACATGAAAAGCGTATCTAAAGAAACTGTCATCCGTTATGTATCTAAAAAAAATCAAGTTTCGGATAGATAGAGGATAGAAAATCCTCTTTCCACCCCAGTATGCTGGAATGGCAATTATTTCCGCTTGTCAAGTTACTCGAAATTCGCTTTAAGACGTCGACATGAAAGATGCACAGATTACAATATAGAAAAATCCAATTTCCGTACTACGAGCGTTCGGATTAAACGAATACTTTATATATAGAGTTGTACGTGCTTCATGTATGTTCTTAGACAGCTTGAAATGAGACTGAGACGTGTTTCTCTGTATTTTTAACCGACGAAAAAAAACGGAGGAGGTTATCAATTCGACGCGTATAATTTTTTTTGTATTTTTTTTTATTATATTCGGTTCTGTAAAAGGATTGGTTGTACTACATTTTCTTATTTAAGATTTTAAATTTTTAGGATATCAAAAATCAAATACTCTTACTACTATTGCTGAACATGGGGATTTGAGTTGGAATCAAGGGCGAGCAAAATGTTACTGGGTTTTTTATCAGGACTTATTCAGTAGCAGCCCCGACTCACTCATATTACATGGGACTTAAACATAACTGACGAATGTCGGTATACCATAGGTAAACCTCTGCCTTCGGGTATTACAGGTGAGATGTTATGTCAGCAAATGAAATGTTTGTTACGTGGTTGTTTACCACATTTAGTACAGTTTAAATAGGTTATTATGTTTTACTAGCTCGCGACTTCGTCCGCGTTAAATTTCTTGTTCCCCCGACCGTTCCCGTCGCGTCGAATCGCCTACCCGTGCGATTTTGCCCGTTTTTGCAACATTTTTCATTACTGCTCCACTCCTATTGATTGTAGCGTGATGTTATATAGCTTATAGCCTTCCTTGATAAATTGGCTATGCAACAAAAAATTCTTTTTTCAATTCGGACCGTAGTTCCTGAGGTTAGCGCGTTCAATCAAACTAACAAACAAACATACAAACAAACAAACAAACTCTTCAGCTTTATAATATTATAGTAGATTTATGAAATACTATCATTTAAGTAGATTCTTTTTAACCGACTTCAAAAAAGGAGGAGGTTATATGTTCGACTGTATGTATTTTTTTTTTTTTTTTTTTATGTATGTTCACCGATTTCTCCGCCAATTGTCAACCGATTTTGAAAATTCTTTTTTTATTCGTAAGGGTATACTCCTGAGGTGGTCCCATATTAATTTTGTGAAGATTTGATGTATACTTTGGGAGATAAACGAAGGAACTCCTCAAAAACAAACAGTACAAGTAATGTGATTTGGATATTGTACTAAAAATCAAAAATAATTGCTAGTTCTATCTATCCATCCGTGGTGAACTAATTATAGTCTTCGAAGATACCGCATGGAACTCCTCATCGGTGAACAGTACATATAGGAACTTACAGTGAAAGGTTAGAAGGTTAGGGGATAATTCTTTGAATATTATAGGCACGTTTAGACCGTTACTTGTATTCTTATATTCCGTTGAGCTGATGATGGAAGGTACAACTCCTTATCGATCAGGAGTTAGAAGATATCTTGTCCTAGATAGACATACTCGTTGACATCGAGAATTGATTCCTCAGCAGACACTAGAGTGGGCTCTTACCCACTCTACTGTCTGCTTAATAAAAAAAAAAGCAGCCTTAATCATTTTGGCCTGGCCATTTATTATATTTTTATACATTTTTATATATTTTTTTTTTTTTTTAGTATGCGGTTCTCTATTCGGATGTTTATATTTTTTATTTTTTTTATGTATGTTCGGCCATAACTCCGTCATATAAAGACGGATTTACAAAATTATTTTTTTGTTTGAAAGGAGTTTATTCCGAAATGGTCCCATATAAATTTCATATAGATCTGATGATTAGTTCCAGAGATAGACACTGGAACTCTTTAAAAAATGACAGCAAATCAACCGCGATTTCTGCTATCGCTTAAATATGCATTGTTTGTTTGGAATTAGTGCGGGGTGGATACCACAACTAAAAATTTAAAAATAAAAACTATTTTTACAAAAAAAAAACAACCGACTTCCTTAAAAACACTACAAATTGAAAAATAACTTTAATTTCGGAAGTCGGTGGCAAAAAAACCATAAATACAGATCCTAAGACACCGACTTCCGAAATTAAAGTTATTTTTCAATTTGTAGTGTTTTTAAGGAAGTCGGTTGTTTTTTTTTTGTAAAAATAGTTTTATATTTTGTGAATGTGAGAATATTGTAGGCCTTGTAGACTGTAGACAATTTTCTATTTTATTAAGTACCTGGTACTTGTTGCCAATCCTACACTGTTCTCACGTATCTATTAACACTGTAATTTGAAACCATCGAAAAAGCCAATTATTTTTAAAAGAGTACTTAACCGTGGTATTTCTTGCCGGGTCTTCTCCATAAGAATCAACAATTTGGAACCGTGCACCTAGCTTCTGACGTTTCATAAGTGCCCTTGTAGGTTTATGTGAAATAAAAATATTTTGATTTGATTTGAGTTACTATTGTTAAAGATAATAATAAACTATGACATCTGAAAAGCGTAAAAAACGAATGTTTCGGTGTGTTACGTAAATCATTTATAGAATTTGTTGATGAATAATGTTTAATAATGTCTTTCTTGCCTCATACCGTTCCATTGACAGACAAAAATCTCACGCCTTATTTCGATAAGAGTACGACAGCTGCTATCATCCTTACATATTTACTTCATTTGCTTCGTTTACGTTAATACATCTGGCCATACACGCACGCTGTTTGCGAGTACTTTGCAACTGACGTTACTGAATAAGGCCAGCGTTTCGACTCACATCTGAATTGAAAATACCTGTTGTTAGTCGCTTTTCAGCTTCTCAACCTGACCAAACCATTTAAGCCTGCTCTTTTCAATTTTTGTCACTACATCTAGTCTTAAACCACACTATTGTTTTATCACATCGTTCCTCTGCCTATCATTCATAGTTACACCATATACTAGATGGATATACTGATTGATTAATACAAAATACCAAACCAAATCAAGTTAGAAGCACAGGGCAGTAATTTTGAAGAAATAAAATAAACAACAAGATGTAAATAACAAGTAATCACCCAGCTACTGCACTGACAATAGCTCAGTAAACCACCTGAGGATCACGCTGTCAAGTCGCACTGCAAACACCATCAATAATCTATAAGAGCTTCTCCAGAGCCTGCGTACAACTGCCAGTGTAGCATGACCAATTCTATATCTATTCTACCAAGAACAAAAAAAGTTCCGTAAGTATTTTAATTCTGTAAAAATGTTTCTATCTCATCAGTAGTAAAGAGAAATAGTCATCATACTTGACATCGTACTGTTGTCGACTGAAGAATAGAAACATCTCCTTTCTTCAGTTTTACACAATTTTTCTACGATAAAATCTATCATTTTGTCTTCTCTTCCGCCGACAAATTCCGGTTCTGTGGCGGTCATGCTACGCGTGCTGAACTACGTTCTTTCTTATCATCGCAGAAAATTTTCTGTTTTGGCCTAAAAAATACATACCATAACAACTTCTGAACCTAGAAAGCTCAGCAATGCTCTGAATGTGTACCTATGCCTACTGAATACGTAACGCATAATATGATTTCTGAGTAAAGTTGACCCAATGGCTGCTGGTGTAAAAACGTTTTGACAGAATGCCTGAATAAAGTATAACACCACATAAGCTTTACAAAAAAAAAAAAACTCATGTTAACGCGTGCAAGGAATATTTTGTCATTCGCAATTATTCATATATTTATTGAAATCATTCGAAACTTTAGGCAAATCTCAACAATTTGTATTCACCATGCGTAAGTGCCTTCTTCCGTCATCCTCATAGAGTAAAGAAACATCCTGAATCGCAATTCCTTCTTAAAATAGCTGGTCTTACAATTTTGTCACACAATTTATTTCTATTGAATAATATTTTACGTAAAGGATCCCCGTTTTGATTTTTGTTTACCCAAAGAACCCTTCTTTCAGATTCAATTTCGGGGTCATGGGTCAAAAAATGAAACATGGCTTACCCGGGTCGAAAAAGGGTGGCGTATTACAAAGGTTCAGCAGTAAATGTGGGATGAAAACTTTGTTATGAAGTAAAAAATATATATTCTTATTTACCTCGAATGATTTCCGGAAAAAAATTGCCAACCAACTAAAGTAAAGTTCTGCTAATAAGATTGCTAATAACACCCACAGTCAAACTTGATTATTCGATCTTTATCACCAAGATCTTCCTTCTACCGTCCCAGTTGATTTGGGATAGGTGCAGTTCCACGTTTTGACAGTCCTCAGCTCAATGTTTATTTCCTTCCTAGCAATATCATCATTCATTAGTATGTAGTTTATTTAAGTCTTAGTACTGAGGACGCTTACGGGCTAAAACTATATTTAAACCTATTTTGGTATTTTATTTACTAAAACTCTTTGTTCTTTATGCACGGCCAGTTTTAATCAACAAAGTTACCATGTTCAACACTCCAACATGTTTTTGAACTAAAGAGATAAGTTTGAAACATTATTTTCAAAGGTTTTTCCAGACGAGCACTCTTTGTCAGACTAAAGAAGTTCTGATTCATTCAAATGAAATCACTTCTGATGTTGCAAAAAGTCAAAAGTTCGCCTCTTTGTAGGAAAATTCTTCTTAATTCAAGAGTAAAGTTTTGATTAAGTTTTATTGGATTTCAGAGAACAGTTTTAGATCCCATCAAACTCGACAAAATCTGATAATGTTTAAGCAGAATTTAGTCAAACTTAGAGACAGGCAAAGTGAGTTTGACTGTTGTAAAATTCTCAGAAACGAGCTCGAAATCTAGAATTTATTTTGTTTCTATCTCTAACAGATGATTCCTTCGGGGAATACTAACCCGATGTTTTCTTTCCTAGTAAATTCTGGTATAAATTTGAGTGCTTCTGGTAAATTAGCACTCATATAGTTAATTAAAACAGTATAACAATTGCATCCTACTCATATTATAAACGCGAAAGTTGGTATGTATGGATGTTTGTTCCTCTTTCACACAAACACTACCGAATAGATTTTAATGATAGCTTACAATAATATAGCTTATACATTAGAATAACACATAGGCTATAATTTTTAAAGATAATGTGTGAATTGTCCAAAATATAACGATAATTGTCAAGTAAGTCGGAAAAAAATCTGCCATCTGCGAGCGACTCTGGCGCACGCTACAAAAACTATAGAGTTTACACGTATATAATGTATAAGAGAAATGTTTATTAGCCCAAAAAAGTCCGCGACAGCATATATCTATCTTTTATGAATAAGCCATTATCGGCAAAACAGTGAACCATAAATATTATACAATAAACATTGATAATATATTTCTAATGCACATTTGGTAGAAACAAATTGATTTTTATATAAAAATAAATACTTTTATTAAACTTCGTCTTTAACACTACATCATTTAGGCGATAATTAATATTTGCGATGATTTTATTAATCACGTGCGCGTTACTATGGCGGCGGGCGAGGGGGGAAGAAGTTGTAGCGGACTTCTTTCACACGCACAAGCAATTTATTCAACCAATCTGGTCTTCGTCTCACACACTTATCCTCAAAGTGGGTGTTCCAGTAATACTACGAAATCTCAATCCGGCCAAGTAATGCAATGGGACCAGGTTGCGTGTGAAAACCTCTCATCAAAACGTGGTAGAGGCCCCGCAAGGTGACTTGGTGTACTATATACTGCAGATACCACTAATACCGTCGGTCAGAGTACCCATTCGAGATTAAAAGGCTGCAGTCCCCTATGTTTCGCAATGACGATTATAAGTCTCGGGGACTGTCACTGTAAACAGCGGGATAAGATCTTAGAGGGGAACGCTTCTCGCATGGCCAGTTTTACGTGGCCTGCTCGAGAGTGAGCTCATTTAGCAGCCTGGTTGTATTAACACCTGAAGGCAGAACCTCCCAGGGTCGCGAGATTTGTTCGAAAGAGTTACCGTGACACTGACATATAGGCAACTGAAGGAACAGGGGTGGGTTTTAGTCGGTAAAAGTCTGACACGCCCTTCCGCTCCGCCCAGACCGGGAGACGTCATTTAAAGATTTCCCATCTAGAAAAAAAAAGGCACCAAAAAGAAAAGAGATTTCGCAAGATGAATAATAAATAAATATCTTAGGACAACCAACACACCGTTATCTGATCCCAAAATAGGCAGAGCCTGTACTATGGCAACCAGACAACTGATAAATATACTTATATAGTTCTTAATACATACATATTATAGATAAATTACACCCAGATACAGAACAAATGATTGTGCTCATCACACAAAGATTTGTCCTGGGTGGGGATCGAACTCACGACCTCAGTCTTAGCAGTCAGGGTCACTAACCACTAGACTAACAGGCCAGTCTTATTAGATAGGAACTTAGATTAGGAACGTAATACCTAAAAATAAGCGCAAGTCACTCTCAAATCCTTTATGAGGGTGGCACAAGGCGCGTGAGGGAGTGGCAGTCTCTGCGCCCTCACGTCCCTAGCCGCTGCAGGAGGAGACGCCCCGGGCGCCGGGAGTCGATTGCGGACTCCCGGCCACCGTAGGCGCGAGCTTGCTCGCAGCACTGAAGGGGTCTGCTAGGACCGATGCCTGCCGGGGTCGCGTGATTGTTCGAAAGAGATACCGTGACCCTGGCACATGGGCAACTGAAGGAACACGGGTGGGTTTTAGTCAGTAAAAGTCTGACACGCCCTCCCGCTCCGCCCAGAGCGGGAGAAGTCATTTGATGATTTCCCATCCAAAAAATAAAAAAAAAACAAGGTGGCACGAGTAGTTCCTTGACCACCCAATACATAGAATATATAGTCTTGATTGCAATCCTCTACCGCAAGTTATGACGTAGTACTTGTTTATATTGAAAAATAGCTTCCTCATAATGCTCTACTGAAAGATGACGTCAATATCCCTTTGTAGGAGTTAGTTAAGCAACTGACCCTGTTAAATTCAAATACTCCTGTAGAAACGCACCACCATCGCCATTTTCATTATTCATGACATGTCTTATCCACGAACGATGATCTTAGTAAGTTCCTAAATATTATTTAAATACGAAACCCTTTGTATGAATATTCAGACTATGTCGTGTGAATATTCATCATAAGATTACATTTAGTAGTTTAAGGAACAGCGCTACAAACCACACTAAATCCACTGTATATTGTGTGTACCGCATAAATTCGGTGGGTAAGGAAAATAAACGGTCTTTGTATCCTAAGTTTTCCACAGTTAAATAGTTACATCCTCAAGGCTACACTGAATTGAGATACACCTCGACCATCTGAAAATAGGCGTGAGGCTTTGTCATATAAATTTATAAATTTAAATTAGGAATGATATGTAGCGTCATTCCAATTTATTGCGTGCGCGTCAGGTAAGAAACGATTTTGATTGGCTAGTTAAAATCTTAGCCACCCTTGCTCTTATGACTCCATCCTGAATCGTAATTTATGGATTCCTGGATTCTTAATTTTAAAAAGTGGTGTGTTTTCCTAGAGAGCATTATTTGACATCGTAAAGTCAAACCTGGTCATGTTTATGATGGCCGTCACTGTAGCCGTTATCTGGCGGCGACCACTCTTCTAAGCATCCGTAGCTTAAGTTTGCTAGGTACTAGGAATAATTCTGACTGGCTGGTTAGAATCTTGACGGTCTTATCTACTACTCTATCTTGAATCCTAATTTGGATTCTGAATTCAAGGAGTGTGTTTATTTAAATTGTCGTTCAGTTTGTCGTTGTAGTCATTACTACCGAAAAACATTCATCATTATTATTTCAGCCGATAGATGACTCCTACTGGACATAAGCGTGAAGGGGAGTCCAAAGGCGGGGCGCGTGAGGGAGTGGCAGTCTCTGCGCCCTCACGTCCCTAGCCACCGCAGGAGGAGACGCCCCGGGCGTCAGGAGTCGATAGCTGACTCCCGGCCACCGTAGGCGCGAGCTTGCGAGCGACGAGCAATGGGTAGCTCGCCGCCCAGTAAGGACCAGGCTCGGGTCGACGGCGCGTACTGTTCCACGCGCGCCTCAAAGAGATGGCAGCAGCACTAAAGGGGTCTGCTAGGACCGATGCCTGCCGGGGTCGCGAGATTGTTCGAAAGAGATACCGTGACCCTGGCACATGGGCAACTGAAGGAACACGGGTGGGTTTTAGTCAGTAAAAGTCTGACACGCCCTCCCGCTCCGCCCAGAGCGGGAAAAGTTATTTGATGATTTCCCATCCAATAAAAAAAGGGGAGTCCAAGTATCGCCACATCGACTGGTTCTGTGCTTCTCGCATCCACTAGATCCCTGCGGGAAGGTCATCGGGATGCTTTCCAATGTAATGCTTTCTGGTACACGATCGCCCCTCCAAAACTTTTCTGCCGAATCGACCATTTGGCCTGCGAACAATATGCGTAGGGCACGAAAACGCCAATTAATTTTGGCGATTTTCGGACTTTTACGGTTTCCTTGATTATCCTGCGGATCTCTTTTTTTCTGATCCTGTAACTATTAATTATTAGACTAACTAGCTGCTTCAACTAACAGAATTTAATTGACCTTTCCAATTCTTAAACAATGTACCTAATTTATACTTTGTTTTAATCAAAAACCTTTTGATTAAGTTTATTAACCGGTTCAATAACTTTCAGTAATGATTTTTAGAGCTTTGCTGATTAAAAAACTTATTGAAAGTATCAAACAAGTTTTTCGATCAGCACAGCTCTAAGGATAATGTGAATCAATTTTGGATCTGATTAAATTCTTATCTTTTTACTTTCCTTTTTGTGATTGTCATAGAGAGTATGTGTAATAAGCAGAGGTCGGAGTAGGTAGATTGAAATGGGATCAATGAACTGGCACGTATATATTAGCATGGATATGCCCCCGGGATTCAGGGATTTTGTAATTAATTTCAAATGTGTAGAATAAAGAATACATCAATATGAATAAGAAATGTAAAACCTTTTTGCTGTCTTTTTAATAATATATAGGTGACCGGCCTTCTACAGTAAGAAAAAAACAATTTTAAATGTTTATCTATCGCATTCAAATAAATTTCTAATGCTAATTTAAAATCCTTACTTTCTCAATATTTGATTCAATCCCGTATGTACCAAAATTAAATTCCGGAAAAAAGGCTTATCCATGTTGTGATTTCTATGACTATTCATGATGCGAGTACGTAAAATCAATCTACCTACTCCAACCTCTGGTAATAAGGATAATCGAATGTTAGTACTGATGCTCTTAGCCCGCATCAAGCCACTACTGAGCAAAGGTGGCTTCCAACTGTTTCGATCCAGGGCTGACAAAAAAGGTTTCCTTTCCTTTCTAATATTAACCCGTCGCGCGTCGCTCGGTGCCGCGCGTTCGAGTTAATGTCGTGAGGATGTTGCTACATGCGAATAAACGTCAAAAAATTACATTCAATGGCAACCGATTCCTTATGATCCAACGGGTGCACACGCGACATTTGGAGCATTTTTCTTATGATCCCCCGGGGGCTCATAAGGACGCGCGACGGGTTAATACAAAATTATATAAATCTCACAAATGTGGTTTTATTTTTCAATCAGCATTTGCCTTTTCAGAATAAACAAAGGAAATTTAGCCCGAATATAAAATAATTTAAAAAAGGCCTACATTACGCCGAGACAAAATCAAACTGGTTACTAATATACCTGTATGATAATTTAATTACTTTTTACCAAAAAAAAACTGTTGTTTTTAACAACAGACTTTAAAAAAACCGGCCAAGTGCGAGTCGGACTCGCGCACCGAGGGTTCCGTACAAACCTGCAGGTCATCATCATCATCATTTCGTCATCATCGTTTATGAAATTAAATGTTTTTTTTTTAATTTTTATATTTGAGTTGACTGAATGAAAGGTAAATTGTGGTTTACGATTTAACTACTTACTAGATCTCGTTCAAACCAATTTTCGTTGGTAGTTTTCATGGTAATGTACATCATATATTTTTTTTAGTTTTATCATTCCCTTATTTTAGAAGTTACGGGGGGGGGGACACACATTTTACCACTTTGGAAGTGTCTCTCGCGCAAACTATTCAGTTTAGAAAAAAATGATATTAGAAACCTCAATTTCATTTTTAAAGACCTATCCATAGATACCCCACACGTAAGGGTTTGATTAAAATTTTTTTTTGTGTTTCAGTTCTATGTATGGGGAACCCCAAATATTATTGTTTAAAAAAAAAATGATATTAGAAACCTCAATATCATTTTTGAAGACCTATCCATAGATACCCCACACGTATGGGTTTGATGAAAAAAAAATTTTTGAGTTTCAATTCTATGTATGGGGAACCCCAAATATTATTGCTTTTTTTCTATTTTTGTGTAAAAATCTTAATGCGGTTCACTGAATACATCCACTTACCAAGTTTCAATAGCACAGCTCTTATAGTTTCGGAGAAAAGTGGCTGTGACATACTCGGACAGACAGACAGACAGACAGACAGACAGACAGACATGGCGAATCTATAAGGGTTC
Organism: Aporophyla nigra; assembly: GCA_947507805.1. Classification (NCBI taxonomy): domain Eukaryota; kingdom Metazoa; phylum Arthropoda; class Insecta; order Lepidoptera; family Noctuidae; genus Aporophyla; species Aporophyla nigra. The sequence goes on along the minus strand of OX382296.1, from coordinate 3,685,912 downwards.
CGTTTTTTGCCATTTGGCAACGGAACCCTAAAAAGCACCTCAAGTGTGAGGTGTTTGAGTAAAACAACGTGTCGTTAGTTGCGCGGTTTATTGGGCACTGAATCACCGGCGCGTACTCGTAGGCACGCATACAACCTACCCTACATTACACCTCCACCCTTAATCTAGAACCCCTTAGAATTATACAGTTTAAACAAGATTATTATTTACTTAAGTTACATATTTTATTAAAAAAAACAAACTAAAATAATGAAAAAAATTAAACAACCAAATATTCCCTAGACTTCCTTAATCAAACTTATATCTAACTGGCTTATTTATACGGCATTGACGGATGGGACGAGACTGGGGCGGCACCGGAGTAGGCGAAGGCCGTATCGGGCTGTGATCTGACGGTTCTACGCAGTCCTCAAACGTCTCTAGTTCGCCTTTATGCTGCGTGTCCGCTGCGGCCGAGACGTCGCTCAAGGGACCGCTCGGACTGGGCGCCTGCTCTTCTCGTGAGACTGCCAGCGACTCCGACTTCTCACAAAAAGGGCTAGAAGGACAGATTAATGAACTCCGTATGCGTGGCTTTAGCTGATCAACATGTCTATGGGATTCTTTACCAAAAGCATCTAATACCCTATAGTCGGTGGTTCCCATCTTTTCTGTTACCTTCCCAGATACCCATTTATCCTGTCCCCTATACTGACGTAGCCAGACTTCGTCCCCCGGGCATAGTTGACGAGACCCCGTTGCGCCATATGTCTGCTGTCGCCCCTGCGCATCCCTAACTTTACTGTCAATATTAGGTCTTAGGGCATCGAATTTAGTACGTAACCTACGGCCAAACATGAGAGACGCTGGTGTTTCACCTGTCGTACAATGTTCCGTGTTTCTATAGTAAAGAAGGAAATTATTTAAAAATAAATGCAAGTTTAAGTTATTTCTAAGTGCCTTTTTAATCGCACGTTTTACTGTGTGGACAGCCTTCTCAGCTGCACCGTTTGAGGCGGGGTGGTATGGTGCTAAGAATATGTGTTCAATGCCATTGGTATTAAGGAATTGTGAAAACTCATGACTTGTAAACGGCGGCCCGTTGTCGGAAACTATTTGTCTAGGTAATCCAAAACGTGCAAATACGTCACTTAAAACGTTGATTGTGTGACCAGCTGCAGTGCTGGGCACCTGACTAATTTCTAGCCATTTAGTTCTGGCATCAACCATAACTAAAAACATTCGGCCACTAATTGGTCCTAAGAAATCAATGTGTACCCGGGCCCACGGTTTATCTGGCCATGGCCAAGGACAGGGCATGTGTCGCGGCGGCGCTTCACTTTCCACAGCACAGACACGACAACCACGGCACGTTTTCTCAATGTCTTCGTCCATACCCGGCCACCAAACATAACTCCTAGCAAAAGCTTTAGTTTTCACTATTCCCATGTGAGCTTCATGTAAATCGGATAAAACTTTATCCCTACACGCTCCCGGTACAACTACCCTATGTCCCCACATCACACACCCTAACTCTTCATATAGTTCCTTCTTACGGTTAAAATACGGCTGGAGCGATATTATTTCATTATCCGACGGCCATTCGTCGCGAATATACCTTAAAACTCGGCCTACTAACTGGTCACGGCTCGTCTGCCTTTTAATGTCATTATAATTCAATAACATTGCATTTTGTGCAAAGTGTAAATGTGATTGTTCCGGAATTGTACTAGATTGTTTACTTGTACACAGTGCGGGCCACCGAGACAACCCGTCTGCCCCGTTCTGCTTCGATGTAACATACTCGATGTCGTATGTGTAGGCAGATAACTTAATAGCCCACCTTTGCAACCGACTGGCTGCCATCGACGGTATTCCCTGCTTAGGCCCAAAAATAGTCACTAACGGCTTGTGATCCGTGCGTAGTGTAAAACGTCGCCCGTATAAGTACTGGTGTAATTTTTCTAAACAGAATACGATCGCTAACGCTTCGCGCTCGATTTGTGAATAATGTTTCTCCGCTGCGTTAAGCGCGCGCGACACATACACCACGGGTCGCTCCCGCGCACCGCCCGCGCCGCGTCTATCCTGTTCACACGTCTGACTTAGCACGCCGCCTATCCCTTTCGAGCTCGCGTCACAAGTTAAAAACAAAGGTCTGTCTGGGTCATAATGAGCAAGGACGTCTGCACTAATTAATATGGTTTTAATTTTTTTAAATGCCGACTCACACTCGCTGTCCCACTTCCACATCACCCCTTTCTTCAATAACCGATATAACGGTGCCAGTACAGTGCTCAGGTTGTTCACAAATTTCGCATAGTAATTAATTGTCTTGTTTAAACTGTATAATTCTAAGGGGTTCTAGATTAAGGGTGGAGGTGTAATGTAGGGTGGGTTGGTTTGTATTTAAAAAGTCCCTTGTGTGTATTAATAACCGTATAATTATCGGGATCTTCCAATTCAATCTGGTTATAGGCTTGTGTCAAATCTATTTTTGTAAATATTTTAGCCCCGTTTAATTTAACCAGCAAGTCGTTTATACGTGGTAAAGGATATTTGTCGACTAATAAGACTGGATTTAAAGTTACTTTGTAATCAGCACAAATACGGAGTCCACCATCAGCCTTACGCACCGGTACGAGCGGAGTAGCCCAGTCCGCGCTGTCCACCGGCTCGACGACGCCGGCGCGCAGCATGCCCTCGAGCTCTGCCTCGACGCGCTCGCGGAGTGCGTACGGTACAGGCCGTGCGCGGCAAAACACGGGCGTTGCCCCCTCGCGTATTCGTAGCCGAGCCTTGCCTCCCGTGAACCGTCCCAGTCCCTCCGTGAACAACTCCTTATATCTGTGAAGTAATAGCGTTAATTGATTATTACATGAGTTATTATGATTTGTTTCGCCTACCTTCATAGAAACAAAATTTTGGTACAGAGGTATTTTAATGCCTAATTCCGTAAGCCATTGACGACCCAACAGTGAGGTGGTACCCCCTTCTATTACAAACAATTCCAATTGTTTAGACTTATTTTCAAACTGGATTAATGGTTTAAATACCCCTAGTGGTTTTATTGACGTACCGTCATAAAATCTAAATATTAAATTTGAGTTATCTAAGGGTCTATAACTAAACAGTTTATCATACATATTTTTGCTAATACATGACACTAATGACCCCGTATCAATCTCCATCGATAGTTGGGTTTCATCCACCCATAAAGTTAAGCTCACCGGTTTATAACTATTTAAACTGAGTTGATGTAAATCTTCTACCGCCACCCAGTCCTCAGTATCTGACAACGAGGGTTCGTCATCCCTTGACTGGTCCAAGGTATTTATCTGGTTGGCCGGTCCGCTCGCTGCATGCACGTGCGCCACCAGGTTATTGGCGTCGCGTCCATCTCGCGGCTGCCTCCCTCCGACGTGCATCGGGCAAACCCGACGTAGATGCCCTTTCTGTCGACATTTTCCACAGATAAATCGACTGTATCTACATCCTTCACTCTGATGATCCGACGCCCCGCAAGCCGAACAATTGCTTTTTGAATCGTTGGCGGTGCTGCTGCGCGTGCGCCCCGTCGCCAGCCCGCGCACGCCGCCACAGCTCCGGCCGGCGCGGCGTGCCGCCTGCGCCGTCGCCACCGCGTGCAGCGCTCCGGCCGCTGCCTCACCGCTTCCTCTCGACTCATTCGCGACTGTTTGTTCCACTGCTGCTGCATCTCTCTCCGCCGCTTCCATTGCACATGAAATTTTCACGGCCTTTGCATATTGCAGATTTTCTTCCGTAAACAGTCTCTGCCTGATTGAGTCGCTCCGCAACCCGCAAACTAGTTGATCACGTAAGTTCTCCTCTAGAACGGCCTTAAATTCGCAAAATTTTGACATTTCCTTCAATTCCGAAATGTATTGCAAAATCGATTCACCCTCAATTTGTCTTCTCTGCCGAAAACGATACCTCTCTGCCATGAACGACGGCTTTGGTTGCAAGTGGTGTTCCATGACTTCCACTACCTCCGCATAAGTTTTCGCACTAGGTTTGTCCGGACTTGTCAAATTACTTAACAACTCATATGCTTCGTCACCCATGGCCGCAATCATTGTGGGAACCAAAGTTCGTTCTTCACACTGTTCACTTTGTAAAACATTTCCATGCGCTCCACATACATTGTCCAATTCCCCGATCTTACATTAAACTCGGTTAACTTCCCGATCGACATCTTTTTGTAGGTAGAATACGCTTATAATTTGAATCCTCGTCGCCACTGAGGTGTTTGAGTAAAACAACGTGTCGTTAGTTGCGCGGTTTATTGGGCACTGAATCACCGGCGCGTACTCGTAGGCACGCATACAACCTACCCTACATTACAAAGTGAAAAAGAGCAAAACAAAACACAACTGACTTGAGAATCTTCTCTTTTGAAGTCGGTTAAAAATATTGTAAAACATTTAATAGGAGTAACCGTAGAGTTTATTGCTCATCCTTCTCCATAGAAAACTACCTTTTAGACGAGACAGCTAGAATCAATTCTAGTTTTTGTAAATCTTGACGTTCAGTGCATTTTAGGGTCGGTTCACATCTGACGGAAGGTGCGTCGAGCATATCATCGGTCGCGTCTATTCGGTTAAATAGGGTGTTTTCATATCTGACGCAAGATGCGTCTGTCTAGTCTGAATGCATCAGTCAAAATACACGTGGCGCCACGTTGCCGCTCTTTACGTCATCGACAAAGCGTTGACAGAAACGGAACAGACGCGATACGCTTGACGCACTAACGCATCATCGGTTAAGTATGAAAAGTTGAATGTTTTCTCATATAATTGTCTGTTCTGGCGTTACGCGACCGATAATACCCGACCCTTATAATGACCTTTTTGAAATAAATTATTTGAGTTTAACTTATGTTTGACTAGAAGGTTAAGATGATAATAAAGATGCGTCGAAGCTATGACACTTATTTTTAAATATCGCAACCGAATGCTGAGATATGCGTATAGGACTTTCTATTTTTAATTTACTTTTTTTTTTTTTTTTTTAAATATCATTTATTGTGTGTTAAGTTTTAGTCTGTGATATTCCTGTGCGAGTCCCAATATTTTTTTTTCTTTCTTTAAAGAGGGCATGAAAAAAATTACAGCAAAATCTTAAATGTTTAATGTAAACCAAGTCTTAATATAAACGCATACGTAAATTTGGAGAGTCTGGGTTTTCTTCTTCACACACACAATGGCCCACGATACTATCCTCCTGTGGGTGAACACATACACATTTGTTCATGGCATCCGGTTTCCATCCATCACAATGAACATTGTATGTGCAGTATCTATTTCCTGAAAACAGACATTTCAAGTATATAACGTTGGTCATCTTGATCAGATTATAATTATTTTATATACCCTGTCGGTGAGTGGGAGTGGGCCGTAATCTTCCACGCTGGTCCAGTGCGGGTTTGTAGATGTCACATGTCTTTGAATGTTTGGTTCTAAGGCCTGAAACTGCGTTAAGCGGACGCCTGCAACGAGCAACCGTCGCGTGTCTACGCGCGTGGATACGCGGGTGGGCTCTGTGGGAACGCCCGTCGCGGGTATCCGTCGCGGCGTTTTATTTACGCAGTGTCGCTAGTTCATAGCGTTATTAACTGAACAAGCCCGTGCGTGTTACCGCTGGCGGGTCCCACGCGTGTCCCCCGCGCGGGTATCCGTCGCACGGAGGTGGGCACCGTTGCGCTGGCGCGGGGCCCGCCTCCCCGCAACTTACACCCGCCCAGGGCCCCGCGACGGTGCACTTTTGTATGGTACCGCGCGGGCGCCCGCTTAACGCAGTTTCAGGCCAAAGACATGTCGGTTTCCTCACGAGGTTTTCCTTCACCGTTTTGAGAGGTGATGATATTATTTAGGTACATAAAGTAAAGCGCCAGTCTGGGTTTGAACTCACGACCTACAACTCATAATGCGGGGCTGATTGGACTGGACCACCACTGCTCTAACTAATAAAGTAACCTACATTATAAGTTAGACTATTGTTACTTAAGTATAATGGCATCTTTTGTCTACGGCGATGAAAGAACTCCAAATTAATGAAATAAATGTCTATTGACAAAACAATTATTTCATGACTTTATAGATACGTATTTTTTATAAAGATCGTTAAAGACTTCTACTTATACGTAAAGATGGCGGGATCAGCTTGGCTTCGACTGAAAGGGCTGACCGATATTAACGAAAGATAAATTGTACTGAAAAGGGTGAGAAAGGCATTTTCCCTGCAGAGGGATAGGTTATATAGACTAGTTAGATTTGACTATTTACGTTTATTTTAAATTAAATAATTAATATTTTGGAAAGTACAGTAATTTAATAAGGCGTTTATAAAAATCTTTGTACGTGCATTATTAGCGCTAAATTAATAATATCTAATATAATATCTTAGGACAACCAACAGACCGTTATCTGATCCCAAACTAGGCAGAGCCTGTACTGTGGTAATCAGTCAGCAGATAAACACTGACAGCTGATATACTTATATATTTCTAAATACATACATATTATAGATAAATTACACCCAGACACAGAACAAATGATTGTGCTCATCACACAAATATTTGTCCTGGGTGGGAATCGAACCCACGACCTCATTCTTTGCAGTCAGGGTCACTAACCACTAGACTATCAGGCCAGTTATTAATCAATTAAATATGTTAATTGAATCAAACTTGTTTCAGAAATTTATACTATACTTATAATTCCGGACATAAAAACCACTTAAGAAAAAAAAACTGGCCAAGTGCGAGTCGGACTCGCGCACCGAGGGTTCCGTACAATCCTGCAGGTATTCACGGTTTATGCATAAGGTTTACGTTCATGAAATTAAATGTTTTTTTTTTTAACTTTTATATTTGAGTTGGCAGAATGAAAGGTAAATTGTGGTTTACGATTTATGACGTATTAAGAAAAAACTACTTACTAGATCTCGTTCAAACCAATTTTCGGTGGAAGTTTACATGGTAATGTACATCATATATTTTTTTTACTTTTATTATTCCCTTATTTTAGAAGTTACGGGGCGGGACACACATTTTACCACTTTGGAAGTGTCTCTCGCGCAAACTATTCAGTTTAGAAAAAAATGATATTAGAAACCTCAATATCATTTTTGAAGACCTATCCATAGATACCCCACACGTATGGGATTTATGAAAAAAAAATTTTTGAGTTTCAGTTTCATGTATGGGGAACCCCAAATATTATTGTTTTTTTTTTCTATTTTTGTGAGAAAATCCTAATGCGGTTTACAGAATACATCTACTTACCAAGTTTCAACAGCATAGCTCTTATAGTTTCGGAAAAAAGTGTCTGTGATATACTCGGACAGACAGACAGACATGACGAATCTATAAGGGTTCCGTTTTTTGCCATTTGGCAACGGAATCCTAAAAACACGTGCTGCTCACCCACACAAGCATGTATGTAAGTTAGAAAATTGTATAATAGATGATTAAAATTTCAATTGCCTTATGAGATTTACTTCTTTTAGAACCGTTGCTTCTTTATTTCAAAAATCTATACTAATATTATAAAGCTGAAGAGTTTGTTTGTTTGGTTGAACGCGCTAATATCAGGAACTACTAGTCCGAATTGAAAAATTCTTTATTTGCTAGGTAGCCTATTTATCGAGGAAGGCTAGAAGGTTATATAATATCACGCTATAATCAAAAAGAGCGGAGCAGCAATGCAAACTGGACGAAAACTGGCAGGCAAGTCTATGCAACGGGAAGGGTCACGGGAGCAAAAATTTGATGCGGACGAAGTCGCGGGGAAAAGCTAGTAATTAATATAAAGCCAAAGTCATAATTTACCTGAATCTGCTCGTCTCGTCAGAAGTGCTGGTCCAGGGTAGTTCAGTCCCTGCATTTGTAATGGTATCAATGCATCTGAAAACCAGTTTTGTGTTATTTTTCTACCCGTTATTAAAGGCTTCTGTAGGCTGGTGCGTCGCTCCTATTTGCGGGAGCCTTAATGTCTGTGTAGCCTACTTGTTTAAATGTCTTTTTTTTTTTTAATCCTCGTCCCACGTCCTAACCGTGATCGCGCGAGTATGCCATGTTCATACAGGGTGTCCAGTAAATAGCACGACATACTGCAGGGGGTGATAGCTTGGGTCACTACCTATCAATACAACACAATATATGTTCAGCAAAATCTATATAAATATATAATAAATTTCATTTCATTTTATTACAGTTAAGGTCCGTTATATTTCTAACTGGCGATTTACCTGAATCTCCCGTATCTAACCGTCTCATTAAAACCGCAGGTCCTGGGTAGCGCATCTCCTGCATTTGTAAAGTTGACAATATATCTGAAAGTTAATTTACATACATTTATGTCAAACAGTTTCTGCGGGTCAAATATTAGTTACCGTTTCCCTGGCATAGGCAACTATAAGAACACGGGTGGGTTTTAGTCAGTAAAAGTCTGACATCCCTCCCGCCCTCCCCAGCCCTCCCGCTCCGCCCAGATCGAGAGAGTTCATTTGAGAATTTCCCACCCAAAAAAAGGGTGGCAAATATTAATGGTCTATAAGGTAACTTCCTTTTTCAATTGGCAGCAAAGGAAAGCAAGTACAGAACAGTAGTGAGGTAATTTGCCTAAAAAGTAATAAATAAATATATGTCAAAGAGGACACAAAAAAAACCAATAATATTTTTTAGAGTTTTATTCTATTCTATAAATGAAAATATGGAAATAATACATTAATAATTTAAATTGTAACGTCGTGATTCATCTATCATTTTCTCTGGGCATCTACAGTGTCCAATGATGCTGTCATCGTATGGGAAAACACAGTCGCATGTAGGGTGGTCCTCATTCGAACATTGATATTTGACGGTGCAGTAACGAGCTGGAAACAAACACTTATTTTAAATATTGTGTTTTGGATTAATTTGTGGGTCCCTGTCTTTCGAACCAGGAGTTGGCTGTTGGAGAATTTAAAATAATATAAGGATAAGGATTTTAAATAGCAAATAAGCGAACATGAAGTAAAATATTTCGTCTCACAAAACGAGCATAATTATGTTTTGTTTAAATCGGCTGAAAATGTATATATGAATCTTTATGTTACATACCTTATGATAAAATTGTTGAGTAAATTAGAAACTAGAAACACTTTATAGTCATTAAAATGATTTTGATATTTATGAGATTGCTAATTGAGGAGCTATCGCGGTGAGGAAGTTACAAACTAAGATCACTAACCACTGACACAGCATAAACCTAAAAATATGCATTTACAATTACCTGGGCTACCGTAACAAAATAAAGGTGTAATCGACCATTTTAAACAAATTAGACTACATAGGTATTCAAAAAGCTAGAAGATTGCGAGAAAGATAAAGAAGAAAATCCATCAAATTACCAACCGTTTGCAGACTCCACTAAAACCGAGACAGCTAAGAGAAATATGACAGACAAAAATCCTTGCAAGTACTTCATGATCACAACACTAAAGGTAAAAGGCTAGTTTAATCCCTGATATTATATACCAGAACGATTTGCCATGAAAATTGATTATAACGCATTTAACAAATCATTTGAAATCAATGTAAAACTACAAACAAATGCTATTGTTGTAGCGATAACATACGCGGCTATAAAGATCTTGATATGACAAAATTTTAATTTCGGAATTCATTGTAGATAAGGTAGAAACTTCATACGCCATGTGTTTTTTTTTTTTTACATAGGCAATGTGTTCCAGGAAATTGGAACCATATTCATGAAGTGTCAAAATTAGGTAGGTACTGCCTCCATTTTTTTTTTTTTGGATGGGAAATCATCAAATGACTTCTCCCGCTCTGGGCGGAGCGGGAGGGCGTGTCAGACTTTTACTGACTAAAACCCACCCGTGTTCCTTCAGTTGCCCATGTGCCAGGGTCACGGTATCTCTTTCGAACAATCACGCGACCCCGGCAGGTACTGCCTCCATTACACTCTAACCTGCCAATTTCTTTATCATTATTTAACTTATTAAACTTCATATGTACTGACTTTAGTAATATATTACTCCATATACCTATAGGTGTCACGGGTCGATTGATCAGGTTAGGCCACGTTCGCCCCGTCGTTCTCTCCGATGTCTGTGAAAAATTGCTTATCTATTTTATCTTTATTTCTGGTATTAAAGTTATGTTTAGTTGTAAATTGCTCTGACAGCTCTTTTTTGCAAATACGGATTGTATGTCAGCAATCCGATCCCACAGAATAATGTTATATGCCAAAATCCTGCGGAAGAAGCGAAAATATACCAAACTCGCGGTTTCAGCATTTGTTAACTGTCTTATCACTCTAATTGCATAAGCTGCCGAGCTTAGCCACCCCGCAAGAGATGTTCTATGAGGTCCATTGTATTTGCTCGCGTAGCGTGATTCCTAGGTATACGCCTAAGTAACACATTATGGCTTTCCTCCTTTCAGTATGATGGCACATTGATACTTCTAATATTACATCATTTAAATCCAATACTTTTGATTTTTATTTAATTTTATTTCTTCATTCAAATTATTTTTCGTAAATCAATTCGCGTTGTCAAAATTTTATACCCGTTTATTTAAAGATCAATCATGAACTGTCGGCAAATAACACCATCTTCTGTTAATTTTGAAGAAATTGTGATAAATAATTAATATTAACTTAGAAGAGGAATGGACTCACCATCGAACCTTGATGAACGCTTATTATCATTTTAGACCCAAATGAATTTATATCATTTCCTTAAACTCCATTTTTTATATCCTTCATGAATGATCTAAGCAAATCTAGAGCCGTATTCCTAATATCCAGTGTTCTAATTTCAACAGAAGTGCCTCATGATTTACCCAAGCAAACGTCTTAGAGTGGTCGCAAAAGATGCCAATGGCACCAATACCAGTGGTACAAAGCTCTTTGTTTCACCAAAGGTTGTTGTTAAAAAAAAAATGTGACATAACATTTGACTGATCCTCAACTTTTAAAACATCTCACTGAGAACTGTCAGAATTGACACAGGCCTATATAATTGTTGGGTTCTTTACTATCACCGGATTTGAACAAAGGAACTTCTTTAATGTGTCTCATTAGATCCGAAAAGATTCCTTGGTCGTCACTGGTGATACATATGAAGGTTAAATAGGGCACAATGGTTTCAATGAGAGATCTACAGAATTGTATAAAAGTCGCCCACAGATGTTCTGTTGATTTAAGTTTAAGATCTTTAAAAACTTTTATAACAACATGGGGGTTGGAAGGCTAAAACTTTAACTCTCAAGGGGCAACGCATTCCGATGCTCCAATATATGCTCTATAGATAAACCAATTGAGCATAACCGGGGTTCAAGCCACGTGGTACTCTTGGAAAGAACTTTTCTTCAAAAAGGGTGTTTCATAAAATTACAGACAAAATCTGCTCTTATGCCACGTATACAAGCTGTTTTCAAGAATCGTCAAAAATCGTCTAGCGCGAAGGACCGACGAGTTTTAGTCACCAAAGGTGTCGGGTTTCGAGGGCGATACCATTAGACCAAATCTACACAGTGTAGCTAATTATAAAGAAGTCCGAAGTGTATATTTATGAGCCCCATGATACAGGGAACCCTAGTGTGAGGTAAATACGCTGAATTTGTAAAAATCTAGAACTTAAGGCTACTATGTAATTTGTTACTCGATTTTTGCGTTTTTACTTTGCAGCGTTTTTATGTTCGAAACTGTTTTTTTTTACATATATTATCAGCCCTTACTTTACAGTCTTTGATTGTATCGATTTTATTTTACAGTATCTGCAGTGATGCCAAGTCACCTGGTCATGTGAACGCGACAAAGACTGTCCAAACTAAGAACCAACGAACTAAAGATATCCCCCAGCGTCGAGGGTGACAACGGGACGTTTGTCTGAAATGTTCTTCAATGTAGTGGACATCCTCCAAGTTTTTTTAGACTATGAACTGGGATGGACATAGCAGTGCCATCACCGGCGAGTGTTGTACGCGTACTTTGTGCTTTGCAGATGCCATCGTCATACTGGCTGAATCGCTTCGTGACTTGCTGGACGACCTAGTTGATGCTTCTGTACGCATTAGTCTCAAATGAACTTCGACAAAACCCAGGTTACTTTCAACGAACACGTCACTCCAGCACCGATTGCTGTTAATGGCGCTTCTATCGAGGCTGTAGGTGAATAATTGCCATTGTAACAATTCACACAAAATGAATTCTATAGGAAAACTAGAACATCGATAAACCAGTAGTAAAATGAGGAAAAGCAAGTTGTAATATACCCACCGTTCACAGATCACACTATCATCAAGATAGCTAACAGAAATACGACAGACAGCTACGATTGCTTCATGGTCACAACACAAAAGTAAAACGCTAATTTTCGCTTTGTAATTATATACCACATGGATCTGCCATTAAAATTGATTATAGTGATACATACAAATCATTTAAAACCAATGTAACAATTATTATCGGCGCCATATTTACGTTTGTTAATATTTTAATTAAATTAGGTAAATATTTAATAACGCCTAAGGACAAAATATAGGGTTACAGCAGTGATTGAAATTATATCGTAAAAAAAATATTTAGACTAGTATCATTAACCAGGAAGAAAACAGAATAAAACGATAGTATGGAATAAATGCCAACGACCATGTTAACGCGTTCATCTTCAGGGAGCCTTCTTTACCAGTACCTAACGTTTCGATCATGAATTTTAAGGCGTTACAACAAAGGATTGTTCAACAAATTCCACTTACATGGTAATTTGCTTATCAAATTGGCAACTTGTAATTTCCCTTGTAAAGAATTTTCTGAGAATGTATTCCAATCAACAGCTGGCCATCTTAAAACCAAATTACAAACGAACACTAAAATAATCATATTTTTATGAAAAGAGGAAGAGCTCATGGGGAGTCAAAAGAGCCATCCAATGCATGGGAATATTGACAGCGTATCAAAAATATCGATATTGTTCAGAAACGATTGTTCTTCAGTGCCCTACTTTCAACCAGGCGAATGACCATAGTGCGATGCATGTTCCATGCAAATTAATGGTTTCATGTCCTCAAAGTAAAAGCCTTGCCTATATGCCATGTGCAAAGATTTATTGCACCGATTTGTCCAAATAGCCGGTGCAACCATTTAACGTTACCATACGTACGTACGTACGTACAGTGGTAATAAATTCAGCAACTGCAACGCTGTGATACCTTTTTAGGGTTCTGTTGCCAAATGGCAAAAAACGGAACCCTTATAGATTCGTCATGTCTGTCTGTCTGTGTATCCGAGTATGTCACAGCCACTTTTTTCCGAAACTATCAGAGCTATGCTGTTGAAACTTGGTAAGTAGATGTATTCTGTGAATTGCATTAAGATTTTTACACAAAAATAGAAAAAAAACAATAATATTTGGGGTTCCCCATACATAGAACTGAAACTCAAAAAATTTTTTTTCGTCGAACCCATACGTGTGGGGTATTTATGGATAGGTCTTCAAAAATGACATTGAAGTTTGTATTATTTGAATTTTTTTCTAAACTGAATAGTTTGCGCGAGAGACACTTCCAAAGTGGTAAAATGTGTGTCCGGGGGGGACACACATTTTACCACTTTGGAACCCCGTAACTTCTAAAATAAGGGAATGATAAAACTAAAAAAAAATATATGCTGTACAAAAATTGTTTTGAACGAGATCTAGTTAAGTAGTAGTTTTTTTTTAAAACGTCATAAATCGTAAACCACAATTTACCTTTCATTCAGTCAACTCAAATTTAAAAATTAAAAATCACATTTAATTTCATAAACATAAACCTTATGCATAAACCGTGAATACCTGCAGGTTTGTACGGAACCCTCGGTGCGCGAGTCCGACTCGCACTTGGCCGGTTTTTTATATTTTGTTTTAGCATTTTTAGTACTAAGGTCAGGTTAACTAAGAATTTTTATATAAAATAGCTTTTGCCCGCGGCTTCGCCCGCGTGGATGTCGAATGTGTGTGTGTGTGTCGTGTTGTTGAATTCAGGTTGCTACCCGCGATTTCGTACGCGTGGTATTTAACAAAAACTTTTTCATAAAAACTGTCTTTGAAAACTACGCTGACATACGTCTCAAAATTCAGCGTGTTTTTCGTTTTTTTTAACTCTTATTTATTTTTTCTAAAATAAAAGTAGCCTAAATTACTCCTTGTTACATCAGCTATCTGCCAGTGATAGTTCCGTCAAAATCAGTCCAGCCATTTCAGAGATTAGCCGGAACAAACAGACAGACAGACAGACAAAAATTGTAAAAAATGTTGTTTTGGTATATGTACCGTGTATACATCCATATACAGTTAGTAAAAAGTGGTTATCTTAATCTTAAAAACAGTCACTCCAATCTTATTTATTTGTATAGATGTATAGATATCGTGAAAGAGCTATTTAACGAAAACAGAGATGACTGCACTGCTTCTTTAAGTAAAAAATAAGACAGTATAAATAAGATAAGTAGAAATACAAGAGGCAACTGGAGCGAGGGGTCGGCTTCTAGTCTAACCGGATGCAGCTGAATACCAGCATTTTACATGGAGCGACTATCTATCTGACCGCCGCAGCCCAGCTACTGAGTAATCCGATGCCCCTTGGTAAGACTAGTTGGCAGAGTTAGGGGTTTCTGACGAGCCGTAACAACTGTCAAAGATTCACAATTGACAGCCGAGAACAACGGCTTAACGTGTTTTCCGAAGCATGGAGGGTATGTAAAGATGGTTACCATCCACAAGTGTAGCTTAACTTATGGATTGACCCGTGCGGCCATAATTACTTAGTCATAAGCCCCTCAACGCACAAACCATGATTGCCCAGTCAAAGCAAAAGCCCCTCTATAAAAAACAGACTGATACAATACCACACAGACATTCACCAAATTCACCATCTACTTTTAGATACTACACTGAATGTATAACAAAGGACACATTAACAGTTTTGTCAACACCAGCCGACACAATATTGGTTCAGTACTCGAGAGGCACACTCGACAGTGTCTGCCCGAACCTGACCAAACAAGGCCGGAGTAACACACACACCCCTATTGGACATTTGAAACTATCGCTCATTCGCTTTTGAGCTCAGAAATAGACTTTACTAAGCAAACAGTTCCTTAATTGCGTAACACACATTCCATTACATTCTGAAAGATTCATTACTGCATAGTATTGCTGAAAAAATCGTTCAGTAACGTAAATAGTACAATGAATGTTCTTGAACTGACAAAAGAGCTTTTGTGGCTTAGTTAGAACAACCTTCCCTGGTTATCGATCAGGTTAAGCTGCGCTTGCCGCGGATGATTAGTGGATGGGTGACCGTCTTTACATATCCCTATTTTGAAAAGCACGTTAAACCGTTGGTCCCAAACGTCATTTGTAGATCTTTTGACAAACGTTACAGGTCGTCAGGAGCTCGGAAGTCTGACACCTAGTGGTATACCAAAGGGTATCGCATTACCCAGTAAGGGTTGTGGAGGCCACACAGGCGCTCGTTCCATGTAAAATACTGATACTCAGCTGCGTCCGGCTAGACTGAAAACCGACCCCAATAGTAGTTGGGAATAAGCTAAGCAGTTGATGATAATGTTATTGAGCTGACAAAAAACTTTTTACAAAAAAAAACAAACAACTTCCTTAAAAAAAAAAAAACTACAAAGTCAAAAAATAACTTTAATTTCGGAAGTCGGTGGCAAAAACCTTAAATACAGATCCTAAGACACCGAATTCCGAAATTAAAGTGATTTTTGACTTTGTAGTGTTTTTTTTAAGGAAGTAGTTTGTTTTTTTTTTTTGTAAAAAGTTTTTATTTTTAACTTTTTAGTTATGGTAGATACCCCGCACTAATCTAATCGCGTTATTCGTTCACTTGTCGCGCAAATAATTAATGCAAATTTAAAACTTATATGGTTTTCATATGGATCCCATTGTCCGAATGGAACCAAATTAAAATGGGACCATTCGGAAAGCACCAGCTTTCAAATAAAAAAAAATCATCAAAATCGGTTCACCCAATCAAAAGTTATCAGGTAACAAACATAAAAAACAGTCGAATTGATAACCTCCTCCTTTTTTTGAAGTCGGTTAAAAATGAATGGCATTGACACTATAAATGTTTTACGCAATTACTAAGTAAAGCACCTGATCGGGTTCGAACTCACGAGCTACAATTCGTAAGTCGGTGTCAATACCACTAGGCCATCACTGCCACTGCTGTCTGAATCCTAAAGTTCTTGTTCCAAAGGTTTGCACTATTTTAATAATTGCTAAATACACAATTTGGAGTACCTACCTGCCTAATTTTTGTTAAAGAGTTCCAGTTTCATGGTATCTTGAGTCAAGTTCAAACAATTGGGTTTACTTAGTTTAGTTCATCATCATCATCATTTCAGCCTTAAGACGTCCACTGCTGGACTTAGGCCTCTCCCAATTTAGAGGGCTTTGCCATAATCGCAACGCTTGGCACGCGGGTTGACGATCGCAGTATGGTGGTAAAATGCATAGAGAACGCTGCTGCCCATTCTCTAGTAAGTCCCTTAGTCGCCTTTTACGACACCCACGGGAAGGAATGGGGTGGTGTTATTCTTTACGTCCGGCACCACACGGTACACGGTAGTTTAGTTTCCATAACTGTAATACATTATGTTTATTTTTTTACCGCCATAGCCGCTTCGACACACTAACTAAACACGTAATGTCAAAGGTATTTTGCCTTTTATTACTGTACCTTTATGTATATTACACTTAACATTATGTTCTACCGTGGTTCTACTATAATATAACACAACATATATGAGTAGGGAGGCAATGTTTAAGGGTAATGTACGATTCCTGATAATGAACCGTAAGTTGTTCATTGCCATGCTAATACAAACGTTAATACTAGTAGTATAAGCTCATAATTATACGGTTCATTGCGTTGAACAGAGCAAATGCTTGCCGTGTGTATAGTCACCAAAACAGTTTTGTGAACAGTGTCGATACATTTGAAGTTTAGTAAAAAAAACCGAGGGATATTTTAGAATCAAACTTAATTTGATAAATGAAATCGAGGGTGTTTTTTTTTTTGCTAGCCTGCCCTGTCCGCCTCCTGGGCAAAGTCCCCCCTCCACTTCTTCCAACTTTCGCGATGTTTGTTTTATATTCAATAAATTAAATTTGATCCGTAAACTTCCAATAGTTTCTTAGTAAACATCAACTATACCGACGACCCTGTACCCAAATTGCGTAACGCATATCAATCTGAAACCTTTTGATGTTGAAGATAATTTCTAATCCATTGCTTTATATGTTCAAAAAATGTGTGTGTGCGACATCGTAAATGACGCAATGAATGTTGTTGAACGGTCAAACGTGTACAGCGATTCCTACTTATATTGTGTTAAGCAATTAGCGGGCCGTACCTACCTTTCTAGCGACCAAAACCTTCTTCTTCTTCTTTGCCCTCGCCTTTTCCCGTTACGCCATCAAAACCGCTATACATAAATCATATTTTCAACATCCCACACATGCCTGCTGTCAACATGCGGTGAGCTAGGGTAATTTAGGCATAGCGCAGAGAGCAGTAGAATTACTAATTGCGGAAATGTTACTGGATTGTCGACGAAACTATAACAAAAGTCAACACTGGAGAATTGCTTTATCTCTACATTAATACATACAAATACCTTTATAAATATAAATTAATAAAGTTAAAGCGCTTGTTTGTTATTACGAAATAACAGAAAAAAAATGCTCATGAAAGTAACAAATTTTTTATTTCAATTTTTTTTTTTCTCTGGCTGTCTATTTGCTCTGGCTTATCTCCGAAACGGCTAAACAGAGTTTGACGGGACTTCACTGACAGAAATCTGATGTTATAAGGAGTTGCATAAGCTTTTTGTCCCAGTGCCACATTCCATTGGGTTAATTTCCGACACCCACACGGGCGAAGCCGCAGGCACAGCTAGTATAACTGACAGTGCGAAATGTTTGTATAAACATGAAAAAAATGGCTTCTTATTCTCACAAAAGCAGGATTAATCCTCTTATAGATACAGAAAAAAAAAACAATCATCCGTCGCGTCTTGGCTAATTAAATAGGTCCCTGTTAGGTCTAGTGCCTAATTGCACGAGCACAAGCTTTATTGCTTTATTAGCTTTACTTTGTAGTAGGAAAATATTTCTATTTTCAAGGAGCGCCTAACTTTTGCCTGCCGCAAACGAGTTGCGGCTAGTCCATTTGCCAGACTTTTAGACATTTACCGTCTTATTACAAAACAAGACCTAACATAATTACTTCTAGCCTAAAGCTCTGAGCCAGTTTTTGCATTTCCAACTTTATTTCGATTTGGGTAAAGATCTCAATACATAAATGACATCTTACTCTGTAACAAGTCATCAATTTTGTAAAAAGAACTGGTTTTGTATACATATTGGGTTCTTAATTTAAAACTGGTGTGATGGTTTAAACTTAATATAAACACACTGGCATTACTTTTTGAACAACGACTCGTGTTCGTGTACAACGACTGCCACTACATGATGCTGGTAAGATTGTCGACATTGGCAGTTGCTGAAAAAGAAGAAATAAAAGTAAATTTAAATAATAAAAAAGGTGCGTAAAAAGTGAACTTTAGAAAAGAAACAAACACATTAACGTGAAAATGTTATTTTAAGGTTGATTAGGTAACCTTAATACTATTACTAATCTCATGCAATATGGACGTTATCATTATATTGAAGAAGATGACACCGATTGCATGAGCTTGTTTATAGAAGATTATACGATTATTTAACTTATCACCGATTTATTATAAGTTTTGAAAATGTTAGTGAGAATGGTTGCTTACCAACTTTAAATTGATATAGATGCCAAGATAATTAATATAAAATGATAACAGAAATCTAAAGATGATTTTCGGAGACCTATTCAATGATACAGCACTTGATTTAGATAGTTCGTCGACTTCATTTTTCCCTTTTACAATGTTACGTCTGATTATCGCCTTATTTATTTTTGTTTAACGTTATGACACTCACAAGATAAAGGCAAATCGATTGCGAAGGCGAATCATCAAAATTTTTCTTTCTTTTTCTTTCTTTCTTTCTATATACATACATAGGCTGATAAACACATTACCCTCGTTTGCTTCCCGCAGTCTTGTTAAAAGGTGTCTCAGCAAGCGCAACTTTTTCTTACTTTGACAAAAGCCAAAAGTTAATTTAAACATACCATTGAATTAGCACTAATGACTTTTTAAATTACTTTTCTTACCGCGGAAACAATTTATATTTATCTTTCCCCAAAGCACCGCGTAAAAGATAATATACGTTTAAGTTAGTACTGCCATAACGTAAAACAAACTTATCCAACTTTCTTTGTAACTTAAACTTGATAAAAACTCGAGAGTCACGTCGTTTACATGTTGTTTACATAATTTCGAAAAATGTATCCTTGAGTAAAGAAAATTGCTAAAAGTAATTTAAAGGTTGGGAGGTATCCATTAGAGCTGAAACATAAATAGCGTATAAGTAATTTAGGAAGGTCTGAGTACCTAATTGAGGCTTTGGTCACTTCTAATGGCGTTCTTGAAAGGGTTGAGACCTGTGCTTGGTAATTCGTAGCGCTTAATGACCATCATTATTTTTCGTAATATTAGCGTTGGCTTAAATAAAAGTCAGGCAACTAACTATACTACGTCATAGTGCCATTCTATTACAAATATTCTATCTGTAGTAGGTATCTGCCTAATAACGATGTACCTACTTATGCAATTTATTGATTAACTGGAATGATCCTTGTCCCGCATCTTTTTTCTTGACCCTGGTATCTGTGTCAGTGAAATTGAATTGAATTTTATTCTTAATATAGCTACTTCAGTGAGAGCAGTGGTGGCTCAGAGGTAATAACCGCGACTTACGACTTGTAAGTCGAAGGTTTGAACAAATTGTAAATTATTTTTCACCAATGTTCTGAAAACGATAAAGAAAAATATCGTTAGGAAATCGGCTTGATCTAGAACGAAAACTTCGAAGACATGTGACGTGTAACAACCAGCACTGGGCCTGCGTGGTGGATTGTGGCACAGTGAGGGTAGAGGGGAGGTTCACAGAGAGGAGGCCTGTTGTAAAACTTGTCACTTATGTTGGTGTTCACAATAACATTTAATATTTTTCATGTTGTTAAACATTTCTGTAAAAAATAATAATGGAATCAAGAGTTGTTAAATAAATATGAAACGTCACTTTGAGAAACTTACCGGGAAATTAATAAGGAAAAACAGTTTTTTAATTTGCATAATCAAAGGAAATTTTACTTTAATAAGTTCCCGTCATTAGCAAGCATGTTCATACTAAGAAAAATATAGAAGGAAATATTTTTGTATATTACTTCGCTGCTTTCAGAAAAAACAGAAATTAACAAATTACCAGCTTTACTGGGGACTAGATATCATCCCTATTATCCTACCATCCTTATGTTATTTTGACATTCTAGATGTAGGGTTTTTTTTTTTGTAGGGAATGTCTAGAATTACAGATCCCATATTGAATTTTTTTTCACTCTCAGAAAGCTATATTATTATCGAGTGCCATAGGTTGTGTGAGAGCGGCATTGTAGCGACATGTTGCCACTCTCTCACCGAGAGGAGGCCTGTGTCCCAGCAGTGGGAACAGTATAGGCTGATTATGATGATGATGGTTATAGGATGTGCCATGTTTTGATTTTTGAAGTATAGTTACCAAGCGGGTTGTTCACGCGCATACGCCATGACCCACGCATACTACAGCCGACAGGCGGACGACGGGTAGGCAAGCACGAGGGAGCAGGGGGCACGAGCGGGCTGCGCGGCCCACCGCTCCGGACGGCGACGACACTGCATCGACATCACGTTGTACTGGCTGGTCGTTCTGTTAGACCTACTTTCTATATATATATTTGTTGTACATTTAAAGTAAAATAAACTATCATTAATATCGTCTATCTATAATAATAAAACCAATCATTGAAGAGTCCCTGCTTTGTTCCTGACCTCACACACAAGAAAGAAACACACATTACAAACATATGGACCTTACGACTCCGATCGCTGCATGAAGAATATCGTTGGAGATCAGCGCAATTCAGAGCCGACGAATGAAATCGCAGGCAGAAGTTTATGTAAAATCTCGTTAATTATTACTCGCATTTACAGGAAAATAGTGACTGTTGACTGACAGTTTACTGAACATTGTATCTCTAATGTAATGTGATTGCTACAACATCTGTCATATTAATTGCTACTACGTAATGTAATTAGAACCGAGTTCCACACCAGATGAAGTGATTTAGATTATGTGGTAAAGTGATTTTGTGCGCGGAATACTTAATAATATGAACGTAATTTCGTTGTTACCTTAGCTAAGATTGTCGACAAGAGCGGTGGCCACATCATTACGGTAGTAATGACGGTCATGAAGATGATATGATGTTGAAGCGGGGTTTGCTTTTACGGTGCCAAAAACCTTTCTAAGAAAACATACTAGATTTCTCTCATAAATAACGTTTAAGTGGAAATGGTGTTGACTTAGTCTAAGTTGTTCATAAGGAAGGGTCGAACACAGGCAGGCGCTTCTCTTCTTCTTCGTAACACTCTTGTCAGAGCGGTCGTGGTCCTCATGAAATTTCTTGTCTAGGGGCTGATGTGATTCGCCTCACTATTTCTCGCAATCCAATCCGATTTTTGGAATTGTGGGTGCACGTATATAATGGATCACCCACTGCGGATTTTATTTGGTCAGTCATCTCATAGGTGACACGTGGTCTAGTGCCCTCCACTCTACCCTGCACGACAAGGCGTTCTAAAGAGTCACCGTCACGCCTAGAGACATGTCCAAAGTATTTTAGTATGCGCTCAAATAAAGATAAGATCAAATAGACGCTTTTTGATATTGAGCTCTTGGCGTATCGAGCATTTTTTTCCAGCACCACATTTCCAGAGCGTTTATCTTTTTCTTCTCAATGTCGTCTCAGCAGCGTATAGGAAAATAGGGAAAACTACTTAGTCTCTAAACAAGTTGGACATTGGTGGCTTTTGTTAGATCTCTGTTCCTCCAGACATTTTTCAGAGTGTCCATCGATGATTTGGTTATTGCCATACGTCGCTTAATTTCATCAATGCACCCACCTCCGTTCGAGATTAACGCTTCAACCTAAATATAGGACTGGACCACGTCGCCGTTCGCGATTTTAGAGACTTCGGGCGAGTTTTTGTTTCCCCGGTCCACGATCATCACTTTTGTTTTCTTGGCAGGCGCTTACTTTATGTAAAATATTTCACCACCACTGTTCTCAAAACGGTGAAAGAAAGCATGATTACGAAAACGGGACGATCTAGAACCAAAAATTCGAAGACTGTAACGCTAACAACCCGCACTGGGCCCGCGTGGTTGAATTAAGGCCCACTCCCTCTTATAAAGAGAAGGCCTGAGTCCCAGCAGTGGGAACATTATAGACTGACGATGACAATGCTATAAATGACTTATATGAACTGACATCTATGAATGGCGAAGTATAGAATACGCAATTTCGATGCAACGATTTTGTAAGCACTGTCGTCTCCAGACGCCGCTAATGCGGTGATTTCTGGCTCTGGTGGAGTTCAGATAGGCAATTGCTGCATGTAAAATATTGTATTCATCTGTATCCTGTTAAACTGGAAGCTGACACTAACATAGTTGGGAAAACGTAGATATTTAAATTGTTTATTGGGTCTCAAACGATTACATTTTCAAAATTTTAAATGAAACAGCCCCAGTAAGTAATTAATAATACTTGTGTTGGGGTTGCCTCGCTCCTTCCCAGGATGCTAAACAAAATTGAGACTATATAAACAAAAAATTTAATTAAATCAAAATTAAAATAAACATCAAAATCGAAAACAAAATTAAAATAACATCAAAATCAGAATCAAAATCAAAATTAAAATCAAAATTAAAATTTAAATCAAAATTTAAATTTAAATCAAAATCAAAATTTAAATCAAAATTAGAATTACAATAAAATAAATTTAAAAAAGAAGATAAACTTGAAGTACTTATTTAAACAGAAAAAAAAAGAAACAATGTTCTATAATAAAAAAATAAAAAAATCATTATCAGCTATATGTAGGTTGTAATTGTATGTGCATGTATGAAATAAAATTGTGTAAATGTGGGATTGTGTGTGCGTGTGTGTGTGTGTTTATGTTTATGTGTGCGTGTGTGCGTTGGTGTGTATTTATGTTTGAGTTTACGTGTTTTCTGATTGTGCCATTATAATCGAAGTTGAAGATAACAGTAGAGGTAACAGTATGGTATAGAAGCCAAGTATATTATACAAATCTAACCAAAAGTTGCTCTGCCTCCTCATAAATTAGAGTATTTAGCCAATCAGTTATAATTTTCTTGCATTGATGCGAGGCCTCGGGGTGGAACTTTAGTTTTGAGTTAATTTTATTGTATATATAAGCTGATTGACAAACATACTGACGTCTCGCAAAAGCCGTGCGTATATTTAGTTTGTGCGTTGCGATCCCTTAGACTCTATATGATTTTTTTATTTAGATATTGTAGCATTTGCTTTGATACGATATGTATGTACTTGTACAGTGCACACGATCATATGAAAACCAACATGCAGTAAGATTCAGGGATAGATACGAATGGTATCCTAGCACACGAGTATAGTCGTGTCTGAAAGGGACTCAACCTAGCTTTAATAAGATTAACAATACTTGTAGCAGAAGCGACAAGCGGATATGATTTTACATCAAGTAAAAAAAGACTTCCTTCTTAACAAGACTGGACTAAATTCACACGATAATTCTCGCATGAAATTCACTATAAGCGGAGAGTGATTATTGCCAGCAATTTTATGTATAAAGAAGGAAATATATTAGATAAAAAAAAATAAGTAAAAAAATAAGTCAAAAATAACTTTAATTTTGTAAGTCGGTGTCTTAGGATCTGTATTTAAGGTTTTTTTGCCACCGACTTCCGAAATTAAAGTTATTTTTGACTTTGTAGTGTTTTTTTAAGGAAGTCAGTTGTTATTATTTTGTAAAAAGTTTTTATTTTTAACTTTTTAGTTATGGTAGATATCCCGCACTAATCTAATCGCGTTATTCGTTAATTTGTCGGGCAAATACTTAATGCAAATTTAAGACTTATATGGTTTTCACATGGACTCCATTGTCCAAATAGAACCAAATTAAAATAAAACCATTCGGAGCACCAACTTTCAAATAAAAAAAAAATCATCAAAATCGGTTCACTCAGTCAAAAGTTATGAGGTAACAAACATAACAGATCTAATTAATTTATGCATAACATCTTATACCTGTACCCATAGCTGGGCACCGTTAATCAAATAGTTAACTTCGTTAATCGTTAATCCGCTACAAAAAAAGTTAGCTTCGTTAAACGTTAAAGCGTTACATTTCGGAAGAATTAACGCAAGTTAACGTTAATCCGTTAATATATGTAAAATTGCATTTTTATATCGTTGCGTTAGTGAACTAATAAAACCTGTTGGTTTAGGGTCTGGAAGTTAACAGGTTAGGAACAAAACAAAATACTTGTATAATTCAAATGTGTGATTTAATCGTCGGGCATTAAGGTGCATATTCCCCTTCATGAACATTAACATGTTGAAGTTCTCGTCTGAAAGCGAGGCTCGTTTTGCTGTTAAAATATCTTTGTCGTTTCATACTTGTCTGAACCTGATTTTTGCGCCGCGCCGCGGTGCTGTGCGGTAAATAGTAGGCATTGGATTAACGATTAACGGACTTCTGCATATTAACGGAAGTTAACGTGTCCGTTAACATTTTTAAAAGTTAACTTAAAAGTTAATCCGTTAATCAAAATGTTAACTTCGTTAATTAACGATTAACGGATTAACGAGTTAATGCCCAGCTATGCCTGTACCTACATTCATAGCAAATAAAGTACTGATTCTGATTCTGAAAAAAAAAATACAGTCGAATTGATAACCTCCTCCTTTTTTTGAAGTCGGTTAAAAAAGGTGCTCGTCTACGCGCTGGGTGCCTGAGACCCCATTGCACGGATGTAAAAATATTGCGGCGAAATTTTATGAAGTGAAGATCTAGTATGCGGAAATATCTCGGCGAGCATGGAGGGCGCCGCCGTCGACCCATGAAAAGGTAGCTAGACAACCTAGACGTAACCCTGGAAAGAGATGCTTAGAAGGATTTAAGGGCAGCTTTTGCTCAGCAGTGGGAAAGTACAGGCTTATATAAAAAAGTTATTATATCTAGCCGGTGATACATTTTAATTTAATATCAGTATCAATCCATAACTGCAATATAACACCTAGCATCTATTAGCAAACTCCTAATGATTTCTCATTAAAATTAAGTCTGCCTACTACTATAGCCTTCTAGATATTTGACTGTGATATAAAACAACAAGATTTCCAATCCAATTTTACAAAAAACAGCTCTCAAAATATCAGCCTCGTTCCAAACCGCTACCGCTTCTAACTCAGCCACTTGAGGATCCGTCATCTTCTCTGTTCCCCTTGCATTATCTCTTAATTGGAGCTTGGTACCACTGAAAAGAGAGGTACCTACAGAAGGCCAGCTCCAGAACACTAGCAAAAGGGCAAGAAAGACATATTATAATTTTTTGTGAGACATGCACAGAAAATACAAATAGTAAAAAGCAGCATTAAAATGTAACAAAATTAATAATAAAAAATAATAGTTTTAAAAAACTAAAAAACACGTTTTTAAAGAAAACCAAACAATGAAAAAAAGCGTGAGGTGCTTTTTGAGGTATTTTTTATTGATATCAAGCATCCCTCGCTTTTCCATTATTTTCTACTTTTTACCTTGGTTTTTTATGGAAACGTATTTTTTTTTAAATGTACTATTATTTATTATCTATTTTTAGGGTGTTTCGTATTTTGTAACGTATGTCAGCGTAGTTTGCGAAGACAGTTTTTTTGCTATCCTGGTAACCTCGACAAGGACAATGGTACAAAATAAAATTATTGTATTGTCATCGTTCCTTGAAAGTATGCCAAATTTCGAGTTAATCCAACATTTTAAAGGTGGTCAAAATCATGTTCAAAGTTTCCGTTACATGGGCACATACTAACATAAGTATGAAACTAATAAGAGCGTGTTAAAAAGAATCTGTGTGAGGCCAAATAGTCCTGACTCAACATAATTTTGCGATATGTATTTAAAATGAAGTAGTTCGGTATTCTGATTGAGCCCACTGTGATGCCACGGACACTTCTACCCACATCTATAAATCTCACTTGGGGAAAAATAGCACCGTAATACAATTAAATATTAATTAACATCGGCGCACGCACGTGAGCGCGAGTGTGGGCCTTTTCACTCGATGTAGAGAGTGGGCTTTCTGAACCTACTTATTTTGTGTCGGCACTCAACACGATGAAGTAGCGAAAGCCACAGGAACAGCCAACTATAAAATTATATTATTATTAACTCTGAGAACATGGGTTGTAATCTAATAAGTGATAATGTAGGCTGTATTTCCCGGAAGGAGTAGGCAGGCACACATTTTGCTCTTAGTTCTACTTTTCTGTTATCAGTTCGATACTATGTAGGTATTCCCGCAGAAAGGCGCGACGTTACTCTAGTGCAGTGTTTTTCAATCTGTGGGTCGCGACCCCGAGGGGGTTCGCGAAGCCTTACTCGGGGGGTCGCCGGCTGAAAGAAAAAGGCAAGGTTCTAACACTACAAAAACAAAGTACTTATACTAAAAGTAAACAGCCGACTTCTTAAAACAATATGCTCTCTCTCCATTTCTTTTTGCACTTGTATTGTAAAATTGTTTTTAAAGTGAATATAGCAAAACCATAAGCTAACTAGCTTATTTTAAAAGTTGAAAGGTTGTTTTCCTGCAAAACTGCGAAATTTATCGATGAAAATCACACATACTACCCATCAGAAACCGAATCATTTTGAAGAATCATCCATTACTCGAAAATATTGTCTGCTCAACAACGTAAATATTTTCTTATTGAGAAAATAAATTTCTTTAACCATAAATAATGTAATAAATGTTACTGAACTGGATCAGGTCTACTTGAAACCAGCGTCAGGCACTAGTTATTGTTGAACAACTGATGTTAGCTGAACTGGACCTTTTTTTACAGCCGTGAGATATACTTCTAGTTTCTGACATTGTACTTTACTTTTTATTTCATTTTGATTTTACCAGTTTTTGTTGTATGCCTTATAGTGTGTGTAAAATAAATGTATTTTCATTCTAGTTAAACTGAAATCCATTCCTACTGTTATTATTTTACGCAATTACTCCGCTAGTATACTGACACTCAGCAAGTGTGTCTTAGCTTTGAATACAAATATATTCTGTAACCAAAATGAAATAAACTATTAAACGAACAGGGTTACAAAACCCTGTTTGTTTAATGTTTAAGTCATTCCTACTATTAGTTTCTTACGCAATTACCCCTCCGGTGTTTACACACCGAGATTTCGAAGCGCATAGTATTACACGACTTGTATGAAGACGTGATACTGCTTACTTTATTATACTGTGCCAAAGCAATCACAAAAAGGCATTAAAGTTGCACCATTTCCACGGCAGAGGTACGTTCATCAGTGACGAAGCAATATCTTGACACGTGTCGCAATATCATCAGCTTCCGCCATAAATATAAAACATTTATAGGTGCCTACGTTCTTTGCCTCGGCATTTTTGATGATAACACTTCGTAATACCTGCCTTCTTGTAGGGCGGAAAATGGTTGGAGAAAATTTCAGGTGAAGTGTTTTTGATGACAAAGTTAACGTTAAAATGTTGGAGAATGATTGAAGTGGTTCGCTTAAATTTGAATATTAATTATGAGTAATTGATTGATCATCTGTATTATTCATCATCGTAATTTGTTGTTCTGTATATGGTAATGTTAATTACTTTGCTACTATTGTATAGAATCAAATTCATCTAACTAAACAGACAGCTGTGCTGCTGCACAATTTGTTGCGCTGCTTCTTCTTCCCAGCTAAAACACTAGGAAGTGGTGCACGGCGGGCGTTTTTGGGAGACTATCTTTTGTAATTTTGACGTTCAAAAAGTGCTGATGCTCCGTCTAATTTAAATAAATGTCTATTGATTTTTTTATTTAGATTTTATTCCTCTGAATTCATGTTCACCGAAATTCATGTTCATCTGAATTCAAGAACATGAATGCTTCCGAATAAATTTATATTCATATGCGATTCTTACTTTAATTCAAAGTAAAGTCAAAATATTGTCTGAAAATGTTACCTAGTAGCGTGCATTGCTTTTTAGAACAGGTGGGTTGGCACTAGGTCTAGTCAAGGGAGACATAATTAAAGTATAAATTTGAATGTTCAAAATACTTTCTTACCCACTATGTGCCTTCTATAAACATTAATAGGAAAGAACTTCATCGGTCGGACGAAACTATTTTTTATCACTTGCTCTAAGACACGCTGGTATAAGTATTTGCCCCTTTTTTTGGATGGGTACTCAACTGACGTATAATATATATTTTCATTTCACATAAACGTACATGGGCACGTATGAAATGTTACAAGCTAGGTACACGGTTCCTTTTTTTGTTGATTCGTATGGAGAGGAGCCGGCAAGAAACTCCATGGTTAATTTTTTTTTAAATTATTAGTTTTTAAAATGGTTTCTAATTACAGTATTAATAGGTATGGGAGTATATATAGGATAGTGTATGCCTGTATATATAGTACCAGGTACTTAATAAAACAGAAAATTGTGTACAATCTACAATACCTACAACGTTTTGGCATTCACAAAGTATGAAAGAATTAAGAAGGAGTAAATATATCGATTAGGGTCTCATATTTATAAACCAAATTTGTTGTTGTGGGTGGGAAATCATCAAATGACGTCTCCCGCTCTGGGCAGAGCCAAAACTGTATTAAAAAAATAAAACCGAATTGAGAACCATCTCCTCTTTTGAAGCCGGGTACAAAACAACAGATTCATTGGTTCTTAACGTAACCAATGGTTTTGGCAAAAACCACTATACCAAAGATTTTATATGTGAAACATGGTGCCCTGTGATATGAAACTGAAAGGAAAATACGGTATTTCCTTTTATGTCCATGTTTATTTCGCTATTTGTTAAAATGAAAGCAAGACACCTTTTTTTTTGGATGGGAAATCATCAAATGACTTCTCCCGCTCTGGGCGGAGCGGGAGGGCGTGTCAGACTTTTACTGACTAAAACCCACCCGTGTTCCGTCGGTTGCCTGTGATAGGGCCACGGTAACTCTGTCGAACCAATCCGTGAGCCTGGCAGGAAGTACTTGTCCCCGTTCTTGTAATCTTGCATGCAATTGTGTAGCCTTTGTTAGAGATCCAATAAATAATTCGACTACGCGACCAACTTAATTCCGTAAACATACATACATACATACAATCACGCCTTTTTCCCATGGGGGTAGGCAGAAACCACGAAACGCCACCTGCTACGATCTCTACACACTCCTTTTGCCTCGTTTAGGTTCATACAATTGGTCATACACACACGCCGGTTGCGAGTACTACGCACCTGACCTTTCTGAAGAACATCACCAATAAGGTCCCTATATGTCCTCCTAGGGCGTCCCCTCCCGGTGTTTCCACTCACATCTGCCTTGTAAATACCTTTTGTGAGCCGTCCTTCATTCATCCTCTCAACATGACCAAACCATCTAAGCATACATTTTTCAATTTTTGTCACTACATCTTCTTTTAATAAACGTTTAATTCCGTAAAGTAACTTAGAAATGAGAATAAAAACCTTTCGCGAGGACGAAGGATACAAAACCTACAACAACATAACAAGCCTCCTTTCTTGCGATAACATCGCACCTTTACTCCGACTACACCTATATATTCACGCATTTTCCTCTATTTCACTCTTACGGGGAAAAGTTGCAGTGTTTTTTGTATCATATACGAGTATTCCCATTTGCACTGTATCGTGAGTCCGTAGCGACAAATAGTCGTCCTGCTAAAAATATAGTATAGCTTGTCTATTTTAATAGACGGTTGGTTTAACGGATTGGGTAATTCTATAAAGTGAAAAGGACATTTGATAAATTTCTGATATTTCAGTAAACTGGATTTATAACCTGTACAAAAAGCTGCGATTTTCGTTCTGTGGAAATCCAAATTGTAGTCGCTACCAACTCTTGACATAATTCAGTTTCACCGACCAGGGGTTGTCGATTCAGTTTCGTGGAGTATTTAGTAAGAGAGCGCAAAGTACGTCTGAACGAGTAAGGTACAATACATTAACATGATAAAGCTGAATTGTTGAGTTCATTTTGTAAATTGAGAATTAAAACGTATAAATTTACGACCCTCCGCGAATGCTATGCAACTACAATTGCTCATTGAATTGTGTATTTTATTAATTTGCTACACTCCATGAAAACATAAAATAGATACAGTTGATATGTACGGGTATGCTCGTATGTATGTACATATGACGCCAAAAGAAGATTTTATGGTTTATGGTTTAAGAACTTTATTTCTCAAAAAGAATTACATTCACTTATATGAGAAAAAACTTATTTCTAATAAGATATATTAACCGACGCGACGGTTACACAACAAAAATGGTTAATAAATTTTACTTCAAAAATAACGCGACATAGTCATTGGGAACGGTAACTTATACATTGTGTTACTTATGTTATCAATGTGTTCCGGTACCGATACGGCCGCTGTGACAAATAAGTTATAAAACAAACTAATTTACTTCGCAATCCAATACTATTATTATTGTTAGCTTTTAATGAACAAATGTCCAATTGCATTGTTTTCCTGTTCAAATACGAGAATATAGACTGGTTTTACTTTGTTTATCTGGGAAGTAGTAGTTATTTTGGTTTTAATATTAGTAATTTATAGAACAGCTTTATTATCACCGACTATTTTATATACACGGAGTCATGAGTACGGGATATCAATATTGACAACGAAACGAAACGCAAGCGTGAAGTTGGCGCGCTTCGACAGAGTCTAACCTGACGTTCATGCGAGTCGACGAGAGCGCCACAGCGCAGCGGCGCGGCGTGGTGCAATCTCTGTCATGACCATTTGACATCGTGCAGGCAATAAGTGTCTAGAAACTGTCCAACATGCAACGTTTCGTTTGACAAGAACAAATATAACTTAAATATCAATAATCAACTTCAGAGATATTCTTCTCACCCGCAACACACATTTAAAATGCCCAGTAAAATGTTCAATGGTGACGAATCCAGCTTCAATCAGCCCCTTGTCCCGACATACTTATAACTTAAACAAAAGCTCGTCGTTTGATCTCATGATATGAACTTTGAATCAGATTATTGAGAATGTTGTATAACTATTTGGTGTAGGTATGCCTAATTTTAGCCACGTTCCGACGAATACCAACTTTTTTCTCCTTAATGTTTCTGTTGTGTTGTTAATAAATGAAAGATACTGTTTAATACACTTGGTTTATTGAGACTAGGATCACAGTTTACACAGAGACATTTAGGTCGTGGTATTTCAGACGAGAGCAGACATAGCAGTGCCGGAGTGCCAGGTATCAACCGGAACCATAGATTACATCTAGTGGTGTACACATTAATAACATACTAAATAGTGATGTTACAACATCCCCCTTGTTGAGTTCAAATTAAACCCCTGACAAACAATTAATAAGTTATACAATGACAAGCGACTTTATCTACCAGACAACATGCTCTATGTTACTTATAGTTATATTAAAACTAGACAACATTCTTATTAATTTACTTTGTTACATTTAATCTAGACAACCTTCTTATTACTACTTACTTAATAGTTACATGGTTAATCTATTTCGTCTATTAACCTTCTTGGTGGTTTTACAATACGACCTGACCTGGTTGCTACGCTTGAGGATTTATGAGATGAGGATTCTTGAAGTCTTGACTCCTGTCTGTCACCTTCCTCTCTCCCCTGCGACGAGTTGGATTGCATAGGAGGGTTTGCATAGTTATGTGAATACTTATGTCTTAAGTGTATTCTATTTCTCCTATACTGTACACCATTGACATCCTCAACTACGTACGACCTATTGTTCATCAATCTTTGTTTGACAATAGCTTGTTCCCAGTTACTTTTGGGATTTCTTTTAAAATAGACATGGTCATTGTAATGTAACATTGACATTGACTTAGTATTTTTATCATAATACCTTGACTTATTGTCATCATTTTTCTTGACTGACACTTTGTAATCCTGAAATGTTACTACTTTTGGCTTTAATCTCTTATATGGTACTGGAATATTATCTCTCAAGTTTCTTGACATTAACAATTGAGCTGGTGATGACAAATTATTTTTTGGTGTATTTCTATACTGTAATAAAGCTATGTATGGATCTGTTTTGTTTTCTTTACATTTCCTTAACATGTTTTTTATTATTTTTACTGAACTTTCAGCTTGACCATTTGACTGTGAATGATATGGGCTAGTAACAACATGTTCTATGTCCCATTCTTGTATGAAATTTTTGAAATCAATTGACTGAAAAGGAGGTCCACCATCTGACACCAATGACAATGGTATTCCATGACGAGCAAAAATAGATTTTAAATGAGTAATTACATTTTGAGCAGTACTGTTTTTATTTAATAATGCTATCTCTATGTATTTTGAGTAATAATCTGTGACAATTAAATAAACTAAACTTTCAAAATGCATTAAATCGATACCGACTTGTTGCCATGGATATTTACATATTTCAAAATTTTGTAGTGGTTCCTTTTGATTACATGGTTTGTATTTTGCACATACAAGACATTGTTCGACTAAATTCTTAATTTCACTTGACATATTTGGCCAATACAAAGATTCTCTTGCTAATTTCTGACATTTATTTATACCTTGGTGACCTTGATGTATTTTTTCTAGCATTTCTTTATACATTGACTGTGGTACTATTAATTTTGAACCTTTGAAAACTAAATCTTTAATTACATGTATTTCACCTTGAATATTCCAATATGGTTTGACTATTGAACTGACATTGTTCTTATTTTTGGGCCATCCTTCCTTATAATATTTTTTTAATAATTGTAAGGATTCATCATTTTTGGTTTCCTGTGCCAATTTTGTGCTGTATTCTTTTGTTATGGCTAAATTGGCATACATTAAATTGACATGACAAGACATTTCTGACTCATTTTCAGGTGTGTAATGGTCTTTCAAAGCTGCCCTTGACAAAGTGTCTGATATATACATTTCTTTACCTGGTACATGTATGACTTCTAAATCATACTTTTGTACTGTTAACATCATACGCTGTAATCTAGCGGGGACATCATGCAATGGCTTTTTGAATAAATAGACTAATGGCTTGTGATCAGTATGCACTGTGACTCTATGACCATATACATATTGGTGAAATTTTTCACAACCAAATTGAATTGCTAGTAGCTCTTTTTCTATCTGCGCGTATCTTTCCTGGGTTTCAGTTAAAGTTTTTGAACTATATGCAATTGGTTTGTTTTTCTGTAAAATGACTGCACCTAATGCTGATTTTGACGAATCAACTGACAAGACTAATGGAATCTTAGGATTGTAATGTGCTAAAACTGGTGAGTTTGTAATCTCATCTTTTAATTTTTTGAGACATTGACTCTGATTCTCATCCCAAGTCCAGACTGAATCTTTTTTCAAAAGATTTCTTAATACTTGTGTTTTTTCTGACAAGTTACTAATAAAAGGTCCTAGATAATTAATCATACCTAATATTCTCTGTAACTCTTTGACATTTTTTGGTGTGGGCATATTGACAATGGCTTTGACTTTTTCTTGATCTGCCCTGGCACCATCTTTACTGAAGACATAACCCAAAAAACATACTTCTGTGACTAAAAATTTACATTTTGATTTGTTAAATTTTAAATTGACTTGACGTGCTCTTTGCATGACTTTGTGTAATCTTTCATTATGAACCGACTCATTTGGACCATAAACTAAAATATCATCTATGAATATTAAGACTCCTTCGATATCACCGAATAGATTCATCATGACTCTTTGAAAGATTTCAGACGAGGCATTTATGCCATATGGTAATCTTAAATACTTATATCTACCAAATGGTGTTTGAAAGGTACATAATTCAGAACTATATTCATCCAGACGTAGCATCCAAAAACCTGAGAATGCATCTAAATGAGAAAAACATACAGCCCCTTCGAGCTGAGACCTAATCTCATCAATTGACTTAAGTGGATAAAATTCTCTCATTATGTTTTTATTCAAATTTCTAGGGTCTAGACAAATTCTTAACTGACCTGAACTTTTTAAGGTTATGACGACTGAGTTAACCCACTCTGTTGGTTTTGTAACCTTTTCAATAACTTGCATCTCCATCATGCGATCCAACTCCTCGTGTAATCTCCCTTGTAATGCAAATGGAACTTTCCTGGGCGGATCCACACATGGTACTGCATCAGGCTTGAGTTTAAGATGACAGACTGGAGGTAGACATCCAAGTCCCTGAAAAACATCATTATATTGTGTAAGAATTTGTTTACTAAAATCTTGTTTTGATACTGAAAAGACACGTTTTATTATTCCTAACCTTTCACATGTTGGTAGACCAAGAACATTTGGACAATCTAAATCTGCTATTATAAACATTATAGATTCGACGACGTCATCATTATTGATGCACAATTTACAATTTATGTTCACCTTGCCTAAAATCGGAATGGATTTTCCACCAAATCCTGTGACATTTATTTGACATTTGGCAAGTGACACTTTTGACAGGTTATGAAATGTCTGCTTTGACATTATGTTGACATCTGCACCAGAGTCTATGATGCATTTAACTTGTTTATTTCCTATTAACAAGTTAATTTCCCATGACTGTTTTGTATGATTACTTTCTACAGTGTTGACATTCTTTACTGTACGACTTATATCTGAGTGACTGACTAATGATCCGTTGTGTGTCTGTGTAAACTGTGAATACTGACGACTGTTTCTAAGTTGATGACATTGTGTATTGTGTAATCCCTCAGACTTGTGACTTTTTTCATCATTGAGATGTGAATATGGACTTTGACCTTTTCTCTTTTGACTATTTGACTGGACAATGGATCTCTCAGATATGTGACTATTTTCATCATTGAGATGTAGATAACTTTCAGTACATCTCTCAGATACATCACCATTTTCATCACAGAGATGATAGGAATGGGGACGTTGACTATTTGACTTGACGTTGGATCTCTCCGACTTGTCACTGTTCTCATCATTGGGATACGGTGACTGTGACTGTCCCCTCTGAAATACCACTACTGCTGTGTCTCTGTGTCCGTGTCCATGTCTACTGTTCTGACTGTGTGAGTGAGACTGAGTATGTGTCACTGTGTGTTGACTGTTTGACTGACTACTATGTTTAGTATGATCCACATAATTATCTGAATGACTTTTACTCGACTTTAATTGACTGTTCAACATGCCAACAAAATATTCTTGACTACTGTTATCTGAATTAAACGATTGCAACTGACTTACTTTTTTATTCTT
The DNA here is from genome assembly GCA_947507805.1 of Aporophyla nigra. Classification (NCBI taxonomy): domain Eukaryota; kingdom Metazoa; phylum Arthropoda; class Insecta; order Lepidoptera; family Noctuidae; genus Aporophyla; species Aporophyla nigra. The sequence goes on along the minus strand of OX382296.1, from coordinate 3,650,299 downwards.
AAGACAATATTTAGCAAAATGACCAAAAGATTTACATGACCTGCATTGAGCGCCTTTCGCTGGGCATTTGTAGCGATGAGACTGCCCACAGCGGCTGCATTTCTTCGAGTTGCTGGTGTGGTCGCTGTTTGAAGCTGATGCTAACTTGCGACTGCTCGAAGCTGACTGGCGACTGCTCGACCTGCGACTGGAAGCTCGCTGTTGACCGTCTTGTCGACCGCGGCTCCTCCGACTGAGATGCATGACGTTTTCACTGGCGACACTGGTACCTTTGACGATTTTTTCAGCATCCTGCTGAGCGATTATAAGTGTCCTTGCCAGCTCTTGCATTCTCTGATATGATAAATCAGGTTCTTGCAGTAACCTCTGACGTACATGTGACAAATCTATGTTGAGGTTTGCTATAAAAATATCTTTAATTAATGACTCCCTGAGCGTGCCAAACTCGCATTCTCTGCTTTTATTCTCCAAATCCGTGAGGAATTCGTCGATGTTTTCGGATTTTTCCTGTCTACGTGTGAAGAATAGGTATCTACACATCGTCACATTTCTTCTTGGCTCAAAAAATCTGTCGAATTTGGACTTGACTTCGTGGAGTGTGCTTTCATCTATCTTTAGGTTGAAAGTATTAAATATATTAAGACCACGTTCTCCAATTAAATGTAGTAGAATGGCAATTTTACGTTTTTCAGTTGACTTGTCTAGGCCTGTGGCTAGCAAATATAATTCCAGCTGCTGCCACCATCTCTTCCACGCCTCCGCATTATTATTCGCTGGATCCGACGAAATGTGGAGTTGTTTTAAGTTCGTACGTAAAGCTTCTTGTCCGCCATTTTCGGCGTCACGCGTGGCTTGGTTTGGCATTTTCTTGACCGATCTTCTTTATTTTTATTACACGACTTCTGACACCATGTTGTGTTGTTAATAAATGAAAGATACTGTTTAATACACTTGGTTTATTGAGACTAGGATCACAGTTTACACAGAGACATTTAGGTCGTGGTATTTCAGACGAGAGCAGACATAGCAGTGCCGGAGTGCCAGGTATCAACCGGAACCATAGATTACATCTAGTGGTGTACACATTAATAACATACTAAATAGTGATGTTACAACAGTTTCAACTAACAAGTTTGTACATTGAGATACACAATATTCTAAATGTTTTGTCCATGCAACCTGGGTATGGTAAATTGTAAGGAATAGAATATTAAACTTCACTGAAAGGTTTTGCCTCCAAGAAGGGGAGAATAATGTCTATATTGAATTTAAATTTAGTTTCGTACGCTTATTTATAATACACTTACGTGGCTAATAAGTTGACAATTACTTTAAAAAATATAATATTTTGAATACAAAAGTCTCGTTTAAATTAGAACTTGTAGTAAAAAAAGCACTACCTACAAACTGAAATGAACTGTGAGTCCAAACACACCAACTTCCCCACAAAAAATCGTATACTTGTTTAGTAAAAATTACAGTGTCGGGAAATTATTATAATATCATTAACATAAAGTAAGTGGAATAAAATACGCATTATTGAACAACATTAAATAAGACACTCGGTTAGTAAACCATTTCAAACCAAAGAAGATTTTTTCAAATCGTTTTATAAATAACAAAGTCCTGCGGCAATAAAAATGTATAAAAAATACAACCGAATTGAGAACCATCTCCTCTTTTGAAGCCGGGTACAAAACAACAGATTCATTGGTTCTTAACGTAACCAATGGTTTTGGCAAAAACCACTATACCAAAGATTTTATATGTGAAACATGGTGCCCTGTGATATGAAACTGAAAGGAAATTGCGGTATTTCCTTTTATGTCCATATTTATTTCGCTATTTGTTAAAATGAAAGAGAGACACCTTTTTTTGGATGGGAAATCATCAAATGACTTCTCCCGCTCTGGGCGGAGCGGGAGGGCGTGTCAGACTTTTACTGACTAAAACCCACCCGTGTTCCTTCAGTTACCCATATGCCAGAGCCAAGGTATCTCGTTTGAATAATCTCGCGACCCTGGCGGGTATCGGTCCTAGCAGACCCCTTCAGTGCTGCTGACATCTCTTCGAGGCGCGCGTGGAACACTACGCGCCGTCGACACGGGCCTGGTCCCTACCGCAGCAAACTACCCATTGCTCGCCGCCCGCAAGCCCGCGCCTACGGTAGCCGGAAGTCTGCAATCAACTCCCGACGCCCGGGGCGTCTCCTCCTGCGGCGGCAAGGGACGTGAGGGCGCAGAGACTGCCTCACTCCCTCAGTCCGGTAAGGAGGCTCGCCGCCTCGCAGGAGACCGTGCGGTATCCCCGGACTAGCCGGATGGCCATGACCCTCTGGGCAGCACTCAACCGGCGCCCTGGGCGCAGCCTCAATGAGGGCACCCACAAGCAAGTCCCCTCACTGTGAAATAAGATCGTCACTGACGAGAGCCCACCATCTTCAATCTGAACAACGAATAAATTCCATCGACATACAAAAGTCCTAAGCAGAAAGTTATTCAATATCTCTTCACAAAACTTGAAACAATCCTTCAGACAAAACTGAAGTATTTCAATACTTTTTCTATGAATATTTTTTTCTCAGAAAATAGGCAATTCACGTGAATATTGGTGTACACCAATCTTACATGTTTACTGAGGAGAGCTTGGAGTGAAATTACTTACAGTAAAATCCAGTATTCTTTGACCTCTTTTAATTTATAATGTTTTCAGACAAATGGGTTTTCCTACACTGGATTTAATGACAAATATAACAAAACCTTTTGTACCGTTGGTATTTCGTTTAAAAGGAGGTCTTGTTTAAATTGTTTTAGGCAGTTTGTTTAGAAAACAATCTTCTTTCTTGAGATGTCTGTGAAAATAAATTTAAAATAGAACAGCTTTTATAAAACGTGTTATATTCGGTCAACATTAAAAGAGATTTGGATCTCGAGATTTTGTCGCGGATTTTGCTTTTAACTTTGTTCTGAGAATTTAAACGCTTCAGAATAATATTTTCTTTTTTATTAGGAATATAATTACATCCAATTTCTCTGAAGATTGATATTTAAGAGTTTAAAGAGCTGTTGAGTGGCTTTATTACAAATTGACGTTATTAAATATTGAAAATTTGCTTGTCGTTTATTGAAAACTGATTATTTTTATCGTTATAATATTTTATTTTTATTTTTACAATGTTTTTTTAGGTATATGTTAAGTTAGTTCGAATAGGTTGCAATAAATTCAATAATTTTGCTCCAATTTTCTGTCATAATGTGATTTGCAACACTCAGTGTCCACTTCAACATGAACACCAAGTGTTATAATATAACCTACAACTCTAATTTCAACTCTTTATAACTCGTTGTCATGGCAATCATGTCATTTGGATTTAAATTAAATAGGTTTTTAGATTTTATTTATTTATTATACGTTGAGGAACAGTGGTGGTCCAGTAGTAATGGGACTTACGGTCGTGGGTTCAAACCCAAGCAGGCACATTACTTTTTGTTAATTATTTCATCACCACTGCTCTCAAAACGGTGAAAGAAAACATCGTTGAAGAAGACATCGTCTAAGAACCAAAACCAACAAACATTTGAAAAAAAAAACATACACAAACAAACACCAAATAACAACAATTGTGTATTGTTGTTATCTGGTGTTTGTTTGTGTATGTTTGTTTGTTTGTTGTTGATTTGATTTGATTTAAATTTCGAAGACATGTGATATCTACTAACCCGCACTGGGCTCGCATGGTGGATTATAGCTCACTCCCTCTCACAAAGAGAAGGGCTTTGTCCCAGCAGTGGGAATATTACTAGGCTGATGATGATGATTATCCAGCGCGCCGAATGACTGCGTCCCAGAGGGTCATGGCCACGCCATGGTAGAGTTTTTTACTTGCTCTTCTCAATAAGAAACGACCAACTGGAACTGGCACATAGCTTGTGAGTTTTCATAAGTACCTATGTGTTATGTTCAAAATCAAAATAAATCTAATGCGTAAACGTAATATTCCAGACGCCCCATATAAGTGTAAATCCTACAGGATATCGATAAAACAAAGCTCATTTGTAAGTAACTAAATTTCAAACCAAAATAACAACTCGATCCAGAAAAACAAAGTTATACCAGCCTATTTTCTCTTATTTGAACAGGAACACTATTCAATTGCACACATTTTTCATTAAAAGCTAACAAACAATTGTGTTGGATAGTGAAGTAAATTAGTTTTATAACTTGTTTTTCACCGCAGCCGTATCGGGAATTCGGGACCTGAACACATTGATGACACAAATACCACAACCTATAAGTTAACGTTCCTAATGACTAAGTCACGCTATTTTTAACCGACTTTAAAAAAGGAGGAGGTTATCAATTCGACTGTATTTTTTGTTTTTTGTTACCTCATAACTTTTGACTGGGTGAACCGACTTTGATGATTCTTTCTCTTACTTTTTTATTTGAAACCTGGTGCTTTCCGAATGGTTCCATTTTAATTTGGTTTCATTCGGACAATGTGATCCATACGAAAACCACATAAGTCTTCACATTAAGTATTTGCGCGACAAATGAACGTATAACGCGATTAGATTAGTGCAAGGTATCTACCATAACTAAAAAGTTAAAAATAAAAACTTTTTACAAAAAAATAACAACCGACTTCCTTAAAAAAAACATTACAAAGTCAAAAATAACTTTAATTTCGGAAGTCGGTGGCAGAAAGCCTTAAATACAGATCCTAAGACACCGACTTCCAAAATTAAAGTTATTTTTGACTTCGTAGTGTTTTTTTTTTTTTTTTAAGTGAAAGCTTCTTTTGACAGTGAACGAAACTGAACCGACACTCTCGTGTCGGTGACGCTGAATCTGAACTGCCTTCGCTTGACCAAATTACACTAGAACATTTCTTAGTACCTTAACAGTTGGGAAAATGCAAGGAAGACGAACGAATTTTTGCTCACTTGTCAAAACAAAAGCTACTTATTTATGAGTTTATTTGGTTTCTGTTCATCCAGTCATTCGATATTTTTGAATTTTTGACCACTTTATAGACTCGACTCAAAAAGAGTGTACACGTCGGGTACAATTTACAGCCACAGCTGTGAATACAGAATTCAGCTGAATACCGTAAGTAAAAAGTAATGGGAGCTGGTCTGTAAATATCACCTAACTCTGAAATAGCCATGTAAATGGCGGAGCTGTGTAAAATTTTATAAAAATTTGGTTTGTATAAATAGTTTTTAGGAGGGCGCTGACGAGATTGCAGCAACGCAGCTAGGTAAATACATACAGACAGAACACTTAATAAATATCTATCTCATCTTATCTAACTAGCCTGTATTATCCCACTGCAGGGCAAAGGCCTCCCGCTCCCTCTTGCACACAATTCTGTCTTTCGCTAGTGATATGTTTGACCCTGTTTTTTATTAAACTGAGCAGTATTTTGGGTAACGTTTCTGTTTAGGAAAACTTGGTTTTAGCGCGCAGTGACGTGTTCCTTATACAGTCCGAAATACATTCCCCCAGAATACTGCTCTTTATGGCTCGCTGGTAAACCTCAACCTTTGTTAAAATGTAAAAATAAATACAAGTCTTATTCTTTGAACCCGATAGCAAACGCTATGACCATAACGTTTATTAAACACACATTTAATATTATATCACGAACACCTAAAAGGTATTACCAAGCCCGACCTTATCCGCAGGATTAACAAAAGTTTCTCATAAAAGTAATATAACATTTACCTATAAGTTATAGATTATACTTGTATTAACTTTATTGAGACAATAAAGCTCAATATTTTCGGTTTGGGGTAGGTTTCATTACTACATAACAGTGAACGAGGTATTAATACGTATATTATGTTCGCCAATAAATACAGCCGCCGATGTTTACTAAAAATATCGCAGTAATGGTCACTCAAGATTGTGGTGTAGTGGCGAGCAGAAAAATTGGTACAGCATAATAATAACAACATTTGTAAGTTTTCCGAAGCGTATTTCTCCGATAAATAATAATCTATTTCACGAAACGGTCGCAATGCAGGTTTCTGGCAGTTAGAGATTTTTTTTCCGTTCTGAATCCCGTTACTTATACTACTGTAGTTGACAACAGAAGATGATTTATTTTATAAGACCTTACCGTGTAAACCTACGTGAAGTGAGCTGAAAATAGTGTCAATCCCTACCTAAAAGTGAAATGACAGCTCACCTCATCGAAGTTTTCATAGTGAGATTTTTACAGCATCAACGATCAGGATATAACCCTGAATAATGGAAGAATTCATAATATCCAGGTATTCCATTTTAATACATGTATAATGGAAGGCTTTAAATTCAATTTCCGGTTCATCAGAAATGGCTTTTAATACTTAGTTACCGCGGCATGCGGCAATGTAAATGGCTTTCAGGCGAGAGTGATAGTGACCAAGTTTTAAACTCAATTAAGTCTGTGATTAATGATGAACGAAACCTTTGTGATGTAAGTTTATTTTTCAGTTCTTGTTTCGTGGAAAATGGTGATGGAAAACAATAATTTCACTGCAAAACGTTTATTGGCAAATATTTTTATGATCAAGTAACTAACGGACTAAGAATTGAGTGCGGCATGAAGTTCGTTTATGTACTTTTATTCTGGTTTCCTGGATTATGGTTTCAGGAGGAAACCATAGAGTTTTAGTCAGAAATCTTCCGTTCTTGCCAGATGAGGTAAATCATATCCACGCGTAATTTCTCACAACAAAAAACTCCAGAAATATGTGTTGTCTATTCGCATTAACGTAAAACATCAAATCATACACTGTTTATGACAGTGGGCTCGTCCCCACTACATGTAACTATTTATTAAACCATCATAATTTTTATAATATTTGGATATGACGCTCTTAAGATCTATTTACAAACTGTTTACGAGCACAGTCTGAAGGTATTCTAAATCGGTAAGATAAACATGCCTCTTCCTTATCACGTTTCCAGCTGATTCTTGTCAATAAACAGTACCTACACATGTGATTGAGATGACATTTAACTTGGCAACACGGTTTATTGGTGTACACTTTGTCACGCAGAAAGGAAAATAGTATTACGATTAATAGATTCACAAATTTTTTGCAAGTTACACAGGAAGATTTTTTAGTCACCGTCCAAATTTTTTCTAGGCATTAGGTATCATTCAATAAATCCAGTTTTGAAAAAAAAAAACGATACATAAAATTTTCATTTTAAATCATTTTCTCGAAAGAATTATCCGCTCTGTGTGGTCACTAAGTTAAACGTTAATAATACTACACTTGCCGCCCGTGAGAGTATGAAGGGAAAATTTGCAACTTTGTTTATTATTGTTTTCAATTAATTTCGGCGGCGGTGCATACGCACTAGGTAATAGCCCGCACTATTACCTAGCGCGCGGCGGTGTCCAGATTCATCAACTTTTTATAGATAACTTTGTGATGTGATATCTCAATATTTTTGTATTGAGTGATACTAAAAGAAAAAACACGTATTAAATGATTTTCGCAAAATATTAATATATCATAATTTGGACGGTGACTAAAAAATCTTCCTGTATATATAGATACATTATGGGTGAGATTAATCATGTAAACGACCAGCCCCACTGCGGGCGCTGTGACAACACCAGCCGTGGCAGTTGCGTCGAGCTCGAGCGACGAGTATTTCTCTCCGCCCACGACGCCACCACTTGCTCGTCGACGGGGAAGACGCCTGCCACCGGACGGCTTAGGACCTCGAGGCCCCAGCCTCGAGCCTCTGATAGGCTCCCAGCTCCTGGCGGAAGTGTGTAGCGTATGAGATGGACACAATCCATCAATGAAAATGTCATACGCTCATACTATGAATGGGGCTACAGAGGGGGGAAACAATCACACCGAGTAGTTTCTCATCGACTGGTGGACACTTCACGGACCAGAGGGCTGGGTCATTCTTTGGCCAAAGAATTAGCATTGCCACCCAACGTGGCAATGCTGCCAGTCTTCTGGGCACGTTTCCAGATGACAGTGATGCGGACGAGTACTTCGACGCCTAAGTGTCCTTTGTTTTTGTATTTATTTGTATAGTAAGTTATTTATTTTAGTATATTAGTATAAATACATAGTTATATCTAGATTAGCTTGAAAAGTCATCATGTTAAATGTGTGAGGTTGATTTGATTGCAATAATTTGTACAGTAATGCTAATAATAAATTTCATTGTTTGTTTGAACGCAATCATCTCTAAAAGTACCAGTCGGTTCGAAGAAAATATTTTTCCATTTGCAAGCCTAGTAATTAAAGAACCGTTAAAGGTTATATAATATAGGCTATTTAACATCGTGCTCAGAGCCGAACGAGCAAGGATAAAAGAAAAAAAAGACAGAAAGAACGTCATGCGGAAACGGTGAAGTAGAAGCAAGGGCGGGCGATAGGATGGAACACGGTGGGTTAAGATCATAATTTCACGCCAACGAATTTGCGGGCAAAATCTAATCTATACTTAATATTATAAAGCTGAAGAGTTTGTTAGTTTGGTTGAACGCGACAATCTCAGGAACTACAGGTCCGAATCATGTATATGTCCTCATCTAACGTCAGCTAAACTTTGTCTTTCTCTTTTCCTCTCAATCTGTCAGTATATGCTCTGGTAAGCAACAGTGGCTTAACCGTTGAGTTCCCTGTTTTATGAGTTGACGTAGAAATAATAATCTTCATAATTCTTGTGTACTTTCATAATACAAAATAAACAATCTTAGGTATTTGGTACGGAAATAGCTTACAACTCTATTTATCTGTAGTAAGGGAAATCATAATAGGTTATAGGAACTTCAATAACAATAGTGTCCTTCAAGATACAGAACTCTCCTAGTTTGAAGAGCAGGGATCTAGACACGCGGCAGCGTGTCAAGCCAAGTTCAAGTAACAGAACTGGCGAACAGCACCGTGTGTAATATTACATGAACCATTTGGTGCTACTTTTGCTCAATTTGGCTCATATTAAAAAACAAATTATATTATGCTTTCGCAAGTTCTAGACCTGTTACTTGTTGCTTCTTATTTTATTATTCCGAAAATTTGGCTAGCCGGTAGAAACTAGCCATCGAACATAATAATTTGTATATGAGAACTAGCCAAGTCAGACCTAGGCTACAATATATTATCCTAAGTCGTAAGAAGAAATAATATTTTATGTAGTTATAAATAAATTTCAGGACTGACCATCGAACTTAGCACCCTTTTAGATCTCACTTCTTTTGTCGTTGAAGTCAACAACCAAGGCATATATCATAATATTGAACTTGGCTCTCATTTCACATTTATGTTTTCGATGGGATCGTACTCACCTGTAACAGCCATACCTATCTATAACTGAGACAATACTGATATTACCTAGGCTACTTAGCCTAACAAAAACAACAAGAAACAAACAAAACAAGTGTTTTGTTAAATAAAATGATTACTTACTTACTTACTTATTTATCTACTATTGTAACTAAACTAGGAATCCATCCCTGTTTTACATGTTGTTAACGGCTTGATAAAACTTTTATTATATGTATTCGTAGATTAACACACAATTAAAAGGGGTGCGTTTAAACAGTAACCCGTGAAATTGAAATTTTCTAAAGTTTTTTGCAATTTGCAGGTGAGGTTGTATGTTGATTGAAAGGTGATTCGCGTAAGAATGGGTTTACAGAAATATGATCATTCAAATCATCAATATTACCCTGTAAGTTCATTAAATCCCATTGAATGAGTTTTTCATGAAATAGACATTTAATGGGATTATATAAACTTAGACGGTTTTAATCATTATTGTAATGATTACAGTTCTGTAACAGTGATCTTAATTATTGTGTTCTGACACTGATCTGTAAATTTCAAAAACGATAGAATATTTATTTCACGGGCTACCCTGTAACTTCCCCCTTAATAGGCATGTTTTATTATCTGGAATTTCTTCACGAAATTTCGCCTTTAAGAACAGAAATTAAAATTAATTGATGTTCCGTATTAAAGGCCGTGTATGCTCTGTAAAATAATATACTCTGAAAACAAATTATAATAGAAGACAAGGTTTATAATATACAAAACACTATAATTTCTACTTAATTTGCGAATGAAAGCTGCTAGAAAATTGTTCTCAACTAATTAAAAGCATACTAATATCATTTAATTGCTCGCCAGTGTAGAAGGTTCTCAAAATTACGGACTCACTAGCTCAGCGCGGCTGCGTCATTATTTCGTGTTTCAAGTGTACAGCGTTACACTGTAGGCATATTTTATTTCCACGTTTTTGCTCATATTTATCCGGAACGCCCTAAATTTAGTCTCGCACATAATATTAATTTGTAATATATTATGTTTACAATGTTTTCAGGGATTTTGAAAACTGTCGAGCAAGTGAAAAGGTTGGAATTGGAATTTACAGGGTAATCTTGGGTTGGCTTTAGAGGTGGATTGTACAAATAATATTATGCTGATGAAGATGCGTTCCAAGATATTTTACCTGACGACTAACATTTAACTTGATAAGGTTTCTTTCTGCGGACTTTGTGAAAGATAACTTAAATATTTTATCAAGGAGATAAGCATCAGTGTATAATGTCTTTTAATCTTTTCTATGAGTGTTTTAAAAAGAAGTGTAAATTCTTCTGCCACGCGGGGTGATTTTGCATTTTCTTCTGTAGCTCATCATTGGTGGGATGTTTATCAAAAGAAGTATAAACAACCTATAATATTCCCACTGCTGGGACAAAGGCGTCCACTTTATGAGAGGGAGTGGGTCATAATCTACCACTGTGACGAAGTACGGATTGGCGGATGTTACATGTCTTCGAAATTTTGGTTCACGGACATACCGGCTCCCACACAATGTTTCCCTTTACAATTTTTAAAGCAATGATGATGAAATTATTGACGCAAGATAAACTGCCTGCTTGGGGTTGAACGCACGACCTATAACACTTAAGTTATCACTGGGTCACCACAGCTTGCAAGCAATAGAAGATTCAAGCAATAAGAGACTTAAGGCAAATCGGATTGATTCAGAACCCTAATTGCGTGACATTTTTTTTTTTTTGTGTAATACTAACAACCCTACTAACGCTTTCTTTGTAAAATGTATGGACGTATGTCTGAAATAAAGATAAATTATTACAATTATTATTAATAGGTTGGGAAAAAAGTTTCTTCGCATTTTTTAAGAAAATTCAAAACATTTTTAAAAAAAGTTTATTTACATTTAACTAAAGTATGTAGGTACCATTTTGTTCGATAACTTTTTGCCATCTTGTAGGTAGGGACATGATCCCATTGCTATAGAAATTTTGGGACTTCTGGTCAAAATACCGCGACAAGTGGTTTTGGCAGTCCTCTCGTGATGTTAACCTGACACTGCCTAAAGAATTCTGAAGAGACCGAAACAGGTGGAAATCTGAAGGTGCAAGGTCAGGACTATACGGCGGATGCATTAACACCTCCCAGCCAAACTCTCTTAATTTTTGTTGGGTGGCTAAAGATGTGTGAGGTCTAGCGTTATCATGATGAAAAACCACACCCCTTCTGTTGATTAATTCCGGCCGCTTTCTCTCAACTTCTTGTTTTAATCTCATCAGTTGTTCGCAGTAGAGTTCAGAATCGATGGTCCTGCCTGGTGGTAACAGCTCATAATGAATAATGCCCTTCCAATCCCACCACACACACAGCATCACCTTGTTGCGAGTTAACCCGGGTTTCGCCATAGTCTGTGAAGCCTGACCGGCCTTTGACCACGACCTTTTTCGCACGTTCTTGTCATACGTGATCCACTTTTCATCACCAGTTATCAGCTTCTTCAAAAATGGTTCGGTTTCATTACGTCGTAATAAAGAATCACAAATGAGTACACGGTTCATTATGTTTCTCTCAGTGAGCTCGTGAGGTACCCAAATGTCGAGCTTTTTTGTGTACCCAGTTTTTTTCAAATGCGCCAAAACTGTTTTGTGGTCAATTTCCAGTTCTTCAGCTACGTCGTAACTACTGGTATGCCAATCTTGCTCCACTTTTTCAAAAATGGCATCCATTTTATCCGTAATAGGGCGACCAGAGCGACGTGCATCTTTGACATCAAAATTTCCGGATTGAAAACGCTTGAACCAAATTTGTGCTACTCTCACAGACACTAACTACACTAGGTCCATAAACATCGCAAATTTTTTTCGCGGCTTGCGTTGCATTTTTACCTTTTTTGTAGTAAAATTTTAAAATGTATCGAATTTCTTCATTAGATTCACTCATCTTGACGGTACGAAAAACAAATGAAAATCACACATTTTCCTAAATTGAATTTGGAATTATGTTCTTTAAAATTTAAACTTTCAATGATACCAAAACCAGCCAGATACAAATAGTATAGCCAAAGAGATTTTATTACAAGTTCATACATACTATAATGCGAAAAGACTTTTTCCCCAACCTAATATAAATCAGAAGCTGAATCATTTTGAAGGATATTCCTAGTCCATTGCCTCATATGTTTAAAATAACTGTCAGCTCAACAACGTCAATAACGCAATGAATATTGTATTGCGTTCCTAACGTTAGTGTGTTACGCATGTACTTAACAGAATAGTTCATCATCAGCAGCCTATAACGTTCCCACTGCTGGGACACAGGCCTCCTCTCGGTGAAAAGGAGCGGGCCATAATCCACCACGCGGGCCCAGTGCGGGTTGGTAGATGTCACATGTCTTCGAATTTTTGATTCTAAGACATGCCGGTTTCCTCACGATGTTTTCCTTCACCGTTTTGAGAGCAGTGGTGATGAAATAATTTACACAAGTAAAGCGCCTGCTTGGGTTCGAACTCACGACCTTACTACTCGTAAGTCGTGGCCGTTACCACTGGGCCACCACTGCTCACAACAGAATAGTTAGGTGTTATAAAACATGATTGTACTGATAGTAAAGTTTATAAAGAGTATTAAAACATAAATCTTAAAGTTAACAAGTAGGGTAATGGGATTTAACAATATTTAATATAGGATTAAAACAATGACAAACACTAAGGACAAACATAAATACTGGCGCCGTTTAAGATTAAAAATTTATCAAGTTAATCTTAAGTTCTAAACAAAAACTGGTATTTTTGGGTAAAATACAGATGATTGTCTAACATTTCATCAGCATGTCATTGTTTTCATGATGAGTGCAAGTTGCGTACTTGCGCGTCATATTGCGAGATATCGTGCAATCACCACGATAATTGCAGAATGTGATAAATAATCTTTCATAATTGTCACATGGAGCTATGTCGGGAACTCCGGTTCTTCTTTGGATAATTATATTTCTGATTTTATCCTTCATAGCTCACTGATTGAGCTTGAATTTGTGGACCATTCCAAATGTCAGGGTCCACGTTTCGGCACCGTATGTCATAGTGGGCAGGACGCACTGGTTGAAGACCTTAGTATGCAAACATTGCGGGATAAGGCAACGAGAAGACTTGACGAATTCCCCAAACGCTGCCCAACACAACTGGATCCTTCGGTGAGCTTTTTCTCGATGTTGTGTCTTCTGAGCTTGATGCTAAACAATACTTTCTGATATTCTAATGAATGGTTACTATACAAATGATCTGCAAGTTTTTTTCCACGCATAAGCCCATCGCAACTTCTGTCCGAAACTGCGAGCCACATTACTTAATAAACTACCGAACCGAACAAACACGACGTGAACTATACAGAATGCGAGGTGGCGAGCCTCCTTGCCGGAGTGCCGCCATGGGATCTGGAGGTCTGCCGTGCCGCGACAAATCGCGGCACGGCGGACAGAGATCCGGCAGGATATCATGGCGACATGGCAGGTCCGATTGTCGCAACCCAGCGCTGGGCACGCCACAATTGCGGTGGTAAGTCCCCTTTTTGAGGAGTGGATTGAGAGGCGCCACGGCGTCCTCACCTTCCGCCTGACGCAGGTTCTCACCAAGCATGGGTGCTTCGGTGGGTTCCTGTTCAGGATAAAGCAGGAGGAAATGCCCGGGTATTTCCATTGCGAGGATCGTCTGGAGGACACGGTGGAGCATACGGTGGAGGTGTGCCCTGCCTGGGCGGAGCACCACCGTGTCCTCGTGGAGGCGATCGGCGGCGGTGACCTCTCGCGTCCGGCCCTGGTGCGAGCCATGGTACGGAGCGAGAGGGCATGGGAAGCCGTCACCTCCTTCTGCGAAACAGTAATGCTCGCGAAGGAGGAGGCGGGGCGCGTGAGGGAGTGGCAGTCTCTGCGCCCTCACGTCCCTAGCCGCCGCAGGGGGAGACGCCCCGGGCGTCGGGAGTCGATAGCGGACTCTCGGCCACCGTAGGCGCAAGCTTGCGGGTGGCGAGCAATGGGTAGCTCGCCGCCCGGTAAGGACCAGGCTCGGGTCGACGGCGCGTAGTGTTCCACGCGCGCCTCAAAGAGATGTCAGCAGCACTAAAGGGGTCTGCTAGAACCGATGCCTGTCAGGGTCGCGAGATTGTTCGAAAGATATACCGTGACCCTGGCACATGGGCAACTGAAGGAACACGGGTGGGTTTTAGTCAGTAAAAGTCTGACACGCCCTCCCGCTCCGCCCAGAGCATGAGAAGTCATTTGATGATTTCCCATACAAAAAAAAAAAAAAACTATAAGTACAGAATGTGTTATTCTTCCCTGTTTATTTTGTTCGCCGCGAACTCCGCAATTGAGTGCAAGTAGATTGGACTGAACCCCACGGGGTCAGTTCTGTACTTGAACTGTTCCTTCTAATGTTACAAAAGGGATCTTTGTTAGTTGCTCTCCGTTTGAAATCGCTAATTATGTTAGAACACAAGATCTTTTTTTAATGAATTTTAAGGGTTTCATTAATTTTATTTCGGATTCTGAGAATGACGGGTTTTAAATTATTATTTTTAGGAAAATGAACAATGCATCTGGGATTAAAAGCAAACATAGCTTACTTATAAATTATGTAATTCTGTCGGGTATAATATTTCTTGAATATTATTAAACTCACTATGGACAACCATCCGTTGTGTTTTATTAACCGACGAAAAAAAACGGAGGAGGTTCTCAAGTCGAAGCGTATATTTTTTAACCGACTTCAAAAAAAGGAGGAGGTTATATGTTCGACTGTATGTATTTTTTTTTTTTTTTTTTTTATGTATGTTCACCGATTTCTCCGCCAATTGTCAACCGATTTTGAAAATTCTTTTTTTATTCGTAAGGGTATACTCCTGAGGTGGTCCCATATTATTTTTGTGAAGATTTGATGTATACTTTGGGAGATAAACGAAGGAACTCCTCAAAAACAAACAGTACACGTAATGTGATTTGGATATTGTACTAAAGATCAAAAATAATTGCTGGTTCTAGCTATCCATCCGTGGTGAACTAATTATAGTCTTCGAAGATACCGCATGGAACTCCTCATCGGTGAACAGTACATATAGGAACTTACAGTGAAAGGTTAGGGGATAATTCTTTGAATATTATAGGCACGTTTAGACCGTTACTTGTATTCTTATATTCCGTTGAGCTGATGATGGAAGGTACAACTCCTTATCGACATATATAGATGGATTTGCAAAATTCTTTTTTTGTTCGAAAGGGGTTTATTCGGAAATGGTCCCATATAATTTTCATATAGATCTGATGATGAGTTCCGGAGACAGACACCGGAACTCTTTAAAAAATGACAGGAAATCAACCGCGATTTCTGCTATCGCATAAATATGCTTGTTTGTTTGGAATTAGTGCAGGGTGAATACCACAACTAAAAATTTAAAAATAAAAACTTTTTTACAAAAAAAAAACAACCGACTTCCTTAAAAACACTACAAAGTGAAAAATAACTTTAATTTCGGAAGTCGGTGGCAAAAAAACCATGTTTTTTTTTTGTAAAAAAGTTTTTTTTTAATGTATGATCACATTGATCACGCATAACTTTTTACAGAGTGGACCGATTTCAATTTAATAAAAAATATTGGAAAGGGCATATCCCAAAGATGGTCCCGTGTAAATTTGGAAAGAAAATTCCAACCCTAAGGGTAGCTGCTTGATTGTTCACTCATTGATTGTAATGCATAACTTCTTACAGAATAGTCCGATTTTGCAAGCATGTTTTAATTAGTAGATTATAGCCACAAAAAATTATATATTTTTTTTATAACAAAAAATTAAACCGCCCAAAAAACTGAAAAGCAAAAAATTATAAACCTTAAAATTTTGAGTTGGCGCTGAAAAATCAATGAACAAAGATCACTCAAAGCACTGACTCAGAATTTTAAGGTTTAATATTTTTTGCTTTTCAGTTTTTTCGGCGGTTTAATTTTTTGCTAAAAAGTTTTATAATATAACACAAAGATATAATTGTTAATATTTTTATGGCAACTGTAAAGATTTCATTATCAGTTTTTATAGAGAGAATGTAATTTTTTGTGTACCTACTTTATAAAAATGATGAAATACTAACTAATTCTCTATTCTATCCCAAGTAATATTTCAAAGACGGAACTAAGTTCGTTTGTATTGTATTGTATTATTCACATTCACGCTAAAACGGCTGAACGGTTTTGGATGAAATTTGACACATCGATGAACCATGACCTAGGTTAGGACATAGACCATTTTTTATCCTGGATCGCAAAAAGTCGCGGGCAAGAGCTAGTCTTAAATAATTGATAGTACTTTAGTAGAAAACATTTTAGTGATACAAAGACGTTTCTATTTGGTAAATAACTATGTTGTAAGTATCTTGAATTTTAGCGCTTATTACTAAGTAAGTTAGCTTATTTCCCTGATTCATTATTTCATGCATGTGGTGTTTACTTGGTAGTAACTGATGCACTGTTCTTTTTTGTCTTAATTAATTATTTAATGCCCTATAACACAATAATAAGTCTCTTTTAAAAAAATAATAATATCATTTCTTAGGACAACCAACACACCGTTATCTGATCCCATACTAGGCAGAGCCTGTACTATGGCAACCAGACAACTGCTAAATATACTCATACTTAAATATTTCTAAATACATACATATTAAAGATAAATTACACCCAGACACAGAACAAGTAATTGTGCTCATCACACAAAAATTTGTCCTGGATGGGAATCGAACCCACGACCTCAGTCTTAGCAGTCAGGGTCACTAACCACTAGACTAACAGGCCAGTCAACAGTTTTATCATTTTATGAGTCAAAGATGAAATCTTAAAAATTTCTAATTGTAAAGGTGCGAATTGTAAGATTAAATAAAAAATCTCATCACTCCAAGAATGGGTATTGCTACTTAGTCAAAATACACATTTGTATGCCACATTGTGTTTTATCAAAGGTTGCTCCCCCTGAAATTCAGAATTTTCAGCATAGCTCGGAGGCCTTTATTAATCTGTAATCCTCTTCTCTATACAATTTGTATGCGTGAGACGTACTCAAGTAGGATTTCTGCACAGAGTTTCGTAAACCTGTTATTTTAAACAACGACAGAATCTTTAATTTTTCGAAGAGAATGTTACATAAGTCATTTGTTTAACATGAATATAATGATAATGGTATTATCATGATCTGCCTAGCCTTTTCAAGCTATGTTGTGGTTGGCTTCCAGTCTAAGTTAATGGGTAATATCTACCATACCCCTTGGTAAGTCTGGTTGTCAGACTTTCAAACGACAACGAGACGACGATGAGTTTCGACTATCCATAAATGTCAGCCCCGACCAACAGCTTAAGGTGCTTTTGAAGGTGCGGAGGAGTCTTACAATGTAAAGATGGTCACCCATGATAATAGTTAAACCACATTTAACTTTTATCACTATTTAGAACTTCTATATCCGTACAGACGCCAGCACATAAAGCTACCTGAAACTGTCAATTTTTTTTTTTTTTGTTTGCATGTCTCGCGATATCTCCGACAATTGCAAATCCAATTTTAAAATCTTTTTGTTTATGGAATAAAATTTATGGTACCGCCCCGGAGCAATACTCTATGCCTAGATTTTGTTAATCGTTGGGTAGTTTTTGCGTAAGCGTCGATATTACATATTTAATCCGAGTTAAGTTGTAATCTTAAGTAGTGGTATACGAATTGGTTGGTACCATAACTAGAAAATGAAAACCGACTTTCGAGATTAAAGTTATTTTTCGCTTTACAGTATTTTTTGGAAAACGTTTTTTTTTTTTTTTTTTGTACAAGATTATTTTGTCATTAATGATCCTGGTCCCTGATATTAAATGGTTTTCTTCAAAGAGATATCCTGTGATTTGACTTTTAGTTCTTTACGAGTTGCGAAGAACACAGAAAGTAAAGTATACAACCAGCGCCATCTTTCTCTTACTTTTTCCACTTCGAATTTAAAATGTTTTTTCCTCTTTTTCCTGAGTTTGTGAAATCGAGTTTATAAACTAAGCAGGCGTAGAGAGACGTGCAACTGTGTAACGTATTCTGATAACTTTGTCTTGGAATTGTTGCAACAGACAGTGAAGAAGAACTACGTTGTATTTTACTATGATTGAATTTTTCTGTTGCTGTTGTTCTGTTGTACCACCACACTCTGTTATAATTTATGATGAAATCGAAGCGCCAAAGGCAAAGTTGGTGTCCACTTCAATCGTGATCCTGTTCAAAAACGAGATACTGGTTTAACTTTATTTTTAGTGGTTATTTTCGTTTTAATATTAGTTATTTAGAGGTCAGCTTTGATTTCGTCGATTCGCTGCAGGATTTACGCATACATAGTGTCTCGAGAGTTCGAAAGAGATACCGTGACCCTGACACATGGGCAACTGAAGGAACACGGGTGGGTTTTAGTCAGTAAAAGTCTGACACGCCCTCTCGCTCCGCCCAGAGCGGGAGAAGTCATGTGATGATATCCAATACAAAAAAAAAATGTGTGTCGGGAACACTAGGTTTAAGGTTTATTAAGGTTTAATTTAAGAAGGCTTAAATGGCGATGGGCAGGGCATATTGTAAGAGGAAAAGACAAATGGAGACAAATGGAGCAAAATTGTGACACGATGGTACCCTAGAGAAGGTAAAAGGAAAAGAGGCAGACCGCAAAAAAGATGGGATGACGACATAAGACAAGTGGCAGGCGTCACATGGAACAGAGTGGCTCAAGAAAGGCAGGAGTGGAAAAGGTTGGAGGAGGCCTTTGTCGACTAGCAAACAGATCTACAGAAAATAAGTAAAATTCAAATAAGAGACTAAATTACCGTACATTAAATTTAAGTTTTCTATGTATTTTCATCATATAATTTTATTGCAATATGGATCTGAATAAAAGGCTATTATTATTATTATGTTAATATATCTCGGGATCCTAGAATCCCGGTCTTTTGGAAGGCGTACGAGGGGCCGAAGCCAACTCGCAGAGGCCCCTTAGAAAATTTAGATGAAGTGAGGCACTAACCGACGATTATCCCCGTATGCACTGTGCAAGTGCACCCAAGGACAACCTCCGGTTGGTGTTGGACTATTGCAGGATATGGAAACCAAGATGTTGGACTATGTATTTGGATGGCTAAAATGGACTGGTTACCAAGAACTATGGAAGGCCTATGGCCCCTGCCGCATCAATGTTTTTTATATACACGGATTAAATGGCAGGGGGTGACTTGCACACTCAATAATGGGCCCCCGGAAACCATCGCTGGCACATAATGACGCAGCGACAAGGGGGCAACACTTCCTGAGGTGCTTGAGAAGTGGAGAGGTATTCCACGGCTTTCAGAACAATCCCAGAGCCCGGAAGATGGTCAAGATCCCTACGAGCACTTACTGGAATACTTCCTTTCCCCGAGCACGTTTGCTCTTGTGAATCTCCACTCAAGCCAGCCAATAAAGGCAAGAATGAGGTGGGAGCTCTGAACCTCGTCAGTGTTCACTCCAGCCGGCCAATAAAGGCAAGCCAGAGATGAGGAACAAGAATTCTCCCGGGAGATAGGGTCCGTGGGGTCGCTACTGCCCAACAGCACGCCACATGCTGCCCTGCGGGTTTTATTATTATCCTTTATTCCATTTTACAAACATATAAATTATATTTTTAAATATTAAAATAACAAAAATTATCAAAACATTTAAAAATATAAAAAATAGTAGCCCACCGGTATCAGGAACAAAGTCCAAGCTACCGGCGGTCAGGGCTCCAGAGAGAGGAACCTCCTAACAATTCGAGCCGTGTCCAGAAGTACCGCTTTCTGAATCAAGCCCTTGACCCAACTGCTTAACGAGAGCCTCTTCAGGTGTTGGTCGAGGCTCTTGGCTATCAACCCATTGGCTGTGACGACTAGCGGCACAATAATCGCTGAGTCCACATCCCACATGTCGACAACCTCGCGAGCCAAGTCTAGATACTTGATTTGTTTATCTTTCTCGGCTTTCACGAGGTTCTCGTCATGCGGGACCGTTATGTCAACAATCATTGTGCGCCGTTCTAGTCGATCCACCACCACGATGTCAGGCTTATTGGAAACAACAGTCCTGTCAGTGATGATGGATCGATCCCAGTACAATGTGATATGGCCATTTTCAAGAACTGGGTCGGGCACATACCTGTAGTACGGCACTTCCGATTCCACAAGGTTGTATTTCAGAGCAAGTTGCTGGTGGATAATCCTGGCTACAAGATTGTGTCTATGCAAGTACTCTTCGTTAGCTAGACGAGAACACCCGGAGATAATGTGTCTAATTGATTCCCCTGGACGGTGGCATGCCCGACAGATGTCCACCGTGCCGTCTTTTACAATGAATCTCCGGTAGTTGTTCGTCAACATAACTTCGTCCATAATTGCACAGACAAAACCTTCGGTTTCTCCAAATAGATCACCGAAACGTAGCCAGGCTACGGACGCTAGAAAATCTACGTCGGGTCCGTGTAGGGCCCGGAAAAAGCGTCCGTGGAGCTCCTTACTCTGCCATACCTCCATGCGGTCATTAGTGTCAAGTACTACAGGCTTGCGCCAGTTCTTGTTAGCCAAGGAGAGCGGGGTGAGGCCCTTGTCCACAGCGACCACATCTCGATGCATCCCCACGTCGGCTTCCAGGAAATATTCCCTGAGACTGCATATCTCGCGATTGTGGAGAGTCTTAGCGTTTAAAAAGCCTCGACCTCCACACTTTCGCGGGATATACAGCCTCATAACCGATGACCGTGGGTGATGCATTCGAAATGCAGTCAGCAGCGTACGGACCCTCCTATCCAGGGCGTCGAGTTCGGTCTGAGTCCATTTGAGTATGCCGAAAGAGTACATCAAAACTGGCATGACCCAACCGTTGAAGGCGCGCACCTTGTTTCCGCCTGAGAGAAGACTATTAAATACTTTCTTCAGGCGGCCAAAGAAGCGCTCCTTCAACGATTGCTTCATGTCAGTAACATTGATTCCCAAAGCTTCCGACATACCCAAATACTTATAGGTTTCGGATGTGGAGAGGGCTCGAAAGTTTGTGGAATCCGAGAGTTGGGTTCCCACGGACTCCACAATCTCCCCTCGCTTTACATGCATGACTGCACATTTGTCCACACCAAATTCCATCCTGATGGCGCTACTGAAGGTTTCAGTTACCTTCAGTAGTTCCATCAGTTGCAAATTGTTGTGGGCAAAGAGTTTAAGGTCATCCATGTACAGGAGGTGAGATATAACCTGACCACCTCTTCTCAACCGATAGCCTATACCTGAATCCTCAAGCAGTGTGCTCAGAGGATTCAGAGCTAGGCAGAACCAAAGTGGACTCAAACTATCGCCCTGGAATATGCCACGCTCGATCCTTATCGGCTCGCTATTCCTCTGGATATTTCGACATCCTGGATAGCGAAGGACCGTTCTCCATTGCCCCATACATGATATCAGGAAGGCGCGCAGAGTTGCATCTACTTTATACAACTCCAGCACCCTCATGAGCCATGTATGTGGCACCGAGTCATAGGCCTTCTTGTAATCTATCCAACATGTCGACAGATCCTTTCGGGAACGACGAACCTGTTGGCTAATGGCCATATCAATGAGGAGCAGCTCCTTAGTACCGCGGGACCCGTTCCTACATCCATTTTGAGAGACAGACATGATGGAGTTAGCGTTATTATTATTATTATTATGGTTTAATTTAGGTTTATTTTGATTTTGAACAAAACATAAGGGCACTTATGAAAAGTCACATGTTTCGTGCACGGATCCAATTGGTTGTTTCTTATGTAGAAGCGCCAACAAGAAACTCTATGGTTAATCTTTTAAAAGCCAATGGCTTTTAACACTGTAGTGTTAAAAGGTAAGAAGGCCTGTCAACAAGTACCAGGTTTTACATAAAATAGGTTTTATATATTAGGTTCTCACATTCACGAAATATAAAAGAATCTACACATTTAATAGATAAATAAAATATATAAACCTATTTAATCGATTTTTTATAAATGAAATTACTAATTAATTCACTAACATACACAGTAATGTCAAAATAATTATGCATTCACAACACGTCAAATAACCCGCCCCTAACTGTTCCCGGCGCAAAGTTGCCCAAAACACTTACTGCGTTGCCACGTTGGATGGCAATGGCTAACCTTTCCACCAAGAACGAGCCGGAGCGGGAGTCACCCGTTTTGTCACACAGCTTGTGCCCTAACTCACTAATTATTTTTATTATTTATTTATATTTAAGCCAACAAGGACCAATTACAAATCATAAAGTCATAAAAATCATAACATAAAATAATACATAAAACAAACACAGTCACAATATAATATAAAATACAATTCAAAATAATTAAAATAATACTTCCACATTATCCCGTACGTGTACCATGTCACAGTGATACACGTACTGGCAGTCGAAACGCTGGGCGAAGGCTTTCAGGATACTGTTCGGGCTGACCCGCACCCTGCGCACCAGGGATGTGCACCGCTTGCGCATGGTAGTGTGAAAACAATCCACGCGCGCTTCGGCAAACATCCCCGACGCGCTACAGAAGCGAGGCAGCCCCAACAGCACCCTGAACGCATTATTGTAATGAGCCCCCTGGCCCCAATGCCCCAGGCACCCATGGTCTCAACGGCAATGGGCACAAAATGGTATCGGTCCACCAACGGTGCGTACTTCACTCTCTTCCTCCCAGCGGCGTCTTCCGCTGCAGCTGACGGCGAGAGGAGGGTGCGACCAAAGTGGCTGGCGGCAACAGTGCTGACGCAGGTTGCGTCCCAGATTAGGCACTAGGGCACCAGGGTTTAGGGTTTTGGGTGGCCTATTTAATTTAAACCAAGTGTTATGATTGCCAATGACAATGACTAATAAAGAGTTGAAATTAGAGTAGATCCCTATGTATAACACTGGGTGTTCATGTTGACGTTGACACCAAGTGTTTTAAACCATATAATGATATAATTGGAGCAAAATAATAGTATTTCTTGCAACCCATTCGATCTAACTTAACACAAAAATGGAACTTTAAAAAGAAAAATAGCAGCGATAAAAATAATCAGTTTTCAATAAACGACACGCAATTTTCAATAACAAATAATGTCAATTTACAATAAAACCACTTAACAGATCTTTAAATCCTAATATCAATTTTCAGATTATAATAAATTAAATATTATTCTCAGGCGTTTAAATTCTCAGA
This sequence comes from Aporophyla nigra, assembly GCA_947507805.1. Lineage (NCBI taxonomy): Eukaryota > Metazoa > Arthropoda > Insecta > Lepidoptera > Noctuidae > Aporophyla > Aporophyla nigra. The sequence continues at coordinate 3,626,718 of OX382296.1, read as the reverse complement.
GCAACGTGAAAAGCAAAATCCGCGACAAAATCTCAAGATTAAAGTCTCTTTTAATATGAACCTAATATAACCACGTTTTATAAAGGCTGCCCTATCTTAAATTTATTTTCACAGACTTTTCAAGAGAGAAGATTGTTTTCTAAATAAATTACCTAAAACCATTTCAATAAGAGCCCCCTTTAAATGAAACAGCAACGGAACAAAAGGTTTTATCATATTTGTCATTAATCCAGTATAGGAAAACCCATTTGTTTGAAAACACTACGAATTATAAGAGGTCAGAAAATATTTGATTTTAAAGTAAGTAATTTCACTCCCAGTTCTCATCAGAAAACTTGTAATATTGATATTCTCGTGAATTGTCTATTTTCTGGGAAAAAAATATTCATAGAAAAAGTATTGAAATACTTCAGTTTTGTCTGAAGGATTGTTTCAAGTTTTGTGATTAAATATTGAATATCTTTCTGCTTAGGAGTTTTGTATGGTGATGTAATTATATATATATATATGTTAGGACAACCAACACACCGTTATCTGATCCCAAACTAGGCAGAGCCTGTACTATGGTAACCAGACAACTGATAAATATACTTATATATTTCTAAATACATACATATTTTAGATAAATTACACCCAGACACAGAACAAATGATTGTGCTCATCACACAACATTTGTCCCGGGTGGGAATCGAACCCACGACCTCAGTCTTAGCAGTCAGGGTCACTAACCAACTAACAGGTCAGTCAAATTCATTCTTTATTGAGATTGAAGATGGTGGGTTTTCGTTAGTGGCGTTCTAACTTTACTGTGTAGGATTTTGATTTCATTTTAACAAATTAAAATGCGACACCATTGTTTTATGATGTGTAAATATTGCAGATTAAATATGGACATAAAAAGAAATACTGTATGTTCCTTTCAGATTTATTACACACTACACTCATGCATGTTTCACATATAAAATCGTAGGTAGGTAGGTATAGTGATTTTTGCAATTAAATCTCAGTAAACAACCAACGAATGTATTGATTTTTAGCCGACTTCATAAAAGGAGAAGGTACTCAATTCCGTTGTTTTTTTGTTACCTCAAAACTCCGTCATTCATAAGCCGATTTGAAAGAAAACTTCTTTGGTTTGAAATAAGTGAATGTAATACTAAATAAATGAAAATGTACGATTTTTTTGGGGTACCTACCACGGCTAAAATGTGAAAATTAAAAGTTTATTTGAAAAACGAACTTCAATAAAAACAATAAAAAATGTCGTATGTCGACTTCCGAAATTAATGTTATTCTTCAGCATGTAGTGATTTTTTTGTTTCAATACAAGCCCTGAACCAAATGAGACTTCTGTATACAAAATAGAATATTATTTAACTTTTTTTTACCTATATGATAAAATCAAAATCAATCAAAATCAAAAGTCATTTATTCAAACTAGGCTGAGAGTCAGCACTTTTTGAACGTCAAAGTTACATGAGACAGTCCCCCCAAAACGCCCGCCCTTCGACACTTCCTAGTGCTTTAGCTGGGAAGAAGAAGTGGCGGAACAAACTCCCCAGCAGCACAGCTGTCTGTTAAGTTAGAAGAACTTGATTCTATACAGTATTGTGTAAGTTATTAATATTATAAAACAAAACATACATTATTCGCCATATGTCTGCTAGCACACGCCAATATACCAACAAAACATTGAAAACTAAACTCAAGCTGAAATAAATAATAAAACAAAATCGTAAACAGAACTTAAAACCTTAATAAAGCCTCCAGGCATAAAGGGCGTGCCCGCTTACATATACGATGCAAATGATACATTTACACAATAAATGAAATGAAAAGAAAATAAAAATAAACTAACAAAAGCAGTTAAATAAAAACAAAAAAAAAAAACAATTATATGAACTACCCATATAAACCGTCAGTAGGAAGACTAATTCTGGATTGAAAGAACATAAACATTGTCTTGAGTTGATCACAGCGACCAACTATTCTTATCGTTTAAGTAGGTGTTGATAGAATAGTATGCCTTTGAACAAAGGTTGGATTTTACTTTAGCTTAAAACTCATTAAACTGCAAACCTAGCAAAGTAGAGGGAAGCTTGTTATAAAAGGTAATATCAAAACCAACAAATTTATTATGAACCTTATGAAGCCGGTGAAAGGGAGCACGTAGTTTATCCCTACTTCTAGTATTAATATTATGAATATCACTGTTTTTAGTGTACAAGTGTATATTTTGCCTAATATATAAGATGTTGGCGAAGATGAATTGTGATGCCACCGTAATAATACCAATATCTTTAAACAAATCTCTCAGAGAAACTCTAGCACCTAGTTGGTAAATCGATAAGTCTTTGGCAACTTATTTGGCCACATAATTGTATTCGTAAGCATAATAATCTTATTTATTTTCAGTATAAGCATCAAACTCCACTTCTTGGAGGCGAAACATTTCAGTGACGTACAAAGTACAATTTCATAGCAATTCACCATACCCAGGTTGCATGGAAAATACTTAGAATATTATGTGTATAGTAGAGACAAGACACATAATATTCTTTATTGTACAAATACACAAGTGTATACAAACTTGTTACTTTAAATATTAAGGAGAAATTTTGGTATTCATCGAAACGCGGCTAGATCCACCCACACACCAAAGAGTTCTAATAACATTCTCATTAATCTGATTCAAAGTTCATATCATGAGATCAAAGGACGAGCTTTCGTTTGAGTTATAACTATATTAAATATGTGGTTGTATTTACAACGAAATATTATTAAAAGATAAAAAATACTCTAACTATATAAAAATCGCCACCATAATATTAAAAAGTGAGAGAGACAGTTTTAATGGTTGTCGAGGGTGCTGAAGCAAATCAAAGCCTTCGTAGATTTTCATTTGGATGAGGTCCTAATGAAAATCTGGTGATGGTGACTTTATGAGAGCTTCTAAAAACGTATACTAGATGGTCATGTATCTGTTTTTTCCTATATTTGTACTCTCTCTCTCTCTCTCTCTCTCTCTCTATCTATTTCTATTAATGTTTCCGAGTTTGTGTATGCATGCAAGTATCGCGTACGTTACTTCGTTGCTGTCAGGCGACCCGTCACGTTTGTATGCCAAATTTAATTCATTTACTCAAACATAAACGTTTTTATCATCAATCTTCTTCCATGCAATTTGATTATTCACTTTTACACCTTGTCACAACAACTTTATCATAACTAATAACAGAGAGTGGTAGTAAATGTCGCCAACAACAGGAAAATGCATTTATCGTAAAATACGACACAGTTGTCTGTCTGTTGCAACAGATCCAAGACAAATTTATCAGAATACGTTACACAGTTGCACGTCTCTCCAAGTCTTTAGTCGCCTGCTTAGTTTATAAACTCAATTTGACAAAGTCAGGAAAGAGAGGAAGAAACATTTGAAATTCGAAAAAGAAAAATAAGAGAATAGCGCCGGCTTTTAACGTTTGTGAAGAATCTAAAGTTAAATCATCTATTCTAAAGAAATATATAATAGGCTCTGTGAACTTGTGCCTTTTGTGGACAGGATAATTCATTCTGATTTTTACAGTTGTAATGGCAATCATGTAATTTGTTTTAAATAGGTTTTAATTTTATTATCTTCTTTTATATATGGATGATCTCTTGGTAGACTATACATTACTTTAAGATGCGGGTTGATTGGAATGAAAGAAGGTAAAGTACTGAAAACACTATTGTATTGTCCCAAAGGTAGAATGAGCTTAATGAACTGATGGTGTGTGATAGTGAAGTGAGTGTTGTGGCCCTTGTTGGCTGTTACGAAAACGCCTGGCTAACTTGATAGCCCAACGGAACTGAACTGATGATTGTGTTTGGAAATGAATGTGTGACGCAAACTGCTGAATTGTAGAATGTGCGGTAAAACCCACCCATGTTCCTTCAGTAGCCCATGTGCCAGGGTCACGGTATCTCTTTCGAACTAATCTCGCGACCCTGGCAGAACATGGTAAGGGTGCTAGTTACAATAAGTTTCTTTTTTTTTTATTAAATAGCTGTCTTGTTGATGTGTGACAAGTTTTTACCCATTAACACGTTATTATGTTTTTAGGAGAATACAAACTCCCTCCCGCTCCGCCCAGAGCGGGAGAAGTCATTTGATGATTTGCCATCCAAAAAAAAAAAAGGAGAATACAAACTTTAACGCAAAAGAACACAAGTCTCATTGCGATGATATGGTTGTCATAATGCCCATTCGTTGAAAATAGCGTATCGAGACCGGCTTCTTTCAAATTACGTCTCAACGATAGCTCGTTTTCTGATTCCAGACGATCTATTCTGTAACAGTTCGCTGTGAAAACTTTAAGTGAGTTTGAAGTGAGCTGCTAAAAGTGTAAATACCTAAGGCGGAATAACAGCTCACTTCATGTTCACTTCTCTTGAATTTTCTGGATGATATTATAACGGACCTTTGACAGCGTTATTTTATCGCGTTCTCATTGTTTGCGTCTGACTGAAAATGACTTACGTTGCTCTGATCTTTACAATGGTCTTTAAGTAGATGATTTGTGAAATTTTGGCAATTACTTATCCATTTAAGTGACTTAATAAAAAAAAACAGCTTCCTAAACAAGAATCCGTATTTTCGGTTTTTTGCCACCGACTCCCTGAATTAAAATAATTTTTCACTTTGTAGTGTTTTTGGAAGACAGTTTTTTTTTATTTCATTTTTAGTAATGGTACCTACCCTACATCAATTCGTATACCCTACTTACTATGTATATAACTGTGAAAGGATGTATTAAAACATTAACAGACACACAAAATTGATTAATTACGTATTATCGAACCTAACACAAAAACTAGCTCACGAAAATTAACAAAATGTATGTAGGACTAATTTTCAGGTATAGAGTATTGCCTCAAGCGTGGACACACAACTATTAGAGATCGCGCAACATTCAAACAAAAAAATAAAATACAGACGACTTGAGAACCTTTTTGAATTTCAAAAAGGTCCAGACTAACCATGATTCTTAACGAAAAATAGGTCACCCCAATTCTTCCTACCCGTGGGTGTAATAAGGAAAGCCAGTAAGTAATAAAGGTGCTTAGATGGGCAGTCCAAGTTGCTGATAACATGTTATAGCGATCACAAATCCACCTCCGCGCCGATGTGATTACAACTTTATCCCTTCGATTTTATTAGAGGGAGGAAGGTTTCAGATCCGTAATGACCGAAAACCGACTTACTTTTTGTAAGAAACTTGACTTCACGCCCGTCGCCAAAGGTATAGGCAGCGGTGTGTATAAGTCCACATTTTGCGACTTATAAACACTAACGACTCACCCCGGCCTCGCACGGCTTTTACGACTTTACCAAACATCGAGATTTATTTATCATTAATTTTTTTAGGCTATACTGTCCCACTGCTGGGCAAAGACCTCTCCCAATTTCTTATTATCATTGTAATTTTAATATCAATATGTAAATAATAAATTCTGTAACTGATATGGAAAACTGCATGACAAATGGATGCGAAGCTTAGAAGAACAACGCGGTCCATAAGCAGACGTGAAAACAAACTTCAATTTATTTATAGATGTACAGATATAAAAGTTCTTAGTAATGATAATAATAGTTAAACCACAACATGGATGAAAAACAAAAATAAAATGTTTTTATTGCATCTACAAACATTGCATTTATAACATAAATTGAGGCAGCCCCAGTAAGTTACCGAAGTACTTGTGTTGGGGCTGTCTCGCTACTTCCCTTACAAATCTAACACAACAATGTTGATACCGTATACAATACAAAATCAACTATAAAAGAAACTAAAGTAAAATAAAATTAATAATAATAATAATATAGGTGCATGCATGTGCGTAAGAGTGAGTGTGTGAGGTGGTGTGTGGGTGTAATTGTGTATTTGTGGATGTGGGAGTATGCGGGGGTGCGTGTATGTGTGGAGTGCCTGTGTGCTTGCGTGTAGTGTTTGTGTATGTTCAGCCAGATCTGACATGAATTTCCTCCGTTGCGTCATAATTTAGGGTGCGAAGCCATTTAGTTATAGCTTGCTTGCAATTGTACAACGGTAGGGGGTATATGCGTAATTGTAGGTTAATTTTATTGTATATGTAGGCCGACAGTGTTACATATTGACGTCTGGTAAAACTGTTCGGATTCCTGGGGAGTGAGCTACAATGTCGTTTTGAGTAGTTGGGTCAAAAGGGATGGCCTTATGTAAAGTCATGAATGATCATATTAACATACGCAGTCTCCTCCGTGCCTCCGAAAACACGTTAAGCCGTTGGTCCCGGCTGTCTTTTGCGGATCTTTGACAATTGTTACGGTCGCCAGAACCCCGAAAGTCAATCAATCTTACCAAGAGGAATGGTAGGTAGTAACTTAGAATGGAAGCCGATCACAACATAGTTGGAAAAAAGCTTGGCTAATGATGATTATACTATTACACAGGTTGACATGACTTTTGTGGATTGAATATAAATAGTCATTTCACGAAGACTTCGAAAAATAAAAGTGCATAAACCGCTGTTTTTGGCCATATTTGAGGTTATGTAGCCGTGCGGACTTTTTTTTTTTCAAAAAACTGCGAACGGCATTTAAAAGTCTTCAAAATGCGATATCTCAGCGAAAAAAAAAGATATTTGGGCAAACTCAACGATATTTGAAAGAGGAAGGCTTGTACTTTTAAATGCCATCCGCAATTTTTTGAGAAAAAAAGTCTGAACGGCTACATAACCTCAAATATGGCCATAAACAGCGTTTTTAGCACTTTTAGGTTAGAATTACTAAAAAACCTTAGAGAATCAAGTGTTATTATTGGCAGATTTGAATACAGCGACCCGAAATCTACGCGAAATAACTATTTATATTCAACCCACAAGAGTCATGTCGACCTGTGTTATTATTGTAGGTATACATGTTAAACAAATGACTTATGTAACATAATTTCCTTCGAAAAATTAGCGATTCTATCAAAATGTAGAATAACAGTCTTACGAAACTCTGTACAAAAACCTACATTACCTAATTGAGTACCTCTCACGCATACAAATTGTTTAGAAAATGGGATTACGGATTAACAAAAGGCCTCCGAGCTAGGCTAAACTTTCTGAATTTCAGGGTGTCCTTTGATAAAACACAATGTGGCATACAAATGTGTATTTTCACTGAATGTGTTCCCACTGTTGTAACAGGAACATACTAAATATAAATGTAGGTTTGTGTACTAACAAAATGTTTGTTCCTTAAATTCTATCAGATATTTTATGATTAGTTGCCTACGTCTGTGATCTAGGAAGAAAATAGCCTATGTGCTTACTATGGTCTATCTGTGTGCCAAATCTCATTCAAATCCGTTCAGCTGTATTAATTTGAAAGCGTAACAAACAAACTTTGACATTAGTAATATTTCATACGACGCTATGATAAAATTGGTCCAGTACTATTTATATAAAGTAGGTGTACAAAAAATTACGTTCTTTGCACACCGGCTGATACTGAAGTCTTTTCAGTTACCATAAAAAAATAAACAATTATATCTTAGTGATAAATAATATAAAACACAATGTATGGCTGTGTGTCCATTAGTGCGTCTAATAATATTATATTCAAAAACATTATACCAAATTACATAACTTATAACTTAGTCATGCTTTTAATGTCAGACGCTTTGTTCTTTTTCCTAAAAATAATTTAAAACCCGTCATTCTCAGAACCCGAAATGAAATTAATGAAACCCTTAAAATACATTCCAAAAGAACTTGGGTCTAACAACATTAGCGGTTTCCAAACGAAGAGCATCTAACAAAAGGTCCCTTTTGTAACATTAGAAGGAACAGCTCAAGTACAGAACTGACCCCCATGGGGTTCAGTCCAATTTACTTGCACACAATTACGGAGTTCGCGGCGAACAAAATAAACAGGGAAGAATAAACACACTCTGTATAGTTCACGTCGTGTTTGTTCGGCTCGGTAGTTTAGTAAGTAATGTGGTTCGCAGTTTCAGACTGAAGTTGCAATGGGCTCGTGAGTGAAAAAATACCTTGCAGATCATTTAAATTTGTACAGTGGTGCTAAGCTGTCGAAGTCAATCTGCGGGTGGGTGTCCGTTCATTATAGTTCATCAGATATTGTTTAGCGGTATATGAGCGTAATTACGAAGTTTTTGTTTCAGTTTCAGACGCACGTCATGACAAATTATGAACAGAAGGCGATGTGCACAGTGTTTGTTGCTAATTATTTTTATTTTAGTCACATCGAATGCCACCTTCATTCTTTACTGCGAATAAACAAATTTTCTTTCTTCCTTTCTCCATGTGCATGTAATGTTACTTGATGATGGATAATATATTATTATTATTAAAAGCCATTAACGTGCCACTGCTAGGCAATGGCATCTCTACTCTATTTCCAAGAATTGCCGAATGTGATTATTTATCACATTCTGCAATTCTTGTAATGATTGCACGTTGTTGCGCAATATGACACGCAAGTTGCTTGCACTCATCATGCAAACAATGACATGCTGTATATTAATCAAAAATAGCAGTTTTTAATTAACAGCTTAAGATATACTTGATAACTTTCTAATCTTTAACGCTGTCATCTTTGACATCGTTTTATTTTAATCCTGTTATATATTATTTATTTATTTATTTAATACTTCAAGCACATAAATGTACAGAGGCGGACTTAATGCCATAGGCATTTTCTACCAGTCATCCTTTGGGTGATGCAGAGACATACAGTGGTTGGTGCAATAACTATGAGGATATATAAATATAAACGCTTAACATATTTAAATCATAAACGTAATATATATACCTAACTATATATAAACATAAAACACATAAATATACATACATAATTAAATTTACTAAAACAAACGAGACAAACAATGACGAAACATTACCGTTGTGATGATACTGCCAACTTCTTGTGAATATGCTTGCGAACTTTAACTTTGAAGGTCAATCGGTTGGATGCCATTCTGATTTCCTGGGGGAGCGCATTCCACAGAGAGATAAACTGAACAAAGAAGGAAGAGTGAATGAAGTCTGTGCGATGAGTGGGACACTGAAGAAGACGATTGTGCGATGAGCGTAGATTTTTATTGTGGTTGGCGCAAATGTATTGAAACTGTGGGGCTAGATAAACAGGGGAAGAGGGAGAAACAAGAAATGAAAACAATGTGGTCAGCACCCTTTGCTCTCTGCGGTGGCGTATAGGCAACCACTAATCCTGTTATATATATTGTTGAATCACATTACCCTACTGCTTTACTTTATTATTTGTGAGTTCTGACAAGGCTTTATAAACTTTTAGCACCTAACTAACCTGTCGAGTAATTGCGTGAGTCAGCAACAATAGGAATACCTTTCATTATGACAGTACAACGTTCATGTCACTTACTTGACAAAACCAGGATCAGACTTCTCGGTAAAAATACATACTTTTCCATGCAATCGATCCAAAAGTCGCTCAAAGTGCACTTGCGGCCTGCTTTCCCGAACCCCCTCCATCAAATACTTAGGTATACTAATAGATGAAAAACATGACTGGAGCAGTCATACAATGGCGCTGGCTGGGAGGATTAGAAGAATGATCTATTTATTCAAGAACTTACGAAATGTGGCAAGTTTCAAACTTCTAATACAAACTTACCGTGCGTTGTGTGGTTGCCTAGTCAGGTATTGCATCTGTGCATGCGGTAATTCACCCAACAATTAACGTCTATGAAAGGGCCGACCTCCTCTCCGTGAGAAAACTCTTTGTGCTCGAAATGTTGACAAGATACCATAAAATAACCGTACCTGCGCTACCTATTACATCAAAACGTGTAGATCGCTGCCCAATACCGCGTGTTAGGACTGCCTTTGCAAGACGTCATATTGATGTTCTAGCACCTAAATTTTACAACATATTTCTAAAAAATAACATGGACTGCAAAACCTATAGTGTTCGCAAATTTAAAATCAAACTGACAGTCTGGCTCAAACAGTACAATTATGATGAAATAGAAAACCTTATTTCTAATGGGTTAATATATTTATAACTTCACATTCACACTAAACACCCACCCACACACTACAGAAACACACACGCTTCACCAATTGTTTAATATAATCCTAGTTTTAGAAAAATATTGTAATAGTACCATAAATTGACACTGTGACTTGGATAGACGAAGACACTGGTCCCTATAATACAGTTAACACTAGTTTAGGGACCAGGGGATTCACGTTTGTGTTAACATTAATGTCAATAAACTTATTATTACTTATTACTTATGTTTTTAAGCAGACAAAGTTTTCAAACATATGAACATTGTATTAGTAATATTAATATCCTTCAAAATGATTCAGCTTCTTATTTATTGACAGTACATTAAGCAATTAGGGTGCTAAATCAATAATTTTTGTCTTAATCTCTTTTAGCGTGAACCTTCTATTGCTTGCAAACAGTGGTGGTCCAGTGATAACTTAGAGTGGTTGTGTCTTCGACCCAAGCAAACATTTTACTTTATGTTAATAATTTCATAATCACTGCTCTCAAAACGGTGATGGAAAACATCGTGAGGCAACCAGCATGTCTTAGAACCAAAATATCAATGAGATCTGAACATAACCACTACTGGACAGGCCTCCCCCTTTAAAATGTCATCGGTCCACCTTGTGGGAGGCCTTCCAACCTTACGTCTTTCGGTACGCGGTATCGTATTAATAAAATATTTAAGTTATAGTTCACAAAGCCTGCAGAAATAAAACTTATCATGTTAGATGTCAAATATTGGTGTAAACACCTTAGAAAGCATCTTCATTTAGCATAATATTATTTGTAGAATCCACCTCTAAAGCCAACCCAAGATTACCCTGTAATTTCCAATTCAACCTTTTCACTTGCTCGACAGTTTACAAAATCTCTGGAAGCATTGTTAACATATTCCAAAGAATAAATCTAAGTCGTGCCAGATAAATATGAGCACTATCGTGTAAATAAAATGTGCCTACAGTGTTACGCTGTACACTAGAAACGCGAAATAATGACGCAGCCGCGCTTGGCTAGAAGTGAGCCCGTAATTTTGAGGGCCTTCTACACTGACGAGCAATTTAATGATATTAGTAGACTTCTAATGTCTTGAGAATTAAGAACAATTTTCCAGCAGGTTTTAGTCACAAATTAAATAGCAATTATGGTACTCTGTATATTAGAAACCTTGTCTCCGTGTCTTCTTTATGTTTTTCGAGAACATACTTTTGCCAGTCCCTACACGGCCTGCTACACGGAACCTCTTTTTTTAATTTTTGTTTTTAAAAGGGGAACCTTTGTGAAATATAATACAACATAATACATACCTATTATGGGGCAAGGCAAGGCCAGGAAAATCGAATTGTCTTTACTTTTTATTGCGATTTGCAGGTAGTCATTTAATGGGATTAAATGAACTGAGAGGGTTGTATCGATGATTTTAATTATAATTATTGTGTAAAACCATATTTGTAACGGTCGCGAATCATATTTCAATCATCATACAACCTAATACTGACCTACAAATTGCAAAAAAAAACTCAAGAAAATTTCTATTTCACGGGCTACGGTTTAAATACACGTAGCCCTCTTTTAACTATGAGTTCATCTACCTATACATATAATAAAAGTTTTGTCAAGTCGTAAAAACCGTAAAAAGAAGGGACGAATCACTAGTTAATAATAGCAGCTAAAAAGTTATTCAAGTTCATATATCTTTATATATTATTGTATATAATTCTACTGTACGTGTGTATGTCACTGAACTCCTCCTAAACGGCTGGACCGATTTGAATGATTTTTTTTTGTATGCGTTTGGGTGGCACCCTGGATGGTTTAAATTCACAAATCAGCTCGACAGATGGCTCTGCAGTCAGTATCTAAGTTATTTTTATCTTTTTTCGTTTAGATTTGTATAAAACGCAGGCGAAGCTGGTGACAAAAGCTAGTATAACTATAATAATTTCCCTTACTATAGAAAAATAAAGTTGTAAAACTATTTCCGTACCAAATACCCAAAATTGTTTATTGTGTTCATAATGTTTATTGTGTATCATGAAAGTACACAAGAATTATGATGATTATTGTTTCTACGTCAACTCATAAAACGGGGAAACTCGATGGTTAAGCCACTGTTGCTTACCAGAACATGTACTGACAGATTGAGAAGAAAACTGAAAAATTTGGTTTGGCTGGAGTTAGATCAGCATAGACGTGATAATAAGAGTTGACATGATACCTCATGCCAACTCTTATGAAAAAAAAAATGATGATTAAAATTTTTGGATTTCACAACGAGAAACATTAAAAGCGTAGTTCCGTGTTCTGGACAGATATCATGATCTTAATATAAGTACTCATTTAGCTCTCGTGCCTGATTAGTCAGTCGTTTAACAAAGCGTATTCACTGTTATAGAATAACTAACTTTCAATTGAACCACGCCTTCGTCTTCGTGAAATTGCGGCCAACGATTCACCTCGTCACATGCTATCGCCTGACAGCGATATTACTTATTTTTACTTAGTGTTCTTTATGACTTTTTGGTCTGCCTCTAAGGTTCATAGTATTTGCTTAAATTATCTATAACCTTCCTTATTAATGAGGGAAACAGATGCCAAAATATTTGCTCCGAATCGACTGTTAGTTAGAGATTAGCGCGTTCAAACAAAGAAAGCGTTCAACTTTATTATTAGCATTAGTGTACAAATTATTTCAACCAAATAAATCTCACACATGATCAAATAAATCTCACACATGAAAACCCACTGTGATAGCTCTTCAAGCTCGATTCTTTTCTAATGTGACAATAGTGTTTATCTCATAATATCAAGTATAGAATCAACTCACAAAATATTCTTCTAAATCTATTCGTGTTCTTATATCGTGATCCTGTTTGTCTTTCCGTGTGACAAAGTGAACACCAACAAACGTGTTGCCAAGTTAAATGTCATCTCAAATACATGTGTAGGTTTACTGTTTGTTGACAAGAATCAGCTGGAAACGTGATAAGATAATGAACACTCATGTTTGTCTTTCCGATTTAGAATATCTTCAGACTGTCCTCGTAAACAGTTTGTAAATAGATCTTAAAAGCGTCATATCCAAATATTATAAAATGATGATGGTTTAGTAAATAGTCACATGTAACGGGGACGAGCCCACTGCCATAAACCAGGCATGATTTGATATCTTATTTCAATATCAAAGTCATAACACTTTTTTTGTCGTTAGAAATCACTCGTGGATATCATTCACCCCATCTAGCAAGAATAGAAGATTTCTGACTCCTACTGACTAAAACCCTTCGGTATTTCTCCTGAAACTATGAGTCGGGAAACCAGAATAAAGGTACTTACACGTGGTTCATGCCGCGCACATCCCCAGCCTGCTGGTTACTATGTCATAAAAAACTTTGCCAATAATCGTTTATAGTCAAGTTATTTTTTCCCATAACCATGTGCCATCAAACAAGAACTGAAAATAATCTTATATCACAAAGGTTTCGTTCATCATTAACCAGACTTAATTGAGTTTAAAACTCGGTCACTATCACTCTCGCCTGAGAGCCATTTACATTGCCGCATGCCGCGGTAACTAAGCATTAAGGTGACACATTGAGAAAACCGTGCTTTTTCTTTTAAGTGTATCTTTCTTACCGTATGATAGCAGAACTAAATATTAAAGTGTATGAATTTTGACTATATGATCTAGTATCCTGTAAAAGGAATACACGATACGATAAAATTTTCTCGATACAAAAAAATCGCAAAGTTCTATCCATTTTTATGATTTTTTTTAGCCTCAAGGCGCAATGCGTTAGATATATTAAACATAGTTTACTTTAAAACATTGATAATAATCTTATCTAAGTTTTTGTAAAACAGTTTTCGTTTTAATAACACTTTTCAGTCATAAAAGACGGCGATTCGTTTTGGCACGTACGTTATTTTATTCCAGGCGCATACACATTATCGCCATCTCTTTTTTTTTGCCTTTAATAAGTAGTCTCATCACTCTCGTTCGTTCATAAATCAGTCGCCCAGTAAGGCTCATCGACGACGGATCTATGTCACTTTTTTACAAATCGGTGCGATCAAAATTACGTTTTTTAAATATTTATGTAGAAAAAGGTAGTAGTGAAGTATTTTGCTGTAAATATTTAATATAATAAATGTTGGCTTTCCAAAAACTTTATATTTAGACTGTATACTCGCATGTGTCTATTTTTGTGACTGTGAATAAAATAACATTCTTTTTCTATTACTATTTAGTGACGACCTAAATTATGTATGACAATGGGAAGAACCATAAACCAAAATTGAACAGTACCTTCAAGGTTAGAAGTACCTGCACAGGGCAATTAATTCATTCATTTTGCAGGAATTCAATACCAATAAGATGATGATAATAGTAAGAGGAATTCACCACCTTCACTAAAGCATTACAGCAACAATCTATTCTCACTTTGTAAAGTAATATTGAGCTAACACCCTATTTTTTTAGAGAAGAACGTCTGATTTATCCCAAAAACTTATAATAATCGTTCATTTAGAAATAAATTAAAATATAATGATTAGTTTTTAGGTTTGAAGTACGTCAACAATATATCTTTATGTCAAGTACTGACACTATAAATACAAGAGCACAACGAAGGAATAGAGTAACATTACAAGTGTGAAAAAGGTGAGGTTTTATAACTGACTGCGGCTCAAAGGAGGGTAATGATTTTACCACGCAAATGTATGGTGATTGGTGAAACGAAGTTGGAGTTTATCAATCTCTTATATACCAACATCCATTTTATTTATATACCTCTAGAAGATTAGTTCGATATTTTAAATTTCATGTCGTAAATAACAAAGGTATGCAAAATTTACCTTTTTGAAAATTACAAACAAAGCTACTACTTACACATTTCGATTTTCATGACGTTTAGCATTAACTTGACTCAAAAAATAAACTATTATAAATCCTTGTAATACCTTATTTGCTTGTCCCTGAAGCTTCTTTATCATATTTGACATTAAACATTTTCATTAGCCCGTTTATATCTTTACAGTAAAACTGAATCACCGTTTTGAGCAAAAATTGGGACAAAAGCTTTTTCTCTACATCTATTTCTCTATATAATATGGAAAAGTAGTGCCCGTAGCCATTTTTTTTTCTTTGAATCGAGATCCTAAAAGTTCTGCTGCAATCTTAGAAAGATCTGATTTACGCACTAAGTTGTTTAATTCTGGTTCTGTAAATAGCTGTGGCTCGGATTTGTCGATAGAGAAATCAATCAGTCGACAGTCAATCACATTTACTAAATATTTTTAATAACTACCAACAAGTAAAATATCAGTCGAAAATAATAATTGTTCATCATCTGCCTAGCCTTTTCCCAACTATTTTGGGGTCGGCTTCCAGTCTAACCGCATGTAGATGAGTACCGGTATTTTACATGGAGCGATTGCCTATCTGACTTCCACAACCCTGTTCCTGGGTAATACGATACCCCTTGGTAAGACTGGTTGTCAGACTTTTGACGACCCGTAACGACTGTCTAAGATCTACGAAAGACAGTCGGGCCCAACTGCTTTTTTTTTGGATGGTGGATCATCAAATGACTTGTCCCGCTGTAGATGCAGCGGAAGGGCGTGTCAGACTTTTACTGACTAAAACCCACCCGTGTTCCTTCAGTTGCCCATATGCCAGGGCCACGGTACCTCTTTCGAACTAATCTCGCGACGCTGGCAGGCGGACCAACGGCTTAACGTGCTTTTGGGGGCATGGAAGGGTTTGTAAAGATAGTCACCCATCCACGGACCAACCGCGGCAAGCGTAGCTTAACCTGAATGACCGACCCGTACAGCTGTTTTAAATTAGCCACAAGCCCTTCCGAAAATAATAATTGTTATCCTATCATATCTGTACTATGGTAGCATTTATGAAGATTTCTACAAAACCTTACGTGATGGAATTTTTTCTTTATTTTTCCGTTAATCAGGACCTAGGTCCTGATTTCCAGGTGAAGGTCCTGATTCTATAAGAAACCATTATTCGATTTCAATTAATTTTACCCATGCATATCATTAATCAAAATTTAAGTTTCAGGTTTGTAAATATTTTGTATTAGTTGTCTACTCCATAGTTTAATATGCGCAAAAATTTCAAAGACCGAAACAAATTAACGTCACTTGGCATGCTATTTTTTTTTTAAATATGTTGCCGTCTTTATCTTGCACTTTTATTTAAACAGTTGTGCGACGGTGACAAGAATAATTCTTAGCGAAAGGCCATGCTAAGTAACGTTTTTAAATTTCGGTCAGTGATAATTCCTTCGTTCCAATTTTGGCCACTGGTAAAATAAGTCATTAAAGTTTGTGACGATGACGTGTCGGCCGACCAATGAAGATAGATCCACCACTCCCCGCGTGCGGGGGAAACAATCCAACTATCATTTATTTTCAAGGTGGGGTCTTAAAAGCCATCTTTGATGAACCGGAAATTGAATTTAAAGCCTTCCATTATACATGTATTAAAACAGAATACCTTGGTATTATGTATTCTTCCAGTATTCGGGGTTATATCATGCCGGTTGATTCTCTAAAGGTCTCACCGTAAAAACTTCGGTGAAGTGAGCCAGTGGCGTGCGGACCATAAAGGCATAAAGACACTGCAGACCCTAGACCTAGTCGAACAAGATCTAGACCAGTTACTGATATTTCAAGAACAAAAAAATTACACTAAGTAATAAAATTCGTCGTGGATATCATTCACCCCATCTAGCAAGAACAGAAGATTTCTGACTCCTACTGACTAAAACCCTTCGGTATTTCTCCTGAAACTATGAGTCGGGAAACCAGAATAAAGGTACTTACACGTGGTTCATGCCGCGCACATCCCCAGCCTGCTGGTTACTATGTCATAAAAAACTTTGCCAATAATCGTTTATAGTCAAGTTATTTTTTCCCATAACCATGTGCCATCAAACAAGAACTGAAAATAATCTTATATCACAAAGGTTTCGTTCATCATTAACCAGACTTAATTGAGTTTAAAACTCGGTCACTATCACTCTCGCCTGAGAGCCATTTACATTGCCGCATGCCGCGGTAACTAAGTATTAAAAGCCATCTCTAATGAACCGGAAATTCAATTTAAAGCCTTCCATTATACATTTATTTAAACAGAATATCTAGATATTATGAATTCTTCCAGTATTCAGGGTTATATCCTGCCGGTTGATTCTGTAAAGATCTCACCGTGAAAACTTCGGTGAAGTGAGCTGTCATCCACTTGAAGCTAATGATTGACACTATTGACAGTTCACTTCACGTAGGTATTCACAGTAAGATTTTACAAAATCAATCTTCTGTTGTTGTCATAACAAGTCAAGTCTAGGGATTAAGAAATGAGAAAATTATCTTAAACTGTCATGAAGCCTTCATTGCAACCGTTTTATGAAAAAGGTATTTATTTATCAAAGAAACACTCTTCGGAGAACTTACCAAAGTGGTTATTTTTATGCTGTACCAATTTTTCTGCTCGCCACTACACAGTTAATTTTGAGTGGCCATTACTGCGATACTTTTAGCAAACACTGGCGGCCGTATTTATTGGCAAACATAATATTAATACCTCGCTCACTGTAATGTCGTAATGTGCCGAACCGAAAATAAGGAGCTTTATTGTCTCAGAAAGTTAATACAAGTATAATCTCCAACTTATAAATGTTACTTATTACTTTTATAAGAAAGTTTTGTTAATCCTGCGGATAAGGTCGTGCTTGGTAATATCTCTTAGAAGTAAGTGATATATGAGTAAACTACATGTGTTTAATAAACGTTATGGTCGTAGTTTTTGGTATCAGGATCAAAGAATAAGCCATGTATTTATTTGTACTTCTAGTTTAAGTAAATGTATGTATTTATCACTCACTGTTTTTGTAGTCTCATCATCTTTCTCCATAACATAAAAAAACCAAATAAAATCATTCAGATTTCGAACATTTTGTAACGGAAAATTACAATGAAGTGAATGAAAAATACGGTTTTCTATAGAAAATAACACCCTCAACATGTTTTACTATTACAGCAAGAGTATACAATTATCCCTTACCTTCCTTTATTCCTTTCTTATATTTAAGTAGGAAAATACGAAAAATATTAATTTGATTATATTTTAACAATATTATCATGTCCATTTATACCATATTGTTGGCAAAAGTATGATATCTCTGGTAAAAGCAAACTCATATAACAGCCTCGGGGTTGATTTTAGACTTTCGTTGTAATATTATAAAATAAAATAAATATAAATGAATAAATGCTGTGGAAATGCGTTCCTTGCGAAGTATGTGTGCTGTGACTATGAATATAGGCTATATAGATAGGCTGAGAAATAATGTGATAAGAGAACGGTGTGGTTTGTAACCTCCTCCGTTTTTTTTCGTCGGTTAAAAAGAAGATGTAGTGACAGAAATTTAAAAAAGTATGCTTAGATGGTTTGGTCATGTTGAGAGGATGAATGAAGGTCGGCTCACAAAAGGTATCAACAAGACAGATGTAAGTAGAAACACCGGGAGGGGACGCCCTAGGAGGACATTATAGTCACCTTATTGGTAATGTTCTTCAGAAAGATCAGGTGCGTAGTACTCGCAACCGGCGTGTGTGTATGACTAATTGTATGAACCTAAACGGGGCAAAAGGAGTGTAGAGAGATCGTAGCAAGTGGTGTTCCGTGGTTTCTGCCTACCCCCATGGGAAAAAGGCGTGATTGTATGTATGTATTAAAAAATATAATTTCCAATAATAAAATATCTCTTTTACCTGGCCTCCACTTTAACTTTGCTTACGAAACACTGACATATCGTATTTCATGGTACCAAATGAATTAGATTCTACACAACTCCGGCCTTTACAAGGATAACTCATGCTTAGACAATATACAGGCCAACTCCCATTACTTATTCACTTACGGTCTACAACCCAATTCCTTATTCACAACTGTGACTGTAAATTGTACCCGACATGTACCACCATCTCTCAGTGCCAAGAGTATTGAAAGGGGGACATTAATTTAAAATTGGAGATTGAATTAATCCAATTACAGTCTGTAAATAGCATGATAATAATCACAATAACAAGTATTTTATTTTGACAGGTGAGCAATAATTCATTAATGCCGTTATCAGTATTTCAAATAAAGCGACTGCCTATCTGACCTCCACAACCCAGTTACTATGTAATAAGATACCCCTTGGTAAGACTGGTTGTCAGGCTTTCGGGCACCTGACAACCCGTAACGACTTACCCAGTTCTACGAATGACAGCCGAGACCGACGCTGCGACAGTTTATTGTGCTTTCTCACACACAGAGATCTTGGTATGTAAAGATGGTCATCCATCAAACAAACAAACACAAATGCTTTGAAGAATAAGTCATTGCTCTCTGCGTAATGCATGGATAATCAGCCTATAGTACTTCCACTGCTGGGACAGAAGCCTCCTCTTGAGAGGGATTACTCTATAATTCATCAGGCCTATTGCGGGCTGGTGGAAGTCACATGTCTTGGAATTTTTAGTTCACGGGTTCCTCACGATGTTTTCCTTCACCATTTTGAGAGCAGTGATGACGAAATTAAATTCCCAAAACCTACAACTCGCAAGTTGGGACCGCTACCACTGGACCACGAGTCCGCGACTAATCGCGGCCAGCATTGCTCTTCATTAACTAGAATATTGCACCGGAAAATAGATCAAGCTATCGATAGTTTTAAGTCCTATTTTGCATGCAAGTTTCATGCAAGTTTTTTTGTCTCTGGCATACAATAACCATAAAGCAACATAATAAACAATGTTTAGACGGTTCAACTTTTACTGTGGTGTAAATAAGGCGTAACACTCTTGTTAGAGCGGTCGTGGTCCTCATGAAATTTCTTGACTAGGGGCTGATGTGATTCGCCTCACGATTTCTCGCCATCCAAACCGATTTTAGGAATTGTGGGTGCACGTATATAATGGATCACCCACTGCGAATTTTATTTGGTCAGTCCATCTCATGGGTGACCGTCAAATTCAAATTCAAACTTTATTGTGGATCATAGGTAGGTGCATAACACAGGTCTTAAATAATAATTAAATTAACATCAGCTACGTCCCGCCCTTGGGGCATACAATAATTTACATACAATTATAATTCATCATCATCATCATCATTTCAGCCGAAAGGCGTCCACTGCTAGACATAGGCCTCCCCCAACAATTATAATTCATCATCATCATTCAGCCGTAAGACGTCCACTGCTGGACTTAGGCCTCCCCCAATTTGGGGGGCTTTGCCATAATCGCCACGCTTGGCAGGCGGGTTGGCGATCGCAGTATGGTGGTAAAATGCATAGAGAAAGCTGACTAGACAATTATAATTACAATTACATTATTATTATAAATTCAAAATGTCACTTAAATAAATTAAAATAAAAAATAAAAAGATAAATGCAAAACGGAACGAATAAAGGTAAGTCACTGAACGCATCATGACTGAGGGGACCGTCCACGTGGTCTAGTGCCCTCCACTCTACCCTGCACAACAAGGCGTTCTAAAGAGTCACCGTCACGCCTCGAGACGTGTCCGAAGTATTTTAGTATGCACGTTTGGACCAGATCAGATAAACGCTTTTTGATATTGAGCTCTTGGCGTATCGAGGTGTTGGTACGAAACTCGTTCCACGATACCCCAAGCATTTTTCTCCAGCACCACATTTCCAGAGCGTGTATCTTTTTCTTCTCAATATCGCGAACCGTCCACGTCTCAGCAGCGTATAGGAAAATAGGGAAAACCAGTGTATGAACAAGTTGGACCTTGGCTTTTATTAGATCTCTGTTCCTCCAGATCTTTTTCAGAGTGTCCATCGATGATTTAGTTATTGTCATACGTCGCTTAATTTCATCAATGCACCCACCTCTGTTCGAGATTAACGCTCCAAGATAAATATAGGACTGGACCACGTCGCAGTTCGCGATTTTAGAGACTTCGGGCGAGTTTTTGTTTCCGCGGTCCACGATCATCACTTTTGTTTTCTTGCGGTTAATCTTTAGTCCGAATGCGATGCTCACGTACTCCATTCA
Organism: Aporophyla nigra; assembly: GCA_947507805.1. Lineage (NCBI taxonomy): Eukaryota > Metazoa > Arthropoda > Insecta > Lepidoptera > Noctuidae > Aporophyla > Aporophyla nigra. The sequence goes on along the minus strand of OX382296.1, from coordinate 3,605,552 downwards.
GGCTTATAAGGCTAAAGCAATACATTGAAAGCTTCAAATTATACGACGTAATTGTATCCTGAAAAAAAAATTTTTGACAAAATCAAGTAGCTTGAAATACATTGGAAACCTAATTTCTCTTTCCAAAAAACGAATTAGGTATCCTTATAGGCAGGTACTTAAAATACTATAAGACAAAATCTAGTAGCTTAAAATATTTTGGATATCTATTTTCCACTTCGAGTTAAGAAACGACAAAATCAGCCCACCCTTCCCGCCGCCAATCTAACGAAACTTCAAACCAATAAAGTTGTCAAAACTTGTTCCAAACGAGATCATCAAAGAATTCAAACTAATCCAATTTATGAAGAGTTCGAAACTCTAAGCCGAGGCTCATCGGTTAACGACGCTCTCAACCCTTTCGAGGGATATCGATAAGCACATTTTGTTGGCCACATATTATGTAAATAGAGACCCATGTAAGTGACCATTAAATTGAGGTTGGAAGGGCGGACATTTTAAGGAGGGACGAAAAGCACTCTGTGTAAATTCTGTCTGGTTTTAAGCAAAAGATATATTCAAGAAGTTTTTTTTTTGGTCTTAGTTACTTGTATGTTACGAGGGGTTGTGGCTTAATAATAACAGCCATATAGGTCGATCGATATGAAATGTTTTTCATATCGAGAACCCTCCATGCCTTGGAATGCTCCTGGCTAACAAATGTACATCTTTGACAGTCATATCTAATAATATCTTAGGACAACCAACACACCGTTATCTGATCCCAAACTAGGCAGAGCCTGTACTATGGTAACCAGACAACTGATAAATATACTTATATAAATACATACATATTATAGATAAATTACACTCAGAAACAGAACAAATAATCGTGGTCATCATACAAAGATTTGTCCTGGGTGGGAATCTAACCCACGACCTCAGTCTTAGCAGTCAGGGTCACTAACCACTAGACTAACAGGACAGTCTTTACGGGTTGTCAGAAGCCCGAAAGTCAGACAAGCAGTTTACCAAAGAGTACGCGTGTAATTTTTCATCGTTCTGCCTCTGTCAACTCCAATCGACTGAAATAAACATAACAATGTTTTAAATCGCTTAGCACTAAAAGCATTTAGTAATTTCCGGGATAAGTGGGTACAATCGTGACACAGGTGAAGGGCACCTGTGTATTCCGTTTTGCAATACCACGCCTGAAGACTTGGCAAATGTAAGTATTCGTAGATTGATACTACTGAAACTGTTAGGAATCATATGTGAGTTTCTGAGAAATTCTAAGATCTACTTGTAAATGTAAATCATTGAGATGTTCCTCGACAGTTTAGTTGTGAAACTTAATCAGTTTACGCGTCAACTTCTGTTGCTGAACGAACACAAATAATTTAAATCTACCTACAGGTATTAAAGTACCTTTTGTCTGTCTATTTAATAACTGTGTCTTTTTAAACTATGCAACGGATTTTGATGCGGTTTTCACCATTATTAAGAGATTTGCAAAGTGTATAAATTCAAAAAAAAAACCATAACTATACATTTTTATATCTTTACTACTAATAATAATAAAGCTGAAGAGGTTTGTTTGTTTTCATTGTTCGTTTATTAACGCGATATCCTTTGGAACTGCCTACGCCTATCGGATTGATTGGCTCAATTTGAGTAAGGTTATAAACTATTAACATCACACTAGGAGTCTTGGGAGCCAACAAAAAATTTAAAAAGTCAGAATAAGCGGTAAATAAAAACGGAAATAATAGCGGGAGCCGGCGACGCAACGCTCGCGCGGGGAACAAGTTATTTCACGCGGATCAAGTCGCCGGCATAAGCTAGTAATAACTAAATCTTGATGTTTTGTCAAGTCATAAAAACCGTGAAAAACGGAGGCGAGGAAACATATGATATTATTACTTTTTCTCCCTTGCTGGACTAATTCAAATTATCAAGATCTATAAAATTTTGATTAGATAGGACATTTCGGTTTCCTACCGTTTTGAGAGCATTGGTGATGAAATTACTTAAACTAAGTTAAGTCCATGCTTAGGTCCAAACACACGGCCTATAACTGGTAAGTTGGGACTGTTACCGAGGCCACAACAGCTGCAAATTTAGGTATGTATAATTATAGCAAATATGTTTTACTTAATCCTAACTTACTTAGCAAATGTGTATTACTTAGTTAACTACCAGGACTCAGTTTACTAACAAAACCACTAAACTTTGACTAAGTAATTAGCAAGTCGGAAATTAACAATCGCTTCAAACTTTGTCACAAGTATGAACTAGACATTATTTTGTAGGTACTCAGTCAAAGTTATCCCACATCAATGACACAAATTTCACGTTACTATAATGTGAGTCATTACACACGTACAGAGTTTACTGTTAACCAAAATTCAAAAACGTTTTTTTATTTTTTCAAAAAATAAGGTCCTAGAAATGTTTTTTTTTTTTCAAAAAGTACCATCTAGCTAGTTTATATAACGCTTTTCTCCATAAGAAACGTCCAATTGAAACCATGCCAATGTACTCGTAGCTTTATGTTAAAGTCAGCAGGACCTGATGGTATTCCAACTTACATATTCAAGAATTCTAATCGATAAGTGCTAAGCCATATCATAACAAGTTTTCCGGTTCCTAAGATTCAGGGTGGATACAGAATCGGGAGATGGCTACAGACCAGTTGCAGTATTCTCGACACCAGGAAATGTATTAGCAATTGTTATTCAAAAGAGCCTTCAGGTGAGCGCACAGTTCGAACGCTCAGCATGAGCTTCGACTGGAAAGAAGTAACACTAATAATCTTCTTTGCCACATGGCTCATCTGGTGCCAACGATGGCTAGTGCAAGACAAACTGATGCAGCTTACTTTGATTTCAGAAAAGCATTCGACTCAGTCGATAATCTCATGGTGCTTAAGGGCGCACCGAGCGTTTTGCGAAATAACTTCGTTCGTTTGATCTCTTGCTGCTAAGAATGCAGCAAGGGACCGGACGAACGCAATTATTTCACGAACGTAACCTTTCGATATTATGCAAATATTATGTAACACATTTAAGGACTTACTTTATAAATCGTGTACTTTAGAAACACGATTACTCGTACTTTCCTCGATGGAATAAAATCCTAAGTAATCTCTAAAAACAAAATAAACCCTCAGTACGACGTGAATACTTAAATTAGCGCACGACCCACCCATTCTACTCAGAGCCGCCACGCTCGCTTCAATTAGCGTCAGGAGATAGGTACGCTCTTAAAAAGTTAGCAAGTTGGAGGCAACGCTAACATGTACAATCCACACAATCAAGCACATAGCATGTGAGACGGACATATTCTTTTGTTTTCTGTGTTAATTCACAAGGAACGCATTGCTTTTAATAAGTCCTACTAATATTATAAACGCGAAAGTTTGTATGTATGGATGTGTGGATGTTTGTTCCTCTTTCACGCAAAAACTACTGAACGGATTTGGATGAAATTTGGCACACAGATAGTTTATAACCTGGAATAACACAATGGGTACTTTTTATCCCGGTAATATGTTCCCGAAGGATAATTTCCGACCTCCACGCGGGCGAAGCCGCTGGCAAAAGCTCGTTATACATAAATGTAAAATATCGATGGACGCCAGCAAAAGTACCGGATGTAAAGAATACGCCTATCGGATTGATTGGCTCAATTTGAGTAAGGTTATAAACTATTAACATCACACTAGGAGTCTTGGGAGCCAACAAAAAATTTAAAAAGTCAGAATAAGCGGTAAATAAAAACGGAAATAATAGCGGGAGCCGGCGACGCAACGCTCGCGCGGGGAACAAGTTATTTCACGCGGATCAAGTCGCCGGCATAAGCTAGTAATAACTAAATCTTGATGTTTTGTCAAGTCATAAAAACCGTGAAAAACGGAGGCGAGGAAACATATGATATTATTACTTTTTCTCCCTTGCTGGACTAATTCAAATTATCAAGATCTATAAAATTTTGATTAGATAGGACATTTCGGTTTCCTACCGTTTTGAGAGCATTGGTGATGAAATTACTTAAACTAAGTTAAGTCCATGCTTAGGTCCAAACACACGGCCTATAACTGGTAAGTTGGGACTGTTACCGAGGCCACAACAGCTGCAAATTTAGGTATGTATAATTATAGCAAATATGTTTTACTTAATCCTAACTTACTTAGCAAATGTGTATTACTTAGTTAACTACCAGGACTCAGTTTACTAACAAAACCACTAAACTTTGACTAAGTAATTAGCAAGTCGGAAATTAACAATCGCTTCAAACTTTGTCACAAGTATGAACTAGACATTATTTTGTAGGTACTCAGTCAAAGTTATCCCACATCAATGACACAAATTTCACGTTACTATAATGTGAGTCATTACACACGTACAGAGTTTACTGTTAACCAAAATTCAAAAACGTTTTTTTATTTTTTCAAAAAATAAGGTCCTAGAAATGTTTTTTTTTTTTCAAAAAGTACCATCTAGCTAGTTTATATAACGCTTTTCTCCATAAGAAACGTCCAATTGAAACCATGCCAATGTACTCGTAGCTTTATGTTAAAGTCAGCAGGACCTGATGGTATTCCAACTTACATATTCAAGAATTCTAATCGATAAGTGCTAAGCCATATCATAACAAGTTTTCCGGTTCCTAAGATTCAGGGTGGATACAGAATCGGGAGATGGCTACAGACCAGTTGCAGTATTCTCGACACCAGGAAATGTATTAGCAATTGTTATTCAAAAGAGCCTTCAGGTGAGCGCACAGTTCGAACGCTCAGCATGAGCTTCGACTGGAAAGAAGTAACACTAATAATCTTCTTTGCCACATGGCTCATCTGGTGCCAACGATGGCTAGTGCAAGACAAACTGATGCAGCTTACTTTGATTTCAGAAAAGCATTCGACTCAGTCGATAATCTCATGGTGCTTAAGGGCGCACCGAGCGTTTTGCGAAATAACTTCGTTCGTTTGATCTCTTGCTGCTAAGAATGCAGCAAGGGACCGGACGAACGCAATTATTTCACGAACGTAACCTTTCGATATTATGCAAATATTATGTAACACATTTAAGGACTTACTTTATAAATCGTGTACTTTAGAAACACGATTACTCGTACTTTCCTCGATGGAATAAAATCCTAAGTAATCTCTAAAAACAAAATAAACCCTCAGTACGACGTGAATACTTAAATTAGCGCACGACCCACCCATTCTACTCAGAGCCGCCACGCTCGCTTCAATTAGCGTCAGGAGATAGGTACGCTCTTAAAAAGTTAGCAAGTTGGAGGCAACGCTAACATGTACAATCCACACAATCAAGCACATAGCATGTGAGACGGACATATTCTTTTGTTTTCTGTGTTAATTCACAAGGAACGCATTGCTTTTAATAAGTCCTACTAATATTATAAACGCGAAAGTTTGTATGTATGGATGTGTGGATGTTTGTTCCTCTTTCACGCAAAAACTACTGAACGGATTTGGATGAAATTTGGCACACAGATAGTTTATAACCTGGAATAACACAATGGGTACTTTTTATCCCGGTAATATGTTCCCGAAGGATAATTTCCGACCTCCACGCGGGCGAAGCCGCTGGCAAAAGCTCGTTATACATAAATGTAAAATATCGATGGACGCCAGCAAAAGTACCGGATGTAAAGAATAGCACCATCCTATTTCTTCCCGTGGGTGTCGTAAAAGGCGACTAAGGGCACGCCACAATTGCGCCGGTAAATCCCCTCTTTGAGGAGTGGATAGAGAGGCGCCACGGCGTCCTCACTTTCCGCCTTACGCAGGTCCTCACCAGACATGGCCGTTTCGGGGGGTTCCTGTTCCAAATAGGCGGGAGGAAACGCTCGGGTGTTTCCATTGCGTGGATCGTCTGGAGGACACGGTGGAGCATACGGTGTAGGTGTGCCCTGCCTGGGCGGAGCACCGCCGTGTCCACGTGGACGCGATCGACGGCGGCGACCTCTAGCGTCCGGCCCTGGTGCAAGCCATCACTACGTACGTGAGAGGGCATGGGAAGCCGTCACCTCCTTCTGTGAAGCAGTAATGATAGTAAAGGAGGAGGCGGGGCACGTGAGGGAGAGACAGGCTCTGCGCCCTCTCGCCCCTAGCCGCCGCAGGATGAGACGCCCCGGGCGTCGGCAGTCCGCAATGCAGCAATGGGTAGCTCGCCGCCCGGTAAGGACCAGCATCCTAATTGCGAAACGCACAATTTATCAGAATATGAATGGGATTGAAGATTATTTCTAAACCATTACGTCATTTTTTCGAATAAATTGTCGGCTCAGCAACGTAAATAACGCAATGAATGTTGTTTAACTATGAATATTAAATCAATTCCTACCGATAAAAAGTTCCGCAGTTACCCCTCTGGTTCGGATCGACGGTGCGTTTTGTTCCACGCGCCTCGAAGAGATATCAGCAGTACTGAAGGAGTCTGCCAGGACCGATACCTGCTAGGGTCGCGAGATTTCTTCGAAAGAGATATCGCGGCACTGGCATATGGGCAACTGAAGGAACACGGGCGAGCTTTAGTCAGTAAAAGTCTGACACGAACTGTCACTGCGTGATCAATTTCGTTATAAAAGGAATTCTTCTCCAAAATTTCAAGTTTCTTCCTGAACTTTTATTCTCACAGACCGCTTTCAAAATTTCACCGGTTTCGATGGACACCGGAAAATTTGGATTTGTTTTTGCTCTCTTATATTTTTTGTTTTGAGTAGTTTATTATATGCCTAAATTGTTTTCTTTCACGCCAACGTGGACCTCCGTCGAGCCTACCGAGGAAAATTTTTAACGAAAATCTCAGCTCCTACACCACTGTGGTTTAAAATGACTTGAAAATGAAATTACATTAAAAATTACAAAATAAATAATTAAATTACTTTAAAATGAATTTTATGTTTTTGTTAAGTAAATGAAGTCTACACCAAGTTGGTAAAGACATCGGTGCTTTGAACTCCTGGCTTCTGACGTCCCGTAATGACTGTTAATAGTCCATAAATGATAGCCGGACTAGCGGCTTAACGTGCTTCCCGAGACTTGAGGCGAAAACATTTCTTAGTACTATACCAGAATTGGGATTCCTATTATGCGGGCAAGTTTAGGTCCTATATTTAGCAATTCTATTTCAATTTCCAAAGTACTAAGAGGTAACAAGTTTGCTTGTAAGAAGCGCGCAGGCGGACAATCGGATCACGTCTGAAATTCGGGAAACTCGAACAAATAAAACACCATTGTTGAATGTTTATTCAATTTTGTACCTTTCTTGTTACTTGTAAATAGAGAAAATATAGAATGAAGATTTAACTTTCATAAGAGACCAGACTTAGGGTTAATAGTGTAAATAAATGGATTTAGAGTTGAGTGAGCAAAAGACATGTTACGAATTGATATTTTTATGTATTTCCAAAAATTAAAACCTAACAGTGGTTTGATTGCTTAAATGTAAATCTCGATGTCATTTAAAGTTTTGAACCAAATTGAAAAATGGGAAAATATCTTGATATCGATATCCAACACATGAGTAAATATCAATCATTCAACTCAGCCTATTGTAGTCCACTGCTGGACATAGGCCTCTCCCATGCTGCGCCACAACACCCTGTCCTCCGCCTTCAGCATCCAGTCAATCCCAGCCACCTTTTTGAGGTCGTCAGTCCATGAGTAAATTTACTGCCAGCCAATTTAATTTAACCTGTATTTTTAGCCGAGAGAAATAAACGATTTTCAAGAAGGTTCCGGAGATGACACACGTTATTACAGATATATCCCTTGATCTACATTCTACAGAGAGCATTGTGTTTCGTCTTTATTCTGAGCACGTACTTGTACAATACTAACAATGTTCCTTCAATTCTATTATATAACTCAGGGACACAACATGCAATGCTCGCATAACGTTTAGTAGAAAGGGTTTTAAATATGTATGTAAGAAAATCGGCTCATCCCCTATTACTTGGGACTTAAACATAACTGTAAAACGTACCGGGTGGTGCCGGACGTAAAGAATAACACCACCCCATTTCTTCCCGTGGGTGTCGTAAAAGGCGACTAAGGAACTTACTAGAGAATGGGAAGCAGCGTTCTCTATGCATTTTACCACCATACTGCGATCGCCAACCCGCCTGCCAAGCGTGGCGATTATGGCAAAGCCCCCCAAATTGGGGGAGGCCTAAGTCCAGCAGTGGACATCTTACGGCTGAAATGATGATGATGATGATGATTATAGCTACCTCTGTTCAAACTTTCAGAGAAATAAGAAATGATGTTATGGTATGTAAAAAATCGGTAAGAAACAGCCACGCAAGCAATATTTACAAGCGACGTCACAATATACAATTATAACTCTTTCCCTCGGGGCATAGCCGCGTGATGGACGGAAAACGCATAAATAATGTTGCTGCCCATTCTTAATAGTAACTCTCTTAGAGCTCTTACACACGAGCGGCATGTTGCTAACGGCAGGTAACTGCATCCGTTGACACGCGATGATGACGCTGATCTTTGAAGATGGCATGGCGTCAGCTGCCGTCGGCTGCCGTCGAGACGCGTCGACGGCTGTCGCCGACACGTATCGATGGTAGCAATTACCTTTACCGTTGGCAACATGCCGCTCGTGTGTAAGAGCTCTTAGTCCCCTTTTACGACACCCACGAGAAGAAATGGGATGGGGTATTCTTTACGTACATAACTTTGATCAATCGAAGGTACATACGAACAATATACACTATCACTACCGCACAAGTGAAATTCATGATAATAGTTTATAATCAACCATATCATGGAATCAAAATAACATTGATCAAACATATGACCGAACTAACGACCATCTGGTGAGTAGTGATAGCCCAGTGGTAACGACCGCGACTTACGAGTCGTGAGTTCGAACCCAAGCAGGCGCTTTACTTTGTGTAAATTATTTTTATATATTATTTATTACCACTGCTCTCAAAACGGTGAAGGAAAACATCGTGAGGAAACCGGCATGTCTTCGAACCAAAAATTCGAAGACATGTGACATCTACCAACCCGCACTGGGCCCGCGTGGTGGATTATGGCCCGCTCCCTCTCACCGAGACGAGGCCTATGTCCCAGCAGTGGGAACGTTATAGGCTGTTGGTGATGATGAACGACCATCTCAGCAAAAGTTTTCATATCAAATCTGTTGAAAAAAGTGTCATTACTATATTAGATACCTCTTGCATGCAGGTGGTCAGGATACCCGTTGAAGCCATGAGTGCTGGCTGGCTGTGTAACTAGCCGCTTGGTTGTGATAATGATGACATCACGCTGATGAGGTTGCATGTAGGCTGCATTGACGTTCATACTCGGGGTCACCAGTTCCGACTTATGAGGAACTGGTTGTGGAAGTTCACTCGACCTCCGTAGAAGAGGCAGGATCTTCTTGACGGGTATTTTGTCTGGTGGTCTACTACCCGATGATTTTTACGCTTATGCGTGAAGTTAGGGTGATGCGTAGTTCTCATGTGCAGTGTAGATACCGCTACACCTCTTTTAATATTTAAAAGCAAGCTTCCAAAAGAAATATTGATAAAGGTAACCACATATTTCTAATATAAAGAACATTCTTCGAAATTAAAGAAATATTTGTCTTTAATTTCGAAAGGAAAAACCGATGCTCCGTCGATACCAGCAAAAAGCACAAGTCGTTTCCAAAGTAAACAGACCGGTGGTACAAATCATAAATGTTAATAGAAGCAAAACCAACACAATTTTATTTAAGTAAGAAGCACTGTGAGAGAGTCTCATGAAAGTATTGTTATTTTTATTGTTTTACTAGCTTTTGCTAGCAGCTTCGCCCTTGTGGAGGTCGAAAAGTATCCCACGAGACCGTACTACCAGGAAAACAAGTATAAGGAGTCCGCTAGGGCCGATGCCTGCCAGGGTTGCGGATTTGTAAGAAAGAGTACCGTAGCCCGGGCACATGGAACAAAAGGAACACGGGTGGGTTTTAGTCAGTAAACGTTTGAATCGCCCTCCCGCTCCGCCCACAGCGGGAGACGTCATTTGATGATAACCCACACAGAAAAATAAATGCAGTCATTTGTAGATCTTTGACAGTCGTTATGAGTCGTCAGAAGCGCAAAAGTTTGACAACCAGTCTTATGAAGGGATATCGTGTTACGAAGCAAGAGGGCATGGGAAGCCGTCACCTCCTTCTGCAAAGCAGTAATGCTCGCGAAGGAGGAGGAGGGGCGCGTGAGGGAGTGGCAGTCTCTGCGCCCTCACGTCCCTATCCGCCGCAGGAGGAGACGCCCCGAGCATTGGGAGTCAATTGCAGACTCCCGGCCACCGTAGGCACAGGCTTGCGGGCGACGAGCAATGGGTAGCTGGCTGCCCAGTAAGGACCAGGCCCGTGTCGACGGCGCGTAGTGTTCCACGCGCGCCTTAAAGAGATGTCAGCAAACTGAAGGGGTCTGCGAGGACCGATGCCTGCCAGGGTCTCGAGATTTGTTAGAAAGAGTTACCGTGGCCCTGGCATATAGGCAACTGAAGGAACACGGGTGGGTTTTAGTCAGTAAAAGTTTGACACACCCTCCCGCTCCGCCCAGAGCGAGAGACGTCATTTGATGATTCATACCCACAAAAATAAAGGGGGTATCTTGTTACCAGAGAACTGGGTTGTGGTGGTTAAATAGGCAGTCGCTTTGCCTAGCCTTATCCTATGTTGGGGTCAACCTAGTTAGGAAAAGGCTAGGCAGATGATGACGTGCCTCTGCCTTAATTATTGTACTTGGTTTTTAACCGTGTTTATCCAAGTTAAATATACATCACATAATAAATAAATATCAATAAATCCATTAAAGTACCGCGGTTCAATCTTCGAATGGAACATGAATTTCCCTGGAGAAAAGTTTCAAGTTACAGCTGAAGTAAAAATTTATGAGAACGAAGTCTTGCACTTCGTAAAAGTTTATTTTAAAGTTCGTTTTTCATTGCGAACTCAGATTAAGAAAGGAAAGGAAGCAAAATAGTAGCTTTATGGTAATCGAATCAATGTTTTGTACTTCCACATGTTCAGTAGTGAATGTTTGTGAAACCACAAGCCGCAAATCCTGTCCGTTACCACGAATAAACAGAGTTTATTTATTAAACTGGAGGTCTGGTTTGTGATAGCTACAATAGGACTACAAACTACATCTACATTTTAGAATGAGGAACGAAAGCATTAGAAGAGGTATACATACATTTTCAACTTATACCGTTCTCCTCTCGTCGGAAGGGAGAAGAGGTACAGTCAGCGGGAAAATCTACGAAATCTGACACCTTGACCAAATGGGACTACATATTATTATCTATGTATATAAAATTCAAAGTCCTGAGTGACTGACTGACTGACTGATATATCAATGCCTAAACCGCTGGTCCTAGAGACGTAAAATTTGGAGGGTGTGTTCTTTGTGAAGAGTAGGTATCCATTAAGAAAGGGTTTTTTGAAATTCCATTCCCAAGATGGTGAAATGGGGGTTTGAAATGGTGAAATTTTCGACATCCACGCGGGCAAAGCCGCTGGCAGAAGCTAGTTATAGTATTATAGAAGAAAAATCTGTTGCCTAGTGATTATCCAACCCTGTGACTTAAACCACAGCAATGAACAGCGGTAGGAAATGCTAAAGTCCACTTGAGTATTTTTAATTGCTGTAATAAAGTAGTCTACTGACGATGATACTAACAGTGAAATAAAATAATAATGATAGTAATTTTGATAAATAAACCGTGAAAACATAAACGGAATAAACTCAGAAATAATCTCAGAGACGTGATATTCAGAAAATACTGCATGTTGTATGTGCAAACGTGTGATGATAAAAGATCACGCAATCCTTGTAAACAACTTTACTAGATATTTTTAGCTTCTATTTACATCTAGCATAGAGGTTATTGTAGTGTAACATGTTGGTGGTATAATTTTGAGAGCTCTCATAATATTTATTTGTCTGAAACATTTTATGTTTTTAAACATGAGGATTTTTTTACAACAAGAATTTATCTGCTTTGTATGTATGTACACATGTTATTTCTAACACAAAAGAGCGAAGAAAATCTTACGAACCAAGAATATTCATTTTACCATGTCTACAGAATGTTTCTTTAGAAGTAAGTACATACGTCACAATAGTTGAGAACTAGTAAACACGAGGATTACGTATGAACACATCCTCCACCTTAGAAGGATGCAGTTATTCTTCAATGTAAAATAGAGGATGTGTTAGAATAGATTCTAAAAATAACTTTACTTCTACAGAAGCCGTATAATGGAAATATATCTCGCGTAATTACCCATTGTATAAATCATATGGAAACTTACCTAATCTCCATCATTATGTTAAATTTACTCTCGCGTCAAAGATAAGCTAATATTTGTTTAAGAGAGCCGTCGACAAACCACTATTACAATTTTAGCATCTATCTATCTTTGCAAATAACATCACCGACATTATAAAAGACGTGACCGAAATTTGTTTAATCAGTTTAATAAAGTTTGTCGAAGGCGACACAGCAAGGGAAACATAAACAAAAATGGGTGGAGAAAAGACTGTGGCTGATATAGAAAACAAAGTGGACAAGCCAAAAGAAAGAGTGGATTATGATGACCTCATATCGGCCGCTGGTGAATGTGGGCTGTACCAATGGCTTCTGTTCTTCTCTACGTTTCCCTTCTACGCCTATGGAACTTTCGTGTACTTCTCCCAGATGTTTATGACAGAAGTATCGCCTAACCACTGGTGCAGGATCCCTGAGTTAGAAAACTTAACTGTTATACAAAGAAGGGATCTTGGAGTACCCAAAGACGCGAACGCAAGATTTGGTTACTCGCAATGTAGAATGTTTGAAGCCAACTGGACTGAGGTGTTAGCAGCGGGACGAACGCCTGATCCAACGTGGAGTACAGTGCCGTGTCAATATGGATGGGAATTCAACAAAACAGAAATACCGTATCCTACTATTTCAAGTGAGTTGGAATGGGTCTGCGACAAGAACAGTTATCAAGCAACGGCTCAATCAATATTCTTCGTTGGATCCATATTAGGCGGATTTATTATTGGATGGATATCTGATCGGTTCGGAAGAGTGCCTGCTGCTGTAATAAGCAATGTTATTGGCAGTGTTGGTTGTTTAGCAAGTACTTATGCTCAAAACCTGGTTCAGTTTGCTGCTGCCAGATTCTTTATGGGTATGGCTTACGATAACTGCATGACTATGGCATATCTTCTCATATTAGAATACGTTGCTCCTAAATACAGAACTTTATTAGCAAACTTATCCTTTGCTACATTTTACTCTCTATTCGTCACTGTGCTACCCTGGTTGATGCTCGCTTGCGGCCACTGGAAAACTATTTCTTATGTCACTAGTTTATGTCTAGCCACAGCTTTAATAACACCATTATACTTACCAGAAAGTCCAAGATGGTTGTTATCAAAAGGCCGCATTGATGAAGCTGTAAATAAAGTTCTTGTAATCGGTCGGATTAATAAAAAGGTTATTCCACCAAAACTCATCGAACAATTCAAACTATCAGCAATGAATGATCAAGAAGAAAAACCTGAGAATTGTTTAGAGATACTAAAGAGGCCAGTCATTAGAAAAATGTTTATACTACTATGTATTGAATACATGTGCTGTACTATCGTTTTTGATGGACTGGTGAGGAGTTTAGGTCAAATAGACTTTGACTTTTTCATGTCTTTCTCATTGGTGTCTTTTACTGAGTGCCCATCGATGGTCATTGTGGCTTTTGTTATGGACTTCTTTGGTAGACGGTGGCTGACAATTGTCATGATGGTCATAAGCTCTATATTTTGTATACTTACAGTGTTTGCTAGTGGTATACAATCGGTAGTATTTGCCGTGGCCGCCAGATTCGCTGTTAATATGTCGTTAAGTGCATCGATGCAGTGGGCTGCTGAGATCTTGCCAACATCCGTAAGAGGATCAGGAGTGTCAATCATACATATTTGTGGATACGTAGCCACAGTTATATCGCCATACATTGTGTACTTGAAAGTTTATCTTTACTGGCTGCCTTTAGTGCTAGTGGGCTCTGTAGCTGCATTAGGTGCTGTGGTTGCTCTTTGGCTACCTGAAACTGCCAGAAAGGAGATGCCACATACATTTGATGACGCAGAAGAACTCACGAAGAACCAGCGACTTTGGACGCTACCGTTTTTGGAGTTCAGAAAACAGAAAAAGGGTGAAGTTAATGAAAGTTTTGAAGTGGAACTGTGAAGTGCTTACTGTTAACATGTGTCAATGCCTTTAGTTGATGTGTTGCTTGGAAACTACGTTTCTTTTGTGTTCAAGATGTTCTCAGTGACATTCATTGTGAAACCGAAAATTTAAAGCAACATTATGAAGTCAACTTTTATGAAATTATTATATATCAAAACCAATGTCAATGGTTTATTTCTGAAAATTGTAAACAGTTGATCTGTCTTAGGATCTAGATAGATAGATATCTGTGCCATTGAAGAAAACCTTTAATAGCTAAGTAATGCTATTTTGTAATAAAAATTTATCACATACAAACTACCCATACTTTTGTAGAATAGTACTATTCAGCCAGTCTCGCTACCAATCAGTTTTTACCAGAACATACATGAGAAAAACGAAATTAAATGCTTTCTTTAAAGAAGACATTGTAATCTGAGCCAGTATTAAAAATTCAAAACCATTTGAAATCCGAACACCGTTTTTATTCAAATCTGAGGGTAGACATAAAATCGTACCGGTCGTCAATTCCCGTGTGACCCGAACGGTTCGATATTCAATCACCGACGGTTCCACGGGTATGACGTGAATAAGTAATGAGACCGATATAGCTGTAAATGGAACGTTAGGAATAGAATTTCCTAAGTATTTATGATTTTTGCTAAGTGAATGGCTGAATTTTAATTGGTTTAAGTTACCTTTTGGAGGATCGGGCTCAGTAGTTGTGAAATTGGAGAGATCTATGGCTTAAAACCTATCTTTTCTAAAGGATTACTAACAACTGCTTTACCCAATTGGGTTTTTAGTACGTTGACCCAAGGTTGGGCCTGTTCCTTTCCTCTAATGCATAGTAATTGGCTATCACCTGAAGGGTCCACTTGACCCTTCAAGCGGTTCACACTCTTTTTTCATTTTGCTGCTTGGTCTATATCTATACAAGCATACATACTTCCAAATAAATAAAATTTAAATGTCTGTTTGTAATGTCAAAATAAGACCTTTTCACTCTAAATGCTAAAGTGTACCAACTAAAATACAAAACATAAAAAATTATGTCTGTCTGTTTCTTCTGACTAATTTACGAAATGGCGGGCTTTCGACGGGACTTAGACTAGCAGATAGCTGATTACTGCAATTTTTTTTTTGTCACGGTTGCACGTCCCCTTGGGATAATTTCCGACATGATGCTGGAGAAGCCACGGGCACAGCTATTAATATATAAGTCTTAATATATAGTATAAATAATGACCCTTAGTATTGAAGAATACTATGTGAGAATTAGGATACAAAGTATTAAATAAAGTCGTTTTTCGTGTCTTTCTGTATGACCGCTTTGTTCTACTAAACTATTCAATGGATTTTGATGCGATTATAACCATCATAGGGAATCTATACCGGAAGGTATAGAGGAGCATAAAACAATATTATTTCAACTTGCTACAATAAAGAAACTTCAATGTTTTGACGTAACACAGCATCAGTACATTGCACCCGTTCGAAGCAGGAACGGGTACTATACAGGGTGTCCAAGAACCTGGCGTCCAACTGGATTCCCACGATGCCCCAAGTTCTAACAGTACTCAGAAAAATATTTTAAAAAATCCACCCCATGTACTTACAGAATTATACTGATTTCAAAAAAAAAGGGGAAATGAGCACCCTGTGACATACTTTTGAATGCTGTGACTGCTAATGCTGATAATTTCGATATTTCTTGGAGGTTTTGTAATCTAGGGTATTGCTGTGTCTAAATAGAATGTAAAAATAAAGTACTTATTGTACCATTTTAAAATAAAATATTATTTTAACTAAAGGTGATATGGAAAACTATTGAATTTCGCAACTTTGACCGACTGTAGTGTAAAAAAATGTACCAAAATAGTATGGCAAGTGACGTCAAATTTTGACGCGTTTATTCCTCTTTTTAAAAAGGTATAATACTTACACATTAATTTGAAAAAAAAAATTTTTGATAATATTTTTACTCAACAACCCAATTTTTACGATGTCTTACAGAATTCTTAGAAAGAAAAATTTACGACGAATTGAATCTAACCTCTAAAGAATTACTATTGTATGCTCATAAAAATAACAACAGGCCTCTCAAAAAACAGGTTAGACCGTAAGGGACGGTATGTGCATGCATCTCACCATAGTGATTCGTTATTACAACAGGAGGGAGCAAGACAGAAACTATCTTTGCGATTTGCTGGTTCTTCTTTATGGTACCCCATTATTCAGGTAAGAGTGAGGGAGAAAAAGGTTAGAGGTGCGAGTGAGATAGATAGTGACGCTATCTGGGATCGTGCTATTTAGGATAACAGTACGGTCAGTACGCGTCACTGCCTCCTGCCGTTACTACGCACCTCTCTCTTATTGTTACCATTGATCACGTACTACGATTTAAAGCTTTGTTTATTGGACTCGATTACTCTTTGTGCTCTGGACTTTGAAACGAACTCTTTACGACGACCTTTGCCTGTGTTTGGACAGTTTGTGTTTTGTGTGTGCTACCATGGCGACCTACACTCCGCAAGAATACGCAAATATGCACTACATTTATGGAGAATGTAGAGGTAATGGACGAGCTGCAGCGAGACTTTACAGAGAAAGGTATCCGAGGGCTACGCGATATCCCGACCATCGAGTTTTCATTAATGTGCACAGATCACTATGTGACGGGCGGTTCCCCAATCAAGTAGCTGGTGAAGGACGACCCGTAAATGACTTCATACGCGATGAAGTTTTAGAGGCGGTGTCGGCAAATCCAAGCATCTCTGTGCGAGGAATAGAAGCTGATACGGGGATACCGAAGAGCACAGCACACAGTATTCTCCAAAAAGAAGAATATCATCCGTACCACGTACAGCGAGTGCAAAGTCTTTTACCTCGAGACTATCCGAGCCGAGTCGCGTTTTGTGAAACAATCCTGCAAAAACATCGAGAAGACGAAAACTTTATCGACAAAATTTTGTGGTCAGATGAATCAACATTTAAGAAGGATGGCTACATGAACCTACACAACTTGCACGAGTGGCATGTGGAAAATCCGCACTTGATGCGAGAAGATAGATCCCAGTACCGGTTCAAAGTGAACATGTGGACCGGTATTCTCTGTGGGAATATTATTGGTCCATTTGAGATGCCCGAGAATTTGACTGGCGAATCATATTTAAATTTTCTTCAAAATGATTTGCCAAACTTACTAGAAGAGACCCCACCAGATATGTGGTTCCAACACGACGGCTGTCCAGCACATTTTCGCGTATCCGTTAGAGAGTTTTTGGACGAGCAATACCCGAACAGGTGGATTGGGCGATCAGGAACAATCCCGTGGCCAGCCCGCTCACCTGACTTAAATCCGCTGGATTTTTTTTTCTGGGGAACTATGAAGGAGCTCGTTTATGCGAAGCCCATTAATGACATCGCTGACCTTCGTGAGAAGATAACACAAGCAGTGCAGGTGATACGTCAAAAAAGTTACTCGCGAAACATAAAGCGGTCCTTTTTAAGGAGAGTGAGAGCTTGTATTGCCGCGGGTGGTCAACATTTTGAACATTTATTGTAATAAAATATCTTTAAACTAACATTCTTTGCTTTTATTCTACTGGGAACCCATCTACCTGTGTGTATTTCCTTCTTGCTCACTCTTGGAACCGAAGTAAATAATAGTAGTAACATAACAGTTTCTAAGATAAGAAAGGGTCCGACAGTTACCGTTAGTAGGTAGGCACTTCGTAAAAATTGGGTTGTTGAGTAAAAATATTATCAAAATTTTTTTTTTCAAATTAATGTGTAAGTATTATACCTTTTTAAAAAGAGGAATAAACGCGTCAAAATTTGACGTCACTTGCCATACTATTTTGGTACATTTTTTTTACACTACAGTCGGTCAAAGTTGCGAAATTCAATAGTTTTCCATATCACCTTTAGTTAAAATAATATTTTATTTTAAAATGGTACAATAAGTACTTTATTTTTACATTCTATTTAGACACAGCAATACCCTAGATTACAAAACCTCCAAGAAATATCGAAATTATCAGCATTAGCAGTCACAGCATTCAAAAGTATGTCACAGGGTGCTCATTTCCCCTTTTTTTTTGAAATCAGTATAATTCTGTAAGTACATGGGGTGGATTTTTTAAAATATTTTTCTGAGTACTGTTAGAACTTGGGGCATCGTGGGAATCCAGTTGGACGCCAGGTTCTTGGACACCCTGTATATAATTTTTGATGACATTCAAAGAGAAAACTGACCGTGAATGTGAGTACCATGCAGGCTAAATTGAATACATGACCACTGCACACGCCAAATACTTAAAACCACCAGGCAGTTATGAAACTTTCTTGCGGTTTTGAGTTTTTTTTTTTATTTAGCCTACGCAAATGTCCTGCACGCGTAACATGACCACCATAGAAAGAACTTTGTCTATTCTTGGTAGAATAGAGATAGAATTGTCATGCTACGCTAGCATAAAACGGTACAAATATTTCTACAATCTTTAATTCTGTCTTTAATCTTTCTACAATCTGAAATTTTGTCTATTCTTCCGTCGACAAAACCCCTTTCTACGGTGGTCATGCTACGCATGCTGGAGATCTGATAGCGTTTTATGACGGGTCTTTGAGCTCCCTAAAATAAGCTGAGCTACACGATGACTGATTCACACATGCTCTGCTGCACAGATCTGTTCAAAGCTCCAATGGCTTTTTACACGCTTTATATTAGCTTCACTTGTATGTTTGTATATTTGTATGTTTGTTTGTAACCGAGTCCTTATAGCGCGATTTTGACCCACTTTAAACGACCCGATTTCATTCAAACTTTGCACACCTGTCAAGGATCGATGACAATGCAATAATTTCATAAATTTGTGCCATTATCCTTGCCAGGGTTACCAGGACAGCAAAAAAACTGTCTTCGAAAACTACGCTGACATACGTCAAAAAACTAATTTGTGCCATTATCCTTGCCAGGGTTACCAGGACAGCAAAAAAAAACTGTCTTCAAAAACTACGCTGACATACGTCACAAACTACGCTGACATACGTCTCAAAATTCGAAACACCCTAAAAAATAGAAAATAAATAATAGTTTAAAAAAACTAGAAAAACACGCTTCCATTGTGCCTGACATCAATAATACCTAAAAAAGCACCCCACGCTTTCTTTCAATTATTTTGTACTTTTTAGTTTGGTTTTCAATGGAAGCGTGTTTTTTAGTTTTTTTAATTATTCAAAAGGCCCTTCCAGACACGGCACTGCATTGTTAGATTCACATAAAAATTCTAATAACTTTGTAACTCTAATGTTTGGACTTTAAAAGTAACCAAGATCTCAGAGTTTTTTCGGCATTTCTTCTCAGGAAACAGTCAGCTAGGTGATGCCGGCGCCATCTATTCTTCAAAATATTGATCAATAAAAAATATTGACATTTTTAATTGTCTTATAAGATCTACTCACATAAATAAGCATTTCATTTCAATAAAATCAAACGCATTTTTCCTAAACCTAAATGACAGTAAGCCTAAAAGGGCTTACTGTCACACACATACACGAACCTATCGATAAAGTGAAATGCTTTTCCTAATACAAATTAACAAGTTAGACATTACAATTAATTGACTCTGACAAGCTCATTACTGGCTCTCATTGGCAGTAGGATTACCGATTTAGGGGGAAAAGTTACCTACACAAAAAGAAAATACCTACTTTCGGGATTCGGCGAAATGAATAGATATATCGAGTGTAAGCGAAGTTAAGTTTAAGAGTGGGTAAGAAGGAGAACGTATTTCTTAAAAATAAATCTTAGGTATGATAACAATATTTTATGAAAAGGATTATTTCTATATTATTAGCTTATTTTCCGCATTTATTCCAGCAATAAAGATTTTAAACCACGTATACGTCGATTTAAAAGCAATTTTCACTATGTTTTTCAAAATGCGTTGCTGGAGGTGTGTCGCGATTTGTTTTGTCCTTATTTACCACTTTTTAAGCGACGAAAAAAAAACGGAGGAGGTTATCAATTCGACGCGTATATATATTTTTTTTTTTATGTATCACCACGCATAACTTCTTACATAGTAGTCCGATTGTGATAATTCTTTTTTTATTGGAAAGGGTATACTCCGAGGGTGGTCCCATATAAATTTGAAAAACAAAATCAAACCCTAAGGGGCAGAAAACAGGGGATGATTGATTGTTCACTCACTGATTGTAATGTATAACCACGAATAAGTTTATATAGAGTTGTCTTATTTTGATAATTCTTTTTTCATTGGATAGGGTATACCTTGCCAAGTATTATTGGTACATTAAAGCCACAAAAAAAATATAAAATAAAAACTTTTTTTTTTTTTTTTTAAGGTTTATTATTTTTTGCATTTAAGTTTTTTCGGTGGTTTAATTTTTTGTTAAAAAGTTTTAAAAGAAGTAAATCGAGGGCGTCTTGGGGACTGTGTTTTGTAAATTACCAATTCTTCTGCGAATGAATTACTTTAAAGTCTGAAATTACTCCACCAGTTCTAGTAAATATTTTTGCCCACAACCTAGAACTATATTATGGCTTGAAAGACACCCGAAAAATTACAAAAGCTCTCATAGAAGGTACCTCGTACAGTAATCGTTCTGCAAAGTCCTAAACGCTATTTTCCTTCAAAGGCGAGCCTTAACTTCAAATGCATAAAGTTTAAATTAATTTCTATTATTTTTCACCCTCGTATTTTCCTTGTATTTTCTCAACACATCAGACTTTTATGCTATTACTGTACATTCTCGCGCCATTCTCGACAAAGTAAAGTAATAAAAATTGCCTTAAATGACTCGAGATTCTGACAAATGGGAGCAATCTCTCAGATGTTGCTCGAAATCCTAGGTCTTAAGGCTCAAGGAATAAGGGACACATTTCAGTGGTCTGTTGACTGTTTTGGAATGAATTTGCCAGCGTTGAAGCCTCTGTATCCTTTATAACGGTCGAGGCGTTGTATGAGCATCCTCTATGGAATGTGTTTTGTGCAGTATATTTTCCTGATTTTTATGTTGAAGGAAAATGTTTCTGGCTCTTTACGTAGTATGTTGACTTATAGAAGTATGTTGTGTATTACTCAAAGACGTACGAATTTGGCATATAATATAATATCAAATATCTTAGGACAACCAACATACCGTTATCTGTCTCAAACTAGACAGAGCTTGTTCTACCTGAGCCTGTACTGTGACAACCAGACAACTAATAAACATTCATATATATTTCTAAATGCATATTTATCATAGATAAATTATACCCAGACACAGAACAAATCTGCCAGGGTCGCGAGATCTGTTCGAAAGAGTTACCGTGGCCCTGGCATGTGGGCAACTGAAGGAACACGGGTGGGTTTTAGTCAGTAAAAGTCTGACACGCCCCTCCGCTCCAGTCTAAAGCAGGAGACGTCATTTGATAATTTCCCACCCACAAAAAAACAAAAAAGAAACACAGAACAAATAATTGTGCTCATCACACAAAGATTAGTCCTGGGTGGGAATCGAACCCACGACCTCCGTCTTCGCAATCAGGGTCACTAACTACTAGAGTAACAGGACAGTTAAATATATTTTAGTTTCAGTTTCTTGCCGGATCTTCTCCATAGTTACATACTACGCTTTGGTATGGGCAACTAGCATCATCTTTCTGAAACGCCGGGTCGGCGTTTCAGAAAGATGATGCCAATTCAAAAGTGCCAGAAGATGATGACAATTCAAAAGTGCCTGTAATTGTTTTATTTAAAGTAAATGGTTTTAGTTTTGTTTATGAATTTTTACCCGGTCTTATCAAAGGGTTTCCATCATTTATCAGTTAGGGATTGTGGAGAACAGATAGGCTGTAGCTCTATATAAAATACAGATACTCAGCTGCATTTGATTAGAGTGGAAGCCGACTCCAACATACGGGTTTCCATAAATCACGATTTATTTACCTAGTTAAAGGTATCAAATATAATTACTGAGAGTTTAAAACAATTGTGTCCACGTAATGTGCGGTTATTGGATCAATAAACTATATATTTATTAATTACGTCTATATCTATGTTGTCGAACACATATTCATGATAGCGAGGAACTGAAAGACAATTCTTGTATAATTATCTCCATTTCTTAAAAATCTTTAAGTGCTTAACTCTCACAATGTTCGTAAATTATTTATTAACACAATATATATTTTAATAAAAGCTTTGATTACACATATAGAATAAGCATTAGGCTATTTAGCCACAAATAATGCATTATTCAGTTTGAACAACAAAGAGGTACTTGCGCCAGTAGCTGTCTCACGTCAGCGGCGTAGCACTGCTGCATTGTCTACTGTCTTGATAGACAACTGGAAGGATAGACAACCGTGAGAGAACATACAAGTACTTGTATTTCAAAGGCTGACATTGACATGTCAGTCTTTGTTCTCTTGAATATTATAAAATCACATATATATAGTTGTACATGATATTATTGAAAAGGTTATATTGCTAGTCTGAAAGCATTGTTCCACGACTTAAAAATGTTGATAATGAACTGTCTATAAGTAGGTAATTATTTAAAATTTGGTGAAGGATGTTAGACTCCGCTTTTAACAAATTACAATACTCGCTTTCATCAGCAACATTTCAGCCGTAAGACGTTCACTGCTGGACTTAGGCCGCCCCCAATTTGGGGGGCTTTGCCATAATCGCCACGCTTGGCAGGCGGGTTGGCGATCGCAGTATGGTGGTGAAATACATAGAGAACGCTGCTGCCCATTCTCTAGTAAGTCCCTTAGTCCGTTATACATGGGACATACTCACTTTATTGTCAGGCAACTAAGGCCCATAAATGAAAAACAAAATCTTACAAAATAATAAACAACCCAATATATAGAAAAGCATCATAAATCGATCAAGCAAACAGATTAAGTAGTACTAGATGAAGCACTAAAGGAAACGAAGACCTCAACAAGTAATGAATTACTCTCGGTTCTCTTTTCACCAGTATTTGATATCTCTCAGATCTTTGTTTGAGGTATTACGTGGGCCGATCCCACTAAATGACTTAAAAAATTAAAATTTTGCATGAACTTGCATCTCGATTTAAATGGTTTGAGTTCTCATTCCTAAAGTCTTGTTAGCGGTCTGAATTATTAATTTTGTCATTTCTAAAGTTCTTCGCCTATAAGTCCACAGCAGAAGAATTTTAGTAAAAACAAAATTGAACCCAATCTCTGCTACTCATATTAAGGGTTCTCCCAAGCTTAGCCACGATAAGCAACCACAAACCGTCGCCTTTGCGATGAGTTACTTTCTATTAATATTCTTTGCCACCGGTGACACAATCTATTGTAGTCACATCGCGCCCTTCCTTTAGATTAACCGTGACAGATGGCTTTAACTGTTTTTAGATCAGTAAACACGTTTATTGTTATGATTTATATGTACTTCCTTACGATGTTTTCTTTCATTGTTTGTTGTTATTGTATCAGAAATGAATGGGATTATATTGTGTCTGAAATAATCTTAACTTGATGTACCTACTGTGAATTACCTACATTCTTAGCAAATACACTATGTAAAGAATTATAGCACCATTACATTTCTACTCGTGCGTGTCGTAAGATACGACTAAGGGACTTACTAGAGAGTGGGCAACAGCGTCCTCTATGCATTTTACCACCATACTGCGATCGCCAACCCGCCTGCCAAGCGTGGCGATTATGGAAAACCCCATAATATTGGGGGAGACATATGTCCAGCAGTGGACTTTCAGCTGAGGTGATGTGGGCTAATGTATTTAATCCTATTGTAGACTTCTGATTTCATATATTTCTTCAGATCATCATGGTCAATGTACACGCATTGTAATCAACGTGCTGTTTTTCGTGTGTATAGCCCACACCCACTAGCTAGCCATCAAAGAGAGAATTTCACCAATGACACTGAACGCAATCAGCAGGATCAAGATCATACTGACAGCTTACAGTGACACATTCGACAGCAACAATGACACTGACAGATCTTCAACGCGGTACAAGAATTTTACTCGTGCCCCAACTGTCTTTTTTTTATTACCATAATTTTGGTTTTGCCATACACACTGGTGCCGATTCTGTTGTAAAAAATTCTCTAAACTAAACTAAAAATCACTAAAATTTGGTTTATTTCTGTCAAACGACGATTTCCTATTCTGAAATAGACTAAAGTGACCCAACTTAACTATATTTTAGTTTGACAGCACTAAGATTGCACTGAGTTATTAGTTTAGTGAAAATGACAATTTTGCTATTCTGAGTTTGCCGGTTTTCACCAAAAATTTAGACTATAATAATTTATTTTGACTAAATCTGACTATTTTTAATCGCGATTAAAAAGGTGTGGAATAAAACTAGTGGCATGAACGAAAATTCACACCAACGCCTCGCCTTCACGTGCAAAAACAGTGGTGTATTTTTTATTTTTTCTTTTGCTTATATCTCGAAAATGGCGTGTCCTATCGCAAAAATAATGAAATTTTCGACCCCCTTTATGAAACCCCGGAACATTTAAATCTCAACACGTGGGTAATATTTTTTTTTATTTTTCAAACAAAAAGTGAAAAATTCCAAATAAAACACGTCCAGGCTGCCCCCTTGCGCGCGCCTTCGTCTCTAAAAATTTCATTGCGTAGCGCACACAAGTACCACGTTCCGAAACCAAAAAAAAAAAAAAAAAACATGTTGATTGTCAAATTCGTTTTTAGTCGTGTCAAAATAATTTTTAAATTTAGAGATTTTTCCTTGCAGAATAGCGTTAAAATTCTCATAGCCAAAAGTAAGGAATTTTAGAGATAGTTTAGTTAGTTTAGTTCGGTGTACAACAGAATCGGCACCACTGTCTTGTTTCCTCAACTCACTTTAGACATTGGCAGAATAGTCGACATCGGCTTTACTTGCCATTTCATAAAAAATAGAATAGATATGCATAATTAAGACAAGCTCCATAATTTACAGCAGACCATAATAACATTATAACATTTGTGAATAAAAGCAGCTGGAATTTTTTTTCTCAACTAATTAGAAGCCTACTAATATCATTAAAAATAACTCGACAGGCAGGCCGTCAAAATTACGGGCTCACTTCTAGCTCAGCGCAGCTGCGTCATTATTTCGTGTTTCAAGTGTACAGCGTACACTGCGCAGCGGTACACTGTAGGCACATTTTATTTACACAAACATGTTTATTCTATAATTATGTTTATCTTATACACCGTGACATTTTAATCGTCTTACAACGGCAGCCCACTTCATGTAACCAATGACTACTACATATCCTAAGAAAAAAATGAACATTTGAATAACTAATAACACCCCTCTTTTTACATTGGGGGTTAAAAAATATTCATTATGATGACGCATGACGTAGTTTGAAATTTGATATTTTGTCTCATGGAAAATGGAGATGGAATGATCTAGTCGACTCGTGCACTGGGTAGGTATGTTCTCTACCGTATGATACGTAAACATTATTAACAGGATGTTTCATAATTCTAATGCATTATTTATTTTTCTTAGTACCTACCTATTATCTTAATTAATGGTAACAATTTTTAATCACGCCTAGAGGTATATTATGTCGGATACATTGAGTGGACAACCTTTGTAAGACGACTAAAATGTCACGGTATACAGGGTATCCCAAAAATCAACGTCAAGCCGAAAATGGTTGATAGCTAGGTGGTGACAGTTATCAGAAAAAAAATAAAAACAATCTAAGTTAAGCATTTTTTTTTCAGCACAGTCAGTTAAAGTTGGGCAATGTAATAATTTTTAGTACATGGTGGAGCAAAAAAGTGATGTTTTCTTTAAAACTGAGGTAGTTGTGTTTTAATTTTGGACTGTAGTTTACAGAAGGATTATTCAGGGTTACATCACTCACAAAAAAAATATGAAAAATAAAGATTTGTAGTCACAATAATTTGAAAAGTACTTAACTTAGATTTTTTCAATTATTTTTCTGATAACTGTCACTACCAGGCCTACCAACCGTTTTCGGCTTGACGTTGATTTTTGGGACATCCTGTATATAGGAGCTGGGGTGAATCAAATAAGCGGTTTTCCCACCCGTACGCAAAATACGCGCTTCGACGCGAAGTTGCGGACACCAGCCCGTTTTACCTAATGTGTCCACTGCTGGGCCACAGACCTCTTCTGGGTGAGAGGGAGTGAGCCGTAATTCACAATGCGGGCCCCGTGCCCGTTCGTAGCTCTCACATGCCTTCGAATTTTTAGGGCATGCCGGTTTCGTCACCAAGTTTTTCCTTTACAGTTTTGAGAGCAGTAGTGATGAAATGGTATGCACAAAGTAAAGCGCTTGTAAACGTTTGCATGTGGGCAAAGCCTGGATCAGGCTGATAGAGGACCGTGGCCATTTGCAAATGAAAAGAGAGATCTTTGCCCAGCAGTGGGTGAAGTTGGGGTTTGGATGATGATGATGAAAACGCCTGTCTAGGTACGGCCACAGATGCACTTCTTAGATGTACGTGGATCAGCATCCACGTACAATTGCCCACTTGAAGAACTAAGTGCGGACACTTTTTTTTATTTTTATTTATTTATACATATAGTTTTAACACAGGTTCGTTTTTGTTTAGTACCATTAAACCAGAAATGGTTTGTATTGATACTCACATTCGCATAACAACACTGCTTAATCACTAATAGGTAATATATGTAAACAATGTGGGTACCTACATCAAAAATATTTTAGACGTAACTATGATAGTCGTAAACATCTATTAGCAAGTAGGTAAGTACCTAACCTACGTGAGGTGGCTCATTACCACTCATTAGAGAAGACCGATCCTAGTCATCGTCAATATTTTG
This sequence comes from Aporophyla nigra, assembly GCA_947507805.1. Classification (NCBI taxonomy): domain Eukaryota; kingdom Metazoa; phylum Arthropoda; class Insecta; order Lepidoptera; family Noctuidae; genus Aporophyla; species Aporophyla nigra. The sequence continues at coordinate 3,578,439 of OX382296.1, read as the reverse complement.
ATACAGGTTGCTTCACTTTTTATCTATATTTATTAGGGTTATTAAATTATTTTTTCCATTTCTTTTTTTTTATTTTGATTAACTAAGTATTTAATATGCAGTTGTAATAGTATTTTTTGCATCTTTGTTTATAGTTTTTCAAGTTTATTTCTTTACTTGAAAAACGAATCTTAATTTAACATAGATGTGCTGATCGTTTTCATTTTCATTAGTGAAATAGATGAAGTTGGTAACCACAGGTTTATGCCCATGTTACTTATAGCTGTCTGACTGTTGTCACCCAATGTTTTCATCATCATCAACAACAAAATGAAATTGAGGTGTCAGTTAATCAACAGTTTTCTTCTACATGCATATGAAAAAATTAACGGTACCTGTAACAAAAAAAAAACAAGTTTCAAAATTTTTATCTTTCTGTCTGTTTGTTCCGACTAAACATCGAAATGGCTAGACCGATTTTAACGGGGTTTTCACTGGCAGATAGCTAATGTAGAGTAACTTAGGCTCTCCCAGTAGTATGTTCCCGTGAAATAACTTCCCACAGCAGACAGCAGCTAGTGAACATATATACCTAGGCGATACTGTTTCAGTAACATTATTAAACCAACCTCAATTTACACCGATCACATCAAGAAAATAAACAGCCAATTCACAGTACACCGACCACTTAACTACAATGTCTCCCCTTATCTTTCCAAATAAATCCCGAAGTCCATCCATCAGTCAATAAACACTATTAGTGACATTTTTGCCTCGTTCGTGTGACAGCAGCCGTGAAATATGGGCCATTCAACATCCAGAATTTAAAATATGGCTCGGCCTTTCCCTATTGTAGAAAAACGCTGAGGAATGCGTTGTCAGCTTCATTCATTTTTCTGAGAGAGTTTAATATATTTTCGCGTGTACGAAGGCACTTAGTACAGGACACTTTCCTTTTAAACAACCGGAATGAAAAAATGACAAAAGATCTAAAACACTGAAAAATCGACAAAGTGCGTGTCGAACGACGTAACCAACGATTTTCGGACGTATTCCTTTTCTTGCGCTGTCTGACTTTGCTGCTTACCAAATTTCATGATTCTATGTATTTGATATTATATTCTACTTGATACTTCAAGTGTTTCTGAGAAAAATGGTACTGTCAGAAAGATAGGCAGCGAAGGCAGTAAGCTTCAGGCATTTTTCTGAGGAAGTTAAAAAGGTTTTCGCGTGTTTGACGGCACGTTGCAAAAGGATCCTTTCTTTTAAGAACCGACTCCTGAGAAGTCTTCACAAAATAGAAAATTATATGGTAGAATTTCACTGTTAACAGCTTTTACGTGTTCATTTAATTACAACTCATGTCCCAATAATCGCTTATCTATCCAAAAAGACGGATTGCAATTTAAATTCTCAACAGATTTTAGTCCCAATTCCCACATCTCTGATATTTAAGATGAATTCCCGAGGCATTAGATCCACACTGAAGGCGTAACGACGCTGATTATTTCATCCATCTTTTAATGTGAACATAATACCCTTAGCTCTCCTTGATTATTCGGCTTGGAATTATTATTAAGTCGAGAATTCATTTTCCTGAAATTTGTATCAGCATTATGTAAGGATTTTCTCATTATAATAACTGAGTTGAGTGTATGCTGTACATTAGTCTCTTATTAAACTTTTCTGATTATTTACTAACCCTTAAGCTGTTTGTATTGCCGGGGTCGCGAGATTGTTCGAAAGAGATACCGTGACCCTGGCACATGGGCAACTGAAGGAACACGAGTGGGTTTTAGTCAGTAAAAGTCTGATACCTCCCGCTCCGCCCAGAGCGGGAGAAGTCATTTGATGATTTCCCATCCAATAAAAAAAAGCTATTTGTATGCCGAGGTGTGTTGTGTATTTACCGAGGTCGATTTGCCTCGTTACGCAATTACTTGCGACCAAAGACTATATAACCACATTCTCTTTGCTTGCGACCATTTAGGTGTCAAACATAAATGTCTAGTCTAATTTTCCGTTAAGTAACAACTTACTGAATTCGGCCATCATCATGTTAACTTTCTTGGAAGCATCAAATTCGATCAATTAAACTTTTGACAAGTTTTTTCTTAGTTTCTGCGCGCATACTCTTGCAGTAAGCTGTTACTCACAAAAAGTTTACTGTAACTTTTTGTGAGTAACAGCTTACTGAATTCGACCATCTTTAAGTTTATTTTTTTGGCAGTTTCAAATTCAAACAATTAAATTTCATCTTTTGACAAGCTTTTTACTACTTTCTGTGAGGTTTGAAAAACAAAATCGTAACCTTAATAAATATCTTGAATTTGTTGCGGACTCAAAGCATTTATTTCAATTAAACAAATTACAGGCGCTTTTGAAATGTCAAGTAGTCGGTCAGCCAAATGAGTCTATGGAGATGAACGAGCAAGATACTCGATGACATTCTTTGAATAAAAAATTAAAAATGAACGGGCAAGAAATTTCATGACATTCTTTAATTAAAAAGAAAAGAATGCCAAGGAGTTCCATGCTCGTAATTCATAATATTGTTACAAAGTATTGTTTACGTCGTTCATGTTGAAATTAAACATGTGAAAACGATATAGAATTGCCACCATAGTAAACAGTTAAAAATTTAAGATTTTTATAATAAGCTAAGTCATGAATGGCCTCTACTGACGGCGCCCCATTTCGTCATTTTACTCCCAAATAGCTCTCAAATAATTATGAGTAGTCGCACCTGCTAAATATTTCCCATTTATTTAATCTACAAAAACATATTACTTATTTCGAGGTCTAAACAGGGTTGTAGTAGAGAAATCTAACAAATACCATCGTCCAACATCTGGTATCCCAACTATCGGTGCGCGCGTGCCGGTATTAGACCCGTGTCATTAACTACGTGTTGGGCATTATTCGGGCAGGAATATTTTATTCCACCAATATTAGAAACATTCTGAACGGACTTACTGTAATATAGCATAACATTACGTTTCTAGAAACTAGCATTTACCCGCGGTATCGCCTGCATCGAGGTCGGGATTTATATCACGGGAACGTAAGTTAGCATTATGAATATTAGGCTCGTTCTCAAAAGCCAAGGGAAAATACGGGAAAAACTCTATTGCGGATCATTTGAAACGAATAGAGAAATTAATCAATCGAATCGATAAAAGCAGAAGTATGGTAAATTGTAACATTTGCAAGTACAGGAATGACTTTTGCTCAATAGAAGTGGTTCCAAACTAAACCAAAACTGAGTTTGGAAAAGACAGATTTTAGAAGAGACACATTGTATGTCTAACGAGTATCAGCCTATCCAAAAGGATCTCTAAATTCAACCGTGAATGTCAGTGGATATTTCTGTATTAGCAAAGGCATAATAATTATAAAGTTTAAAGCAATGTTGTGAGATAAGGGATGGGACGCGACGTGACTTTCAGTCAGTGGTCACAAAAAGATGGGAGATACGAAACTTCCTTCCTTCTTTGCCATTAGGGTATATTAAAATCAGGTTTATTCGGCGAAAACTTTATTCGTGTTATGGGCGGAGGTTAAATATTTTATGCTTGTAATAACTGTTTTGGCAATGAAGACAGGAGGCAGGCACAGCTTCTTCAATAAAGGTATGATTCCGAACCACGCTGCACGCAGCAGTGCTGCCGCAGCAGTGCTGCCGCAGCAGTGCTGCCGCGACACTATTGGTCCCCATACAATTTCTATAAGTTTATATGAGATTACATTCCGAGCTAGGCAGCAATGTCGCGGCAGCAATGTAGCGGCAGCACTGCTGCGCATCAGACCCTACCGCCGCGACAGACCAGTAGTGACGCGTCTGCCGCTGCAGCAAGCAAGTGTACCTACGTGAATGTGACGTAAATTGACAACAATAGGATGAATTTCTCTGATTCAGAAGAGGAACAGTTAATTAACTATGTGACTTTATATCCAGCCCTTTACGATAGCAGTCATACTAATTATCGTAATAATTTAATAAAAGAAAACATATGGAAGGATATATCGAAGAAAATCAATAAAACAAGTGAGTTGATGTTCTTATTAACTTTATTTTCATTTCATGGTTACATACCTACACTTAGTTACAGATTTTTTTTTCTAATTTTTTTTTTTTTTTTAATTAAATTACTAAAATAAGTTTATGAATATCTTTTTAGAAAAGAATAACCGTAACACAGAAAAAAGAAAAACAAAAAAATACTGTTCAAATGATAAGCTCCTGCTTTTGTGGAGATCGGTTAAAAATGTATTTTGCTTGAAATATACTATATTCGACTAATTGCTGCTTCTTGCCATGACACTGAACCGTTCTCAGTAACGAAAAAATCTTTTAGTTTGTCTCTGACTTCGAATCCATTGCTATTCGAAAACCCACCCGAAGCCACTAAATCTATCATGTTTTGGTCAGGGAGATTGTCACTATTTGTTTGATAATGTGGAATGCTATTTTCTTCGAGGTAACCATCTCGAAGTAAATTGTGCAAACAACAAGCTGTTAGTATAAGGTCGTCAACCACCTCTGTCGATATACCGATAGGCGAATAGAAAACTCTGAAAACTTGACTTAAAAGACCAAAAGCATTTTCTGTCACTCTCCGAGCTCGACATAATCTGTAGTTATAAATTTCTTTGTCTCTAGACAATCTCGCTGTTCTTCTTGGGTATGGCTTCATCATAAAGCTACTAAGAGAAAACGCCTCGTCTCCAATTAAAAAGTGGGGTAGAGTTACATTTGTTCCAGGCAAATTCTTAGCTGGAGGAATATGAAATCTCTCGTTTGCTATATCATTGCCCATTCTTGACTTTTGAAAAATGCCATTGTCAGATTCTTTGCCGTAAGCTCCTACATCAACGGCTATAAATTTGTAATTTTCATCCACAATAGCTAACAAGACAACTGAAAAGTAGTCTTTATAATTATAAAAGAGGGATCCACTATTTTTTGGAGCTTTGATACGCACATGTTTGCCATCTATTCCTCCAACGCAATTCGGTATATTCCATTTATGCCAAAAACATGTTTCAACGACTGTAAAGTCGTTTTCCTCCAGAGGCTTCATTAGGAGAGGTACTAATTCTTGCCTTAAAACTTTCAATACACGTTTCACGATACGTGATATATAGCTCTCAGATATACGGTATGAATATGATAAAGATCTGAAACTTTCACCGGTAGCCATGAACCTGTAAAAATCATAATACTATTTTGATATACAATATGTATATAAAATAATAATAATAATGATTTAACAAAGTGAGAGACATGGTGAAATCCTTTACTCATTTTGTTTAGGTATTTAACTAAACTTTAATGTCTATGTGTTTCTTTATTCTTTTTAATTTTAAAAACTCAGTAAATAAAATGCAGCTAAAACCAATCTAAATAGGTACAATAGTTTAGGCAGGAAATGTGTTTTGCTTAAAAAGTTACATCATTGTTTACCTTTATTTAAATATCTAAACAATACTAGTATAGTTTGATGTAGTTATTAGGGCATGCAAACCGGATATCCGGATAACCAATAAAACCGGATAACCGACCGATTTGAAACCCGGGTTTTTTAGGATAACAAAACCGAAGTTTTCGGTTTTTCGGTTAACATTATAAGTAAGCTTTTTTCGACTACTAAACTGACGGCAACTACAACTCAGGAAAACTAAGACTATACAGTAGTATATATTTAATGGAACATCAAGGATTTAATCGGACAAGAAATAAAGAAGGCGCTCAAACAACATACCTCTGGTGTAAGCCCATCTACAGAACTTGATTTAGAAACTAAAATCAGGGTGGAAATGGTACTTTACGACGGTGGAGGAAAAATGGGAGAGCACTTAATAAAAGTATATAAAGCTTTGGAATCTATACCTCCAACAAGTTAGGAATCAGAGAGAGCCTTTTTATCAGCAGGTCTCATCTATACTAATATTATATCAAATCTCAATCAATCTCATCTATACAAATAAAAGACTTTGAGTTTGAGTTTTGAGTTTATAAAGCTGAAGAGTTTGTTTGTTTGGTTGAACGCGCTAATCTCAGGAACTACTGGTCACAATTGAAAAATTCTTTTTGTGTTGGGTAGCCCATTTATTGAGAAAGGTTATAGGTTATATAACGTCACGCTACAATGAAAAAGAGCGGAGCAGCAACAAAAAATGAACGAAAAATGGCAGGCAATTCGATGCGACGGGAAGGGTCAAGGTAGAAAAAATTGACGCGGATGAAGTCGCGGGCAGAAGCTAGTCTATTTTATCTATAACAATGACTGATTTATTTTGTTTTGGTTTCTTAGGGAATAAGACTTATATTTTATGCGATATTTCAATAATTATTTTGACTTAATTTTACGTACATTCATTCATTTTGCCTGTTTGTGTTTTGTGACAGATTAATTGTTATTTAATATTCTGTAATTTTAGGCCTTTGTTTTAAAGAATATGTTATTTTCTTTTCTTTATACAAAACATAACATAATAATCATACAGCTTATTATTAGCTTTATGATTATTATGTTATGTTTTGTATAAAGAAAAGAAACATTTCGTATAGCTTGTTAGTAGTTGTAGCTTATTTCAGTCCGTAAAAAATACATATTTTGATTAGACTTCAGCATTTTCATTTCTTTATACATATTTCTCATTTATTAAAAAAATATATTAAAAAAAACGATTTAACCGGTTTCACCGGTTTTGTAAACAAAAACCCCGAAAAAAATGGTTTTTATAAACAACCCGGTTTTTGCATGCCCTAGTAGTTATGTATTTAAGTTCGTAGAATACACCAAACTCATCCAGAAAAACATACCTCACTCAAGTTCTTGGTTTTAGGTGTTTTTTTTTTTTTTTGGATTGGAAGTCATCAAATGACTTCTCCCGCTCTGGGCGGAGCGGGAGGGCGTGTCAGACTTTTACTGACTAAAACCCACCCGTGTTCCTTCAGTTGCCCATGTGCCAGGGTCACGGTATCTCTTTCGAACAATCTCGCGACCCTGGCAGGCGTCGGTCCTAGCAGACCCCTTCATTGCTGCTGACATCTCTTTGAGGCGCGCGTGGAACACTACGCGCCGTCGACCCGAGCCTGGTCCTTACCGGGCGGCGAGCTACCCATTGCTCGCCGCCCACAAGCTCGCGCCTACGGTGGCCGGGAGTCCGCTATAGACTCCCGACGCCCGGGGCGTCTCCTCCTGCGGCGGCTAGGGACGTGAGGGCGCAGAGACTGCCACTCCCTCACACGCCCCGCCTCCTCCTTCGCGAGCATTACTGCTTCGCAGAAGGAGATGACGGCTTCCCATGCCCTCTCGCTCCGTACCATGGCTCGCACCAGGGTCGGACGCGAGAGGTCGCCGCCGCCGATCGCCTCCACGAGGACACGGCGGTGCTCCGCCCAGGCAGGGCACACCTCCACCGTATGCTCTACCGTGTCCTCCAGACGATCCTCGCAATGGACACCCGGGCGTTTCCTCCCGCTTTATCCTGAACAGGAACCCACCGAAGCACCCATGCCCGGTGAGAACCTGCGTCAGGCGGAAGGTGAGGGCGCCGTGGCGCCTCTCTATCCACTCCTCAAAGAGAGGACTTACCGCCGCAATTGTGGCGTGCCCGGCGCTGGGTTGCGACAATCTGGTTTTAGGTGATGACTGCAAGAAAAAATGGAAAATGATACGCGATTCCTATACAAGATATTAAAAAAAAATAAGGCGGGTACTGGGTCAGCCGCAGCAAAAAACGCAAAAGACAAAAGGTACCAACAGTTGTCGTTCCTAGACAATATTCCCGAACACAGATCGGGGGGTACGAATATAATAGCCTCACCTCCGAATGTCACTGATAATGAGGATAGTATTGATTTAGATCACCTAGAAAGAGAATCACAAAATGAACATACCGAGGAAACGGAAACATCACTGGTTCTAAATGAGACTCCAATAAAAGTAAAACGCTTTAAACAAAGCGACGATAATATAATAAACATTTGGAAAGAAAGATATGAAAAAAGGCAAGATTTGATTAAGACGATTGTCCAACGCAAGGATGATGACGTACAACTTTTCTGCAATTATATTGGTAACGTTTTACGAAGTTTACCGCCTTTACAAAAGGCTGAAGCGAAAAGGCATATTAGCTCTGTTGTATCAGATTATGAAATCTTGGCAGCAAGAATTGCGACCGGAACGGAGAGATCAGATACGTTGAGTTCCTCGTATTACATAACTTCATCAGAAGGGTCCGGGTCTTCAACGAATGTATCTCCAGGCCCTACAGATACGCATCATCTATCAGTACTTGGCCAAAACCCTGTTGAACATATTACGGGCCCATATTCTCCTATTACGGATGTTCAATCACCAGGACATGTATCATCACCAGAACCTACAGATTTACGTACAACTAATCAAGACACCAATGATAGTCTACAAGACTTTTTTAATTTATAAACTTAACTCACCTTAATGTTAAGAATAATTTTTCTTCAGCGTTGATAACTTCCTTGCGAGAAACTTTTGCTTCAATTTCGTCAGCAATTAAACTATGAATAAAACTGAACTGTTTTTTATTTAAACGACAGTACTCTCTGAATTTTACGTCATCACTTATCAAATGGTTTTTAATCAGCGTCTTGTAACATCCTTCCCATTGTCTGCTTTTATAAAACGAATCTGTTGCTTTTCTTTTACTATTGGTATAAAGCAACAATAAATCATCTTCTTCTTCCTCTTCCAAAAGTAAAAAGAAAAGTTGGTCATCAATCGACATCTTGTCAACTCAAAGTAAACTAACGAATACACAACAACGCATCACCGTGAACAGAGCGACACTGCAGCCTTGGTCGGAATCAGCGCTGCAGGCAGCACTGTTGGGCAGCACCTTAGTGGCAGCACTGCGGCAACAGCACTGCTGCTTGTTGCCGAGTTCGGAATCAAACCTTTATAGAGAAGGTGGGCAACGCCTGTTGTTAGAAACTGCGGTAGCAACCCAGACTCTAAGGATGACTGGAAATGAGATGCCAGGCGACTGTGTGAACTGGTGAGCCATTTTAACCAGAAGTTGTGCAGTTCGTCCGGTCCCGGTGATTTCCAATTCGGTAACGGACGGACTGCTCTGGCTACGTCTGTTGGCGTAATTTGCACCGGTTCCATTTCTGGTATTGTTTCACACAGTCGCTCGACATCTCGCATCCAGTCAGCCTCAACGTGACAGACGGGCACTGACCAAATGCTGCGCCAGAATGCACTCGTGGCGGCATCATCCGGGCAGCGCACGTCCGTCACATTTTGTTCGGGTCGCTCCCAAGCTCTATATACCCACCTCTCATCGCTCTGGAACATACGATTCTGCTTGTATCGGTCAACCCCCCGTTTATACCGTCGAATACGGCTTGCCCATGCACAGACTTTCTGCTTCAGGAAGTCGATGCGCTCTGTGACACGGGACATGTATTCTGGAGGACTGATTCCAGTCCCCGAGAATGCCCACCTTACAAAGCGACGAGTGATGCGCTGTCGGTCGTGTATTTCCCTCCCTGAAGCAGTATAGTTTGCCGATGAGTACCCTGGCCCCATCGATACGACGCTCGATCCTGCATTGCCAGGCTGGTACGGTTGGTCTTGGTCGAGTAGCTCCGTCACAAATTGGAAATTTGACGTTAGCTAAACGACATGCCGCAACAGCCGCGCAATACAGGATCGAGTGTGTATCTACGAGATTTTCGCTGTTCTCAAATATTTTTTTTAGCTGCGAGTCCAAGGCACACACCAGCGCCCTATTTTTCTTGTGCATAGGCAACCGTGGTAATCGGGGTCTAAGTTCGGTTGGGGTTGACCTATACTCGCGAAGCGCATCCTCCAGAGCGCTCCTCAGTCGGTTGTTGCACTGGCTACTTACTGTGGCAACCATATCATCTTCTTCAACGTGATGGGACCGCGGCGAAATTGCATTAATAGATGACCCTTGTGCCGCGGTTTGTGTCGGAGTCGAGACGACTTAGTTGCTCAGTACTTCTGAGCGCAGCCTTTCAAGTGCGGTATCGCCCAACCTGTGATTGCGTTGGATAACCCGCACTTGATCCGATAGTCGTTGGGCCGAGACGTTGACGGTTGGTTCTAGTTCCTGGAACAGAGACAGCATCCTATCACGATAAGCAGTGAGGTTAGTTCCCCCCTCTGTAGACCCGTAATATGCGCGCATGACGTTCTCGTTCATAGACTGAGTCCATCTCATGCGCTGCACACAACCACCGGCAGCGGGGACCCGGCTCGGGGCCGGTTGGCCCCTAAGTCCCAAGCTCTTCGGTGGCCGGCCTCTCCCCTGCCGACGTACAGGTGGTGGCGACGTCGGCGGGGAAAAATATTCGTCGCTCGAGCTCGACGCAACTGCCACGGCCGGTGTCACAGCACTCTCAATGGCGCTGGATTCCGGCGGCGGCGAGGCGGAGCTGAGCGACGAGTCCGGAGGTGGTAGTCGTGCGTTCCGTGCAGCTGCTCTTGTCAACATTTACTTACATTCCTTTATTTATATTTTCATTTTGATTTTATCGGATTTAATCGGAGGTGACATCTGTCATGTCACCCCCGATCCGCCAGTTTTAATATTAGTTTTATACATTATGATAAAAATTTCTTGTCTTTTATTATTCCAAAAGGTTTTTTCTATTGGGGATTTCCTTTCTATTGTAAATTTCTTGTAAAATTGCTTCAAATTTATTGTTTTTGTTGAAATTAGGAACACAAGATGACCTGTCGATAAGTGTTGCCAGCTTATTTATTATATTATTATTATATTTTTGTAATTAACTTCATTTTACCTTTCCCAGGTGTTTACGGTAGACGTGTACCGAGGTGTGTTCGGGTTCGCCACGTGGTGGTGTTGCTTCGCGTGGTTCCTCACCACGTCGCTGGGGCTCGGCTACCAGACCTACTTCAGGATCTCGTGATACCCTCACGCCGCGGCGCTTAGACCTCTAGTCACAAGTTGAAGTTTGAGTGGGAAAATAACAAATTATTGGTTGTAATTGTGAGACTAAATGAATATGGCCCATAGGGTATTTTCCACTTTTTTTAAAACTATTTAATTTTGAAGACTGTGAAGGAATATTTAACAGAAAAATATATTTTTTTTGTAATTAATCTCCATTTTCTGCATTAGAAGTGATTAAAATCTAATTTATTTTCAATGGTTTTAAATTTACCGCCAAAACGCTCCGTACGATGACGTTTACCACGGTGACGTCATCTTTGTGTAAACAAGTTGTAAACAGTATTTCGATCAACTAATTTCGTATCTCAAATGGATAGAAAATGTTATTACTGGTTTGTGGTGCCTCTGTGTACAAATACTTCTAAAACTGCGCCACATAAACTATTTATACTCCGTAGCACAAAAATCGGGGTTGTTTGCAAAGAAATTTCCAACCATAAAAACATCTACTGTGTCAGATTTGCAGTATCCCCTTTTTAACCGACTTCAAAAAGGAGGAGGTTCTCAACTCGGATATTTATATTTTTTTAATTTATTTTTTTATGTATGTTCGGGCATAACTCCGTCATATACAACGTGGTGAAGATAATATGACTTTAATTGAAAGCACTGGCATTGCTGGTTCATAGAAACATTCATAAACTATGAAATATATCCTAACATCGAAATGAAAAAAAAACGATTTTTTCTAACAAACTAAATAGCATAAAACTGTCCACAAAATAGAACATCATTTAGAAATATTGGTTCACTGACCTGCGATAAGAGCGGCAACCAAGCGTGGTTTCATTATAAAGCGCCCGCGCCCGGGCGCCGCGCAGCGCGGCGGCGCCCGGGCGGCGACGAACCCGCGTAGCGACAGGTGACGTATAGTTAATGTTTTGCCACGATTAATAATATTATTAATGCTCCATTACAACACATTAAATCACAGATTATTAACGAAATAGTCAGGCACCATTCACCAGCGAGTTATTCACTAATCAATTTATTTATCACAATCACTTTTCGATCACATAACTAAGAAGTCAGTATTATTATTTTTTATTTTCAACATGTCTGCCGTGTTCTTATTATAGTGTTCTTATGGTATTTCTGTGTATGCCAGCCCACACATTGACAGCAAATCTGTACTGATGCGAAGTCTCCCGTACTAGATGCGGTTTCTCGCAGCTCCAGTACCGAAGGTTCCGTCGATTCCATAAACACTTTTGTGCGCGACGGTATTTTGAGAACGAATGTAACGTGAACACAACACGGAAAGCTTCGGTCGAGTGACGAACCAATAGCGCACCTGCAACATGCGGCGCGGCACTCGCCCGCCCGCGCCCTACCTCATAGCGAGCTGGCAACGTGTGGAATACCGATGTCCCTGGAGGTTGTTAACTTGTCGCGTGCTCTCCTATTAACAATACATCATGTAGAAAATGCTTAAAATGAAAAAGAATGTCCTGTGGCTAAACTACTGGATATATTCGATTGATTTTTTTGTGTGCAGGTTGATAATATAATAACTTATACGAAGTTTAATTAAAAGTCATATAGTCCTCTCCGCGTTGTATAGACGGATTTGCAAAATTCTTCTTTTGTTCGAAAGGGGTTTATTCCGAAATGGTCCCATATAAATTTCATATAGATCTGATGATTAGTTCTGGAGATAAACACCGGAAGTCTTTAAAAAATGACAGCAAATCAACCGCGATTTCTGCTATCGCATAAATATGAATTGTTTGTTTCGAATTACTGCGGAGTAGATACTATAACTAAAAATTTAAAAATAAAAACTTTTTTACAAAAAAAAACCGACTTCCTTAAAAAACACTTCAAAGTGAAAAATAACTTTAATTTCAGAAGTCGGTGGCAAAAATGTTAAATACAAATCCTAAGACACCGACTTCCGAAATTAAAGTTATTTTTCACTTTGAAGTGTTTTTTAAGGAAGTCGGTTTTTTTTTTTGTAAAAAAGTTTTTTATAAAACCAGCTTCCATTGTATTTCCATTAATCCATTCCAAAAATCCTAAATATATCCTAAATCCACTCCGAGATTTACCACAGAACAGATAAAGAGGTTAGAAAGGAAATAGTTCCTGATTTGTATTAGAACGCGTGTCGCCGCTTGTCTCCCACTCTTTAACTCCACTACAAGCAAAGGTCCCGAACGAACGCGAATTACGCACACTAATAAATTACACACACTTAGATCGCGAGCTTGCTATTGATTGTCACACTAACGCAAACACTGTACTTGACGTGCACTCACACACACGAAAAGCAATTTATTTCTCATACATGTTACGGGGAACAAAAAGTCGATAATCGATATCGATAAAATTACTGTAATTCTTAAAATTTTTGTTATTTCAGTTTTGCAATTTTTTGCTATAATATCGGGAGAGGGACGGGGTTGGAATAGTGTGGACATTCTAAATACATAATAATAGGTCTTTACCTATGAAATTGCCGTTTTGTATGAAAAAAATTAAACGAATTTTTTTCATGTATTTTTTATTTGTATTTATCGAAATAATCACCCATGCAATCAATGCATCTTTGCCAACGCAGTGACAGTTTATTGATGCCCTTCTTAAAAAAATCAGCTGGACAGGAGGCAACAAATTCTTCACAGGCATTTTGTACTGCCTCTCGGATATTGAATTTTTTTCCCGCCAAGAAGTTATCCAAATTCTGAAAAAAGTAGTAGTCTGTAGGCGCAAAGTCTGGTGAGTAGGGCGGATGACGGAGAGCTTCCAACCCCAGTTCTTGCAACTTGGAGACCGTCTGCTGTGCAGTATGAGGTCGCGCGTTGTCGTGCAGGAGCAGCGGAGACGAGCGATTGACCAATGCTGGTTGGAGATGTGCCAGTTTCTCGGTTATCAAACAGAATCCATTTGTTGAAAATTGTGCTACATTTTGTAGGTATCCATTGTATTATACCGGTTGCCTCTATCCACAATTTCCTTATATCTGGATCTGTTGGAAACCTAATAATAAAATATATGTTTTCATTATAAACAGCTAACCTCAAACCAAATTTTAGACGAAAAACCCACTCAGAAACTATATTGATAACCACAATTAACAATAATTGGTGTTAATTAACAAAGGTATTTTAATTCCAATATTACTGATAATAATCATTTGAATACATTCCGAATATCGACAGTGTTCACAACTTGGTGCAACGCTATCGATACGCATGGAATTTCGCGGAATTCAAGCATTGGCTCGGCAGACGCGACTCTCGCAATGATCGCAATACATCGCGCGATCACTCGCGTAGTACAAGATGGTACCCATGCGTTGCAAGCAATGTATAATTTTGCATCTTTTTTTCGATTGTGTCGTTTTGTCTACAAACTATATAATACAATTGTAATAATTACAAATAACACTCGTATTATAAGGTTTTAGAACTTACCGGTGAAAAGAAATCCCTTCTCGGGCTACACTACACATCTGGCTTCTTTTCCGACACGTTATGATAGCGCAAGACGGCATAATTATTATTTTTTCGCGGAGCTTCGTACGTTGTCACAATATGAGCGCGACTGTTGGCCGGTGACGCTAATTTCGGTCGACATATGAGCGTTCACAATATGAGCGGCGCGCGCGCCCCGCCCACAAGGCCCTTCTAACCTCTATCTGTTCTGTGAGATTTACAGATCGAGCACAGATCACATACCTAAGTCAAAATTCAATATACACAAAAATGACGTCACACGGTAAACGTCAGCGCACCGAGCGTTTTGGAGGTAAATTCAAAACCATTAAAACTAAATTAGATTTTTTCACTTCTAACGCGTAAAATGGACATTGATTAGATAAATTTTATTTTTCCGTTGAATATTTCTTCCCAGTCTTCAAAAAGAAACTGTTTTTAAAAAAACGGAAAATACCCTATTGTGTGACGCCAAGACAGATTTTTTATACGCTATGCTGGCCCCTCTTATCTGCCATAATGTGCAAATAAAAGTTACGTGAACTCAAGACAAATAAAAGAAAAATACAATACCTCAAAAAATAATCCTCTAATCCTCTCATTTTTAATGGTACCGTCATACCCATTACCCCTACTGTGAAGGATCTCAGTTTGCATCTAGACACGACACTTAGCTGGCAACGCCAGGTCTCTAATGTTAGCCAAAGGGTCAATGGTACCTTGCGCTCCCTGTATCGTCTGAGAAGCTTTTTACCCGCTAAGACGAAAGCCATGCTTGTGCAGACTTTGATTTTCCCTATGATCGACTATGGTGACGTGTGCTATTTTGACTTGAATGCGGTTTTTCTGGATAAGCTCGACAGACTGCTCAACAACTGTATACGGTTCATCTTCAACCTTAGAAAATATGACCATGTGTCGAGCTATAGGTCTGAGCTCAAATGGATGTCCATTCGCCAAAGAAGAAGTTTGCGCGCTTTGACCACGCTATTCTCCCTCCTCAAGTCTCCCACTCCTCTTTCTTATCTCATGCCTCACTTTAATATCTATGTTCTTCTCACGTCAAAAATCTGCGTTCTTCTAACAATCTTCTCCTACTCTGTCCTTCTCATACCTCTGACTTTGTTCATTCGTCCTTTAATATTCAGTCCATTCTTCTATGGAATGCGCTCCCTCTCGATATCAGGACGGCCACCACTCGGTATGCGTTTAAGCGGAAATTGCGGAGTTATTTTCAAAACAAATAGCGTAGAGTCATCTCAACATCTCTCGGTTTAATCTGTGTATATATATAAATATATATGTATGTAAGTATATATTATAGTAAATATGTATGTGTGTATTATAAGTTTATAATCTATTTACATTCCCCATCTTATTTATAATTTGATATAGGATGTATTTTAATAGTTTTTTTTTTCAATAACTGTTCCTCACAATGAAAGCACCTGCCATCTAATCTCTTCACCACCCTTGGTTGACTGGTAGAGAATGCCTAAGGCATTAAGTCCGCCTTTGTACCTTTTTTGTGTGCGAGAAGTTTAAATAAATAAATAAATAATACGCAACAATGTAAATAGTTTTTCAGACTAAAAAATGCAAATTGGCAGTCAAAGTGCCAGTTCAAAGAATTTAAAAATAGAAATACTACTTACTGTAAAAGACTCCTTGACCCAGTATTGAATGAAAAATAGTTATAAGATGTAAAACATTTATTACCCGTTTGCTACCATAGTTTGTTTTGTTTTCTGTTCAAATTTTGTAGTGTGGTTAATAAAGACACATTGCACAATATTGACCATTTTATATTGTAGTAAGTTAAGACAGTGGGATATGTTTTCTAGTGTGTGGCTCCTATGGTTTGCTATCTCCGGAAATATGGCGTAAAGTATCAATAATTGCACTGAATCTATTATTTTGTTATTATAGAGATAAGATTGTTGATCTTTTAGTATGATGCAATGCAACATACTTATTGATTTCGCTGATATCTTTTTTATGATGCCTGATTCTGAGTCATCAATTCAACATTCATTAGCATTTTAACTAAATTCAGCGGATACTGTTGAAATATCTTTTTAATTAAGAATACACCAGCACAAAATGCTTCCAGAATGAAAATAAAACAAGATTTAAAGAATAGAATTTAAGGTGCATGTTGATTGGAATGTTTTATTATTTATTTGTATTGTATTGGACTGTTTTCTAATAAATATTGAAAAGTTATGAGTTTTCGTTTTAACAAAAAATAAATCGTACCCAGTTTTTTTTTTCTATAATATCCTTGCTTCTGATCAATGCTTTCATCAATGGCTTCTGGTATTAATCATATTAAGCGGCTGGCAGTATTTTATTTTGTAAATAGTTATTATAGGTACATATTAAAATAATATGTAAAAAACTATTAAAAAAAAAACACTACAAAGTCAAAAATAACTTTAATTTCGGAATTCGATGAAAAAAAAGAATCATTAAAATCGGTTCATCCAGTCAAAAGTTATGACTTTATGAGGTAACAAACATTTAAAAAAAAATACAGTTGAATTGATAAGCTCCTCTTTTTTTTGAAGTCGGTTAAAAATAATAACAACCGACTTCCCTAAAAAAACACTACAAAGTCAAAAATAACTTTATTTTCGGAAGTCGGTGGCAAAAAAACCTTAAATACAGATCCTAAGACACCGAATTCGGTTGTTATTTTTTTGTAAAAAGTTTTTATTTTTAATTTTTTAGTTATGGTAGATGACCCGCACTAATCTAATCGCGTTATTCGTTTATTTGTCGCGCAAATACTTAATGCAAATTTAAGACTTATGTGGTTTTCACATGGACCCCATTGTCCAAATGAAACCAAATTATTAAAAAAATGGGACCATCCGGGAAGCACCAGCTTTCAAATAAAAAATGAATCATCAAAATCGGTTCACCCAGTCAAAAGTTATGAGGTAACGAACATTAAAAAAAAATTACAGTCGAATTGATAACCTCCTTTTTTTGAAGTCGGTTAAAAAGAATACACGGTGTATAATAGTAAGCTCCCACAACAGAGGGCGGTATAAACAAAATTTGATTGAATGTTACAATGATTACTATTATTCATTTTATTTTGCAATACCTATAATTCGGCTCATTAATTTGTTATATCCTTTTTTTAAATCTTACATATTTAGTTTATTCAGGAAATAGTCGGCTCGAAAAGTTAACTTGTAATTGGACAGCAGTGGATTGGCCGATATGGACCTCGCCGGTGGCCAGCAAGGTCACCGGATCTCACACCATTGGATTTTTTTTTTATGGGGATTTATTAAAAATGAGGTTTATGCTCGTGATGTGAATACCGTAGAAGAACTGCGAGACAGAATCATTGACGCTTTTAATAAACTAAAATCCATGGCTATCAGTAGTGAATTGTTAAGAAAAGTAAGAAATAATATCATAAGACGTTGTCACATGTGTATTAGAGTAAACGGTGGACAATTTCAGCAATTAAAAATTTAATTTAGTGTATCATGCCATGAGTTATTATTGAAGTGTGTAAGATTTGATTTTATGATGAAACGTGAACCTAGTGATAGAAAAGTCGCACGGGCTGGCGGGCGGCAGGCGGCGAGCGGGGCGGGGATAGATGCCGCGCGCCATTATTATTTTTTGATTATTGTTAGAATGAATGAACGCTAAAAAAGGGACCGCCAACGGGAGCGACGTTGCCGCTGTTACGTGAAGTAGGTACCTACAGGCCAAATGAGGTTAGTAGACAATATTATAAAGGGTGTTGTGTTTAATTTAGATAATTTTCGCATTTAGATTGTTTGAAAAATTTGATTTTCGAATTTTGGTGTAAGTAAATAATAATAAAATATAATAATAATAAATTGTTTATTAATAAAAAGGGTCACATTTACAATAAATACGTTAAACAATTAAAATAGAGCAGATTTGCTAATTTGCCTGAACTAGGTAGAACCTGTGTTTCAGGCTACAAATGCACAAATTCTTATAATGTAATAAATTAACAATGTGTAGTAATAACTAAAATTAAAACTTAGGTAACAAAAGTAAAATAGCGAGTTAGCGGTTTTATTTGCAGACAGCTAGTAAATCTTCTGTCTGTGCATAATCTATGGTTAGTAAATATTGAAGTATATTTTTTTTACAGCTATAGTAGTTTAATTTATAGATACTTAGTTTTCTATTTAATCTATTGTACAGAAATGGGCCTAAAAATGTATAAAATCTTTCTACAAAGACATGTTTTGAGGTCTCATTTGTTATACATACTATATCATTCCGTCTCTTGTTAGTATTGTCAGCAGTGTAGGTAAGCATGGTGTGCTGTTTTAATACTAACTGCATAATGAAAAGCTGCCGAACAGTCAGCACGTTGCAAGTTTTATAAAGTAGATCTGTGGGAAAAAAGAAGGGATGGAAGTTTGCTACCTTCAAAATTGCTCTTTGAGCTCTTTCAAGAGGAAGCAAATTCGTTTTTGGTGCACCGCCCCAAGAAGTGATACAGTATTGAATAATAGATTGACATAGGGCCAAATAAACTTGTGTGATTAATTTTTTGTCTGCTAATGTTCGTAATTTCTTAAAAACATATATAAGTTTACGCACTCTTTTACTAAGGCTTTCAATATGTATTTTAAAAGAGAGTGTTTCGTCCATTATAACCCCCAGGTATTTAATGTTGCTCGTTTTGATGATAGAAGGACAATTACACGTACTAACTGCACAGTTTTCGCATTTATGGGCATATAGATGAGGGTTAGTAATGTTAGGTTGAGGTTTGCGCATGGAGAAGTGAATATATTTTGTCTTGTCGGCATTTAATGTTAATAAATTGCTTTGAAGCCAGTTAGTCACAGAATTTAATCCTAATTGAGCGACTTCGAACAGTTCGCTTCTGCTTTTTGCGGTAAATATTAACGCCGTGTCGTCGGCATATGATATTATTTTACCGTGTTTAATATTTAGATTACACAATTCATTCATATAAATTAGGAATAGTGTGGGGCCCAGAATACTCCCCTGGGGTACACCGAAACTAGTATTTTTCTGTTCATTACTCATAATATTATCTATTTTAACACATTGGTACCGGCCGTCTAAATAGTCAGTAAAAAGTTTCAGCGGCGTTCCTCTTATTCCTATGGTTTCTAATTTGTTCAGAAGAAGAGAAACAGATACCGTGTCGAATGCCTTGGCTACATCGAGGAAGACTCCCAGGGTCTGGTGTCCTTTGCCAAGTTCTAGTGAAATATAATCAGTCAGGCTATGCACCGCATCGGCAGTCGATAATTTCGCTCTAAAACCAAATTGCGCAGGGGAATAGATGTTGTTTTTTTCTAGGTAATTAACTAGTCTAGTGTTTATAATTTTCTCTAGTATTTTTGAAATCGACGGTAGTAAGGATATTGGCCTATAATTATTAACTACGTCTTTACTACCGGATTTAAAGATAGGGATTACAACTGCCTTTTTTAGGCAACTCGGGAAAATTCCTTCGGAAAGACAGATTCGAAAAATATGCGTTAAGGGAGGTATCAAAATATGCTTAAAAAGTTTAAAGATCTTATTGCTTATATTATCCCAGCCAGTTGCACAATCATCGTTTAGCCCGGAAATTATTCGGGATATTTCATCTTCATCAGTGTCCAACAGAGCAAAAGAGTTTGAGATACGGCTATTGCTTGATTTTTGGACAGATGATTGGACGCAATATTGTGAAATCTGCTCAGCAAGAGTTTTCCCAACATTTATAAAAAAGTTATTTACATTGTTAGCTGTTATGAGTGGTGACGAGACTATAATA
Source organism: Aporophyla nigra (assembly GCA_947507805.1). Lineage (NCBI taxonomy): Eukaryota > Metazoa > Arthropoda > Insecta > Lepidoptera > Noctuidae > Aporophyla > Aporophyla nigra. The sequence continues at coordinate 3,558,210 of OX382296.1, read as the reverse complement.
AACATCACATTATTAAATTTAAAGAATGCATGTCCGAACTGTCGTTCTCAGAAGTATTTAATGAATCCAATGTTAACGTAGCCTACGAAAAGTTCTACCAGTTAATATATCTATTTTATAAATTATGTTTCCCTATCAGAAGAATAAAGATAACAAATAGGGATCGACCCCTAAAATGGATATCTAAAGGTATTAGAGCAAGCTGCAAAACTAAAAGAACATTACGAAACCAATACTACGCTAACAAAACTGGTGAAAATAAAACAAAGTTTAAAAAATACTCTAAACTCTTACGGCGTTGCATACAAGGGTCTATTAAAAGAATGAATCATCTGTTTATCAATAATTCGAAGAACAAATGCAAGGCAGCATGGCAACTGATAAAAAACGAGTCCATCGGTGCTAAGCACAAAAAAGTCATAGAAAACGTAAAGAATAAAGGTTCTGTAATAAATAGCCCGAACAAAATTGCTGAAACATTCAATGACTATTGGATTAATCTAACAAACGATACACATAAAAATACTCGTATTAGCCTAAAACAATCCGTTAGTGATAGCATATTCCTAAAACCATATGGATATGAAGAGGTCCACAGAATTATACTATCTTTAAACAACACAAACTCAGTAGGTTATGATGAAATAGCAACAAAAATTCTAAAGAGTTGTTCAGTGGAATTAACACCGGTAATAACATTCTTAGTTAACCTATCTTTTGAATCTGGATGTTTTCCTAGCCTTCTTAAACAGTCCGTTATCAAACCTCTCTATAAAAAAGGTAACAAGGAAGATCTAGATAACTACAGACCTATTACTCTCATACCGATCGTATCAAAGATCTTTGAAACTGCCATGCATAAGCGCCTTACCCAATTCATAGATAAGCATGCTATACTAAGGAAAGAACAATACGGTTTTCAAAAGGGAAAGTCCACCACTTTGGCCTGTTTTAACCTAATGGACACAATCGTCACTAATCTGGATAAGCGAACTCAGACAACAGGCTTATTTTTTGACATGTCGAAGGCCTTTGACTTCGTGTCACATAAATTGCTAATAGACAAACTAGAAAAATATGGGATACGAGGCCCAGCACTGCAATGGATAGAAAGTTATTTGAATAACAGAACACAATGTGTAGAAATTGAAAAAATTGATAATAAACTAGAACTAAAGTCATACAGATCAAGCTATAAACATAACAGGTCAGGTGTGCCCCAAGGGGGTGTGATTAGTTCTCTATTGTTTTTACTATATATAAATGACATTCCTGAAGTTACTAACCACCCCTGTTTTCTATTCGCTGATGACATATCGTTAATAATTACTTCCAATAATAATGACATTAATAAATATATGTCGGCAGCAATATTATTTAACAACTGCGAGAGACGGCGACTAGATGGCGCTAGTGGAACGTGCACCGGAAGCATCATAGACAAACCTTCACTCTTTCGATCATTTGACGTAATGTACAGTTCAGTAAAATATCGTAACTACCCTCGGCCACTAGCGACCGCCTTTATAAGGAGCTGCGCTGTTGAGACGGCACGCATTTCAAACGGATGCGTCTTGGTGCACGGACCACTGTCTCTCGACAGTCAGTACTGCCCGGTTATTGGATGTGGAACACTGTGTACACAGTTAGTACTATCCTTATTGCGGTGGGTGCATGGACCACTGTCCCTGACAGTCAGTACTGCCCTATGTGACCGCCCTCACTGCCTTTATTCGTTATTTAATTCAGTTTTATTTCATTTCTACATTTCCTAGATTTAAGATAACTGATTGTTCAATTAAATTAAAATTAGTGTATTGTATTGCCATAACTGAGTTTTACTTCTGATGTCTGGATCAAACCCGACATCAGAAGTGGGATCGGATTTTCCGCCCACCTCTGGCACTTCATCATCACAAAATATGCAGGAAGATATTCCGCTACCCACAAATAGTTTAGAAGCATTTCTTTCAAAATTAACTGATGCTCTACTACCCCGGTCCAATTCAGCACCACAACCTTTCATAGCGTTAGTACCTTTTGATCCTGACGACCCCAATTCAGACATAGGGGGCTGGTGTCGGCTGTCAGACACTATAATTAAAAGCAAAAATTTGAAAGGTGTCGATTTAATCATGACATTGACCCATTGTCTTCGAGGCCGCGCAGCTACATTACTGACCAAGATACCTCCCAGTCAATATCAATGGGACGATATACAGGAGACTTTAAAAGCTCAGTTCTCTCGCCCTATGCTTATTCAGGATCACTTTGACAGTATCCTCAAATTTCAACTTAATTCTAATGAGACCCCTGCTCAGGCATGTTTACGTCTTTGGCAATTGATTGAAAATATCCCGGACGCAAGATTATCTGAAAAGGTTGTGACAGGCTTTGCCATTTCTATATTATCTCAGTGTGATGTTCAAATACGTCGTGAACTAAACTCAACTGTGGTAAATGACAAATCCCAGCTATTTCGAGTACTGCGAGGCATATCTTTGAAGAGAAAATCAGAACTGCCTGAGTCGACCGATTCTGATGTCAAACGCTCTCGTTCTACGTTTGGCTTTCGTGGCAACTGCAACATATGTGGCAGGACTGGGCATCGTGCGGCTGATTGCCGTGAAAGAAACAAATCGCTTAATCGCTCTGTAGTTGCGGATAAACGTGTCAACCAGAAGCCACAAGTGACATGTTACGCGTGGAGCCAGGCCACGTTGTGTCCACCTGCCCAACGAGGGTTGATAATACGAAGAAGGAACAAGTCGCTACTGGAAGCAAAGAAGTCAACGTGTGCTCGAGAATTGTTCGAGGTATTATGAACTGTAATAGTATGACATTTCCCTTTATTTTTGATTCCGGTTCAGAGTGTAGTTTAATTAGGAAAAGTTTTTCACACCTTGTTGTTGGACAAAGATCGCATGACTTTATCAACATGACTGGTATTGGAAAGAGTATCATTAGTAGCACAGAGCAAATCATTTGTAACATAAAAATTCAAAGCGTTGAAATTAGCGTCACTCTTCATGTAGTTCCAGATGATTGCTTGCGTGATGCTATTTTATTAGGTAGAGATATACTTGAGCGCGATATTCTTGTTGAAATTTCAGAGAGCGGTTTAACATTCAAACGGTGTGTCGAGACTAATATGTGTACCAAAACCAAACCTATTTTTGACATTGATTCAATTAATACTGACTTGACAGGATCTGACCGAATAAAACTTTTTAACATATTAACGCAATATGCAGATAATTTTATTGAAAATTTTCCAACAACTAGAATTAAAACAGGACAGTTGAAAATCGATTTAATTGATCCTCATAAAGTGGTACATAGGAGACCGTATAGGTTATCCCCTCAGGAATCTAAGATAGTTGACGAAAAAATCGAGCAATTGTTGGCGGCAAATATTATTAGGGAAAGTTCATCCCCGTTTGCAAGCCCCATCATTCTTGTAGAGAAAAAGGACGGTAGTACACGCATGTGTGTTGACTATAGGGAATTAAATAGTAATACTCAACCTAATCATTATCCTTTACCTCTGATCAGTGAACAAATTGATAAACTTAATGGTGCTCATTATTTTAGTAGTATTGATATGGCCTCTGGGTTTCACCAGCTGCCTGTACATGAAAGTTCCATAGAAAAAACTGCATTTGTTACCCCAAAAGGGCAGTTCGAATATTTGGCTATGCCCTTCGGTTTGCGCAATGCACCTTCCATTTTTCAAAAGGCTATTAATACTGCTCTACAGCCTATGAATGATGAAAGAATTCTAGTTTTCATGGATGATGTCCTTTCAATTTCCACAGATATTAATGAGGGGCTTGACCGTTTAGACAAATTACTTAAAACTCTGTCCAATGCTGGTTTCTCGTTTAATTTAAAGAAATGTTCGTTTCTGAAAGTTCAAACTGAGTACCTTGGGTATATAGTTTCAGCTGGGGAGATTAGACCAAATCCAAAAAAAATACAAGCCTTAATTAATGTTCCAACGCCAAAAACTGTCACTCATGTTAGGCAGCTCATAGGGCTGGCAACGTATTTTAGACAGTTTATTCCTAACTTTTCCCAAATAATTCGCCCTTTATATCCCTTGACAAAAGGAAAAGGCAATGTTAAGTGGACCCCTGAGCATGACCAAATACACAAAAAACTTATCCACATTTTGACGTCTGAACCAGTTTTAAAAGTTTTTGACCCTTCCTTGCCCATTGAACTCTATACCGATGCAAGTAGTGCGGGATATGGTGCAATTCTTATCCAAAAACATAATGATACCCCTCATGTAGTAGCATATTATAGTAGGAAGACCATAGATGCAGAAACGCGATATCACTCTTACGAGTTAGAGACTCTTGCGGTAGTAAAAGCAATCGAACATTTTCGTCATTATTTGCATGGACGAAAATTCACCGTATTTACCGATTGTAACTCCCTTAAAGCTTCTCACTCTAAACGTGATTTGACTCCAAGGGTTCACCGTTGGTGGGCTATATTGCAAGCTTATGATTTTGATATCGTGTACAAAGAAGGTCGAAAGATGGCTCATGCAGATTTCTTGTCTCGCAATTTGTCAAACACAAATTATTCTGAGCCCCGCAAAGTAAATTTCCTTGAATTAGATAAAGGTTGGTTAATTGTAGAACAAGAACGCGATTCAGAACTTTCTGAAATAATAGCAAAAATCCGTAATAATCAATTACCTGAAGAGATATCGCATACGTATGATTTAAGACAAGGAATATTGTATAGGAAGATAGAACGTAGAGGAGTTTCTAGTTGGCTACCTATTGTACCACGTTCTTTGGTTTGGTCCCTTATTAACCACGTTCATAATGAAATAAAACATTTAGGTTTTGACAAGACTTTAGACAAACTTTACGAATTTTATTGGTTTTCTGATATGGCTAAATTAGTCAAAAAGTTTATTAATTGCTGCGTAGTATGTAAAACTGCTAAAGGCCCTTCAGGTGCACAGCAAATGCAGTTGCATTCAATTCCTAAACATCCAGTCCCTTGGCACACAATTCACTTGGATTTAACCGGAAAACTTTCGGGCAAAAGTGATAAAAAAGAATATTGCTCAGTTTTAATAGACGCCTTTACAAAGTTTGTACTGCTGGAATATACACCGGCCTTAAGCTCTTCATACGCTGTGAGAGCAATTAAGAATGCTGTAAACTTATTTGGTGCTCCGAAGCGCATTATCGCAGATAGAGGACGTTGTTATGACTGCAATGAGTTTAAAAACTTTTGTAATAATAATGGAATAGAGCTCCATTTAATAGCAACTGGTTCTAGTAGAGCTAACGGGCAGGTTGAGAGAGTCATGCGAACTTTGAAGAGTATTCTTACTGTTATAGAATGTAATTCTAATAATGCTTGGAAGGATGAACTAGGAGAGATCCAACTTGCTCTTAATAGTACTCGTTCCAGGACCACAGGTTTTACGCCTATGGAACTGATGTTTGGCATTCAAGGTTCCTCACTTAGTCTAGCTAAAATAACTCCTAGTTCTTCTGAACCACCTATAATTAATGTTGAAACGGCTCGTTCATCCGCATCAGAAAATATTCAAAGAGTAGCTAACGCTGACACTATACGGTTTAATAAGGGAAAAGCTCGGATTAAACCTTTTGCAGTAGGTGAATTTGTTTTCGCAAAATGCGAAGCAAGACATCAAACAAAGTTAGATAATAAATTTAAGGGGCCTTATAAAATAGTCACCGTATTAGATAATGACCGTTATGAACTTAAACATATTAACGGTTCTAACAGAATTTATAAATATGCACATGAAAATTTAAGGGAAGTACCTAAAGGGCAAGAAAGTTATTTAGAAATTTGCGAAAATTATAGTGATGAAAATGATGAACGGACCGTGACGGCAGAAGATGAGCTCAGTACGTCTTTTGTGCCAGTAAATAATGATATGACCTCAGACTCGGAGGAAACTCTTACTGTAAGCTCTCGTACATTGACTGCACATGATTCAGAGGAAACACTTTCTGTAAGCTCTGGCACATTGACTGCAGATGATGCAGAGGAAACACTTTCTGTAAGTTCTCGCACCTTAAGTGTAGATAATTCCGATGCTATAATGGAATCTTTGGAATGATCAATTACTATGTGGTCTCTTCTACTTTTGTGGAAGATGGTTGTTTTAGCAAATAGAATATAAAGATCTTTCCTGTTGTTGTGGGAGATGATCTGTGATGCTCTGCAGGAATCTCACCTGCTTTAGTGGGTGACGATTCAGACCAGAATGTTTGAACTGTATTGGTGTTCTAATAAGATCTCTTGCTGTTATGAGCAATGATGTGTGAGATGCTGCAGGAATCTCGCCTGCTTTAGTGGGTGACGATTTAGACCAGCTTGTTTGAACTGTAGGGGTTTTCTGTTGTAAAGAAATACCTAGACCAGTGATATTTGCTATTAAGCTATGTAACGATGATGATGATGTGAATTAATTAGTATTATTATTATTTTTAGATGAATAAATGCACTCGAGGACGAGTGATTTGTCAGAATGGCCGTGTCGGCAGCAATATTATTTAACAACTGCGAGAGACGGCGACTAGATGGCGCTAGTGGAACGTGCACCGGAAGCATCATAGACAAACCTTCACTCTTTCGATCATTTGACGTAATGTACAGTTCAGTAAAATATCGTAACTACCCTCGGCCACTAGCGACCGCCTTTATAAGGAGCTGCGCTGTTGAGACGGCACGCATTTCAAACGGATGCGTCTTGGTGCACGGACCACTGTCTCTCGACAGTCAGTACTGCCCGGTTATTGGATGTGGAACACTGTGTACACAGTTAGTACTATCCTTATTGCGGTGGGTGCATGGACCACTGTCCCTGACAGTCAGTACTGCCCTATGTGACCGCCCTCACTGCCTTTATTCGTTATTTAATTCAGTTTTATTTCATTTCTACATTTCCTAGATTTAAGATAACTGATTGTTCAATTAAATTAAAATTAGTGTATTGTATTGCCATAACTGAGTTTTACTTCTGATGTCTGGATCAAACCCGACATATACAACTGACATCAATAATACAATCGAATCAATAATAACATGGCTTGACGAAAATAATCTACGTGTAAATCTTACAAAAACTAATTTTATCCAATTTAGTACTGATGGACGCGAAGACAAAGCTTTAGACATCAATTATAGAGGACTCAAATTAAAAGAAGTAAACGAAACAACATTTCTCGGCATCATGATTGATAAACACTGCAACTGGAAGGCACACGTAAACAAAGTATGCAATAAAATAAATAAATTTGTGTTCGTTCTATACGAACTTTCAAAAACTTCAGAGTTAAAAACTGTATTATCTGCATACTACGGGTATGTTGATTCTGTACTGAGGTATGGTCTTATTACCTGGGGTTACTCAACAAACAGTCAACGAGTGTTCATCGCACAGAAAAAATGTATCCGCGCCATAGCGGGAATACGCCCATGGGAATCTTGCAAGCCTTTTTTCAAAAAGTTCAAGATACTAACGTTTCCATGTCTATATATCTTTGAATGCGCTAAATTTGTTAAAATGCACCCGGAGATATTCAAAAAAGCTCATGAGGTGTTTGCAAAAAGCATTAGACACAGAAATAGAGTAGTTCTGCCCATTATTCCCAGGACAGCATTATATAGCAAGAATAGCTACGCAATGTGTAGTCGCATATTTAATGCTATTCCTGACAGCATTAAAATATTACCAGTTAATAAATTTACAAGGAGTCTTAAAGTATGGTTAAAGGAAAAGAATTTCTACTCAGTAAGCGACATATTTAATAAGAGATTGAAAAATTAATAACAATCTGACATTTCTCTGACATTTTTTTTTTTCCTTTTAATGTGTTTTATAATTATAATAATATTGCGAGTGTAATTTAATTTTAACTATGAATATAATTTATCATAACTGTGTATAAACCCAAATGTTTGCATGTCACAATATTATGACTAAGTGTTTTGGATCTGTAATTATTTATGTTAAGACCGTAATTGTACCAACACTTATTGCAAATAAATTGATTTGATTTGATTTGATTTGATTTGACGAATTTGCAAGTAGTAAACTCGAACTTGATTCACGCTGTTTTGACATATTGGTGATATTTTTAATACTTTTCCAAAGTTGTTTGCTATTTTTACCTGCTCTATTTATTTGTTTTTTATCGTAATCAGTTTTTACCTTCTTTAAGAGATTGTTGCAGAAGTTCCTATATCTTTTATAAGTAGTTTGAATTATAACATTATCAGGGTATCTCTTAGTTTTTTGATGAAGTTTATCCCTGTGTCTTATACAGCGAATTAATCCAGAAGTAATCCATGGTTTAATATTATAAATTTTCTTATTTACTGTAGAAACTGTCGTGTTATGTAATATTGCTTGTTGGACCTGTTTTATTAAGTACAATAAAGCCAAATTAGCGTCAGCAGTATTGTAAACTACGCTAAAGTCTATGTTGCATAAGTCACGTTCGAGTTTGTTTGTATTTAATTTGCTAATTGTCGGAGCACGATTTAGCTTAGGCAGCGATAAATTTAGTGTTAGTAGAACTGCGTGATGGTCAGTAATTGTTGAGTTAGTAACAAGCGTAATATATGATAGGCTAGTTTTGATCATCATGTGATCTAAGCAGGAACCGCTCTGATGTGTAGGCAATGTGTGAGCGGGAAGAAAACCATGGTATAAACAGATGTTAAGATAATCCTGGATCCCTGCATCGCAGTTCTCAGAACCAATATTTATGTTTAAGTTACCTGTTAGTATAACATTCTTAAATGAACTGAGTGCTTGGAGAATCTGGTTTAAGGATTTGTTAAAAGAATCTAAGTTTCTAGCGGAAGGGGACCTATACATAGCGATTACCGCTGTAATTGTACCAATTTTGATGACTAAACAATTGCTCATGCACTCTTGTAGACTATGTTCTTCGACTGTGACCTTTAATGATTCCTTAGCAAATACTACGATACCGTCATTTTGATTATGGTTTACTGTGGAATGTAATACGTTGTACCCAGGTATTACTGGAATATTATCGTAGCGGTTGGCTAGCCAACACTCGGTAAGTACCATTATATCACAATCAAAGTTAAGTCTGTGAAGAAAAATGTTAAAGTTATCTACGTTTTTAAAAATACTACGAATATTTTGAGTTAGTACAGTTAGTGAATTTTGATAGTCGGAAAGATATTTTATGCAGTCCTCAACGTCACATGTCTTTGATACTGTTAAAAATGTATTATCAATATCTGTAATTAATTTATCATCCATATTTAACTATAAATAATAATAAAAATTAAGTCTAAAATATAATCAAGTATGCGGCGCTCTTAGGCGCCTTCATAATCTATCGAATTAATATACCTGTATTCGGCAGCTTTTTTAGCCGGACAATCTGTGTCTCCCGTTTTGTGGTTGGCTTGTTTTTTAAAACGAGAGCATGTAGCACATTTAGGCGGGTTGGCTTTCTTTGCGCAGTCTTGTGTTGAGTGTCCTTCTTCAGCGCAATGCCCATAGGTGGGGACAGTTAATTTGCAAGTCTTGGCTGCGTGACCGTACTGCTGGCAGTTGTAACATCTAGTTACCAGAGTGAAGTCTCGTACAGGGCAGGACGTCCAATTTATAAATAGTCTATCCTGTGTGATGAGGGCCTTACGAATTACGGCTGGAACTTCTATAATAAAGTTGCAATTATCTGCATCTTTCCTACCAGACTTGTGACTCAGTTTTACAGAGGACAATAATATATCTTGGGACATAGTCGGCAGTTTTTCAGACAAGTTCTGTTCGAAAATACATTTGAAAACTTCATTTTCAGCCATTGAAGTGGGCACTCCTATGACTATAATGCGTGGTTTGCGTTTTTGAGGATCATCTACGGTAAGGCCTGACGAAGCGAGTTGTACTTTTTGCCTTAGCTTATCGAGGTCATCTTTGGTCTCAGTGCTGATTATCAGGCCTCCTTTTCCTATTTTGCGCACGCCTCGAACTTTTAATTTCATTTCTCCGGGACTTATAATTTTTTGGACCATGTTTTTGGTTTCATCACTGGTTATCGAGTTATCACAGGGATAAATCGCCACGGAGCTAAGATTATTGGGGCGCACAAAGTTGTTGGACCCCTTCTTCACCATATCGGCAAAAGATGCAGTAGCCGCACCCTGATTCGAACAGGACTCCTGAATTGTTCGGTTCATCTCGGTAAGGCAGTCAGACAGGTCTCGAGCTTCGGCCATTGTTTTTAGAGAGGCATGGGTCTGTATGGCTTTTTGCTTAAGCGACTGGTATTGAACAGCCATTTGCGCAGCTCCATGGCCAATTTTGCGGCAGAGACTACTAATTTTTAACTTCTGCTCAGAGTTTAGTTTTCCTTCAGAAGTAATAGCACATACCTCATTGAGACACTGCTCAATAGAACCCATCCAGGACTGGATCTCTGGAGTGGATACTACTTCAATACCCTCATCTTGGTCATTTCTTGTTTGTCGCGGCGGTGTCGGTGCTAGGGCTGGTACCGGGATCGGAGTTGGTGTCGGTGGAGGGCTGCGACGTATCATCGCGCTCCGATTAAAGGGGCTGCCTTCCATAAACCAGGAAAGATTCAAAAATAATCCAATCAGTTCATTGTATTAACTTGTCACTTAAAATGTTTTCTGTATAACACTCTAATACACTAAAACTAGGTCACTATTTATGCGAACGTTAATTTATTTAATTATTAAAATGCATTGATGTGCACGTCTGTATGCTTTGAATTGTTGAACTAAACAGGATAAGTAAAACCTAATTTGATCATTTTAAAGTGTTTTGATTAACTAGTGGGGATCGTATTTTCATTTAATGTCGTTATGTCGTCACCACTCTGTATATCGATAGAAGAATGCGTCAGCAGTAATTATTTTTTGTGATTAAAAATAAGTAATTTGGTGTAGAAATCGTGGTAATTTTATGTACCATAATGTGTGTACTATACTGTTGCCCCTACTGGGACACAGGCCTCCTCTCCGTGATAGGGAGTTGGCCGTAATCTACCACGCAAGCCGGAATTTTTGGTTCTAGGAGATGTCGATTTCTTCACGAAGTTTTACTTCACCGTTTGTGGAACAGTGGTGATGAAATGATGTACCCAAAATAAAATTTACGAGGTTCGAATGCAGTCGGGCCGATACCACTGGGCCTCCATTTTTCTTACTTTAATTGTATGTATATTCTATCTTCTTTCGTGTGATGGCTGTCAATTGGTTTTATCGGAACATTCATTAACACAATAAACGTGAGAAGCAATGACATGTAAATTTTTTATAGTTAGTTTGATATTATTTCTTTGGTCCACAGTCTAAAATAATACACTTAGCATTTTAACTAACGGGAACATATCATAAAATAAAGGAAGGCAGAATATTACATAAAGGAACCATTCACTCGGAGTTGCACTGTACGATGATACTCGGCCTATATACTCCATTTGTTTTTAGACGGATTATTACAACTTTGATCTTTTTATATCGTTTTAGACAGCTCCGAGAGATGATGGCGAATTATTATTCTTCTTAGAATTATTAATGCTGGCAAGTTGTTATCACGTTACAATGGAAGACTGGAAGTTCTAACTAAAATAGAACTACACTATAACGATCCCTGAGCCTGAATAATAACATGTCAATTTCATTATGAACAGGTGCATCTTTTAACGCCTTTTCGGCTAATTGTTTAACAATGCAATGACAGCTTAATGTGATTTTAATAAGTTCGTGTCGTTCGTGTCGTGTACTCTGAACTTATATTCCTCAGAGTACAGTAATAAGATTCATCCCATTATGAACTACGTGTTTTGTTTTAAATCCAATTTATTGTGTACGTAACAGTTGATCATGTATTTGACTTATTAGAATCACAATCTTGTAAGTAACTTTATAAAAATGGATATCTTTTAGATTACGTTTACGGTTGACTAAATCTAATATTGTTGCTATCGATATCGATGAACAGTCTCTGACCTCGCACATACCTGGCGATTTATATCAGTGTTACAACTGCAGGGCTTTGAATAACGTTAAAAATTTGGTATCGTTACTTTCATCGAACGGAGATAACGTTACTAGTAGAGGTAACGTTATGCTTGGTACCGATACTTGGCATATGTTTTACCGGTAAACTGACTTAACGTTATCGAAGATTTTATCGGTAAATAGTAACGTTACCATCGCCCAGTGTTTGATAACGTTACCAAATGCATACAAAAAGTACCGTTAAATAAAGTTATTTTCTTTCATCTCTTTCTTTCGTCTACATTAATGCAGTACTGGTTTGGTTGATCGCGTTGGTATTCAAATCAAAAATACTTGCGCTGCGCAACGTTTTCGGAATTACGTACATTATTTTACTATATTAAAATGTCAAAAAGGGTACCTAATTTTGCTCCAGAAACCGAAACGGACACGGAAGAATATTTTCGCCGTCATTGTAATGATAATAGTGGATCTGATTCAGGATCCTGATGTAAATAAATCCTATACCTACCTATACATACATTTACATACATTTTTCGCTCATATATCATATCGATACCGGAAATTTCAATTGTCATAAAGGACATTTTGCCGAAAATGTATTGGTATATTTAAAAAAATTCTATCTTTAAAAAAAGTCCCTTACGACATGGCTTTCCAACAGCTCTAGCGCGATTTTTTTTTACTATTTGGGATGTATCGCAAAAATAATTTTCAATAGGGGATCGTAAAGTCATGTTTCAATTATGAAGAGGTCGTAATCCTCATTTTTGCATTAAACTTTTTATACGACATTAAAACAATAATTATTATTACAAATCAAAAGGTCGTAAACATGACACAAAAAAATACCTCTAACTTATTCATTTTCGTAGGAGCTGCTTTACATGTATCACAAGTCTGAGATGAGGTATTTAATAGATGGGAAGTGATTTTGCCGTCAATCATGGTCATAAGCATCGAGTGCTTAACAGAATGGCTTCCCATAATAGAAGGCTACATACAGGTCTTCGTAAACGTAATAACGTAATAGCGCAAAACATTTTGTTTAAATTTTGAGTTCCTATTAGAATAATATTTTGGTTACTTTTTCACTAAATATTTGAATAATAAATAAAAAATAATAAAAATACTTTTTATTTCAGTTGGTTTTACTACCTATTGTAGGTATTTCTATTTAGAACTTTAGGTTTTTTGTTCCTTTTACCCCCTAAGTCTCCGGTTTAATTGACTTGTACTATCCATTGATGATCAAGATTAGTCGTTTACGATACATCTGACTTTATCATAACCAATTTTTCGTGGCTGTAAAGTATTTCAGTAAATTTTTTTTGGGCTGTAAAGGATTCTCATTTTCGTCAATGATTAAGTTTGGTTTATTTTGTTAATTTTTATGGATAGAACACGAAAAAATAGTGAGGGTTTCTTTTGACATCATCAATATAGTACCTTATTTGAAAAAGATATTAGACAAAAACAATATTTTTTTTGGCTCTATTGAAAACTCGTGTTTTGCCTGGATGGATTTGATCAGGTCTGCTTATGGCTGAAAAATAATGTCTTGACACTAAACGTAACAAAAACCAAATATATTGCTTTTGCGTCTAGGAGAAATCTTCTTCCACCAACAACTCTCAACATTATTGCTCACACCTGTACCGACTTGACCCCTTGCCTTTGCCCACCCCTTCAGAGAACGAATATCATCAGATATCTTGGAGTTTACATAGATGAAACACTCACTTTCAAGCCATACATCGACATTCTCGTTACAAGGATTCGTAAACTTATATATATATTCAAGACATTAAGGCATGTAGCGAATCTTAAAACTACCAAAATGGTGTACTTTGCTCTCTGCCAGTCAATTATCAACTACTGCATAACCTCTTGGGGAGGGGCAGGAAAAATGTACCTTGTAGAGGTGGAAAGGGCACAAAGAGCCATTCTCAAGGTTGGCGCTGGACTACCTTTCCGTTTTCCAACGTCTGATCTATATAAGCGCTGGGATGTACTTACAGTCAGGCAGACCTTTATACTAACTATATTAATTAAAAAACATACACAAATAAAATATGACCCAAATCTCATGAAGAATAAACGTAGAAAAGGTAATGTCTGTCCAACTAACTTCTTTCACACCAGTCTCTCTCAAAGATTTTACTGTTTTCTTGGAGGGTACCTGTATAACAAAATTAATTCAACGCTATCAATATACCCTCTTCGTAAATCAATCTGCAAACAAACCTTATCTCAATGGCTGAAAACTCTGGATTATCATGAAAGGGAAAGTCTGCTGATTCCAATCCGTTAACCTACATCTCTTCCACCACATAAACCCCCTTTTTATATCCTCAAACACTCGTATACCTTTACCTACCCACACAAACTCACACTCACCCACATACTCTCACCCACATACACTCACCCACATACACTCACCCACATACACTCACTTACACTTACTCACTACACTCGTACACACACAAAATCTCATATTCATATCCATTATTTAATCTTTTTTTAATAGTTTTTTTTTTTAATTTGTCATATATTCCTATTTTGTGATTTATATCACAAAATAAACAGTGAAAATTCCATCACACATTTAGCTCATACTTGTCTTAGTCTAATAATATACAAAGTCTAACTGTAAGTATTGGGGGGCCTGGTGACCCGTAACACAGGTATTCAATGCCTTCTTCGGGCACCAGTCTCTCACAAATGTTATAATGTATTTTTAATTAGTTTAAGCACTTAATGTACCTACCTGCAACATTTGTGACGAGAAAATTAATTTAATTTAATAATCTCCGGGTTACGGCAGGCTACCGACGAACCCCCCCCCCCCCCCTAGTGGGTTCCCGCATTGTCGAGGCGGGGGGGCTCAGTAGCCGTGGTTTGGACACCCACGTTGAAGCTAAGAGGAACCCGAGGAGGGGCCGCTCGTCAGGGCTTATCCTCCCAAAGCCGACGACGTAGAGGCCAACACGTAGGTTGCGGTGTCGTTTGTCGACATCGCAATTGAGGTGGGCCGCGATGTACTAATATCTGCGGCATCGCGGCTGAGAGTTGGAGGCCGCGGTGGAAGAGGAGTGTTGGTATTGAGGTGCGCCACTCTCCCTACCTTCCGCGGCCTAAACGGGGTCACCACCGTCCGATGGCGGACGCGGTGGGGCCGCAGGGGAGGAGGAGTGTCGGTATAGCGTTGGCCACTCTCCCTATCCTTTGCGGCCGAAAAGTGGTAGACGGCAGGGCCACAGTCCGGACTCGTCGCAGGGGGACCAAGGGTGCCAAACACGGGGTCGTCTGGCGGCAATGTGCTTATTGGCCCCTGAGGTGGTCACTGCGTGCTATGTGTGTTCTGGCGCGCCGTAAATAGGGGTACCTTATCCCCCAGAGGAGGGTCCGGTGACGGAAAGCCGCGCCAGGTTCGCGGAAAAATTACGTGCCCGTGTTCCCGCTACAAGCAGCACAGGAGGATACCGTCGAGTTTTAGTGCGTTGTAGTTCCACATAACTGCACTATCTCCCCGTGGTAGTGCAGTATGCATGAGCATGTCTCCACGTTAAAAAAAAAAGGCTACCAACGACGACTACATCTGATTACGTATAATGGACGTTCGATGAGGCTAGATCATCACCTTGCCAAACTAGGGGTAGCTTTAGGGCGCATTAACTGGCATATTCTGGCGTTATCTGAAGTCCGAAGACAGGGGGAGGATACGATAACTCTGGAGTCAGGCCACCTACTCTGCTTCCGCGAAGGTGATCAGCTCTCCCAAGGTGGTGTCGGCTTTCTGGTCAACAAAGAACTCACTAACAGCGTTGTGGAAATCAGTAGTGTGTCGACACGCGTAGCATAACTTGTACTAAAACTCACTGGCAGGTACTACCTGAAAGTGATACAGGTATATACGCTGACTTCAACATGCTCTGACGACACAGCCGAGGTCATGTACGAGGATATTGCCAACGCAATGCACTGTGCAACTATGGCCCACTACAACGTTGTTATGGGGGACTTCAAGGCCAAAGTGAGATTACCGGAACATGGCGAATCGAGAGTCGGACCCTTCGGTGTCGGGCGCAGAAATCACACGGGACAAATGCTGGTCCACTTTCTAGAGTCGCAGGGGCTCTATTTGATGAATTCGTCCTTCGAAAAGAAACCCCATAGGAAGTGGACCTGGCAGAGCCCCGATAACGTGACAAGGAACGAGATAAACTTCATCATGACGGATAAGAAGCACATATTTAGAGATGTCTCCGTGATCAGTAGGTTTAATACCGGAAGCGATCACTGACTTGTCCGAGGCAATCTAAATATCAATTTTCGAGCTGAGAGAATCCGCATGATGAGGCCTACTCTCCGACCTACGCCGCTCCAAGCCGCTGTAGGATCCGAAAAGTTCCAATTGGAACTTCAAAATCGATTCGCCCTACTGGAAACGACTGGCACTGTTGACGAAGGCCGACGGGTTGGTCAAGGCACTACGAGACGTTTCCCGCAGAGTTTTCTCGTCGCAGCGGAAAATTAAGGTGTCGAAAATTTCCTCGGAGACTCTCGGACTTATTAGGGAAAGACGAGAGTTGCCATCCACGCAGCCGTCTTCGTCAGATAAGAGGGCCTTAAACTTAAAGATCAGAAAACTGACGCGACGCGAGCTTCGGTGCTCCAACACCCGCGATATTGATGTCGCGATTGAGCAGAACCGAGGGTCTAAAGTGTTCAGTCAGCAACTGGGAAGGTCCTATCTGACGAAACTTAGAACTGGGGATGGCAGGATCGTGACTTCGAAGTCCGAGATACTCGCGGAAGTCGAGGATTTTTACGGGCACCTATACTTAACGCGGATGGCAAAACAAGTGAAACATAGTGCGGATGACCATCGAGCCGAACTAACGCGCCACTACACGGAGGATATCCCGGATGTCGACCAGTGCGAGATTAGGGCGGCTAAAGAATAACAAGGCACTTAGGGATGACAGAATAACGACAGAGCTCCTTAAAGCGGGTGCGGCTCCAGTCTTGAGAGAGCTCGCGAGTCTCTTTAACTCCGTCATCCAAGAGGGTACAACGCCCGAAGCGTGGAGCAGAGGTCCGGTAGTTCTGTTCTTCAAAAAAGGTGACAAAACCTTGTTGAAGAACTACAGACCCATCTCACTTCGACCCACGTGTTCAAGCTGTTCTCGAGAGTCGTCATGAACCGTCTCGCCAGGAGACTTGACGAGTTCCAGCCGCCAGAACAAGCCGGTTTTCGAAAAGGCTTTAGTATCGTAGACCACATCCATACTATTCGGGAAATTGTACAGAAGACCGAGGAGTACAACCAGCCGCTGTGCAAGGCATTTATGGACTACGAGGAAGCCTTCGACTCCATTGAAATATGGGCAGTTCTGGCCTCTCTACAACGATGTCGAATTGACTGGCGCTGACTAGGGGGCAGAATCCTTAGCCAAGTTGATAATCTGCAATCGTTAACTCTAGTCGAAAACTAATCAAATGTATGGGAATTAAATTATCTCAACGTTAAGTCACGTGGTTAGAACAAACGAATAGAAAATTCGTAGCCAAGTTCACATCGTTCAAAATGATATAATGAATTGTTATCGTTTCTACAATGTTCAATGCTACATCCTTTATTATAATGTCGTTTTTCTAAAGACATTGGTGCCGATTCTGTTGTACAAAATTCTCTAAACTAAACTAAAAATCATTAAAATTTGGTTTATTCCTGTCAAACGACGATTTTCTATTCTGAAATGAGCAAAAGTGACACAACTTAACTATATTTTAGTTTGACAGCACTAAGATTGCACTGAGTTATTAGTTTAGTGAAAATGACAATTTTGCTATTCTGAGTTTGCCGGTTTTCACCAAAAATTTAGACTATAATCATTTATTTTGACTAAATCTGACTATTTTTAATCGCGATTAAAAAAATTAAAAACTAGTGGTCATGAACAAAAAATCACACCAACGCCTCGCCTTCACGTGCAAAAATAGTGCTGTATTTTTATTTTTTCTTTTGCTTATATCTCGAAAATGGCGTGTCCTATCGCAAAAATAATGAAATTTTCGACCCCCTTTGTTAACCCCGGAACATATAAATCTCAACACGTGGGTAATATTTTTTTATATTTTTAAACAAAAAGTGAAAAATTCCATATGAAGGCGCGCGCAAGGGGGCAGCCTGGACGTGTTTTACGTCCAGGCTGCCCCCTTGCGCGCGCCTTCGTCTCTAAAAAATTAATTGCGTAGCGCATACAAGTACCACGTTGCTAAACCAAAACAAAAAAAAAACCACGTTGATGGTTAAATTCGTTTTTGGTCGTGTCAAAATAATTTTTAAATTTAGAGATTTTTTCTTGCAGAATAGCGTTAAAATTGTCATAGCCAAAAGTAAGGAATTTTAGAGATATTTTAGTTAGTTTAGTTCGGTGTACAACGGAATCGGCACCTTGTAGAACGATCGGACGACTCAGGCGCGTCAACATGGCTACCAACTTATCGTTTTCTACAATTGCTGACACCGAGGCGTTACCGATTGGAGAACGGAATTCGACACGAAACGGTTGTAACTCGGCTAGGGGGGCTGGAGTGGAGACCGCGTATTGGCAAGCGTAGTGTGGGATGCCCCAGCTAAATGGACCGACGACCTTAGGAAGGAGGACAGGGTGTTGTGGCGCAACATGCGAGAGGCCTATGTCCATTAGTGACCTGCGATAGGCTGAGTTGATTGATTGATTGTTTGTGTCTTTATGGCTTATGATACACATGAGCAATTGTTATTTAGTAGTAGTTAGTTAAGTAGGAAGTAGAAGAGCAAACATTCTTCAGGGTGCTGATGTAAAGAGCATGTGGACGAAGGGATTAAAACTTTCAATGATACAGTATGTATAATATAGTAGGTAAGTAAACGAACCAAGTCATTGTAATGGGCAAGGGTTTAATGAATAATTATTTATAAGAGGATTATAAGGAAATGTAGCATCAAAATGAAAAGTTATGACACTTCCTATTTCAATTTATAAAAAAAAGTCTTCGTATATCTTAAAATATATAATTCGTTATTGAAATGGTTTGTGGTTAATAGACAGATTTAATGCTTACATTTTTTTCCAATATAGTCACATTTCAAACAATTTCAATTCTGATTTATACGATTCATCATATTCAAGTACCTATACATATAATATGTTGGATGTTTTACCACATCTAAAGGAGATGTTTCATTTTTATATGGGGCTCCGGCCATAACGTGTACCGTTTAGCGAAGCTGGGTAAATTACTCATGAATAGAATAAAGTAATTTTTTTTTTCATAATATCAAATGGTTTTTATGTACAAAATAAAAATTAAAAATGTTTGACGTTTGTCCTAAGAGTTAGCAAGTGGTTATTTTGAATTCGTTTAGAAACACACTTCAAGATTGTGACTAAAGATTTTTGTAACGATGCAATGGTCACACTTAATTATGTTTACTCAAAAATATTTACAAGAGAGTAATAGTAATTTATTTTTAACACTACAAGAGTACACACATTTTTTAATTATTTTCTACTTAACATTGATTTGATGAGACATGATTTCAGAACGAATGAAGTCTGCAAGCAAACGAGACGCCATGTTGAATAAAACATGGTAATAATTGAAAAACTATTATTTTTTGTACACAACAAATCAGGCGCAAATTAACCAGAGAATATTTTTCCCTAATTTGTGGTATTTTTTCCTCTTTTTTGATAAATGTACATCTGATGGCCGAAAATGAAACATCTCCTTTAAGTCATTGTGGAAGCACTGTTGTTAAATTACATATAAAGATAATATATTCGATTTATTTTTATCAGTGAATCAAAATGACTGAGACTAAATCCGTAACCTTCCGCACGCCTCGTTTGTGAAACCGTACTGCGCATTTAGTTTAAATTTTAGTTGCAAGTTTGCAACTAGCTTGCATCGTTTGATTGGCGATGTTGCCGTTCCGTAGAGCACCGCCGCCGCCC
This sequence comes from Aporophyla nigra, assembly GCA_947507805.1. Taxonomy (NCBI): domain Eukaryota; kingdom Metazoa; phylum Arthropoda; class Insecta; order Lepidoptera; family Noctuidae; genus Aporophyla; species Aporophyla nigra. The sequence goes on along the minus strand of OX382296.1, from coordinate 3,538,147 downwards.
GCACCGCGGGGCGCCTCTTAGGTTGCGCGAGTTGACAACAACGCATTAAGTAACGATAAAATTATCGATACTTGTAACGTTAATTGGTAACGTTATTTTATTGATTCGATACCAAAGTATCGTTACACGTGTTAGCGTTAAAATTTTAACTTTATGAAAATAACGTTACTTAACGATACTTATAGTGTGAATTTGGTAACGTTACCAAGCCCTGGTCCAAACATATCAGTGAGGCACTCTCTGGCTCTCACCACAGAATGTGCAGGTGCACCGTCTAACTGGTACCATAGCTTTTGATGAACATCAAGGGATAATTCATCAGTGTATTCCGATATAGGGCCTCTGAGGAGATCCAGAAACTTGTCCGCTGTGAGGTTACCCTCCATGAAAACCGGACCAATGATTTGATTTCGGTGAATCGCAGCCCATACGTTCAGAGAAAAACGGTACTGATGAGAAGATTCTCGGAACAAATGTGGATTTTCTTGGCTCCAATAACGGAGATTTTGTCTATTCCAGATACCATTTCGCGTAAACGTGCTCTCATCTGTCCACATTACATTGTAAATAAATTCAGGGTCATCAGTCATTTTGCTCTGTAACCAACGGCAATATTCTTCTCGGATTGGCCTATCTCTCGGTAACAGCGCCTGAACTTTGGTGTATTTGTATGGCCGCCGTTTATCTTTTCGCAATATTTTGAGTACAGTTTTGTGATGTACCTACTTGAAACTGGCGTGCGGCCCTCCGCAGACTTGAAGTTGGGTTGTGCGTAAAATAATCTAAAACTCTTTGTTCTAATGGCACAGCTAATTCTTGCGAAGGAACACCCTCGCGAAGTGGGACCAAAGGCTGATTTTCCCGTATTCTTTGAACAGCCTGTACAATCGTGCAGGAGTTTACTGGGCATCTTTGGGAGTCACCATATCTTTGAAGATACGTTCTTAAAGCCAGGGCCGCGTTTTGTTGACACTCACCATAAATCAAGATCATATCGGTATACTCCATAGCAGTGTAATTGAAACGAGGCATCCTGATCTTACAAGCAAATAACACGAAGTAACTATCACACTATTGTTAACACATTAGGTAGGTACGTAACCTACCAAACTCACCTACACTTAAAACCTATACACAATCGAATTATCAATAACACAACAGTAAAACTATTTAAGCTCTGCACTGTATGAAATTGCAACTAAGCAATGTTCAATTTTACATAAAAACAATTAGGTACCTATTACAATCGTTGCGCGCGCGGAAAAACACTCTTACGCATCGAAATTAAAAGTACATGCTCTCACAAGCGTAGCACGTCACGCACTAGAGACTGCAGGAGCAAACTCCAGGAAAAACCCTAGATGTATTTCTTTCCTTTTCTTGCGCAATAAATATTCGTATGCGGAAGTGATTACGAACAGTTTTTGCCTACACTTACTTTGTTGCAAAATTATCGAATTGGCAACGTCGCATCGCCTAACTTTCTTGTCAGTTTATAAAACGAACCGAGCGCTTTGGCAATCTTTGGTTGCTTATGATAATAGGAATTTTGTGGTGATGGTTTTAGGTCTAAATTCAATCAGCAATACATTACAATATTGTATTATTTTTGAGTAGCGAGTCGCACATTTCATAGTTACGTTTTATTTATGTAGGTAAATGAAATTCTTTTGAGGTGAATGACCTAATGAACTTGCGTAGCGTAATCGTAATGTATTCACATCATGTGTTAAAATTGTTAAAGTAAAAAAAAATCCTGCGGCTATACCTGGGATTATAATTTGATAATTTTTGGTATACGTACTACTAATGCGATACCCAGTATGTGGTTTCATTAAATGTCGCATTATCCCCACCTCTCTGTATATACCACATCCATCGATGCACATCACTAAACCCATTTTACGTAAAATTCCGAAAAACGCTGCAGATGTCATAATCCAACCAATGACAGAGCAGCACGCTACGTGGGAGCGAATGCTATTGGTTGAAAGCGGGAATATTCCAGAACAACCGAGTGACGTCGAGTGACGCATCCCCGCGCATATAAACTCCTTGTTGAAAACCCGACGCCATATTATTTCGTGAATAGAAGCCGTCAATCGCGCACGTTTCCCGAGTTACTCTACGAGTTAAGTCAACGACTGAGATAGTTATGCATAAAAAATCAAAAAGTAAGTACTCCTGATTTTTACACGCCTATATTAGCTTCACTTGTATGTTTGTATGTTTGTATATTTGTATGTTTGTATATTTGTATGTTTGTATATTTGTATGTTTGTATGTTTGTTTGTAACCGACTCCTTATAGCGCGATTTTGACCCACTTTAAACGATCAGATTTCATTCAAACTTTGCACACCTGTCAAGGACCGATGACAATGCAATAATTTCATAAATTTGTGCCATTATCCTTGCCAGGGTTACCAGGACAGCAAAAAAACTGTCACAAACTACGCTGATATACCTACGTCTCAAAATTCGAAACACCCTAGAAAATAGAAAATAAATAATAGTAAAAAAAAACTAAAAAACACGCTTCCATTGCAAGCCAAACTAAAAAGTACAAAATAATGGAAAAAAAGCGTGGGGTGCCTGATATCAATAAAAAATACCTTAAAAAGCACCCCACGCTTTTTTTCCATTATTTTGTACTTACTTTTTAGTTTGGCTTGCAATGGAAGCGTCTTTTTTATTTTTTTTTATTTTAAAACTACTGTGTGTGATATTAATTCATTTCAATCGCGTAAATATTAAATTGCCGTGGTAAATTCGGGTTGTTGCTAGGAGATTTTAGGCGGCGGGAATTTCCTTATTTCTTTCTGTTCTTTCGTGTGTTTTTACTGAAACTCAAGTAACTCTGCTTGGAGCACCCTAATTATGTGTTTAAAAAAGGAATAACGTAGATTTCAAGGTTCTGCGTGTGTGAATACTTCGGTTTCTTTGTCCGAGTAGGAATAGGTTGGCACGTGGTTCTACTAGCAGGTGTTTTACTCCCAAAGCTTCTAATTCTTGTTCTAATAACAGCGTTGAGTTTCCTCATGTGATATCCTCGTTAATAATTCTTCACCGCGTTCTGGAACGTTCCGTCCCCGCACCTTATCGATTCTTTGTGTAATGGCCGCCGATGCATTTTCCGCCTCGTAACGCCTAGCCAGTAACTAATGGGAGTTTCGATTTGAAAAACCCTTTATTTTTTCATACCTACAGATTTAGTTTCCCACGTGTGAATTAAAAGTACGTTGATACTTATTAGATAAGCACCTATCAAAATGGCGGCACTTAACCTATAAATGCGGTTTTCTCCATGCCCATTTATGTATTTAAGTGGAAAGGTCGTGTCATTCAGCCTATTTTAATACGAGTATTATTGTTTCAGATGGCAGCAACTAAAGCACCCGCTGTAGGTATTGACTTGGGTACCACATACTCATGCGTGGGAGTCTTCCAGCATGGTAAGGTGGAGATCATCGCCAACGACCAGGGCAACAGGACCACGCCCTCATATGTCGCGTTCACAGACACCGAGCGTCTCATCGGAGATGCCGCCAAGAACCAGGTGGCGATGAACCCTAACAACACAATTTTCGGTAAGTTTCTGTCGTCGCATACAAGTTTGGGACTACGATAGATGGTATAGGTATTTTGTTTGAATAAGTTCGAAACCAGGAAAGCATTCAGACTGATAACAAACCATAAAACAATGTCAATAAATATTTTACACAGGAAGCGCCGATAAAATAATCAGGCAGTTCGGCAACACGTGAATAGCGTGTGACTGCACCTCGCGATGCGGGCGCGGGGCGTGTCGCCGGGTCATTTACCGGTCGGTTCATATCCTAGTTACAGGAAATGGGTCACGCGATCAATACACAAGACCTAGTTCATTCTACTATCTATGACGTCACTGTTGAAACTAGGTCTCAGTTTAATTGCATTTCAACAAAGAAACATGAGAGACAACAAACTGATATTTTTAAAGCTAGGCTAGCTTAGTTAACATGGTCTAACTCAATTGATTACTGAGCCTCGAACGCAGCCTACATAGAAACAACAATAGAATGAATTTGTAGGTGTGCATGAGTCATTGCTAATACAGCTATGATCATAATTTCACTATCAGTGACTCATCTCCCACATTGTCATAATTTGTCATGTTTATAGATAATCTATCTTAACTAACTTCACAATTCGTAAATCTTGATGAGTCATCTAAACTCTTGTGTAGGGTAAAGTCTATAAAGGTCATGTGAAGAACAAGGGCATATAAAAACAGATGCAATAGGTTTAAATATCTTTTAGGTATGTTAGAAAAATGCTTTTCGTATGACTAGAGTCTCTGAACATATTGAATGATAAAAGTATTCTGAGAAATTATTTCACATGGATAAAATAAACATTGAATGGAATAGTATGTTTAACCTGTTCTTTTGCTTGTTACAGATGCCAAACGTCTCATCGGACGCAAATTCGAAGATGCCACTGTACAAGACGATATGAAGCACTGGCCCTTCGAGGTAGTCAGTGACGGTGGCAAACCAAAGATCAAGGTAGCATACAAGGGTGAAGATAAAACCTTCTTCCCCGAAGAAGTTAGCTCAATGGTGCTCACCAAAATGAAAGAAACAGCTGAGGCATACCTCGGTAAAACGGTGCAGAATGCAGTAATCACGGTTCCAGCGTACTTCAATGACTTACAGAGGCAAACCACAAAAGATGCGGGTACCATCGCTGGTTTGAACGTTCTCCGTATCATCAATGAACCGACTGCTGCTGCGATTGCATACGGCCTTGACAAGAAGGGCAGTGGAGAACGTAACGTATTGATTTTCGATCTCGGTGGCGGTACCTTCGACTTGTCCATCCTGACCATCAAGGATGGTATCTTCGAAGTAAAGTCCACCGCTGGTGACACGCATTTGGGAGGAGAGGACTTCGACAACCGCATGGTGAACCACTTCGTGCAGGAGTTCAAGAGGAAGTACAAGAAGGACCTCGCTACCAACAAGAGGGCCCTTCGGCGATTGTACACTGCTTGTGAAAGGGCAAAGAGAACTCTCTCTTCGTCCACCCAGGCTAGCATTGAAATCGACTCCCTGTTTGAGGGTATCGACTTCTACACGTCCATCACTAGGGCTCGTTTCGAAGAGCTTAACGCCGATCTGTTCAGATACACCATGGAGCCTGTGGAGAAGTCCCTTCGTGATGCGAAGATGGACAAGTCCCAGATCCATGATATCGTACTTGTAGGTGGTTCAACTCGTATTCCCAAAGTGCAGAAGCTCCTTCAAGACTTTTTCAATGGCAAGGAGCTTAACAAATCCATCAACCCTGACGAGGCCGTAGCTTACGGTGCCGCCGTCCAGGCTGCCATCTTGCATGGTGACAAGTCTGAGGAGGTGCAGGATCTGCTGCTTTTCGACGTGACTCCGCTGTCGCTCGGTATCGAAACCGGTGACGGTTTCATGACCACCGTCATCAAGCGCAACACTATAATCCCCACCAAGCAGACCCAGACATTCACCACCTACTCGGACAACCAACCTGGAGTATGCATCCTGGTGTTGGAGGGCGAGCGTTACATAAGCAAGTATAACAACGTACTCGGAAGGTTCTATCTGACCGGCATCCCTCCCGCGCCGCGTCACGTGCCTCAGATCGAAGTCACCTTCGACATCGACGCTAACGGCATTCTTAACGTGTCTGCCGTCGAGAAGTCGACTAACAAGGAGAACAAGATCACAATCACCAACGACAAAGGCCGTCTTTCAAAGGAGGAGATCGAGCGCATGGTCAATGAGACCGAGAAATACAGGACTGAGGACGAGAAGCAGAAGGAGACCATCCAGGCTAAGAACGCTCTGGAATCTTACTGCTTCAACATGAAGTCCACCATGGAGGATGAGAAGCTCAAGGACAAAATCTCCGACTCCGACAAACAGACGATCCTGGACAAGTGCAACGACACCATCAAATGGCTGGACTCCAACCAGCTGGCTGACAAGGAAGAATACGAACACAAGCAAAAGGAGCTGGAAGGCATCTGAAACCCTATCATCACCAACATGTACCAGGGAGCGGGTGGCATGCCCGGCGGTATGCCCGGTGGCATGCCCGGCTTCCCCGGAGGCGCTCCCGGTGCGAGAGGCGCGGCCCCCGGTGGCGGTGCCGGCTTTTACTGATATTGCAGTATTCAACTACAGTACAGTGTCTCCAATAAATGATTGAAACTCACTTCAGTATTTTTATTCCAGTTTAGTTTTACATTCATTCTGAGCACAACACATACGATATCTAAGATATCCTGCCTAAACTATGCCTGCGTTTAGCAGGCCAGTAGAGCAATGTCTGGTAATACTGTGGTACCTACACACCGAACGCAGTACAGACTGACTAACCTAGCCACGTAACTTAGATACCGCGATAATACATGTCTGATTCAATTTGATCAAGGCCCTGATTGAATACACGTGTCCGTTTCCAGGTGCTCTGTACCTAATTAGGTATTTCCGCTAGAGAGCGTTGTGTTGGCGTCGGTCAATTTTTGTTCACTGACACCAACACAAGTTGGCTGACGTCATTAGTTACCATATATTCGAGAGATGAATCTCAAATAACCTTTGGACTGTGGCCCAAAAAACTAGTAGGTTTCATAGGTAGGTAGGTATTAGAAATATAGCTACCTAACGAGTTGCAAAGCGGTCGAGCATTTTCGTGGATGATCATCCGACCGAAATAGCCACTCCCGAATAATCTTGACAGAGATAACACACGTTAGCACTTGTGTATCGTATGACGATCATTATGTTTCACGGCTTCATTCGAAGCGATTTATTGTTTACGTATTGTAGTAGCATCTCCATGTACCAGCCTTGCACGGATTTTAAGAGGTAAGTTAAAACTTTTTTTTTTTTTTCATTTCACTGGCAACACTCTATCAGGTTACCCCTACTTTTGCTCCCACTACACTATTTCTGTCTAACGGTCGGCAGCCATTTTAATATCATTCAGCGTTTCCGTGCTCAAGCCTTCGCACGTCTCCGCTCCTACAAATTAATAGTTCCATCTCCTCAAAATGGGAAAAAGGAAGATAGCAAAAACTGAAGAAGAAATACGGCGAAAAATACAAAAATTGCAAAATAAATTGCAGGCAACCACTAACCGCCGTATAAGCTTTTCATCCGGAGAAGACTTACACAGTAAGTTACATAATTATTATAAAACAATGATGCGAGGTTACTGAGTTTGGGTCTCCTCTGTCATTATTTAAAGTGATGCGTACTGCCATAATGGGGCTGATACTGTCAATAATCATTAATATAATACTTACTTACATAAGTGGTTTCTGCCTACCCCCATGGGAAAAAAGGCGTGAGGTTATGTATGTATTTTACATAAGTGATGCGAGGCTACCAAGCTTGGGTTTCCTCTGTCACGTTTAAATGTGATAAGTATTGCATTTATTGGCGAACGTATTCTAAAAAGAAACGATTTTCGCAGATTTTTCAGACCATCAACTAGATGTGGACTGTGGAATGTCACAAAACGAGGAAGCTTCCTTGTTTCAAGCTTCGCTGCTTCCTGCCTCGCCACGTGCCTCGCCACGTGCCTCGCCACGTGCCTCGCCACAAGCCTCGCCACATGTCACGCCACGTGCTTGTTCTCCGTGCCCTGCTTCGCCACCAGTAGCTCCACCACCGCTATACACCGTGTCACTGTCGCCTACACCCGGCACCTCAGCAGAAGCACAGCCAGAGGTGATTGAAGACCAAGACTTAGATGAAGACACCCTGCAGTTACTCGGCGATGCTCCAAAGACGGATATAACCATGGGTCCGCCTGTTCATAAGGACATTGCTAATCGTTGGCAAGACATCCTTACTAAGGGCTTGGCTAAGGATATAAAGGAAAAACTTTTAAAAAGTTATTTCGTCCCTAACAACTGTGACCTACTGCTAGCGCCAGCTCTCAACCCGGAAGTAAAGGCAGCTCTGCAGGATACTCTAGTAAAAAGAGATTCGGCCCTAATGTACAAGCAAAATCAGCTGGGTATAGCATTGTCAGCCTTAGCATCCGCTACTGACATGATTATTTCAAATGAAACGTCTAAACAAAAACTTTTAAAACCAATCAGTGACGCCTGTCGTATATTATGCGACAGTCATTTTTGGGAGACAAAAACAAGACGAAACTTTGTCATTTCATCTATTAATATAAATTTAAAGGACGCCTTACTTGAAACAAAAAGGGGTAGTTTCTTATTTGAGGAAAATGTTACCGACAAGATTAAGGCCGCCAAGACAATACAGCAATCAGGAGATGCCTTGAAACACGCCATAAGACCAAAATATAACAAGCCTAAGGGTATCCCAAAAGGACCAAATAAGGGTCATTTAAACTACAATCCTCAGCACCGCAAGACGGACCACAAGCCGAACAATACGAGGCGAGCTGCTCGCCCTGCGTATCGGCCGCCTCCACCGCCGCAAACCAGCGCGCGGCAGTTCGCGCCGCTACTCGTCCCCGACGAGGCCACAGCATCGAAAGTAACTGATCAGGTACTAACTGCTGGCAGGCTCCAGTATTTTTTCAAAAAGTGGTCAATCCTTACTACTGACAAAACGATTCTATCGTGGATAAAAGGGTACCAAATACCTTTTAAATGTTCACCATATCGTACTGATTCTCCTAATGTTTTTCCTAAGAACATTCAAGAAGCCCAAGATTTTGATCAATCAATCAAAACTCTACTAGATAATAAAGTAATATCTCGTTGTCATTCTGTTAAAGGAGAATTTATATCGAGTGTGTTTTTAGTGCCTAAACCAAACGGTGACAAGAGATTCATATTGAACCTTAAATGTTTAAACAAATTCATAGAGACCAATCATTTCAAGATGGAGGATTACCGTACAGCCTCTAAGCTTGTAACAAATAACTGTTATATGGCATCAATAGACCTAAAAGATGCTTATTTTTTAGTTTCCGTACATAAATCTCATCGAAAATACCTCCGCTTTAAATACAATAATACCCTTTATGAATTTAACTGTCTACCGTTTGGTTTATGCACTGCTCCATACGTTTTTACAAAATTATTAAAGCCAGTTATGGAATATCTAAGAACCCATGGAATGATATCAGTTGTGTATATCGATGATATCTTTTGTATTGGATCAACTTTTCAAGAATGTCAAAATAATGTTAACCTAACAATAACAGTACTTAAAAACTTAGGTTTCATAATAAACACAGACAAAAGCTGCTTACAACCGCAAACACTATGCAAGTTTTTAGGTTTCGAATTCGACTCGAAAAATATGTTATTAAAATTACCTTGTGCAAAAAAGACAAAAATTAAAGAAAACATTTCTAGCTTCTTGAAAAAGCGTAAATGTAAACTTCGTGAATTTGCTCGGTTGATAGGTTTATTAATTTCAGCTTGTCCTGCAATTCAATATGCATGGCTTTACACTAAACTTTTTGAACAATTTAAATATTCCTGTTTACTTACCAATCCTAGCTACGAACAGTTAGTTCGACTCCCCAACAGCTTACATAGTGATATGTTGTGGTGGTTAGATAATATTGATCATGGTTCATTTTCTTTAACTTGTGACCAGTATGATTTAGAAATCTTTTCCGACGCGTCCTGTACGGGTTGGGGAGCTTATTGCAGCACAGATGAATGTTTTGGCTATTGGAAAGATAGTGAAAGAACCCTACATATTAACGAGTTAGAGTTAAAAGCAGCTTTTCTCGCACTTAAATGTTTTGCCCTCGAATCGCATAATTTAAAAATACTATTACGAATTGATAATGTAACTGCCATATCTTGTATAAATCGCATGGGCAGCATACAGTTTGAACACTTGCATAATATCACTAAAGAAATATGGCAGTGGTGCGAAAGGCGTAGAATAACTATTTTTGCGTCGTACATAAACACTAAAGATAATTATGAAGCAGATCAATTATCACGCATGAAATTTCAGGACACTGAATGGGAACTAAATGATGATGTATTCAGCCAAATAACACAATATTTTGGATACCCTGAAATAGACCTTTTCGCGAGTAGATGTAATGCTAAGTGTCCCAGGTATATAACCTGGAAAAACGACCCTGACGCTTACGCAATCGATGCTTTCACCATTCCATGGAAAAATAGTCTATTCTACGCATTTCCACCATTTTCACTTATTACAAAAACAATGCAAAAAATTATTAATGACAAAGCAATTGGAATAGTAGTTGTGCCATATTGGCCGACACAACCCTGGTTCCCTGTTTTCCAAAAATTAATTTGTTCCAAACCGATCTATTTTGAACCAAATGTAAATTTGTTAACTTCTCCTTTCAGAATGCCTCACAATCTGCACCGCACCCTGAAATTGGTTGCCGCGAAGCTTTCAGGCAAACGTTATTAAAAAGGCATTTATCTAATAATTCAATTGAAATTATGTTATCATCATTATCTGATTCCACCTATAAACAATATGATGTTTGTATAAAATCTTGGCTACATTATTGTAATATACTATACATGGTTATGATTATTCCTCGGTTTCAGTTCCTATAGTCATTCATTTTCTTACCACAATTTTTGAAAAAGGGGCAAAATACGGTAGTATCAATTCATATAAATCCGCATTATCCTTGTTGTTAAGCAATGTGGCAAATGATGATAGAATTAAGCGATTTATGAAAGGAGTTTACAGATTAAGGCCTAGTAATCCAAAATATAATTTAACGTGGGATCCAACCACAGTTCTAAATTATTTAGCACAAAAATGGCCTAACACAGACCTTGATTTGGAAACTCTTTCCAAAAAGACTATAACTCTATTGGCTTTGGTGACTGCACATCGCGTTCAAACATTTTCATTAATAAAATTAGACAATGTTCAAGTGAATTCTGCTATTGACATAATTATAACAATACCTGATTTGATAAAAACTTCGAAACCAAACTTTTCTCAGCCAGTTTTAAGATTACCTTTTTTCAATGCTCGTCCTCAGATCTGTCCCGCTAAATGCCTAGATGTTTATATAAATAAGACTCAACCGCTTCGCAAAAATAATTATTTATTTGTAAGTTACAAAAAACCACACTCAAAAGTTTCATCACAAACACTTAGTCACTGGATAAAAGATACACTTTACAGCAGCGGTATAGATACGTCCATATTTAGTGCACACAGTACTCGTCACGCAGCCACATCCTCAGCCAATAGACTTGGAGTCAATCAAACCTGATTAGAAAAACTGCTGGATGGAGTGTTTCATCTTCTGTCTTCGCAAAACATTATAATAGGCAGGTTGTAACTGATCCTCATCTCTTCGCCACTACAGTACTTGGGGGTGGTCAGAATCTGTTACAAATTAAATACCTTATATTAGATTAAGAATTGAAGTCAATGATAACTACTTAGTTATAATAAAAGACACTTGTGATTACTCACCTGTTTTGTTTAATTTCACATTTTTGTCTCTGAACATCTACAATACGTAAACAATAAATCGGTTCGAATGAAGCCGTGAAACATAATTAGAAATCAAACGAACTTACCAAGTGAAGTTCGATGATAATTATGTGAACGGCTTCATTCGAAGCGATTTATACCCTCCCTAGAAAATTTAACTACCCTACCCTAGATAAATAAAAATGTGAAATATTTATTAGCTTTCAACAAAATGATATTAAAATGGCTGCCGACCGTTAGACAGAAATAGTGTAGTGGGAGCAAAAGTAGGGGTAACCTGATAGAGTGCTGCCAGTGAAATGAAAAAAAAAAAAAGTTTTAACTTACCTCTTAAAATCTTTGCAAGGCTGGTACATGGAGATGCTACTACAATACGTAAACAATAAATCGCTTCGAATGAAGCCGTTCACATAATTATCATCGAACTTCACTTGGTAAGTTCGTTTGATTTCTAATTTTCGAGAGGAACGAACTGTGTTGGCCCACTTCTGTCTACACGGCACTTTTTAAACCTTTTATTCCCACAACAATGACAAGCGGGCTTTTTTCACTGTTTTTTATACTCCAGGGGCTTCAACTCATTACGTTTTTATAGCCAGGGTGTATTTGTGACGAGCAAGGCAAAGTTCTCTTTAACAGAGTAGGAAGGAACATTTATTATTACACGCTCACATTTGCTTTGATGATTACTTACTAAAAGTTAAAATATGGTATTCAGCTACGTTCGATTAGACTTACAGCCGACATCAACGTGATTGTAAAAACGCTAGGAAGACGATGATGATAATCAAACAATTCTTTAACCCATTAATGGCCAAGCCTAGTTTAAAAACGTTACAGTTTCAAATTATTTACTTTTATAATGAGTGAAGTAGTAAGAATACAAAAAAGGAAAAAAAATCGTAATTTTTTTTTTCGCATTTTACGTCGTTTACACTTGTAGAAATCAACATAAAAGTTAGCCAAAATAAAAATAAAAAAACGATTATTATTATTACAAAAAATAATATATCTCATAATATTTTGCACATAACATGAGATATAGTTAAAAGTTTAACTGTGCCAAATCTGGTACAGCGGCCGTAAATGGGTTAAGTCTATGTTAACTCACAATGTCTTCCTTCGTCGTTCGTCTTTTCAACTGAAAGACGTCCACTGCTGGACATAGGTCTCCCCCAATTTGGAGGGGTTTGCCTTAATCGGCACGCTTTGCAGGCAGGTTGGCGATGGTGAAATGCATAGAGTACGCTGCCGCCATTCTCTAATAAGTCTCTTACGACACCCACGAAAAAAAATGGGATAGTGTTCTTTATGTCCGGTACCACACGGAACTAATTGTGTCTTCTCACAATTAGTTAATCATGTCATGAAATAACTAAGAAAATAAATACGGACATACTATGGTATTGAATATAGACGTGCAAACGTATCAAGTTCTGTTTCTGAAAGCGTCCGTAAACCTTCTCAGACAGATTCAAATATAGTAGGTGCTGTCTGCGCTGCTTACATTATTCTAAATGAAGATATAGCTGAGTTACCCCATTTTAGCTCTCAACAGTAATGCAAAAGTATAAATAATAATATACGATCTAAATGCCCACGACCATTATAGCCAAATAGAGTTAGGGAACTCGGATATAAATCAAGCATTAGTCTGTTTCGGTACCTATGATGCTATTTAGGTAAGGTCAATGTGGGCAAATCCGTCTACGGGGCTATTCCATACACATGCGTTTACTATTTATTCCAGAATAGTTACGCTGTTACTGGTTCGGTCTATAAAACAGGATCAGTTTTTAGTTATAACTATGATTCATACATGGAGCAAGGTTGTCTACAATTGTCAAAAAATGCATTTGAAGTTTAGTTGCGCTACGAACTCGAAACTCAAGTGTTGCGTGCCGCCGTTTCTTATAAGGTAAATATTCAATTTCACAAGTTATGACTTTCTGAGTATGCATAACATGTAGTTTAATAAGTGTTTCAACGGATTTTTCTATTTGTTTTGAATATAAACCAGTAGATACAGAAAGAATTGTTAAAAAAAATACGTATCCTCAAAATGTTCAAGTGGGAAAATCCGTCTAATTTCGAAGGGGCTAAATCGTCATATACCGGAATTACCCCATTGCAGATGTCGTCAACCTTTTTCATCGTTCCTATTTTTAGTTTTATACTTTAAAAGTCCACTGGTAACTAACAATTGGGTCTTTGAACTATTATTTTTTTGTGTTTAATTGAAAGATTAGGTATTTATTTGAACGAGGCAATACTCCTCCAGGGCAGCGACTGTGTCGCTGTCTCGTCTCTCGCATATCTGTCTCCTGTCTGTATCTCGATCGCGAACTGCCGCTCATACAGTATAGGTGGCGGTTCGCGCTGGAGACCGCGACAGGAGACCGCGACAGGAGATCGCGACAGGAGACCGCGACCGGAGATTGCTACCGTATCTATCTCCTGTCTGTGTCTCGCTTGCGAACTGCCGCTCATACATTGCCTAATGTTAAGTACTGTCGCGGTCTCCTATCGCGATCTCCAGTCGCTGTCTCCTGTCGCAGTCTCTGGCGCGAACTGGCAGCTTAACAATCGCAATTTCCTGTCGTGGTCTCCTGTCTCTGTCGCGGCACGAACCGCCACCTTTTTTGAAGTGAAAACTTCTTTAGCGGCGTTGAGCACTTTTTCTGTAATGGGTATAAAATCTTAAACTCGCGTCAGGACACGTGACCTGATCGAAAAAGCGTAGGACGGATGGTTTTAATTTGGAAAAGCGCCATCTATTAAAACGAATACGAATCACTTGGCTAGCCTTGGTTAGTATGGTTATGGAATCATAGATGACGCTAATATAAACTACTAAACACGAAGAGTTTACAGTAAAATATATGTCATTAAAAGTGTGTCTAATTCTAAAAAAATAAAATCGTAATATAGCATAAGCCATAAAATAAATATTACTTATGAATTAAATAATTGTAACAAATAACTTTTTCTAAGACAGCAACTCGATTATAGATGGCGCTCAAACTAATCATTCAATTTTTGAAGTGAAAACTTCTTTAGCGGCGTTGAGCACTTTTTCTGTAATGGGTATAAAATCTTAAACTCGCGTCAGGACACGTGACCTGATCGAAAAAGCGTAGGACGGATGGAGAGTAGACAGCTATCCCCTCTCTACGGCGCGGCGAAAATGTATGCCTGGGCCTACTGTTTCGTTTAGGCGGCGCAGGGCGCTTGCGCGAATGTTCGTCTATGTTACAGCGTGCCACGCGCATCCATGGATGGTGACAGCTGATGGCTCGACCGTCTGTGTAGTGATCACATTGTTGTGTATTCGTAAAATTCGTGAATATAAAGTGCTTAAAATATGGAAATTGAACAACAAATTATTCCCTAACCATTCCAAAATATCAAACATGCTCAACGTTAATAATCAAGTTTTCACTTCTGCCGGCACTCCCGGAGTGCAATTTTTTTTTTTTTTTTTTTGGATGGGAAATCATCAAATGACTTCTCCCGCTCTGGGCGGAGCAGGAGGGCGTGTCAGACTTTTACTGACTAAAACCCACCCGTGTTCCTTCAGTTGCCCATGTGCCAGGGTCACGGTATCTCTTTCGAACAATCACGTGACCCCGGCAGGCATCGGTCCTAGCAGACCCCTTCAGTACTGCTGACATCTCTTTGAGGCGCGCGTGGAACACTACGCGCCGTCGACCCGAGCTTGGTCCTTACCGGGCGGCGAGCTACCCATTGCTCGCCACCCGCAAGCTCGCGCCTACGGTTGCCGGGAGTCCGCAATCGACTCCCGGCGCCCGGGGCGTCTCCTCCTGCGGCGGCTAGGGACGTGAGGGCGCAGAGACTGCCACTCCCTCACGCGCCCCGCCTCCTCCTTCGCGAGCATTACTGCTTCGCAGAAGGAGGTGACGGCTTCCCATGCCCTCTCGCTCCGTACCATGGCTCGCACCAGGGCCGGACGCGAGAGGTCGCCGCCGTCGATCGCCTCCACGAGGACACGGCGGTGCTCCGACCAGGCAGGACACACTTCCACCGTATGCTCCACCGTGTCCTCTAGACGATCCTCACAATGGAAACACCCGGGCGTTTCCTCCCGCTTTATCCTGAACAGGAACCCACCGAAGCACCCATGCCCGGTGAGAACCTGTGTCAGGCGGAAGGTGAGGACGCCGTGGCGCCTCTCTATCCACTCCTCAAAGAGGGGACTTACCGCCGCAATTGTGGCGTGCCCTGCGCTGGGTTGCGACAATCGTACCCGCCATGTCGCCATGAGATCCTGCCGGAGCTCTGTCCGCCGTGCCGCGATTTGTCGCGGCAGCGGAGTTTCGCCCCGGCGTTTCGCATCCTCGCGCCACTCTCACATGTGGGCGAGGACCTTTGCCTCCAGATCCCATGGCGGCACTCCGGCAAGGAGGCTCGCCGCCTCGCAGGAGACCGTGCGGTATCCCCGGATTAACCGAATGGCCATGACCCTCTGGGCCGCACTCAAGCTGCGCGCTGGGCGCAGCCTCAATGAGGGCGCCCACACCGGTGCCCCGTAGAGGGCCATGGACCGCACGACCCCCGTGTAGAGCCTCCGGCAGGAGGCGTTTGGACCCCCCAGATTAGGCAGGAGCCGCTTTAAGGCAGCCCCAGCCCGCTCCAGTCTGGGAGCCAAACGTCGGAAGTGCTCGACGAAGTTCCACCGGCTGTCGAGGACAAGTCCCAGGTACTTCATCGTCGACTCGACGCCGCTGTGAACCCCTCCTACCGTGAGTTGGGAACCCGCAGGTGGCGTGTTCCGAGGACCATGAAAACCCATGGCCTCAGGCTTGTGCAAGGCCACCTCGAGTCCCAATTGCCGGATTCTTTCGACGATTGTCGCAACCCCGCGTGTCATTAGTTCGGCCGCCGCTTCGTGCGACCTCCCCTGCGCCAAGACCAGCGTGTCGTCAGCGTAGCAGACTACGCTGACGCCGTTAGGGAGGTCGGCGCGCAGCACCCAGTCGTAACCGATGTCCCACAGATGCGGCCCCACGACCGATCCCTGTGGGACACCGCACGACATCTCTCGCCGGTTCCACTCTCCCTGGTGACCGGGGTAGATTACGGCCTTATCCGACAGATAGGCCTCGACCACGCGACAGAGGTAGGTCGGCATCCGGTGATACCGGAGTGCCTCCCTAATGCAACTCCAGGGCAGGGTGTTGAAGGCATTGGCGATGTCTAGAGACACCGCCAAGACGACTCCACCCCGGGCCACTGCATCCCCCGTCGTGAGGGCTCGCACGCGCATGATGGCGTCCACCGTAGAGCGCCCCTTGCGGAAGCCGTACTGACCGTCCGACAAGTCCGGCCCCTCCCGCACCAGCCACCCGACGAGGCGGTCTGCAATTACTCTTTCAAAGAGCTTGCCCACCTCGTCGAGCAGCACGATGGGCCGGTAAGCGGACGGAGAGTCCGCTGGGCGCCCCGGCTTCTTAATGAGGACCAGTTTCCCCGTCTTCCAACGAAGTGGGAACTGGCCCCTCTCCAAGCATGCGCGTAGGAGCCCCCTGAGTCGAGGCCCGAGAGCCTCTAAGGCCAGGACCCAGGCTTTGCCAGGCAAGCCGTCGGGTCCTGGGGCGGTATTTTTGGCATTTAGCCGACGTACCGCCACTCTCAACTCTACCTCGGTCACCTCTGGGGCGTTGTCGTCGTCATCGGTGTTGTGGTCCGCATTAGGCACCGCAGGAGGCGGAGCCATAGGTGGGGGACTATGTTCCCCTCGCGAAGGGAACAGAGCGCTCACCACGCCCTCCACAAGCTGGGGCCGGAGACTCTGAGTAAGCGGGGGGGCCCATGGGCGGAGTTTCTCCCGGACGGCCTTGTAGGGCCGTCCCCATGGGTCCCTGTTCAGAGTCTCCAGCGACTCCTTGCGGGCCAGTCTTCTGGCCCTCAGGATCTCCTCTTGGAGGGCGGTCTTCGCTGCTCTGTACCCCTCATACAGCTCCGCCTGAATGGCTTCCGTATCCGGAGGGCGGATACGGAGCCTGCGGTGCCTGGTGTACCGGCATCGTGCCGCAACGCACGCTTCGCGCAACGTTGTCAGCTGCGGCGACCACCAGTACACCTGGCGCCAAGCCCGTCCTGGCTGGACTCGGGGCATAGCCACGTCACAAATCTCGGACATGGCCTCCCGGAACCACTCTGCCTCGTCGTTTATGTTAGCAGGCCTGTCTGGTGGTGACACCCAGGCCTGCACGATCGAGGCTTCCAGGAGAAGCTCCCGGTCCAGCTTTTTAAGCGCCCACCGCGGACCACACGGGGCCTGTCGGACCGGCGCGGTCGAGGTCTGGGCGGAGACGTCAAACCGGATATACCGGTGGTCGGAATACGTCTCCACCCCCTCCATCACGCGCCAGTCAATAACCTGCGGCGACAGAGCGGGACTGGCGAACGAAATGTCCACCACTGAATCGCCCCGCATCCGTACGCACGTAGGGACAGAACCCCGGTTAAGGACGACTAGGCCTGTCTCCAGAGCCCAGTCCTCCACCATCCTGCCCCGTGTGTCCGTATACGAGCACGGGGAGGGGACGGAACCCGACGACGACAACTTTCAACTCCGCAAGGGAGTTGTGGAACTCGGCGAGAGTTCGGCTCGGGGAGAAGTATACTCCTACCACAACAATCTCCCCGAACCGTGCTGCTACGCAACCCCGTCCCCTCTTGACAGCCTCGAGGGTCGGGGTTCCGGCGGCGGCCGACGAAATGAGGGTCACTGAGCCGCTCAGGTCCTCCACCCATTTCCGCTGATACATGGAACGCGGTTTTTGATGCTGCACAAAAAGGATTTAACGTTGTTAACAACTGGCTTCGACTTCACCTTTTGACTCTAAATAATGACAAAACAAAATTTCTGACTTTTAGTATTCGCCAACCATCACAAATCAGGAGTAACTACAGTATAGTGTCTCATCAATGCTCTCTAAATATAAATTGCACTTGCGAAACAATAGAACATGTTAATACCATTAAATATTTAGGAATTATTATAGACAGTTTTCTTAGATTTAAAGACCATAATATAAAATTACTAAGCGCTCGAGTCAGAAAGCTCATATATGTATTTAAGACCTTGAGACATGTTGTGGATGCGTTCTTATTAAAACAAATCTACTTTGCTTTATGCCAGTCTGTCATAACGTATTGCATCTCATCCTGGGGAGGAGCTCCAAAAACTATTATTAAACCTATTGAGATTGCGCAACGTGCTATCCTAAAGGTTTGCACTTTTAAGCCTCGATTATTTTCAACTTTTTTGTTGTACCAATATTGTGAAGTACTAACTGTTCGACAGCTCTTCCTACTTACTATCGTTCTAAGGCAACATAAAGATCTGAACTATGACCCCAACTATAAACGTAGGCGCAGAAATCAAATAGTGTGTACTCGTAAACACCAACCGCACACTTCTTTCATTAGAAGATTTTTTGTGTTTTTGGGTCCTTATATCTATACCAAAATGAACAATAACTTGCATATCTTTTCTCTTAACAAGAACCAGTGTAAACATAAGGTAAAGGAATTTCTTTTGACACTATCTTATGATGAGTCAGAAAACCTTTTAATCGTACCCGCGTAATCAGATTTATTTTAATCAATTTACTATCTTAAACGGAAATGCAAATACTAACTTTTTTACACATATTAAAACGCACACATACACCTACTCATCCGCACTCATATATTACACACACACACACACACGTACACACACACACCCCACTTACTCACACGCTACATACTCTACAAGTTCTACTACTCATTTTAAGTTTTATCAATTCTCTTTTTAATAGAATTACTGTGTATGAAAAATAATATAAATTAGTTTTAACAAAATTTGAAATGTTGGCTAAAAACCTCCCAGTCCGTTATCAGAGAGGTATGGCGCTGTAGTCGAGATACAGGTTTTTCACCTAGTTCGGCTACAGATGCAACCCTGTTATATTATTTTCATTATAGCCTACAATTTATTTTTCTTTACGCAAAATGGTTGTTGTAATGTTAATATTTTTTTGTGTCAATAAATAAATTATCTATCTATTATCTATCTACCCAGTCATCCCTGGGCGGGACAAAGTACGGCTCAGCGACCACGGCGATGTTAATCGACCACTGCGCCATGCTCTGGAGCAAAAGATCCTGAGCAGAGGCACAGTGGTTGATGTTCGCCTGGAGGAGGCGTAATGGAGCAGCCATTACTGACAGTCCATATCAGCCCCCTCCCGAGCCCCCTGTGAGGGCCCTGCTGTGGCGGTACCGGCAGCGACAGATGTGGTCGAGCCGGCATCGGCAGCAGCGGTGACGACGGTGGCGGAGGGCTTGCCCCTGCCCCTGGCCTTGGCGGGTGGAGCGCAGGCCTTACCTCCGGCTCGGTGATCGGCCGGCTTGCCAGCTGCCGCACATAAGTAGCAGTGCGGCATGGCATCGCACGCACCGGCCTTGTGACCGGGCTGACCGCAGCGGAAGCAGTGACCGCTGCGGTCTACCTCCGAGGTGCATGTCGCTCCTACATGGTTGCCCATTTGGCAGCGGAAGCACCTCAGAGGTCTGGGCTCCAGCAGTTTGACCTGCGCAGAAACCCAGCCCACCAGGAGCCTTCGGCCCTCCCCTGTTATTTTTTGGGCCGCCGTTACGGGACAGCTCACCGTTACGGCTCGCATCCCGGTTTTGTCAGGACGGATGGTGCCTGCCCTCACCTGCTCGGCAGAGCATTCCCCCGTCCTGGCAATGGCAGCCACCACCTCTGCCTCAGTTGCGCAGTCGTCCAGGCCCATGATGCGCATGTCAGCGCACTTGGTGGGCCTGGACAAACGGGCCTCGTCCACATCTAAGGACGCCGTGAGCCTTTCGGCCAAAGCGTCTGCGGTCGGGCCGCTGTCCGCACCCGGGACTTCCAGCATCCGGGCCCCAGTCAGAGTGACCCTTAACCGGAGGCCATCGGTAACGCCAAGCTCCTTGAGGTCCACCGCCGTCCTCGCTTTAGAGAGCAGGTCGCGATAGGTCACGCCCTTCTTTTCCGCTTCCGGCTGTAGTGTGATCACTACAGCTGCGGACTTCGGGGCGCGAAGCCTAGCCGCGATGCTGCTCTTCTTGCGCCGCTGCTGCCTCTTCTTATTTCTGGCCTTCCTTGCGGCCTTGCTCGCCTTCTTTTTCTCCCCGACCACTTGCCATTCGGCGGTGGCAGGAGGAGATCTAGCAGGCGGGGGCGGCATTGGCGGCCCTCTCACCTCCGTCGCTGGGGTCCTCGTGGGGGCCTGCTTGGGCCGGCCTTTTATCTGCCCCGACCCTTTGGCTGGGACAGACGCAGCGGCGGCAAACGAAGCCGCTTTCGGCTGGCCCGAAGCTGCCCTGGGCTGGGCCGAGGCTGCCTTCGGCTGGCTCGAGGCCGCCTGCGGCTGACCCGAAACCGGCCGGCTTGCCGCTAGCGGGGGGCACAGGACAACGGCCTCCAGAGCAGAAACCCTGCTCTGGAAGGCAGCGAGCTCCTGCCGCATCAGGGTTAGCCCCTGGTCCTTGGCAGGCAGGGGCACGCCCTGCCCATGCCGCGCTCCCCTCTGCGATGCCACCTGGGGGCCGGCTACTCGGAGCCCAGCCGGGTCCGCTCGGAGCTCCGCATTCTCCTTCCGGAGGAGCTCCATGGCGGCAGTAACGCGGGCGACCTCCACCCGCAGTTCTGCCACCCCATCCACCGGAGGCCCAGAGCGAATGGCCTTCGCTGCCGCCACGATGGTTTTTGTGGCTGCGGATATGGCCTTGTCCTTCGAGGTCTGGAGCCTCTTTAAGGTCGCCGCCTTGATGGCCGCAGCCACGACCTCCGCGAACTGGCCCATTTGCTCCGAGCCGCCGGCAACGTCCGACTCGCCACCGGAGGACTCTGAGGGGGCCCTACTGCTGATCCCCCCAGAGGGATGCCCCTCCATAGCAAGCCTCTCCCCTCTTTGGGTCGGTGCGGCTAAGCCTGCTTGGCTCGGCTCGCTGGCCTCCTTGGTGGGGAGTCCTCTCCCAGTGCCCCTCTCTTGGAGCCCCCCACGCCGTGATATTTTCCGGCGGGCCGAGCTCAGCCCGCCGTCGGAGGAGGACTCCTGTCCTGCCCCTGATTTTGGGCGCTTCTGTGAGAACTCACGGTTCCCTCCAGCAGCGCCCGCCACACTTCGCTCCGGGCTCGTACGCGAGCCTTTCGCGCTCGACGCGGCGTCGGACTCCGACCCCACATCACTCCCTTCCACTTGGTTGGTTTTTGGGTTTTTTTAATATTTTTCCATATCAGTTCCCACGAGTAAAAACTTTCTATACACAAAATTCAGTGGTTCGCACTAGTGACTAATTAAGCTACCCATTAGTCAAGCTGTCAACCTCCCTCACGGTGCGCCGCCGCTTGGAGGTTTGGGGTGATTTTTTATAGAGGTTTTCTACCTCGCGGCCCGGGCGATTAAGCCAAGACCCTCGACCCCCGTCAAAAGTCAGAGACATGACCGTGACAATCTTCGGGGCTACGAGACTAACGGTGGCAGAAGGCGCACACTCCTTCTTGCCTGCCCGGCGGCAGTGTTAGTGCACACCGAACCCGCTCTAACTCCACCGCTGTGCGCCTCTGCTAAGAGCTCAGAGGGACACACGGTGGAGCGTTCCTCTGACAGGACATTAGCGTACGGGCACCGAGACCCCTTAGGCACAGAGTACCTAATGGGGAGTCCTTGCCCGCACCCCAGGATGCACCGTCCCGGAGATTGGCCTTCCCCCCGGACGTATCCATAAGGGAACTCCAACCCACGGGCACACGAGGAGGTTTCCTGTACAAGCACCCCAACCGCCACCTTTAAGGTGCAATCACCTTAATTCAATTTTTAGTACAACATGTGAAGTGCAACGTTGTTACAATTATAAAGCTCTTATACCTAACCGAATTCATTAAAAATAACCCTGTTTATTTAAGTTAATACCATAAATACCATTGTCATAATAAGATAGGATTGTTTCAATGTACCTGAAAAATTAAACTGATACTGTAAAAATATTTAGTTTTCAAACTTTTTAGAAAGGTTTAAAGTCCCTGGTTATAAAAATAGGCCGGATTAGCCCCCAAAAAAGATTTTAGGGAGTAAAACGTAAAATAAACCTTATTTTTACGATATTGCAAAACATTTATCTTCGTCATCTGCATTTACTTGTTTATAAATTACATACCTTGATAAAACGGCGTAACTCGAGGCAAATTTGCTACTAGACGGATTTGCCCCCAATCCTCGGGAAAATCCGTCTAACGACCGACTTTTAAAAAAACCTTATTAGTTACATGTGGAGGCCTGTGTTGTTGTTTAAAATGGATGTGTATACAAGACAACAAAATTTTCTATCGCTTACAATCATCAAATTTATATTAAAGTAGTAAGTGTACCAGTTTTAGTTAACCAAATTCAACTTTCAAAAAAGTATGACGGATTTGCCCACATTGACCTTAGGTAATAAGGTAAACTGTGGGCCAACCACCAGCTCTTAAAACAGTATTATTATAATCTTACTTTGACTTTTCGTACCATAACCTCCTTAAAATAAGGTTATTATAAGGTTGTAATAATGTTGTTTTCTTAGCGGTTTTGGTGACGTCACCTCTAAAACTTCATTCAATTCGTACCACGACGTGACTTTTGACAACCAGCAAGATTGTTTTTAAGTATGTCAAATTAAGCAATCATAAAAAAGTTCCTCGGACTCGACGGAAGTATTCTTGTTTTGCAATTTTATTATAAAAAGAAACATTTTCGTGTCATATAAAGTAAGTAAAATGTATTTATTTATGTAAACTTGCCGATTGAATTGTGTATCAAGAGATCTTAGTACATGGGTAGTAAATTTCTTGGTTGATTCTAGATGGCGAATGCATACGACATATTTGAGTTTTTGGAAGCTGATAACGCAGAAGCCAATTGTGCAAGAAAGCGGGGTCGTATGCAGATTCGTAAGGAATGCGACCCTTTCAATTTAGATGAAGCGGAGTTTTGCCATTTCCTTCTTGAGTACTCCTTGGCTTGCAGAGCGATTGTGAAAATTCCCATAGTATCTCTAGCTGCCGCGAGGAAACGCGACTAAACTCTTCGGTTGCAAAATTAATAACAAAACACCAATCACTGAGTCTAACGACATATAGTTTACATAAACATTATAGAAAAATATTTCCTTGTTTTAAACTTATTCACTGAGTTACGGTGTTTAAACTTCCCTTGATTCCATGTTGATTTTATAGGCAACTGGCTTCTAAAATGCTGGCGACACACAGATCTTATGCAATTAAGATAAAATAAGTTCAACCACTTAGAAAATCACTAAAATTACATCGAGTTTCAAATTTCGTTTGCACTACACACTCTTAAACACAGCTGATAAAAACACAATTTGTTCCGATTCCTATCATAGCACAACCTAGCCACAGCGTTTTAAAATTTTCAAATCATTTTTTCTCAGTTTTCAAAGTATAATCTTTTAATATTTGTATTAATTTCATGAAAATTACTCTTAACAATTATCTTTTTATACAAAGTAACCTTTTTATGTAAAAAAATGATAATAGTTTGCTTCGAAAGCTTACTTCATATTTGGGATTCGGACCGACGTGTGAAAGAGACAGCGCTATACAGTTCAAATAGCGTTGTTTCTTTTCTATTATAGCAGGCAATAGACAAATCTTTCAAATAGTTCGTTCTTCCTCAGCACTAAGCAGGATTAAAACAAATTGAACGATGAAGGTCATGGTACGAATATGAGTAGGTAATGTTAATACAATCTTGAAACAAAACTTTCTTGAAATAACCTGGGCTTCAAAATATTAACTTATTTGCAGACTCATCGTCCGCAATTAAAATTTATATGTTGCCAGCCAAACCCGATTTTAGGATAAACTAGTTTCACCTGGGCAAAACCAGTTCTCCCTATACGCGATAGACCAACCAATATAACCGTAAGCAGAAAAGAAACAGCATGTTCAGCCTACTACAGTATAAAAAGTAGCGATGTAGTGTCACGGTATCATTCCAATGTGAAACTTTAACCGTTGTAAACTGTCACACATAAACTTGTAGTCATAATATTGATGAGAAGGGAGAACTGGTTCGGCCTAGGTGTAACCAGTTCCTCCCAAAATCGAGTTAAACATATATTACAAAGATGACGATTTAGCTAGTTAATTTAATAATTCATCATGTTTATCAATTCCTACAAGCCTCTATAGCGCATGTCAAAACACGTGTTCAAGATAAACCTAAACTTAGGTATTGTTGGTAACAACAGGAAAATTCTAATTATACCGTTTACCTCCTCGCAACTCGCACGTTTCCATGAACTGGATTAATTTGTGATTCTGCAGGAATCCTAATTACATATGTGTCGTCATGTTCTTCTGCGCAGGAGAGATCAGGAGCTACTTTACTGTGCGACTAAGTCGCTGTACGCGCTAATTATATTAATAACATTCAAAGCTTATTTCGTTAATGAAAGCAAGAAAGAATTACATAATATCACGCCTTGTTTAGGCAAAGGTGTACCTTACCTTACCTACCACGAAGCTGTTTGATTTTGAACTGCTTGCATGTCCAACATGTATTAATTTGAAACATTTATGGGCGTTTTATTTAAGTTATTTTAATTTAGTCATTATGTATCTTAATTGCCGCGTATTAAATCTTAATCAAAATTGTTTTAACGTAATACAGCGCTGCCATTTGCAAAAAACCGGCCAAGTGCGAGTCGGACTCGCGCACCGAGGGTTCCGTACAAACCTGCAGGTATTCACGGTTTATGCATAAGGTTTATGTTTATGAAATTAAATGCATTTTTTAAATTTTTATATTTGAGTTGACTGAATGAAAGGTAAATTGTGGTTTACGATTTATGACGTATTAAAAAAAAACTACTTACTAGATCTCGTTCTACCAATTTTCGGTGGTAGGTAGTTTACATGGTAATGTACATCATATACAGTAGAGTCCGTTTAGTACGACTTCGCATGTAACGACCAACCGCTTTTAGCGACGTAAGTATAGGTGCGTGTTTGGTTTTAATACTTACAAGCCACTATGAAATGTACATCCGTTTATAGACTCCGCTTACAGCGACCGACCGCTTTTAACGACGGAATTTCACAGAAAATTGTCCGGTTACAACGACGACGAGCGTTAACGTGTTTACAAATAAATCGTAGGTAAGAAACTATCTCCGCCCCGCGCTTCCCCCTTGCCTGCACGTCGCTGATTCAAATCTTGGGCCTGGATGTAAAAAAATGAAATTGGTGTCTATTGATAGGTACTATGTTATTAAACAATCACTGAAAATTTTGCAGGTTTTGGCAATCTGAGAACCGAGTTAAATAAGATTTAGGAAAAGTGAGGTTACGTAACAATCCTACACTTAACAGCTGATTTTTGAAGTGCGATTCTCATTCTTTAAAATACAGTTGGGGTGTTAAATATAAAGAATATTATTATAATTCATCATCATCATCAGCATTTTAGCCGAAAGACGTTTACTGCTGGTCATAAGTCTTCCCCGATTCGGGGGGGTTTGCCATAATCGCAACGCTTAGCAGGCGGGTTGGCGATCGCAGTGTGGTCGCAAAATGCATAGAGAACGCTGTTGCCAATTCTAAGTCCTTTAGTCGCCTCTTACGACATCCACAGGAAGAAATAGGATGGTGCTATTCTTTACTATTCTCTCTATTCTTAATCATTATATAAGTATTTATAGAAGGGCTGGTGGCTAAGTAATAACAGCCGCATGGGTTAACCGAACTGATTAAGCTACGCTTGCCGCGGTTGGTCCGTAGATGGGTGACCATATTTACATACCAAGACCCTTCCGTACCTCGGAAAGCATGTTAACCCATTCACTGCCACTTAAATTTTAAAAACATCACCTGGGTGCCACTTAATATTTTTCCTTCACCAAGACCTTCACAGCACCAACCGTTTTTTCTTTACCAAAACAAGAATGACAGTTCGAAGCAAAAACCAACAGTTTGTCCACATTTAACAATTGTTTCTAGCCGTGTATGTTGGCAAATATTTAAATAAATTCTATCATTTTAAAGTAATTCCAAAAAACGTCCTAAAGTACGTTCAACGCATATAGTACGTTGGTGGCATGACGTAGTTATCTCGCTCAACGCAAATGGTGCGTTGGTGGCAACGAATGGGTTAAGCCGTTGGTCCCAGCTATCTTTCGTAGATCTTAGACAGTCGTTACGGGTCATCAGAAGCCCAGTCTGACAACCAGTCTTACCAAGGGATATCATATTACCCAGTAACTGGATTGTGGAACTCAGATAGGCAGTCACTCCGTGTAAAATACTGGTACCCAGCTGCATCCGGTTAGACAGGACGCCGACCTCAACATAATTGGGGACAGGCTAAGCAGATGATAATTTATATAGGTATTTCTAGAGTGAGAAAATAAAAATGTTCTTTAGTAATATTTTTTATTTATCTTCATTTATGATTAAATTGTCATCTAGAAACTGTGCAGGTGGTACTATATTATCTTGGTACCTAGCCCAACTAAGGTACCATATTATTTTCATAACAAGAGGTGGTCTTTGATCCAACTACCAGCAAGCTTGGCAAACATGGTCACTGCATTTTATCTGAAAAATGTAAAAAGTGGTTAATAACAGATAACATGATTAAGTACTTTTAAAAAATCTTGGTCCAATAGTTACTTAGTTCTATATAATGTATCTACATGGGCGTTTTAAATGTTTACCTATACTTTATTATATTAATTAATACCGAACTACCTGCTAAATATCTCAAATATTATGTTCACTGATAACATGTGTGATTATTGGAGAGCAAGGAATACTGTCCTACCGTGATACAGTTTATACTATGATGTAGTACAGAGGTCAGTGTGAATTACTCTCTAACAACCAAACAACCATTTACGTTTGATATGAGATCTTATTTGTTTGTTTTTTATAGGTACATATAACTCATTGTACCTAAGGTTGTTATTATGCTACTAGAAATAAGAATGTTGCCCCTAAAACTAAAAATATTGTAAAGATTGCAAGCCAGCGTGGTAGACGTTGGTGAGGTAAACAAGAAGTAAGTACTTACAGATTGTGGTGTACGCCATTGACGAATTACTGCTAATATCATTTCGTCATCCAAATCTCGACGATCTGTTGTATTACAGCTATTAGTCGCTATGCGACAATTTACACAACGATCCATGGTGTCGCTTTCCAATCGGTAGGCTGTTCGTAGAATCCAAAATGACAAGTCCAAGTCCAACGTTTAAGCGGGGTTCTCCGTGTTGGGTATGGTGGCAAGGCAAGGGTCATACAAGAAAGTAGCTCCGAAGTCCGTAGAATGAAAGCAGGGGTCGAGGAAACATCAATAAAACTATGGGTGGAAAAACACGATACGCACATGCAATAAACATTTTTTTTTTTTGGTTCTTTTCGTCCCTCTTTGGGACAGGCAAAGGGAGCTGAGCCCATACAGCCAAGTCTGATTTAGTTTTCTTGTTCTTCCAATTCTTCTTTTTTTTCTTTCTTGTCTTTCTATAATATAATCAAGGCCGAAACCATGTCTTCTTTATTCAATGTCTTCGATATCCAATAGTCAGGCCGAAACCAAGTCTTATTTTTATCAATGTCTTCAATAACCAATAGTTAGGCGTAAGCCAAGTCTTCTTTTAATATATTCAAGTTCAGTACCTTTTGTTAGACCGGAGCCGAGTCTTCTTTCATGTTTTATTTAATATTATCTCAATATCTCAATATCATATAATTTTATGTCAAAAGTGTAGTAGTTGTCAAATTCAAATTTCATCAACAGTTGATACAATAAAATCGTAAATTGGTAAAAAACAATCTTTTTTCGTCAAAAGTTGCTGAAGCGAGCGCGGGATATCTTCAGCATTTTCATAAATACCTAGCAGGCGATCAACTAAAATGATCCTTTGAAGAGCAAAATTAGGACAATCAAATACAATGTGATCCAATGTTTGTATAGCAGAATTACAATAATCACAATTTGGGGAAGACAGAATGCCAATTCTAAACAGATGTGCATTAAATCGACAGTGACCTAGCCGTAGACGACAAATCGTTGTATAAAACTTTCTGTTCCGATAGATATTTCCTCCTGTAAACCAAGGAGGAGAAATCTTTGTTTTAATTTCAGCTAGCCACTTTCCTTTGGTTTCAACTACATGCTGCCAGAAATTGTGAAATTCACGTGCCAGTTTTGATTTGAAATAAGTCAACGCATCTGAATTTGGAATGGGCTTATGCAAAATTGGACATTCCTGATGATGATTAACAATGAATTTAGCCAGGTAATCAACTTGTTCATTTCCAACTACCCCGATATGTGAAGGAGTCCAGAAAAGGACGATATCTTTGAACTTATGTAAATTATTGTATTTTTCTCTGATATTATAAATTATGTAACTTGTTTTTGCATTACAACTGGGATTTTCTAGTGCTCTCAATACACTCATACTATCAGTGATAATGATCCATTTATTTTCTTGCCTAGTCTCAATATACTCTAAAGCACTGAGTATTGCCATAGCCTCTGCTGTATACACAGTTGCTACTGAAGACAACCTATTTCCAAACCCACTTCGAGCCTGAATGTCATAAATAGCCATAGATACAGCATTATCATTTTTTGAGCCATCTGTGTACAATTGATTGTAACCATTCCATTCCTCAAGCATTCTGTAAACATCCTCTTTAAACTTCAAAGATTCATTAATTACTATTTTAAATGGACAATACTTTGATTCATAGGAATATAAATAACAAGGCCAAATGGAGCTAGAAAAATAATTTTGATTAGAACAATCTTTTAAAATTTCAGATAAACCTTGTACTAGAAAAGGGGGATTGATCCCATTAATAGCCTTCTTTAACTGCGATAGAAGAGGATGATCACTGATAGAAGAAATCTTAATGAAGAATTTTGTTCTGAGGTAATTGAATCTAATTATCAGTGGAGGCAAACTACATTCGACTTGCATTGACACTATAGGTGTTGAACACATAGCTCCCAAAATAATACGTAAGCATCTATTTTGCACTTTTTCTAGTTTTTCTACTAGTTTTTGTACACCACTATAGCAAAAAAATGCATATTCGAAGTGACTTCTTACTAAGGACTTATATAAAATCAGTAATGTCCCTGGATCAGCACCCCAATAAGTGCCAGCGAGAGATTTCAAAATATTGCAAGCTTTTAATGCTCTGTTTGCTAAGTAATCAACATACACATTCCATTTAAAATTACTGAGAAAAGTAACACCTAAAAATTTTACGGAACTATCCACTAACATAAGGCTATTATTGTAATAAATTTTAATACTAGTAGAACCAACAACATTTTTGGAAAAGACAACAACCTTACTTTTCTCATAGCTGACCTCCAAACTGAGACTTTCAAAATAATGTCCCAATTTTTCCAAGCTAGCATTGAGTTTTGTTTCAATGCTGTTAAGGTTTTCTCCTGAACAATACACAACCAAATCATCAGCAAATTGTAAATTACAGACATCACTACCCAGCACATTATTTAATCTAGCAATATATAAAATAAATAATAGAGGACTTAATATTCCTCCTTGAGAAACTCCTCTATAAGAATACCTAGGTCCTATTAATTGATTATTGACTTTTACATACAATTTACGTTCATTTAAAAACTCAAAAATCCAACTTACTATTTTTTCAGGAACATTTAGTGAAAGGAGAATGGATGACAATGTACTTAAATTTACATTATTAAAAGCACCAACAATATCGAAGAAAACAGATCCCAACATTTTATGCTCGACAAGAGCACTGTGTATATCCAGAGATAAATGACTAAGACTTTCCCGAGCAGAACGACCACATCAAAAGCCAAATTGATTGTAAGGTAGTAGACTATTACTTTCAATGTAAAATATCAAACGTTGTTTTAGAAGCTGTTCAAATATTTTACCAACACACGAACTTAGAGTAATAGGACGATATGAGTCAGCGCTGTTAGGGTCTTTACCCTGTTTCAGGATAGGTATTAAACAATCTGTTTTCCATTCTTCAGGAATAATAGAACAATGCCAAAGTGAATTCAAAATATTTAAAAATATAGACAAACTGTGTGAATTTAATAATTTTAACATTTTGTATGAGAGCCAATCTAAGCCACATGCCGAATCTCTTCTTGATCTTAAAGCAGATTTTAGCTCTTCAATAGAAAAAGTTTCCACCATGAAATTATTTGTGCAATTTTGTAAGTTATTGTGACTGACTGTGTAAAAATTTTGAACTGAATCAGGAGTATACTTATGCAGAAATTGAGAGATCCATTCATAACTAGAAAACAAACTGCTATTTGTAGAAACATTTTTTAACTTCCTCATTTTTGCCCAAACTTGACTCATTGGAGTGAGTCTATTAACAGAATGACAAAACTCTAACCAACATGCACGACGCTCCTGTCGTAGGATACGTTTTTTTCGGGCTTGCATATGTTTGAAACTTATAAAATTGTCTAGACAAGGATTTGATTTAAATAAGATGTATGCTTGCTTACAATCTTGTACAGCTCTAGTGCACTTCTCGTTCCACCAAGGGAGTCGAAGCTTCCTCCTAGATCTGCGAGAGTCACAAGTGGTATTGTTTTTATTAAAACTGATTACTGACATCTGAACTGCTTGTAGAATTATTGAACAAAAATTATTATATGTATCAATATGACTCGAGTTATTATACTGAAAACTTTCCATCATGTCATTTACAATCTTTTTATAAATAGACCAATCAACTAATTTCAGATTACAATGAAGAGGAATATTTGAAACATTAGAAGGATCCACATCATTAGCAGTATCTATAACATATTTTGTAATGGTAGGCAAATGATAGCTGCCTATAGAATCCTGATAAACCTGCCATTCACAAGACAAAGCCAAGGAAGAAGAAACCATAGTTAAATCAAGACCATTTGGTCTCCATAGATGAGACCCTACAGTAGTTGGCTGACCATCATTTAAGAGTATCAAGTCATTTTCATCCATGGAATTCATTATAGCTCTGCCACGAGAGTCGTCACTACAACAACCCCAAAAAGTGTGATGGGCATTAAAGTCCCCAGCAATTATCAATGGTTTAGGTATACTATTTATTAGTGAATCAAATTTGTTCTTTTCAAAAGTAGGACTGCAATTTCCAGGACTGTAAAAACTAACTACTGAAATGTATTTGTTATTAATTTTAATTGCAATATTTTGAATAGAATCGTCAAAATATGTGTCTAATAATCTAAATTCAATGCCATTACGTATAAATATAGCAACACCATTGTGATCATTACCACAATCATTCCTAACTGTGGTATAGCCACGAATGTTGTATTGTATGTGTGGTTTTAACCATGTTTCTGAAACTAAAGCTAAATGTATGTCATTATTATAGAGAAACTGCTGAAACTGTAGTTTATTACTTAGCAAACTTTGTGCATTCCACTGAGCAATATTTAAAATTTTGTTAGTGAATTTTATATTATAATATTTTTACCTTTAATAGTCTCTCTAATAGCAGATGTTATAGTTTGTGTACAAATACTTTCATTTTGTGTTTTATTTAACTTAATCAAGTTAACAATAGATTCTGTCAACAAACTTAATGCTGTGCTATTAGACAACATCAAGTTTATAATATCTGTCGAATGTTCCGATTTGTTCAGTGATGGGAAATTAGCTTTATTAAATAAGTCCGAAAAAGGGGTTTTCGATGTATTTCTGCTTTCAGCAATCTTTCTTTTCTTAATGGGACATTGGCCAGATATGGATAAATGATTACCTTTGCAATGAACACATACAGCTTTTTCAGCAGGTACAGAGCACTCCTTGAAGGAATGACCCTCAGTACATACTGAGCATCTTTGCGAATTTTTACAAAATTTGGCTAAATGCCCAAAACGTAAGCAACGGAAACACTGCTTGACTGGTGGAATATAGGGCAGTACTGAAAGCCGCCACATCTTAATATGAACGTAATCTGGTAAAGATGTAGATGAAGCAAAAGTAATAACTACAGTTTGGGTAGGCTGTAGTTCAGATGAGCTACCTACTCTAACTTTTTTCATTATTCTTCTAACGCTTATAATTTTTTTTGAACTTGATATTGCCTTAAAAATTTTTTTGTTTGACATATCCGTAGGTACTGACGTGATAACTCCAGACAATTCTGTCGTTCCAGCCGGAATCGACGCTTTGATCGACTGTTCTTTCAGAAAAGTAACATTGTCCAAGAATGAATTGGCTAAATTCGGGCGATCGAAAACTACGCCGATTTTGTATCTGTTAATTTTTTTCAAGTACCTAATCCCTTTAACAAATCTAGTGAAGCATCCACTCAGGTACATCATATCTCTTTGGCCTATTGGTTGTTCTTCATTTGTGCTCTCGATAAATACAATAAAGTCATACCCAGCTACGGCATCCTCAGGGTACCTGCGACTGTAGTCTGTAACCCTATACGGGGCATACTTCTCTGTAGCCTTTTCTTCCGCAGTGCAGGAGTCAACGTAGTCAGACTCACTTGTCTCCGAAGATGAATCCGGAGGACCAGTAACAATTTCTTCACCAGGATCTTGTTTGGGTTTTTTTCTTTTCTTAGGCATCTTAAATCTTGTTTTATAAACTAAGTTAGTAGAATAAAAACAGGAAAATATGTACAAACTAAATTAAAATTAAAGTAAAATTACAAGAAGTAAAAAAAAGACCGCCTATTATTTCAAGGTTCCCGCGCTTTTTTTCAGGACCATAGAGTGATAATAAACAAAAAAAAAAAAAAAAAAAAAAAAAAAAAAATGAAAAAAAAAAATGAAAAAAAAAAAAAAAAAAAAAAAAAAAAACATGCAATAAACAATATGAAACGAGTGAGTGTCAGCGTTATGTCATGCATGATGATGTATGTCATGTCAGAGTTAGCACAGACTAAACATACATTAATCGATTAACAAACGTGGATCAATATATGTTAATTATATAAATATTTAATTGGTTTAAGCTGTGCAGTATGTTATTTCTAATACATTTCATTATTTTAATTGAATTAATAATCTGGTGAAGGCATCTTCTTAAATAGTATGAACGTTAATCGATTATAATTTAATCGATATTCCATTTACTTGGGAACCTTAACTTAATTTTAGGATTTCTCATTTTCCAGATTGTAAATTGAATCAATACGTTACGTTCTCCACTGCCCTTCTTGTCAAGGCCGTATGCAATCGCAGCAGCAGTCGGTTCATTGATGATACGGAGAACGTTCAAACCAGAGATGGTACCCGCATCTTTTGTGGTTTGCCTCTGTAAGTCATTGAAGTACGCTGGAACCGTGATTACTGCATTCTGCACCGTTTTGCCGAGGTATGCCTCAGCTGTTTCCTTCATTTTGGTGAGCACCATTGAGCTAACTTCTTCGGGGAAGAAGGTTTTATCTTCACCCTTGTATGCTACCTTGATCTTTGGTTTGCCACCGTCACTGACTACCTCGAAGGGCCAGTGCTTCATATCGTCTTGTACAGTGGCATCTTCGAATTTGCGTCCGATGAGACGTTTGGCATCTGTAACAAGCAAAAGAACAGGTTAAACATACTATTCCATTCAATGTTTATTTTATCCATGTGAAATAATTTCTCAGAATACTTTTATCATTCAATATGTTCAGAGACTCTAGTCTAGTATATTGGATATCATCATGAAAATGTAGTAAATACGAAAAGCATTTTTCTAACATACCTAAAAGATATTTATACCTATTGCATCTGTTTTTATGTGCCCTTGTTCTTCACATGACCTTTATAGACTTTACCCTACACAAGAGTTTAGATGACTCATCAAGATTTACGAATTGTGAAGTTAGTTAAGATAGATTATCTATAAACATGACAAATTATTCCTAAAAGCCCAATGTGGGAGATGAGTCACTGATAGTGAAATTATGATCATAGCTGTATTAGCAATGACTCATGCACACCTACAAATTCATTCTATTGTTGTTTCTATGTAGGCTGCGTTCGAGGCTCAGTAATCAATTGAGTTAGACCATGTTAACTAAGCTAGCCTAGCTTTAAAAATATCAGTTTGTTGTCTCTCATGTTTCTTTGTTGAAATGCAATTAAACTGAGACCTAGTTTCAACAGTGACGTCATAGTTAGTAGAATGAACTAGGTCTTGTGTATTGATCGCGTGACCCATTTCCTGTAACTAGGATATGAACCGACCGGTAAATGACCCGGCGACACGCCCCCGCGCCCGCATCGCGAGGTGCAGTCACACGCTATTCACGTGTTGCCGAACTGCCTGATTATTTTATCGGCGCTTTCTGTGTAAAATATTTATTGACATTGTTTTATGGTTTGTTATCAGTCTGAATGCTTTCCTGGTTTCGAACTTATTCAAACAAAATACCTATACCATCTATCGTAGTCCCAAACTTGTATGCGACGACAGAAACTTACCGAAAATTGTGTTGTTAGGGTTCATCGCCACCTGGTTCTTGGCGGCATCTCCGATGAGACGCTTGGTGTCTGTGAACGCGACATATGAGGGCGTGGTCCTGTTGCCCTGGTCGTTGGCGATGATCTCCACCTTACCATGCTGGAAGACTCCCACGCATGAGTATGTGGTACCCAAGTCAATACCTACAGCGGGTGCTTTAGTTGCTGCCATCTGAAACAATAATACTCGTATTAAAATAGGCTGAATGACACGACCTTTCCACTTAAATACATAAATGGGCATGGAGAAAACCGCATTTATAGGTTAAGTGCCGCCATTTTGATAGGTGCTTATCTAATAAGTATCAACGTACTTTTAATTCACACGTGGGAAACTAAATCTGTAGGTATGAAAAAATAAAGGGTTTTTCAAATCGAAACTCCCAATAGTTACTGGCTAGGCGTTACGAGGCGGAAAATGCATCGGCGGCCATTACACAAAGAATCGATAAGGTGCGGGGACGGAACGTTCCAGAACGCGGTGAAGAATTATTAACGAGGATATCACATGAGGAAACTCAACGCTGTTATTAGAACAAGAATTAGAAGCTTTGGGAGTAAAACACCTGCTAGTAGAACCACGTGCCAACCTCTTCCTACTCGGACAAAGAAACCGAAGTATTCACACACGCAGAACCTTGAAATCTACGTTATTCCTTTTTTAAACACATAATTAGGGTGCTCCAAGCAGAGTTACTTGAGTTTCAGTAAAAACACACGAAAGAACAGAAAGAAATAAGGAAATTCCCGCCGCCTAAAATCTCCTAGCAACAACCCGAATTTACCACGGCAATTTAATATTTACGCGATTGAAATGAATTAATATCACACACAGTAGTTTTAAAATAAAAAAAAATAAAAAAGACGCTTCCATTGCAAGCCAAACTAAAACGTACAAAATAATGGAAAAAAAGCGTGGGGTGCTTTTTAAGGTATTTTTTATTGATATCAGGCACCGGTGGTATGGTTTTCGCATTCAACGAAACGCCAAATTGAATACAAACATATTTTTCAAACAATCAATTGTGGTGAAGAACCTTTAAAGATCCTCAAAGTATGTGACACGCGGTGGCTTTCTATTGAACCTGCTGTCGTCAGGATAATATCGCAATGGGATGAATTAAAATTACATTTTCAAACCACTAGAGAACACTGCTACACAGCCGAAATGCTTTATGCTATGTATAATGATGAGCAAAATCGACTATATTTGTACTTTCTAAAAAGCATCCTCGGCGAAGTGCAGCAAACTATAAAAATCTTTGAAAGCGAAAAAGCAAATCCCATAAAACTGTTGAGCACTCTGATGATGTTGTTACGTTCAATATGTCAACGAGTTATTATGCCAACAGCAGCAACAACTGACGAAGATTTTATAAATTTGAAAATAACAGACCACCTCAATCCCGTTCCATACCCTGGCTATGTTTTTGAATCACAACTGCAGAAATTTCCAGCTGATCATAATATAAATATTGCTACAATAAAAAAACGCTGTATAGATTTCAATGTGAAGTTGGGCGAAGAACTTCAAAAACGACTACCATTGAACTATAAAACTTTGGAAAAAATGAGGCTGTTGTCTGAAGAAGAAACATTGAAACAATCAAAAGACAATTCCATAACAGATCTCGCAAAAGAAATAGGAATTTGCGACGAAAAGATCGATAAGATTTTGCAGCAGTGGCAAACAATTAACTTCGTAGATTGGAGTCCACTTAATGGAGACCCTGTTACCTTTTGGGCTAAGGTAGCGGCGTACAAAAATGCAGCTGATGTGAACACCTTCCACGAATTGTGTGAATTTGCTATCGCCATCTTGTCATTGCCGCACTCAAATGCCGAAGTCGAAAGATTATTTAGTGCCATGAGTATCATCAAAAATAAACTACGTAACAAGTTATCCGAAAAAACTTTAAATTCCCTGCTTACCATCAGAAACCAACTAAAGATTAAGGACATGAATTGCTCAACGTACGAACTTCCTGATGACGTTGTTAATCAAGTCGGTAAATGGAAACCAAAAGCAACTACAGAGCAAGGAGAGGCTGGCACTTCTAGCTCCAGTACGAGTGTCATTGCAGCTGAAGATGCTGAAGATGCAGAGGACGCAATATTTGATTTCAACATGTAAATTAATTTTCAATTATATTTTAAGCGTTAATTAGTTACTAAAGTATCTATCTTGTAACAGAAATATTTTAGAAAACATTGTTTTTGTTGATTTTTTATTGTTTTAAACTGATTATTAAATACATTATTTCCATGCTGCCTTTTATGTAATGATTACCTGGTTTAACTTAGCATAACATAATGCTTAAATGTATAAATTAGTACAGAAAAATAAAACTGGTCGTGTTACACATGTGAAAAAGTTTAGCGCTTTCTAGCGGATTTTTTTAACTATATTTTATTCATATCTGGCGGAATTTTCAGATAATTTAGCGCTTTTCAAATTTATAGAACGGCAACACTGAGTGTGATAGTTACTTCGTGTTATTTGCTTGTAAGATCAGGATGCCTCGTTTCAATTACACTGCTATGGAGTCTACCGATATGATCTTGATTTATGGTGAGTGTCAACAAAACGCGGCCCTGGCTTTAAGAACGTATCTTCAAAGATATGGTGACTCCCGAAGATGCCCAGTAAACTCCCGCACGATTGTACAGGCTGTTCAAAGAATACGGGAAAATCAGCCTTTGGTCCCACTTCGCAAGGGTGTTCCTTCGCAAGAATTAGCTGTGCCATTAGAACAAAGAGTTTTAGATTATTTTACGCACAACCCAACTTCAAGTCTGCGGAGGGCCGCACGCCAGTTTCAAGTAGGTACATCACAAAACTGTAGGTACTCAAAATATTGCGAAAAGATAAACGGCGGCCATACAAATACACCAAAGTTCAGGCGCTGTTACCGAGAGATAGGCCAATCCGAGAAGAATATTGCCGTTGGTTACAGAGCAAAATGACTGATGACCCTGAATTTATTTACAATGTAATGTGGACAGATGAGAGCACGTTTACGCGAAATGGTATCTGGAATAGACAAAATTTCCGTTATTGGAGCCAAGAAAATCCACATTAGTTCCGAGAATCTTCTCATCAGTACCGTTTTTCTCTGAACGTATGGGCTGCGATTCACCGAAATCAAATCATTGGTCCGGTGTTCATTGAGGGTAACCTCACAGCGGACAAGTTTCTGGATCTCCTCAGAGGCCCTATATCGGAATACACTGATGAATTATCCCTTGATGTTCATCAAAAGCTATGGTACCAGTTAGACGGTGCACCTGCACATTCTGTGGTGAGAGCCAGAGAGTGCCTCACTGATATGTTTGGACAGCAGTGGATTGGCCGATATGGACCTCGCCGGTGGCCAGCAAGGTCACCGGATCTCACACCACTGGATTTTTTTTAATGGGGATTTATTAAAAATGAGGTTTATGCTCGTGATGTGAATACCGTAGAAGAACTGCAAGACAGAATCATTGACGCTTTTAATAAACTAAAATCCATGGCTATCAGTAGTGAATTGTTAAGAAAAGTGAGAAATAATATCATAAGACGTTGTCACATGTGTATTAGAGTAAACGGTGGACAATTTCAGCAATTAAAAATTTAATTTAGTGTATCATGCCATGAGTTATTATTGAAGTGTGTAAGATTTGATTTTATGTTTAAGTGTTTAAATGAAACGTGAACCTAGTGATAGAAAAGTCGCACGGGCTGGCGGGCGGCAGGCGGCGAGCGGGGTGGGGATAGATGCCGCGCGCCATTATTATTTTTTGATTATTGTTAGAATGAATGAACGCTAAAAAAGGGACCGCCAACGCGAGCGACGTTGCCGCTGTTACGTGAAGTAGGTACCTACAGGCCAAATGAGGTTAGTAGACAATATTATAAAGGGTGTTGTGTTTAATTTAGATAATTTTCGCATTTAGATTGTTTGAAAAATTTGATTTTCGAATTTTGGTGTAAGTAAAACCTAATTTGATCATTTTAAAGTGTTTTGATTAACTAGTGGGGATCGTATTTTCATTTAATGTCGTTATGTCGTCACCACTCTGTATATCGATAGAAAAATGCGTCAGCAGTAATTATTTTTTGTGATTAAAAATAAGTAATTTGGTGTAGAAATCGTGGTAATTTTATGTACCATAATGTGTGTACTATACTGTTGCCCCTACTGGGACACAGGCCTCCTCTCCGTGATAGGGAGTTGGCCGTAATCTACCACGCAAGCCGGAATTTTTGGTTCTAGGAGATGTCGATTTCTTCACGAAGTTTTACTTCACCGTTTGAGGAACAGTGGTGATGAAATGATGTACCCAAAATAAAATTTACGAGGTTCGAATGCAGTCGGGCCGATACCACTGGGCGTCCATTTTTCTTACTTTAATTGTATGTATATTCTATCTTCTTTCGTGTGATGGCTGTCAATTGGTTTTATCGGAACATTCATTAACACAATAAACGTGAGAAGCAATGACATGTAAATTTTTTATAGTTAGTTTGATATTATTTCTTTGGTCCACAGTCTAAAATAATACACTTAGCATTTTAACTAACGGGAACATATCATAAAATAAAGGAAGGCAGAATATTACATAAAGGAACCATTCACTCGGAGTTGCACTGTACGATGATACTCGGCCTATATACTCCATTTGTTTTTAGACGGATTATTACAACTTTGATCTTTTTATATCGTTTTAGACAGCTCCGAGAGATGATGGCGAATTATTATTCTTCTTAGAATTATTAATGCTGGCAAGTTGATATCACGTTACAATGGAAGACTGGAAGTTCTAACTAAAATAGAACTACACTATAACGATCCCTGAGCCTGAATAATAACATGTCAATTTCATTATGAACAGGTGCATCTTTTAACGCCTTTTCGGCTAATTGTTTAACAATGCAATGACAGCTTAATGTGATTTTAATAAGTTGTATATTAGCATAAGCTATATTATTATCTGAACGCAAGTGCCCAATTTCTTTAGAAAAACATGTCGTGTACTCTGAACTTATATTCCTCAGAGTACAGTAATAAGATTCATCCCATTATGAACTACGTGTTTTGTTTTAAATCCAATTTATTGTGTACGTAACAGTTGATCATGTATTTGACTTATTAGAATCACAATCTTGTAAGTAACTTTATAAAAATGGATATCTTTTCGATTACGTTTACGGTTGACTAAATCTAATATTGTTGCTATCGATATCGATGAACAGTCTCTGACCTCGCACATACCTGGCGATTTATATCAGTGTTACAAGACTTACAAGTTAACTTTTCGAGCCGACTATTTCCTGAATAAACTAAATATGTAAGATTTAAAAAAAGGATATAACAAATTAATGAGCCGAATTATAGGTATTGCAAAATAAAATGAATAATAGTAATCATTGTAACATTCAATCAAATTTTGTTTATACCGCCCTCTGTTGTGGGAGCTTACTATTATACACCGTGTATTCTTTTTAACCGACTTCAAAAAAAAGGAGGTTATCAATTCGACTGTAATTTTTTTTTAATGTTCGTTACCTCATAACTTTTGACTGGGTGAACCGATTTTGATGATTCATTTTTTATTTGAAAGCTGGTGCTTCCCGGATGGTCCCATTTTTTTAATAATTTGGTTTCATTTGGACAATGGGGTCTATGTGAAAACCACATAAGTCTTAAATTTGCATTAAGTATTTGCGCGACAAATAAACGAATAACGCGATTAGATTAGTGCGGGTCATCTACCATAACTAAAAAATTAAAAATAAAAACTTTTTACAAAAAAATAACAACCGGATTCGGTGTCTTAGGATCTGTATTTAAGGTTTTTTTGCCACCGACTTCCGAAAATAAAGTTATTTTTGACTTTGTAGTGTTTTTTTAGGGAAGTCGGTTGTTATTATTTTTAACCGACTTCAAAAAAAGGAGGAGGTTATCAATTCAACTGTATTTTTTTTTTAATGTTTGTTACCACATAAAGTCATAACTTTTGACTGGATGAACCGATTTTAATGATTCTTTTTTTTCATCGAATTCCGAAATTAAAGTTATTTTTGACTTTGTAGTGTTTTTTTTTTTTAATAGTTTTTTACATATTATTTTAATATGTACCTATAATAACTATTTACAAAATAAAATACTGCCAGCCGCTTAATATGATTAATACCAGAAGCCATTGATGAAAGCATTGATCAGAAGCAAGGATATTATAGAAAAAAAAAACTGGGTACGATTTATTTTTTGTTAAAACGAAAACTCATAACTTTTCAATATTTATTAGAAAACAAACAAAAAACAACACACAACAATAAATAATAAAACATTCTAATCAACATGCACCTTAAATTCTATTCTTTAAATCTTGTTTTATTTTCATTCTGGAAGCATTTTGTGCTGGTGTATTCTTAATTAAAAAGATATTTCAACAGTATCCGCTGAATTTAGTTAAAATACTAATGAATGTTGAATTGATGACTCAGAATCAGGCATCATAAAAAAGATATCAGCGAAATCAATAAGTATGTTGCATTGCATCATACTAAAAGATCAACAATCTTATCTCTATAATAACAAAATAATAGATTCAGTGCAATTATTGATACTTTACGCCATATTTCCGGAGATAGCAAACCATAGGAGCCACACACTAGAAAACATATCCCACTGTCTTAACTTACTACAATATAAAATGGTCAATATTGTGCAATGTGTCTTTATTAACCACACTACAAAATTTGAACAGAAAACAAAACAAACTATGGTAGCAAACGGGTAATAAATGTTTTACATCTTATAACTATTTTTCATTCAATACTGGGTCAAGGAGTCTTTTACAGTAAGTAGTATTTCTATTTTTAAATTCTTTGAACTGGCACTTTGACTGCCAATTTGCATTTTTTACTCTGAGAAACTATTTACATTGTTGCGTATTGTATTTTTCTTTTATTTGTCTTGAGTTCACGTAACTTTTATTTGCACATTATGGCAGATAAGAGGGGCCAGCATAGCGTATAAAAAATCTGTCTTGGCGTCACACAATAGGGTATTTTCCGTTTTTAGGGTTCCGTTGCCAAATGGCAAGAAACGGAACCCTTATAGATTCGCCATGTCTGTCTGTCTGTCTGTCTGTCCGAGTATGTCACAGCCACTTTTCTCCGAAAGTATAAGAGCTGTGCTATTAAAACTTGGTAAGTAGATGTATTCAGTGAACCGCATTAAGATTTTCACACAAAAATAGAAAAAGAACAATAATATTTGGGGTTCCCCATACATAGAACTGAAACTCAAAATATTTTTTTTTCATCAAACACGTATGGGACGTGTGGGGTATCTATGGATAGGTCTTCAAAAATGATATTGAGGTTTCTAATATCATTTTTTTTTAAAACAATAATATTTGGGGTTCCCCATACATAGAACTGAAACACAAAAAAAAAATCATCAAACCCTTACGTGTGGGGTATCTATGGATAGGTCTTCAAAAATGAAACTGAGGTTTCTAATATCATTTTTTTCTAAACTGAATAGTTTGCGCGAGAGACACTTCCAAAGTGGTAAAATGTGTGTGTCCCCCCCCGCCCCCGTAACTTCTAAAATAAGGGAATGATAAAATTAAAAAAAATATATGATGTACATTACCATGAAAACTACCAACGAAAATTGGTTTGAACGAGATCTAGTAAGTAGTTTTTTTTTAATACGTCATAAATCGTAAACCACAATTTACCTTTCATTCAGTCAACTCAAATATAAAAATTTAAAAAAAAACATTTACTTTCATAAACGATGATGACGAATGATGATGATGATGACCTGCAGGTTTGTACGGAACCCTCGGTGCGCGAGTCCGACTCGCACTTGGCCGGTTTTTTTTTAAAACAGTTTCTTTTTGAAGACTGGGAAGAAATATTCTACGGAAAAATAAAATTTATCTAATCAATGTCCATTTTACGCGTTAGAAGTGAAAAAAAACTAATTTAGTTTTAATGGTTTTGAATTTACCGCCAAAACGCTCGGTGCGCTGACGTTTACCGTGTGACGTCATTTTTGTGTATATTGAATTTTGACTTAGGTATGTGATCTGTGCTCGATCTGTAAATCTCGGAGTGGATTTAGGATATATTTAGGATTTTTGGAATGGATTAATGGAAATACAATGGAAGCTGGTTTTATAAAAACTTATTTACAAAAAAAAACCGACTTCCTTAAAAAACACTTCAAAGTGAAAAATAACTTTAATTTCGGAACTCGGTGTCTTAGGATTTGTATTTAACATTTTTGCCACCGACTTCTGAAATTAAAGTTATTTTTCACTTTGAAGTGTTTTTTAAGGAAGTCGGTTTTTTTTTGTAAAAAAGTTTTTATTTTTAAATTTTTAGTTATAGTATCTACTCCGCAGTAATTCGAAACAAACAATGCATATTTATGCGATAGCAGAAATCGCGGTTGATTTGCTGTCATTTTTTAAAGAGTTCCGGTGTTTATCTCCAGAACTAATCATCAGATCTATATGAAATTTATATGGGACCATTTCGGAATAAACCCCTTTCGAACAAAAGAAGAATTTTGCAAATCCGTCTATATATGACGGAGTTATGCCCGAACATACATAAAAAAATATAAACATCCGAGTTGAGAACCTCCTCCTTTTTGAAGTCGGTTAAAAAGGGGATACTGCAAATCTGACACAGTAGATGTTTTTATGGTTGGAAATTTCTTTGCAAACAACCCCGATTTTTGTGCTACGGAGTATAAATAGTTTATGTGGCGCAGTTTTAGAAGTATTTGTACACAGAGGCACCACAAACCAGTAATAACATTTTCTATCCATTTGAGATACGAAATTAGTTGATCGAAATACTGTTTACAACTTGTTTACACAAAGATGACGTCACCGTGGTAAACGTCATCGTACGGAGCGTTTTGGCGGTAAATTTAAAACCATTGAAAATAAATTAGATTTTAATCACTTCTAATGCAGAAAATGGAGATTAATTAAAAAAAATATATTTTTCTGTTAAATATTCCTTCACAGTCTTCAAAATTAAATAGTTTTTAAAAAAGTGGAAATTCCCTATGGGCCATATTCATTTAGTCTCACAATTACAACCAATAATTTGTTATTTTCCCACTCAAACTTCAACTTGTGACTAAGCGCCGCGGCGTGAGGGTATCACGAGATCCTGAAGTAGGTCTGGTAGCCGAGCCCCAGCGACGTGGTGAGGAACCACGCGAAGCAACACCACCACGTGGCGAACCCGAACACACCTCGGTACACGTCTACCGTAAACACCTGGGAAAGGTAAAATGAAGTTAATTACAAAAATATAATAATAATATAATAAATAAGCTGGCAACACTTATCGACAGGTCATCTTGTGTTCCTAATTTCAACAAAAACAATAAATTTAAAGCAATTTTACAAGAAATTTACAATAGAAAGGAAATCCCCAATAGAAAAAACCTTTTGGAATAATAAAAGACAAGAAATTTTTATCATAATGTAAAAAACTAATATTAAAACTGGCGGATCGGGGGTGACATGACAGATGTCACCTCCGATTAAATCCGATAAAATCAAAATGAAAATATAAATAAAGGAATGTAAGTAAATGT
Source organism: Aporophyla nigra (assembly GCA_947507805.1). Taxonomy (NCBI): domain Eukaryota; kingdom Metazoa; phylum Arthropoda; class Insecta; order Lepidoptera; family Noctuidae; genus Aporophyla; species Aporophyla nigra. Next base: position 3,493,445 of record OX382296.1, on the reverse strand, counting down.
TGACAAGAGCAGCTGCACGGAACGCACGACTACCACCTCCGGACTCGTCGCTCAGCTCCGCCTCGCCGCCGCCGGAATCCAGCGCCATTGAGAGTGCTGTGACACCGGCCGTGGCAGTTGCGTCGAGCTCGAGCGACGAATATTTTTCCCCGCCGACGTCGCCAACACCTGTACGTCGGCAGGGGAGAGGCCGGCCACCGAAGAGCTTGGGACTTAGGGGCCAACCGGCCCCGAGCCGGGTCCCCGCTGCCGGTGGTTGTGTGCAGCGCATGAGATGGACTCAGTTTATGAACGAGAACGTCATGCGCGCATATTACGGGTCTACAGAGGGGGGAACTAACCTCACTGCGTATCGTGATAGGATGCTGTCTCTGTTCCAGGAACTAGAACCAACCGTCAACGTCTCGGCCCAACGACTATCGGATCAAGTGCGGGTTATCCAACGCAATCACAGGTTGGGCGATACCGCACTTGAAAGGCTGCGCTTAGAAGTACTGAGCAACTATGTCGTCTCGACTCCGACACAAACCGCGGCACAAGGGTCATCTATTAATGCAATTTCGCCGCGGTCCCATCACGTTGAAGAAGATGATATGGTTGCCACAGTAAGTAGCCAGTGCAACAACCGACTGAGGAGCGCTCTGGAGGATGCGCTTCGCGAGTATAGGTCAACCCCAACCGAACTTAGACCCCGATTACCACGGTTGCCTATGCACAAGAAAAATAGTGCGCTGGTGTGTGCCTTGGACTCGCAGCTAAAAAAAATATTTGAGAACAGCGAAAATCTCGTAGATACACACTCGATCCTGTATTGCGCGGCTGTTGCGGCATGTCGTTTAGCTAACGTCAAATTTCCAATTTGTGACGGAGCTACTCGACCAAGACCAACCGTACCAGCCTGGCAATGCAGGATCGAGCGTCGTATCGATGGGGCCAGGGTACTCATCGGCAAACTATACTGCTTCAGGGAGGGAAATACACGACCGACAGCGCATCACTCGTCGCTTTGTAAGGCGGGCATTCTCGGGGACTGGAATCAGTCCTCCAGAATACATGTCCCGTGTCACAGAGCGCATCGACTTCCTGAAGCAGAAAGTCTGTGCATGGGCAAGCCGTATTCGACGGTATAAACGGGGGGTTGACCGATACAAGCAGAATCGTATGTTCCAGAGCGATGAGAGGTGGGTATATAGAGCTTGGGAGCGACCCGAACAAAATGTGACGGACGTGCGCTGCCCGGATGATGCCGCCACGAGTGCATTCTGGCGCAGCATTTGGTCAGTGCCCGTCTGTCACGTTGAGGCTGGCTGGATGCGAGATGTCGAGCGACTGTGTGAAACAATACCAGAAATGGAACCGGTGCAAATTACGCCAACAGACGTAGCCAGAGCAGTCCGTCCGTTACCGAATTGGAAATCACCGGGACCGGACGGACTGCACAACTTCTGGTTAAAATGGCTCACCAGTTCACACAGTCGCCTGGCATCTCATTTCCAGTCATCCTTAGAGTCTGGGTTGCTACCGCAGTTTCTAACAACAGGCGTTACCCACCTTCTCTATAAAGGTTTGATTCCGAACTCGGCAACAAGCAGCAGTGCTGTTGCCGCAGTGCTGCCACTAAGGTGCTGCCCAACAGTGCTGCCTGCCGCGCTGATTCCGACCAAGGCTGCAGTGTCGCTCTGTTCACGGTGATGCGTTGTTGTGTATTCGTTAGTTTACTTTGAGTTGACAAGATGTCGATTGATGACCAACTTTTCTTTTTACTTTTGGAAGAGGAAGAAGAAGATGATTTATTGTTGCTTTATACCAATAGTAAAAGAAAAGCAACAGATTCGTTTTATAAAAGCAGACAATGGGAAGGATGTTACAAGACGCTGATTAAAAACCATTTGATAAGTGATGACGTAAAATTCAGAGAGTACTGTCGTTTAAATAAAAAACAGTTCAGTTTTATTCATAGTTTAAATGCTGACGAAATTGAAGCAAAAGTTTCTCGCAAGGAAGTTATCAACGCTGAAGAAAAATTATTCTTAACATTAAGGTGAGTTAAGTTTATAAATTAAAAAAGTCTTGTAGACTATCATTGGTGTCTTGATTAGTTGTACGTAAATCTGTAGGTTCTGGTGATGATACATGTCCTGGTGATTGAACATCCGTAATAGGAGAATATGGGCCCGTAATATGTTCAACAGGGCTTTGGCCAAGTACTGATAGATGATGCGTATCTGTAGGGCCTGGAGATGCATTCGTTGAAGACCCGGACCCTTCTGATGAAGTTATGTAATACGAGGAACTCAACGTATCTGATCTCTCCGTTCCGGTCGCAATTCTTGCTGCCAAGATTTCATAATCTGATACAACAGAGCTAATATGCCTTTTCGCTTCAGCCTTTTGTAAAGGCGGTAAACTTCGTAAAACGTTACCAATATAATTGCAGAAAAGTTGTACGTCATCATCCTTGCGTTGGACAATCGTCTTAATCAAATCTTGCCTTTTTTCATATCTTTCTTTCCAAATGTTTATTATATTATCGTCGCTTTGTTTAAAGCGTTTTACTTTTATTGGAGTCTCATTTAGAACCAGTGATGTTTCCGTTTCCTCGGTATGTTCATTTTGTGATTCTCTTTCTAGGTGATCTAAATCAATACTATCCTCATTATCAGTGACATTCGGAGGTGAGGCTATTATATTCGTACCCCCCGATCTGTGTTCGGGAATATTGTCTAGGAACGACAACTGTTGGTACCTTTTGTCTTTTGCGTTTTTTGCTGCGGCTGACCCAGTACCCGCCTTATTTTTTTTTTTATATCTTGTATAGGAATCGCGTATCATTTTCCATTTTTTCTTGCAGTCATCACCTAAAACCAGATTGTCGCAACCCAGCGCCGGGCACGCCACAATTGCGGCGGTAACTCCCCTCTTTGAGGAGTGGATAGAGAGGCGCCACGGCGCCCTCACCTTCCGCCTGACGCAGGTTCTCACCGGGCATGGGTGCTTCGGTGGGTTCCTGTTCAGGATAAAGCGGGAGGAAACGCCCGGGTGTTTCCATTGCGAGGATCGTCTGGAGGACACGGTAGAGCATACGGTGGAGGTGTGCCCTGCCTGGGCGGAGCACCGCCGTGTCCTCGTGGAGGCGATCGGCGGCGGCGACCTCTTGCGTCCGACCCTGGTGCGAGCCATGGTACGGAGCGAGAGGGCATGGGAAGCCGTCACCTCCTTTTGCGAAGCAGTAATGCTCGCGAAGGAGGAGGCGGGGCGTGTGAGGGAGTGGCAGTCTCTGCGCCCTCACGTCCCTAGCCGCCGCAGGAGGAGACGCCCCGGGCGTCGGGAGTCTATAGCGGACTCCCGGCCACCGTAGGCGCGAGCTTGTGGGCGGCGAGCAATGGGTAGCTCGCCGCCCGGTAATGACCAGGCTCGGGTCGACGGCGCGTAGTGTTCCACGCGCGCCTCAAAGAGATGTCAGTAGCAATGAAAGGGTCTGCTAGGACCGACGCCTGCCAGGGTCGCGAGATTGTTCGAAAGAGATACCGTGACCCTGGCACATGGGCAACTGAAAGAACACGGGTGGGTTTTAGTCAGTAAAAGTCTGACACGCCCTCCCGCTCCGCCCAGAGCGGGAGAAGTCATTTGATGATTTCCCATCCAAAAAAAAAAAAAAAAAAAAGACATACGCGAATGTTCTTTGCAAACGATTAAAACAAGAAAAGTTTTCAAAATCAATTATAATATTGGTTTTTACATTTAACAAATTTGTAGTTTTACAACCTTTTAATTCCGGTAATGTTCTCTGAATAAACTCAATTTCTCTAGTATTTGTTGTCAACCAACTTGATGACGGTTCACGAAGAAAATACGGACCGCACCACCACAAACTAGTGTTGTCTCCCTTTAATGAGTCAAACAGAACACCTCTTGATAATATATCAGCAGGGTTCTCCTTACTTTTAACATGTAACCAAGTAGTGTTGTTAATTCATTAATTTGCACAACCCTATTTTGAACAAACGTTTTTAACAAATGTGGTGATGTCCGAAGCCAGGCTTGAACTATAGTGGAGTCAGTCCAGAAATAGACCTTATCGAATTCCAGCCTAAGAGAATTTATGATTTTATTATAAAGTTTAGCTCCAATTAGAGCTCCACATAGTTCAAGTCGTGGAATACTTAACGATTTAATTGGTGAGACTTTACTCTTAGCGCATAATAATCGAATGGTAACCCGCGACTCATCAAATTTAGTATGTGAACGTATGTATGCACATGCACCGTATGCAGACTGAGAAGCATCGGTAAAAATATGTAACTCTTTATTTGCAGCATCAGTACACATGACATAACGCGGCACTAATATTTCGGACAAATATTGTAACGAATGAATAAAATCGCACCAGACACATGCAATTTGACTTGGGACTTCATCATCCCAACCTATTTTTGCAAGCCATAATTGCTGTAATAAAACCTTAGCTGTGGTCAGAGGCGGCGCAAGGCGTGGGCGACGTGGGCGACCGCCTACGGCCTCGCGGTCCTAGGGGCCTCGCGCCTCGAAAGCCCGTGAACGCAAATATAGATATAATTAAATACTCATTTAGCAATAAATAATAAACACACCAGTTAACAAGTATCTGACAATTCTAACCTACCAAATTCGTTTTAAAAACATCTATTCTGGCAATATTGTTTTGAACGAAATGTTTCGTTTAGAATATATCATATCGTTACCACATACATATACGTATATGGTATGAAATATTATCGTGTGTTCATATTATTCGCAAATTATGGCAATCTGTACAAGTCCATTTAATCATTGCTCTTGACCACTTGCGCACTTTTTGTGACTGGATTAAAAAAATAAAATGTATAAAAAGAGATTTCATGATTTACAGACAGTCCTGCGAGTGGGTGATAACCGTGACTTCCAACTTTACGAATTATATGAAGAATTACAAACAATATATCCTATACACGACTTCATTAAACTGCTGATTCAATACATAACTGAAAATAATTTAAAAGAAATTTAACCGAATATTTATATTATCATTCGAATTCTGTTAACAGTACTAGTAAGCATAGCCTCACCTAAGGAGTTTTACAACATTAAACCTAGTAAAAATATTTAAGAAGTACAATGTGTCAGGACAGACTTTCAGCTTTGGCAGTTTTATCTATAGAGGCAACAGAGATGTGCAAAATAGGTTATACAATGTATTCAAATGCAAAATGCAAATACTTTTGTATTTTCTTATTTCAAATACAAAATAGTTTTTCATTTTATATTTAAAATACTAAATGCAAAATACGTATTTACAAAATGCTTTATTAAAATAAAATACTTTTAGTTTTAAAGTATCTTTATTTTGTTAAAAAGTTTATTTATTTCAGTCAGCTAACAGGGTGGTAAATTTACTGTGATAACTTACTTAAATTAAATTTATTTAACATATTTTAATAAAATAATTAGCTCAAATACACTGTCGCTCATCTTTCTCCTGTGTGGTCTCATAATCATGCCACCATAAGAAAAAAGTAAAACTAATTGTATAAGTGGCCTGACAAGAAAGCAGTTCAATTCAGTGTTGCCGTAGTGAGAAAAACAAGTACCATTTCTCATCACATTCTTTATTAATTCTTTGATGTTTACAAAACTTAGCAAAAAGTATTTTGCATTTTGCAAATACAAAATATGTCCTAAAAAGTATTTCAAATAAAATATAAAATGCTTTTCTAAAAAAAGTATTTAAATACAAAATGGAAATAGGTATTTTGTATTTTCTATTTCAAATACTGTTATTTTTAAAATGTCACATCTCTGAGAGGCAAATACAACATCTACTCTGGATTAGGGGGCGTTCATTAATTACGTGAGGCAACAGGTGATTGTAATAGATTTAAAATAAAATGAACAACACAGCAATGAATATGTCATGTGATTCTATTTCAGTTTGTGTTGGTACTATCATAAAATTCTCATTTATGATGAAAGCCGAGGATAAAATTAAAAAAAAAAATTGTGTATCTGCAGGCACGACATTTATATCTTCCAATAGAACAAAATTTGACGCATCGCAGCCGGTACGTGTTAACGTGTTTTTGGTCACATTGCAGTGCAAACCTGAGGCCCCACTAAGATTTAACAGTATTTCGTTACGGAGATTGGCTGGTGGTCAGAAAGGAGTTTTTCGTGCGTGCGTTTCTTGCGTTTTTAGGGTTCCATACCTCAAAAAGAAAAACGGAACCCTTATTGGATCACTTTGTTGTCCATCCGTCTGTCAAGACCCTTTATCTCACGAACGCGTCGAGGTATCGAGTTAGAATTTAAAAAATATATACTCAAATCTATAGGTTCTTGAAGCTGTGAAACGTGAAAAAAGGGCCGTTTATGCCGCAAAAAAATTATATTTCGACACTATCAAAGGAATAAAAATGTATAGGGTAAAAAGTATATTTTGCTCAATAATGGACTAAGTAGGTTATCAAATTAGGCCAATGAAATGCTTATTTTTAATGTCAATACATTAATCTGTGCTTACTTGCATTGGATTTATGCGCTACGTTTGGCTGGCTTGGCTTTCCGGTGCCGGTTTAACAATCGAGGCGCTACTGTGCTACTTTGTGGCGTTCGCATGACCACTAAAAAGTAATATTTTGTAGGATTTGGCCATATTTTAGCGGAAAAACATGTTTTACTTAAGTTATCCCGGTGTTCTCTCCTTAATGCCTCACGTAACTAATGGACGCCCCTTTTTTGTTTTTTTTTTTTTGGATGGGAAATCATCAAATGACTTCTCCCGCTCTGGGCGGAGTGGGAGGGAGTGTCAGACTTTTACTGACTAAAACCCACCCGTGTTCCTTCAGTTGCCCATGTGCCGGGGCCACGGTATCTCTTTCGAACAATCACGCGACCCCGGCAGGCACCGGTCCTAGCAGACCCCTTCAGTGCTGCTGACATCTCTTTGAGGCGCGCGTGGAACACTACGCGCCGTCGACCCGAGCTTGGTCCTTACCGGGCGGCGAGCTACCCATTGCTCGCCGCCCACAAGCTCGCGCCTACGGTGGCCGGGAGTCCGCTATCGACTCCCGACGCCCGGGGCGTCTCCTCCTGCGGCGGCTAGGAACGTGAGGGCGCAGAGACTGCCACTCCCTCACGCGCCCCGCCTCCTCCTTCGCGAGCATTACTGCTTCGCAGAAGGAGGTGACGGCTTCTCATGCCCTCTCGCTCCGTACCATGGCTCGCACCAGGGCCGGACGCGAGAGGTCGCCGCCGCCGATCGCCTCCACGAGGACACGGCGGTGCTCCGCCCAGCCAGGGCACACCTCCACCGTATGCTCCACCGTGTCCTCCAGACGATCCTCACAATGGAAACACCCGGGCGTTTCCTCCCGCTTTATCCTGAACAGGAACCCACCGAAGCACCCATGCCCGGTGAGAACCTGCGTCAGGCGGAAGGTGAGGACGCCGTGGCGCCTCTCTATCCACTCCTCAAAGAGGGGACTTACCGCCGCAATTGTGGCGTGCCCTGCGCTGGGTTGCGACAATCGTACCCGCCATGTCGCCATGAGATCCTGCCGGAGCTCTGTCCGCCGTGCCGCGATTTGTCGCGGCAGCGGAGTTTCGCCCCCTTACGACACATTTATTAAGGAGTTCAGGAAGGCTAAGAGCAGAAAAAGTCCGTATCTTTAATTATTCAGTGATAGTTGAGGTAGAATGAATAATTTTAAATAATCACAATAAAGAAGCTTGCATTTTTATGAATAAAAATTTTATATAAATAAAAATAGGTTTAACAAAATCCGTCCTCTTGCGCCGTCCATCAGGGGGCCTCGCAAAATGTATCTTGCCCACACCAAATTTAGGTCTTGCCCCGCCACTGGCTGTGGTAATAGCTGGTGCCAATAATCCTAGTGGGTCGTAAATCTGAGCAATGACTGACATAATTAAACGTTTAGTTATCTTCGTATTATCTTTATCAATACTAGTTGAAAAATTAAATAAATCGTTCTTGTTAGACCAACCAACACCCAGGGTTTTGGACTGACAATATTCACCTATACATAAATCCTTAGTACTTTCTGAAGTTACATCAAAATTAAAAGTCCATTTCCTTAAGGGGAAACAACGGCTCTGTAGAATGGCGGACGTTTTATTGCAAATATCTAGCAACGTTTCGCGTTTATTATGCCCCGTCAAGAGATCGTCGACATAAAAATCGTCATTGATGACGCTAGTGATGACGTCATCCGTGCATTCCTTTGCCAACTGTTTCAAGCAACGGTTGCTCAGGTAGGGTGCTGATGCAGTGCCATACGTCACTGTGTTGAGACGATAAACTTGGATTGGCATGCTTTTATCAGTTCGCCATAATATTAGTTGTAAGTTACGTTGTTCAGGATGAATTAAAGTTTGTCTAAAGAATTTTTCAATATCTGCGCAAGCAACATATCGATATTGCCGGAAACGAAGCAATATTGAGAAGATCTCATTTTGTAACCTAGGGCCCACGTATTGAATATCATTCAACGAATTATTATTAGAGGTTGTCGCGCTTGCATAAAAAACGACACGTAATTTGGTTGTCACGCTACTTTCACGATATACCCCATGGTGTGGTACAACATAATACGGCTTATTTAAATGATTAAAATCCTCAAAACGCGTCATGTGACCCAACTGTTCGTATTCGTGCATAAATTCACAATACATCTTTTTATACTGTGGTAAGCGATCTAGTTTCCTCTCCAAAGATAAAATACGCTGTTTAGCAGAATTATGCGAATCACCCAAACATTCAGGTGATTGTTTAAATGGCATTTTTACAGAAAACCTACCGTGCTGATCGCGTTCAGTAGTCTGCAAGAACAACTCTTCACAAAAACGATCCTCCTCAGTAATAACGGGTGGGATATGTACTTCTTCGATTTCCCAGAACTTTCGTAATTGAGAATCAACTAACGTGAAATTGCACTGGGGGGCGATTCTACTAATTTGCAAAGTTACACGTTCAATTGTGTTTCCGCAACAGTGAGATTTCGATCGCAGGTCGTAATGTCCTATAAAGTCATTCTGCTATTTTTTAAGCACAAGGGCAACTATACTTCAACCCGATCGCAACTGAGTCGTAACGGGAACATACGAGTGGGCTTCCGGTGTTATCAACATGCCAAATAGTATGTTTTATTATTACTACAAAGAAAAAAGTTGAATCTAAAAATGTCACTAAACACGAATATAAAGGATTTTCTAATATAAAAAAATATCGTGACCATAATTATAGTTTTGTGCTGATATTTTAATGTTACGAAAATACAATATTTTAACTTACTGAATAACAAAAACTCAGAAAAACGTTTCGTTCTACGTCCCTAACTAGCTAAAGCTGTGAAATCAAACCTTTCGGTTATGTTAAAGACTCGAAGGGAACATCTATTAATCGTATTTTACTCAACCAAATCTGTTTTGATTTAAAAAAAAATACTGTTGACGGTGCAGGTGTTTAATCCCGTTTTTAAGTTCGTTTACTCTCGCATAAAGTGGTTTAAAAATCATCGTGAAACGGATTGGAGTTTTTGGTGGCTTGTCTGTTTGACTAGTGATGTTACTACTACTAGTTATAAATCGTCAAGCACAGATTTTCTCAATTTAATTCAAGTTGAAGCTAAGGTAGGTATCTCCCTTTAGAGACGGAATACTTTTGTTGTAATACTTTTTGCTGTGCCCTACAGGGTCCATAATTGTATATTAGCTTTAAGCCACTTGAAAGAACTTTTAACATTATGGAATGCAAATAAAGATATGAATGAAAATTAATATGAATACGTTTCTAGCAGCTTTGTTAGTTAAAAAAGAGACATTAAATATTAATTGAAAAAGAAAATAATCATAGCATAATTCAAAATGCCGCATTTTTTATCCGATCAATATTGGGGCTACAGTCGACTCTTGCTGTTCGGGGAGCATTTTCTCCTTCTCACATTCCACTGGCAATCTTATAAATAATGACAATACGATGACAAATTACACGTTATCAACTGACTAGTACTCACAGAATAATGCAATGCATAATCACTCTTATTTAAAACATCCGTGATTCAGTACATCACATTATTTTGACAGATTGTTACACGATATTATTAATATTGAATTATGAAATGGTGTAGTTGAAGACTCCGTGATACTTATCTAAATCCGAAAAAGATGTGGGGGGCCATTCGTAATGTACTCGATACAAATAAAAACACTGTACCTCCAACTGATCTCCTTAAAATCGACAATGATCCAATTATGGCAGTAGACGCCGTAAATAAGTTCTTTGCTAATGTTGGCAGGAACCTGGCCAACAATATCCCTGGAAACTTAAGAAACGCCGAATGTACTCGTCCCCCCGTTTCGATGGTTAACTCAATTGTCTTACTGGAGACAGACGAGGAACAGGTTGAAGCTATAATTAAAGATCTCCGCGTAGACAGTGCCTCTGGCTGGGATGATATCTCTCCCAAATTGATAAAATCTACCAGTCACAAACTTGTTCCAGCCATAACGCATATTTGCAATTTGGCAATTTCCACTGGCATTTTCCCTAAGTCTCTCAAAAAAGCTATTGTTCATCCAATCTTTAAAACAGGTGACAAAGACAGTGTAAATAATTATCGACCAATTTCGGTGCTCCCAGTAATTTCAAAAATATTGGAAAGGATCATTCACAAAAATCTCCTTAACTTTCTTAACAAATATAAAATCATAGCTAAAAACCAGTATGGCTTCAAAAAGGGGGTATCGACGGAAGATGCGGTATTAGCTCTACTGGAATCGGTTGTCAACAATATAGACTGTAAGCAAAAATGCGTCGGCATATTTTTAGACCTCTCTAAAGCCTTTGACACTGTCTCTGTCCCTATTTTACTCGGAAAACTGGAGCATATTGGAATACGCGGCACAGCTCTCAAACTGCTTAAAGATTTCCTATCGGACCGGACTCAGTGCGTCAAAATAGGCGAGCACATGAGTAATGAGCAACTGCTAGATTTCGGAGTGCCACAAGGAAGTTTGCTTAGCCCTCTCCTCTTTCAAATCTATGTAAACGAACTCTGTCTACTTACCCTCCCTTCTACTCAAATTATAGCTTACGCCGATGATACCGTTTTACTGTCCAGCGGACCCGACTGGGAAAGGGCGCGGGATGCCGCCGAAAGGTCCCTAACCCAAGTCATGAACTGGCTGAGAAATAACAGCTTAACTCTGAATGTCGGCAAAACAAACTTTATAACCTTCGGTTGTAGACCATCTTCCATTCCATCTGACCTCTCTCTACAAATCAAAGCTCATGTTTGTGATGAGCGCGACCGCAACAATATCTGTTCATGCCAGACTGTGGTGAGAGTCTCCTCTGTTAAGTATCTCGGCGTTCACCTTGATTCTAGTCTCAGCTGGAAGACTCACATTGAATCTCTGTCTGCACGCACCAGAAAACTTATTTACGTGTTCAAAAAGTTAAGAACTTCTGCCCATATAAATGTCCTAAAAATGGTATACACTGCTCTTTGTGAATCAACAATAACTTACTGTATCGCTGCTTGGGGTGGTGCAGCCAAAACAATCCTCATCCCGGTCGAAAGAGCCCAACGTGCAGTAATCAAAGTCCTCTTAAATAAACCATTTAGGTATCCCACTCAGCAAGTTTATTCGGACTTTAAGGTATTGACAGTCCGCCAAATGTATATGTTTCGAGCGACCACACGTACACATAAAATTAACCCTTCCAATAGATCTGAAAGCCCTACGCTCAGAAGAAGACCCAAACCCATTTGTCCAAGAGTTTTAACAAATACAACCTTTGCACGGCGGCATAACCGTTATTTAAGCACATTACTATACAATAAGCTGCACCGCACATTAAACATACATTTTTTAAACAAATTCCAATGCAAACAGAAACTAAAAGAATATCTGCTCACCCTAAATTATGACGACACGGAAGAATTACTTAAACCATAACTGAAACAAATCATGCACCCACTCACACGTACACACCGTCACTCACTCTCACATATCCACACTCACACATACCGTCTACACCTACACATACACAACTAACTTACACTAACACACTCACAAGGCACCCAATAGACACTCCTTTCTCCTTGATGTTAATTAACTGAAACTACTTTTACCTTGTTCCCCGTTTCTTATATCAATTGTATTAGTCTAGTTTATGTTTTTTAATGTACACATTACTAAATTGTAAGTACCTTTTATAACATGTATATTGGACGGATGGATGACCCCTGTAACACAGGTTTTTCCTAGCATAGGGGTCATTGCTCATTTATTTTGTACCTGGCTATTTGCACATAGATTAAGTGTCACCCTGTATTCGTGTACTTTATGTCAAATAAATTCTATTCTATTCTATTCTATTCTATTCTATTCTAAACACGACTACATCGAGTGACATGACAACGCGTGAGAAAATAAATAAATAAAATGATCTCGAGCCTTTAGTTACTCGAGTAACGAGTTAAACAAAATCGAATCGCATCACTATCTGACATAGCTGAAAGACAAGTGTCAACTGTCAAGTGACAGCAACACACTTTTATTTACTTTACTTCAAAAAGTTTTAATTGCTTTAGTTAATACTTTTATTCCTCTTAACCACAGTATAAATATGGACAGTACGGAAACTACGTACTAACGTTCGAAACGGCACACTTACACAAACACGCGAATCGACGAGACCTCTAAGCGGACATCGCGGTGCTGTCAGTCGTGAGTGCCTCGTCAAGACGAGTGGTTGCGTTTCGTTTATCTCCACAAAATGCCACGAGTGTATTGCGTAGTATACGGCTGTTTGAACTCGCCTTCATCAAAACCGGAGCTTTAACCAAAACCAAATTGAAATGCGTGTAATTACTGTCACACGCATTTCAATTCGGTTTTGGTTAAAGCGAATGGGGCGAAGGTCATCCTTTTCTAAGTTGAAACGCATAGTACTGACTATGCGTTTCAACTTAGAAAAGGATGACCTTCGCCCCATATTAGAATTCTCTCATGCCTCATGCACGCTTTTCTAATTACACGCTTTATATTAGCTTCACTTGTATGTTTGTATGTTTGTTTGTAACCGACTCCTTATAGCGCGATTTTGACCCACTTTAAACGACCAGATTTCATTCAAACTTTGCACACCTGTCAAGGACCGATGACAATGCAATAATTTCATAAATTTGTGCCATTATCCTTGCCAGGGTTACCAGGACAGCAAAAAAACTGTCTTCGAAAACTACGCTGACATACGTCACAAATTAATTTGTGACATTATCCTTGCCAGGGTTACCAAGACAGCAAAAACACTGTCTTCGAAAACTATGCTGACATACGTCACAAACTACGCTGACATACGTCTCAAAATTCGAAACACCCTAAAAAATAGAAAATAAATAATAGTTTAAAAAAAAAACTAAAAAACACGCTTCCATTGAAAACCAAACTAAAAAGTACAAAATAATGGAAAAAAAGCGTGGGGTGCCTGATATCAATAAAAAAAATACCTTAAAAAGCACACCACGCTTTTTTTCCATTATTTTGTACTTTTTAGTTTGGTTTTCAATGGAAGCGTGTTTTTTAGTTTTTTTAAACTATTATTTTACTTACACGCTCTTAAATAAACAATAATCATATGAAAATAACATGAACAAAATAAATATTTTTGAAAAGTAATTTGCACAAAATATTAGGTTGGGGAAAAAGTCTTTTCGCGTTATAGTATGTATGAACTTGTAATAAAATCTCTTTGGTTATACTATTTGTATCTGGCTGGTTTTGGTATCATTGAAAGTTTAAATTTTAAAGAACATAATTCCAAATTCAAATTAGGAAAATGTGTGATTTTCATTTGTTATTCGTACCATCAAGATGAGTGAATCTAATGAAGAAATTCGATATATTTTAAAATTTTATTACAAAAAAGGTAAAAATTAGAGATGCGCCGAATGTTCGGCCGAATATTCGTATTCGGTACATTCGGCATATTTTTTCATGTTCGTATTCGGCCGAATATTCGGTTGATTTGCCGAATAATTACCGAATATTAAAATTATTGTTAATATAAGTAAGGTTGACTAATTACTAAATAAGTGTGGTTTATTCCGAAAGTTGTACCTAGCTTTTTGTAAATGAAAGAGACACTACTTTTTGTACCAATTATTTATTGACAAAATAAAAAAGATTAACTTTAACAATCAATTTAAATAAAATTGTAATAAAAAAAACTTCTGCTTTTATTTACAAATGATAAATTAAGATAAATTAAATTTCCATGAAATCAACAATGAAAAAATATATCTTCCGTAACAAATACTAGTACACTAATGAAAAAAAAAATACAAATTTGAGGAAACTTTAAGAATCAACATTAGTAGGTAATTGAAGTTTTAATCAAATTAAGTTTTTTTGACGAATGACAATGTTAGCAAAATAAAATCTGATTCTCAGGATTACTATTATGTCTTTTAATTTAATAAACATATCGTAAAATTATCGCAGATGTGAACCGAATGATTCGGCCGAATATTCGGTTCGGTACATTTTGGACCAAATATTCGGCCGAACATTCGTATTCGGTTAAACCTCTCTAGTAAAAATGCAACGCAAGCCGCGAAAAAAATTTGCGATGTTTATGGACCTAGTGTAGTGTCTGTGAGAGTAGCACAAATTTGGTTTAAGCGTTTTCAATCCGGAAATGTTGATGTCAAAGATGCACGTCGCTCTGGTCGCCCTATTACGGATAAAATGGATGCCATTTTTGAAAAAGTGGAGCAAGATCGGCATACCAGTAGTTACGACGTAGCTGAAGAACTGGAAATTGACCACAAAACAGTTTTGGCGCATTTGAAAAAAACTGAGTACACAAAAAAGCTCGACATTTGGGTACCTCACGAGCTCACTGAAAGAAACCTAATGAACCGTGTACTCATTTGTGATTCTTTATTACGACGTAATGAAACCGAACCATTTTTGAAGAAGCTGATAACTGGTGATGAAAAGTGGATCACGTATGACAAGAACGTGCGAAAAAGGTTGTGGTCAAAGGCCGGTCAGGCTTCACAGACTGTGGCGAAACCCGGGTTAACTCGCAACAAGGTGATGCTGTGTGTGTGGTGGGATTGGAAGGGCATTATTCATTATGAGCTGTTACCACCAGGCAGGACCATCGATTCTGAACTCTACTGCGAACAACTGATGAGATTAAAGCAAGAAGTTGAGAGAAAGCGGCCGGAATTAATCAACGGAAGGGGTGTGGTTTTTCATCATGATAACGCTAGACCTCACACATCTTTAGCCACCCAACAAAAATTAAGAGAGTTTGGCTGGGAGGTGTTAATGCATCCGCCGTATAGTCCTGACCTTGCACCTTCAGATTTCCATCTGTTTCGGTCTCTTCAGAATTCTTTAGGCAGTGTCAGGTTAACATCACGAGAGGACTGCCAAAACCACTTGTCGCGGTATTTTGACCAGAAGTCCCAAAATTTCTATAGCAATGGGATCATGTCCCTACCTACAAGATGGCAAAAAGTTATCGAACAAAATGGTATCTACATACTTTAGTTAAATGTGAATAAACTTTATTAAAAAATGTTTTGAATTTTCTTAAAAAATGCGAAGAAACTTTTTCCCCAACCTATTATTTTTTTGTTAAACATAATTGTTTTCACAATATGGTGCCAAGGTCATCCCATCCTTAGTTGAAACTTGAAACGCATAGTATGGTGCGCAGCCGCCGCGTTGATCTGGCATCGGTGCCACATTTATGCGCCATGCCGCGCGCCGCTTGCGGCGTCCACGTCCACCGCGCGCCCTTCCGACAAGGAAACGCCAACGAAACGTTTTCGTCTTTCCGCGGCTCACGCCAAAACTTGTAAAAGGTTACGCTATATTGACAAAGCTCACAAGTTGTTGTATATTAATACTGAACTGTTCCGTGTTATAAACGACCTTCTTTTATTGGTATTAACCGAAGCCATGAGATTAGATACCTATTTAAATTTTATTTATAAACTAGTAATTTTAACTCGATTGTTTGGTCACTACAGAACACAGAATCAGATGTTTTAATAAATACAGATCAGTTTCAAAAACATTAAGAGTGACAACCCTAATGCTGCCGTGGAGCGTAGGTATTTATTTCTACAACTAGGCCTAGTTTCCATACTGTCTGTCTACGCGCATCGGAACGGGATCGAAGATTCCAGACGCTCACCCGCGTCCCTCGCACCGCCCGCCCCCCGTCGTCGCCTGCCAGCCGCACGCGCCTGGCCACGGCCCTCGTCCACTTGCCCTCGCGCGCCCGAGCGAAACACCCGCGTCATTTTTGTATCACCATCGTCGTCGGGAAACTATTGTAAATTGTATTGTAGTAAACCAGTTATTTTATACAGTCCACTCAAGTTTAATTCCGCAAGGATCCATTCCCAACACTGGTCCTTCGAGGAAACAATACAATAACGTCAGTTTAACGTATTCTCGTCGGCGTCGACACGTTGTTGCCACGCGGTCAGGAAAAACTCGGAGCGGCGCGCGGCGGTTGGAAGATAGCTTCGGACTTGGAATCTACGATACAGTGAGTCTACAGCATAGATACTGCACACCGCATCGTCGGCATCGTGATCTCCAATCCGCATTTCCGCCGTGCAAGTCGCAAAAACGCAAACCAATATCCAACTGTGATCTACGGGCTACGTGAAGAATACGCACCACGTGCACCTGATACATCGGCTGGTATTGTGAGTTCGTTCCAATTATTATCCTTACCATACATAATCATCTGAAACTCTCGTAAAATCCTATTCAGTGACTATTTGAGTGAGGCTTATTTTCAAAATTAGGCAATATTTCACATTTGCACGTGAATTTGCATCCTGCACGCTTTCGGTGGGAGGCAATCCTATTGAAATATAAACTAAATAAATCTGCTTGGTGTGTGCACATTTTAAGCTAATAAGTATATCGCACGGCTGACGGCATAGGTACTACGCACGACCACGCCATATTGCATCAACAAAATGGCGGAAAAGAATGAACGCATTGTTAAGCTAAAAAAGGCTAAAGCTAGCTTTAAAGCTAAGCTAACCCAATTCGAAACATATTTAATTACAGCAAGTTCACACGAAGTGCTTAGCGAGCTCCACGCTAATGAACTTCAAACTCGCTTTTCACGAGTGCAAAATTTAATTTCTGATTTTGACACCTTACAGACAGAGCTTGAGTACCTCTGCGACCCCCCGGATGAGCAGTATGCTGACAGAGAGAAAACTGAAAACAAGTACTATCAGCTCGTCGCTCAGGCCCAAACTCTTCTTGCGACCTGCGCGGACAAAATTGGTGAAAGACGGCGTTCAGGCTCAGACTCCGGATCAAACATCAGTGATGCTAAATCAGGTGGGACTTGCAACCATACTCAACGTTTCCATTTACCAAAAATTAATATTCCAAAGTTTGATGGTACTTATCAAAATTGGCTCGAGTTTAGGGATACATTTATGTCAATGATTCATGGAAATAATCAATTAGATAACATTAGTAAATTTCATTACTTGCGAGCTTCACTCCATGGGAGTGCTGCAGTAATTGTTAAAAATATAGATTTTACAAACGAAAATTATACAACGGCATGGAAATTATTATGTGAACGTTATGATAACTCTAGGTTACTAGTTAACAATCATGTTCAAGCATTATTCAAGGTAGACACCATTTCAGATGAGTCTAGTAAATCTATTAAACAATTAGTTGATACTACAAACAAAAACATTAGAGCGTTAACTATTCTTAAGCAACCTACAGAGCACTGGGATACCTTAATAATATACATCATGTCTAACAAACTAGATCCTACAACTAAAAGGAAGTGGGAAGAGTATAGAAACACACTGTGCGACCCACCAACACTAGAACAAATTACTACATTTCTGCGTAACAGAGCAGACCTGTTAGAATCCATAGAGGATAATAGTACAACAAAGTCAAAACCAGAAAATCGAAAGTCAAAATCTTTTCTAGTAGTTTCAAATGAAAATAACTCACAAAAAACAAATAATTTCAAGTGCCCCATGTGCAAAGAAGAACACACATTATATAATTGTGGCAAATTCAGAGATTTGACCATTGAGAAACGTTTAGAAAAAGCTAATGATCTCAAAGTATGCCTTAACTGTCTACGCCCTGGTCACTCTCACGGAAAATGTAGATTCCCACACTGTAGGTATTGCAGATACAAACATAATACATTATTACATACAGATGATGATAAGCCTAGGTCCTCTGTGACAAATCAAGAGAATGTTGTGTTAGCCACCAACATAAATGAAGCAACTACAGATTCTGATAACTCTACCGAAACCATCACCCTGTCAATGGATACCATACAGCCTACTACTTCGCCACATGTACTTCTATCCACAGCGTTGGTGAAGGTACGTGACAACAAGGGCGGCACACTCACAGCACGGCTCCTGCTGGACAATGGCAGCACGGCCAACTTCATAACAGCCGGGTTATGCGGTAAGCTGGGGTTGTCGAAACGGAGTACAAATTCCACGGTATCAGGTATCTACAATCAGTTTTGTAAGAGTACACAATCTTGTAATGTCATAATCGAATCTCTATATAGCAATTATAAAGTAGAGATAGATTGTTTAATATTACCTCAAATTACTAAAACATTGCCATCCAAAATAGTAGCGAAGCAAAGCATTGTTATACCATCAGGTATACAGCTAGCAGACCCATCATTTCATGTTCCGGGTTCTGTAGACATTCTAGTAGGGGCAGAAGTATTTTGGGATGTCATATGTAACAATTCCATTAATCTTGGGAAAAATCAACCAAAATTATATGAGACTAAGTTAGGTTGGTTAGTGTCTGGTCATGTAGCCAATACAAAAAATAGGTCAGTACAACAATGTAATTTTGTCAGTCATGAAGATGATAGTATTTCAAAATTTTGGGAACTAGATTCAATTCTCCCTAAATATTCTTTGACTAGTGAAGAACGTGCCTGTGAAGAATCATTTAAAAAAGATACTTACCGTAATGAAGAAGGCCGCTTCGTAGTCAGCATGCCTTTTAAACAAGATCCACATACATTAGGTGAATCATATACTAGGGCAAAGGTTAGATTTCTCTCTCTTGAGCGCAGATTTCAAAGAGACCCTAATTTCAAAAAACAATACTTAGAATTCATGCAGGAGTATGAACAACTAGGTCACATGACTGAAAATACAACTTCCATTCACAGTACTCCTAATTCTGTCTATTATTACTTACCACATCATGGTGTTACCCGTGAGTCTAGCACCACTACTAAATTGCGTACAGTCTTTGATGCATCTGCTGTCACTACATCAGGACTATCCCTTAATGATATTCAGATGATAGGACCTACAATTCAAGATGATCTATTGTCGATTCTTATTAGGTTTCGCCAACATAAATATGTGATATGTGGAGACATTGAAAAGATGTATAGAGCAATTGAGCTTAATCCTATACAGAGATCACTTCAACAAATTATATTCAGGCCAGAACCCTCAATGCCACTTAAAACTTACACTTTAAACACAGTCACTTATGGTACTGCATCAGCTCCCTACTTAGCTACAAAATGCCTTTCCAGTTTAGCGGAGACAGTGGATGACCCATCTGTCAAGTTTTCAATTTCTAGAGATTTTTATATGGACGATTATCTTAGTGGAGGAACGTCCAAAAGTAGCGTAACAGAACAAACTAAAACAGTAATATCTGTCCTATCTTCAGCAAAGTTTAATTTGCGAAAATTCAAATCTAATTGTCCTGATATATTGGAAAATATCATCGGACGCCAACCACAATCAGATCATGTTTTAGAATTATCAGAGAACAATTGTAGCACAATAAATAAAACTTTAGGTCTTAACTGGCTCTCAAATTCAGACACATTGTCCTTTGTTATAAATACTGAAAAACATGAAAAATTCACAAAGCGTAATATACTATCAATCATAAGTCAAATCTTTGATCCGCTAGGAATTGTAGGTCCAGTTATAGTGGAAGCAAAGATTATACTTCAAAAACTTTGGACTTTAAAAATAGGCTGGGACGATGAAGTTCCAATCGACATAAAAGAATCATGGGCCACATTCGTAAATAAATTACCATACATAAACAATGTAAAGATACCACGTTGGATTTTACAAAATTATAATGTCGCAATTGAATTACATGTATTTTCTGACGCTTCTGAACGTGCTTATGGAGCTTGCATCTATGCCCGTTCAATAAGTAATAATGGCACGGTTCATACCCAATTAATAATATCAAAAAATAAAGTAGCACCGATAAAGCCAACCACGATACCGCGTCTTGAGTTATGCGGAGCCCTAATAGCAACAAGATTGTGTACTAAAGTATTGCAGTCAATAACATTGCCAGTAACATGCAGATACTGGTGTGATTCGACAATAGTTTTGGGCTGGTTGTCAACACCTGCGCAACGCCTTAAACCTTTTGTTCGCAATAGGGTTAATGAAATAGTGGAGAACACCGCGGGGTCCCGGTGGAGCTATGTGCCGTCTCTCGACAACCCCGCTGATCTCGTTTCCCGAGGGGTGAAGGCTGATCTTATTAGCTCAGCTTCTCTGTGGTGGTCTGGCCCACAGTTCTTAAAACATGATGAAAATACCTGGCCTAAAATGCCGAACCCTAAGGAGGAGCGAGATCTACCGGAGATAGTGTGTCACTTTACTCATAACTCGACTAACAATAATAACACAGATAGTAATCCTATCTCATTACTTGTACAAAAACACTCTAACCTCACACGTCTTGTTCGCGTAGTAGCTTACATACAAAGATTTGTATTTAATTGTAAGAAGAAAGGCAGCAAATTAACAAACTTTTTGTCTGCTAAAGAATTACAAAAAGCCTTGTTTGATATTTTAAGATTATGTCAAATTGAAATGTTTAAAGATGAATATTTTAGTTTAAAATCAGGCAAATTACTGCCATCAAATAATAGGTTAATTTCCTTATCTCCATTTCTTGACTCAAATTATATCATAAGAGTTGGAGGAAGGTTAGATAATTCTCCATATACTTATGACCAAAAGCATCCTATATTAATATGTAGTAAACATCATATATCAAGATTAATATTTCATAAACAGCATTTAGAACTTTTACATGCAGGGCCACAGTTGCTCCTTGCTAATGTCAGAATGACATACTGGCCTCTAGGCGGAAGGAATCTAGCTAGGTCTATAGTTAAAAAATGTATTAAATGTTTCAGACTTAAAGCTCAAACAGTTCAACCTATAATGGGTCAACTACCTGAATGTAGGACTAAATTAGAATTCCCATTTTTACATAGTGCAGTCGATTATTGCGGGCCAATTTTGATAGCAGATAGAAAAGGTCGTGGTTGCAAGTTACTAAAATCCTACCTTTGCATTTTTGTTTGTTTGACAGTCAAGGCAGTACACCTGGAGCTTGTGACGGAACTGAGCAAAGAAGCCTATATGGCTGCACTATATCGTTTT
This sequence comes from Aporophyla nigra, assembly GCA_947507805.1. NCBI lineage: Eukaryota > Metazoa > Arthropoda > Insecta > Lepidoptera > Noctuidae > Aporophyla > Aporophyla nigra. Next base: position 3,471,873 of record OX382296.1, on the reverse strand, counting down.
ATAAGCCGTCGAGGCAAGCCTCGCAGCCTCACGTCTGACAATGGAACCAATTTTGTTGGCGCATGTAAATTATTGCAATCCTTTCTCTCTAAACTAGATATAGCTGATAAACTAGCAGAGGAAGGTATTAACTTCCTCTTTACGCCTGCCTATTCTCCTCATTTCAATGGGATGGCAGAAGCCGCCGTTCGTTCTACAAAGCATCATTTACGTAGAATTTTAAATTTAACTCATCTAACATATGAAGAAATGTCTACCTGTCTTACTCAGATAGAAGCTATTTTGAACTCTCGACCCTTGACCCCACTATCTACTGACCCTTCTGATTTTTCTGTCCTAACCCCATCTCATTTCCTAATTGGACGAACTCTAACTACTGTGCCCAACCCACAGGTGGCCGAGATTGAGTGTGTCAACTTATTGCAACGCCATAAGCGAATAGAAGCTATAAAATCGCATTTTTGGCAAAGATTTTCTAATGAATATGTTTGTATGCTACAGCAGAAAACAAAATGGAAGACAACCAGCGCTAGAGATAGCATTAAACTAAATTCCCTTGTTCTTATCAAGGACAAGACCTGTCCACCTTTACAGTGGAAACTAGGAAGAGTGGTGCAGGTATACCCAGGCATTGATGGCATCAACAGGGTCGCAGAGATCCGAACAAAAAAGGGAACTATTAGAAGAGGATGGAACAACCTCTGCCCCCTGCCAGTAGAGGAGAGCAACAACCCTTGAAGATCGTCTCTTCAACCCGGGGAGCATGTCTACGCGCATCGGAACGGGATCGAAGATTCCAGACGCTCACCCGCGTCCCTCGCACCGCCCGCCCCCCGTCGTCGCCTGCCAGCCGCACGCGCCTGGCCACGGCCCTCGTCCACTTGCCCTCGCGCGCCCGAGCGAAACACCCGCGTCATTTTTGTATCACCATCGTCGTCGGGAAACTATTGTAAATTGTATTGTAGTAAACCAGTTATTTTATACAGTCCACTCAAGTTTAATTCCGCAAGGATCCATTCCCAACACTGTCTGCCTATATTTTTACTGTGTCTTAACATAGATATATAAGTAGCCTATAATGTTCCCACTGCTGGGATACAGGCCTCCTCCTCTCTGTGAGATGGAATAGTTAATCCGTTTCTTTCTAATTGCACGAAATTGATATTTCAGTTTTCATGTGTGTACTTGAAGGATTATTATGAAAATTGAATCTTCAAGATGGTACAGCATACTGCAAAATAATGTGCTGTTAACTGTTCAGTAAGATTTCAATACAATGTGTGAAGATGTTGCCCGAGACTGTTCCAGATTTGAAATAACTTATGTTTCACTTTCTTCAGTAAAACCATCTAGATGCAGTTTGAGGAAAGTGTGTATTGATGTTGCAAGAAAGAATTTGAACTGCTTATTCAATATGGAGATCTGGATACAGGAATATTTACATTACATGGCAATCTGCAAAACAAACACATACTGTGCCTGTTTGTGGGGAAAAAACGTTATTATGCAGTGGGTACCAGCACACTGATGAGAAAAATAATAATATTAGTTAGCCCCTTCTAACATAAATATATATTTTTTCAGGAACATTACTTAGGTACACCCATACATCAATTTCTGACTCAAGAGTTGCTCGTGCTCGATACTGTTGCAATTGTTTGGCAGGCAGACATTCTGCTGACTATTGGCTGTTGTGTACTTATAATGTTGAGCATGCAATATTAATATAATAGAGATGATGAAATACTAAGTATCTACTTCTCAAGTGGTCTGATGTTAAAATTGATATACTTATATAGTATTAAAAATGCTTTGTTCCATTATTTGTTTTCTGATTTCATGAACCATTCCAATACTAAATACTTTATTGCATTCCACAATGTATATGCTTAGGTGGTAAACATTGGATTTAATTACAATTATGGACCCTGTCTGGCCCAGCAAAAGAAATATAGTAGGTAGAGGAGGACTTATAATCTAACTTATTCTAAAATCAAAATAAATAAAAAACATGCTTTGGGTATTCAAACTGCGTTTCAGGTATTTATCACTTAAATATTTGCTAATACTGTAATAACATTTACTTATTAATAGATTTTTTAATTTGTTAGTGAATAGGTGGAGTTTATTTTCATTTCTAATTGATTCGGGTAAATTATTGTATATATCTAATGACATTATCAGAGGGCTTATTGAATGTATTTTTAGGCGGAATGTAGGCAGTTTTAGTCGTGTTTTGTATCAGAATGTGTATCTTGTTTGTATGTCTTCTCGTTGAGTGTGAAATTCTTGGTGTTAATGTGCAAATTTGCATATTTCAAGTATAGTGACAGAGTTAAAATATTTAGCTTTATAAAATGCGGTTTGCATGTATCTGTCTGTTGTATATTTACTATGATATGGGCAAATTTCTTTTGAACTGTAAACAGTGTTGGTGCATCTGTACTGTTTCCCCACATTATGCCGTAACTAAGCCATGCATATACATAGGCGTAATATGTTACAAGGGCAGTCTGTAAATTTGTGGTTTTTTTAACTACCAAATACCTGATATTCCATTATAATCTATCTTTACTAATATTATAAAGCTGTAGTTTGTTTGTTTGGTTGAACCGGGTAATCTCAGGAACTACTGGTCCGAATTGAACAATTCTTTTTGTGTTGGGAAGCCAATTTATTGAGGAAGGCTATATAACATCACGCTACGATTAAAAGGAGCGGAGCAGCAACGAAAACTGACAGGCAATGCGATGCGACGGGAAGAGTCACAGGAGCAAAAATTAAGAGTTCTGATACGACATTTACATTGCGGCTGGCCTATCAGTGTTTGGTACGAACTAGGTACATAAAAAGCCGGTACATCCAAGATTGAGTCAATAGAGGATATCACGTAGTAACACACATGCTGGCGCAAATTAAAACGATAGTAACTATGTTACCTTTTTCCGTATTAATACCGTCAGAACGAAGATTGAAGGGTATGTGTGGACTGATGTCGTCAATCAAAGCTCTTATGAGGTCTTTGGAGAATCAGAATGTCGTAACGCACTGACGCGACGATCCGTAAGGGGAAGAGCATTATTGCACACTCGTGATGCAAAATTTCTTCTTCTTACCTTTCCGACATCACCCACATGGGCAAGTTCAAAGAAATCTGTATAAAACATTATATTTTTAGGAAAAAAAACGAAAGCATTCCCAGATCGATGCGATAAAAGTTGCATTTTACTGACTTATGTTCAACCGAAAATTTTGACAGATGAACTGCCGAAGTTCAGCGTTGATTCGATTCTAACGAGTGTCAAAATAATAGCAGAATGTGACTAAACGTCACGCTCATGTTCGATGTTGTTAGCAGAATAGATTTTTACATTGTTTCGATCGATCGTTGGCGTCCACTACAACGTAATCGCAGTTGGATTGTTGTTCATTAGTAGAATGAGAAAACGCTTAAAAGTCATGATTCAGTCGTGGGTCTATTGCGATTTGTGCACAATTTTGTTAGTAGAATCGGCCCCCTGGACATCTGTCGTGCTAAGCTCTAATAAACGATTATTATTATAAACTGGACCGGATATAATCCAACCTACCATCGAATCTTGTAAGTACGGACCGGCGGTGTGAAGTTTAATTTTATTTTCTTTTAGCAAATCCCAAAAGACATCCGCGCCTATTAATAAATCTATGTCACTTGGTACATAAAATGTGGGATCTGCAAGTTGAATATTGCTAGGTATACGAAGAGCATCACTATTAACGTGTATCGAAGGCAACTTCGAAATGATACTAGGCAACACTAAACAATGTAGGTAAGGTTGTATGAAAGTCATATACTTTAGAACGAATATTAATATCGCACTTGTGACTGGACTGTGAAACGGATTGTCCAACGCCACAAACACGTAGGGAAGGTGGTACAAAATGATCCCCTTAAGGGAAAACAGCTTTAAAACGAGTGTTTACAACTTTTTTCTTAAACTTAAAACATTTAATGAGTAGCTATTTAATCGAACTACAAATTGAGTATACGTTGAGCCGCTTAAGCTACAAGGAATAGTTCTTATTAATATTTTCGTAAAGGTCTACAAAAGGATCATTTTGTACACCCCTGTGTCCAAAACGATCCCAAGTGTGCGGGTAAAATGATCCGGGGATCCTTTTACCCCATCATTTAAAATTCAAGCAAGAAATGAAACATAAGTAAAATAAAAGTAAAATAACTATAAGTTTCGAATAGTTTTATTGTACAATCAGTTTTAGTATCAAAAACAACTAAATTTATTTTTAATTTTCGTAAACAGTAACTCCAGCTTTATTGTACTTATAATATTATCTAGACAAATAAATTAAATTGGAGTGTCTCTTTGTAATATTAAAATAAACGCTTTTTACTAAGTGTATATGGTATACACGGTTAATAAACCAAAACAACATTTTTTTTTTAAATTTTGTCTGTCTGTCTGTTTGGTCCGGCTAATCTCTGAAATGGCTGGACCGATTTTGACGGGACTTTCACTAGCAGATAGCCGATGTAACAAGGAGTAATTTAAGCTACTTTTATTTTAGAAAAAAATAGATTCTCACGAAAAAAAAAACGAAAGAAAAACTTTTTTGTTAAAAATACCACGCGGACGAAGTCGCGGGTAACAGGTAGTCTTTAATATGTTGTAAAACTTCCAACTCTTGTTCATCTGTAAATACTTTTTTTTAAACTCCCTAATACTTTAGAAGCACCCACAGCGTGAAGTTTTTTGGAGGCGGTTTTATATGGCATGCCCTCTTTTACGGCATTTATGGCGTTAAACATGGCGTTTTCATTCCAGTTTTGAGGTATAGTTTTTCGAATATAATTTCGTGGCATGATTTCTAAAAGCAAAAAGTTTTGAATTAGTCCCGCATGTTTTAAGCAACAAAATAAAGGGTCTTAAAAACTTATCAGACTGGCTCCCCGGGAACTCCGTACCACTTTAGAATATAAACTACTACACTACCCTACACTAATCTATTCTACACTACCGTACACTACCCTATCCTACCCTACCCTACATTACTCTACCCTTCACTACCCTTCCCTACACTACCCTACCCTACACCACCGCACACTACCATATACTACCTTACTCTACTTTACATTACCCTACCCTGCACTACCCTAAACTACTCGAATCTACACTGCAACATATAAATCTACACTACACTACTTACCCTACATACCTACTTTTTTTTCACCGTTCAAACCTTCCTTGAACTACGACAAACATTTCGAAACCAAAATCAGCTAAATCGGTCCAGACGTTCTCGAAAAAAACAACTACACAAAAACACATACACATATTTATTGAAAGTTAACTGAACACAATTGGCACGGGGTAAAATGATCCTGGGATCATTTTGCCCACCCAATGTAGAGATCATTTTGTCCCAAATGCCTTATTAACGAAAAACATCAAAACATAACCTATGATTTTTAAATACTGTAATGAAAGACGGGTAATTCAATAGCTAATTGACAGCAAAACCCGAGACAAACATACCTGTGTCACATAATATGTACATAGACTAAAGCTACATAATGTCAAATAACAGGTTACCTTAGATTGAACACAGGAATTTTGAATATTTTGTGATAAAAACTTTTCTACACCGAACAACGCCATGACACTAACAGAGATTGTACAGCTAGGCCATAGGAACCAGAAATTCACATAAAATATCCTGGATGAAGCTATTAAGTCGGTAAAACTGTCAGGGATCGTTTTACCTCGAGGGATCATTTATACCACCTTCCCTATAGTGGACTGTATGATTGGTATTTTTAAACGTTTACATAGGCTTTGAGCTATAAAACAATTTTGACTGCCGCTGTCCAGCAGAGCACGAACTGTGTGATAACGATTATCATTATCCGCAATCTCAATTAGCGCCGTAGACAGCAAGACAGTCTGTAACGATTTAGAATTATCCATGAACGCATTACAACTACGATTATCAATTGAATCAGCTGTTTTACTAATGTAATACAGAGGACTGTGGCAACGTATTATTGATAATAGAACGTTGTGGTGACGTATTTGGAATAACGCTATTATTGTCAACATGAATTAATGCATTATGTTTCTGTTGACATAATTTACAAGGACCGAAATTACAATTTTCAATTGTGTGAGTATTTGTACGTAAACAGTTTTGACAAACGTTTTTTGACTGAACTATGATTAATCTGTCTTGTACCGATATATTTAAAAACTTAACACATGAATATAATGCATGTTTACCACTACATAACGGGCATATCAAGTTATGTTTACTTTTTCCTTTACTACCTGATGAGACCTTATCATTATTATTCGCACTCGCATAACTAAGTGTAGTTTGAGAGTTATACTGTTTCGGCGGCGGCGTCCGGCCCTGGTGCGAGCTATGGTACGGAGCGAGAGGGCATGGGAAGCCGTCACCTCCTTCTGCGAAGCAGTAATGCTCGCGAAGGAGGAGGCGGGGCGCGTGAGGGAATGGCAGTCTCTGCGCCCTCACGTCCCTAGCCGCCGCAGGAGGAGACGCCCCGGGCGCCGGGAGTCGATTGCGGACTCCCGGCCACCGTAGGCGCGAGCTTGCGGGTGGCGATCAATGGGTAGCTCGCCGCCCGGTAAGGACCAGGCTCGGGTCGACGGCGCGTAGTGTTCCACGCGCGCCTCAAAGAGATGTCAGCAACACTGAAGGGGTCTGCTAGGACCGATGCCTGCCAGGGTCGCGTGATTGTTCGAAAGAGATATCGTGACCCTGGCACATGGGCAACTGAAGGAACACGGGTGGGTTTTAGTCAGTAAAAGTCTGACATGCCCTCCCGCTCCGCCCAGAGCGGGAGAAGTCATTTGATGATTTCCCATCCAAAAAAAAAAAAAAAAAAAGAGTTATACTGTTTCTTATGATCAACTGACTGTTTACCCTCATTTTTATTTTGTGAATGTGACTGATTATTTTTACTGCTACCTGAATCAATCATATCTAACATGTCAGACCTATTGTTTAAAAACGTTAATAAGTTTTCTAGTTTTAACGTTTTAGACGTTTTGTGACACGGAATAAAGAAAACTAGAGGAAGTGCCCCTCAGATATCGCGCGCGTGTCAACATTAAGCGCAGATGCGCAGCATTTAGCTTATTCGCCGTCAGATACTTGTCGCGATTGGTTGTCGCATAAATACGCGAAATATTACAAATTATGCCTTGTTGTGTGGTTTTGACCTGCAAAAACAAAAGCAGAAAAAAAAGTATCTTGTGGAGGTGTATCCTATCATCAATAAGTACTAAACTTTGTTAATTTTTAATATAATTGATTTTAATTGCAATACCACCATGTTATGACTTCAATGCAAACTATAAACAACCTTATATTCATTGACACAAAGTCTTAATGCACGTAGTCGTCATCTGGAAAATCATAACCAAAATTCTAGTAACTTCGACGCTACTCGATTAGGGATGGGACACATCCGTAAAGTAGGTCGCTATCGATAATTTTGTCTGATTTTAGTAAGGAATCAATAGTTCACATAGCTGGTTACATAATAAGACAGTTGATTTAAAAAAATAAGTGTGATATTTGCGTTAGTGCTTTAGTAACAGAAAAAAACAATCATTACATAGATTTATTATAGCTAAGGATAGAGGGGGATTATTATACCCATCGGAATCTGTGATTAAGATATGTCAGATGTCTGAAATATTTTTAAAAGACGGTCACATATTTAATAAAGATTATATCATGGCTAAAATAATGCGCCAGTTTATTGGGTCATCGATATTCCAAAACATAAGCCATCATCAATTAGGGGAATTTCTTACGTCTAATCATATTACTGACTTAATTAAAGCTATCACGGCAAAATATATTAATATACGATTTCATCACCTATTAAAATTAAACATAAAATTATCAAAACGGTATGTAAGCACTGAACTATTTATTAACTTTAGATTATGCAGGGTAGTTTTCGAAATGAAACTTTGAATAATCTAACGAACATTTAATAGAACTAAAACACTTTATACAACAGGATATAATCAACACCAGCAATGACAATACACCTTAGCTTGGCCTGGCTTTGCTGTAACGGATAGCAATATTTCTATACGGAGTGACACAGTATTACTTTTCAGTCTTTACTCTTCGGCGTCGCAGCAACAATTGAGCTGCGCGCAGCGGTTTCCTCGATTTTAAAGGACAAGTGACACGCGTACTGTCACTTGTCACCTCTCGATGGTTACATGATTTAAACAAGACGACGGTAGTTGATAGAAATGCGTTTATTTAAAAAAATAAACTGCATTTATTTTGTCCACTAGGTACAATTGTACAGCGAATTTACTAAAATCCTAACAGGTAATTAAATAAATATGTGTTATTTCAAGGTCAGTAAATATTTTTAGTACTATCTGTTATCGTTTCATTTATCGTTAGCTTCTGTCAGCGGTTTCGCCCTCGTATCTGATTTTATGAAAATAACATTACCCCCGTATTAAAAACATACAAATACGTCTTTAACATTGATATTTTAACGATAATCAACCTTTTCCGTTATTATGCATTTGTATGATGTTAACAAATTATTACATTGCTCACCCGAATAAATTACGTAACGTCAATATTAAAATATCGATATATTAACTCATCTCTAACTTTTTTTTTTGCTACTCACCGCCAGAGATTACAAGTGCATGTGAATATGACATCTATTTGAAAGAACCTAGCGTTCTGAATAGAATGAATTGGTTACTGCGCCATCTAGCATTGAGTTGCTGAACTCGTTGTAAATTTGTCTATCTCAAGTTTTTAAACGAAAAACGTCTTTATTGTGTGTGTCATGTCAAATAATAACAACTTTCATGCGTTGTAATACGACTTAATTTTTGAAAGCAATACGAAGATGATTTGTAAAAGTTGCGTGTGTAATTTGTAGCCAATCATATCACTGTTTTTTATGTGTGTAATGGACAATTTGCTATGCAAATGTGTGAGTTTGGCGACACTGGTTCTCGTGCTTAGCCAGTGTAGGGCACAGAGTACGTTATATTAAACTGGGCACTTCTGTGTATTCTTTGTTCTGTGTTTTGTGAGAATCAGGGATAAGTGAACTTCTGTAGTTCTCCCACTCACGTTCAGTGGCAGAATCAAGTTTACTGACAACTAAATCTACACAAATAATAATATTATAAAGAGGAAAAATTTGTTTGTTTGTTTGTTTGTTTGTAATGGATAAACTCAAAAACTACTGGACCGATTTTAAAAATTCTTTCACCATTAGAAAGCTACATTATCTGCGAGTAACATAAGCTATATAACATCACGCTACAACCAAGAGGAGCGGAGCAGCAATGAAAAATGTTGCAAAAACGGGGAAAATCGCACGGGTAGGCGATTCGACGCGACGGGAAGGGTCGGGGGAACACGAAATTTAACGCGGACGAAGTCGCGGGCAGAAGCTAGTAAATGATAAACATATCCTCGAGTGAAGATTCCGGTTCTTTAAGAGAATTTAGGGCTCTCAGATTACGTAAAACGCAATCTACTAACGTTCTGATCTGTGCCGAACATTCCTTACCCACAGAAGGTGCCGCAAACAACGCTTTCACATGGTTATGTATCAATAGCCTATTATTTGATACCTAGCTTCAAGCAGGCGTTAATATAGTTAGGTGCAGTAAACTCTAACGAACTGATAACATGTAACGCAGATCCACTGAGAGACGATTTTAGGTACTTATTGAAATTTCTGTATAGGATCTAAGTCGTCGCGATCATGTATCATTGAAAAATACGAGTTCCTAAATTCTAACCATTTATCGAAGGAACCGTCAAAGACAGGTAACTTTATTTGCGGTAATTTATTAGACACAGATTTCCCAGAAATGCACTGAGAATTATTCAATCCATATTGTTCACCGTCGCCTATCATGTGCTTTGCTATTGCTACAATTGAATAATATTGGCACTCAAACGAATCTCTGTAATCTAAATGGGACAGTAATGCTTTTTCGTCCACATTTCTTTCTATTTTAGATTGCACGTCATTAAACTCGGCAAAGAAAATGGTAGCCGCCTGAATACGCATTTGCACTTGAGTTTTTATCACAGAATCTAAAACCGATCTATCTAACTTATTAATATAATTTGCGAATAATGTTAATCTACCTTTCATTACACCACGTTGTTTTTTAAGATCTTATATCTGACTATCTAAACGAGAAATAGTTTCATCTTCACTCATTTTGGTAGTTTACGAAAGTAGGTACTCACAGTTCAGTCGTGTTTTCTCACCTGAAGACAGCCTCAGCAATGCCAGTAGATCTGATTTCGATCAGTTCTGAAAACGTTAAGTACGATATTAACACAAGGCGAAGACACGGGAGAAGGAGGGAAAAAGGTAACTGGATAACCTGACCGTTGCTGGCTGCTGCATCAATGGCTTCTGCTCAGTAATCTGTGGCTGGGCTTCCAATCTCCTCAACGTACTTCTACTTCAAAGTTCCACTCGCTTCAACACTTCTTCAACCCGGCGCGTCACGTAGGTAGCTGATATCTTGTATGTGGCTCGAAGGTCCAATGTTTTGGCAATGAAGACAGGAGGCAGGCAGGGCTTCTTCAATAAGGCTCGTGTATTGTTTTACAATAAAATATATTCTTCCGTTTTACAAAAGTTATCGTACACACGATCCTGCGGTATATATCACACTGGTCAGGACGGACCGACCTTTCTCGAAGCTGTAGCGAGCGAGCCGTACTCTCATTTTTGAGCAACAGATGTCACTACTAATTATGTATGGATCCTGGGTGCGTTGAAAGTCAATAGATGGCGCTGCTTGACGCAACAATAACTTAATATGCTTTTAGATTAATTTTGAACATGAATTCTTTAACAGTTTATACCAGTAGTTCCACATTGTATGATACTTGCCCTAAATGACTTTAAACTTGGCAAAAAAATCAGATCAAGGTGGAGGTGTACCTACTTTATACCCTTTTTATACAAGCAGATATTTTAAATGAAATTTCTTGCATTGTGGGATCTTTGCAACCAGAAATGTTCGGAATTCATCTGTCAGCACTGGAGTAAGTAAAACATATCTATAAAAAAGTATAAGTCTTACACCGTTTTTCCACCGCCACCGTCATCGTCAACGGGACGTCTACGGAAACGAGAGTATTCGAACGGAACGGCGGACGAGGGACTTGTTAGTGGACTTGCGGTCATAATAAATGTATGACGGACGTTCGAGGGTCTGAGACACCACGTATCGCAGCTGATACGTCATCTGTTCCCTTGACCTCCACCTTGGGCTTGTAAGCGTGTGGTGTGAGTGTCATATTCAATGTGTGTTTCGGTACTTCGGCACCGTCATCTCGGTCTCGTTGACGTCTCGTTAACGGTGGTGGTGGACAAACTGCCTAACTCCTCAACCTAAAAAACAAATCCAGAACTCGTGCCATGTTACTACGCTCAACTTTTATTTCTTCTTAGCTGACCTTGCTCGAACTTATAAACTTTGACTTCTCGCGCAACATTTAAATTCAAAGATGAGTTTAAAAGTTTTTGAGCATTCTCAGTGGGGCACCGGAGTTTTCTCGATCGATATCAAGGATTCAGTTGACAAAAGGACAACGTTAGAAATATTTATGCGTTGTCAATACATAAAATAGAAGCGTCTGTTTATAATGTCAAAATAATAGCGTTTTACTAAGTCCATATGAAAGTATATGGCGGTACTAATAACAAAAAAACTGTTCCCGTCTGTCTGTTTTTTCCGACAAATCTCCGAAATGACTGGACCGATTTGAACGGGACTTTCTCTGGCATATAGACGACGTTATTATAAGCTGTTTTGTCCTGGTAATACGTTAGCGTCGGATTATTTCCGATATCTACGCGGGCGAAGCCGCGGGCAGCACCTACTTTTAAACATGACATTAGTATTATTAGTGTCCTAACATATTTAGCGGTTGTTGCGTGAATATGCACAATCATCGCGATATACGCGGTAATCACTTCCATATAGACTATTATCTCATAGACCACGCAGTTAGTCCAGTTACATGTAATTGAAACTCTACTGCAAGGACATAAGATCAAAACATTTATCAGTCAGATTAATCTAAACACGTCTTCTAATATTGGTATAGTTTACCAGCTAGCAAACGTAATCGGGTGATTTTCAAAATTTTTGTACATTTTGTTGTGCGAAAACGTCCACGTGAATATTATCCAAGAAAAATGCATTAAAGTGGTCAAACTAGTATTATTATCCTTGAGCAACATTTTGTACAGATGGGTTTCAACATTTCAGATCATAACAATAGGTAATTTAAATAAAAAAGATGTTTACATCTTCAGTCTCATAATATTTTCATAGAGCAACCTTGTGTCTCTAAACACAAGCGATAGCAAAAACAATCATAAAGAAGAAACTACTCATATAAATTCATGTTCTAGTAGCAAAATATCTTTATGACTTTAATTATGATGTAAATGATATAAAATATAAATAAATAACCTAATGCATAGTAATAATAATATTGTTTCAATATATGTCTTCCATTTCGCTCACTTTTGTTCTTCTTGTTTGTAACACCAATATTAGTAGATATTTGGGGTTTTCAACATGAAACATCTTCATTTAAAACCGTCCAATCAGATGACAACAGAACGCCTTTCCACCATTTTGATAGCGGTTGCCACCAAGAAGAAAACTGTGTTTTTTCCTGTGCAGTGGTTTTTCAACAATAAATCTTTCATTTTGGTTGTTCAGCTATAAAAACAACAGTAAGGCTATCGATTATTATTTTTGCGTAAATTTGAAGAATAATTTTGACCAACTACTTAAAAGAAGCTGAAAAATACCAACAAGTTTCTTTTTAACCTCTAAATGTTTGAGGTTGTAATTAAACTCATGGTTCTTAGTCATTTTACTAACGATTTGTAACGTTTTTTTGTTGCGTAACAAAAATGATGTAACAAAAATGAAGTAAAGCTGACTTCATACAGAATTATTATGTTTATATAATTTGACAGCTAATGCTTCATTTATATATTTTATTTACACATCAATTTTCATTATTTAAAAAATAAATAAGTTCGTAAATAATTTAAAATGTAAAAAACTGTAGTCCACCAGCATCAGAAATACGAACAACAATTAAAAAATCTACCTAAAAATGTAAAAGATCAATTTATACTTAGTGTTTAAACACAATCATAATAACAAACAACTTTCACAAAAAAAAACGATATAATTCTATTTCATCTTCATCATCATTTCAGCCGTAAGACGTCCACTGCTGGACTTAGGCCTCCCCCAATTTGGGGGGCTTTGCCATAATCGCCACGCTTGGCAGGCGGGTTGGCGATCGCAGTATGGTGGTAAAATGCATAGAGAACGCTGCTGCCCATTCCCTAGTAAGTCCCTTAGTCGCCTTTTACGACACCCACAGGAAGAAATGGGGTGGTATTATTCTTCACGTCCGGCACCACACGATAATAATATAAAATTCTACATATAATAATTCTATTTGTTTATTTTAAATGTATATAATCACCACGGTATAAACGCAATTCAGCCACTTTTATCGACCTTTTAAAAAAAAAATCGTTTCGGCTGATTTTATGACTGTAATCCAACACACTGATTATATTATTAATAAATTATTAAAATGCGATTTAGTTGTTTTAATTATCTTCTGTGAAAAAGCCCTAATATTTCCTTTTTGTTATTTTTTTGTCACATTGTAAATTTTTGTGACGGTATTCATTTATTTTTCATTTTTGTAACTGTACAAAAATTTTGAAAATCACCCAATCCCATTTACACCTGTGAGCTTCCCAGGCTGCTATTCAGACAAATTACATGTTTCTTTATTTCACAGTAGGTGAGAGTTTTATTTTCTACGATGTTTTATGTAATTGGACGAGTATTTTATTCCGTACTTTTCTGTTAGTCGTCATCTCGGTAGTAATTCCTTTTCGAGACATATTATCATCTTTTACACCGCATCACCGTTCACCATATCATTATCCCCATTTAATTTTTAAAAATCTTATCCACGTCTCGTGGACTCTCCAGTGAGTCCTGGAGTCGACATTAACAACAAACCTCGTTGACCTTTCGAGTGATTGATTTATGATTCAGTTTCAACTCATTACAGCGAGGAGTCCTTGTTATTGTCCACTCCACATTTTACAGGGAAATGCGATTTCATATTTTGTTGTTTTTGTATTGGTTGATGGCAATAGGCTCGCCCTGATTACATTGGACTAATACATAACTGGCAAAATATGGGTGAAGTAAAGGTACATGTCTACCCGGGTCGGGTAGTTCAGTTAAACAAAGTGTGATGTTATGTTACTTTATTTCGGGAAAAAAACTGTCAGGTCCTTACGTGCCATGATCATACAATATGCAAAGCGAGCATACATCTAGCTAGTTTGAAGGTATTTGTTAAAACTCGTCTGCCATCTCAGCTAAATTTATTTTGTTTCTAGCTTTTGCTCACGAGTTCGTCCGCGTAAATATCGGTTACTACGGACGCAGACAAAGTCACGTGTTAAAAAGTAGCCTATGTTCTTTCTTGGGGTTCAAACTTACCCCATACCAAATTTCATCAAAACCGGATCAGTGGTTTGGTCGTGAAAGCGTAACAGACAGACAGAGCTACTCACATTTATAATATTAATAAGGACAGAAGTATAGATAAGCCTACACTGTCCAACTGCTGGGCAAAATCTTTCCCCAAATCCCTCCAATTACACTTAGCAAACTTACTATTTAATGCTATTAGACAAACATTCATGTAAGCCAGTTGCTGAAAAGCTCAGTTTTTTTTTATTTCTGTATGAATTGCCGTTCCGGCAATTAAGCGGCTTAAGCGCTACAAACTGTGTCAACGGTTTCGTATTAAAAATGCATAGCCATGAAATGGGGATCCACATTTGTGCACCAGTTTACCTAACTGATTTTACACATAGAATAATTGATATCACCAGCATAGCCATTTTATTAGCGTGGCATATACCAAAGGATATAATTATCTAATTGAATGCCTTACTGAAAATTATGTGTCGTTTGTATCGTCTTATGAACACAATATTTATAATAATTGATTTTACTAAAAACTGTTACGTGTCAATAGTAAAATACTGTATCAAAAGAGATCCAAAAGTGCACCACTATAGAACGTAATTTTCACGCGGATGAAGTCACGGGCAGTAGCTATGTTGCCAATAAATTGAACATTGTTAGAAGACATTTTCTTCGAGACATGCGATCGAATCACTTGTTTATGCTGCTTTAGTTACCTACTATTTTCTTTGGACACTTTCTTAATTCCATTGTTTCTACAGCTATTCATCAAGGCTTTCATTTACACAAAATAATTAATTACTCTTAATTTACAAGAAGTATTTTATATTTCGCTCAGAGCTAGTTAATTAATCATTACCTATCGGAAATCGGATAGACAATACGGTGCTCCCGGTAATTTTCTTGCCGTAATCCCGAGCCGTTAATCATACCCAACGGGCGATGAAAAGGTTTTTAATCTTTACCTTTCACCTAATAAAAATCTAGAGTCTATTCATGTTAGTAAATGGGTTGATAGTAAGAGAGTCAGATAAAAGAAAGGATCTTAATTCGGACATGGCAGCCAATCTCAACAGGGACTTACCCAGTAGGTGCGGAGTGGGATATGATAGTGCAGAAGATTGTGAGATACAGTCGTTCTGCATCCAATTGCGTACCTAACACATTTTCAGTCACAATCTGAACGATTTTGAAGGGAATTCCTAAGCCATTGTTTTTATTTTTTATTTTTATTGTCTGCTTCACAACGTAAATAACGCAGTGAATGTCGTTGTATTGTCAAAATGAATGGCGCTTTCACTGGACCCGGCACAGCACGCATTGTAAGGAGATCCTTTTTTTTTGTTGGTGGGAAACCATCGATCACTAATAAAGAACTAGATACACAATCAGCGGCAAAAAATGGCCTCACCAAATGAGCACCCACTTGAACATTTGGGTGCGCTTTTGATTTAGTAGCATTCGAACGCTACGACGGTAAACATGTCTCCGTGCTCGATTAAAAATTGTAAAAATCACACGTCTAGGACGCTAAAATTGGATGGAATTTAAATTTTTCGATAAGTATTAATATTATCTATACATCTATACATCTATACAAATAAATAAAATTGGAGTGTCTGTTTTTAATATTAAGATAACCACTTTTTACTAAGTGTATATGGATGTATACACGATACATATACCAAAACAACATTTTTTACAATTTTTGTCTGTCTGTCTGTCTGTCTGTCTGTCTGTCTGTCTGTTCGTTCCCGCTAATCTCGGAAATGGCTGGACCGATTTTGACGGGACTTTCACTGGCAGATAGCTGATGTAACAAGGAGTAACTTAGGCTATTTTTATTTTAGAAAGATTCTTTTATTTTAGAAAAAAATAACTATCTTCGAAAACTACGCTGACATACGTCTCAAAATTCGTAAAACCCTGGCTGAATCCTACGAAATAGATCAAAATAATGTACTACAGTATTGTACACCTTAAAAAGGCCTACAAAAATGTCCTCAATGGTATATGTCTATCTCTTAGGGATAACCCACAATAACCATTTTTTATCTTTCACTTTTTACGAGAAATAAGGGCTTATTTACGAAGCGATTTTAAGCAATACAGCATTAATCCTTATCCAATAAAGTACCTTAAATACATTGTGCATTTAATATAGATCAATATGGCCCTTTACAGCATGTAATTTAAATGAATATCTTAGAAGATATTAGAGATTTAAAAAGTGGGCGCAGAGCGCGTTGGCAGGGGCCGGGTAGTACAGGATAAGTAGGATTGTAATTCATATTACTTTGGCTTCAAAGTAATTGCGAATATCATGTGTGTTCATTATACTCAAAATAAACCTAATAGTATTATTTCAAGTAAGAGACCGCGAAATTGCTTAGATGTTTAGATTTTTGGATGTTTGTTTCTCAATGATGCAAAGACGGCCAAACGGATTTAGATCGAATTTGGCACAAAGATATATTATATCATGGATACGTAACAGATAGGATACCTACTTTATCCCGGTAGTAGGTTCCCGGGTGTTATTTTCCGACAGCTATACGGGCCAAGCCACTGGCAAAAGTACTATTCCTATAATTAAGTTCGGTGTCTGGTAAATGATTGAGTGTCTGTATAGGTAAAATAGGAGCGTTAAGAAAAACCAGGAAGACTTATATTCAACTAAACCAAGCCCTATGTCACAGTCTTCTTACTCTGAATACTATTACTTTTATTTTAAAAACACCAACACACATGATGTTCTCATAAACTATGAATCCTAAGTAATATGAGTTATAATCCTACTACTAATAATATAATATATGTGAAAATATGTATGATTGGATGTTTGTTTCTCAATCACGCAAAAATGGCTGAATGGATCTGGATCGAAAATAGCACACAGAGTCTATATTACCTATATAAAACATCGAATAACACATTCTTATCGCGGTAGTACGTCCTCTTGCATTAATTTCCGACATCCACGTGGGCGAAGCCGCGGGCAAATAATATTATAAATGTGAAAATATGTATGATTGGGTTGTTGTTTCTCAATCACACAAAAATGGCTGAATGGATCTGGATCGAAAATAGCACACAGAGTCTATATTACCTATATAACCTGGAATAACACATTCTTATCGCGGTTATACGTCCTCTTGCATTAATTTCCGACATCCACGCGGGCGAAGCCGCGGGCAAAAGCTAGTCATTATATAATTGTTATCACTGTATTAAAAATGCTAATATTTTGTCAAGAAATCATCGTAAAATCATTTTTTTAAATTAAGTCGTAATAAACAGCAAGAGATATAAACCATCTTAATTGTAAAGGCTCTTACTAAACCTATTAATCATACTATCGCATGCCCACTTAAATTGTTCGAGTTACGTGCGTTGACTCTGTTCCATTTGTAGAGACGCTATTGTTTTAAAAGAAAATATTATTAAATAATATATTTTTTTATTTCATGCGAGAGTTTTGCTGTTTCTTTTAATACTATAGCAACATTTTTATAGATTTAATTTAGATCAAGTGCATGTAATAAAATTGAAGACGTGAGTTTTTGTAGCTTTCTTCGAGATCTTTTGAGGTGTGGAGAATGGATATCAGTTTTAGCACGCCAAAGATCCAAACCGACCCAAGGAAGCGCTGTATGTTTGAAGCATTGCAACTACGAATGGCATTAGAAGCCATGATTTTATTTCAAGGAAATTAAGAGCGTTTATTAAGAAAGTGGACAACGTCGGAAATCATCATGATCATCATCATCATCATCAGCCTATAGCAGTCTACTGCTGGACATAGGCCTCCCCAATTGCACGCCATTTAGCTCGATTTTCGGCAACTCTCATCCAGCTGCTACCAGCCACCCTGCGAAGATCGTCGCTCCACCTAGCCTGAGGGCGTCCTACCTTACGTTTGCCGATTCGCGGTCTCCACTCAATAGCTCAATAGTTGTCAAATATTTCGCTGTTTTGATTAATCCGGCAATATTATTGTATGGAAATAAGAAATATGGCTAACTAGTGACCTAAAATATGAAACATAAAATTCAATAATAATATCGTAACACGGAATTTTTAGTTTCAAATGTAGAAAAAGTATTTGGAAACTTTCTAAATTCCTTTTTACACCTAAAACGGTTACAACATGAAATTCAGTGTTATAAGAAATTGCAATTCATTATTAATATTCAAATTACTAGTTTGCAATATTTCATATTTCCTTACACTATTGCCTAATTAATCAAAACAGCTAACTAAATACACATTTTTTTTAACTACTTTAATTTAAAAAAGGCCATTTCTTATTGCAGTTTAAAGAAAAAAATATTGGACAGTTTGACTCCACTCATTCCTTGTCCTAGCGGACAGCCTGGATCGTATGACTGTTTTGTTATTTATTGGCACTTTTTAATTCGAACTTTAAGACATGCGTCTAAGGTTAAATTTCTTTTGTTGTAGGTATGTTGACAGTGAGTATCGGTCGTAAAAATTTATTGCTTTTTGTACATAACTTTGTGAAATAAACTTTAAGCATTGCGAATAAGGTTGAATTTACATGAATGTATATTTATTTCAACTAGCATTACAATAACACAATTTGGTGACAGTTTTAAGAGAACTTTTGCTTGGGACTGTGTATCTAGTTCTTTATTAGTGATCGATGTGGGAAACTATCAAATACAGTAGCGCGTTCCCTGCTCTGGGCGGAACGGGAGAACGTGACAGACTTTTACTGACTAAAACCCACCCGTGTTCTTTCAGTCGCCTATATCCCAGGACCACGGTAACTGTTTCGAACTAGTCTCGCGTCCCTGGCAGGGTAAGGAGGTCCTCACTCTGCAACTCGAACAACTGCTAGCTTCAGGACCATCTCGCTTCGCATGACCTTTTAAAACATTATATTTAGCTAGCTTAGTAGAGAAAAACAATTTAAGACACTTCACTTCACTATTTAAATTCACTTCAAAGAGTTCAAAATAAAATAATTAAAACTCTGTTCCATTATCACTATCTCACTCCTACAAAGACGGTTTACGAAAAAACGGGACTACTAAACATTAGACAGCTATACATTTACTACACTTGCATTCTTGTTAAAAACATAACCACTTACTCAATACAAACCAACATACAGCTAAAAAAAACGATATTATATAACCTGAGAAATAGATACAAAAACAAACTTGAAGTTATCAGCGTACGCACTAATTACGGTAAAAAAACCATATTGTCCGAAGGTGCACAGTTGTACAATGATTTGCCGGACGACATAAAAGAATGCGATAACATAAACACATTTAAAACTAAGCTTAGGAAACATTTGTGTAAATTGTAACTTCTAACACTGTTGCTAGAGGAAACTGTATTGTACTGTGTTACCATATGGTAAAGTAATTATTACTTTGTATCTCATTATAAGTGGACTGTAAGTTCTTATGGGAAATAAATTCTTTAAACCGAAGACAGAATTCATAATAACATTTTCTTACACTTAGGTACTGTTTGCATATCATTTCACTACGGAAACCTACCAGCCGTATATTTATTCAGGCCCGAGATCTCGTGTTGGTACTTAGCTCACTAATGAGTCCTACTACACTCTTGTCCACTGAATAAAACCTGGATTAAGTACGGTCGGTAGAAAAGTTTGGATTTGGACATATTATTTTGGTTACGTATTTCATTCACGGCTATTTTTAGATGAGCGACGATGGTGGGGTTCCATAAAGTACCGTACAATGAAAATATGAAAAGTACTCTTAATAATGGGTATGGTCTCGTATTTCTACCATTTCCACAACATTTCACTACATACCTTGCTGGAATTAGTTAGACAGACAAAGACTAATTTTGCCATCTGAAGACAGACTTAGGCTGTTACCTACCTTTGTCAGTCCATTAAGTATTGTACTTCATGTAATAAAACATGTTTAGGTGCTTCTTTTTAGGGTTCCGTTACCAAATGGCACAAAACGGAACCCTTATAGATTCGTCATGTCTGTCTGTCTGTCTGTCCGTGTATGTCACAGCCACTTTTTTCCTAAACTATAAGAACTATACTGTTGAAACTTGGTAAGTAGATGTATTCTGTAAACCGAATTAAGATTTATTACCTTTCATTCAGTCAACTCAAATATAAAAATTAAAAAAAAAAACATTCAATTTCATAAACATAAACCTTATGCATAAACCGTGAATACCTGCAGGTTTGTACGGAACCCTCGGTGCGCGAGTCCGACTCGCACTTGGCCACTTTTTGAGAGCAGTGGTGGCCCAGTGGTATCGGCGCCGACTTACAAGATGTAGGTCGTAGGTTCGAACCCGGGCAAGCGCTTTACTTTGTGTAAATAATTTCATCACCACTGCTCTCAAAACGGTGAAGGAAAACATCGTGAGGAAACCGGCATGTCCTAAAACCAATCATTCGAATACGTGACATCTACCAACCCGCACTGGGCCCGCGTGGTAGATTACGGCCCACTCTCTCTGTCCGAGAGGAGGCCTGTGTCCCAGCAGTGGGAACAATATAGGCTGATGATGATGACTTCTTTTTTATTACTTAGTCATTTCATTTGAACGATAACGCTGTTGTCCACCAGATACTGTAGGAACCATCGATCATAGGACTCAAAAATTCCTTACGGTCTGTAGGCAAAACAATCGTATTTGGCTTATTGAACAACATCAACTGTCATGATTACCCACACAAAGGTCAGTAAGTAACAATTATTTAAAATTTCTTTTAAATCGTGTCTGTTTTTGCACTCTGCACACTTCATGCCCTCATTACGATCCACATGCAACTAATATCAATAGTAGACGCCTACAATCTACATAATATTGGGTACGAGTTATGTATGTCATCAAGTTTATACTAATTTGATGATATATTATTGAATACAGTCTAAATATGGTAATTGGTTTTGACTACGTTATCTCTGTAACGACTTTGACTATCGAAAAGGAAATAAGAAATCAAATGATATTAAAAAAAAGCAGCATAAGCCCCTCAGCAGTCATTCGCAGATCTTTGACGAAGCCAGAAAGTGTGAGGACCAGTCCTGAAAATGGATTTTTGCTGCCGAGTATGGGTTGTGGAGGTCAGATAGACAGACGCTCCACAGATACGACAATCCACCTATCTGACAGCTTTCATGAGTTCAACACGGGAACACGTCCAAATGTTTGATGTTTGGTTTTCCACGCCAATTTTTCACTCCAAAACATATTCCGTCAGGAATCATAATCACTTCGTCATATTTCACCAATCGTTTATGTATCACTATCCAACTTTATGTAGATACACTACAAATATCGTGTTTTTGTAGACCATTTTTTTGTGGGTGGGAAATCATGAAATGTCGTCACCAGCTCTGGGTTGAGCGGAAGGGCATGTCAGGCTTTTATCAACTAAAACCCACCCGTGTTCCTTCAGTAGCATATATCGCGGTATCTCTTTCGAAAAAATCTCGCGACCCTAGCAGGATGTTTTTGCAGACGTTACGTCCGCTCATTAGCCCCGACTAAATCCAACGCCTCCGTTGTCTCACTCTCGTTAAATTACCCTCCACGTAGCGTGTCACTCACGTCACGTAGCGTGTCACTCATGTCACGTAGCGTGTCACTCACTTTACGAAATTACTTCTCTTACTGCAGATTCAAATAGAATTGCCATGTTAATTATGACGTTTTGCTTAAAAGGCGATGATAAAGACTCTCTCTTATTACTACTGGGAATCTTTTTTCTTTAGGTAGTGTAACGATTGTTGTATAGGCTGGCTATAATTACATTAATACAGTCGAACTGTCAAAAAGATCTAGAACAATCCCTCAAATATCAAGGGCACAGGTTTTTGTTTCGGAAGAAAAAAGATTACTTATACATAATTAAATTATTACCAGGCGCGGAGCCGTAAATACATAAGAGTGGAATAAACGAAATAATTTATAATTACACGCATTTGAGTGTTTTATTGATCGATCCCGGTGCCTCTGTGGTTCGACAGTACCTTCTGTTCTTTCTCGTATATGTCAATGTCAGTCATTGTCAGTCATGACAATTTTGCTTAGGTTCACGACAAGCACCAATGGGATGTAATATTAATACCATCATGTCTTTCCTTATGTTTAGCATTGATAAAAGTTGACTAGCCTTTTCTGAATGACTGCGGACAAACTAGCACTTACACTTACGAATCTAAAGCAACTACATCAGTAGGTAAGTTGTGTCCCGAGGGATTCTATCCTAATCTGAATGACGCCTGTACTCTTTGAACACATGCGCAACGGACTCCTCAGCTTCCACGCAAGCTCTGCATAGAAAAAAGTCCGTTATGCCTAATTTCGAAGGCAGCATTAGTCATTATTTCTAGGTCTTAAGGCTTATACAAACCATCGCATTTTGACAGCGTAAACTTTAAGCATAGAACTCTCGACACAAACTGTCGACACCACACCACGTTATTATAATATCGCCCCTTTCAATGGAAAATTTTGATAATTTTCACGTGAAAATTTAACACCCTCGTCTATCCCGACACGTTCCCCTGACACGATGGATTAAAAAGGATATTTCACGTCAATTAAAACATTTTGCCGAACGGATTAAGTCTGTTGAAAAGGTGTTATTAAATGTCAAGGGATAATAAGATGAGCGTGGGTGGGAGCTTACAGGAATACTTGCATTTATAAAGGTAAGCATTTATATTTTAAGCTGCTTAAACTGATATCAGACACCTCATTCATTCTTGTCTTTCAGTCGAAGTGAAACGACTGATCACAAAGTAAATCAAAAGTGATCATTTTGTCAACAATTCGGATTTTTCTCTTGGCATTTTTCACACTCGGAATGATCGAGGAATGAAATGAAAAGAGGACTGAACGTTAATTTCAATGTCATTTTGTCGGTGACATGTGACCGTAGAATGAAACATTTATCCAGTGAACCATTCATTATGTAAGCATTATGTATCACAGCAGCTAATAAGCACATGCAGAACATAATAGGCTAATCTAATTTTCTTAGATACAATCATACATCACTCGTGTGGAGATTAATTCATTCACTCACCTCTGGGTGATCTATTACAGATTCTCTGCATCAATGGTTGATCCAGTATACATGTTGTAGCACCTAAAACTTGATGCCATTTAATTCAGATCTGTGGACTTCTTTTGAATGACATTTTAGAGTCCAGAGCGCATCATTTTAGAGTTTGACTTATGCTTCCTGCTTAAAAAACAATTGTTAGACATTGAAATTATAGTTTCAATCCATTTAGTTATGAATGCGTAGGTTAACCTGGAAAAAGAAGAAGTTTTTTTCTTTTGTTTAATATACAAGTACGCTAATTAAACAGTGCCTTGCTTTCTGATAAGTTATATACATGCGAAATCTATAATTATGTGTGTATCGTTGCTAAAACATCCAAAGCAAAATAAAACGTATGTGGTCGGGCCCCCGTCAGGAGCGAAGTTCCTCAAGCTTATTCTTCAACTACAAATGTAACGTTGTTTTAGTCTATGTTTAAAATACTCAAATGTTATTTTGACCCCACTATCAGCTTCTGCACCCTCGAAAACTAGGAAAACGACACCCATGATAAGCACACTCAAAAACTAGAAAAACATTTTTTACGTGGCGATTTGTACTATTTTACTCCTACCGCAAAAGAACTTTGTTCCAAAATGAATAAAGTATCTTAAAAACTGTGACACGACATACGAAACATCCTAATAAGCAACAACTTTAACATCTACCTAGGAACTCGTACATCTCAAAGTTACAAGACACATTAGCGAGTAACACGAATTCCCATATTTAACTACGATGAGTATGTAAATAACTTCGTCCTCAGAAGTTTGTGGAAGCTTCAATTTTCCGCGAATTTGCTTTCACACGTAAGGATAACGCTCCAATAAGTTATGGAAGGTTTTCTCACTAATATTATGTGAGTTTATCGAATTTCACCTTGAAAGAGTATTTGCTAAAGCTTCGATGAGGCAGGTTTTCGCGGTATGTCTACGAAAAAAATAAAATAAAATAGGTACTTTGTGTAATCCACAGAGTGGGTTGGGACATCGAAGCACAAACTCGTTTACCATGCAATCAATACATGATTCTGAGTAAATAATAAAGTTGGAGTTACTTTTAGTGTATACGAGTTAAAATGTTAATTACTGAACTTCCAGTTTACAAACTCTATATTTATTCTTTTAACCCAACTTAACGCGCAAGTGTGTATAACCAAAATGAAATAGCAGATTAAGTTTCCGATACAAGTTAACATTCCGTCCCTTGTTTTGTTTGACTACCTTCGGACGGGCCCGTTTATTCGTTGACGGACCCAAAGACCCCCCGACTGTCATCTGACAGAACCAGATGGAGAGAGGTCGCGAGCAACGACTATACCAACGTTTGAACACAATACATCGTGACCGAAAAAAACAAATGTTTAACATGCTGTTGTGTCATGTGGTGTCACGTGTAACCCATCCAATCAAAATTTGCGATACAACGATCACCTGAATATATTCGTTTGATTAGCCAATCCAGCAGCACCACACGTCATTTTTTTTTTTTTTTTTTTTTTACAGAAAAGCAAATTATTAGCGACTGTTTTAACCATATTTTTTTTACGTTTAAACGTCTCTTCTCTTTTACTTTTCACTGGCATATGTATGGTCAAAATGCTGAAATGGACTTTTTTGGCTCTGCCAAGAGACACTGTTGCTGTCAAAACATTTCACTGATTTTATGATTTGTATTTTGTGTTTAGCGATGTGTTAGTAAATAAATGTTATCCGTTCTTTTTTCTAAAGCAATGTTTAAAATAAACAAAACCTATATTTGCTAGCATGAAGTATCTGCTAGTGCAGTTCTCAAGTTAACACAAAGTCAAATATAAGATACGTGTTGGTGTCTCGATACCACGTAACAATACTATTGTATCGCTCCGTTAACCTCGCAGGAAAATACAGAATATTCTTCTTCAAAATATCTATATTATACGACCTTTCACGGATATTTCAAAGACGAGTTCGTTAGGTACTTACATACAACTATTTATAGTATATGAAAATACCTATGTCGCAGTACAATAAAGAGCAACTGGAAGACTAGTTATATTTGATAATGCGGGCAAACAGACGAATTTTCTAAAATTAACTGGAAAATCGTTTTAAAATTTATGAAGCTAGAAACAATTGATTATAAAAATAACATCAGTTAAGTATTTGCGTTAAAATTATTGGAGTTCAGCTCCGTCGGGTTAGACTGGAAGGTGACCCCAGCATACTTAGTTGTTTAAAAAGCTAGGCAGATTAATCATCATTCATCATCATTTCAGCCGTGTGACGTCCACTACTGGACTTAGGCCTCCCCCAATTTGGGGGGTGCTTTGCCATAATCGCCACGCTTGGCAGGCGGGTTGGCGATCGCAGTATGGTGGTAAAATGCATAAAGAACGCTGCTGCCCATTCTCTAGTAAGTCCCTTAGTCGTCTTTTACGACACCCACGGGAAGAAATGGGGTGGTGTTATTCTTTACGTCCGGCACCACACGGCAGATTAATTGGTTTAGGTATTTTTTTCCAATGCTCTATTTGTTTTCTAAGTGTCTTTCCAAAATTAGATTGAAGCCATTTTTTTTTCAAATGTCTGCAACATTACATTATACATAAGTGGGTCGTTCTTCTTTTCTACCGACAGTGAAACGGAGTTTTTCTGTTTTTTTTTGGTTTTTGAACTATTCATAATTGTGTTTTCTGTGTAGGATTTAAAAAAAAAATCGATCTGTGTTTTCACTAGGATTAATTAAAATTTTCTTTCAGGCATTTTTTTTAAATGTTTGGTTTAGAAAAAAATAATGTGGCAGAGTGGCCTTTTTCTGTGGAGACCACATTTCGGCTTACCACTCTGTCATGGGCATTCTACGGGGAAAGACGTATTAAATATGCTGGTTAGAGAAAATAAAAATGAAATTATATTAATTTTTAACTATATATTAATTATTAACTTGCAATGAATTGTATTGTCCATTATGTGTTTCTGTATTTTTTGTGAATAAAGTTATTATTATTATTTCCTTTATTCATTTTAAAAACTTATAAATTATATTTTTAAATATTAGAATATAAAATAAAAACATTTAAAAATATAAAAAATAGTAGCCCACCGGTATCGGGAACAGGGTCCAAGCTACCGGCGGTCAGGGCTCCAGAGAGAGGAACCTCCTGACAATGCGAGCCGTGTCCAGAAGTACCGCTTTCTGAATCAAGCCCTTGACCCAACTGCTTAACGAGAGCCTCTTCAGGTGTTGGTCGAGGCTCTTGGCTATCAACCCATTGGCTGTGACGACTATCGGCACAATGATCGCTGAGTCCACATCCCACATGTCGACAACCTCGCGAGCCAAGTCAAGATACTTGATTTGTTTATCTTTTTCGGCTTTCACGAGGTTCTCGTCATGCGGAACCGTTATGTCAACAATCATTGTGCGCCTTTCTAGTCGATCCACCACCACTATATCAGGCTTATTTGCAACAACAGTCCTGTCAGTGATGATGGATCGATCCCAGTACAGTGTGATATGGCCGTTTTCAAGAACTGGGTCGGGCACATACCTGTAGTACGGCACTTCTGATTCCACAAGGCAGTATTTCAGAGCAAGTTGCTGGTGGATAATCCTGGCTACAAGATTATGTCTATGCAAGTACTCTTCGTTAGCTAGACGAGAACACCCAGAGATAATGTGTCTAATTGATTCCCCGGGACGGTGGCATGCCCGACAGATGTCCACCGTGCCGTCTTTCACAATAAATCTCCGGTAATTATTATTATTATTATTAATGGATAAGAAAAGTACGGACGTTTATTTGAACCAAATTAAAAAACCGTAAATATCAGTACTCCAACGAGATGCCATAACAAGACGAAGGACAGACCGTTGTCGGTAGAAAAGTAGAACGACCCAAGTACCAAAACCTATTTATTTACGTGTAGCTAGAAATCATACAATGTTCGCATGTTTCTTAGAATGATGTTGATTCGAATACATTCTGTGGAAGTGTGGGGAATTAGTTTGTGATCTCGTAGCAACATAATGAGAGGGAATGATGCGATGTTACTCTCAATTCTTGGAAACGAAATTGTTCAACCGCTTTGTTGTTGTTTTCAATAGTCTTCTTTTTCTTTGTAGCGTGTCGACAACAATCTAATTTGACTACGAGCTTAGCATTTTCAGTAGCGTTCATCATCTCCTGTAGCGTGCAAGCAACAGGACACGCTGGACAAGATATCAAGTGCCGCATTCTTTATAGGACAGCACCGCATTTACACTCCAGAGCGAAGTCATCTATGAATCTCCACCTGAACAGATTTTCTTTTCGAGTCCGGAGTCTATTTTCTTAGTAAAATTAGGGTATTCATCCGCGTTTTTGTATCCGAAATCGATATATTTTATTCAAATTGTCTTAGCTGTGAAATTGTAAACTACGATAAGGTTATTACGAAGCAAGTAACTGCTGCAAATACAATAAAATCATAAATCTGCCAAGCCTTTAACCTTTTATGTTGTGGTCAGCTTCCAATCTGCATGCAGCTGAATACTAGTATTTTACAAGGAGCCAGCCTATCTGAACTCCAGAACCTAGTTACTGGATATTATAATAAATTAATTGTAAGAAAATATATTTTAAAACAAGCTTTTATGGAAGTGTCATCATCAGAACAGGTCCATGGTACCATATTATTGTATTGACACTGAAGATACATATTTACACCAAGTTTGAGCCTAAACGTACTTCGAAAAGTGGTTATAGTTTAGCTTCCAAGATTCGTGCTGAACCTTGGCAGACACATACATACAAACATCGCAAGTTAAATAAAAGCTTATAACATCGTATGTTTAATTGAATAGGCTTTCTAAAACTTTCCCAAGCTTTCTTTTAGCCCAGAATTTGGCAACGAGCTTAGCATTTTCTGTAGCGTCCATCAACTCCTGTAGCGTGCAAACCACAGGACACGCTGGACAAGATATCAAATGCCGCACTGTTTGTGGGACAGCACCACATTTACACTCCAGGGTGGAGTCAAGTAGGAAGAATATTCTACCTAATATTGGGTATTCTTGTACGATGACATCCATGTAGTAAGTAATTGAATTAGGTACACCGTCTACATGCAGCGCCAACCATCGATTGTCCAAATCAATATCCGCTAAATTGACAACAGAACATTTCAACAAAGCATCGAGCCCCACATAAAGAAGGAATCGACAACCTTTCGGTTCAAACGTTGTGCTCTTAAATAATGCATGAGCGGCTACTCTAACCCGTTGTTCGGCGTCTGAATATTGTAACGTGTAGTTACGGATTCAACCGCCTAATGCCTGTACTCGCGGGGTTCACAAAGGTTCACAAAGGAATCGTCAGCGTTCTTAGAACGGATAGATTTCAGCAAAATGTTGACGAGTACTGGGAAATTTTATTTTCATCTGTGGTTCTGTTAATGGAAAACTTTTCGATTTTATGTTCTGTGGCCGAGCATTTTTCGAAACGTTTTGCTCTTTGAGAAAAGTAAATTTATTCCAAGATACTTAGAATTAAACACGTGTTGTTTCTGCAAATTAAAATAAAAGGTTTGGTTCAATACTTTGTCGAATTGAATTCTCGAAGATAAGATATTTTGCAATCCAGCTAGATAATTTTGCAATTGTGTATTCATTAATTCTACTAGAACAATCATGAACTACAGCAGCTCTTGGCGAACTCTAGCAAAAGCTGAGATTAATAATAGCAGATGAACATTTTACATTAAAGTTCTCTTAAAAGTCACAGTTGTTTGGCTAAATATTAAAAATATGATTTTATTTAAGTTGACTGTAAATCACGAGACTTCAGTTCTAACGCTACAACTTTTCATTATAGTATCAGCCTAATATCTTCCCACTGTTGGGACACAGGCCTCCTCTCTCTTTGAGAGGGAAGGCCCAATGCGGGTTGGTATATATCACTATGTCTCCGAACTTTTGGTTCTAGGACAGGTTTCAGTACGATGTTTTCCTCCACCATTTTGCGAGCAGTGGTGATGAAATAAACAACACAAAGTAACTTTCCATTACTGAAACTAAAGCTAAAGTCTTCAGTGAACTTAAATTTGCGCTGCAGTAAAATTCATGACGACTCAACAAACTGTATGTGAGCTAGAATCAATTCTGAAAATAAAACTACGAAAGAATAGTTCCAGACACACCCAATACCCAATGAGTGAAAACCCAGCGATAATGGAAATTCAATAAGAGCCAGAGAATCTCAATGACCGTCCCGTTTCAACTATTGTTGGGCTGATCGGTCCGTGCCAATTTGATTGTGCTATCTAGAAGATTTATTTCTTCGTTTATCGACCTTTTTTTGCAGTGAATTTTGAATTTATTGAAAACATTTTAGCTCTTGTTATTTCTGCTATCTGTGAAGTGTCGTGGTAAATGAAAGACTTCTACACTGGATAATGATTCGATTTACTGTCTTTTTTTTTGGATGGGAAATCATCAAATGACTTCTCCCGCTCTGGGCGGAGCGGGAGGGCGAGTCAGACTTTTACTGACTAAAACCCACCCGTGTTCCTTCAGTTGCCCATATGCCAGGGTCACGGTGTCTCTTTCGAACAATCTCACGAGCCTGTAGATTTATTGCGTCTTCACATAGACTGAACGTACACGATCTTAATATATTGCTTACTTTGCTAAACCTAAATAACCTTATAATACTAATGATAATTACTTATACATACAATACATTGTGTTTATATATCGATTTCCCTAAAGTCTGGGGAGTTTCGCTTGCTAGTTTAATTTGACCCCGTATATTGGGTGGCCCTCAAAAAGGTGGCAGCAGGGTTACTGCCTAGGGGTCAGGGGTACCGGACGTAGCCCCTAGTTACCTACGTAGGTACATCAGGCATAGACAGTATCGTCACATTTGATAGTCGCGTAAACCAAGATGGCGTCTGCGAAAATTATCAATAAACTAATATTATAAACTTTTCGGTCATGGGTGTCGTTTTCATGGTTTTTGAGGATGCTGAAGCCAATAGTGAGGACAGCATGAAAATCAAAGATGGTAACTGCGTAAAAGCAGTTTCACTTACAAACGATCCTAACTATTACGACTAATACCAAAAAAAGTCATAAAAATAACAAACTTTAAAACGGCAATAAATCGGTGCTCCACTAAGGCTTGATTGATACGTGGGGTAGGTAATAGCGCATTTATTACACATTAAAAATAATATATACCATGTTTTGAGGCAAATCAATATTATTGAATTCTAATCTACATGCTGAATTTCGTAATAGACATAACAAACCATATTATCTTTACATTTGCTTACATCTTACTGTCAAATAATGCAAGGAATTCCTCAAGCAATAAAATTAAATGAAAAGCTATTTTGAGCCCCAAAAATCTACGAATCAACTTAAGGAAATGGTCTGTACTCTGAATATGCAGTACTTTCAGACAATGGGCTATATTTAATACCCAAGTCGTTCGTGTCGTTCTCAGATGTATTTTATTATCCGGGATTCCGGGCTATTTGACCCGGGATGGGCTGGGCGGATGGAGCCCGGATAATAACGTTATGATTGTATCTCTTGAACGTTTAGATGTCCGGTCGTAGATACAAGAGTTGGGTTTTGAAGCCTACATAAGAAGGTTTTTTTAAGGAAGTGAGCCTTCAGTTAGAGAGGATATTAAAAACGGGCCTCGTTTGTTTTATTGTATCATTAGGCTCGCTTCGTATTACTTAAGATGCGGGTGTAATATTTAGGTACATTCTTTTTGTATGGAGCGGGAGGGCGTTTCAGACTTTTACTGACTAAAACCCACCCGTGTTCTTTCAGTTGCCTGTGCCAGGGCCACGGTAACTCTATCGAACAAATCCCTGGCAGGGAGTCCACCTTTGTCTAACTTCAGAGAAATCACTCGCGATAGAATGTTATATTTATCGATTGTCTGACGTTTCAAATTTGTATGTTCTAGAAACTTAATTGATTCTCCTTTATAGGCAAATTGATGTGATTAACGAAAACGAGGCAAAAAAGAGAATGTAAGGATCGTAGCTGGTGGCGTTCTGTAGTTTGACTGGCCTGTTAGTCTAGTGGTTAGTGACCCTGACTGCTAAGGCTGAGGTCGTGGATTCGATTCCCACCCAGGACAAATGTTTGTGTGATGAGCACAATAATTTGTTCTATGTCTGTGTGTAATTTATCTATAATATGTATGTATTTAGAAATATATAAGTATATTTAGCAGTTGTCTGGTTGCCATAGTACAGGCACTGCCTGGTTTGGGATCAGATAACGGTGTGTTGGTTGTCCTAAGATATATATTATTATATTAGTTTCTGCCTACCCATGGCCTACCCATGGGAAATCTTATATAACATTGAATGCCGCAGTTCGGAGAAGTTCACAGCTAATATTCATTAACTGGATCAACAGGAAAGTTAAAATCATTTAATGGTAGACTAGACTTTGCAGCGCATCTGAACTCCCCAATCGACAAGTAAAGCGCAAACTTAGTTACCTGCGCCTGACATCTCTCACTGCACACAAACACAATCAAATACCTTCCAACTGATCCAATCACTGAGTACTTGCTGTAAGATGGGAAACATACGGGGTTAGGCCGTGGAATAACCGATGCAGGAAATTGCTCGCGCATTTGGGATGCTTTCGCATTCGTTCGTTGACGTCGTATTGGTACCACGTGGAACGTGGACATTGTGCCGTCTGTAGTCACAAGTGTATCAAAACTTACGTTGCATAACCACGTGGCCAAGCACGGTACGAACTGTGGAGCAGACAATAGAAGAAGTTGTTTAAAGCGAGCTTCGTATCATCGCAACGCGATAGACAAAAGATCCAGGAGATACGCGCGCGTATCGCTTGGCAAAATTTGAGTCGCAATTCGCAGCGCTCAAGACCCTGCCCCTTAGGCGTTAGCGTTTTATATTCGTTCTACGAACGATTACCATAGTGCAGCCGTCTTAGGCCAGACTTAGTAAGCAACAAACTAGCTAGTTTTTGTTGTTTTAGCTAATCTTAATGGTAGCAGGACACTTGCGCGAAATGAAAAAAACCTAGGAAGTGCTGTGGCATAAATTAACTAAGTTTTTGTACTTTTATGACGCACACGCTCCACATATCCCCACCTATATTTCCAACAAGGAAATTCTCGGTTGAATACCGTGTATACCTCCACAATACGCCTCGGCTTTGTGGTTGGAAACGTACAGACAGCTGAGTATAAACGTTATAATTTGCTCCACTGAGCCTTTGTGGTCTTTATATAAGCTTATCTCATACACAATCTTGTAATTTCCGGTGTCAAATAAAATGGGGTTTCCTTTGAGTTACGTTGCTACTTTATCATATTCGACGTCCCAAATGCCTTATCCCTTTTGACAACAATTCCCACTAAATTGAAACATCATTAAGGATAGGTACTACAGATTTGTCGGATATCCGTATTCGTATCCGCGGATATTCGAGGGAGAAGTCATCCGTTTCCGTATCCGTTAGTTTTTTTGAGAGATTTTTACCTTATTACTTTTCAATACATAGATGAAATATTATGTGTAGGTGATTAGGTAGCAATGAAAAACTATTAAAATCCATTCGATATTATTTTTTCCTTGAATAACTTACGGCGAGACACGAGATTTTATGCGACTTTTGAGACAGCTTTCCAAACACCACAATGAAGGTGTATACGAGTTTACAGCTTATTATCACTCATTCCAAGGTTGACCTCCTTTTTAGGGTTCCGTTGCCAAATGGCAAAAAACGGAACCCTTATAGATTCGCCATGTCTGTCTGTCTGTCTGTCCGAGTATGTCACAGCCACTTTTCTCCGAAACTATAAGAGCTGTGCTATTGAAACTTGGTAAGTGGATGTATTCAGTGACCCGCATTAAGATTTTCACACAAAAATAGAAAAAAAGCAATAATATTTGGGGTTCCCCATACATAGAATTGAAACTCAAAAATTTTTTTTTCATCAAACCCATACGTGTGGGGTATCTATGGATAGGTCTTCAAAAATGATATTGAGGTTTCTAATATCATTTTTTTTTTAAACAATAATATTTGGGGTTCCCCATACATAGAACTGAAACACAAAAAAAATTTAATCAAACCCTTACGTGTGGGGTATCTATGGATAGGTCTTTAAAAATGAAATTGAGGTTTCTAATATCATTTTTTTCTAAACTGAATAGTTTGCGCGAGAGACACTTCCAAAGTGGTAAAATGTGTGTCCCCCCCCCCGTAACTTCTAAAATAAGGGAATGATAAAACTAAAAAAAATATATGATGTACATTACCATGAAAACTACCAACGAAAATTGGTTTGAACGAGATCTAGTAAGTAGTTTTTTTTTTAATACGTCATAAATCGTAAACCACAATTTACCTTTCATTCAGTCAACTCAAATATAAAAATTAAAAAAAAACCATTTAATTTCATAAACGATGATGACGAATGATGATGATGATGACCTGCAGGTTTGTACGGAACCCTCGGTGCGCGAGTCCGACTCGCACTTGGCCGGTTTTTTTCTAAACTGAATAGTTTGCGCGAGAGACACTTCCAAAGTGGTAAAATGTGTGTCCCCCCCCCCGTAACTTCTAAAATAAGGGAATGATAAAACTAAAAAAAATATATGATGTACATTACCATGAAAACTACCAACGAAAATTGGTTTGAACGAGATCTAGTAAGTAGTTTTTTTTTAATACGTCATAAATCGTAAACCACAATTTACCTTTCATTCAGTCAACTCAAATATAAAAATTAAAAAAAAAACATTTAATTTCATAAACGATGATGACGAATGATGATGATGATGACCTGCAGGTTTGTACGGAACCCTCGGTGCGCGAGTCCGACTCGCACTTGGCCGGTTTTTTTTGCTTTAATAACTTCACTATAAGGGTCGGAAAGCGGCGGCGACCTCTCGCGTCTAGCCGCCGCAGGACTCCTCCTCGGCCCCGGGCGTCGGGAGTCGATAGCGGACTCCCGGCCACCGTAGGCGCGAGATTGCGGGTGGCGAGCAATGGGTAGCTCGCCAGGCTCGGGTCGACGGCGCGTAGTGTTCCACGCGCGCCTCAAAGAGATGTCAGCAGCACTGGAGGGGTCTGCTAGGACCGATGCCTGTCAGGGTCGCGAGATTGTTCGAAAGAGATACCGTGACCCTGGCACATAGGCAACTGAAGGAACACGGGTGGGTTTTAGTCAGTAAAAGTCTGACACGCCCTCCCGCTCCGCCCAGAGCGGGAGAAGTCATTTGATGATTACCCATACACAAAAAAATAAAAAAAAAAGGGTCGGAAAAAAAAAGTCTCTAGTTTCAATTCAGAATAGGTACCTAAACCTATAAGTAATATGGTACCTAAACCTATAAGTAATATGGTACCTAAACCTATAAGTAATATCTACATCTTGATAACGCAATCCTGCCCAATATCAGCTCTCCGTCGTTTCCAAATCCAATAATCTCGTAGATTCACTCAATTACTTACTGTCCTTATCCTTTAAGTTGGATAGGTATCCATCTGAAAATTCCTGAGATTAAGACTAAATTGAGGACTTCAACAGGTATTATCCAATTCCCAATAGGTCTTGGTAATCTTGTGAAAGTTCCGACAGAAACGAAAGTCACTTCATATGGCTACAATATCGCTGTAGTAGTAGTATTTATTGCTGAAGAAATAATGGGACGACTGATTGAATGTTGGTCCCATGAAGAAACTTGTAGTTTGATGGTTGTGTACCACACTCTTAATTATGTTGCTGACTCACGCTATACAGGGTCAAATTAAATTACCCGTCAATACTACACGCGTGTTGGGTATCGAAAGTTAATGGAACAAAAAAAGGCAAAACAAATTCATCATTCGATGCGGGGAGGTAACCGAAGGTGACCTGAACTGAAGACATTACAAAAAGTATAACAGTGGTTTTGGTTGCCTTAATGTACTAGCCACAGTGTCATTAAAAATTTCGAACAACATTGGACGAAAAAAGGTATTTTTTAACCGACTTCAAAAAGGAGGACGTTTATGTTTTTTTTTTTTTATGTATGTTCGGCCATAACTCCGTCATATATAGACGGATTTGCAAAATTCTTTTTTTGTTCGAAAGGGGTTTATTCCGAAATGGTCCCATATAATTTTCATATAGATCTGATGATGAGTTCGGGAGACAGACACCGGAACTCTTTAAAAAATGACAGGAAATCAACCGCGATTTCTGCTATCGCATAAATATGCATTGTTTGTTTGGAATTAGTGCAGGGTGAATACCACAACTAAAAATT
Source organism: Aporophyla nigra (assembly GCA_947507805.1). NCBI lineage: Eukaryota > Metazoa > Arthropoda > Insecta > Lepidoptera > Noctuidae > Aporophyla > Aporophyla nigra. Next base: position 3,435,859 of record OX382296.1, on the reverse strand, counting down.
TAAAAATAAAAACTTTTTTGCAAAAAAAAACAACCGACTTCCTTAAAAACACTACAAAGTGAAAAATAACTTTAATTTCGGAAGTCGGTGGCAAAAAAAAAACCATAAACACAGATCCTAAGACACCGACTACCGAAATTAAAGTTATTTTTCACTTTGTAGTGTTTTTAAGGAAGTCGGTTGTTTTTTTTTGCAAAAAAGTTTTTATTCTACATTCATTTGTGTATTCCGATGTCATTCTTAGCAAGTGACCAATTTATGTCCTTGTTCTTTTAAGGTAGTTGATACTCAATAAAACAATGAAATTACGTCCTTATCATTTTATTCTCACAAGAAAAAACGTTAACGGATCTCTTAAAAATTACAATAACGAAAGAATTATCCACAGCTAACAAACGCATAGCTGCATAATACGATATATTTACAATTAAGCTCTTTGGCTTCTAAAAAGAATTTACAAAAAAAAAAAACTTTAAAAAATCTTAATAATCTTGCGAATCAAGTACCGCAACATAACATAATTTAAAATTATTAATAAAATTTCAACAGAGGACTTAAATAAAATAATGTTAAAATACACTATACAGAGTGCCCAGAAATTCTAATGTGATTTTTATACAAATGTGTCGAATACTGCGTCGGTAAACGATTTTAAATCACTAAATGTACAAACAGAACTTATTTCTTTTTACTTTCCGTAAAATTTAAATGAATTATTTTTCTAATATAAGTAACATTTACAAGACATGTAACGCTTTAAGTTAAACGAATATATAAGTAATATTAAATTTTAGATTTAATTGTACAAAGCCCTCTTAGAGATAGCCAAGAAAATTCTCACTGTTACATTCAAAATGTACAATCCAGTCCGTGGCCTGAGAGGATGACATTGGTCTGAACAATGAAATATTTGAAAATGTATGATTTTGACGTTGTAACAACCAGCGGTGAGATAATAGGCTATAGGCGTATTCACAGCCGATTAATATAAATATAATAATAAGAGAAAATGGCCATAAGGTCTAAAATCCTTTGAATTCGTTTCGCAAAGTTCAGTCAAAGATATTTTCAGGCCACGGTTTGAACAGGCTGTACCACAAGTTGCATACATAAAATATTTTCTTTAATAAACTGTCCTAAAAACATGCTGAGCCAGACTGACATTCCAATTGCTCGAATATAGCTCGTATTGTTTTTTTATTGTTTTACACAAATAATCGTTTATGGGTCAGAGAGCAAATAACACTAAGCATTTTTAGTTTATAACACCTGGACTGTACCAGTCGTTTGTATTTTATTAAGAGTACCAAATTAATTTAAGTCATATAATATTATAACAGTTACAGCGAATTGTGATTTCAATACAGTAAGATACTAAAATATCGTTCAATCCAAGTATTAGAATAATCCGTAACACCAGTCCAGACTCATGCCAAAAAATTACAAACTCCAAATTACAACTGTTTGGAAAATAAACAGAAAGCACAAACATCTAAAAGATTAATTCTAAAAACGCGATAATATTACAATGAAATACTTTACAAATTGGAAATTTGACAATAGTCCAGGAGCTTGTGATGCAAGAATTTTTGTTAAGTGTACTCTAGCTCCTGGCCTATAGTCGTGAAGCGTACTACCTAAGAGTAGGCACAGAAGGATCAGTACATTTTGGTTTATTAAGGGAGACCTTAAATATATCACATCGACTATTTAGCCTTTGGGGTGCTGAATAATTTACAAACTGGAATGTTAATTGTCCGTGATTCGTTAACTTGGATTTAAATACTTAGATAGCAGTGGCGTTAAAATATGTTGACTTTAAAACCAGAATGTTACTACTCAGTTCTAAATATACCGGGTGACATTTTTTAACGTCTTGAAAAAAAATGGTGGTAATAAGTGATCGGAGTAGAAGCCTTTGGCATAGAAATTTTTATTTTTGAATAACATGTAATGAAATTGATCTAGCAATAAATACTACACATTTAAAGTAACATTTTCATACAAAAACAACAAAAACAGAAATTTGGAAAAAAAAAACAATTAAAATCTATCGAAACTCAAATCACCCTACCCTACTCAACGCGCAGCATGTATCAATGATTTTGTAGAGCGAAATTTATTGAGGCAACCAAAGGCATGCCTGATTAATCAGCCTATAGCTGCCTACGTTGAGTTGCCAGATGCCAATCACATTTTTTTTTTAAATCTTGAGTAAAATTGCAAAAAATACTTATATGAAAATGAAAAATAATTGAAAATGCACAGCATTCGTAAAGGCTTAGTCTAAAACAATAACAGCAGTTATTAAAATCTGCGTACAATTGATATCAAACAAATCTGAGCCGATATTTTAGTCCAACGAATCCGATGAATCACTTTACCCCTCGGGGGTCTCACATAGACATTTTTTTGTCATCACTCTAATATCCAGTGTTAGTCAAAGAACCACGGACGCCACACCCAAAGACTCTAGGGTAAAGCACGAGAAATTACCACTAAATTATTATCCTATACCCTACAAATAGCATTGAGCTGAGATCTCGCTTCTAAACGATTAGTATAACATCTATGCTAAACTGTGACTTTAGGTGGAAACTTGGTTATAAGTACCGGCTTGTAAGATCACTGAAATAAGGTTGATATTTTATGGTTCTTGTTAGGCTGTAAGAGAACTGCACCCTAATTGCGAAACGCACAATTTATCAGAATCTGAATGGGATTGAAGATTATTTCTAAACCATTGCGTCATTTGTTCGAATAAATTGTGGTTCAGCAACGTAAATAACGCAATGAATGTTGTTTAACTATGAATATTAAACCAATTCCTACCGACAAAAAGTTCCGCAATTACCCCCCTGGTCTTCTTCATTTCGTGTCGTACACTATTACTATATCGTTTGTGCCCCGTATGTCGCCACGTTTATTGCGGCATCAGTGACATTTTTAAGATCATCTGAGGTGCAGGTGAACGGGCACTTGGGACACTGCAGCAAGTGGGGCATGGTCTGATCAGACGTACCGCAGTCGCACTGGTACAATGTTGCCATATTCAAATAAGTTATGGGAGTTGTCAAAACCATTCTGGCCCATTGACCGAACCGACTGACTGACTGACTTGACTGTGTGAAATCTGGGCTTCAAAATCAAGAAGGTGAAGATAAATCATTAATATAACATCATTAATACAAATAACACAACAATAAGTTATACAAAATCAAGATGGGAGAGTAGCCATCAATTCCCACTGTCTACAATAACCATAATATCAACCTTTGCTTCATTATTTTTTCACAGATATTTGTTTGTTAATAATCCTATATTAAAACTTCGACTACCAGAACTTTGCTGACATCCGAAATACATACATCCTTTTCTCAACGTCTGACCCATAGAAGTAAATCAACACTTGTAATATTAAAATCCGTTTTCACAAAATCAGAATCGACAAAATCCGTAGTTTCGACTCGACAACATCCGTAGATTCGACTCGACAACATCCGTAGTACCGACTCGACAAAATCTGTAAATCCGGTGCTAGCAAAATCTGTAAAATCTCAGCCTAAATCGGTACTTATTTGGTACTAACTCCGCAACGCCACGTAGACTAGTTGATCTAGATATAATTACGTATGCCCTTTAGCATATTGCCTATTTTACTTCGGTAGCACACTATAACCTGTAACACTATTGTAACCATAGACATTTAGTTCATATCGTTAAGAAAATAAAGTGTTGAATATTATATTTTAATATAGCTTTGCAGTACATTTGAAATGAATGCTTTGTGAAAATTATGGGGGAAAATTCAAAATATTTTGTTTTAAGATACATTGCGTGTAAATAGATTTTATTAAATTGAAAATTATGTGTTCCTAAAATGCAATTGGTACCTACACTACGCAACTAGAAAAAAATTGTATTAAAAATTTGAACTATTAACACATCGGATATGTAAAACTAATACGTAATGAAAGAAATTACAGATTGGCTTAAAACACTTACTAGCATTGCGATACGATAGGCAGAGTCCTCAATTTCGAAGACACCAATATTCGTCGCATCGTATTAGTGAGTGCATATAGAAATGAGTCGTGTGCGTCAGAATGGCTGGTTGCCTGAGGCTTTGGTCTATGAGAGTTGATTAGAAAATTGCTACATAATTGCTTATATTTGCTACATTTAATAAATAATTGCTACATACTATATATATTTAGAAATAACATATTTTTTTTGTACAGCCATCCTGACGTTTGGTTGGCTGGTCGCCTCCTAGTTTAAAGCCAAGCATGCAGAGTTTCCCGAAATGTATTGCGTCAATAATTGCTACATATTTGCTTCATTTATCTTATTTAGTTGTATCTTGAAACTTTTTTTAACATATGTTAAAAAAAGGATGTATAATTATTTTAATTATCCCAAGGAAAAGTGCCTGATAAAACAATAAAGGCAAATACTTAGTTATGTTGAATCGGTTTAATCGTTTAGGCTCTGGCAACAGCGTAAGTAATGCGATCAGATCTCTCAGAAAGGATCAGAGTTTGATTTACTGTCTATAATAGAATTCGAGCCCCCAGTAGGTATGTGAAACACTAATTGGTCACTACAAAGCTCATTGCAGACGAAATTCAGAATGGAAATGTTACGATGACCAATTGAAAAAAGTTACGAAGAGTAAAAGCTAATACCACATTGTATAATATATGCGAAAAAATAATATGGAAATTAAGTAAATTAATAGTTGAATTTTTTAAGTAAATTGTAATATTATTAAAATGAATCTTATGAACGACCCGACGTTTTTATTTACGATATCCTTTTAATGTGCTTCCACTTGCCACCACTTCCACTTACCTACTCATAACATAAAGTAGCAATAATAGCCTCCTAAAGTAGCAATACCGTTGACTGAAGACACACTGCAACTATTTGCCTTTATTGTTTTATCAGGCACTTTTCCTTGGGATAATTAAAATAATTGCTACATCCTTTATTTAACATATGTTTGAAGATACAACTAAATTACATAAATGAAGCAAATATGTAGCAATTATTGACGCAATACATTTCGGGAAACTCTGCATGCTTGGCTTTAAACTAGGAGGCGACCAGCCAACCAAACGTCAGGATGGCTGTACAAAAAAAATATGTTATTTCTAAATATATATAGTATGTAGCAATTATTTATTAAATGTAGCAAATATAAGCAATTATGTAGCAATTTTCTAATCAACTCTCATAGACCAAAGCCACAGGCAACCAGCCATTCTGACGCACACAATGAGTCTTCAGAGAATCCAATAAAGTGCATTTTATATTTTCTTGCCATCGTTAGTTCCGCTATTCACCGATAGGAGCGCTAGTGAGCTGCCATATTTATTCTACAAATAATAAGTGTTTTGTGCCAATAGTATCTCTGCCTAGTGAACTAAGCATGAAGACACTAGAAAACGTACAGAATTTCAATTACACTAACAATTTGTCTAATTTAATTAACATTTTAAATTGACAGACACGGAATTTTAACTAATTTCGCGAAGTTTTTTTTTTAATTTCAGAATCAGAGATTACGTCAAATAATGTACCGTCAGTCGTGTGTAATATGTTTACGTTTAACATATTAATACACTACATGTTTTATACAACAAATGTGTGGACCGCAGTTTTGTAAGCAGATTGTACAAATAAATACTTACATTTTATCTTTAAATTTGGGATACGAACTCTTCGTATTAAATAAAATGCTTTCTGCATGGCAATTAAAATACTAATAAATAATCCCTCTAATATTAATCAATTTTGCTATAAAAACAAATTTGGAAATAACAAGATAATAAAACGACGAAACTTTTGCTTCAGTAAGCGATCTTCAATCACTTGGCTGTCACAAAAAAATATATAAATATCATAATACTAAATGTAGTAAAATATTTTGTCAAAAAAAATTACAACAATTTTAAAATAATTTACAAAACTGCAGCACACACAGGAATCAAGTATAAATATACCATAACGGTAACAACGTTCAGTCACAATATCAACAATTATTCAAAACCGACGATTAGATGTAGAAAAAACCGTATTACACTACACTTCCACATTTTCCATTCGTTAGCGATAGATTAGGGCCTAAAGATGGCCGTCCTAGAGTGTTGTGCGCGAAGCTGGCAACACTGACATTGTGATCATACCCGTTCATGTATTGGTTGTTCTGTAAGCCAATCAGGAGCTCGACGAGGGCTTTGCTCGCGCTTTGAGCGTTTAGCAGCTCAAAGACGATGCAGTTGCATTCCGGTTCGGGGTTCTTGAGTGAGCTTTTGGTGCTGGAGTTGGAGCTCGTGGAGTTGGTGGCGGAGCTGGGCGTGGAGCTGTGCGGCGGGTTGGCGTGCAGCGGGCACGTGAGCTGCAGGGTCTTGGGGTACTGCGTGGGGATGCCCGACAGGTGGTTGGCGGCGGCGCGCGCGTAGAACACGCACGTGTGGCCGTCTGCGTCCGGGTAGTTCGGGTTGCCGTTGTGCTGTGGGTAATGTTTGTAAATTAGCGTTTGTTGGAAACTTGTATATAATTATGTCGTATTGGTAAATGAGATTAAAGCTAAATTATAATATGATACCACGCTAGTTTGTTAATTGTGAACTTCGCCATAAAATATACAAATTGTTTTGAAAAAGTACAATGTTAAAAAGTCCAGCATCGTAGTCGCATGTAAACTGGAGCCTTTTTGCTTTGACCTAAATCTTTCATCTACATCTTCTATACTTTAACTGTACAGTATAGTGATTTAGCCAAATGCATTCGTTAAGAGGATGCTTGTATCCGTCATACTAAATAATTTTCGTTACGAAACTCTTAACCGATTCGTAAAACAAAAAAAAAAATGTATATTTCGATCATGTTTTGTGAACAATTCCGATATCAGTTTAATAGCGAATGTTGTTTAGAATAACATGTGTTAGCGTCGGCTGTCGCTGAAAACCAGCGCTGGGGCTTTGTCTCGCATAGGGTCATAGCATTATGCTGAGCGATAGCTGTTTTGTGTGGATGTGACGCATGTTTTCATCCAGCTTTTTTTAAATATTTTTGTTGTGTTTAATCTTTTTCTGCGTCATATTTGTCGCTAATAAACGTATTTTCTTTCTTTATTTATTTAAACTTCTCGCACACAAAAAGGTACAAAGGTGGAGTTAATGTCTTATAGGTGTTGAAGAGATCTCTCTCTCTCTCTGATCTTTCTTCTTTCTAACCACTTGGTGGATGCAGAAAGACTAAATCGGGACCCTGTATATCACTGACACACTAAGAAGACGACTATATCTTAGCCTAAGCAGTACATACCCATATGAGTAGCTGCGCAGCCGCTAGATGTCCGGCCGCAGCCGCAGCGCGCAGTGCGAGAGCTCGGTCGTGTGGCGCGGGCGCGCGCGGCGGAGGGACTGACAGCGCCCTCGCCAGCGCCGCCACGCCGCCGCGCGCGCCGGCCGTGCGGAGGGCTTCGATACCCGTCGCTACCACCTCGCTGCTTAGGAAGGCGCGACGCTCGTATTTTAAGCGGATCCACCTGAACGAAAGGAAAATAAAAATAAGGAACTTCGTTCCATTGACCAACTTCTATGGGAGTTTGGCCACTTATAAACAAACAGTTCAGCTAATAATATAATGATTGATTTAAAAGTTTATATCAGTAAGAATGCCAATATAAACCTAGTTTTGTATCAAGATTTATATTTAGATATTTTTTTACATTTTATTGAAATTGGTTATGCATGAAATAAAACTTGCTTTAGATGTGCCAGGTTCATCATACATACAAGGTTCTGGGTCCATGGAAATGCCGGGATTGTCAAGAAGGGGAAAATCGGAATCCATTTAGAAACAGCCAAAGTAATCGCAATAAAACTTACAAAAACAACACTTACGATGCAAAATAAACAAAGTAAATTATAACTGTCATTTTGACAATTAACACCATATTTTTAAAGCATTGTGTTGCCAAATAAAAAAATTGTATCAATAAATATGGAATCGATTATTGTTTTATAAGTTCTTCACGTATGATGCACTTTTCAATTTATCATTTTTAAGTCTTTAATCATTTATATCGTATATTAGTATTTTTTTAATAATATGATTAAATGAAAACTGCGTTAAATACAGCGGAGAGATTACCCTACCCTTTAAATCGATTTGAATTTATTGTTCATGCAATTTTTGTTTGGCAACACTGAAGTCAAATTCAAAGCCAAAGACTTGGTCACATCATAACAAATACCAAAAAAAAAATTTTTTACAGTGCTTATTCATACAAAGTTATTAGCATCAGATATTTACTAAAATAGAATTAAAATTATTGGTTAATTACATTTTCGTATAGCAGTGTATTTAAAAATGGCCAAGTCTGGAAAATTCCCTTTATGACGTAGTAAGTATTCTATGTAACTGAGCGGTTTTAAAACGGATAGTCATAAAAGTAGGAGCAATGATGGCCTAGTGGTAACAGCCCGGAGTTACGAGCGGTTTAACACAAGCAGCGTCGTGAGTTAAAACACGGAAAGGGGCACTTTGTGTAAATAGTATCTTCACCACTACTCTTAAAACGGTGAAGGAAAACATCAAGAGTAAACCGATATGTCCTAGAACCAAGACTGTTTACAGACCTCCTCTGTGTTAGAAGGAGTGGGCCACAATCCAACACGCGGGCCCATGCAGCTTGGTAGATGTATGTCTTCGAATTTAGTAGTTCTAAAATATTATAGTTTCCTCACGATATTTTTGGAACGAAGTTCCTTATCGCGCATTGCGAAAGGGGGCTAGACGGAAAAAATTAAGACCAAAAGTTGTAATGACACTTTTTGCTATAGTTTTAAGCCGTGCGGCATGCGCGTGTTTCTCTGTCTGTCTGTCTGTCTGTCTCTCTCTCTCTCTCTCTCTCTCTCTCTCTCTCTCTCTCTCTCTCTCTCTCTCTCTCTCTCTCATAGAAAGCAAGCCAGTTATTTTCGTTTCGTCTTTCTATTTCGCACTGAACAGTGTGGTGTCGCGACGATTATTTTTGTTGAGTGTATACAGGTTTTAAATAGAATCCCAAACATATGTTTCCTACTTCAGTTACTACAAGCCAATTATTACTAAAATTGAGAAAAAAATACAATTCCTTCACTAATTAATCGAAAGGAACTTCGTTCTATCCGGGTGTCCCTTGACACCTCTCAAGTTTTTTTCTCACAGTTTTTGAGAGCACTCAAGAAGCAGACAAAGCAAATCACCTGTCTGGGCGAACCTACGACCGCTCGTAAGTCGTGATCATTACTACTAGGCCACCACAGCTCTGCTCAGCAAAATTTACTGGCAAAAATATTTTCATACCGCATCACTACTTAGGAACAATAACTGGTGATAGAACATTTACAAATAGCTTCCACAAAGTTACTACGACTTTAGGGATTTACTTTTATTATATACTAGCTTCTGCCCGCGACTTCGTCCGCGTTAAATTTCTTGTTCCCCGAGCCTTCCCGTCGCATCGAATCGCCTACCCGTGCGATTTTCCCCGTTTTTGCAACATTTTCCATTACTGCTCCGCGCCTCTTGGTTGTAGCGTGATGTTATATAGCCTATGGCCTTCCTCGATAAATAGGCTACCCAACACAAAAATCATTTTTCAATTCGGACCAGTAGTTCCTTAGATTAACGCGTTCAATCAAACAAACAAACAAACTCTTCAGCTTTATAATATTACCCAAGTAGCACGTTAGTGAATTTTGGAACTTATTTTGCAACTGTAGGTAGCATATAAGTGATGTAAGAGTGTATGGTATTACTTATAGATGCAAACAGCACTCGAATTTGCATATGAGTAGCTCTTATCACTAACACTTGCTTTTGAGTGATTTTTGTTCCTGCTTTATAACTTATGGTGGCATTAAGCCGAATTTATTACTTATAGACGCATACAGGTTTCAATTTTTACTCTTTTAGAACTCAAAGAAGCATATCACATCTTAAAATCTCCCCTAAACAACCGTGCCCTAATAGGTGGTAATTTTTCTTTATTTGGCACCTTTACTACTAAATAAGTAGTATATATACGTTATTTATCACCTGTAGTGGCTCAAGAGTTATTATTGCAGCTCATTTGGAACTTTGTTTAATTGCCTTTGTAAGGTCTAATATACTCTAATATGCCACTGTAACGCATAGATCGATTCCAAAAGAAGGTTCTTGAAAACCTCGTCGTGAGGATCCCCAATTCAACGCAAAGACAACGAGACCTGTAAAGTGAAAATAATCACTACTAGGTACTAATGAGTGAATTTAGGAACTAGGAGCTCCAATAAGGCAACAAATGAGTGGAAATATGAACTGCAAGGTCTATTTTAAATCGCCATGTTTAGAAATGGAGTTCTTGAAAAGTATCTTGTTGAATGGTATTTTATTACAATAACATACAATAAAATGAGTTTTGACAACTGTTTTTGATGTAATTTGACATTATACTTTTTGTGAAACCATAATGTTTAGGTTTTTAACAACCATATTTTTATAAAGTATTATCTTATTTATTTGATCAGTGCATATTTTTTGATAATTCTTGATTAGATCTAAGGCGCATCAAAATTTACTCAGTAAATATACCATGGTTTCACGATAAAAAACCATTTGCATGGGCTCCATGATGGTTATCCCATGTTACACACATATTTTTTTAATACTCACCAAACAGATGAATAATCCAATAAATTTGCTGTCACAACACAAAGCACAAACAACCGTCTTTTTGTTTATCTCCACCGAAAATAAGAACTTGTTAAGATCTCATTTGTCACTCAACGAAAGAGTGTATCGCTTTTTCGTTCAATCATTCATTCACGGCGCGCAATTTGCACCGTGAGTTCCAAGTGCCACTCAGGATAACAATTTGAACTATTCTGCATCGCTTTTGCATCTATAAATAAGTTGCAATTTTTCTCCCTTTGGTAACATACAGGTAGCTTATAAGTTCTAACCACCTTTATAGAACTTAATCACGGTGGATTTTCTTACTAAAGTTTCCAAAAAAATACTATATGCAAGCTATTTGTCGCCAAATGTGTTACTTGGGTAGTATAGATTTTTGCGAATTGGCAAAAGTAAGGTAGGACGCCCTCAGGATAAGTGGAGCAACGATCTTCGCAGGGTGCTGAAAGCAGCTGGATGAGAGTTGCCGAGAATCGAGCTGAATGGTGTGTGATTAGAGAAGCCTATATCCAGCAGTGGACTGCTATAGGATGATGATGATGATCTTGTTAGACCATGAAATCAGAACTGTTCAAGCAAGTATTTCGAAAATAATTCATGCTACATTACCATCTATAGCTAGCTATCGAAATATAGATGAGCATTCAGTCCACTTAAATTACTTGTCAAGTTAATGGAAAATAAATCAGCGCGGCAAACACACGTCTTCTTTTTTTGAAATCCTGTTAAACTAAACACAACCTTATTGCTATAAACAGAACGCATAAAAACACTTACCTCTCTTTCTCCTCTCGACTAGATGTGGCCATGGGTTTCACGTGACCTCTGAAGTCAGCCTCCCATATTGAATTCGCGAGATCATTGCCCAGAGACACCATTACACTCACATGGCTCAAACTGAAATAAAAAAAACAAACATGATATATTCTCCAACGAGTTTTGGGAATATTGTAGAAATGTAAAAGCAGGACTATCAAAACCAGTAAAATTTTGAAAGTGGTCTACGAGAAAAAGATGTTTGGGAACCCCTAACATAACCTATGTTGTCATACCAGGATCCATTATAAGCCTTTATGAATATAACATGGAATATAATCTATGAACATCACTTTATTGAATGACAAGCTTTTGCCAGCGACTTCGTCTGCGTAATTGTCAGTTATCGTGGACGCTGACGAAGTCGCGGAATAAAAAGTAGCCTTTCTTGGGGTTCAAACTTACCCCGTACCAAATTTTATCAAAATCGATTCAGTGGTTTATTCGTGAACGCGTAAAAGACAGACAGAGTTGCTTTCGAATTTATAATATTAAGTATAGATTAATGGTAATTGATATTTGAATATCTCTCACGGACTCCCTCATTGGTCTAGTGGTCGCAAGCGCTACTGCTCAGCATGAGGGTTCTATTCCCAGATCGGCCAAATTGATATTTCGTCGTTGCAAATTTAAAATCTCCTATGTAACAATTTTCACAAATACGAGCTATGCATATATTTTAAAAGCGATTTGGTATATCTACTTATTGCAAAAACTCATATGTGAATATCTTAATGTATCGTTAAAGTATTCGCTAATTTCAAAAAATCTCATGCCTATTGCCCATCGAAAACTCCTATGTGCCTGATGTAATAAACTGTAAATCCACTTATGTGACAAAAAGTTGCAACTTAAATCTCTTATGTGCAGAAAAATAATTAAATTTATATAAATATACGCTGAATGACACATTGATATAAGACAAATTCTATCTCAATACATTATAATTCCTTTACACTTTACATCTAAAAAAAATAAGAATGTTTCCTCAGTTTCTTTTTCAGGAAACTGTTTTTTTCGGTTTTCTCGAAAAGTTACTTTTTACACATAGGAGATTTTAAATTTGCAACGACGATTTGGTGTTTCTATCTAGAATTTCTCAGTAGCAACTCGGAGTCTGTATTTGTGCCGGCTGATGGCAATAAGCTCACCTCCTATTACATGGGACTTAGAACATAACAGGTGAAATGTGGGTGTACTATTAGATAGACTACTGGCGGGTTGGCCAACCCTTCGAGGCAACAAGACGTGATATTATGAATATCTTTTAGTTGACGTTGTTGCTCACAAAAAGCTATAAATCTTCTCCAATAGACAAAAATAAAAAAGTACAAGTACTCACGGCCACTCATCCAGATCCAGCGAGCGCACTCGTGATATATGCGAGCCGAGGTTCCGGTGTATGCCCGAGCACTCGATACAGATCAACACGCCCAGGTTCAAACTCGCCCAGTCAGGATCTGTAATAGAAATACAATCATGTTAGACTTCATAATCAGCCTAAATTGTTCCTACTGTTGGGACACAGCAGTTCGTTTCTTTCGAAAGAGTTACCGTGGCCCTGGCATATGGGCAACTGAAGGAACATGGGTGGGTTTTAGTCAGTAAAAGTCTGACACGTCCTCAAGTTCGCCCGAAATCATTTGCTGATATCCGACCCACGAAAAAAAAATGAGACACAAGCCGCCTCTCGGTAAGAGGGAGTGGGCCGTAATCTACCACGCAGGCCCATTGCGGGTTGGTGGATGTTACATGTCTTCGAAATTTTAGTTCTAGGACATGCCGTTTTCCTCACGATGTTTTCCTTCATCGTTTTGAGAGCAGTCAAAATCAAAAAAATCAAAAGTCATTTATTCAAACTAGGCTGAGAGTCAGCACTTTTTGAACGTCAAAGTCACATAAGACAGTCCCCCCAAAACGCCCGCCCTTCGACACTTCCTAGTGCTTTGGCTGGGAAGAAGAAGTGGCGGAACAAACTCCCCAGCAGCACTGCTGTCTGTTAAGTTAGAAGAACTTGATTCTATACAATATTGTATAAGTTATTAATATAATAAAACAAAACATACATTATTCGCCATATGTCAGCTAGCACACGCCATTATACCAACAAAACATTGAAAACTAAACTCAAGCTGAAATGAATAATGAAACAAAATCGTAAACAGAACTTAAAACCTTACAAAAGCCTCCAGGCATAAAGGGCGTGCCCGCTTACATATACAACGATGCAAATGATACATATACACAACAAATGAAATTAAAAGAAAATAAAAATAAATTAACAAAAGCAGTTAAATAAAAAAACAATTATATGAACTACCCATATAAACTGTCAGTGTGTGAGTTACAGTAATTACAGAATGTAAAACAGTGTCATAGAAGAAAAAATAAATATTATCTACACAATTAAGTGAGCAACTAGTTTGATAAACTCTAAGACTGTCCTATGGAGCGAGACCAGCATGTTTCCAAGCGTTCTTATCTTGGATGTAGTCCTCTAATTTGTAATAAGCTCGTTTACAAAGTGTACTTTTAATATGACTTTTAAACCTCCTTTCATTTAATTGCAATATATCAGAAGGTATTTTGTTGTAACATTTAACACAGTACCCCATAAAAGATGTATGTACTTTTGCTAATCTGAAAAATGGTTGATCTATCTTGTCTTTATTTCTAGTATTAAAATTATGTCTATCGCTTATTTTATTAAAAAGATGTAGATTTTTTCTTACATACATTATATTTTCGTAAATGAATTGGCAAGGTACCGTCATAATATTAATCCTTTTAAATAGTTCCCTGAGGGATTCGCCGCGACACAGATTATAAATGGCTCTGACAGCTCGCTTTTGCAAAATAAAAATGGATTCAATGTCAGCAGCCCTACCCCACAGTAAAATGCCATACGACATAATGCTGTGGAAGTAGCTAAAATAGACCAAACGCGCGGTTTCTACATCTGTTAACTGTCTTATCTTTCTAACAGCATAAGCGGCCGAGCTCAACCGCCCCGCAAGAGATGTTATATGAGGTCCCCATTGTAATTTCTCGTCTAGCGTGATTCCTAGGAAAACCGTTTGATCAATAAATTCCAGTTTTTCCCCATTCAATAAGATGTCACATTCGCTACCTCTGACATTAGGCAATTGAAATCTAATGCACTTGGTTTTTTTTTTTATTAAGTACCAAATTATTTACCGTAAACCAGTCTTGGACCTGAAGAATGGAGTTATTGACGTCGTCAAGATTTTGAGACCGTCTGTCGATTTTAAATATCAATGATGTGTCATCTGCAAATAACACCATCTTCGGTTGGTTTGGAAGTAGATGGGGTAGATCATTAATGTATACTAAAAAAAGGAATGGACCCAATATCGAGCCTTGAGGAACGCCCATTGCCATTTCAGACCCCAATGAGTTTACGCCGTTTACTTGGACTTTGACCATTCTATCCTTCAGGTATGATCTTATTAAGTCAAGAGCTGTATTTCTAATTCCATAGTGCTCTAGTTTCAGCAAAAGTGTCTCATGGTTTACGCAATCGAACGCCTTGGAAAGGTCACAAAAGATTCCAATGGCATCTTGTGCTTCTTCCCAGGCGTTAAAAATGTTCTTTATTAGGGTAACACCAGCGTCGGTGGTACAACGCCCTTTGGTGAAACCGAACTGGTGTTCATGAAAGATGGAGTTTTTATTAAAGTGACGTAACATTTGATTGAGCATTAACTTTTCAAACACCTTACTGAGAACTGGCAGAACTGACACGGGCCTATAATTGTTTGGTTCTTTACTATCACCAGATTTAAATAAAGGAACTACTTTGCTGTGTTTCATCAGATCCGGAAAGACTCCTTGGTCTACACTGGTGTTAAATATGAAAGCTAAATAGGGTGCAATGGTTTCAATAATAGAACTACAAAATTTGACAGACATTCCCCAAAGATCTTCTGTTGATTTAATTTTAAGATCTTTAAAAGCTTTTATAATAGCCTGGGGGTTAGTATGCTGAAACCTAAACTCTAAAGGGCATGCCCCTACATTCTTTTTGAGTAAGGCAGCGGAAAGCGCGGGTGACGAATTTAAAGCTTCAGTAGTTTTAACGGGAATATTAACGAAAAAATTTTGAAATTCCTGAGCTATTTCTATATCTGAGTTAATGGGGCCATGTGCAGTCTCTAAATTAAATTCAGTATTACGCTGTTTTTTCCTACCTGTTTCATCATTTATTATTTGCCAGGTAGTTTTTATTTTATCATCCGCTGATTTTATTTTATTGCTAATATAAAGCGCTTTAGCCAAGCTGCACACACTTTTAAAAATTTTAGAATATTTTGCAACATACTGATGAAAGCTTCTATTAGTCATATGTTGCTTTAGGCCATAAAGTTCAAAAAGTTTTTCTCTGCTTTTACGTATACCTGGAGTTGCCCAATCACTAAATAAGAACTTTGTGCAAATACTTTTAGTCTTTAGTGGGAAATTGTCATTAAATTGCGTGTTTAATAATGAGAAGAACTCGGCGTAGAACTCATTTGGGTCACATTCATTATTAAAACTGTGAACACATAATGTACTGGCCAAAGAATGATTAAATTTCTCTAGATTTTTACATGTCATTGGCCTAAACCTTATTTGAATTTTTTGTAGAGGTATGTACGAGCAAAATGTTACTGTTTGACCACTGTGATCAGATGGCAACTTATTTACAATTTGTTTGTGTAAGTAATCACAGTTACAAAAAATATTATCTATACAAGTGGCAGAAGAAGCTGTCACTCGGGTTGGTTCCATAAAAACATTTGACAGATTAAATGACTTAAAAAGACTTAATAATCTGAAAGTATTTGAGTTACTTTCTAATAAATTAATATTAAAATCACCACATATGACCAGTGACTTACTACTAGTACTAAGTTTCTTTAGCACCTCTTCCATTACAGAATCAAACACAGATAGATTCTGGTAACTTGGAGGTCTGTATACACATACTATAACATGCTTATCAAGCTCAACACAGGACAGCTCAACAGTGTGTTCAACAGACAGCCCAATGATGTCTTTTCGTTCTTTCGATTTAATAGAATTTTTAACTAATATTAATGATCCGCCATGTATCATGCGTTTTCGGCTGAAAAAGCTAACTACACAGTAATTTTCATAATTTATTGACTTTACTTGATGATCTTTTAACCAATGTTCAGTTAAGCAAATGACATCAAACTTGGTGTTTTCTAAAAACAATTCTATTTCAAGTAATTTGGAAGAGCAACCTTGGATATTTTGATTATACAATTTTAAAGTGTGTTGCACTCCCTTTGGTTTTTTATTTTCATGACTAATAATGCCAGAAGATATCTTTTTATTATTCCCTAACAATAATTGGTTATTTGAAAGGGTACCTTCTGTTGTCTTATTACCTAGTTTAACGAATTATCTGGAGTGACCTCCACTACTATAACTGAAGAGTCAAGAATGCCCGTCTGAGTTCCAGCAGGAAGAGAAAACTCTATCTGACTGGTAGTGGCCTCCGAGGATGTTGGTATTATAGATTTAGTAGTTAAACTAGGCAACATAGACTCATCACTAACACTATTTATGGTTATTTTAGCTATAATCTGATTAACATTATATGCTATCAACATAGCAATCATATGTCGACATTTCCAAGACAGAGATAAAGCTCTCTGAGTTAACTTAAAACCACTAATAAATTTATTAGTATCAAAATACAATAATTTGTCACTATGACAACATGTCAACTGGTGAATAGTACTATTCAACCTGTAAATATAATAATTATCAATATCTGATAAAGTATCAGAGTAGGGGAAAGCACACAACATTAGCTTCCCTATGTTTAACTTGAGTAAGGTGTCTACTCCATCCACTATGTCCTTTCTGGTAATACCAGTACTATTACCTAATAGCAAAACCATTGTGGAATAAGTATCTAGGTTTGTGCTTGCAATTCTTTTAATCATTTGATTGAAACTTATGTTATGATAACTATGATTTGTTGCAGTAGTGATGAAATTATTTACACTAAGTAAGCTGGGTCACCACTGCTCTCATGTTTGACTTCAAGATGACCAAGTTTTTGCTATCACAGAAAGCAATATATAAATGTTTCTGTCTCTAAATAATAATAAGAAAGTTTAATAACCCCATTAGCGTATTGGCTGTGCCTCACGAGTTCGACAATCGCATCAAATATAATTATTAGCATAAATATTATTGGTTTAGGTGTTTCAGTAAGTATG
Organism: Aporophyla nigra; assembly: GCA_947507805.1. Classification (NCBI taxonomy): domain Eukaryota; kingdom Metazoa; phylum Arthropoda; class Insecta; order Lepidoptera; family Noctuidae; genus Aporophyla; species Aporophyla nigra. Next base: position 3,418,052 of record OX382296.1, on the reverse strand, counting down.
TAAAATAGATGTCAACTTTATACCCATGCCACTATAAATCCTAGAATCTTAGAGACAACTATAGTAGATACATTGAAAAAATCAACATTATATAACCGAAGTTTACTATGCGACTTTTTATTTTATATTGTTGGTAAACGAAGCCAAAGGAGAGTATAAAGATTAGCAGGCGCCGTTTTATAGTTTTTGCCTAACCTCACAGAATGGAAGGGTGCGGTGGAACAGTCTCGACGCCACACATTTCTAAGTTTTGTCTGTATACAGAGTGTAACAGAATAAACGAGTAGACTACTCAATCGATTTCAGTAAATTTTAGAACAGGGTGCTTACTCTCGAATATAATTCCAATAGATCGACATTGGAATTGTCAGTCAAACGTCAGGGATTGGCTGGACTCACTGAGTGTAGCCAATCCCTGACGTTTAACTCAACCAACTGACGTTTGACCAATGTCGATCTATTGGAATTATATTCGAGAGTAAGCACCCTGGTTTTATTTTTAAATTTATATACTTTGCCATATCTACCTTGAGCCCAAGAAAATGTTATTTAATTTCAAGGCAATATGACTCAATTTTAAATGCATAAAACGAATGCTAGGGTCAACGATTTTCTTAATAATAACAGTTAGGTTTTAAATTAAAAAAAAAAAACTAGTATATTATGCTTTTAACTCATGATAATGCGGTTTTGCGTTAACTATGTTACATGTTGTAGATCCAAAACAGAGTGATGAAGTACACTTTTATAAAGAGCAAGGTGTAAGGGTAAGCAGAGTGTCATACCTGCAGCCCCACAATCGCAGCACTTATCGTTGCCATTCACTCTACGTATGTAGTAGGTGGCTCGCACGTCGCCCGTCGAGTTGGCACCCGTCGGCATCGGTTGTCGGGACGTCTGGAAGAAAATATAGAATAAAAATTATTAAAATGATCATATTTTATCGTGTGTTTGTAGTATCCAGAAAATTACAAGAGATTTCGACCGTGTATTAATTAAAAAGTGACATAATTATGTTCATCCTGCAGATGAGCCATGAAGATAAAGGTTGATTCAATGTGTACTGAGAATAACCTGTTACTATGGATTCAGTACATGATTCTGCTGAATCCCTGTTGACATTTTTCGTCGCTTATCAAAATAAAAATGTTGTTCCATACATTTCGACCCTTTTGCACTTTTTTTAAGGAAACAGCAGATATTTATTTTTTGATAACCGAAGAATTATTTTTACGGTACAGGGTCTAGAATGAAATTAACTGACAATACTTTACCCACGTCTTTGATATCGATAGCGAAAGCTAATGGAACAAAATAAAAACAAAAAATCGCGCCGCACACCTCCCAGCGCCAGCGCTTGTTGTTAGAGGTTAGGAAGAAGATCAGTCCCTCACCCGTCCCTGCAGCGAGGCCAGTATCTGCGCCTCCACGGCGGCGACCCACGCGTCCCGCTCGGCCACGGCGGCGCTTGTTGTTAGAGGTTAGGAAGAAGATCAGTCCCTCACCCGTCCCTGCAGCGAGGCCAGTATCTGCGCCTCCACGGCGGCGACCCACGCGTCCCGCTCGGCCACGGCGGCGCTTGTTGTTAGAGGTTAGGAAGAAGATCAGTCCCTCACCCGTCCCTGCAGCGAGGCCAGTATCTGCGCCTCCACGGCGGCGACCCACGCGTCCCGCTCGGCCACGGCGGCGCCGACGGCCGCGCCGCCCGCCCCGAGTACCTCCCAGCGCCAGCGCTTGCCGTCCAGGCTCACGATCGTGAACTCGCATGACGTAGCGTACTCGCCTTCTGGAATTTGATGAGCGAAAATTACTATACGATGTCACACATGGTTAAACACAAACCAAATACACGCCTGTATTGGGATGAAAGGTTTCCATACGAAAGATACGGTAAACAGGCCCGCGAAATTCAAATTTTGTGATGTTTTTTGCAATTTGTAGGTCGACCAAATGGGAAAAAATAACTTAAGAAGTTTTGACATCGCGGGCTACCTTAGCGTGTCCCCTCTAAATAAAAAAAAATTTCAAGAGCGGTATTAACAAATTATGTGACTGACACGCATAGTTTCGAACCACGAAAAGAGTCACAGATTTATGTTCCTATTGTTTAAGCTTTCTCAAAAGAGAGGTGTTTTTGTACACAGATCCCTTAGAAGAAAACCCAGAAGCACATACCTTCATCTCCATCCTTCTTAACGCCGCTGCTCTTCATCCGCCGATGCCTCTTCTTGACATGCGGCGTGTCCTTGTCCTGACCGTTAGTGGAGCCGACCTCCGCCTCAGAGGCCAGGGACTGCCGGCTGGTCGCAGGCTCCTTCATGGTGTCAAACGCTGACATTAGAGCTTTGTCTGTCGCGCGGGTGGGTTTGTCTTTGTAGCCTGAAATGGAGAGATTGAAGTTAATAGTTTGTTTTTAGCGTAGATTAGACTTGTCTATTTAAGTTTTTTTCATAGTATAAGGCCGTTTTAAAAGATCACGCCAAGGAAGTTTTTTTTTTTTTTTTTCAAATATTTTTTCTTGGGAAATATCTTGGTGTCTAACCACAAGCACATAATTGATAATGGTAGCTCAGTGGCATCGGACCCGACTTACGACTTTCGTCAGTTCGAACCCAAGCACTTTATGTAATTAATTTTATCACCGATACTCTAAGCGTCGAAGGAAAACATCGTGAGGAAACTGGCATGTACAGAACCAAAAATTTGAAGCCACCAACCCACACTAGAACCGCGTGGCGGATTGCAGTGAAAGTTGTTCCTAAAGAAAACTAGTTGAATGTGCTTGGGCCGGAATCATATTAGACAATATTGTTAATTTTACTGTACATTGGGTGTTATAGCTCATCATGCAGACAGCTTGGGCCTTACCGAGGTTAAGAAGATAGTTGCTTGCAGCAAGTTTTTGTCTACTATCCATTTTCTTCACAAATAAATATTATCGTCAAACGACTATAGCCTCAATTTCATAATATTATTGTCAAACGACTATAGCCTCAATTTCATAATATTATTGTCAAACGACTATAGCCTTAATTTCATATCACTTACCTAGAGACAGTCCTCCAATACTGTCATGTATATCCAAACTGGTGTACCCGTTGTACCCCGGTACTGTCGTGATGATGGACTTGGAGCCGCGAGGCTTCTGTCCCGGGACCTTGACTGTCACGTACTGCAGAGATATCTCTTTGCCGTTCACATCTTCCATATAGTCCTGGAAATTGATAAAAATGACTTTTAGAGAAGCCGAGATTGGTCTTCTATATTTGAATGAGTAGGAATTGACTGTCATAGAAGCGAATAAATTTTGATGTTATAATTAGTCGACAATCGCACGTACCTACGTAATAATATCGCGCCAAGATTTTCTCGCACACCGAATCTTAAACGCTCTGCTTACCGCCGAGAGTTGAAAATCGAACAGTATGTTTTTCCGACGTGCTGAGATGCACTCTGTTGGATTCTCAATGCTCGGTCCAACAGCGAGAGTTGAAAATTGAGTGCGCAATAAAATCCCGTCGCGAAATTTTTACGTGTTTACTTCGACATAACATTGTTTTTCCTTAAACACCAATCTGAATTTATTACTAAATCAGGTTTTTAATAATGCAGAGTACCAGTTTTGCAATAACTTTCCGTATATTTTCCGCTATAAATAACACTTTTTGTCACTATTAATTGCATTAATTTACGATAAATTCGGCTATGGTACAAAAATTATCTTTAAAAAGTATTCTAAAACAAAATGACCACTTACATGTAAGCTCGGATGATACGTCAGCCTCCCATCATCGCACAACGTCACATATTTCTTCTTCCACTCCTTATTCAGAGCCTTACTACTCTTCTTATACAAGTACCCCTGCTTCAAAGGAATAGCCCTGCCAGACCCTAACTCCCCATTCTTCAATCTATCATCCCCCTTTTTGGAAGGGGTGAAGATATTCGATCTCCTTCGAGACTTTCTCGACGTCGTCGGCGTTGATGACGGAGTGGGCAAGTCTTTAGAAGAATCTTTCGGTGGCTGTAAGTTATCGAGACAGTGGGGCGCAGTGAATTTCACGTTGTTGTTCTCCGTTGCTATGGAAACGAGGCCGGATGAGGAGCCGTGACTGCCGAGCGAGTTGCCCCATCGTGATGACGTGTCGGAACCATTCGTGCTGTGTATTTCGACGACGTGCGTCGAGGAGATTCCGCTGCTGTTTGAGGATGCGTCGAAGGATTGCGCGCCTCTATGTAAGTGGTGGGATGAGGCTGAGAGTGTGTGGTGACCTCGTGGTAGGGAGTCCTGTAACAAAAATCAATGATATTAGCATTTAAATAGCGTCCAAGACGTGATACTTAAATGTAAGTCCGGCGTCACCTACACAGTCGGCTACCATCTGCTAACTAGATATTGTAGAATAGATGCGGTAGATACTTTTTTTTCTTCTTCTTAACAAAACAATGTTTCTTTTTTTAATTATGTAAATATTTCTCATGTAAGTGAAACTTCTTTCTTATGGGAAATAAAGATATCTCTAACCCGAAAAAACTTTTTATTTTGTCTGCCTGTCTGTCCGTTTGTTATGGCTAAGCTATGCAACGACTGAACCGATTTTAATGAAACTTACTACTCACTGGAAGATAGCTAGTGTTATAAGGAGTTCATAGCTTAAATTTTGACATGGCAGCACTTTCCCGTAGTATAATTGCCGAAATTTGCGCATGCGAAACCGCGGGCAGCAGCTGGTATTCTCTACAATTACCGTCGGTCTTTTAGTCAGTGTTAAATAAATGTATTTTTTTTTCTTTCAAAAGGTGATTGGACATCATTAGGAAACATGACACCTCTCTTCAACGCTTAAACTTAAAGATATTAAATGTATGTCAAGTAACACTATTCAATAAGCGTCTCGTACGAGTACATCTCAATGCCAACAGCTGTGTGTAGGTAGGTTGATAGCTCCATTTTCTTCTAAAGGCAAAATAATAGCTTCCTACGGAAATGTGTATGGAAATTAGATACTGAGTCAGCAGACATTTCCATATGAAAAGGCGTTATGGAACGTCGATGTGAACCAATTAAGGTGTTTTACAGCTCGAATGACCTTCACCTATTCAATGTTTTCGAATCGAATAAATAAAGTAAATGCGCAGGAGATTCTGTTTAATGAGGTAGGTATACCTGCAAGCAAACATAGATTAAAAGAAATAAGTTTTGTTTTTTATACAGGTTGTAACATAAACGTGTGGTGAAATTTAAGGGCATGTACCATCAAACTGAACGAAATATGTACGTCTCGTAGAAATCTTCAATGTCAATTCGACTCAAATGTATGGGACGGTTAATATTTTTTTTCTTGCTTACGATGTTGGTCCCACGGCTAAACTTGTTCAGCTTGAGGTTCTGTACAACACCTTTAAATTTGAACACACCTTTCTGATGCACCCTGTGTCTATACAAATGAAGAAAACTGAAGTTTTCGTTTGTAACATCATAATAACAGCTTTTTACTAATTTCATATGAAAGTATAAACGGTACCTATAACAAAAAAAAGAATTTTCAAAATGTTTGTCTGGCTGTCTGCTTTTTTTTCAGCTAATCTCTGAAACTGCTTAACCGATTTTGACGGGACTGTCACTGGTAGATAGCTAATGTTCTAAGGACTAACATAGGCTATAGTTTTTGTCTGGGTAGCACGTCCATCCGCGAGATAATTTCCAACACCCATGAGGGCACAGCCGCGGGCACAGTTAGTAAAATAAAATCTATGGTTGCCTGTTTATATCTACCTCTTTATATTATACACTCTGTACATTTTGTACATAGACAACCTATATGTAAACATCAACTCATTATTACATACAGACAACAGTCATGCATAATACCTTTCATAATACTATATTCCTTAGTACACGGTATAGTAAAGTGACCTCACCTATTCAGTCGTAACGACATTATTGATTGACAATCACACAAACAATCTTTGAAATGACGATGAGATGAGACAATTATACAGGGTGTCAGTGACATTGATGCGCTAACTGTAATTATGAATTCAGTACTTAAATCTAGACCTCTAGCATAGAAACTTTTCGTCTGTTAAAAAAAAACTGCTACTCTATAGATAACTGAAATTTCTACCTAACCTAGGTATTTTTGTTTTTTATTTATGGGAAATCATCAAAGGACTTCTCTCGCTCTAGGTGGAGCTGGAGGGCGTGTCAGACTTTTACTAACTAAAACCCACCCCTGTTCCTTTAACTGCTTGTGCCAGGACCACGATAACTCTTCCTAATAATTCCACGGCCCTGGCAGGAATATCTTCCTAACCTACACGGTCAAACTGTATTTACCAGATATATTTTTTTAAATAACCTATGAAAAATTTCGACACAGGGGGTTCAGAATCATACACTGAATCCATGGTTACAGATTATCCATGTGGTTACCACTTTCTAAAGACACGGCCATCTAATGATTCACCTATAAAAAACATCGCAAAACGGTAGCCATATTGTTATCTGATGTCACAAGACAATACAAATATAGGACAATAGGTTATTGTTAGCCTATTTTAGGAACCTAACGTCATTGAAATCCTCAAATGAGATATTTGTATCAGCTCGATTGAATTGTGTCTGATTCAATGATTGAAGTTAATTTGAATGGCTGTCTGCAGCTTTGTATGAGTCAATCGTTTTGCGTGGTGCATCGTGAATTGAGATGCAGTTGTGCGCAATTACAAGTTTTATACGGAACATCCTGATGGAACCTGGACGTATACAACTTGTAACATAATGAATGGTTAATATAAGTAAGTCTAAAATTACCAACACCTCCTGAACACGCAGGGTGAGTAATGGTCGAGGTTTCTCTGTATGAGAATAGGCCTTTGCCCAGCAGTGGGACAATAACAGGCTGGTTTATTAAGAGCATGCAAGTTTGTTCTTACTGTGGGGCTTCATACCCACCCCAACATGTAGTCAATTCAGTTTTAATGTATCTAGACATCAAGTACATACCTAGTTGAATTAATTTTGAACAAAAAATCTCGGCTGCGAACAAATTTAAGGCTTTTAATTGTGACCTACGCGATATTTTTATCGAAAAAAAAAAAACGATTCTACCTACCTATTCCTCGAACTTTAATTCGAAGCTCGTCTGTCTATCTATAAAAACAATATGATTGTATTTGTCTTTGTTTTATTTAACACCTTTGGCCATCAGTCGTGTTCGTGAAGGGCAGCCAATAACCAGGAAATCAATTGATAACAATTAAAGGGTATTGTGTGCAGAGAATAATTATTTTGAAGTACTCGAATAATATCCTTAATCTTAGCCTTGTGATGCGAGCAGATGATACAAAGAAATACATTTTCAGGGTTATTTAACCTGAAGCAATTTCGTGTTTATGAAAACCTTTTAAGCAGATAACAGCATCATCATCATTTCAGCCGAAAGACATCCACTGTCCCCCCAACTTGGGAGGTTTGACATCATCGCCACGCTTGGCAGGCGGGTTGGCGATCGCAGTATGGTGATAGATAGAGAACACTGCTGCCCATTCTCTAGTCCTTTAGTCGCCTTTTACGACACCCACGGGAAAAATGGGATAGTGCTATCCCTTTTTTTTTTCTCTGGATGGGAAATCATCGAATGACTTCTCGCGCCCTGGGCGGAGCGGGAGGGCGGTCAGACTTTTACTGGCTAAAACCCGCCCATGTTCCTTCAGTTGCCCATGTGCCAGGGTCACGGTATCTCTTTCGAACAATCTCGTGACCCTCCCTTACGTCCAGTACCACACGGAAATAACATCATGCCTGTACCTACCCCCCAAAGGGTTAGGCAGAGATGTACCTGTAGTACACCCACATTTCATTTTTATTTCCGTACTTTGATTCATCACAGAATATTTACTCAGAAACTACGTCAATGGCGTTAATAAATAGGAAGGCACAAAGTAAATATTATAAATCAAATATGAAGCCCATCCAGTATAAATCTACATAAAACCGGTAAACATTTCACTCGGTCCATGTTTACGCAATGCGCGTTATAATAAAACTGACTGCTTGTTTGATTTTCGATATTATTTTTCGATCAGTGTAAAACGTTCGTAATTCACATGGTGTAGAAAGACCAAATACTATACCGATGCTTCAAAAATGGATAGGACATAGGACATAGGATCCAGGGCGCGGACATAGGACCAATGTCCTATGTCTTTAGAGAAAGGCTGGCTAATAGACTTCTACTCTGGAGTAGGAAAATATGTATGCAACTGGGATAAACTGTATAGGTTCCGAGAAAACTGGGTGGAGAAAACGCAGGGTAGCAGAATATGGAAGGAGTGGAACAGGGCAGGCCAGAGAGGGATAAAGAAAAATATGAATGCACAAGAAAGATCTTCGCTACTTAAGTAAAAATTTAAATAAAAAATAACACATGTGGGAATACAGTAAATATAGAATGTAATACCTACTCAGATTTGTATAATCAAAACAAGATTGTATTATATCTTTCTACCTACACGCCTTTATTAACCTTGAAATGCCTAGGAACTAGTTTGACCAAGATATGATCAGCAATATTTGAGTAATATTCACATAAATACCACATGTTATAGACACACCTTAGGTGGTGCTAAATTGTACGAAAAAGTTTCATTCTCATTATAGAAGCGTTCAATTGAATCTATAAGTAAATAGATAAAGGAATTTGGAATAAGCCCATGTTCCCGTGGACATTAAAAAATCGCGAAAGTATTTTTTTGCGCTCTAGATGATTGAAGATCCAGGGCGCGCGTGGAAGCTCCAGTAGACTTATACATATTTTAAGTTACGGTCTAAAGAAAACATTATGGAATTAAAGTATTGAGTTATTAATTTTGAATTAAAAACTCACTCCGGAAATTGCCCACAAATACACTAAAATTTTTAGACGTACAGACTTCTATCGCAAAAATGATACGAAAATTGAATAGATTATAAGATTACGTGAGAGACAAAATTTGATGCTTTCACTCTTCGAAGTGGTACAGTCACCTACTTTAATATTACGCAATAAGATTAAACACTGTTATCATATGATTAGATATATCGACGTGTTTATTAGAACATCGACTCTCGTGTGACCGAATAAATACGTCACTTTTTGTTCTTTTTTTGTTGTATTTCTTGTTATACAGATTAATAAAAGGATTAAATCTATTATTATTTGGTCAAATAAAGAAAAACGCGACCAAGTTATGAGTTGGACTCTTCGTTGGACGTTTCTTGTACGGGGATCCGCCCTTTAATTTTTAACTTTATTTTATTTATGTCCACACTGTGTTATGGTTTACGGTTCAAGATACAGCCCTGTGACACGGACAGACAGCGGAGCCTTAATAGTAATAAGGTCCTGTTGGCACCCTTTGGGTAAGGAACCCCAAAAAGCGATTTTCTTTTCTACTGATCACTTCTATTATCTAATGTTATAAGTATGTAGGTATACTTATGTAGGCTATAAGAAAAGCATCAATGATTATGGCAATTTCCCCAATAGCGGTTCATTGCAGTGATCGATTAACAAAAAAAACTGGCCAAGTGCGAGTCGGACTCGCGCACCGAGGGTTTCGTACAAACCTGCAGGTATTCACGGTTTATGCATAAGGTTTATGAAATTAAATTATTAAGTATTTTTTAATTTTTGTATTTGAATTGACTGAATGCAAGGTGAATTGTGGTTTACGATTTATAACGTATTAACAAAAAAACTACTTACTAGATCTCGTTCAAACCAATTTTCGGTGGAAGTTTACATGGTAATGTACATCATATATTTTTTTTTAGTTTTATCATTCCCTTATTTTAGAAATTACGGGGGGGGACACATTTTACCACTTTGGAAGTGTCTCTCGCGCAAACTAGTCAGTTTAGAAAAAAATGATATTAGAAACCTCAATATCATTTTTGAAGACCTATCCATAGATACCCCACACGTATGGGTTTGATGAAAATTTTTTTTTTGTGTTTCAGTTCTATGTATGGGGAACCCCAAATATTATTGTTTTTTTTTTTTCTATTTTTGTGTGAAAATCTTAATGCGGTTTACAGAATACATCTACTTACCAAGTTTCAACAGCATAGCTCTTATAGTTTCGGAAAAAAACGGCTGTGACATACTCGGACAGACAGACAGACATGACGAATCTATAAGGGTTCCGTTTTTTGCCATTTTGCAACGGAACCCTAAAAACATAGCATTCGAATTTCAACCTTCGGCGCTAAGTGCGCTGAAGATCCAATGCGCAAAAGAATCTGCCTATACCTGTCTGCCTACCCCTTTTATAGATCTATGCCCTACCAACCTCACGTGCGTAGCACACCACTCAATGTCCCTAAGTATTGGATTAAGATTAGATACGTATTAGGTAGGTAGGTACTTTACTACATGAAAACAAACATTCACCACCATTATATTTAGTTGTCATACAGATTATTTAGTGATAGCGCTAATGATAAGCGGCGGCATAGTTGCTTTCTTTTAAGGATAAAGGTACTCCCCTCCCAATCCTATTATTATTCTAATATCAACATTTATTAGTATCAGATTAGTATTAGTAGCCGTTCCATATTAATTAGGCAATTACTTATCGACTAACAAAATTAGGAAGTCCTAGCACCAAAACTGCATTTTAAACTTATATTCATGCACTTCTCGTTAGCCAAATAGGGTGATTGCGCCGGTTAGCGACCAGTTAGCTGGGTTGCCCAGTTAAGATGAGGAAAAAAAAATGTTGTTTACACGCAAAATAGTATATGTTAATGTTAATTTGTCCCAAATATAATGTAGTTTGGATACAAAAACATAAAATAAAATACATTCATACAAAAATATTTATAAAATGCTGAAAAAGTGAAAATATAGCTAAAACGTCGGTTTACGACCATTTTTAGGGTTCCGTTGCCAAATGGCAAAAAACGGAACCCTTATAGATTCGCCATGTCTGTCTGTCTGTCTGTCTGTCTGTCCGAGTATGTCACAGCCACTTTTCTCCGAAACTATAAGAGCTGTGCTATTGAAACTTGGTAAGTGGATGTATTCAGTGAACCGCATTAAGATTTTCACACAAAAATAGAAAAAAAGCAATAATATTTGGGGTTCCCCATACATAGAATTGAAACTCAAAAAAAATTTTTTCATCGAACCCATACGTGTGGGGTATCTATGGATAGGTCTTCAAAAATGATATTGAGGTTTCTAATATCATTTTTTTTTAAACAATAATATTTGGGGTTCCCCATACATAGAACTGAAACACAAAAAAAAAATTTAATCAAACCCTTACGTGTGGGGTATCTATGGATAGGTCTTTAAAAATGAAATTGAGGTTTCTAATATCATTTTTTTCTAAACTGAATAGTTTGCGCGAGAGACACTTCCAAAGTGGTAAAATGTGTGTCCCCCCCCCCGTAACTTCTAAAATAAGGGAATGATAAAACTAAAAAAAATATATGATGTACATTACTATGAAAACTACCAACGAAAATTGGTTTGAACGAGATCTAGTAAGTAGTTTTTTTTTAATACGTCATAAATCGTAAACCACAATTTACCTTTCATTCAGTCAACTCAAATATAAAAATTAAAAAAAAAACATTTAATTTCATAAACGATGATGACGAATGATGATGATGATGACCTGCAGGTTTGTACGGAACCCTCGGTGCGCGAGTCCGACTCGCACTTGGCCGGTTTTTAGGGTTCCGTTGCCAAATGGCAAAAAACGGAACCCTTATAGATTCGCCATGTCTGTCTGTCTGTCTGTCTGTCTGTCTGTCTGTCTGTCTGTCTGTCCGAGTATGTCGCAGCCACTTTTCTCCGAAACTATAAGAGCTGTGCTATTGAAACTTGGTAAGTAGATGTATTCAGTGAACCGCATTAAGATTTTCACACAAAAATAGAAAAAAAACAATAATATTTGGGGTTCCCCATACATAGAACTGAAACTCAAAAAATTTTTTTTCATCAAACCCTTACGTGTGGGGTATCTATGGATAGGTCTTCAAAAATGATATTGAGGTTTCTAATATCATTTTTTTTTTAAACAATAATATTTGGGGTTCCCCATACATAGAACTGAAACACAAAAAAAAAATTTCATCAAACCCTTACGTGTGGGGTATCTATGGATAGGTCTTCAAAAATGAAATTGAGGTTTCTAATATCATTTTTTTCTAAACTGAATAGTTTGCGCGAGAGACACTTCCAAAGTGGTAAAATGTGTGTCCCCCCCCCCGTAACTTCTAAAATAAGGGAATGATAAAACTAAAAAAAATATATGATGTACATTACCATGAAAACTACCAACGAAAATTGGTTTGAACGAGATCTAGTTAGTAGTTTTTTTTTAATACGTCATAAATCGTAAACCACAATTTACCTTTCATTCAGTCAACACAAATATAAAAATTTAAAAAAAAGAACATTTCATTTCATAAACGATGATGACGAATGATGATGATGATGACCTGCAGGTTTGTACGGAACCCTCGGTGCGCGAGTCCGACTCGCACTTGGCCGGTTTTTTTATCAGTTTATGACCACCAATGAGCTGGTTTGCGACCGCTATTATAATATGAAAAATATACCAATAAAACAATTATAATCGCTTTAAAAATATTTTAATTTTTGCCTTTTAATAAAAACAAAAGTGGTAATCATTTGGTGTAATGTTTTCTTATAATTAAAAAATAACAATCTTACATTTTGTAGAGACTTAGTCATAGTTGTAATAGAATCAACAATCATTGGTCAAACAATATCCTTAATATGTAGTATAACATTTAAAAATAATCAACATAAATCAATATTAAAAAATAAATAAATTTATATTTTAGGAACCATATTCCGCTTTTCTTATTCATAATTATGATAGATTAATATCATCGGAAACTGCAACAGTATCTGAATTTAGTTTTTTTCCTTTTAAATATTCATAGAAAACAAATAAAGGTCTTGCATTTAATAGGAATCATGTTCTGTGTCTTCTTCACTTATAATATTATAATTAAACTGTATAAAATCTACAATAGCATTTTCACTGTGATTTTTCGATTCGTTATCTAAACAAAAACTTTTTTTTTGTTGACTCCAAATTATTTGGGAGCTCCATCTAAAAAAAATATATATATATAAAAAGTAGTTTGCTTTTTATGACAAAATTTTGTTTAAAACTGAAAAATAGTAATATGTAGTTTTCGACAGATTAGGTACCTACAACAAATAATTATGAAACGGACATTTCAATAACCAACGAAATTCAAAAAATCAGACGTGGTCGCATACTCAATGAACTTTCATACTTATTTCTGTTGGCGGCCGTTATTTCTCTCATACTAAATTATGGTGGCCGGAAACCAATGTCTTTATTTCGCTTACTTTGGTTTACGACCACCTGTTTAGCGCCCAATTTTGTAGGTAAATTAAACAAACTTCTTACAAAGAAACTGGTGGTCGCTTACCAAAGAACTACAAAGAAAAACTTTTACAATACTACATTCAAAATTGTAACAGTCCTGTATGAAGCATTAGGATCATATGAATCAAAACAAAATAATGCTGATCTCGTCGGTTCGCGACCATGTGGTCGCTATCTAACGTTTTCGATAAATAAGCTTTTCGGTTACCGACCACTTGATTTTATCTTATTAATAAGTTAAAAAAAAAACAAAATACAACTTAATTATAACCCACACTTATCAATTGTAAAATTTAACATGTAACTGGTGTCTAAAACATGAAATAAGTATTAAAACTTACCTTTGAGTGCCGCGCGCCGTGTTAGTTTTTTTTCAACTCACGGTACGTCCACTCACCACGGAATCAAGACGCGCGTTAAGCAATATTTTTTCGGCTCTAGGTGAACCCATTTGTTTCAAACTTTGCAAATTCTTATTTCATAATTATTTATAAAGCACGTTAGATTTATTTTTTAAGTATGTTACCTCTACAAATACTATTTTCTTGATTTAAAGAAACTTAGTCCGTCAAATGGTCGCCTACTGAAGGTGGTCGCGAAACCGGCGAAACAACCCTACATTGAACAAACTGGCCAGGTGTTGAATGAAGGCATCAATTTAATTTTATAATTACTAAGTGATTGCTTCACAAATTCCCGGCACTTGAACTGTCAGTAGAGCATATAATTAAACTATTAAATGGAACTAATGAGGCGTAAACATACTTAATTTTCCAGGTATTAAAATACAATAAAATGTAATTAGAAGTCTGCTTCAGATAATTTATTAAAGTTTAGAATAAGTGTCTAAAATTAACAGAACTTAATTAAAATAACTCGAGTATTTTATTTTTACACAAAAGCAGTCCTTGCCAGACCATCCTATGTATGTTGATAAGATAATAGGCTTCAGTAAAATAACATTTTGAAAATATGTGACATAATATGTTTAAAGACGAAAACAATAGCCTGTTTGTGAAAAGAAAAGAGTTTTATAGCCCGTTCCAAAAGTTACTTAAGAAAAAGTAAATGGATCAAAAACTTACTTGTGGATACCAACTTGTAATGACACTTAGTTTTGTAATTGAGTGATTTGAATATTTGAGTACTTAAACCCATCATCTTCTGCCTAACCTTTGTTCCCAACTAAGTTCAGATCAGCATCCAATCTTACACGTGTGGCATGACTACAGTAGAAATGGATTTTGTCGACGGAAGAAAAGAAAAAAATGTGTAAAACTGAAGAGAATAGATTGATTTTTCTATTCTTCTGTCGACAAGAGTTTACGATGTCAAGTATGACGACCATTTTTCTCTACTTTTGATTTGACTCTTGCGGTAGAAACATTTTAAAAGAATTATAATACATAAAGAAATCTGTCTATTCTTGGAAGAATAGAAATAAAATTGATCATGCTACGCTTGCTGTTTACAATTTTATCAGGGACTTTTGGAATAGATATTACATTCATTTTTGGGAGTAAGATTGACTCAATTATTTTTTGAGAGAATAGAATGCTCAAGTATACATCTTATACAAAGAAGGAAACATAGTCGCATTTCATGTCTGATACACTTAGATCTTCTAAACTAAGCAACGGATTTTAATGCGATTTTCTTCAATAAACAGAGTGATAGGTAGCACAGGCTAGTATCCGCAACTCCACGTCTGAGCGCGTATTTTGCGTATGGTACGGTATGTATCAAAAATAGAGTGATTCAAGAGGAATGTCTATATGTACAATACACAGGCGAAACCGCTGGCAAAAGCTAGTATAATAAAAAGAATGGCATTTTTATTGGAGTCATAAACAGTCATCTTATGGTCCCTATGAATCTAATTATAGTACCCATGACCAACAAATGATGAAATGACTCGACACTCCATGCTGTGATGTGAGTTATTTAAAACATCACCTCAGAAATAAAAATATTGTGTAACAAAACAAAAAATTATTAAATGGACTACAAGCCAACCCCAATATAGTTAGAAAAAAGCTATGCAGATGATGCTGATAGGTAAAATGTATCAATTTCAAAATGATAGCAGTCTGTTGTCTTATTTATATTTTTTTTATAAAATCTGATAACATTTTGAATCATTGTATAAGGCCGGAAGCAGAATTATCTATCTTATTGATTATGAAATCTTTAACGTATGTATCACAAAACTAACATCTGCTGATAGATGTTTTCAGAAAATTTAGAAGAAACAATTTGTGGTATTTAGGTGATATAACCTAAGGGTTTGATCTAGTTGTCTCAGAAAAGGATGCCTAGAAGGATTTGGGGGAGGCCTTTGCTCAGCAATAAGACAGTGTAGGGTAGCTGACACTGGCTCTTGTCACACAGGTTAATCACTTATCAGAAATCTCAGAGACTTCACATAATTGTAACCGCTCCCTCTTGTAAACTAATAGTATAAAGAGGAAAGATTTGATTTTTTGTATGCTTGTAATGGATTAACTCGAAAAGTACTGAACCGATTTTAAAAATTCTTTCACCTTTAGAAAGCTACATCATCACCAAGTAACATAGGCTATATTTTATCCCGAAAAAATGTACAGTTCCTGTGAGTCACGCGGTCGAGGTCATGGTCTAAGTGCTATTATGTAATACAAGATTAATTATTATTAAAGCTAAGAAAGGTGACATAATTCTATATGAATTTTCTAATTCATCGCAGTATGTTATAGCCACGGGTTATAGCCTTGTTTACTTAGCTATATCTCTTCATACTTATGTAACTTATGTTATTTATAATTCCTCATGAGATTTATTGTTTTATTGTCTAGAAATACAGGTAAGTATGTATGTTAATAATACTGGTTATATGCTAACATTATCATGCCAGTGAGTCTTGTTTTAAAGTTTAAGCAGAGCTGAAGTAAACACCAATGGATAAACACAATCTTAGTGTTTTATTTTAAAGTACAAATTTATATACAGTAGGTACTTAACTGTGCAAAAACACTACATATTATTAAACTGTTTCAAGGTATCACATTATTATTAATAATATTTTGTTTTTTTTTTTAATGCAGCCATTTCTTTTTAAAGTCTAATGACTTAAGAATGAATTAATCTGTTTATTTGGCCTTATCAAAGATTATCCACGGTGACAAAAAAATACACATTTAAACTTTTTAGTCACTAACTTTTGTCTTTACCTGTCTATAATGTGTGAATAGTAGATAAGAAATGGCGGATTACAAAATAAAAAAATACTGAGAACCATAGCTATATGTTTTGAACAGAAATTAAAAATGCACACATGCTATATTTTTTTTTTGTCTTTGAGACTAAGGCATGTGCATTGTGTTTAAAGTGTCACACATTGTATAGTTCATGACCTCTGTAAGTACTGAAGCCTGTTATTACTGCCTTTTTGTTCCTTAATTTAATTTAATGATGATTTATGCTTATCTGTTCTACTTGTTCTAGTGGTACTCTATGGTTTATGATAATAACATTATATTGTGTAATACTCAAGAAGGGAAAGATTATGTGAAGTAACACACACATGTGGTATTTAAGTCCTAACTAAAAATAGTTGGCACATTTCTTTCTGTGAGTTCTTGCACTATTTTTGTTTGTAACTTTATAATGTAGTATTTGGGTAGTTAATTGCTGTAGTAAGGATGATAAAATGCAAGCTTTTAAGTAGTTTCTGCGACCGTGAAATTTTTAATGGCATCGTGATCAAAACAAAGTTGTCTTACCGAACATAGTCGAACGCTAGGAAGTAATAGTACAATAATTACCTTATAAAGGAATGTTGAGTGGTTGTGGCTTGGCGAATTCACTAACGGCTGTGGAGTCACAGGCCTGGAACCTCCAGACAAGCATTGGGACGAAGCCGACAACCTAGTCCCCACAATCTTCTGACACGCTGCAAAACAAAATAGTCACTAGTATAATCACCACCACACTTTTAAAACTTTCACAATTTCGATATCCAAAAAGCACGACAACTAGATCTAAACGGTTAATCGAACAATAACATTTTCACGCACATTCAAATTTAGACGATTTCCTACGATCGCGCTCCTCCGCTCTTTGTATGTTGTAGCACGAACTGCGACGCCTCAAACTTGATATAGGCGACATGTTAGACTTGAAAATAAGTGTTCTCTCCATCCTTCCATTCAGGATAAGATTGCAAATTATCGTAATATTCACACAAACGACGCTCTAAAAACGTCAAAAAAATGTAAACAATGCGATGTCGCGGCGACGAACGAACGAGACGAGAACGAACTAAACGACCGCGCGGCTGGAGGCCGGTGTTGCCACTGCGTGTGCTAGAACACCCCGCAAGCGAAACGAGATCCACAGACTAGCTAATAAGTATTCTTTGTAGTCTCATCACATCGTAGCATCACGCGAGACGGTGTGATCGTAAAAAATCTCTATTATGTAATTTTATAACTCTCTATCGATCTCAATCAGTGAAATAGTCGATAAGTCTAATATCATTAACGGATACGCATTCTTTGAAATTGACATTATCCTCATTCATATGTAGCAAATTGATATCTACGTTCATCAGATAAGTAGATTATTCTCAAAATGATAAATGTTCACGTGTTATATCGGTCGACCGTATTGACATATTTTCGAATGATAAAAACTAAAAAACAGCAAAATACAAGCGTGATCAAGTAGACTTCATCCATCGCTTTGTACCAGGCCGCCTGGTACAAAGCGATGGATGAAGTGCCTCCAGGCGACATCGAAGTCAAGAGCAATCCCATTTGTACAAAAACAAAAAATAGTTGAAACACATTTAATAGCGTTTCATATTGCTACATCACTGTTTTGTTATTTTTGTCTTCCATAAGCACAATATTTTATTTAAGATTTTAGGTCCTTATACAAACCATCAATTTTAAACTTGGCCAAGTCCTGTCTCAATTTTTGCAAAAGCAAATTCCATCAAATGTAAATAATAATTCTATTTATTTAAATTAGCAACGGTAGAAACATTCCAAAAACAGTGTTGTAGAAAAAACCGTGTAAGCTGACATCATCAAACATAAATATGCGATGTTCGTTTAAAATCGTTACACTTACCGTCTTGGAAGACTCGTTCCACGTTCAGACCGTACGTAGCGCAAGTCTCATAGTAAGAACATCTTCGTAGCTCATTCGACAGCTTGCGAGCGCGGTTGTCGTCTACCACGCGTGGACTACTTTCACTTATGGCATCTGGAAGAGCAACCAATCATTTAATAGGAAATACGTCTATCGGACGCGTGTACGTAATTATGTAAATTGACTGTGTAACATATTTCTTTGATAGGAAAACTGTTTTGATAATTAGTGTTAACGTTTGTAAGTACCATGTATCTAATATAATGCCAAATTAATAATGATTTATTAAAATACGTACTACATACAGCACTGTTTAAAATGTTTTTTTTTTTTTGTATTATGTAGTGTTTTTCTAGTAGTAATAGTAGCCAGTGCAGTAATAGCAGGGTGCTGCATGTTTGTAATTAGGGGATTTACAAAAATCTTCTTTAGATTGTTTTGTATTACAAAAAACAATTAATGACGTTAAAAATAGGGAAAATTTCACCATTATCACGTAAGTAAAAAGGTAATAAGGAAAATCAAATCATCATAATCATCGAAATTATGAACGTTACTTATACCACGGATAAGTTAATAGAAACCTACGATAAGATAATGAATTGGAGCAATATCGGGTGCAAGGTGAAAACCTCAATAAACTCACCTTGGGTTCCGACCAATATGATCGGAATTTCTGCGGAATTCCTATAATGGGACATTTTATTGAAGTAGCTCGACACCGTATTATAGCTGATCTCGTTGTCCAAGCTGAACACGAAGATTACGGCGTCTACCCAAGCCGTAAACTGGAACAAAAGATAAACATGTTATAAACATCATCATTCATCATCATAATCATTTCAGCCGAAAGACATAAACTATGTAGTTAGGAACATATTTCCCGACAAATCTGATAAAGTATTCAATTTTAGAATCGATTTCCTCCGACATTTTATCGGATTTAATTTGCTCAGCGGAAACGTATCTATAATGAATGACGTTCCCCTATTCCAAGAAAATTAATAAAGATTGTTCAAAGCTATATTAGGTATTTTATAGACTGAGTGACTAGGTTATGGATTTATGAATATAAATTCCGTCACTTCGAGTCTCACACAAGACCTTGGTTTGGTCGTGAAAATCAATAATATTATAATTATAAGACGTATAAGTGGCCGGTTTTCTTCGCTGTTAGGAAATAATGTTAATATATGTGTTTTAGCTCACAATCCATCCAGTATAACATTTTTTAAGTCTCGCCAAAATCGTAACAGAACGACATACGGCTAACACAACAAACTGCATGAAAGTAATCCAATATCTTACATCAAGAAAGCCCCTAACATACAGCAAGTCCATTGCGAAATATCTGGTACAGAAAAAACCGCGCCCTACATGGGGACCCATAATAATTACGTGGGGTAATTTCGTGCAGTCGTAGGGGTTTAAAACGGAAGGGTTATGTGATACTTGCGTTTTGCTAACATAACGCATGTGGTACGGATAAGTTAATTGTATAATCTTATACCTTATAGCATTTGTAATGATGAAAGGGTCATAATGAATGTTATAATTGAAAATGTGTGCAGAAAAGGAGTCAAAAATTCTGACAGCTTTCAAACTTATAATTAATAGTGACTGTTGATGAAATATAGATAGATAGTTTGGTAATTATAAAACGTGAAATTTTTGTGTAGTAGTTAATGGGTTACAAATTTAACAAAGTCACTTTAACACCATCGCTATGTATGACTTAACTCATTAGTATGTAACTGTGACAATACTGTTTGTCTAATCTACATAATTGTCGCAAACCATTGAAACGTAAAAGATGTGTCTATTATCATGTACAGTAGACAGTGCAAAATGTATGACTAACTCAGCTTCCACTTGAATAAAGATGCGTGCGTGGGAGGGTGTCACCCCTTTCCTCTGAACAACAATCGACGGCTGAGGAGCGTCATCCGGCGGCAGAGTGCGTGACGATGACACGAGTGGAAAAACCTTGGAAAAACTACTCCACCCTCTACAGAACAAATTCTTTTGTCTTAACGGAAACCCATTTTGTATAGTTTAAAAATACAGCACTAAACACTTCATAAGATCCATTGTTATATCAGGACAAGACAAAAATAGTGCTTAATATCCTCGCCTCAGCGCCGAGAAAGAGGAAAAAATACATCGTCGTTTCATTTAATCGTTGTATTATTCCTAAGGCATTAACTAGAATGCTGTATAAAATACAAATCAATTGCTGAATAAGCAAGAAACTTACGGATAATATAAGTACAGACGTCCGCTTTTATTAATAAACAAAATACTTTTATCATTGTGTCGGCCTATCTTATCATAATTTCAGGAACAGATAGCTGAATCAGAATAACAAACGCGCACGCTAATCGAGGCTTTATTGAATGAGATGCTTCTTGCTATATATGTCAACCAAATAAAGGATTATGAGTAGATTGCATGTCATAATGAAATCATAGCCGTGAAATTTGGAAGCGAAGGTTGTTGCGCCCGGCCCGAAAAAATTGCGCGTGAAATACTTTTAACGGCGCGTGAAATTATATTGCTGATGACATAAATTTGGCACATATAAAACCTACATACGCGTAAAATATACCTTTTCCAATACGTATTATGCAGAAGATACGTATAACGTTGCCATTAAATTACTACGGTGCAAAAAATTGACATTAAAGTGCCAAGTGACACGAACTTTCACACAGGTTACATCCATGTATTTTACACATAATATTCCAGTCAATTCAGACAAACATTGTTAAAAATAAACTTTACGTTATAATAAAATTCTTACCTATTAATTAATTTATCACTGGCTTATTTGAGCGTATCACATGTTGTATTTCACCATTTTAAACTTTATCAGTCATTTTAAAACTATAATAGTACAATGACATTAAAAAAGTTGATCGGTAAAAGCGTCACGGTGTATCCAGGGCGGCGTGCTAGTGGCGACTGGGCGGGCGGGCGGCTCCTAGCTTGGGCGGTGAAGCCTTCGTTTATTTCCATTTCCCTCCCTCACCCTGTCCGCTCTTTGTAAAAAGAGACAGAAACATTGAGTGCAACTTCAATGCAACCACTGCAAGCCTTTATTCCTGGCGTCCGATATCAACGACAGGATTAGCATTACTGAGATAATTAAAACAAGAACGATTAGAAATAATAAAATGAAGATGAAGAGGTACAGTTATTGGAAATTTATTCTGTATCATGATTCTTGTTTTTGTTTTCTAGTTATGTGGTTGGTTGGAGAACACTTTAGTATTGTGAGGTGTGTGACATAATGTGAGATGGTAAATATATCAGAAGCGTCAGCAATAGCATCATGAAAACTTTATCGGTCATAATTATCAATTTGACCAACTATGGCCAAATAACCATTCAGTAGTTCATTTTGCAGGTGACATTATCTACACATGAAAAATTGGAAGAACACATTTTTTTATGCCTACGAACAACGATAAATAAAAAAGTTTAAAATGTGATTTTTAGCGCGTGTTGCCTCCACCCGCCCTTTTAAGGGCACTTTCAATCATTTCCTGAGGCAAAGTATAGTATCCTATTATTCGACCAGTGCCAATTTTAGGTCTTTAACATTCCTACAGGCAGGATTTTTTTTTTCTCGAACCTTTCATCCAATCGTGTCCCAGACATGTTCTATTGGAGTAATGATATAGCAATCGTACTAGCCAGTCTATCTGGTTTACACCAGTCTCACTGTTCCTTCATGAACACGTACCTACGTTACGCACTTATTCTAAGAGATTTCGGGTCTGAACTGCCGTTTGATGACGATCTCTTAAAGTTTTCATCCTTATATAACGGTCGTATACAACACTAGTTGCACGATTTCTGCCATGTCCTCGCCTGCTCACGTAAGATCCTATCTTTCCGTACCGTCGTATATTGTGGTGGATCACGGATACGGATACACACAACGTTGGACTGAATAAATGGTGGGTGTGACCTGCCTCAATTATTGTTACAGCCCTTCAGTTGCAGGCAAATCACTGTCCAATGTAACTGTCACTATCTATGTTCTGTATCCAATACAATGTTAACTGACCAAACAAAACAAACAACATGAACTAGATGAACATAACTTTCTTAACAAAAACAATCAGAAGCTTATAGTATAAACAAACACTTAAGAGGGCACAATTCCTGTTAGAAAGTCGAAAAAAAAAAACACCTGTAAGGTTGTATGAAAAAGGGGAATCATACAAATAACGGAACCACTTGTCGAAATACATACAAGTTTTAAAAGGCACCTTTTTGTATTCCTCGCATTTTGCCGGTGTTTGTAGCTATTTAGTTCATGACAACCGAAAATAACAAATGAAGAATTTTCACAGCTAGCAATAAATTCAGGACAAGCAGACTAGGTTTTTTATTCACTGAAAGGCTACAAAATCATCCAATTACAAATTGCAAAATGTATTACAGAGGACTAATAAAAGATTAACCGCACTATAATACTCAGCATTGAGTAATCCTATTTAATAGAAATTTCATAGTAAAGGACTCTGGGGTTGTGGGTGAATGGACTCTGAGGCCTAACTTTCTAGACCTTCAGCCTCAGACTATCTAAGTTCAAGCCGTGTCGGTTGAATACCCCAGTTACAAGGTCAGCCAGTGACAAAAAAATGATTAATAATGATTTGGGATTACTGTTTGCAAAGCGTAATAAAAAATAATGGAACTTGATGCGGTTTGCTTAAAGAATTGTTTTTATTTTAAAATATTGGACTACTTTTGAGACGTATTCAGACTACTTTATGTAAGAACTACACTCATTATTTACAATGCACTTTCATCTTCTATCACTGCCGCCGGGCACGGGGAAGCGAAACTACGAGGAAGTAATCGAACGCAACTCGATTCGAGTAGAACTTGTGCGTGCAGTGACCGTACGTCGTCGCCCACTGCACCATAAAATTACCCCGGAATGTGGGTAAAAAATTACCGTCAAATGTTCTGTCAAAAATAATAAGTAGGCAGAGTAAAAGGGAAGGAAGTCAACAATTAGGCTATGATTAAATAATTTCCATTACATGCTTCATCCATTGAACGTAAAATTATGTTTTAAAGACATAAATGCGTATAAGTCCATTAGACACCCAAGTAGGCTAAATGGCACTTTTCACACAAAAGAAATTTCAAACAACAAAAATATATTAAAGAAGCGAAGAGGACAGGAAGTAGCTAGTGCTGGGTACGACATTATAGCTAAGTATTAGAACATTTTCGCTATGGTTCCGCTCATATCTCTCATTATCTTTTGAGGCCAATGTACCAGAAAAAGCGTTTTGTACGTCCGCAAATCATTATGATAACATATCCGGTTTAAAAAAAGATATGCATTGTGATGCAAATTCTACTTACTATGCCCAAAGTAGTATGCCATGTTTGTTATTACAGTTAATGCAGAATTTTCTGTCTTTTAGGTATATTTATAACGTTTAATAAGTATGAATATCAATATAAATAATAAAATAAATAAAATAACTTTATTTCAGACATGAATAGTCTATAGGTTGGTTAGTGATGGTAGTAACAGAACGTACTTAAAGTACTTAATATACATAGCTTGTATTATTTAGAATTTCCAAACTCTAAACCCTCGACAACTCTTGTACTACAACTGCGTACAATTCGAACCGTAGCAAGCACCTTCCAAACAGGTTTACATGTCTCCTCAAAGCCCGGGGAAGACGAACAATAGGGTCTATCAAAGTAGGGCTGGCGAATGTGCTATTATCCTAAATTCAGTTTCAAAAGGGCCTGTCCTTATGTATGCAAAAGCGAAATAGCCTCTATCACTACTTTCAGGATCAAAAGAAGGTAGTAAATAAGTTACAGAAATTTTGAAATGTGTTCAAATGGTTTAGATTTACAACGAACACGCAAACTATTACAATAGTCATACTTACATTAAAGTTATTATTATTTTTTTTTTTGTTGAAACACGCATTCTTCGTAAGTCATTGGTTACTTCCGTCAGCCCTACAAAAACACCGAGTTAGTTACACTTTAGTTTTTTTTTTTCGAAGTATGAATAGGAGAGTGAATAGCGCCGGCCAGGTAACCCGATCTAGAGACGTGACCCGCTCTCAGCTACATTGTTCGTGCCATACGATACTTTTGCTGGACCGCGCATAAATCACTAAACTTCGCGTCATGGTTTGTGAAATATATCGTCGCCTCACAATTTGTAACTGATATAGGATATTTTTATTTCCCCGAGGGGCCCGGAGCCAGACATTGCAGTGGCCTAGCTTATTCATGTGATACCTACCTAATTTGACAAATGATTACTTATAGCTAGAGTAAAGAATAATATAATAAGATTGCATTAAAATTTCCAGTCTGTTCATACAATTTTTATGCCCTAGGGTCCTTTCACCCGAAGTCCCGAGTTTCAAAAGAGTAATTACCTCTGCTAGTACAAAGTTGGATGAACGTTGAACGCCCTTTAAAGAGGTTACCGACACCTAAACTTGAGACACATTCAATAGAATAAATTTGTATTACGTACGAGATAAGGGTCAAAACATTGTGAAACCTTTCGTCAAATGCATATTTATCTTCATTTGGTCCAGGGTTGTTGAACTTCAGCTGCATATATCTTTGGGTCAGTAAAATATAACGATCTTTGATACTGCAGACAAATGTGAGTAGATAGAAAACCTGCTGGTTTTCTATGCAGCAACAGCAATGAAAGGTAAAATGACACGCGATGTTTTGGAAGACAAAAGTTAAAATGGGTTATTGTCACGATTATGGGCAATGGGCCAGCTTTAAAAACTTTTTGCAATGAACTGGCGTGGTTTCTGGATGTGGTTTATATCAGAGCCAATTACCGTACCAGTAGACAATGTGTATGTACTTTGACTTTTGTAGTGGAGTGCAATCATTAACAATGCTAGTTCTACTTTAAGCAAGACTCCAGTATTTCATTAATTATGTTAAGATCAATGACGCTGACCAACTTTCCTATTCAAATGTCTTGCAGAATGGACGTTACGTTCATTTTTTTACAACTGTCAACCCTACAAGGATTGTATAGCAACACCGCGACGAATGAGCCAATAATGGCTTTGATCCTATTCACAGAGTAAAGGAAACGTGACTGAAAGATTTACGTGTAACTTTGTTGCTTATTATTGTAGATATCATGGGAAACAGGAAAATAAAAGAAGGTAATGCTATTATATAACAACAACATGAACATTTCTATTAGCTAATCTTATTAAAAATACATACATAATTAATTGTACAATATGCAAATAGTGATACGTTTTGTAATCCAATTTAGTTTGCTTGTGCAATTATAGTAATTATTTTCATACACAGTCCTAATTGTACAACCTATAGTAAATATTACTTTTACTTTTATATCGACTTAGGAAATAGGTGAACATAACAATAAAATAAAATGCATACGAACAAATTGAATAGCTACATTTAAATTAACACTGTTATCCCCTTTTATCGCATCAGGATCGCTGTGAAAACACGTGTAGGGACTTACATTAACTGCTTCGTATAAAATGTTAGGGTAATTAATGTAAATAGAGTTTATTTTCTGGTCAAAAACTAACAAACACTAGAGGGGTCGCAGGTCGCAGCCAACGAAACAAGAAAATTACGACCTAATTAAAGAACCCCATTCTAATTAAATTGTCCACGACGACTTACTGGTACGTTCTCGAAAGCACTTGCGGTGAAGAAACTTGTTTTAAGCAATTTTACACCATATCCGTATTGCAATAAAACTGCAGGATGGGTTTAAATATGAAGGGAATGCATTTTAGTTTTTATAAGATTCGTTTTAAAGCACCACCACAGGCGCCGCATAGTGTTAGAAGAATAAAATTAGAACTTGGTGCTGAAGTGGAGCAGTCTTAGCGAGGCCAAACCGGCCGCGACTTACGAGTTGTAGATCGTAGGTTCGAACCCAGTGAGGCGCTTTACTTTGTGTAAATAATTTAATCACCGCTGACACAAAAACGTGAACGAAAACATAGTGAGGATGCCCTAGAATAAAAAATCGAAAACATGTAACATCTATCAATACGCAGTGGACCCAGGTTGTGGAAACAAAACATTATAGGCATTTTGAATAGTGTAGGAAGTTAAGAAGTCAAAGCTCCCCTAAAATAAGGTAATTTTCAAAACTTGTCAACTTTATTGCTTTACGGGAAACTGAGTATTGAGAGCAATTATTTCATTCATTGTAAGGTAAATGATCCACTTCTCGAATTGATATTATTTACAAAATGTTAAAGATTATTTTTTTCATATAATTATTTTCGACAACATTAAAAATACATTGTTTCGTTCTTATAACCTTAAACTACTGAAACTGAACGAAATGTGCAGTACTGTCAAGCATTTCAAATAACGCGCCAACAAAAAACATGGAATTCGTTGTCGTTTTTTATTGAAAGGTAGCGCACACCTACCAGTTCCACAATGGTATAAACGACCTTGATAGTGGCTACGCTTCAACGATCTCGTGCAAAAATATTCGTTTTAAAATGATAGTAAGATGAGAGCTCGTGTTTCGTTTTATTAGCTTTTAAATAGACTCTTGATATACGAGCGTAACATTTTATGGGTTTCTCTTCGTTTCACTTTATTTTTAAGAAGGGAAAAATATTTATCCATCTTCGTTTCTTTTATTGAAAACATGTTTCCTTTAAAAATCTATGTTTTAAATAAATAATATATTTGTTTTCAGGACCATATTATTTTGTTCCTCTAATTTCTTGATCAATCGATGTATACTAAGGTAAGAACAGGAAGATAGGTAGGTACATGGCTTATGTTTTAAACCTTTTTAAGTATCTACATGAAAAGGTTCCTTGTGGTTTCCGGCAAGGCCGGTCCACCCTTTCTCCTCTTAAGGGTGCCGTAAAAGGCGGCTAAGAGGTTAGTCAAGCGAAAGGGCAGGAAGTAGGCATCAGCGTCCTCCTCTCTGCCAATAACAACAAACGATGATCACTAATCCCCTTGTCAAGTGCCGATAAAGTGATGTGTACAGTTTATCTGTTTTAACAAACACAGAAAAATAATAATAATAATATTCCACAACTATCACACAACGCCATCTAGTCCCAAGCTAAGCAGAGCTTGTGTTATGGGTACTAGACAACTGATAAACGTACTTATATATTTCTAAATACATACATATTATGGATAAATTACACCCAGACACAGAACAAATGATCGTGCTCATCACACAAACATTTGTCCTGGGTGGGAATCGAACCCACGACCTCCGGCATAGCAGTCAGGGTCGCTAACCACTAGACCAACAGGCCTGTCAAAAGAAAAGAAAATGTCTTACGAAGTAAATAAATAAATAATTCAACGAGTATTACAGTTTTTAACTATCTATCAGTCTTTAAATAGACACCGAACTCAGATAGGCCCAAACAAAGAAAACCTACACAGGTTGAGATTCACAGATGACTCCGCCCTGGAGTGTAAATCGGGCACTAAATATCATGTCGCGTGTCCTGTTGGTTGTCTGCACGATACAGATAGGAGCTACTAGACGCTTATGAAGGCCAAACTCCAGGCTGACTTTATATAGATTGCCTTGCCGAAGAAGAACTACTATCACACCTCTACACAACGTATTACAGAGATGTCAATTATAGCTCTCTTCATGGTCCTATTTACGTAATCATCACATAAAAGCCGGCTGGAAGTGACCAATAACACCTCATTAATAAAACATTACGCTTATCTATATTGGGACTAACACATTATTAAGTCTATTTATGTACTTGGAATACCTGAGCTTCGTTAGTCCACTGTTAGCATTAGAACAGGTTTAACACAAAGAAATAGGTACGTACAAGTTGAGTTCACACTTTTCAAACGAATGTTACATTGTGTGTTTTTAAATTTAAATCGCCTACAAGATTATTGTTGGTGATAATTTGCTAGAATTTCCTTTTGAGATTTTAAACCAGTCACTGGCTGTATTAGGTTATTCAAGAAGTAGAGAATCTCAACATTACTCGTATAAACTTTAAAGAACTAGTTGTTTTACTCTAAGTTTTCAAAATAACGGCATTAAGTCATCTGATTGAAACGCTACATTTCACTCAAAGAAACTACATATGTACATAGGACGCTTCATGTAGCACAATATTTTTACGACTGCATCAAAGTTTCAGAGGACGAGGGAAACCTTATCGAGTTACCTTCGCGAAAGTTTCGTAGGTGATACATTGGTTGATATCGAAGAGGGTGAATTAAATAAATGAGATAACATTAAATGTATTGCCGCCAATTTCTTAAGAAACAATCTCGCTGATCAATTTCAGTAGAAACATCCGGCTATTAAAAACAGACGTAGGGATGGGGTGCTGGCATTCATATAATTTGTGTAAAATATACCACTTCTCGGGTCGTAATTTACTTTGTGATGAATTAAAGTACGGAACAGGAGACATAAAATACTTAACTAATTACTTGCACAGCTGCAATCAACAACCTTTTAGAATTGGTTTGACGCCAATACGTTCATTATGAAAATGAAAATACTCTTTACAATGAAAGGTTATTGCTATTTTCATGTTAAATTCAATTTTATAATGAAATTGTAGCACAAAATCTAAATAATAAAATTAAAGTTACAAGCCACAAGTCTGCTTTGCACCTTAAAAATTCAGTTCTTTGAACTTTCTTCGTTAAGATTCAGAACACGGTATCAAGCCTCGAAATCTGGTGTAGCTCATCTCCAAATATTTGACCTTCAGCACACACAAGTTTGCAAGTCGATCGCTGTGCGTGACCTATGAGATCAACGCACTTTCAATGTGAAGTAACGGTGTCTCTTGAGTCCGAACTATTATGAAGGCAATTTCAAATCTATTGACTTATAACAACTCATTGATTTAAGGCTCCGTGGTTATCTTTTTGTATGAAACAATTTCCTTTACATTGTGAGAGCTTATTACTTGTAATTTGTGGTTGCGTTGATTTTACTGATGATAAGATTATTTTAAATTGATTGCTTGGTGAGAAAGTAAAATTGAAGTGATATTTTCTTAACATCATGCATTGGATCATGTGGTATTCTATAGCTTCTACAGGTAGGTACTTAGTAACCGAATACTGAACAGAAATTAGGTTACGTGTACATTCATGTCTTAATTAAACCACAAGACGTCGAGATAATACGCGTAAATTGAACAATTTACACAAATTAGCATATTCCTTGAAAATTACTTCTAACATCGTCCGTACGCAAGCAGAAGTTCCCTACTTAGGTATAACTCTCCTTCGCCATGAGGTAAACATCTTCACGTGAGCAACACACACAATTTTGTAATTTGTACACAGTTTGCCTCTTCCAAGTATTTCCATTTTTGCACAGGCGAAGTCCCTGAGGAGTCTATTTGTATGTAAATAATAAATACATAAAACTTATTTACGATTCGCACAGGTGCAGGTAACACGCGCTGTTGGGTCCGAATTTATGAATACATTCCGTCGATAAGGCTTTTCTTCATTATTATAGAATATTGTAAGCGTGCATTGAATGTAACTTTGTATTTTTTAAAATTACGGTTTGACTTAAAAAAATACTATAATTAATACAAATAGAAATAAAGGTTCATCTGCTTGAAACTGAATTCAGTCGTGCACTGAAGGAACACAAATCATACTCCATAATAGAAAACTGGCAAACGATGTTTACAAGGAAATTAAAGAGGGAAATGAAAGAAAACATTTGGGAAAACTCAGGCGCTGAAGGCAGAAACTTTAATAAAGTTTAGAAGTTCAAACTGCCGGCGGAAAAGCGCGTGGTTCTACTTATTTGCACGTTTTAGCTCCAGGCTTCTTATGGTTTTTACTTCCAGTAACCAATGTAATTCTCGTGGTGAACCAATGATTCTCCTCATTATGTCCAAGAAATTATTCCTGACTTAGTCAAAGGTTTCATAGAACCAAAAAATTCGAAATTTCAAGCTCACCTTATTTTTGTATTATAGCAGTAGTAGTAGTATCTATACTATAATAATATAAAGCTGAAGAGTTTGTTTGTTTGTTTGATTAAACGCGCTAATCTCAGGAACTACTGGTCCGAATTGAAAAAATATTTTTGTGTTTGGTAGCCTATTTATCGAGGAAGGCTATATGCTATATAACATCACGCTACAACCAAGAGGAGCGGAGCAGTGATGAAAAATGTTGCAAAAACGGGGAAAATCGCACGGGTAGGCGATTCGACGCGACGGGAAGGGTCGGGGGAGCAAGAAATTTAACGCGGACGAAGTCGCAAGCAGAAGCTAGTACAAAAATAAAGTGAGCATATTTTTATTTTATTTTTTATTGCGCGGCGGTATTTTTTGGTTGGTGCGTTTAATTTAAAATAACATTCCATTTAGCAAAATAAACTGCCACTATTAATTTGCATGTCCATAATTCATATAAGGTTGTATTTTAAGCTACAGCCTGAATTAACTAACAAACTTTGAAAGCCTCTACAAAGGTGTTAAAAGTTTTTATGAAGTAAAAGGGTAAAATGTACCAGTAGTATATTTATTTTATGGTTACAACTGGTTGTGCTACAATAAAAATATCATGTCTCCCTTCTACACATAAATCTAGCATGAAACGTATGAATTTAACACTAGACTAGCAAACTTTTACATAATCATGCTGTTTTTAACGTGTTTATTATGTCTAAGCAAATAAAGAACTAGACGACTTTATTATTCAAGTTCTTTTTTATATTTATTTTACGAAACGACAGACTAAGTGTTATTTACTTTAACTTTCGCGCAACCATTATGCAGTAACTACATAATTCTTAGCTATTAACAAGGAGCAGTTTTATATTAACAATTATTTTTAAATGACTTTTAAAGAAGTACTTTACTTCCTTGTTCACGAACTTAGTAATTAGTGTAATTTAATAGGCTTTATTTGATGCACCTAATGTTCTAATTTAATTTAGAACTTTGACTAGAAGAAGAATCTACACGGGAAAAGTTTCAGCAGTTACACCTGTTTAATGTATCTAACAGCCTATCAAACATATTGTCCGCATGACGATTGACAGGTTTATAATTAGAGCCACCAAACCCCATTCTACAGCTTTGTATACAAAAGTGGCGACTCCATGGCGCCACACGCGATCCCACCCTTCCGACTACAAGTACTTTCACCCTACGTAATTCAACCCTATGGACAAATGTCAGTTGATGACAGATAATATAGGACTCGAATCATTCGGTCTTTCATTCAGTTCCAATTACAGGTTGTTTTCCCTTATTTTATTCATAGCTGCCGTGCATCATCATTATTGTACTGTTTGTATAATTTGCCAACTAGTCCTCCGTTCTTGCTTTGATGTGGTTTCTGTACAATAAACAGCCAATTTTTAGTTTGTTCATTCATCTATCAAGTTTTTGCAGGGACAAAGGAGGTGCATTTGCTATTTGAATATTTTAGGAGAACTTTGACCAAAGCATCGTGAATAACTTATCACAGTATACAAGCTGTAAACCACATGTACCTTAAGCTGTATAACATCCTAGCTCGCCCTCTTGAAAGTGCAGAAAAAAGAGCTAAAAGAATTCAGCACGATAAAACGACCAACACAAGCTGATTGTTTGATTTTGTTTTGTGGCTTTGCCCATATTGTTCCCTCGCTTTCGCACGAGTCTCGTCTAAAAAGGGAACACAATACCCTGTCCTTTGTTTGGTCCCCCTACGTCCCTTTGACCTCATATGCAGCAACTTTCGGTATCTCACTGCATACTTTACCCGTTTCATGTTCATTCAATAAGACGTCATCTATATATATAAAAGAAAGTCGTGTTAGTTACTTCACTTATAACTCAAGAACGGCTGAACCGATTTAGCTGAAAATTGGCAGGGAGGTAGTTTAGAGCCAGGAGAAGGACATAGGATACTTTTTTTTTTTTTTTTTTGCTTTTGGCAAAGGATACTTTTTATCCCCTTCGACCGCGTTCTCGTGTGATGTGACATAAAACGTCAAAGAGAATACATTTCACTATAAAACGTGGTATGACAAAAACTTTGCCTTCGAGGTACCAGGCGGTCATAACTTGGTATGAGCTTATTAAACAGCAGTGTCAGCCAGAAAACGCTTTATGCCTTCGAAGTAACAGGTTATCATAACCGAGTAGGAGCTACCCAAACATATGAGTATCAGCTAGAAAACGCTTACCAGATCACCACCGCGTACCAGGTTGTCAAACTTGGAAGGTTTATTACAACATTTTGAATCTTAGGCGATACGAAGTTCGCTGGGTCAGCTAGTTTATCATATAGGGACAGTAGTTTAGGGGAAGTGTTGTCATCGGCAGCATTATGTTATTCGGAATTTTGAATCGTAGGACACACAGTGCGTTCAAAGTTATTTTTCCTCTGATATTGCATCATTGTCGAAATCACAATGTCCTTTGTTCTCGTCGTACTAAGTTTGATTTTGGTTTGCTGCCACCGAGAAGTCTCAAAATTATGGTGACCTTTATTTTCGTGATAATAAGATTGCTGTTGGGTCACCATGGTTGCTGTCAGAGGTAATATAATATAACTGTGCGGTAAAAGGTATGTGGTTTCATTTTTAAAGTTTTAAATCACACAACCTATCCATTATGAAAATAGGTTATTATTTCCAATTTGCAAGTGATTCCTGAAAACTTTTATCTATCTCATCGCTCAAGGCAAAAGTGCCCAGCTTTATCAAAGCGTGGCCATGAAAATTCATGAGAATCAAGCGAAGAGCAGTTCCGGGAAGCTAATTTCCTACGTTGCCTACAAACTACATATCTACCTTTTGATAGGTACCAAGTTTATTTTTAATTTCCTTCTCACATCTGTACAAAGTATACCTACGAGCAGGGCTTGGTAACGTTACCAAATTCACACTATAAGTATCGTTAAGTAACGTTATTTTCATAAAGTTAATTTTTTAACGGTAACATGGGTAACGATACTTTGGTATCGAATCTATAAAATAACGTTACCATTACCGTTACAGTATCGATACTTTTATCGTTACTTAATGCATTGTTGTCAACCCGCGCAACCTAAGCGGCACGCCATGGGCGGCGGCGCTCTACGGCAAAATCGCCAATCAAACGATGCAAATGCAACTTCATTAATGTAGACGAAAGAAAGAGATGAAAGAAAATAAATAAAAATTTAACGTTACTCAGTTACCGGTAAAACGTATGCCAAGTATCGTTACCAAGCATAACGTGACCTCTACTAATAACGTTATCTTCGTCCGATGAAAGTAACGATACCAAATTTTTAACGTTATTCAAAGCCCTGCCTACGAGTCAAATGAAAGAGTTTTGAATTCGATTTCTACATCGATGCAACATAGATCTGTCAGCCCCTAATCGATTAACTTACAAACTCGATATCTTAAAGTTTTTATTAAATGGCAACAATTAGTCGACGGGGCGCCAAACTGTCGCGCGTCGAACGACGGCCATCTTGATCTAATAATGCTGTAAAACCATTAAGGGACCTTTAAAATTATTGCGCTAAGGTCTATTATCGTACGGTGTCATCGGTGTAGTTTATTGACATGGGTTTAGTTTTAAAAATGGAGGTGGTATTTTTACTGCCTTTCTAAATATGAACGAAAGACATTTTTTTGCCTTTAGAAGAACTGAGGGACAATTTTCTAATTTTAAGAACGTTACAGTCTAGTCTCAGTCTCATTCTGTCAAAATTACCTCTAGTTTCCCTACATTTTTGACGTCGCTGATATGAAATTGCGACTGAATTTTAAACGTTTTACATTACGAGAATTTGCCTTCTGATTTTTTATCTGAGGAATAAAATTGACTTCTGACAGTTTTTGTATGGAAAATTGTTGAATTTTTTTTTTCGTAGGTTTGTCGTAGGCAAAGAATGTTAGCCGCATTCACATTCAGTAGGTAATAATGTAGCTTTTCTTCTAAGGACTGTTTTGCAAAATAAAAATATTAAAAAAAACTATTAGTATTATACCGCTTCCAACCGCTTTCAAATCCTCGTTTAAACCCAGCGGGCTAAAGTTTTTCCATCGTACTTTCCGTCAATTAGCGAGGGGAATAATTTGATCGAGAATTTCCTGTCTGCTGTTTTGTCGCGGAACGTGCACTAGACGAGCCAGGTAAAGTGCTTGTTTTTAGATGGTAATACAATTAAAATCAATGATTTTATAGTGGCACGACGTCGAGATTGTTTATCGTCAAGATTTTCTGATTTTAAATGGA
Organism: Aporophyla nigra; assembly: GCA_947507805.1. NCBI lineage: Eukaryota > Metazoa > Arthropoda > Insecta > Lepidoptera > Noctuidae > Aporophyla > Aporophyla nigra. The sequence continues at coordinate 3,383,178 of OX382296.1, read as the reverse complement.
ATACCTTTGAAAAACTGATGAGATCGTGCACGTTTCGGTCTCACTCATCAATGAGTACCGGTCTTTTTAAGTCCTCATCTCTTTCTTAGTTATGATGAGCTCTTTTGTTTACTAATTCAATACTTTTAGCGCTTAGAATTTTAATACTTTTCCCACCATCATCATCATTTCAACCGAAAGACGTCCACTGTTGGACATAGGCCTCCTCGAATTTGGGGGCTTTTGCCATAATCGCCACGCTTGGCAGGCGGCTTGGCGATCGCAGTGTCACAATAAAATGTTTATGTAGCGAACGCTGCTGCGCATTCTCTAGTAAGTAACATAGTCGTCTCTTTCGACACCCACGGGCGGAAATGGGAATACATTTTTACTTTTAACATTTGACATTAGATACCTATTTAGTATGTAAATCGGAACTAAAACAGATATGGAGTAGGTTTAATTCAATATATTATACTGAACTGCTTACTTATTACTTATCTAATTAGTCCATCATAATATAATTTTGTATGTAAACTTTCTCAAATTAGCTTCAACCGAGTTTAGTTAAACTCCTAATTAATTTGTTCTTTGAAAACATTCGTTTGAGGTTCTCCCTTGCCTCGGGCAACGAACCTACATCAGACAAAGGATCCTTCGATTCATGTTAGTCTAAGGTAAATATAACAGAGACATCTGATACTTTCCTACCATGTTTTTCTTTTTACCCAATAAACATTGATGTGATTAGGAAGAAAATATATTCAATTTTCTTTATCTTTTACTGTAATTATATTGACAAAGGTCGTATGTCGTGTCGTTTTATCTTATTAAAGGCAAAATAAGTAGGTAAATAAATGATTACCTAAAATATCAAATGTATAGAAACAAAGACCAAGTTTGAATTAGGAATACATAGGTCCTTAGTAACAGAGAGCTAACGAACTACCTAATTTATTCCAAACAAACATTTTAATATTCATTTGTTTTTTTTTTCTTGTAGGTAGATGAGGCGATAGGAAGAGAGGTCGATGTTGTTGCAAATGAACTATAGTGAAGAAGAGTCATCGTCAGCCACAGCGCAGAAAATGCTTCTTCTTCTGCAGAATCGGCTTAAGGTGTGGCAGATCGGAAGAAGTCATTTGATGATATCCCAGCCAAAAAAAGGTGTAGGTAACACCAGAATAGAACATGCTGTACAGCAGTAGTGAAACTATTGTCTTGCCAATTACAAAAAATAATAATTGACGTGGCTGTCAAAATTACTGCTTTTTCCTAAATGCATGTGAAAGTATATTTCTACGGTAACAACTTATGACAAAAAAAAACATTTTCTTATATTTTGTCTGTTAGTCTCACTATTCCGGCTAATTTCCGAAACGTCTGAACCGATTTTCACTAGCAGATAGCTTATGTTATAAGGAGTAACATAGGCTTTTTATCCCGGTGGCACATTCCGATAGTTTCCGACATCCATGTGGTACGCCGTGTGAATAGCTAGTTGGGATCGCCTACTCACCCACGTTCCTTGAAAATCTGCTACCCTTTCGTCGAAGCAAGTCTACCAAACCTTCTCACATTACCAACCCCGTGTTTACTTAGGCTAACTCAATCCTAACTTCAATAGAGCCACACTTAGTAATAACTTATTCATCAAGCTAACCCCGCGAAGTTTTCTAACCTTTATGAATTCATCAAGAAGCTAATCTATGATTCATAGACCCTGATTTATTTAAAGGTAAAGTATAAAGTAATGAATTGGGATTAGTGTTATATGCTGAAGGGCGGTAGTTATGTATTCAATTAAATTCAGGGGCAGGTTGATGGTTGATTAATTTTACACTAGCTTTGGCCAGCAGCTTCACCCGCGTATTATACATATAACCCTTCCACTTGAATCACTCTGTCTATTGATGAATACCACATGCATTAAAATCTGTAGCGCAGTTTAGAAAATCTAAGCGTTCAAACGCGGGAAGCGACTTTGTTTTACACTATGTATGTATGTATTCGAGGTGACAAACTAACCATTTGCTGTGCCCTACAGGATCCATAATGATCTAAATTATATAGTTACCACCTAAGTACACATTATGGTAAAGCAATAAAGATATTAAGTATTGAGTCCTACGAACACGAACATTCCTACGATCTCTTTTAGCTTTTAGCTTAATTCATCTTACAATCCTAAAAAGATGGTCATGGACAGGATGGTTTTGGAATCAAAAATCCCACAACAGCGCATTTATCTACAACATAATTTAATATACGAAGAACCTACATAAACCGTAACCCGGTACACATTTCCAAGTTTTCCTTTTAAAAGCCTGCGATCCAATTTTCTAGGACGACCGTCCTTTATAGTCAAGCTGATGCAATGAGAGTGCAAGTAGGACGAGCCCGCTAGAACTTACATGACGTGTATTGTGTGACGACATAAGAGAGGAACTTACGTAAGGCTCCTTACGTCGCACGTCAGCCTTACGTGGTAGCTCCATAGAGGAGTTATTATACTACAGCACATCTTGGCTTGTTGTTAAGAAAGTTTCGTAAATTAATTTGAATGGTAAAATTATGTAGACGATGTTTTTAATTTATTGGCCTGCAATCGTTATGCTGTTCAAGTAATTCATGACCATAATCATCATCATATTTTCAGCCGAAAGTCGTCCACTGCTGGGCATAGGCCAGTACTGAGAAATAAGTAAATTGAATTGTTTTCAATTCAATTTTTACGGAGGCCTTTTGGCCTCCCCTAATTTGGGGGGTTTCGCCATAATCGCAAAACTTAGCAAGCGGGTTGGTGATCGCAGTATGGTGGTAAAATGCATAGAGAACACTGCTGCCCAGTCTCTAGTAAGTCCCTTAGTCGCCTTTTACGACACCCATGGGAAGAAATGAGATGGTGTTATTCTTTGGGACCGGTACAAACGGAACAAGCAGCATGGTCGAAGCAATTAACACAAGCCAACTGCACAATATAAAGCGATTGACACAGCTAGAAAATGGGTAGATACCAACATGATACGGCTGCACGGCGGCCGCGATAAATCGGGATTTTTCGCGAACTGGATGTTAAGTGCACTGAATAGAGTCGAGATTTGAAAATCGAACTGTTTTTTCGACGTGCTGGTATGCACTCTCTTGGATTCTGAATGTTCGGTTCAACATCGTGAAAATCCAGTGATAAAATGCCCGAGCGATATTTTTACGTTCGTGCCTACATGGTCTAAGAGATGTAAGAGAGAAAACTGTTGTATACCTCCCTAAATAAATTGAAATTAAGGCTCGAAGATGAGGTTGAGTACCTACCGAATACATAAAAAGACATAATAACGACGTCTCAAGCTCTATATCATACAAGCTGGATAAAATAGAAACCATTTTTGAACGCAGAATTTGTACTTGGAAAACAGACAACAGAAATGGTACTGGCCATATATCCAAACTTTTAAATGTGTAACAAGAGTTTCAACGATTTGAAATTAGAACAACAACGGCTAAAACGCGTGACCTTCCGCCATTTTAGTTCTAAATACTAGAATACTAAAGTGCTACTTAGCTTGAATGCGTGTTTATATGATGGTATTTAGACTTTAGCTGCCATTTTCCGACCCGCACTTTGTCTAAAGCAATCTGTTGCAACGGCACTCAATGCTCAACTAGGTCACAGCAATTACTCGAAGGACAATAGCGGGCAGGATACACTTGACGACACAATATGCGTTTCTCAGGATATGTGATGTCATACCTACTACAGTGCAGACAAAGCCTTTTGATTTGAGCTTGCGGGTAGTTTTATATGTTGCAAGCGGTATGTAAAGGGTTACCAAAATAAGTTAGTATTTAGTGGTGGCGCTGCTAGCAAAAGAAAATGCCAAGGATATGTCAAATCCAGTATATTTGAATTTAGTTCTCTATTTTTGCTTCTAATGGCCGATGCCCGCAACTACTGTTAGAGCTTTGTTAAGGAACTAAGTAAATACGAATTTGATTACTTTGTTTCAGGTCTGGTAACTTTAGGGTACTGGGAAACTGGGCTCTATTAGTCTCAATTAAACGTGAGTTATGTTTTTTAGGGTTCCGCACCTCAAAAGGAAAAAGCGGAACCCTTATAGGATCCGTCCGTCTGTCAAGACCCTTTTTCTTAGGAATGCGTGGAGGTATCAAGCTGAAATTTATACCAAATACTCAAGTCTACTGTCCCTTGGAGCTGTGAAAAAATCAAACTTCTACGCTAATGCAATCAAAAGATATAGCCGTTTATGCCGCAAATTTCCGCAAATTTTCGAAACTCGCAAGGGAATCAAAACCTAAAGGGTACTTCCAGTCGATCTAGAATTTTGAAATTTGGTAAGAAGCAACGTCTTATAGCACAGATAAAGGAAAAATTGTGAAAACCATAAATTTTTAGTTACATCATATAATAAAAATATTTTTAATAATTTTAAAGGTACTACAACGTTTTTACGGAACCCTCGGTGCGCGAGTCCGACTCGCACTTGTTTTTATTGACATTTCGCAGGTCAACCTATGAGATTGTCGGCTGCTTAGCCGGACTTGCCTGTGGCTTTAAAAAAACTTAAAACTAGAGCGACTACTCGCTAAGGGCACCCCCTGTGGGGTACGGACCTCGGCTTAGGGCATCGCTGATAGAAGGCAGTAAGGGACGAGGTGGATCGGAATGATTATTATTTAGGGACGAATTTAAAGCTACAGGCTCAGCGGCGCGGGCTGGCTCGAGCAAGGGTCGAGACGGACATGGACGTCGCGGCGGGCCTCGGCGGGGAGGACGAAAGGACGGCAGGACGGCAGTCTGCGTGGGTGTATAATGAGTTATGTAGTTGTGAAATAGACCTATCGCTATCAGCTTACGGCTGTTATCCATATCGATAGCCATGACATTTTTGTGATAGGAGGTCTAGAACATGCAACATGCTAATGGACTAAATGGATTATCGATCTGCTTTACTTCGGCCATAAATTAATCAGGCGAAGCTTGTCACAAATTATCGGTTTAACTGAAAATATCTGTCGAGTGTCGACACAAGTACAGTTTGACAAATCTGTAAGCGCCAGGGTAGTCCACAAAAAATTTAAACGTTTTTTTTTTGCAATTTACAGGTAAGCAAAAAAAAAAATCTCCCTTCTCTCCGTCTCTCTTTTCACTATTCTATATCCTACAGATCAAAAGTATCATTCTGTACAGCTACATAAAATCTCAATTTCTCCCCACATAAACACACAGATAATACAATCACAAGTAGAGCAATTAAAAAGCTCTTTACGGATCTTGCCTGAGCTGTAGCTTCCGAGTTCCGAGCTGAAATAGGGCAAGCGCCCAAGCGGGCAACCGGCAGAGAACGAACAATGCGAGGCTTTTCCAATTTCAAACTATTAGAAAGACTCGGAATGGGCATGGAATCGGCTCAGCGTAGTACGGAGTGCATTATGAACTGGGCAAGGTATGTTTTTGTAGAATGTGCTACGGGAATGTGGAGTGGGGATAAGCGAAGATGGGTTTGAAAAAGGAATATCTAGGACACGATATTAATTCTGTTCATGTTTATAATGAACTTGCGTTTGCCCGCGTGGATATCGGAAAAGTTTCTCAAGAGGACGTACTACCGGAATTATAATTTTCTTGTGCCTAAATAATAAAATTAATTATTTTGAAAAGGAAATTAATTATGCTTCCTTTTAAAATTGTATCCGTACATTGAAGTTAATTCTAGCCGTAGAAGGGACCTGATGACACCCCCCCCCCCCTAGTTTTTTTCTAAAAACCTATATCAGGCATCAGTCTCTCACAAAGGTAGAATACAGCTGAGACATTATTTTTGTACTCACTAAGTTTAAGTTACCAGTTAAGTTGCTTTGTGAAGAGAGAATAAATGATTATTAAATTAAATTAAAACTTTCCACAGACAACTTCATCCCCCTTTTCAGCTCTTCTGGGGTAGAATAATAAAAAAAAAACTGAAATACGTTTAAATTAATTTTTAACCGTCAGCCTAAACACAAAATTTTAAGAACCTAACTTTGAAACTGAGGAACTTTCATACAACTGGAGGAGTTTGCGCCACTCGCCATGTAAACAAGTGATCCGCGTATTTTAAATGATTAAAAATAGTTTTAATGAATAATAAGACACAATTTATAGTAAAATAGAATGTATTAGTGTTAATTCTCGTGGATAAGTGTTATCTCTTCAAAGCAATAAGTTTTAGTGACTTTTAAAAACTATCAAAACCGAGTGCAAAACAGTGACTATAAAATATCAATTAACTATAAGATTTAAGTGATAAATACCAATATAATACCTTGTTAAAACAACCACAAACTAATAAGACGATAATTAACAGTGTTACATTTTTATAGTGACTTTCATATTAAACATTTAATCTTAGAAACAAAATTGTAAACACTGCGCGCGCAGGTCATACAAATTCAAAAATTTTAAATAAGCGTCCTAACGAACAGTTAAAAGTTTTTGCGTAATAGAACCATAATTTCGCTAAGATATTCTAATGGTCGGATAGCTCTACGTACGTCGTACCAGACTTGTAGAGAGTGGTGTCACGGGTTCGTAACCGAGTTTCGTGCATGCTAGTTTGTGACTTTTATAATTCTTACGAACAATTTTTATAAAAATAAATACCGCATAAGTTTTTGCAGTTTATATTGCATGGTGCTTGTGACATTTTTTTTGCGCTAAGCATCTAAGCGCTTTATTCAATTTTTGCTTTTTTTAATTTTTTTTTTTTTTTTCATTGTTTTATTTATAAATTAACATTAACAATGCCTCTTCAAAGAACACCAACTACATCTGCAAACGAATATGTTACTCTTCGTCGTCACAGGACCCTTACTAATGAGTCACTTGATCTTTCCTTTGGATCGACAACTTCGGAAATAGAAAGGCATAGCCCACTAGACCTGGATCTGCAACTGGACTTGTCTACTCGTTATCGATGTGACATAGAAGAGCTCAAGAAAGAAATATTACAACTAAAAAACGAATTAGTGAATGCCTATGAAGAAATAAATAAATTGAAAGAAAATATGTTGCAAACAAACCAACAAGAAAAACAAGTTATTCGAAAGAAACCAACGAAGAAAAAGTCCCGACATATTAGAGCGTCATCACCTCTCTCTGCAATAGGTAACTCCAGCTGTTTTGAGGCATCGACCACAGATGACGACACTATTATTGAACCCAATAAATCAGCGATTGACCGAGGTGATACAACCCTTTGCGCATTGACGACAGAGGGCGCGACTTCAACAAAATCCACTCAGTTACTTAAGATGAACACAGATGGAGCTATTCGAAACTCGCAGCCACAGGGTCAAACTAGAATTTCAATTTCTACTCTGGATCCACCTGTTACGCCAAATGTATTAAAAACCACGCCATCTATGGAGATGATGTGCAACCAACAACTTTTGAACCCGAAAAACAATGAACAAATAAATAAACATGCTTTACAGCACTTTGGTAGCTCAGTTACAGTTGGGACCGATATTTCAACTCAATGTAATCTTAATAATAGAACAACCTTTAACAAAATTTGTATTATAAGTGATAATAATGTAAACAACATATTGAAAACAGCCGAATATACTTTCACAAACTCTAAAATAATACATTATTGTTTACCAAATGCAGGAATAACTGAACTTTTTGTAAATTTAGAATTAAAACTTGTCAACTATACTTTAAAAGATTACTGTATCATTTTCTTAGGTACAAAAGACTTTGAAATGTCTTTCAACTATGGAAAATTAGTAGAATACATAAAAAATACATTAAAAAAAATAACTCATACTAATGTTATAATATGTTCCCCTAATTTCAAACTTGGTACCAATGTATATTTATTCAATAAGAGAATCGAGGCCTTTAATTACCATCTATACCTTAGTAACAAAACTTATGAATATACCTACACCTTTGATACCAACAGACATTTAAAATATACTTATGCTATGTTTTCTAAGTTTACGAAAAAAATTAACAATAAAGGCATACATACTGTTTTCAGTAAATTAAAAAACTACATAATAAGCCTAAATAAGTGTTATGAACAATTTACCTTACAGCTAAATGAATCTGATTCATATGATAAAGTTGATATTTCTGATACACAAATTAGTTCTAGCAACCATAAAGAGTTTTTTCGTTTACAATAAGATACGAGTAATGCATCAAAATATTAATGGATTGCTTAGTAAGTCTGACCTATTATGTGTAAATATCCAAGAACTTGATAAATGTGCAAAAAATGTAGATGTAATTTGCTTAACAGAGCACAACATGAACAAATTAGACTATGTGCATGTAACTTTACCAAACTTTAATTTAGGTGCACACTTTGCCAGAGAAAATAGAAATGGTGGATCCTGTATACTCATAAAGAAGATTCATAAATATAAAGTATTGCAAGAGATATCTAATCTCAGCGTTTGTAATGATGTGGAGTGTTCAGCTATAGAGTTAATTGAACACAACTTGGTTATAATTTGTATATATAGACCACCAAAATATACACAAGAAAAACTAAATATATTTTTTAACATTTACAATTCTATAATGTGTTTAGTACATAAATGGAAATTCAAAAAAGTAATTGTATGTGGCGATTTTAATATTGACCTATTGAAGAGAAACCCTATTTCTCTACGATTTGAACATTTAATTTATAGCTTTAACATGAAAATAGGTACACGCGAAGTAACTCGCCCAAGTAGTAATACATGTATTGATAATATATTAAATAATGTAAGAGGTAGTAAATGTGAAGTAATTGATCTTGGTATGTCAGACCACACTGCTCAGATGTTAACGTGCCCTGTTAAAAAAACGTGTACTCTTAGTCATTGGTATACAATACGAAGAGATTTTAGTAAGGAAAACTTAGCAAAATTTCAAGAATGTTTACAAAGTCTAACTTTTTATGATGTATTTAGTTCAAATGATCCCGAATATGCCTTTGACTCATTTTTTGAAGATTTTAAATTATTTTATGACCTTTGTTTTCCCAAGATAAAAATAAGAAATACCTGTGTTAAGAAAACTAGGTGGTTATCTAAAGGGATTGGTAAATGCTGTAAACAAAAGACAAAATTACTTTGGAATTTTCGAACCAACCCTTCAGAAAGTCAAAAGCAGATTCTTAAAAATTATAGTGCGCGACTTAAAAGAATTATAAAGCTTACTCAAAAGTGTCAAAACAATTATTATATATCAAATGCAGAGAATAAATCGAAAGCCACATGGAGAATAATTAATGCAAGTAAGACAAATTTGCCAAAAGAATATATAACACGAATAAAAGTAAATAACCGTATAATAACAGACCCTGTTAACATTGCCAACGAATTTAATACTTTTTTTATTAATGCTACTAATACTGATAATGATATTGATAAAATAAACTCTTCGGTAAATTTAAATGAAACGCCACAAAATTTTAAAATAGATACAAGTAATAATCACAGTTCACCTCACTCTTTATTCATGAATCCTGTTATTCCGTACGACATCTTTTTGTTAATTAAATCCCTTAAAAACACTCATAGTTCTGGTTATGATAATATCACTACATCGGCAATTAAATCAGTAGCACTTATTATAAGCCCGGTCCTTAGCCATATCATAAACTTATGTATAGAACATGGCGTTTTTCCAAGCAAACTAAAAAGATCTGTTATTAAACCACTCTTTAAGAAAGACGATAAAGAAAACATTGCTTGTTATAGACCGGTATCTTTACTTCCCATTTTTTCCAAAATTATAGAGAAAATTATTTACAAAGCTATTAACTCCTACTTTGAAAAACATAATTTATTTACACAAGAGCAAAAAGGTTTCAGAAGAAATAAATCAATTAATATGGCTGTACATGACCTTTTAAAACCTATATATTACAACATAGATAATCGAACTCCTACTGCTACACTGTACATGGACATGACTAAAGCGTTCGATTATGTGGATCATAAAACCCTTTTAGATAAATTAAATGCTTACGGAATTAGAGGCAATGTCCATAAATTATTAAAATCATATTTAACTGACAGATATCAAAGGGTTGAAATAGACAGCATATGTCCACTGAGTAGAACAGTACAAAGCTATCACTCAAATTACATGAAAGTGCAATTCGGTGTACCTCAAGGTAGCGTACTAGGGCCGCTCCTTTTTCTAATTTATATTAATGACTTCCCTAAAGCCATAGAACATCCGATGATTCTCTTTGCCGATGATAGCACCGTTGTCTTTACAGAAAAAGAATTAAATTCCTTAGAGTCCGCTATTAACACTACTCTTAAGCTAGTTATAGAATGGTTACTAAGAAACAATTTAGTGATTAACCTAAATAAAACAAAAATTGTCACATACCCACAAGAAATACAACACTCTTTGAATATAGAATATGATGGGACACATATTGAAGAAGTTAATAATACTAAATTTTTGGGTATCTGGATTGATAATGATATGAAATGGCAAACACACATTGATACAATATGTAAAAAATTAAACCAATATTCGTATGCCTTGTATAAATTAACGAAAGTAGTAGACCAATCAGCAGTACTGACAGCATACTATGCATATGTGGCATCAACCCTTAAATATGGTTTAATATTCTGGGGAAACGCCACTAATACAGAGTACGTATTTAAGGCACAAAAGAAATGTGTGCGTGCTATAGCAAATATTCATGTACCAGACTCATGTAAGCCTTTCTTTCAGAAGTTAAAAATTATGACTTTTACATGTTTATATATTTATGAGGTAGCGATTTTTGTCAAAACGAACAAACACCTGTTTGCAAAACCGCAATCTGTAAGGAATGCTATAAAGATTTCTTCGTTACCTCACAGAACTGCCCTTTTTGACAAGAGTTTTTTTAGTATGTCAACAAGAATATATAATAAACTACCTATAAACATTTTGAAGACAGTAGATTTACATGATTTTAAGAAAAAATTGCAAGTATTTTTATTAGATAAGGCTTATTATACTATGTCAGAATACTTAGACGATAACATTAGATAATTTAGATGATAAAGTAGAATAGACTTAAATAATTATAATTTAAGGTTAATGTTTTTATGTAGATTATACTTAAACTTAATATTTGTACGCTTTAATAGCAGGACATAGTGATACATTTATTAATATTAAGCACCATCTTTGTTAACCTATGACCACAAATAAAAGACTTTGAGTTTGAGTTTGAGTTTGAGTTTCCTAAAATCCTCTTAGCTGACGTCTCCTACTCATAATCAACCTCTATGCCAAATTTTACCGTCATAAGTCCAGAAGTTTTTGAGATCAGTGAGTGAATGAATTTAGGAATGAGTGACCTTTCGCTTTTATATAAAACCGGCCAAGTGCGAGTCGGACTCACGCACCGAGGGTTCCGTACAAACCTGTAGGTATTCACGGTTTATGCATAAGGTTTATGTTTATGAAATTAAATGGTTTTTTAAAATTTTATATTTGAGTTGACTGAATGAAAGGTAAATTGCGGTTTACGATTTGTGACGTATTAAAAAAAAACTACTTACTAGATCTCGTTCAAACCAATTTTCGGTGGAAGGTTACATGGTAATGTACATCATATATTTTTTTTTAGTTTTACCATTCTCTTATTTTAGAAGTTACAGGGGGGACACACATTTTACCACTTTGGAAGTGTCTCTCGCGCAAACCATTCAGTTTAGAAAAAAATGATATTAGAAACCTCAATATCATTTTTGAAGACCTATCCATAGATACGCCACACGTATGGGTGTGATGAAAAAAACATTTTTGAGTTTTAGTTCTAAGTATGGGGAACCCCAAAATTTATTGTTTTTTTTCTATTTTTGTGTGAAAATCTTAATGCGGTTCACAGAATACTACTTACCAAGTTTCAACAGCATAGCTCTTATAGTTTCGGAAAAAAGTGGCTGTGACATACACGGACAGACAGACAGACATGACGAATCTATAAGGGTTTCGTTTTTTGCCATTTGGCAACGGAACCCTAATAAAATATCCTACTTGTTGTTTAAGTTAGTAAGGCCACGTGTATCCTTAATGCTAATAACTTAACCAAACTGGCAAGGTCTTATTTTCGAGGCCTTGTCTTTACTTTTTTCTTTATTGGCCCTCGGGCTGTAAGAAGAAAATAGGTGCTTAGAGTAACCCTGAAAGTTGAAACAGTTCAACATGGCCGCCAAAATTGAGACAGTAAAAAACTCTAGGATAAAAACAAAACCTTCAATTTACACGAGCATGTTTCAATTTCTGTTAAACCGATCGATGATTGGATTCCGTATACCAGGGACTAGAGTCTGGGAGTTTTTATTTTTATTTTGCCCACGTCCATATAGTAGACCAATTTGTATCAAATTGATGTGGCGAGGTGCCGATATATGGCGCGTGTGGAGTAGGGTGACCATGTATCATGTCACTGAGCTTTTATATGGAATTTCATTTCTGTTTCTCTGCTGAAAATGGACTAAATGTGGTGATCAACTTATAGGGTCCCCAAAATTGTACGGTGCGTAATTTATTAATTAACCATGATTACGTTTTTTTTAGAGCAGTTTTTAGAGTGTAGGTCGTGAGTTCGAAGTAAGGTAGGCACTTTACTTAGTGTATTCAACCTAATCACCACTGCACTCAAAACGATGAAGGAAAACATCGTGAGGAAACCCGCATGTCCTAGAACCAAAAAATTCGAAGACATCCACCAATCCGCACTGGGCCCATGTGGTGGTTTATGGCCCATTATCTCTTACAGAGAGGAGGCCTATGTCCCAGCAGTGGGGACATTATAGACATAATGACTATGAAGTTTTCTTTTTGTTTGTAATACCAAGATGACAGATAGAAGTACAGAATGCGTTACTAAGAGACCACGCCTATGTCGAAAGTACTCAGATTTTTCGTGTCCACCCCAAAATTAAAAGGGTTACCCAGCTACCAACAGACTCACATCTTATTTTCTCTTAAAATTGCTTCTTTACTTGTCAAACATAGATGCTCAATCCATCATAATATTCTTTACCATAGAGGTTCGTCTACATCCGAAGACTCCAACATATTTGGTCACAAGTCACAACACAGGGGACGCGTGTGACTATATTTAGACGGCGTTATATCGGGACAATCGGGTTGCGGGCTTGCGGGTCAATTTGACCTAATGCGATGACGTCACTGCGACAGCAGCGGAAGGGTTAGATAACGCATCAGTGCGTGCTCGTAAATCTAAGTGATCGAGGGTTGAGTCTTAGGATTTGAAGGTCTTTAGCTGGTTTTGGTTAGATGTATTTTAGGATTTAGTCGAGGGTGTGGTCCGAAAGGGTTTTGTCATTTATGGTTGAAAAGAGGTGTGCTCCATGTGGTCTTGGGGTTAAAAAATTTACAGACTCAATTACTTAGTTAGAACTTCGGGGTTTGGAGGGTTGGGTACTAAGTCAATTAATTACCCCTTATAGACTGATAAGAAACCACTTACAAACGAATATGAAACCAAACCATAAAACACTTTGTTAATACACTCTATTCCAGTTTGGATAAAGATAAGCATGTTACTGACTCTGGCTTGACCACCATCGGGGATTTTAATTTTGATAACACAAAAAAATTGTCGCCAAATATCAAAATTAGTCGGTTACTGATCCAAAAGTTATAAGGGTTTATTGGTGGCCGATCTGGAGAGAAAATCCCCAGGTTGGTCATATTTATACCTTGAAAACTAGAGCACGTAGCGGAGATCCTGTTTTCTCCCAGACTTAGTCGCTAATTAGTCGGAATTTGTCGCCCAGACACAGATTGAGTCTAAGACTAATTTCGATATATTACCGACAATTTTTTGTGTTACTAAAATTAAAATCCCTAATGGTGGCCAAGCCACTGTCAGTCACACAAAATAAGCATTATTACTGGATAATTTTCAGTCATCCTGCCTATATTTCAAAAAAGTCGATAGCCCCATCAGTAGGTAATTATTTAACCGAACCATAAAACAAACTAACCTATGTATGTATAAACTATTCTACTGAGTAGCCTTTAACAAACAATCACGGAACCAACAGCGAAGTAATCACAAATAATCGATAGGGAATCGAATGAACGGTCGTTGATGACGCCTCTCGAAGTCTCCAGTCAATTGAAACGATAATTGAACAACAGGATTTGGATGGGTACAGTTCATAACCTTTTTAGGGTTCCGCACCTCAAAAGGAAAAAGCGGAACCCTTATAGGATCACTTTGTTGTCTGTCCGTCCGTCCGTCCGTCTGTCAAGACCCTTTTTCTCAGGAACGCGTAAAGGTATCAAGCTAAAATTTATAACAAATACTCAAGTCTACTGTCCCTTGGAGCTGTGAAAAAATCAAACTTCTAAGCTAACGCAATCAAAAGATATAGCCGTTTATACCGCAAATTTCCTCAAATTTTCGAAACTCGCAAAGGAATCAAAACCTAAAGGGTACTTCCAGTCGATCTAGAATTTTGAAATTTGGTACGAAGCAACGTTTTATCGCACAGATAAAGGAAAAATTGCGAAAACCGTAAATTTTTAGTTACGTCATATAATAAACAGAACAAAACACAGACAGAAATAAAACCTAGCCAAGAAACAGAACAGAACTACGACTCGATTGTCGTGATGGGTGAACTTTTACTTATATACCTACAGGTTTGTACGGAACCCTCGGTGCGCGAGTCCGACTCGCACTTGGCCGGTTTTTTTTCTTTGTGGGTTGGAAATCATCAAATGAAGTCTCCCGCTCTGGGTGGAGCGGAAGGGCGTGTCAGACTTTTACTGACTAAAACCCACCCGTGTTCCTTCAGTTGCCTATACATATACCAGGGCCACGGTAACTATTTCGACCAAATCTCGCGACCCTGGCTCACAGTTTATAACCTGAGGGACAATCCTCGAGATTTTAAGTACGTTCAATATTGATCTCAATCTATCAAAAATACCTTGAATATTCCAGTTGTTTTTTGACAAGTTTTTGACATTTGAATGTCGCCGAGATGAGACTGCGGCTAGATTTTACGAGAATTGGCCTTCTTCTTCTTCGTAACACTCTTGTCGGAGCGGTCGTGGTCTTCATGAAATTTCTAGTCTAGGGGCTGATGTAATACGTCTCACGATTTCTCGCCGTCCACTCCGATGGATGAATTGGCCTTCTGGGTATATAACGATACTTTTTATTCCGGTAGTATCTACGTTGCATGCAAACAAGAAGACATGTGGATGATAGACACCAAGTAATCACAAATATCACAATCGATAGCGAGTCGGATGAGCTGACGACGTTGCCTCTCGAGTCTCGACTCAATTAGATCGTTAATCGAACTAGCTGCTTGATTAGATTGCTTTGTTTTGATAGCAAGACAAGTTCTAGTTCTGTTATGCTGAGATCCTTAGACCTTGCTATGGCTTAATGTCTAAAGCAACCAATGCGGGAATTACGTTTCGACACTTTTAGACATCTTTTTTTTTTTCAAACTACATATAATGGTGACGGCCTTTCTTAGGTGGCTGACTGCTGAGAAGAAATTCCGAAACAAACTTAGAGGTCATAGTTTCTTTTAAAGTGCAAACACCAGATCAAGTAAAACAGCAAGTTAATGAGCAATTTATGTAATGATTACTTTGACATTCAATTGTATCTAAAAATATGCTTGTTGAATTGGAATGATACCTAATGAAAAGTAATGGAAAGAAGAAATCAGTTTATCTAATAATCGTAACTGCAGCATCAAACACAGCGGAAAGTTTAACTTTAATATATTTGAAACCCACGCTTCAGACTCTACATTTTGCCTTGCACTTTGCATTCAGTAACTTCGTTAGGTTACGGGCTGAAAATAGCATCCTAGAAGTTATCTATTTCTGGCGCAGGTAACCCTTTTACCGTAACAACCTTACCGGAGGATCCCTGGTGGGTGGAGGGTTGGGGGATGATAAACAACTTAAAATTCGAACTTTTATAGATTCCACATAAACAGATAGGTAATTTTCATTTTGACAGTTCTACAATATTCATTGTTTTGTTTACGTTGTTGAGTAGGAAATTTTTCGAACATATGAAGCAGTTGATTTTCACCTTAATACCTTCAAAATTATTGACAATCTGATTGACATGTTATGCAATTACGAATGTTCGCACGGACGTAAAATTATCGCGGCGGTATACCGGGATAAAAATCCAATGTATTATCTATCAGCTTAGAAAATTTCTTCCAAATCCGTTGTCATTTTTGTGTAATTAGCTCTTTAACGTGTCCATTTGGACACATAACTAACAAACATGCAAACATACAAACTTTGACATTTATAGTATTAGTAGGAAGTAGGATACATAAATGTAAATATAGGATAGGATAGTAGGATTACTCTTATTTGCAATTTTATTACCATCTCTACCATGGGGACATCCATATTCCCCCTTACCTATTTACAGTAAAAACATTCTACTAGGGAAAAAAACAAGCTATACTGGAAGAAACTCCAGCTACGCAACTCGTAGTAAAAAGTCAATGTTTTCATAAATATCGTAAACCCACTAAGCGGCTTGTAAATTCGATACGACAGGCTCGTAAAAGCTCACGGTTTTGTTGTGTATAGTAAATAGGAACGTACTGTATAGTAAATAGGAACGTACTGTATAGTAAATAGGAACGTACTGTATAGTAAATAAAATGTAACGTCTATTAAACAGTACCCTCGTTTTATAGCGCAAATCGATAGGAGAATCCTGGAGGCAGAAGCGGTGCGGCTACGTTGTTGCGTACGACACGGGAATGTGGGATGCACTTTGATATTTTGACATCTTTTGGGTGTATAATTAATATTTTTTTATAAAATAAAGGTTTTCTGAGAAGTTTTGAGGAACAGAAGAGAATAAGAACTTTCAGATAGTAAATTAGACAAAAGGAACTGTCTATTTTCGTGGTTTAAAAACACTACAACGTGTTATGCCTTGAAGAATAGCAGCAGTAAAGAGATAATTGCTGAAAATAGCTGTAATGATTATAATGAAAAACAAAATTGCATAAAAAATAAATGGTATGAACAAAATGGTAATGCTAATAAATCGACACTTCAAAAGATCAGATACAAATTAGGGCGTCCTACGAAACCAAACCTTACCCCAACCCTCGGTTTTACACCGAGCTTGTGAACCCAAAAGAGTGCATCCCAGCTCGTCAAAAAAATACGCTTCGATTTTCAACTCTCGTTTCTAAGCAGTGCGTTGAAGATATAGTGTACGAAAAAATCTCCCCGCCGCGTTATGTTTACATGGGTTTATTTCGGGGGCCAATTGCAAACATTTTCCCAGATGCATTTCCCGTACCTTATAAAACAACGGAGCCTCTTCAACAAGAGTAGGTCACCATTTCGAAATAAATGTTCAATAGCTTGACTGCCGACTCCTGTACAACATAGATGACAACCTCGATGCCACATCGTCAATCGTACCTCACACGCAAGAGTTCACGCGACGTCCATTGTCTTGAATATTTCATTGAAATTCTATCGATTTCTGTCGAAGCTTGTCTGAAGTTGTTGTTTTTCAGTCAAATGAAATGAACGACACATAAAGTTGTTTACGTACTTGAATGTTAGAGATGTGAATATTGAAATTGGTTTTGTTTTATCAGCGAAGGACGATGGAACGTACTTATGCTCTCTACATAGACGTACCTTACCATAACCTTGTCTGAGATACAGATATTAATTTATCTCGTTCAGACACAGATGTCTTTTTAACTTATTAGATTAAGCTTAAATGATCATATTGTATATTTTATACTTCTAGTAGGTATGTAGGTAGCATCGTAGAAGTATGAAATTGAAAAGATCCTGTTTTCTTGGGGTCTTTTCAGAGATTGATAAATGTTTAGTAGTTCTTTTCGTAGTAAGCCAAACGGAATTATTTCTCTCATGGTAAATCGGCTTTTTAGTGGATTCGCAAGAATTTACTAGCCAGAATCGGGCAATCGTCATTGATAATTAATTTATTATTATTATCTATAGGCGGCGTGAGCCAATCGACAACTACAGATATACGTATTGGGAAATTGGCATGTTTTGAATTTTATGCAATTAGTTGCTTGTACTTACATGACCTTTTTCATGACTTTATTCTTTCTATAGAAAATAATACATTATAAAAGATTCGATTCACCCCATTTAGGTGATTAAATTCGTGTAAATCGTATAATAAGCCGGTAAATCGAATGATTCAACAATACTCTTCAGATTCTAGGTAAGTAGTTAGGTACTTTGCGTATTGATTAGTATATCGTAATTGGTACTTAGAGAGGTCAATGCCTGCTTGTAAAAGTAACAATAAAATCACCTTTCTACTCATTATTGGTTACGGGTAATTACGCTTCGCTGGTTTAGATTAATGTTATCAGTATGTTGTAAAGAGGTGTTCATTGATATTGATTACTCAGAGTGAATAACAGTCAGCGTCAACAATATCGGGACGAACAGACTGTTCTGACCTGACCGTGGTTCTGACACAAGGAATGTTTCAGAATTTCAGTACACGACAACTCGGCTGTTCAATCTCAAAACCTAGTATCTGACATATAATATTTTTTTAAACGAGTATTTTTGCATTTTTCGACCTTATAGACCACCCTCCACATACTAGGCTAGCAAAAATTCCCAGAAATTAGTCAAATACGAAGTTACTCAAAGTGTCGGAAACCGCCCCGAACGAACCGACCTAGAGAAATCAGAAATCGTTTTTCCGCTCTCTACTAAAATTTAGTTTTATGTGGATACTGGGTTTTGAAATTTCACAGCCGAACTATCATTTTGAAACGAACTTCATCCAATTGAGATAAAGTTTAATTTTCTTAGTTGTTGAGATCAATTTGAACAGTCTGTTCGTGTCGATATTTATGACGCTGACTGTATCGAATTCTGTGCACATTTTGGTTTCTATGGACTTTTACAGTGTTGGTCTTGGATTTCGGTTTCGACTAAGTACTACTAATCTCTCATTAGGTATCGATTGTCGTTGGTAATTTTAGTATAAGATAAAGTACATAGACTAGACCTTCTTCCGTTACGTATCTGAATGGTATTTAGATATCCATCGCCACAGCTGGAGTATCTGTTGTTATTTTGCAACATCATGAGTAGAAAATCCAATAAGACGAATCTTTATAGTTTTTTCCTTGATAAATATTACAAAGTTATAAGGCCAGATTTAATTATTGGGTGGTACGCAGTAGGTACATACAATCAATCAGGTACCTACTTCGAATCATATTTTAATTAAGATAAAACTTGACACGATTTGCAAATTGCAAAAAGCGTAAGAAATGTTTAAATTCGAGATACCTTTCTGCACCTAGGATTGCCAGATACAGAGTTATAATTTCCGGGATAATTCAACAAAAAAAAACCGCTTTTTGATTCAAAATACTGATTTTTTAAATAAATATTTGCCATTTTTCTTAAGATTTTGGGGCCAACCCCACCAGGGGATTTCTAAGAAAATTGAGAAATTCGGAAACATGCGAAAACTGATCCGATTCTGCAGTGTAGTTAAACTTTTCAGCATATTACGTAATTTTCAACTCTAATTATACTTATAACTTTATCAAAGAAAATAGTATTTGTTCGGAATCCAAGACAGTAAAAGATAATTACTGGACACGGGACACGACGTACAATTCCGGGACTTTCATGGATTTCCCGGCCATCCGGTAAACCTATCTACACCCCCCTTAAGCACAATATTATGTACGTAGATATAGATATACCGGGTGTACCTATTGTAACTTATCAACTGACCTGCATTTCTGGTGAGCCACCTTCATCCCGTATTAGTAGAAGATAGCTGTGGCCGTCGATTATCACTTCCTTCTTGAAGCGACCACCTGAAATATAATGAAACACTTGATTAGTTAATTAGATACAAATAACCAGCTATGATAATGTTCCGTGGATGGGTGACCATTTTTAACCGACTTAAAAAAGGAGGAGGTTCTCAATTCGGATGTTTATATTTTTTTTTTTTATGTATGTTCGGCCATAACTCCGTCATATCGTCACATCTACGGCAAACTTACGAATCTGCAGAAAATGTATTTTACAGGGGAGCGTTTTGAAAGTAAATATCAACGATTTCTTTTTTTTGTTAACGGGTATATAGGTACCATGGTACATTTTGGTTTTTAAAATGGTACTTTTTTATATATAATGAATAACGGATTGTCAATATTTTAAACATTACGAACAGATTTTCATCATAATATCGATTTTACCAAAACTGCAGATTCGTAAGTTTGCCGTGGATGTGACGATATATAGACGGATTTGAAAAATTATTTTTTTGTTCGAAAGGGATTTATTCCGAAATGGTCCCATATAAATTTCATATAGATCTGATGATGAGTTCAGGAGACAGACACCGGAACTCTTTAAAAAATGACAGCAAATTAACCGCGATTTCTGCTATCGCATAAAAATGCATTGTTTGTTTGGAATTAGTACGGGGTGGATACCACAACTAGAAATTTTAAAACAAAAACTTTTTTACAAAAAAAAAAAACAACCGACTTCCTTAAAAACACTACAAAGTGAAAAATAACTTTAATTTCGGAAGTCGGTGGCAAAAAAACCATAAATACAGATCCTAAGACACCGACTTCCGAAATTAAAGTTATTTTTCACTTTGTAGTGTTTTTAAGGAAGTCGGTTGTATTTTTTTTTGTAAAAAAGTTTTTTTACATACTAAGATCCCACCCGTGCCTCGGAAAGCACAGTAGGCCGTTGGTTTCTACTGTCCTTTATGGCTCTTTGTCAGTCGATCGTTACGGGTCGTCTGAAGCCCGAAGGGATTTCATATTATCCAGTAATATTGTGTTGTGGAAGTCAGATAAATACCTAGTCACTTCATGCAAAATACTGGTATTCAGCTGTATCCGGTTAGACTAGAAGCCGACCTCGACATAATTAGAAAAAGCTTTGTAAGACAGAAATGAAAACACCTCGGTATAGGTACCTCAGTGATATTTTGAATAGCTGCTTTCAGCTTTGAGAATTAATAGTACCTACAAAGGTAAACAGAGAGTCTAGAGTAACTGAAATAGGGAACCGTTCTATCAAATGTCAAGCAAAACCCACACAAAATAGTGAAAAGGTTTTCGTCATCTATTCAGCATCCCACGTTTCTAATAGGACCGATTGTTCAATGTCCACCTCCAGAAAAGCAATAAAACAGCAAATACGAAATAAGATAGGTACACAATATCCAAGAATAAGTAAATTTCTACCATTATCGTTAACTCTGAGATAATGATCGTGTTTCCAGTGTGTGGGTGAAGGTAAATAAATAGCACTTGTAGTCCTACGCTACTAATCAAACCCTCGAGGACAGTGTAATCAGTGCAATAACGCCCTCCGTAGTTCGTTGAACTTTCCAAATGCTAATGTTCCTACTAGTGATGCCATCTAGTGGTATAATAAAGAAATTGAAGTGCAATATAGGCTGGTGCTGCCATCTAGGTAAAGCAAAGCGAACCGCATTTGTCGCCATCTTCATGTGAGCGTAGTTCCACTACTTGTCGCTAGATGGCAATGTTGCCATTTTAAATATTATTTAATCACTTGAATATATTGGTCACGTATTTTAAGTGGAATAGAAGTTGTTTTAATCAATTAAATAATATAACACACCTTCAGGACTTTCTTCTTGCATATACGCCCCAGTTAAGTACCGATGGACTAAAGCCGATTTCCCGCTGTCCGGTGAACCCAAAACTCCAACCCGAAGTTCTGTTACACCTCGTGACGACGTCCATTCTTGGCTATTCACGAATGAATCTGTAAAGACAAGAAACAAAAGGTTATTATTTTTCAGTTTAAATAAATGATTTATGATAATTAAAATTTATGAAATGTCATCTAGCGGCAGATAACAGAAACAAGTTTTCACAACTAGAAAATAGATGGCGCTGAGAAGAAATTCTGTGTTCAAAAAAATTTTTTATTTTGTGCAATAGGAACTTCGTGTCTCACTAATGCAAAACACAATCCAATTATTTATCTGAATTACATTAACATCACTATTAAACACAAACCACCACAAAATTGATCACTGGGGGAACCAGGAAACATGTTATCAAAAGACATTTTACAAGAAGTTAAATAACACTATTGAAACAAAATAAATGTATTTAAATTATATTCATGTAGCGAAGCAACTTTCACTGGTATCCCATTACTTCCTGGATACGGTCAGAATGTTAGATAAACCGAGGAATGGAACCAGTTCTGTCACTGTACCAATCAACCGTGAACGAACGTAACTTTAGACCAGTTTGAATAATTATGTACTCTGATAAATTATTGTAATGAATGCAAAGTTATCTCATATTCGCTAATCCATTAACTGATTAACCTAAATTAATATGGTAATTTGATTAGTGAAAAATTTAGTAGGTAGGTGGTAGGAGCCTGTATTGGCCTAATGACCCATTTTTAGCAGACAATATTCAATAGACTACCTCGTTGGTCTAGTGGTCGCAAGCACTACTGCTTAACACGAAGTTCTGGGTTCGATTCTTAGGTTGGGCAAAGTGTTATAAGGTTTTCTATCTGGAATATCTCAATAGCAGCCCGGAGATTGGTTGTGTTTATATGGGACTTGGACATAACTGGCGAAATGTCCGGTGTACTATAAGTGCATATCTGCCGAACCCTCGAGGGAAAACAAGGTATCTATGATGTAATTTTTATGTTATGATATTCAATAGCTTAATAAATAAAAAGTTCATTTGATAATCTGAAGAATGTCTTAATATAGTTAGATCAGCATTGCTGCCGATGACCTTGTGAAGGCCGCAGGAATCCGCTGGATGCGGGAAGCACAAAACCGGTCGAAGTGGCGGAGCTTGGGGGAGGCCTATGTCCAGCAGTGGACGTCTTTCGACTGAAATGATGATGATGATGAGCATTGCTTGAAACGTATATACGTATATCGTTAAATGTGCTGCTGAGGAGTTTGTTGCGGACTAGGAATTGGTGAAGGGCGGGCGTTTTGGGGTACTGTCTTATGTAATTTTGACGTTCGAAAAGTGCTGACCCTCAGACTAATTTGAATAAATGACTTTTGATTTGATTCAAATTGTTTTGAAAACGAATGTAGCATTACAACACACGGTGGATTTTATGGTTTCAATTTAAAACAATTTAGTACTAGCATCTCTGCTTTTACGATTTCACTAGTGTTGCCTATTTTTAACCGACTTCAAAAAAGAGGAGGTTCTCAATTCGGATGTTTATTTGTTTTTTTTTTATGTATGTTCGGCCATAACTCCGTCATATATAGACGGATTTGCAAAATTCTTTTTTTGTTCGAAAGGGGTTTATTCCCATATAATTTTCATATAGATCTAATGATGAGTTCGGGAGACAGACACCGGAACTCTTTAAAAAATGACAGCAAATCAACCACGATTTCTGCTATCGCATAATTATGCATTGTTTGTTTGGAATTAGTGCAGGGTGAATACCACAACTAAAAATTTAAAAATAAAAACATTTTTACAAAAAAAAAACAACTGACTTCCTTAAAATCACTACAAAGTGAAAAATAACTTTAATTTCGGAAGTCGGTGGCAAAAAAACCATAAATACAGATCCTAAGACACCGACTTCCGAAATTAAAGTTATTTTTCACTTTGTAGTGATTTTAAGGACGTCGGTTGTTTTTTTTTTGTAAAAAAGTTTTCGTAATATAATTTCTAACGACAAAACAATTCAGTGAGAAATAAATATCAATCCATCTTCAAATACTTACACCTAATTTGCTAACATAAGCTCGTAAGTGCTAAATTGCGAAAAACGGCGATAATAATGTTATGCCAACTTGAGCTGAAAGTGTTCGGTTACGTAACGGCGTGTTCTATTGGAAGGAAATATTAGCATAAGGACATTAACATATTCATTCAAGTCTACTGCTGAAAACGTGAGCAGTTTGGTTACTTTTGCTGACTCCAAAATTACCAAGATGCTAATAGCCTTATGGGCTACTATTACGATAAAAAATAATTGTTACGCAAATTGACAACCCACGTCCATTTGGAGGGTTTTATCCATTTTATAGTATCGTACCAACTACTAGCTTTTGCCAGCAGCGTCACCCGCGTTGAGGTCGGATTTTATCCCACTGGCACGAACTACCGGGTTTATTAACTATCCATGTGCCAAATTTCATCTAAATCCGATCATTCGTTTTTGCGTGAAAGAGTTACAAACCTCCAAACTCACAAACATTCACATTTATAATGTTAGTAGGATGTTATAATGACAGTTGAGGTTTCAATATACGGAAATTTTGAATTAGTAGTCGTTTTACTTGGCAATGACACAGGGATTCTTTCAAGACACCTAGGTCTGTAACTATACCTAGGTGTCTTAAAAGAATCCCTTAACTGGGTATCCACTATCTTCCTGGGTAACTGATACTGTATTAACTTTATATAATTAATCTATACTAATATTTTAAAGCTGAAGAGTTTGTTTGATTGAACGCGGTAATCTCAGGAACTTCTGGTCCGAATTGAAAAATTATTTTTGTGTTGGGTAGCCTATTTATCGAGAAAGGCTATAGGCTATATAACATCACGCTACAACCAAGAAGAGCGGAGCAGTAACGAAAAATGTTGCAAAAACGGGGAAAATCGCACGGGTAGGCGATTCGACGCGACGGGAAGGGTCAGGGGAACAAGAAATTTAACGCGGACGAAGTCGCGGGCAGAAGCTAGTTCTAATATAAACCTAAGAAGTGTTTTGAAAGTGTTAAACAATAAAATCAGTCACTCAAGAGACATTAAATCATATCAATCATAAATGAAAATGACCGTTACGCCATAAAAGATAGAAGGCACAATAAAACTCCAATGAAATGGCATTTTCTATAAGTTTCTACCATAAAACGTTTTGCGCGTGCCTGACGCCCAATGGATGTCCGATAACATTTGTCACAGTGAGGCCATGAAATTTGATGGTTCAATACATAAGCGGTAGCAAGGCTATGTTTCTTTCTTCGTAGGAACTATAATATAAACAACCAAATAAGCCGCAAGAACAAGAAGCAGGTCATATACTTCTCGTTTATAGATGGAGACACAAATTCAGAATATTCCACATACCTACCCAAAATAGTAAGTCTAGAATAGTGTTGGTCCCTTATTTATAGATATCTGTACACTGGTTCAATACTACACCAACGTTCCCGTTCAGGCACCGCCTCACTTTCAACCTTTTCCCATCATTCGTGGTGACCAACAAATCAAAAGTCGTTCCCCAAAACGCCCGCCCTTCACTACTTCCTAGTGCTTTACCTGGGAAGAAGTGGCGCAACAAACTCCCCAGCAGCACAGCTGTCTATTCAGTTAGAAGAATATTACGAATACAAAAGACTATGACAGAAGACATGATTGACAGCACTTCACTTCTTGTGTGATGGAATGATAACTTATATTCTAATAATTAGATAAACTACAGTTAGTATCTTAAGAAAATATTAAGTAAAGAAAGAAAAATACAGAAACAGAAGAATAACAGAAATATAGAGAACATTTTCACATCTGTGTTTTTCGTGCTTATTCATCAACTTTTTCCAATTGATAGAACATTTTCTAATGTTTGTTGGATAGAAAGTTCATCGCTCCTTCTCTGGCCTATCTTGTCCAAATCGCTTTCGCTTCCATATTGCGACATCTCCCGCGTCGAATTCACAAAGGAACTTGATGTGAATTATCTTGGAGCATAACATTGCTACATTCTTCTACAATGTTCACGTTACTTGCCATCATTGGTTTGAGTTGAGACTTGTCATGATGACTTGGCATTGCCAAGGAACACATCAGGTTGAGTTCATGGCAAGTAGCAATAGAAAGATACATAAATTATAAATATAACTATTGGGACTGTCATGTAAGTATCATGTAGGGAACCACTACTGGGACATAGGCCTCCTCTTTTATGAAAGGGAGTGACCAATAACCCACGCGGGCCCATTGCGGGGTGGATATCACATGTCAAATCCTGACTTATAAGACTTGTCATGTTTACGTCTCGACATAAACAGCTCAAAACGAAAGAACCACGTAAAACTTTTGTATTACATTTCGCAAAAGAAACAGCGCAGTCAAAAACTAGTTAGCATTCACACAAACCCCACAATAGTCTATAAACGAAAATCAAACAAAATAAAGGTCTCAAAAGGCGTTTTACGACATGTTTACAAGCAAACGGATCACCATAATTAACGCATGGTTCTGTACTAAATTACCTTTATTGCTAACCAGACAGTACCAGACGCCTATAAATCTTTTTTGGGTATAGGGTCCTTTATATCCACGTATGTAGGGTTAAATTAACATTCATGGGACGCCCATGGGGTTTTACGGCGTCGTCAATGTGTGAAACGAGAGCTTAATCGTATTTTTTGGCACTTGAAATGATGGGGCTGATCTTGGTACCTTGTCAAAATGTATGGGGGTCCTTTGAAGAGCTTGAAAAAGCGCGACATGACTTTTAGTACGTAGTTTTGATTTATATGAAAATAGTTTTTGTTCAAACAACAGGATTTACACAATCATAATAAATTATGTTTTTAGGATTTAACTGCATTTGTTTGCCGTTGGTAATGCGCCTGATCTCTCACTGGTAGTGCCGTCCAATCGGACTATGTGAGTGAGAGAAGAGTGAGTGCACCTTTGTCTGCACTCACACACTTATGCACTCTAATATCTCCCGCGCAGATGGCCAGTCTTCTTGGGATTGGCCGCCATGGCCGAAATTTGGTCCGGAGGACCATATTATATATTTGTATGTTTGGTTTTTTACAATATTTTACGTGACATTTGGTGTCGTGTCCAGCGTGTTTTATAGTCTGCACGTTGCAGGGACAGATGGAGGCTACTGAAGGTACACAATCGTAGCCAAGTTCTGTGTCGACTTCATTTACCATCGACACACCTAGAAGTAAAATATTTTACAATCTACAGAGAGATGGTATACTCTAGGAAGCATATCCGGTATGACTCACACTTCTTCCCCCTATGCTAAATGCACGTCTTCCCTTCTATTACAGCGCCTCCTGGTCTACTCCTTGACATGCAATGATGTCTGTAGCACTATGAAACATGAGGCCTCAGGGCTGAGGCTGAGGGCTAGTGCATATCTTGGGGTACATTCGATTATTCGACTCTGGTCAAACCACGCTGAGGTCTGTGCATTCAATCCAGTGAGCAGTTGCACCACCCTATTTTTTCCCTTGGGTGTCGTAAACGGAGACTAAAGGACATACTAGAGCAGATAAAAAACTTGCGAAAGGACTTGCGACCACCATAATGCGATCGCCAACCCACCTGTGGCGATTATGGTAAGCGCCCGCATTTTTTTTTGGTCGATGCCTGTGACCGCATTATGCGTCTTTCGGGTGGTTGATGATGATAATGACAGAGTGATGGGACCCAGAAAAAAATAAAAGATAACGAACACAGACAAAGCCATGGGGCTAGACTTAAACACCCGTAAGATAACTAACGTTAGCATTGTTTCAATTTTAATTAATCTTGAAATTAAGATTTCCTTCTTTCCACTTACAAAGCCTCGCAACGCAAAGGATTATTTCTCTAAAGGTTCTTTGAAACAATACTATTTTAATCTCGATTCGTTTTACCAAAGAAGAATAGCAACATCTTTTTAACTTGGCCGTACTTATAAAAGCAATTTAGGTAAAGAATTAGGTTAGATTAGAACAAGATTCTGTTCTGAAAAAATAAAGATAGCCTACTTAGCTTAAACAAATCTTAATAATTGCCGTATACGAAGATGTTCTCTTCAGAATTTTATTAAATACTAGCGTTTCGCATGTTATACATGTAAACCTTCCTCTTGAATCACTCTGTCTATTGATGAAAACTGCGTTAAAATCCGAAGATCTAAGCGTACAGAAGCGGGAAGTGACTTTGTTAACCGACGAAAAAAAAACGGAGGAGGTTATCAATTCGACGCGTATATATTTTTTGTTTTTTTTTTTTCTATGTATGACCACGCATAACTTTTTACATAGTAGTCCAATTTTGATAATTCTTATTTCATTGGATAGGGTATACCTTGCCAAGTATTAGTAGTACATTAAAGCCACAAAAAAATACAAAATAAAAACTTTTTAACAAAAAATTTAACCGCCGAAAAAAACAGAAAAGCAAAAAATAATACTTAAAATTTTGAGTCGGCGCTGAAAAATCAATGAACAAAGATCACCCAAAGCGCCGACTCATAATTTTAAGGTTTATTATTTTTTGCTTTTCTGTTTTTTTCGGCGGTTTAATTTTTTGTAAGAAAGTTTTTTTTTATACTATGTAAAGATTATGTATAGATATATAAAAAGCAGCCCGGAACTTGGACGGCAATAGGCTTGCTCCACACTCGAAAAGTGGGTGTCAGTTGGCAACATACTATAGGTGCAACTCTGTCTAACCCTTCAAAAATCCAGGCATGATGTTATAGATTATTTATTTTTAGCTTCTGCTGTCCTACTGTGGCAAAGACCTCCCTTTCTCCTATCCACTCCTTATGTCTTCAACTAGTGTGTAGGAATCAATACAGTATCCTCGATACACCGGATATTTTCTGGGAACCACATGGTAGCAGATTTGGCCCATGACGTGTTCAACATGCGCAAAACGTCACCGGCCCAGTTCCGTATTGTAAAAAAAGAGTATACATGATCCACATTGCACAAATGAACATATTTGGTAAAACAGAACCACAATTGGCAGAGAGTAAAAATCTTGTTAAGAAATAGTACCAGAATTCTAATGAAACCGAATAAAGCCACAGAAATTCCTAGTACATCTGATACCGTGCTAAAGTAATCGAGGATTCCTAGAATTTCATTTATTGGAACGCTAACCTCGGAGGTTAAACCTGGATTAACAAGAATACGACCTAGGTCACTTGCAAAGAGTTGCAAGGATTTCTTAGTGAATGCAATTTTACCTGTGATTGCTAGTACGTTTTTTACCTTTAATGGAATATCTTTAACTTCAAGGAGATTCTAAAACATTATTCATTTAGACCTATTTTTACTATGTGTAAACTCTTGGGTTTTTTTTACTACACAATGATTTTACTGCCTCACTGGTCTAGTGGTCACAAGCACTACCATTGAGCATGACGTCCTGAGTTCCATTCAAAGATCAGGCAAAGTGTTATTGGTTTTTTTTCTATCTGGAATTTCTTAGTAGCAGCCCGTTTGTACCCGGTTAATAAAAAGCTGATTGACGAATATGACATGTTAAAAACGTATGTTATGTATGTCGATATCTTTCACTTAGTCATATTTAATAACAGAACAGGGTTCCTAGTACCAGACATTTTTGAAATAAATTATAATTGACCTTACCCACCCAAATCTGTTGTTAATTAGTGCGACGCACGAAAAGCGTTATGATTGCTGTATGACCTTGACCCCGCCCACCCTGATATGACGACGCGCCTACGTAACAAATTAACAGCTACTCAAATACACGTAACTTTTGATAATGACAATGACATGGGCGGTTTTAATATAATGAAGCTAGGAATTAATGCTTAACAAGGCATAAAATATTAGCTCTGTATAATCTTTACAATAGATGACAATGCGAATTGATTCAAATAATTCGACAGGATGAACAGATGCACTTCATCAGCCTGCTCTGATCTGTATCGTCATCATGATCATAATCAGCCTAAATTGTTCCCACTGGGAGACAGGCCTCCTTTCGGTGAGAGAGGGAGAGGTTCGAACTCACGATCTACAACTCATAAGTCGGGGCCGATACCACTGCTTATGCTACAAATCAGCACCCTAATTGCGAAATGCACTATTAATCAGAATCTGAATGGGATTGAAGATTATTTCTAAACCATTGCGTCATTTGTTCGAATAAGTTTTCGGCTCAGCAACGTAAATAACGCAATGAATGTTGTTTAACTATCAAAATGAAACCAATTCCTACCGATAAAAAGCTACGCAATTACCCCTCTGTTTCATAAAAGTATTAAATTGGTCTTAACGCAATGTAGACAGACTCTTAAAGCGGTAACGAAGTTGTTAGTTAAGAATGGCGATACACAGAATACTACAACTCCAGAAGATTCCATAAAGTATAAGTATCCAAATCTTTAAACACTTTTCAACCCTTTTAGATCGTCCATTTGCCTTTATCCGTCAACCTTCGTCTATCCACTTCAAAACCAGACAAAACTTTAGTCAAATCAAATCTTTTTATCCTTTTTACCCCTTTACTGTTCACTGTCACTCCTGCGTATGGTAGGGGAAGGGGGGAACGCGTTGTACCGTGCGATGGGAAGCGTCGGAGCATCCGTGTGGCTTCCTTCCGTCGCCAAATGACTGTCTGTGTGTTCTCACTGGCGGGAATATGGTTTTTAATTTTCCTTTTTTGAATGGGATATCACTGGTTCGTGACGTCATTGTGTATGCGGTCGGTTGTTATATTTGTGTTGTACTTTTTATGTGTTTTAGCTTTGTACTGAAGTGTTACAGACGATGAATAAGCCAATAAGGTTACTACCAGATTAGAATTTACGAGGATAGTGTGTAATAAAAGATAAACAAGCAATACTTAGATAAATAATCAAGTAGTACATGGATGAATAATTTAATCAGCTCAGCCTATTGCAGACCACCGCTGGACAAAGGCCTGTTCCAGCCTGCGCTATAATACCTTGTCCTCCAAAGGATTGATATTAATAGGATTGATATTAATAAGGGTTTCAGGGGAATGACAGTAAACAAATTGCTCTATCTTTGTACGTCGTAGCTTTGACACACGCGCTTTATTTTGTGTAAATTACTTCATTATCACTGCTCTCAATAAACCGAAGGAAACCGACATGTCCTTGAAACAAAAGGTCAAAGACATCTACCAACCCGCACAGGACCCCTTTTTTTTTTGGATGGGAAATCATCAAATGACTTCTCCCGCTCTGGGCGGAGCGGGCGGGCGTGTCAGACTTTTACTGACTAAAACCCACCCGTGTTCCTTCAGTTGCCCATGTGCCAGGGTCACGGTATCTCTTTCGAACAATCACGCAATCCCGGCAGGGCACAGGGCCCCTGTGGTGGATTACAGTCCATTCCCTCTCACAGAGAGGTCTGCGGATCAGCAGTGGGAATATTATAGGTTTTTTCTTGGGTGGGAAATCATAGAAGCTCGTCTCTCGCTCTGGGTGGAGCGGGAGGGCGTGTCAGAGTTTTCCTGACTAAAACCCACCCGTGTTCGTTGCCAAGGCCACAGTAACTTCTTTGAACCAATCCGCAACCCTGGCAGGAATATTATAGGCTGTTTATGTTATATATAAGACTAGCTTCTGCCCGCGACTACGTCCGCGTCAAATTTTTGCTCCCCTGACCCTTCCCGTCGCAGCGAATTGCCTGCTATTTTCGACCATTCTCGTTGCTGCTCCGCTCCTTTTAATTGTAGCTTAATGTTATATTGCCTATAGCCTTCCTCAATAAATAGGCTACTCAATACAAAAAGAATTTTTCAATTCGGACCATTAGTTCCTGAGATTAGCGCGTTCAATCGAACAAATAAACAAACTCTTCAGCTTTATAATATCATAAAGTACAGATTGCTGCAAAGGAGCAAAAGTTGACTGCCAGGTTCGCAACTAGTAGTGAAAACAAGAAAAAAAACCCATTTCTATGAACTCCTTCATATTATACGACAAGACAAAACACCACCATCACACATTAACAATAGCAAACACAACCATAAAATCTCTGATCAAGTAACTCTATACTCTATAGCCTACACTCTATAGAGTACACAAAATGCTAAGAGCTTTCAGTGCGAGGATTGGATTACTCAATACAGTTGGATCTGATGCACGGTTGCCATGGTAACGGCATGTGCGAATTGGATCAGTCGGATAGTGTTTGATGGGATCCGGAATGAGAAAGGCTTACAAATGATTTTGTTATATGCTTAACTAGCTTTTGCCAGCGGTTTCGCCCGCATATTAAAACTTTCTCTTGAATCACTCTGTCTATAAAAAACCGCATCAAAATCCGTTGCGCAGTTTTAAAGATCTAAGCATACATAGGGACATACAAAGGGAAGCGACTTTGTTTTATACTATGTAGTGAAGGTAGATTGTAGATTTATATGTAAGAGTTTGTGTGAGTTCCGTATGTATAGAACTTCGTGCGTAAAGAATAACATCATCCCATTTCTTCCCGTGGGTGTCGTAAGAAGCGACTAAGGGACATACTAGAGAATGGGCAGCAACGTTCTCTATGCATTTTACACCATACTGCGATCGCCAACCCGCCTGCCAAGCGTAGCGATTATGGCAAACCCCCCATCTGTTGGGGGCGGCCTGTGGACATCTTTCGATGCGATGGTTTAGTAACATCCTTCAAAATGTTTCAGATTCTGATGTAGTCTATTACGCAAATAAGGCCCGCGTTTTTGCTGTGTTATAATTATAAACTACAAGGGATGCTTAGCAGCTGTAACCTTGTTTTTCTTTGATTCTTCTTACTTTGGACCAAATTTTAAATTATTTCCAGCTTCAAGTGAAAAGAGACGTTCCGGCATGTCAAATATATCAGACCCATTTCCGACAGATTTACATAAAAAATCTGTAGAGATGTCCGAAAACTGTTTCTTGACAAATTTATTGACAACACTCCCGAAAAAACTCCATCACTTCTAACTTCTCTGTTATAAGTTCGAAAATCGAATAACCCTAACGAGTTTCAAATGCAAAATGTTATGTGTATAAGTAGCCTATTCATCTATTGTGTCCACAGATATAAATCCGCCTTGCCTTGTATTTGCTGGAATAGCGACATGAATGGAGAGGACATCTGCCTATTCAAGTAGAATTTACTACTAATTCCTTGTGTTATTTTTTCTTTGAGTGGACACACGCTGCGCTCATTATTTGGGCATTCTTTTGAGCACGTTTTGGACCGCCTACGGTATTAAAATGAAGAGTATTAGAAGAAGTGTGTGTGTGTGATAGGAGTTCAAGGAAGATTTTATGTAATGTTATGGTGATCTAGTAATATGCACTAAGCATGCTTTCAGCAACCGCTAACAAAAATACTAATATAATAAATAGTAGATAGAAAGTTTATATCGAATTTGGATGTTTGGATGTTTGTTACTAAACAACGCAACAACGACAGCACGGATGTAGATGAAATTTGGCACATAGATACTTAAAAACCTGGATTAACACAAAGGGTACTTTTTATCCCGGTAGTACAGACGCTAGCACATCAAGGTACCCGAAACGAAACTGTCAAATTTTCCCAATCAATCTTGAACCTAATGATTTAGCGATAAAGTTGAAAATCCATTAAAGAAATTTGATAGATTGTAGTAGCTCGATGTGCTGGCGTCTGTACATTCCAGTGGGTTAATTTTCGATCTCGACGGGGCCGAAGTTGCTGGCAAAATTTAGTTTACAATAAAATTAATGAATTGAATGCAAGAGTAATTCGTTAATTGCCCTACAATTAAAAAACAATTCTGTTGGTTTTGATTGCATTTTAGTTTCAGCTATACTCCATTTGTTTAGGTAGTTAACTAAATGTAAACAATCTTAACATGTCTTTTATCTAAAAAACTGTCTAAAAATTGAATCTAAAAATATTTACAATTAGGTATTTACTTAAACCGATGTTAGGTAAGTAACTTAATTTAAATAATATTTGTTGGTCTTTTATACGATTAAAGGTTCGTACAGACAGGCGCGACATGTCGCGCGACCTGTCGCGGAGGCGATTCTGCGATATATCGCGACGCAACACCTTTCACACTGGCGCGACAACTCGTGCGCGAATCGCGCGCGACTCGCGCGCGACGTCCTTGTAGCGGCGCGACGAGCAGCGCGGCAGCTTTTAGTACATTTTGTATGGTGTCGCGGCGAATTCGCGGCCGCGACGCCACAGTCGCGGCTGCGAAACGACGCCACACAAAATGTACCTTATGTTGTCGCGCTGCTCGACGCGGAGCGACCGTGTCGCGGCGCGACAGGTCGCCCCTGTGTGAAGTGTCGCGCGCGTTTTCATAGAAATTGTTCTACGGATATAAATCGGTGATTCGCGCGCGACCGTCGCGTCGCGCTAGTCTGAACGAGCCTTTATTTTATATAAAAAGACATATCAAGATTGTTTACCTTTAGTTAACTACCTAAACAAATGGAGTATAGTCTGCAGTCTGTTCAGAAACTCTTTCGATGTGAGAGACACAGAGACATATCTCTTATTCTACATCTTTTATAATATTAGAATTAAACCAGTGCACATTAAATGACATTGTTTTTAATCGGTTAAGTATTTCTTATGGAGAAATTATCCAGATTAAATTATTTACCAGTCTGCGGGGCGAAGACGCCCTCTGTCATAGGCTCGAGTCACTAATTTTATCACGATTTTTGCTCGCAAACTGTGATAAAAACTATATATCGCGGCTGTAATACAGAATTATAATCATCAAAATCACCAATAAAACCCTCCATGTTCATAAAGGCGTAGGAACAAAAAAAAAACAGAAAACGTCATTACTACAGCTTTATGAACTTAGAGCGTTGTATTGATGATTTTGATGATTATAATTCTGTAACTACATATGTCTTACAGCCGCGAATAATATTTTAATCAACATACAACCTAGCACTGGCCTGCAAATTGCAAAAAACGTAAGAAAATTTGAATTTCGCAGGCTGGTTGGAGCATTCACCTTAATATACACATCACGCCTATTTTTCCCGAAAAGTTAGGCAGAGCACCAACATTTTGCCAGTTATGTTTAAGTCCCACGTAATAGCGGGTGAGCCTATTGCCATCAACCGGGCACTAATCTAGACTCCGGGCTGCTACTGAGAAAATCCAGGTGGAAAACCCAATTCAAGGTTTCCGACCGGGATTCTCACCCAGGACCTCATGCACAACAGTAGCGCTTGCAACTACTAGACCAACGAAATCGTCACAGATGAAATGAGATAAATTCGTTTGCTATAAATTCCAATGTTAATTTACTAAACCTATGGCGCCAACAGTACAAAAGGTATCCAAACAGTTTGTACGTGGGAGTGTTTAACAAAGATCAAAGAGATCCTAAGGGGAGGAATGTTCAATGATAATATTATTATATCATTCTAAGTGTTTGTAATTCCTAAGAGCAGAGATGTGTGTTCTGTGTTCTTTGCTATTAATTAGCTGTTAAGAATATAGAAAATTATTCTATGTTTATTTATACATTGTATTATTTATATGTAGAGATCATAGTTATATCATCGTCATGATGATAGCTCCACAGCAGCTGGGAATTTAGATTTGTGCCCCATTGATATTGTTAAGAAATCAGTTGTTCTGATATTAATTGTAAGAACATATGCCGCCTGTGATACAGATTTATCCTAGTACAGGCCTCATACTTTGTAGCGCCTATATCATTTCTAAGATTTATACTGTACTTTACCAATTAAAATTTTTGAATTATTATTTCGCACCCCTAGATCTAAAGGGAACTAACTCAAAATTCTTAATTTATGAATTATGCACACCTTCGAGTCTGTCATTTCAATACCTATCAACCAATAAACCAGATTCAAAACTATTTCCAATATTCGACTCCAAATATTGGAAATAGTTTTGAATCTGGTTTATTGGTCGATAGGTATTGAAATGACAGACTCAAAGGTGTGCATAACTGAAAAATTAAGAATTTTGAGTTAGTTCCCTTTAGATCTAGGGGTGCGATTTATTTATTTATTATTTTTTTACCTTACTTATACTGGAATATTATGTAGGTAAGTAATCGTTTATTTTTATGACGAATGGATTTTTTTTGTAGTGAAATACGAATGTATTCAATTTTGGCTAGTGGCAAAATGCCAAAAGGCGGAGTCAGAGTAAAAAATAATAATACAGTATTCTTCCTACTTCCTATTTTATGGAACTTTAAAAGAATAACTGGAAAAATGTGAGAGCATTGTACGATAAAGAGTACACCTTTGGATATTACAGGCGTGGAAAATGTCATTCTTGTATATCTGATTATTCTAACACGCAGCACCAAGGTCTGCAATCACAATCTTTTTTACAAAATGCAACAAAGCGAACCAATCATTGCATTTCTGGACATTCGACTGTTATGAAGAGATCCGCAGGAGAATCAAGGTTACCGGCATAGCCGGAAGAATTGCAAACTTGGTAGGATAAGAATTGCCAAAAGTGGCACTAAGTAGGACACATCATCGCTCGCAGAACAGATGGCCGATGGGGCCGCATCTTTCTTTTTGTTTGGGTGGGAAATCATCAAACGACGTCTCCCCCTCTGGGTGGAGCGGAGAGTTGGCGTGTCAGACTTTTACTGACTAAAACCCACCCGTGTTCCTTCAGTTGCTTATACCCCAGGGCCTCGACTCTTTCGAACAAAACTGCGAGCCTGGTAGGTATCGATCCTAGCGGACCCCGTTAATTACTGCTGCTTGCTGCTACTTACTGGCGCATACCTGAGACGTAGAGTTGGAAGAAATTCCCATTTCTTCCTGTGGGTGTCGTAAAAGGCGACTAAGGGACTTACTAGAGAATGGGCAGCAGCGTTCTCTTTGCATTTTACCACCATACTGCGATCGCCAACCCGCCTGCCAAGCGTGGCGATTATGGCAAAGCCCCCCAAATTGGGGGAGGCCTAAGTCCAGCAGTGGACGTCTTACGGCTGAAATGATTATGATGATGATGAGAGTTGGAAGGCCTACCACAAGATGTACCATTGACCTTGTGAAGGCTGTAGGAATCCGCTGTATTCGGGAAGTACAGAAACGGTCGAACTGACAGAGCTTGGAGGAGGTCCATGTCCAGCGTTGGTCGTCTTTTGGCATAATGATGATGATCACAAAAACTGTCATGGCCGCCAAAACCGCTGACATTTTCTTCTTGTTTCCCCAACTTAGCCTTAATCTCTCAAAGTACATACAAATACATAAAAAAACAATAGATTTTCTAACCTTTACAGCACAATGGTGCGTGACTGTACCGGCCTTGTGTCCACTAGAACATTTCTGTTTCAATGACACAGAGTAGATAAATGATGATTAAAACGGCAGTATGTCAGTCAATTGTGTTAAGAATTTAGTTCATTGCAGTCTCATTGGACACTGATTTGGAAATGATGTGGTTCATGTTAGTTATCTTAATTGATAACGAAGTTACGTGTGTGTCGATTATTGAACTTGGGTGCTTATATTATTTGTATCGGTGAAATGTTCAGTATTACAGACCGTCACACTGAATAGATTTCTCTTGATCTATAAGCAGAGTTTCGTTTAGAAGTGACAACAAACACACTTCTGAACTAAGTATGTGTTCTATTTGTACTTATAGGTATCATAAATCACGCATTGCCATTATAAAGTCAGAATTGATAACTTCATTCTTGGAACTTATTAAAGTTTAGTTGCGATCAACTGCGGCGTCCTTACTTTGTATGAGCAACTTTATACGTGATTACTTACTTTATCATCAATAATCATCGAGATATATAAACATTACACACAACATACACTCACACCCACTCACTCCATCACATCCACACACTCACATCCACACACTTGTTTCCACTCATACACTCACCCAGCATTTTTGTTATTTTCTTAAATCTATTATTGTTAATTTTTAGGGTTCCGGACCTCAAAAGGAAAAAGCGGAACCCTTATAGGATCACTTTGTTGTCCGTCCGTCCGTCCGTCTGTCAAGACCCTTATTCTCAGGAACGCGTGGAGGTATCAAGCTGAAATTTATATGAAATACTCAAGTCTACTGTCCCTTGAAGCTGTGAAAAAATCAAACTTTTAAGCTAACGTAATCAAAAGATATAGCCGTTTATGCCGCAAATATCCGCAAATTTTCGAAACTCGCAAGAGAATCAAAACCTATAGGGTACTTCCAGTCGACCTAGAATTTTGAAATTTGGTACGAGGCAACGTCTTATAGCACAGATATAGGAAAGATTGCGAAAACCGTAAATTTTTAGTTACATCATATAATAAAAATATTTTTATTAATTTTAAACTTACTACCCCTTTCCTCATGAACGCGTAGAGATATTAAACACTACAGGTTTGTACGGAACCCTCGGTGCGCGAGTCCGACTCGCACTTGGCCGGTTTTTTTTTCTTTTTCTCAATTATTTTGTAACTGTATAATTAAGGAATCCAGCCTTCAAAACGTTAACAAATTTTTGTGTTTTAATGTAACGGAACGAAGTAACTAGATCCCACGACACAGGGAATCCTAGTGTGGGATCTAGAGAACTACTGTAAATAACTATTAAGACAATAAATACTATTACTTACTTATTACTTACTAAATCATCATCTGCCTAACCTTTTCTCAACTATGCTGGGGTCGGTTTCCAGTCCAACCGAATGCAGTTGCATACCAGTATTTTATTTGGAGCGACTGCTTATCTGACCTCCACAACATGGGTAACTGACGACCAGTGTCAGACTTTTGGGCTTCTGACGACCCGTAACGACTGTCAAAGGTCCACATATGACAGCCGGGACCAACGGCTTAACGTGCTTTCCGAGGTAAGTAAAGACCCATCCACGAACCAAACGCGGCAAGCGTAGCTTAACCTGATGGATCGATCCTATTAATATTATAAATGCGAAAGTTTGTATGTATGGATGTATGGATGTATGGATGTGTGGATGTTTGTTCCTCTTCCACGCAAAAACTACTGACCCGATTTGGATGAAATTTGGCACACAGATAGTTTATAACCTGGATTAACACATAGGGTACTTTTTATCCCGGTAGTAAGTTCCTGCGGGATATTTTCCGACCTCCCCGCGGGCGAAGCCGCTGGCAAAAGCCAGTCCTACTAATATTATAAACGCGAAAGTTTGTATGTATGGATGTCTGGATGTATGGATGTGTAGATGTTTGTTCATCTTTCACGCAAAAACTACTGACCCGATTTAGATGAAATTTGGCACATAGATAGTTTATAACCTGGAATAACACATAGGGTACTTTTTATCCCGGTAGTAAGTTCCTGCGGGATATTTTCCGACCACCCCTCGGGCGAAGCCGCTGGCAAAAGCTAGTATATCATAATTACTAAACATCTGTTGCCGCTATTTGACAACTCGACTATTTGTAGAAGATTTTTAGTAATTGAGAGATATTTCATTCATATTCTTATTTTAATTATAGGTAAAGTTGCTCATATAATGTAAAGATGCCATACGTAACGGTAACTAATCCATTTCCTAGTTCAATTATTCAAACCAGTTTTATAATAACTCGTATAATTTAATCGTCCTTCTGCAAACATCACTTACGCCTCTGCTCATCCCGTAATTACAGTGACGTCACACGTCGGGTGCGCAGGCGCCGCGCGGTTGACTCTTAAATTAAGTTGCTTCAATAACATTAGTGTTGACTAACATGTTGTGTTATGGTTGACCACTTCAGGTTTTTCAGGAAGATTCCTTTACTGAACGCTTTTTCGAATCCACTGATGATTGCTCATGAGGAGCCCCAGTACAGTCAGCTTAATATGAAAGGTTGTAATATCTATAAAAGGATTTCACGTGACCATCGAGACTGAAGATGTGATGGACAATTCTGAAACCTTGGACTAGGTTGAAACAGAGTTCAGCCGGAGATCGCGGAAGACGCATTAGTTCCCGTGGTCCCCGACATAGGTGTGGGACGGAACACCAGGGTGGTTTTAGTCAGTAAGAGTCTGACAGAACCCGCCCACCCCAGGGCGGAGGACATCAAAGAGGATATCCACCTCGAGATAAAAAAAAGGTTGAAACAGAGTTACATAATTAAGGCACGAACGACGAGCGTGTAACAATGGATCGAAGACTAGTCTTCTATAGTATAGATATAAAAGACCAAACTTCACTTAGAAGACGTTGGTAGCGCCTACGGTCTGTTATGACTACATTTTACAGAAATGTTTCAATACCCATTGTTAGCGAATATGTTTTAAAATAGACTTAGCGACTGTTGACAGCTCGGAACACGTAGAAAATATACATAAGTGTTGCTTTGAACTCACAGTAGTGGTCGCTTCGGGTTCATCATCATCATCATCATTATCTCAACCCGGAATCACCCCCTGCTGGGTATAGGCCCCCTTTTTCCGCCATACATCTCGGTTCCGTGCGTCTCTCATCCACGCGTTTTCAGCGACCCTGACGATATCGTCAACTTGACGGTCTTGGTTTCTTTGGCCTAATCTTGGCCAACATTCGGTCTCTGCATTACTCCATCGGCTATCTCCTCGTCTAACTAGATGTACTGCTAACCCCCACTTAAGGCGAAATGCCCTGTCCCCGACGCCTAAGACTTTTATCCGACGACGCTTTGGGTTAAAGACCAGTAATTAGTCTAAGGAACATTCATCATTTCAGCCGAAAGACGTCCACTGCTGGACATAGGCCTCCCCCAAAGGAACATTAAACACTATAATTCAATAGAGGGCAGCACTTGGTCCAACGTCCATACAAAAGTGGTTAATTTCCTTTAACAATGATTGATGCAGTATTTTGCGAGACTTGGTAGGAGATACAGACGGAAACCAAAACATAGAAAAACTCCATTATATTTACATTATATCAAAGGCAATGCTTACAAGAGCAACTTTTGTCGTAGGTAACGAATTTAACATTTATCAAATTGTGACATTTGATTTGTTGTGATTGTCATTGCTTGGCAACAATAAATCCATATATTTTCAAGACTTCTAGGAAGTTTTATTTTATAAATCCATTACCATCACGCCGGGGCTACTACGCAGTATAATTTTGTACGTAAATTGAATAACATAATAGTTTTCCACAACGGCCATACTTGAAACAATTATATTTAAAAGCCTTGTTAAAAACATTTCGAGGTTTTTACCAGTTATCCTTGACACGACATGTTCCGTCTCGTGTTCATGCTAATTTCTATTTTCTTGTTTAAAAATAAAAGTGTTGTTTAAACGAGCAGAATATAGTGTGTCGCTTTTAAATATTACAAGGTTAGGAAATATGAAACAGTATGTAATCAATGTCAAAATGTAATGTATCACCTATAATATGTCAATGGTATCACCTATGTTGAGCAGATTATGGCAATACCAGAAATGATTTTCGTCAAAGACTCATGAATTATATTTATCTTTACAGAGTATAAA
Organism: Aporophyla nigra; assembly: GCA_947507805.1. NCBI lineage: Eukaryota > Metazoa > Arthropoda > Insecta > Lepidoptera > Noctuidae > Aporophyla > Aporophyla nigra. Next base: position 3,341,883 of record OX382296.1, on the reverse strand, counting down.
ACAAAGTCGCTTTTCGCGTCTGTACGCTTAGATCTTATAAACTACGCAACAATAATTAATGCAGTTTTTAGGGTTCCGTAGCCAAATGGCTAAAAACGGAACCCTTATAGATTCGTCATGTCTGTCTGTCTGTTCGTCCGTTTGTCACAGCCACTTTTTTCCGAAACTATAAGAGCTATGCTGTTGAAACTTGGTAAGTAGATGTATTCTGTGAACCGCATTAAGATTTTCACACAAAAATAGAAAAAAAAAAATTTGGGATTGCCCACTACTACTACTACTTAGAACTGAAACTCAAAAATGTTTTTTTCATCAAATCCATACGTGTGGGATATCTATGGATAGGTCTTCAAAAATGATATTGAGGTTTCTAATATCATTTTTTTCTAAACTGAATAGTTTGCGCGAGAGACACTTTCAAAGTGGTAAAATGTGTGTGTCCGGGGGGGTGCACACACATTTTACCACTTTGGAACTTCTAAAATAAGAGAATGATAAAACTAAAAAAATATATGATGTACATTACTATGTAAACTTCCACCGAAAATTGGTTTGAACGAGATCTAGTAAGTAGTAATAGTTTTTTTTTTAATACGTCATAAATCGTAAACCGCAATTTACCTTTCATTCAAACAACTCTAATATAAAGAAAAACATTTGATTTCATAAACATAAACCTTATGCGTAAGCCGTGAATACCTACAGGTTTGTACGGAACCCTCGGTGCGCGAGTTCGACTCGCACTTGGTCGGGTTTTATGAATAGATAGAGTAATTCAAGAAGAAGCATTATAAATAAATATAAACAAATCAACTTAGCAGCAAAACCGACAACCCTATTTTACAGTACCATAACAAACTTACAACTACACTCAAATCACGAGAATCTAAACTTTATTTCTTACACAACAAGGAATAAAATGCAGTATTTCGAAAAGTGCCTAAGTTAGTTCTAAAAATAGCTAGTATATGGACTAATGAGCGCAATTTTGCGTTAAATTGCTCTGTGATGTGGCTTTAAAAGGAACTGTCACCGTTAGCAATGTTGTATGTTAAAAATAAACTTGTATGTTGCACCGTACTAAGTTGTATGATTAAGAAATACTGTACTTCATATTTGTATGATGATGTATTCCATAGAATGTTATGGGAATTGTATGTGGTAAGAAAATTGCAGTATATTTTATGGTGTAGGGTTCATATCATAAGTTCTACGAATTCCTGGCTACGTCGTAGCAAACGCGTTACACAAAATATGTACTTCGAAGATTTTTTGGCGAATTTGATGTTTTTCCTATCGTTAATTTAATTCTTATTTGGTTGTAAAACTATAAAATAATAACACGCCTTGGTTTTGTTCCACATTTTATCATGTATGTTTAAGTCGTCCCATGTAAAAGGGAACGAGCCTAATGAGATCAACAGGGTACAGATCTAGACTCAGGGCAGCTACTGAGAAAAACCTAATAATTACACTACCCGACCAGGGAATAGAACTAAAGACTTTATGTTCAGCAGTAGCGCTTGTGGTCACTAGACCTTCTAGTCACGTCCTTGTGTGTTATTAGTTTATTACAATAACATGAACACACACACACACCCTCACACACACACACACACACACACACACACACACACACGCACGCACGCACGCACGCACGCACGCACGCACGCACGCACACACACACACGCACACACACACGCTTGTGTGTCATTTGATTAAACTAAGCTGAATATTATTTGAGGATTCTGGACAATTTCACAATTTCAGATTATCATCATCTATGTCCAGCAGTGGACGTTTCAAACGTCCAGTGCTGGACATAGGCCTCCCTCAATTTGGGGGTTTTGTCATAATCGCCAAGCTAGGCAGGCGGGTTCGCGATCGCAGTATGGTGGTAAAACGCACAGAGAACGCTGCTGCCCATTCTCTAGTAAGTCCCTTAGTCGCCTTTTACAACACACACGGGAAGAAATAGGATAATGCTATTCTTTACGTGCAGTATTCACATGGACAATTTCAGATACTGTATCACTGTTACAACCGGATAATTTATATGACTAATGGGAAGCAAAGAGTTTATAAATTGCACCAATCACATCCCCTGAATCATCCGGCGCCACATGTCGCCTGACGCTGATTAATCGACGCAAGCTCATCCGATAGTGTTGCAAGTGCTTCTCTGGCTTTATGTTAAATGTTAGGATACAAAGTAGCAATGGTTAAGACATGAGTAAAGTTTAACATACGAATTACGATTGAATTACGATAAAAAAGACACCGTAGTAAGAGAAAAAGTACTACCGATCGGTAGCAATCAATATCGATGTTTATTTTAAAACATTTGAATATTTGTACCTATATTGTATAAAAAATAACAACCGACTTCCTAAAAAAACACTACAAAGTGAAAAAAAAAAACAACCGACTTCCTTAAAAACACTACAAAGTGAAAAATAACTTTAATTTCGGTAGTCGGTGTCTTAGGATCTGTATTTATGGTTTTTTTGCCACCGACTTCCGAAATTAAAGTTATTTTTCACTTTGTAGTGTTTTTAAGGAAGTCGGTTGTTTTTTTTTTGTAAAAAAGTTTTTATTTTTAAATTTTTAGTTGTGGTATTCACCCTGCACTAATTCCAAACAAACAATGCATATTTATGCGATAGCAGAAATCGCGGTTGATTTCCTGTCATTTTTTAAAGAGTTCCGGTGTCTGTCTCCCGAACTCATCATCAGATCTATATGAAAATTATATGGGACCATTTCGGAATAAACCCCTTTCGAACAAAAAAAGAATTTTGCAAATCCATCTATATATGACGGAGTTATGCCCGAACATACATAAAAAAAAAAACCAACCATGGCCAGGCCAAAATGATTAAGGCTGCTTTTTTTTATTAAGCAGACAGTAGAGTGGGTAAGAGCCCACTCTAGTGTCTGCTGAGGAATCAATTCTCGATGTCAACGAGTATGTCTATCTAGGATAAGATATCTTCTAACTCCTGATCGATAAGGAGTTGTACCTTCCATCATCAGCTCAACGGAATATAAGAATACAAGTAACGGTCTAAACGTGCCAAGAATTATCCCCTAACCTTCTAACCTTTCACTGTAAGTTTCTATATGTACTGTTCACCGATGAGGAGTTCCGTGCGGTATCTTCGAAGACTATAATTAGTTCACCACGGATGGATAGATAGAACCAGCAATTATTTTTGATCTTTAGTACAATATCCAAATCACATTACGTGTACTGTTTGTTTTTGAGGAGTTCCTTCGTTTATCTCCCAAAGTATACATCAAATCTTCACAAAATTAATATGGGACCACCTCAGGAGTATACCCTTACGAATAAAAAAAGAATTTTCAAAATCGGTTGACAATTGGCGGAGAAATCGGTGAACATACATAAAAAAAAAAAAAAAAAAAAAAAATACATACAGTCGAACATATAACCTCCTCCTTTTTTTGAAGTCGGTTAAAAATAACTTTAATTTCGAAAGTCGGTGTCTTAGGATCTGTATTTAAGGTTTTTTTTGCCACTGACTTCCGAAATTAAAGTTATTTTTCAATTTGTAGTGTCTTTTTTAGGAAGTCGATTGTTATCTTTTTTTTTTTGGAAAAAGTTTTTATTTTTAACTTTTTAGTTATGGTAGATACCCCGCACTAATCTAATCGCGTTATTCATTCATTTGTCGCGCAAATACTTAATGCAAATTTAAGACTTATATGGTTTTCACATGGATCCCATTGTCCGAATAGAACCAAATTAACCATTTGGGAAGCACCAGCTTTTAAATAAAAAAAAGAATTATCAAAATCGGTTCACCCAGTCAAAAGTTATGAGGTAACAAACATAAAAAACCTCCTCCTTTTTTTGAAGTCGGTTAAAAACTCACGCCTTCTGCCCAATTTGGTAGGCAGAAACTAAAGAACGCCACTTGCTTTTCGATTCCAAAAATAATTATTTAGAAAAAATAGTGATTGGGCTTGCAGACTATCGACACTTTTTTATATCGATATTTTACTAAGAGCTGATTTTTTCAACACCACTTTGAATTTTTGAGTGACATCTCAAAAATGACATCAAAACAGCTGACAGTTTTTGTATGGAAGGACAATAAAAGAAATGTCAGATGTCATTTTTATTCTACAGATAATTTTTGATATCGGAATAATCAGCCCTAAGATGATACCGAAATATATTTATTTCGGTACCTCTAAAATAATAATTAACAATTCAGTAAAACCAAGCAACACAATACAAAGTAAAATGATTTACTTTGAAACGAACACGTTATAATCACGCGAGCAGTTAATTTGAACGATGACTAACCAGACCGCTCCTGTGGACTAGGCTAGATTTATTGATAGTACTATACTGTATGTAGTCAGGCGAAACGGGGAGGTCTGGTTCTATGTTACTGTGTGGGATTTTCAGGCATTTGTGTAGTAGAAATGGTATTTTATGTAAAAGTAACGGTTCTCTACACGTTTAGTTTCTTCTACAGTGCATTTGGAAGTTCTTTTGAGTGTCACAGTTTTTTTTTTTAATTTTAAATTCCTATCCACCTCGTCCGTTACTGCCCTCTACCAGCGATGCCCTAAGCCGAGGTCCGTACTCCACACAGGGTGCTCTTAGCGAGTAGTCGCTCTAGTTTTAAGTTTTTGAGCCCTGGCTTAAGCAGGCGACAACCTCATAGGTTGACCAGCAAGATGTCTTTCCAAAAAGAAAAAAATCATCACAATTTTTGTGACATTTTGCTGTATCCGTAGTTTGTCAGGAGCCCGGAAGACTGAAGACAATTTTATCACAGCTCTCTGTGAGGTAGGTCATCTCCTAAGTTTCAGGGCTTATTGTAAATCTTATACTTAGAATTGTTTCTTCAGTTTTTAACGTTGTTCTCACATTTAAAAGCACCAAGAATATTGTATCCAATATCTATATGAAATAAAATGGTGTCCTCAGAGTTTCTTCCCCTTCCTTCTCCCTAGAGATCTACGCTTTGGAAAGGGACAACTACCTTTAACTTTCCGACTAAGTGATTGTCTTTATGACAGTTCAAAAGTGATTGTAAATGGTTTAATTGAAATAAATATTCTGATCCCCAAGATACAGACTAACGTCTAGTTTGGGAATCACCGTTCATATTGCAATGTATGATGTACTTGAATATTATTAATAAATATTAAGGCATATTATTATTTCGGCAGGCCTGTTGGTCTAGTGGTTAGCGACCCTGACTGCTATGCCAGAGGTCGTGGGTTCGATTCCCACCCAGGACAAATGTTTGTGTGATGAGCACGATCATTTGTTCTGAGTCTGGGTGTAATTTATCTATAATATGTATGTATTTAGAAATATATAAGTATGTTTATCAGTTGTCTAGTACCCATAACACAAGCTCTGCTTAGCTTGGGACTAGATGGCGTTGTGTGATAGTTGTGGAATATTATTATTATTAAATTATTTGAGTTTGTGTTTAAAGATGTTATTCGATCATAAATCGGAAGCTTTACGTTAAAAATAATAAAGGTTTTTATTATTAGATGAACACAAGTATGACTATATTCTTCTTATGGTCCGCTAAGTAACTCAACTTTTTCTTTAACACTAAAAAACCAGTAACGTGGAAAAGTATTTTTTGTTTAATATCTTTCATTTCTTAATGTCGTGTTTTATAGTTTCCAATCATCATAAAAACCATTTACGGTACATCGGAATGGTACTCGTTTTGTAAAAGATGTATTCAATGATAGAAAAAAGTGGTTGGGTAAAAAGAGTATTATGTTTTGCGTAATGCTCAGCGAAGCGTGAAATGAGCTGATGTCGCGAGAAAGTCGTTCGTTAATTTTGTAGTAAACACAGCTAGGCCTTAACGTATATGGAGCTTGCAGATTGTCGTTTGTTTCTACAGGTTCCTACTAAGGGACTTGATCAAAGTCAGATATTTTTTTATTTGTGGAATATAATTGTGGTTTGACAGTTCAGTTAGGATAAGACTTATTCTAGGTATCCTTAACAGAAATAAATCATTTATCATTAAACTATTATAAAACGAATCGATTTCAGACGTCATTAATGGGAAAATAAAATATAATTTCTACCTGATTATATAAGCTTCAGATTCTGATGAAATAGACTTCAATTTTAGAAAGGTCAAAAAACTATTTCTGCTCAACTGTATAACGAACGAAAATTTATTTAAAAACGACACGTTACTAACTTCTAATAAAAAAATCTTCACGCTCTATTTTATCGATACCAAACCACTCTAAAAAGACAAACCCACCCTTAACACTAGAAGGCAAACTTTGCAACAGACGCAACGCAAGTGTGCTCAAAATAATTAAATTAAATCTTCAATGTAGTCCGTTTCTCCGTGCATTGTTCTTCCAGCATCTGCTCCAGTTTACCTGGAGAACATCTGCCCACAAATAATGTGGCATTGAGCCCTTCGCGAATAGATTAAGGAAGCTTTGTGTGAACGCAAACCCTAATCTTGAGTAGTGGTGGGAAATGCATGTGTAAATATCGATCGTTTTGGCGTAAATATTATGATGTGAAAAAATGCGAGGTATAAATTAATTTACATACCTACTGAAACATAATTATGATTAAGTTGAATGACTAATATTTTTACACTATTTCAGTGCCAATAAGTAATCTATACTATCTATACTAATATTATAAAGCTGAAGAATTTGTTTGTTTGTCTGGTTGAACGCGCTAATCTCAGGAACTACTGGTCCGAATTGAAATTTTTTTTTGTGTGAAGTAGTCTATTTATTGAGGTAGGCTATATAACATCACGCTACAATCAAAAGGAGCAGAGTAGCAACGAGAAATGTACGAAAACTGACAGGCAATTCGATGCTAAGAGAAGGATGAAGCAAAAATTTGACGCGAACGAAGTCGCGGTCAGAAGCTAGTTATTATAATAAAATGTTTTATTGACATAAAAAAGTGTAATATTTACAATTGAATCCTGAAATAGATAGTCCCTGTGTTACAGGTCTTTACTTGTTTTTGGAACATGAACCATTTATGCAATAAAATTAAAATAACGTAAAACGAAGGGATTTTTGTGCACGCATGCTCTAAGTAATTACTATAAGTTGCTTAAAGTAAATAGCCAATAGATAATATTTTATGAATTACGTGTGGATCAAATGATAAAACAATAGACATATATTATTAGTCCCATATCACTATAATACTGTCTAGTGTATACGATAAGGTCGATAAAATATACTATTAATTTATGATTCTTTATGACGACATATTCAAAGTGACTGATGAGTATCGCGGGGTATTGAACTAGACTATCTTTTATCGATAGATAAAATAAGGAAGCAGAGTTGGGTTACAAGATAGGAAGATAACGTTTAGTACATGTTGTTTTGTATTCTCATGGGCTACTTACATTTCGAAACAGTTTTTATGATTTAGCAGATAAAATTGTTTTTTTTTTTTTTGTCATGTTGTAGATAAAATACACAACGGCAGTATCCAAAATATTTAATGAATACACGGCATTGTTTGTCATCGAAAAAAAAAAAACAGCCTGACACAAATAAGAATCTATCGATACGATCTCTACGTATTCTTAAGTTAAATCCCGTCCCTAGAACCACTCCTCACTCTTCCAAACATTTCAAAGCATAATTACATGTTTCCTGATACGTGAATTTCGCGACCATTATTAAACAATTTACCGGCGGTTACCATGGTAACGCCCACAATTTCAAACAGGCCCCTTTCTGCTTACCCTGTACACAAGTAAAAGATCTGTTTGTGTTTATGATGCAAATAACTCTTTTATGACGTTAATTGATTTAGAATTATGACAGATGTCATGTCGATGCGAATGCATGGGAAAGCAAAACGTGAAAGTGGATAGGATAGTATTATTGCCGCTTTCTTTGAATGCTATGTATCTGTATGCTAATTTACTGAAAAGATACTTTGTTCTCTTGAGAACGTTTCCAATGATCAGCTTTATCGATTATTGATAAAAGTTATGATATCGATTTTTGTGATGAATTCGATTCAGTATCGTGTTTTTGAGGTGCAATGACCAATTACTATACTAATAATAAACTATATTAATAAAATAAAAAATCTCCTCCACAAAGCTCTTACAAACTATGAAGATAACAGCATCTGATAAATCCCTTGTGGGAGACTAGCCGTAGGAAAACCTGTCTCAGATTACCGGGCAATTGCGCGTGTATTATGGCGCTGTCCAAATCACCGTCATGGTAAATGCTTACTTTTTGCCACACTGTTTAGTACATATTACCAACCAAAAAATGATAAAACAATCGTAAAAAATAGCTCAACAATATTTTTTACGTCGCATTATTCTCAAAGTTTTGAGCTTAAACTAAAATGGCGTATACTATTATAATATTGTATGTAATGATCCGATAATAAAGTGAATTCAATCAACTAAATCAATACAAAAACAAAAAAAATACTAAGCTGTGAAATTACTTGTATGTATGTTGGTGGTCATTCGATTCAACTAACATCAAACGAATCACTATTTTTAACCTTATTTGTTGCTGTATTGTCATATACCTAAAAAATCGCTTCTTACCGCGCCTTAAATCCAAAAGTAATTATAAAAATATATTTTTATCGTTTATAAGAACACAGTAAAATCAAAAATAAAGGAGGAAAAAAGATCCAATTTCATTAGATCTGCGTACTTATATCGATCGTTACTCCCCATTGGATAACTGGTGACACAGGAAACTGTCTTTTAAACTTCCACCTGGCGGAGGGACTGGACGGACTCATTAATTTGCATATACACTGATGTAAAGAGGGATAACTCAATTCTGAATATTGCTTTCGACCCAAGTAAATTATTAGGCTGAGAAACAGTTTTTAATTTTTTTCTGGATGGTTATTAAATAACTATGTTATTTATTTAAATTGAACTGTTACATATTTTTATCAATGTGAAAATACTGCAAGTATCTAATATGTTGCATGGAATAAAAGGCTTTTTTATTTTATTTTGTAATAACTGTATAAAACATTCAATTACAGCAAAAAAAGAGCGATGAACCGGTCTATTTAGAGCAAATAATAATCTGAGGTAAAAATATAAAAAAATAAATTGAGAATTATTTTTTAGTCACTGAAGCTCAATAATTGGGCTGTCGACCCTATAGCTCTAATATTAGTTTGCATATATGTTGATACAAAATAATATTATAGAATGTAGTTTATGGCCCAGAAATCTGTTAAAGTACACATGGTACAGGTCAAGCTATAATTATCCAGTTTTAGCTGACCTCGCATTGTATAGGCTTTTCGTACACTGAGATGTCAGCTTATACTGGACATGTATAACTTGATCTATGGCCGTGCGTACCTCCTGAATTTACGTCATTGATAACATGAAATCGTGATTTGACGTCATTCATCTATCTGATGATGGACGATACGCCCACTTCAAACTAAATGAATTCGTAGAAAATCAAATAACATTTTTGTTAGAATTCGGTTTTTCGCAATGTTTAGATTCGTCAACTTGCTTTTGCCAGCGGCTTCGCGTATATGTCTGAAATTATTCCACGGGGACAGTACTATTAGGATAAAAGTATCCTATGTGTTAATCCAGTTTATAAACTGTCTGTGTGCCGAATTTAATCCGAATCTGAGCAGCCAATTTTGCGTGAATATGTATGTTTGGATGTTTGTTACTGAGTAACAAACATCCAAACATACATATTTTTAATATTAGTAAAAATGGTCTTAGCAACCATCACAGGACAATTCTTGGTCTTATGATCTTATCCCGTATAGGGTTGGGTTCGGTGCCATGTGTTTTTCTTCCATACTTCTTTATTAGTCGTAATTTTGGCCAAATCATCTTTCACACAGTGAATCCATTGTTTATCAAAACTTTCCTCACGAAATTTTCCTTCGTCCACAATTCATGCCCGGATTGCTTAGTCCCTGACTAAGGGGGCGTCCATTAATTACGTGAGGCATTTTTGAGAATTTTTCGACCCCCCCTCCCCCCTTGGTGAGATATCGTAAGATTTACCTCAACTCCCTCCCACTCCCCTAATCTCACGCGAGATTCTTCAAAACTTCTATTTGGGCTGTAAACGTGTTGGATTAATGAGAATAAAAAAAAATAAAACACAAGAAAATTTTCTTTGAACAAGTATAATTTCTTAACTCAAGAATTTATTCTCTTGACTCAAGAAAATCATTTTCTTCAAAATGGTATTCTTGGTTCAAGATTTTGGCTCTTGAGTCAAGTATGTTTTTTTATCAGTGTCACTATTGTCTCAGATCTGGCCATATTTTATTGTAGAAATAATTTTACACAGTTTTTTGCGAGAAAAATAATTACGTGATATTTGCCAAGACCCCCCGTCCCCGCTAAGTGAGATTTAGAAAGATTTAGTTTGATCCCCTCCCCCCCTAGAACACCTCACGTAATTAATGGACGCCCCCTAAGGAACCAAGCCGCATGCGGTTTCTAACCCCATGGCAACAACCACCGAAACAAAAAATGACAATTACGCCTCCAAAAAAATCAACAACAAGAATAGGGTTGGGCCACCGAAAATAAAAATATCGATAGCGCAATCGAATCGCGATTTACGATTCAGCTCGTGCGGCGCGGCTAAACAATGGCTTCCGTTTCCTGCCCGCCACGTGCGCCCGCGCACCGAAACGACCGAAATTCGTATATGGAATTCATTTAATTGGACGAGATAAATATCGAATTATGGAAATGTGAGTAAATAATTTGAGTTATTTATCACCTTTACATTGATTTAGGTAGTGGGTTGGTTACTTTTGTGGTAAAAGTTATTTGAAAAGGTTTATCTAAAATGTCTGTGTTTAAAAAAAGATGTTAAGTTTTGCGAAGTTTTGTTCGCGGAACAATGTCTTTGTTTATTTTCTGTCTGGTAGTAAAATGTGCAAACCGTCTCAAATATAGGAGATAGTCATGGAAAAATTATTGAATACACAAGTTGCGTAACATGAATGCAAATATTATTTTTCAGAACTCGTAAATTACCACAGTTGTTTTATTTTGGGAAGCAAAAATAATATTATCTTGGATGATATTATGCGTTTTGAATACCGTTTGATATTTACGACTTGCTGAGAGCTCGTGCCAAAAGTGCCAATAATTTTTGTTTACAAATAAAAAAATAGATTTAATGGTTACATATAAAACCGCTATTATTAGATTACTGAAATAAATATCGGTGGGTGCGTCAATATAAAATAGTTTCGTAACTTGGTAATTTTATTTTGCATGGAAACCAATATTATAACCTATATTTAATAACCATCAAACAAAACTAAGAGCACTTAAAGCCAAGAAAATTCTTAATCAGGTCCTATTATTTCTAAACAAGCTTCTGCCCGCGACTTCATTTGCGTCAAATTTCTTGGTCCTCGGACCCATCCCGTCGCAATGAATCGCCTGTCCGTGTGAAGTCTTCGTATTTGTGGCTTTTTCTTTTTGCTCAGCTCCTAAGGGTCCTAGCATGATGTTATACAGTTTATAGCCTTCCTCAATAAATGGACTATCCAACACTTAACGTAGTTCCTGAGATTAGCGCGTCCAACACAACAAAAAAACTCTGCAAGCTTCAGTTTTATAATATTAGTATAGATTTCTGTGTAATAGAAGCTCCAAATTCTGCTCACCCCATTAAGAAAGAGTGTGCAACGTAACTAGTTTGCGGATCTAAAGAACAGTGTCGATTGAATAGATTTCCATTCATTTTTTTCCATTCCAACAGACAATGCATGAGAATCGAACTGATTTGTATTGTGATACCGCTTGTTATGCATTCATTACCTCTGTTATTCGTTTTTTAATCATTGTTGCACTTGTTTCTTAGTGATTTCATAGGTGTTGATATGTAAGTGCGTTTTTTACATAAGATTTTCCAATCTCGAACTGTCACACAAGGCATTAAGTATTAATTAAATAAAAATGCGTCATGGCCCTAAAATAACTCAGGCAAACTTTTAAAAAGAAAGACAGTTTAAAATAGTAAAAAACCAAATTAAAAAAACTCTGCTATAATAATTTAAAAAATCCAAAATTAATATCGATAGTTTTAGCAACATCGAGAAATCCATTACGACAGGGTGATACATCTCTATTTGCGTATCAATGAAATCACACCTGACTCTATTACATCCAGCAATATGTGGCTGAAGTACATACATATCGTTATGTAAAACTCCATATTCAAAGGGACTGTAATCTGTATCTATAGTATAGTTACGTATCTATATGTTAATATCGCTCGATATTCCGCTTCATTTGTCGGTTGCATCTGAGTTAGGGTTGGCACGCAATCTATTTATATTAAGCTAAAGCTGGGATTAATAAGAGCAGGGAGGTTAATAAGGTTTTATTAAAAAATGCGAAGATAAATATGTGGTTATGCATTTGGGGTAGGGACGGTGTTTAAGAGAAATTTATAATATTTTAAGGCACCACAAATTGCACTTAACGTTATACTTATACTAACGAATATTATAAATGCGAAAGTTAGTTTGTTTGTTACATTTTCACGCTAAAACAGCTACATGGATTTCGATGAAATCTCGCTCGCATATACACCATGACGTGATCCTGACCGGAGGCAAAGTCGCGGGCAACAGCTAGCGTAACTATATCGCAGAAGTCTTTAATTGCTCGCTTGGTTCACAATTATATTAGATCATACAGATAATGTGTAAGCTATACAGATATACCGTGGCCTTGGCATATGGGAAACTGAAGGAACACGGGTGGGTTTTAGTCAGTAAAAGACTGTCACGCCCTTCAGCTCCACCCTAAAGCGGGAGACGTCACTTGATGATTTCCCACCCGTAAAATAACAAAGCTTAACAGATCTCGCCTAACAACTGGCTTTGGGTCTCATTAGCATCAAACTATTTTCACGTCAAAAGCAAGGCTTTTTTTTTTGAGAAATCATCAAATGACCTCTCTCGCACTAGGGTGTAAGGTTGCATTTTCATCTTTCTGTTCTCTATTACATACAGTTAATCAACAAAAATCAAGAGGACCTCTAAAAGGAGGCATTTGCTTGTAAAAATTGCAAACCCTCAAAGAACACGATGCCAAGAAACGGATTTCCATCTCCCTTTTCTTATCCTTGTTACTTTTCTAGGGTAGATTAATTGCATCCTATCACTTATGCAATGTAAGGTAAACTAAACGCATTGGCAAGTACTTATCACGATAATCTACAGATGTGAGAATGTTCTGCAACATATCGTAGGTGTCACCCCTGATTTCCTGTACTTTCAGTATCCGCCGTGCGTTTATTTGCTTTCATATCGACTGGACGGCTTGCGTAACGTCAACGCACTAAAACGCGTCAATTTGCAATGCTGTTGCAGTTCTGTTCGTGTAATAATATGCGGTTATAGGGCATGGTCTCAGTTGTTGGAGATAAAGTTTTCAAACAACGTTGTTTGAAAATTGAAAGGAACATTTGAAGCATGTTCTTCCTTGAGCTCTATGGGTTGAAGCGCAGCCGCTTCTACCAGTATCTTGTGACAGCGTGACGGTTGACACAGGAGATGATGATGATGATGATGATGAAAAAATAGTAATTCTTTAGCTTCACCAAACACGGACAATTCTAGGCAATTCAATCTCCTAAAAGCAGACTCCCCTCATATAATTTAAGAACCTCAACTTCCCAACACATAAAACTCTTTAACCGAACCACGAGAGTAAAACTCTCTAAAGACTAAACACGTCTTGACGACCTCACAGCAGAAAGTTATGACTTACGACCAATTTCCTAGCTTCAGAAACTTAACGAGTTTCTATTGTAGTTATAAAAAGGGACGGTGCAACTGGGTCGCCTGTCATGGCGACGGCGACGCCGACCTCTGTGCTTCGCAAATGGCTTTTCCGATTGCACTATGCGCCGCTAGTGCTGGTAAATGTGTCGAGGATAGTATTCCCGTTACGGTTTTGTATTAAATTCTAATGTTACGGCTTATTGTTATGCTTATTGTTTTGTTTTGCTGCTTCAAATATACGTTCTATTTAAGCAATGGTAGTTAATTATTTACGTAACGAATGAGGAACTAAAGGAAATCCATTTACTCAAATTGACGTGTTTAAATAGCGATTCGAAATCATTTCTGTGAAAGTGATAAGTAGGTATTTCTGTGACTACCTATTGCCAATCAGAATGATCGTAAGTTCACTTACAAGCAGAAGCAGGAGAATTAAGTGTGATTTTTTGTTCCTTTTAGTACACGACACATCCCTAGTTCATCCCTATGTATAGATGTCTATGTACGTTTCAATCTCGATATTTCCATTATCGTTGTGCAGCACTATTTGCGACCTATTTTCTCTTCACTTTGGTTTTAAAGTTTTCGAAATTGGAACGGCACTATTCCGTTAGGTTGCTTTGCTGGATTGCTTCTTTTTTCAAAGTTCATGCTCGGATAGTTTTTATTTTTAAACGTTTTCATTGGTCTACCGTTAACGTTCGATTTTTAAGATGACAGATTTGAGAATTTGTAACGGTTACTTCAAATTATTTATTCTTTCTTTACTTCAATCCGATTGCAATTATTTTTAACCAATAAAACGCGCGTTAAATGTAAAAGCTATTTTATAAGTAATTGGATAGTTTGTCTACTAATTTAGAAGATTTTGCTGGATTTCGAAATGGAAACGCATCCATTGAAAGTAATTTGATTTAATTCAACAATCGAATTGATTTCAGAAATAAAATCTAATTAATGTAATGACATCATGTTGGTATTCATTTAAATTGTAAACAAGCTAAGTTGAAAATAAAATACCACAATTTTGAAAAGTTCATAAATAGTCATCACATGAATTTACATTATTTTTGTTTTTATAACTCGATGTCCTATCACGAAGTCATGTTGTTTTACAAGTTTAATAAAAAGCCTATAATTTTAACTTTCTGTTATATGTTATGTCGATAAACGGTCTTTGAAAGAAAATATAGCTATAGAAATGTTGACTACCGAGAAGACAACCAATCACTCAGATTCAGCCCCTTACTGCTCTCTTGTAAGCCGACGTCTGTACCCCACGGGGGATGCCCTTAGTATGTAGTCGCTTCATTTTAAGTTTTTAAGCCCTGGCTGCAGGCTTTAATTTATTGAAGCAGCTACAGGCAAGTCCGGTTGAGCATCCAACCTACCTGCTAGATGTCATTGGTACAAAAAAATGGCGACTAATAAAGTTTGGAAAAAAATACATAAAAGATAAGGGCAAGACGATGACTATAGTTCTGTATTGTTTACAAACAACACAAAACACTAAACTACTACACTTAAAATAATACTTTAGGTCATCGATATAGTATATCAATGCTTTAGGTACAATAATAATAAAGGATCACGTTTCGAACACTGCACCTTAAAATGACAATGCAAACTGAGGTCAAAATCAATGTCGTATTTGAGTCACATCACTAGTTCGTACACTCGATATGACGAATATTGTAGATTTTATCGATTACATCAGTGCGATTAAGTTGCGCCGACGCCGGCCGCCGCGCCGGTTTGTTTATGTACATGTTTATGTTTATTTTTTGCGTTATACACTGGTAAAGTGGTATTTGCAACTTTGTTTGTTTTATGACGACTTAAAATCCACTTGAAATACGTAAGTTTTTTTATTATTCTATTTTGTTTTACCTACTGCGGAAAACTATTGTACTAAAGATACTGTTTAACTACCTCTAAACAGTATTACAGTATTTTATTTCCTTTGGATTAGTTGAATATACTACTACTTTTGCCAGCGACTTCGCCAGCGTGGAGGTCGACAATTATGCCACGGGAACGTTCTACGGGGTAAAATAACATCAATTAAATTATCATCCAGGTTATAATATACCAGTGTGCCAAATTTTATCCAAATCAGATTAGCACTTTTTGCGTGATTGAGTAACAAACATCCATACTCACAAACTTTCAAATTTATAATATTGGTAGGATTATATCGATAACCCACCTTCCCCGCTGAACGCAAACTAGAGCTGAGATGTAATTATATCGAGTGTCAATATAGTCAACTGTCCGTGACTGATAGTCAGTTGAGAGAAACGGGCTGTTGCATAGGAAAAGGACTATTATGTATATGGAAGTAACGTCGATATTCCTGCTTCGAAACACTTAGGTCTATGAAATATGTATTCAAATGAAAAAGACTAAGATGTTCTTGCTTCACGTTCATATAGTATTAGCATCAGTCATACATAACCATTAGTCACTTACTTTTTCCTAAATGACTAGTTAGATTATTAAATTTGCAATTACCTACTACGGTAAGGAAGGACGCCCTCAGGCTAGGTGGAGCAACGACCTTCGCAGAGTGGCTGGTATAGAGATGTCAGCATTGAATGGGTCCGCTAGGGCCAATGCTAACCAGAGGGGTAATTGCGGAACTTTTTATCGGTAGGAATTGGTTTGATATTCATAGTTAAACAACATTCATTGCGTTATTTATGTTGCTGAGCCGACAATTTATTCGAATAAATGACGCAATGGTTTAGAAATAATCTTCAACCCCATTCAGATTCTGATAAATTGTGCGTTTCGCAATTAGGGTACAGGGTCGTGAGATTTGTTCGAAAGAGTTACCATGGCCCTATCACAGGCAACCGAAGGAACACGGGTGGGTTTTAGTAAGTAAAAGTCTGACACGCCCTCCCGCTCCTCCCAGAACGGGAGACGTCATTTGATGGTTTCCCACCAGTGCAAAAGAAAAAAAAAGGAAAAATGGTGGTAGGTATCAGATGGGAGCTTCTACGCAACACACCTCTTCACTAAGATCCACATATATCAGCCATATTTGATCCGGATATTGATCCCGGGAGTGTCGTGCACATCCCGACTTCACCGCAATATGTTGCAGAACCTTTTCAATAACGTAAGCCCTCGCGCTGACCCCAATAAATTGTTAGGCGCACTCGTCTTGGCAGGAAGAGATCCAAGTGATGAGAGGAAGCGATTGCTCTGAGATAGTGGCTGGATAGAATTCTGAATGTTTTTATTCCATGTTTTGTTTGACGTTTATTTATTTTAACCTCCTGGATGCCAGCGTCATACCTATATTACATAAAGAATTAAAAATATCTATATATATATAAAAAAGAATCCCTATTTCCCTTGGTCACGCCATCACGCGTGAACGGCTGGACCGATTTCACTTTTTTTGTTGTTGTTGTGTTTGTAATTGTCAGAAGAAGGTTCTTATGAAAGAAAAAAATTAAAAAATTGCGCGGAAAATTAGAAAATTTAAGAACACTTATTTAAGACGAAAAGAATAATACCACCCCATTTCTTCCCGTGGGTGTCGTAAAAGGCGACTAAGGGACTTACTAGAGAATGGGCAGCAGCGTTCTCTATGCATTTTACCACCATACTGCGATCGCCAATCCGCCTGCCAAGCGTGGCGATTATGGCAAAGCCCCCCAAATTGGGGGAGGCCTAAGTCCAGCAGTTGACGTCTTACGGCTGAAATGATGATGATGATGATGATTTAAGAATACTTAACAACCATATAATAGGACAATGTAAACTTTTTTAATGTAACATTATGACATTTGACATAGAATTGACAGAAAGCGTGCTCAAATATCATCAAAGAGACAGGAAAACGTCTGTCGGGTCCGCTGGTTTGTTCTAAAATCATCTGTGAATTGTTTTTGGAACTAATCGTTTTATGGTAGTTGTGTAACCTTAGTAAACTAGCAACACTGCACCAAACGTCTTTTGCAGTTTGACAGACACGTCAAAAAACTCCAACTAAATAATAATATCCAACAACTTTTTTTCCGGAATCCAGGAGGTTAAAAACGCTTTTATTAGCTTGGTATGTATCTATGTAACGGAATCTTTGAACGTGTTTTTCACCCCCTTCAAAACGTTGGATTAATTTGAAACTTTGCACAGTTATCTAGGATCGATGACAATACAATAATTTGTGCCATTATCCTGGCCAGAGGGGTAATGGCGGAACTTTTTATCGGTAAACAACATTCATTGCGTTATTTACGTTGCTGAGCCGACAATTTATTCGAACAAATGACGCAATGGTTTAGGAATAATCTTCAATCCCATTCAGATTCTGATAAATTGTGCGTTTCGCAATTAGGATGCAGGATCACCAGAACAGCAAAAAAAATATTGACAAAAAGCATGGCATGCTTTTTGAGGTATTTTTAACTAAAATCAAGCACCCCACGCTTTTTTCCATTCTTTTCTACTTTTTAGTTTGGCTTTCTATAAAAGCGTGTTTTTTTTTAGTTTTTTAACTATTTTTTTTTTAAAGCATAAGGTGCAGGTCTTGTGGATGCAATTTAGCCTGATATATACGGTGCGATGTCATTTGTAGTTTTAATTTTATTGTATGCCTGTATAAAGGACGCTTTACGTACGTGGTCAATGCTCGTCTGCGTGCACTGAGGTCATACAAATGATTAGTCGATGGAGTGCATCGCGTGCGATTGTCAATTATTTTTATCATGTATGTTTGATCAGACATTCAAGCGACCAGTGTTCCCATGAAGTAGCGTTGACCTGAAAGTCCTTGCACAAACCAATTTCCCTTAGTAATTTTGTCATAATAATCATAATCTTTACGTTTGGCAAACGGAATGGTAATCGTATTATGTTGTACGTAACTACTGACAAATGCCTGTTACAAATTATATACCCACCAAGATCAAAACTTATTAACTTCCTGGTATTTCTGAATTTTCAGCCTATATTTGACCAACAGTAGTAAATATTCGTATTACGTATTTTCGTATGGGGAGTTCGTGGCTAAGTAATAACAGCCGCACGGGTCGATCGATCAGGTTAAGCTATGCTTGCCGCAGTCGGTCAAATAGATGGTTGGAAAAAAAAATTGCCCTGTTTACTTTTAAGGATCAAAAACGCGATCTCTTGTATCGTAGATCATGTAAATTGTGATCCCTATTCATTCCCCTCCTGCCTCTCATAACTTGTGTTGATGCAACAGTTTCCCGTGTAAGCCGACGTTAAATGAATTTATTATGAGCTCGGCGCGCGAAACTTTTGTAATTTCGATAGTGTCTGTATGCTGCCTAATAGTCAGGTTTTTATTCTGTTTGTCTTAGTTGGGAGGATGAAGTTTGGACAGAAATAAGGTGGGAGATCAAAAGTCTTATTTATTATTGATTGTTTTTTGGGCCCTTTTGCTGGAGTAAGGTTATAATAAAAACGCAGGCTCATGTACATGCGTATTTCGGTATTTTTCTGATCTAAACCGCTGGTTCTCAGACTTAGTCTTTTGAGTAACTTCCAGAAGTCCAAACTCAAGGTCTGCCAACAAGCAATGGAGCACAGTATGCTAGGCGTTAAGGCCCTCTTGTAGTTGAAGACGTTTCGGCGAACACTGGCCGGTCGTTGCGAGCGCTTGAGCTGTTAGATTTTGTGTATAATTGTTTCGTGGAGACTAAATGATAAGGAAATTATAAAATATTTTCTTAGCATTCCCTAAAAAACAATAAAACCTATCTTTTGGTATAAGTTTTACATGGTTTAATGATGGAATCTCTTCAAGGTACACGTTTTAAATGGCGATTTAGTGTCATCTTTATGATTATTTTTTATCGAGCCAATTGTTTTAATTCACGTTTCTATCTTCACACAGGTTCAATTTTCCTAAATATTTTTTTTTTACGGAAACTAGCCATTTTGCTAGATTTACAGAGGTTTAAAAAAGTTAAAAAGTACTGCAACCTCGCCTTAAGTTTCAAAACTGGCCAAGTGCGAGTCGGACTCGCGCACCGAGGGTTCCGTACAAACCTGCAGGAATTCACGGTTTATGCATAAGGTTTATGTTTATGAAATTAAATGTTTTTTTTTTTAAATTTTATATTTGAGTTGACTGAATGTGGGGGAAATTGTGGTTTACGATTTATGACGTATTAAAAAAAAACTACTTACACTTTCTCGTTCAAACCAATTTTCGGTGGAAGTTTACATGGTAATGTACATCATATATTTTTTTTAGTTTTATCATTCCCTTATTTTAGAAGTTACGGGGGGGGGGGGGGGGACACATTTTACCACTTTGGAAGTGTCTCTCGCGCAAACTATTTAGTTTAGAAAAAAATGATATTAGAAACCTCAATATCATTTTTGAAAACCTATCCATAGATACCCCACACGTATGGGTTTGATGAAAAAAAAATTTTTGAGTTTCAGTTCTATGTATGGGGAACCCCAAATATTATTGTTTTTTTTCTATTTTTGTGTGAAAATCTTAATGCGGTTTACAGAATACATCTACTTACTAAGTTTCAACAGCATAGCTCTTATAGTTTCCGAAAAAAATGGCTGTGACATACTCGGACAGACAGACAGACATGACGAATCTATAAGGGTTCCGTTTTTTGCCATTTGGCAACGGAACCCTAAAAACAATACTGCCCTGAGACAGTGAGGCGGGGTCGCGGCAGACGTTGGAGATGGCGGGACTAGTTAGATAGGTTCCATCAAAACTGGAAAAAACGACGTGTTGGATCGCGAAACATGGAAGAGGAGGCTAGAAAAAAAAGTTACATACTGACGCATGAAGAACCATTGGGCTGGATAAGTCACAGTCTTCTTGCCAGAGTCACAACGCAACTTGCAGCTGCCGACCATTTCAATTCTGGGCTCATGATTTTATGTCTATTTTGTTTTTAATTCTCTTTACCAATCAAGTTATCTTTATATGCACATGTTTCTGTGACAAATAAACCAATTTTTCTTTTTTCTTTTTCTTTTTGAATCAGCTTAACTTTTTTCTGGGATCAATAACTTGTTGTATCAGCTGTAGCTGTTATATTTTGTTTATGTTGTATAATATGTAGAGAGGAAGTGGTAGAGCACATTTCTAAAGCACACATGTCATATATCAGCTAATTGATTTGAGCACTTGCCAGATTCTTTGATATTTACAATCTGTTGTTTTGGCCACAGTTCTAGGTGATACTTTGTTTTCATTGTCTAGTTTTTAGACACACAACAAATATTTATTATAACGTTTTATTAATAGTGGTGGGATTTTATAGTCCACAAAATTTTCAACTCGCTGTGTTGAACCCAGTAATAAGAAACCAACAGAGCATCCCGCATCCCAGCGCGTAGAAAAACACATTGTTTGATTTTCAACTCTCGGCGGTAATCAGTGCTTTTAAGATCCAGTGCACGAAAAAATCCCGTTGCGATATTTATACGTCTCTTGCACTATCTAACACATGTTTTTTTTTGTGAATCGGAAATCATCAAATGACGTCTCCCGCTCTTGGGTGGAGTGGAAGGGTATGTCCGACTTTTACTGACTAAAACCCACCCATGTTCCTTCAGTTGCCCATGTGCCAGGGTCATTGAATCTCTTTCGAACAAATCTCGCGGCGCTGGTAGGGCTATCTAACACATAAGGACCTAATTACTTAATAGGATTCCTTTAGCACCAAACACCGCTACATTAACCCGCCAAAAGCCCTATAGCAATGATCCAGACCATTACCCCAAACTTGAACCGACTCCATAACCATTGTGTGAAATTGGGAGATAATTCCTAGAGGTGGAAGAGGGCAATTTAAATTCAAGGTTGGCGCTAAGGGGGTGCGCCAGTGAGCGAGGAATTGGACTGGATCCAATGGCCTGTTCTGACACTTCTGACCCAATTCCCCCCCTATTAGGTCACTGGCTCCAATGGGCAATTTGCATTTATATTGGATAGCTTTTACCTGCCATGCTGTTCTTGTTTATTGGTTTATAGTTTTAGCATAATATGGCATATTATTATTGTGGGTGGCTTTATGGTTTTGTTTTGTTGTTGCCATTATAAATGTTGGTCTAATTAGTCATTGCAATATATAGTCTTACTGCCATCAATCAATCTGCCTAGCATTATCCCAACCAATTCAGGGTCGGCTTCCAGTCTA
The DNA here is from genome assembly GCA_947507805.1 of Aporophyla nigra. NCBI lineage: Eukaryota > Metazoa > Arthropoda > Insecta > Lepidoptera > Noctuidae > Aporophyla > Aporophyla nigra. The sequence goes on along the minus strand of OX382296.1, from coordinate 3,319,884 downwards.
ACCAGTGTTTTACAGAATAGTCTTATTACAGTCTGTATGTATGTATATTCTCATATTCTTGTTTAACTTTATTTAGTTTTTTGTTATGGAATATATGTATTTTATTTTCTCTTGTACTCTTACACACGCTGTCTACATCTCGTTTCCTTCTCTCCTATCGCAGATGCACTGGAAGAGTTCTTTTTCAAATAAGTATCACCTCTGTACCAATTTTTGTGTTCTTTTTTTTTGTCTGTTTATAAATGTGCGTACACAAATGGAAAAAGAAGTAAATAAATAAACTGACGCCTTCTTCCCATGGGGTGGGCAGAAACCATAGAACGCTACCTGCTTGTCCTTACATATAGAATAATAATAGACCGGGGGCCGGAGGGGGTGTAGGTGTAGTCCTAAATAGTCTTATTGTCATACAGTAAAATAATGTCGCAAATGGATATCTATGGATATCTATGGTCGCAACGCTTGGCAAAAAGATGACAGACTAAACAATTAGTAATGTGTTGCCAAACTACTTATTAATTTCGAACCATGACGTCATTAGTTGTAGCCAGTAGGGTCACCTTGAGAACCCTTCAGTTACTTTGATATCATCATCACCACCATTCTAATGTCTTTATCTCAATTTTTTTGCGGTCGGCGTAAAATGTCATTTCTTTCCAGACTTTTTTTTGGATGGGAAATCATCAAATGACTTCTCCCGCTCTGGGCGGAGAGGGAGTGCGTGTCAGACTTTTACTGACTAAAATCCACCCGTGTTCCTTCAGTTGCCCATGTGTCAGGGTCACGGTATCTCTTTCGAACAATCTCGCGACCCTGGCAGGCATCGGTCCTAGCAGACCCCTTCAGTGCTGCTGACATCTCTTTGAGGCGCGCGTGGAACACTACGCTGTTATAACTTCACTGTTATTCGTCATTTCGGTAGTCACTATCTTTCATGCTTTGACTTTCATTATTATTTTCCATAATCAGCCTAATGTTCCCACTGCTGTAACATATGCATTCTCTCTTTGATAGGGAGTGAGCAGTAATCTACCAAGCGGGCCAGTGCGGGTTGGTAGATGTCTTCGATTGTTTGGTTCCAAGACATGCCGGTTTCCTCACGATGTTTTCGATTGTTTGGTTCCAAGACATACCGGTTTCCTCACGATGTTTTCCTTCATCGTTTTGAGAGCAGTAGTGACACAAAGTAAAGCGTGCTGCTGGGTTCAAACCCACGACCTAACAACTCGAAAGTCAGGGCTGATATCACTGGGGTACTACTGCTCTCCATTATTATTTTTTTATATCCAAACGACGTTTATACAATCTTACTTATCTCGTAATAGGTATCTCTACCTATCAAATGCACCAAAGAGAGCAAATACAAGTTTTAATCAGAGTTGCTTGTATTTGGACGGGTTCCAACAAAGATGCGGGTGTAGGCAAACACTCTTAAAAGTAGCAGGTAGTCTTAGGTAGCTACTGAAATTATGTAAAGGTAACATGTTTCTTCAGAAAATCGGAAAAAACTTTGCCAACCCAATCTCAGAGAGCTTTATGATTTGAAGAAGAAAGAAAGAAAAATAGTTTATTCTACACAAACAAAACGCATAATATGAAATATAAAATAGTTACAAAAAAGAAAAATTCACACGTACAAGGTAGCCAAAAGCCCCGTATTCAAGTTAAAAAAACTGTACAATATTATCGTATGACTCGGTTTCGTAGTTTAAAAATAAGATTTGAAAGATTTCTCTCCATCATTTTGTAGCTCTGGAGGCTCTGGCTTCTTCTGTGATCCTTCCGTACCCCGGAAAGCACGACAAGCTGTCAATCCTGGTTCTTTTACAGTCGTTACGGTCGTCAGAAGCCCGAAAGTCTGACAATCAGTTATCAAGGGTTACCGTATTACCCAGCAGCTGGGTTGTAGAGATCAGTTAGGCGGTCGCTTCTTGTAAAATACTGATATTTAGCTACATGCGATTTGATTGGAACAACATAGGAAATGGGTAAAAGGCTGGGATGATGACTTCTTTGTATTATCACCAGCCGCTTGCCCCAGATGTAGTGCCGTAAGATTTAAATGACAAGCCAGGGCCACCCTGCCAGAATTGTACAGAAATAAGATTTGGCAGACTATCTTTAGCATGTCAAATTGAGATGAAGTGATGGTTTGATGACGTACCAGCTTATAGGCACATGACTATCGTGCGATTGTCAGGGTATTGTAATCTTTAAACTGATATATAATTACTGATATAGTACACAATACATCACAAACATATCACATAATTAGCTTATAATGTTCCCACTGCTGGGACACAGGCCTCCACTCGGTGAGAGGGACTTTCATATTTATAAGAATAGAAGAATAGAACAGAGTCAGCTAGGAGACAGCCCCCGTCTACAACCTATTGACAACCATTCGATACTGTTCCGTATCGAATCGACCATCAATCAATATTATTGTAGGAGTCCTATAAACGCTGTTCACAAAACAAAAAAACAGAAAATTCTAATTTTAAAACATAGGTACAGTCACATAAAAAAAAACTAAAACAATGATAAACTACACAATAATATTATTTAATTCCCACGCATGAGACGGGCGTCAAAATAATTCGTAATTTTAAAAATAGAAAAAAGACACTTTGACTGGCGCGTTTCACACGAGGTCGTGTCGTCGTGGGTTTTAATTTTTTTTCTCATTTCATGACCGAGGCTGAATTTACAAAAGTCAAATATAAAAAGTTTGAATTACAAAGACGGCGCGGCGCAACCAAATAAAATACAAAAAAACAGGAAAAATAGGTTACGTATTGTTTCGAGAACAGCTAAAGAGTTAGTGTTTCAGATTTTTCATGCAAATCATCAGCAAATTTATTTTTATGTTCATTTGTCGTGTAAACTATAGATATTATGGGTAATCTTCAACTCTGCAGCATCTTTAAGTTCACAAGTCATAACACGTGATTCACTTGGCGCATCTGCAAGTATTTCTTTGTGGGAAACGATCTCTGTACGAAAAACATGTTGCTGAAGATTACAAAATGTCCGTTCTGTTGTTACATATTGTCAAACGTTGCCAAAATTCCGCGATTCCTTCCATTAAATCTATTAATAAAATTGCATTACCATGTACTGTAGTTAAGAAACTGAAGACAAGCATTTATTAAATACTTTTTGTTACTCTGAAATTCCAACTATGACAATTTAAAACTGGCATGAACGGATGACAATAAATTACAAAAAAAAAATGGTTCCTTTTTTAATGTTGTACTTACTTCAAACTTTATAAAAAACACATTTTCATAGAATTTTTGTTCGTTAATTACAAAAGTAAACGCAGGATATTCATTCAGAAAAAAATCATACAACAACTATCTACTAACCCGATATAAAAGAACTCATTAGGTGGTAAGTTGTTGTTTATAAAAGGGTCAAGTTTAATTGGTTTTGTAACGTCAAGTGTGACATTTAGGTTGGCACGCGCTAGCCAGGTGCATTTCAGTATAATTAGTGGTGTCCGTTAGCGGAAATAAAGTTTTTACTCGATTTTATATTAGTAACCATTTAAATTAGATTGTTGCGACCTTTGCGACGATTATATAGTTATAACTAAAATTAAGCCTATAGCTATTAATGTTATTTTATGGCATTTTTTTTTGTTTTGTAGGTACGTAAATTTAATCTTTCTAAGTTTTTTCCACTAGTGTATATGTTTGTAGTATTTGCAAAAATTTCAGTCGTAGATTCGCTTAGCAGTCTCAAAGGTAGGTCGTGTTTTTGTTAAGTTTTTACACCTCTGACACACACAGTATCGCAGAGACTTTACTTGATTGTCATGGAAACGCCATTAATATTGTGAGACCTCACACTTCTTAGTCAGGACACTTTTTCGCATGATTTAATACGATGAGGGCAAATCTAAAGATTAAAATATTTATGTTTAGGTGTATGTATGTCCAATGGTGGTATTTATGTAGTGAGTTTTTAGGAGGAGTAAATTATGTAGGTATTTGCTTTGCTTAATATTTTTTCAACCGCAGAATGTAAACTGTGCAAATAATGTAATCACCTTAGCGTTTACATATGGCATGTCGATTTAGTATAAATACATATTTACTTATTTAACGATACGGATGTACTCAGGTGGCAATTAATTTAAACAAATTTCTTTTTTTCCATTTAAATGAAACTTTACTTTTATTAAACCATTCCACTACCGCTTAGCAGCCATTAACTTCCTTTATCGAAGTCATCATCAAACATGTCAAATTAATTCCAAACATGGTATTTATTAATGAAAGTAATTCAATTAACTGAATTAAACTTTTACAGTTCACACCGGCTTGCATTGGACAAGCGGTCGTTGCATGTCTGCCCTCCAATTAACTTAACATAAAAAGATTTTATCGCTAAACTCATCGATCTAAAACTTAATCAAGCTTGAACGCAACGCAGCCTGATAAGTGTGCAATAGATTTGACTTATTTACGTTATCTGTGGAGCCCTTGCATTCATTAGTTAGATTTAGTAGATTTTCACTAACATCGTTTCTTAATCGATTTTTTTTTTTATAGCTTCCGCAAGTGATCGATCTTGGAGCAATCAAGATTTTCCTCTTTGAGGCTTTTAACCGGAGACTATCCTCTTAATCTGCTTCAGTTGACTCGCAACTAGGGCATGCAAAAACCGGGTTGTTTATAAAAACCGGTTTTTTCGGGGTTTATGTTTACAAAACCGGTGAAACCGGTTAAATCGGTTTTTTCGGGTTTTTTTATTTGATTTTTAATAAATGAGAAATATGTCTGTACAGAAATGAAAATGCTGAAGTCTAATCAAAATATGATTTTTTTACGGACTGAAATAAGGTACAAGTACTAACAAGCTATACAAAAAGTTTCTTTACTTTATACAAAACATAGAATAATAATCAAAAAGCTTATTATTTAGGAAAATAACATATTCTTTAAAACATACACAATTTGGAACATTTGGTAGGTAGACAAAGGCTTAAAATTACAGAATATTAAATAACAATTGAACTGTCATAAAATACGAACAGGCAAAATCAACAGTACGTAAAATGAAATCAAAATAATTATTGAAATATCGCATAAAATGGAAGTCTTATTCCATAATAAACCAAAAGAAAATAACAACAACACAAACAAACACAAACAGACTAGCTTCTGCCCGCGACTTCGTCCGCGTCAATTTTTTCTACCCTGAATTTTCCCGTCGCATCGAATTGCCTGCTAGTTTTCGTTCATTTTTCGTTACTGCTCCGCTCCTTTTAATTGTAGCGTGATGTTATATAACCTATAACCTTTCTCAATAAATGGGCTACTCAACAAAAAATATTTTTTCAATTCGGACTAGTAGTTCCTGAGATTACCGCGTTCAACCAAACAAACAAACTCTTCAGCTTTATAATATTAGTATAGATGAGACCTGCTGATAAAAAGGCTCTCTCTGATTCCACACTTGTTGGAGGTATAGATTCCAAAGCTTTATATACTTTTATTAAGTGTTCTCCCATTTTTCCTCCACCGTCGTAAAGTGCCATTTCCACCCTGATTTTAGTTTCTAATTCAAGTTCTGTAGATAGGCTTGCACCAGAGGTATGTTGTTTGAGAGCCTTCTTTATTTCTTGGTGGAGTTGGTCCTTGATGTTCCATGAAACATTTACTAGGTACTGTATAGTCTAAGTTTTCCTGAGTTGTAGTTGCCGTCAGTTTAGTAGTCGAAAAATGCTTACTTATAACGTTAACCGAAAAAACCGAAAACTCCGGTTTTGTTATCCTAAAAAAACCGGGTTTCAAATCAGTCGGTTATCCGGTTTTTTCGGTTATCCGGGTATCCGGTTTGCATGCCCTACTCGCAACCCATAAAAATGTACACATTGTTGCTCATATATTTAATGACCAACTTACTTATCCTATGTTTTCTATTAGTTATCCGAAGGAAAGCAGAATATCGCAGTTCATTCCTGCAGGTTTAAAAATGATAGCCGACAATTTTTTTTGCAAATAAATTCAATGTAATGTTATAAGTTTATAACAATATGACTTTTATTGAGACAGAAAAGTGGATGGGCTACTACTGTGAAAATCTAGATCGAAAAATCGCTTTGCTCGACCTGGGAATCGAAGCTAGGACCAGAGTCGGGACTTATACCCGGTTGATAGTAATATGCTCGCCTATTACAAGGAAGTTAAATATAACTAGAAAAATGCGGGTGTACTATAGGTATATATTTGCGTGATGTTATGCTGTATTAAAGGTGGATGAGTGTCGTGCGAAAATATGATGCTACGATAAAATTATGGGAATCATGTCAGTAATAATATAACATAACAGTATCGATAAACAATCAGTCTTGGGAGCACAAACAAGACTAAAGACCACATGTGACCTATAAAAGACCCATACATTTACAACATATGGTTTTTGTATAGCCGATGAATGTAAAGAATATTGTCAATTGCACACTAAAGATCAAAAGAACAATGTAAACAGCAGACATTGCAGAAACCTTGAGACTTATAGTCACGTTAAAGATTGTACAAGACTACGAAACGGTTGCAATAAGAATCCGTTGATCTGTATCAGGCAGTTCAATTGAATTGTTAAGGTGAACTCGGGTAGCTGCTGAGAAAAAAACAAAAGAAACGAGAGTAGGTGCCTAATTGGTATGCAGAGCAACCTTCTATTTTATTGGCTTCTCTACAATGCGATTTTTTTGTAACAGTACCCAAGAATTCGTTAGCAATGTAACAAGCGTGAAATAGGTTTGTTAACTTCAAAAACTTTTTGCTTACGTAGACCGGATTTAAATCATCTAGATTTGATTAAAGTGTTTTGGCTCCTGTTCTACAAATCACTTAATTTATATGTAGCTCAACAAAATAGGACACGGCCGGTAACAATGGCCTCATCTACTAAAGCAAGGAGGTACATATGATCATTTTTATGGCCAGTGACCATTTAAAATATGACATAGAAGCACATGAAACAATGCTTAATGACGTCACGTATAATGACGTTACGATGTGATGATAAGGTCTAGAAATGACCACACGTAATATGAAAACTTTGAAGGCAAATTAAATTCCTAATAAGAACGAAGTCTGTTCAATATAGTCGGAATTGTATATAACTTATTTGTCATGGATTATTATGAATATTTCATATACGTCATAATTGCTTTAAGTACAAGTCTTGTTAGCTAAGCAGATACAGGTAATAAATGATATGGTTATACATTCTGCAAATATTTTGTACGTTTCACGATGCAAATATTGTCGTTCAAACATCACACATGTACTCATTACAATAATGGCAACAATAGCAGTAACTTAACGGAAGAATAATCTAAACAGCAAACATTGAATTAAAAATTACGCAGTATTGCAAAATATGTTCGTGGAATGAATAATTCAATCTGAATTGTTTTCTAATCATCGGCTACTGTTCTGGGTAAGGTAAATGGCTTTTCTATCTAAAATCAATCTGCAATTACTCAACCTGATACTATCGCAAAAATACAATTGATGGGTTTAAGTTATCAAAGCCGTTAATGATGATTACCTAATGGTGCCTTTAGATTTTTAATTACTGTACAAAAGGTGTCATTAGAAGAGTAAAAGAAATTCGTTTGAGTAAAATTAGAGCTGTCATTATCTAAACGACCAGTTGAACAGTAAACCGTGACTATTTTCCTAATTTTTTTGGGTAAAACAGTATAAAGCTATTCTCAGAATGATTATTGCTGTTAAACATGATTTATTTTAAGCTTCGTTTATATTCTAAATGTTAAACGTATCAAATGCTTCGATAAATTCTGAAAATATATCACTAAAACCAATAAAAGGGCTATTAAAATAAAATTAATGGCATAGTGATAAAACGAAGGTTAAGGACAACTAATAATTCCAAGACGACGTAAGTTCGTTGAACATCTGTATCAATATGAAGAAATAAAATAAATAAAAATGAAAAAAAGAATCATACGCTACCACTCACCGGATTTCCTCTTATCGTTCACTAGTACCAACGACTTGGTCCTCTTCACCCGTAAAGAGCGTCGTCGTATAGACCTCATCAATGCCTCGGGCATTCTCGAAAATCTCGGTGAGTCCACTCTCTTCTCGGGCATGAAAAAATTCTTCACCGCCAGCATTGTCATTTTTAACAATTTCCACTTCCCGCACTTTAACTAAGTAATTTAATCGATTACACGAATTCCATCTCTATTTCTATTAACTCACTTATCTCGATCAATGTCGTTCGATTAATAAACACAAGAAAAAAAAAAACTGAGACTAATCCATTTTTCTAGTCGAGTTTCAAGGTCAGCGAATTCCCATCAATTAGTAAGTTATAGACAGCACTATTGAAACGGTTCCTTTTTGGTATAAGCGTCACTATTGTTTGTTCTCATCACTATTCTGAATGCGGAGTATCCTGTTGCCTATTCGGTGGTCGTATTAATTTGAGGGGAGGCGCGGTACGTCCGTTCGTGGACAAAGCGCGCGGCGTACTGGCATCAGACTGGCTTAGAGCCGCTGGAGGGGGCTTGCCTTGCGGGTTTGCGAATGTTATCTATCTTATCAGAATTTACCTAGTCCTCATACAATAAGGTCGTAAAATTTACCGTAAATTGATAACCGTCAACAAGGTCGTGTTCTGGATGAATGAAGTCTGTAACTGACTCAATTCATTCTGATGAAATTCCGGTATTATGACACAGTTGTGTATTATGTAAAATAGCCTCTATATTTTCGCTCTACATACAGCAATGCTTACTTTTCAGTCTGCTGAAAATAAAAACAGACAAATACCTTGAGGTATTTGACTGATGAATGTATTGTATGTTGAATTGAAACAATTATGTATATTTTCTAAATCATCGGCTTAAATTAAAAATAGAACAGACATTCTTTAAAAAAGTAGAGGATATGAAAATATGAACAGAAGTCTTTAATTATAAATGTTCATAGGTATACAAGTATGACTTACACACAGAATTAAAATATTCAGCAAAAGAAATTGTAAGTAACTATATGTTAATACGGAAGGTCAAATGAAAAACGGAAATCGAATTATCCTCACAAACAGTCACTTCCGATCATCGTCTGTAGTAAACAAACCGAACCCACTCCATACTTTAAATATATCGACATGAATCACGCACCTGCATATATTATCCTCATTCTAGTTTCCTTTCGGGGTGGTCAGAGAGTACCGCGTCTTATCCATATACATACACTTCCTGTGTCACTTGCAGCTCCATATGAGGCATGGATGGATTACTCACGATTTTATTCTTAGCGAGCAGAACCTTAAGCAACGATACAGAGAGATTTATAAATCAATCAAAAGCAGCCATTTAATTTTTTGCTGTTTCTTCAATATAGAAATGGTTCTCTAAATCCAGTAGTTGACTCTAAAATATAACAACCACTGGTGAAATTTTTAAGTGTCTTAAAATTCTTTGGTGAATTAGCAAAACATACAAGATAAAGGTAATTCAAAGAATATGCGCAGTGACAATATATTGACTGACAAAGGCTTTGCGGGCTTTACCATTTGTCTGCGATGCCGCAAGAGGACTTAGTAGAGTTAATTGAAAGATAAATGTAGTTTCGCAGACAGACCGAAACTTTGTCATTGAAGTGATTTAAAGTAAGATGGATAGAAACATCGCATTTGTAAACTAACGTATTTTGATTGCAATCCGGTCAGGCTTCCTTGCTTGGATTACCAACCGCAGAGATTACATACTCATGCAATAAATTTACCCTTGAAACAGGAATAGCATAAGCATAGCCATTATCAGCCTATAATGTTCCCACTGCTGGGACACAAGCCTCCTCTATGTGAGGGTAGGGGACGTCATCCACAACGCGGGTTGGTAGATGTTACAAGTCTTCGAATTTTTGGTTCTAAGACATGACGGTTTAGTCACGATGTTTTCCTACACCGGTTTGAGAGCATTGGTTTTTAAATAACAAATTAAAGCGCCTGTCTGTGTTCGAACTTATAACCTACAACTCGTAAGCCACGGCTGTTACCACCGGGCCAACATTGCTTTAGCTGAATCAGGAATATGCAGTCATAATTCCTCTCATTCACGCCAATTGGGCAGTTTTTAACACCCACGCTAAACACTGTAAGACCAACCTTATTTAGCTACTGAGGTATTCAGTTTGCAGTTTGAGTCATACCCGAAAATAATTTTTAATCTGGGATGAAAAATATTTCATGATTTCAGCTGCTCCGGTTTGTATAAACTTTAGACAATTCAAATGATAGGTTATTTCAAGGTTCTTGGAGTTCATTCTAAAGCTTTTTTTTTAGTTACGTTTTTTTTTCTTCTTCTGATTTTTGCATTTGACACAGGGTTAAGATTTTAAACCCTGGTGTGGTGAACTCTTTGAGACCATAGATACTTCGACTTTGTCACAATCACATTGTCATAGGAATGTATTGTCATAACAATATGTCACGTTTTTGCTAATTAAAACCTACACAGAATAGGTATTGACTATTATTTCACCTGGTCTCTATTTCCTCAATTACTTTAGAATCTCCATATTCAGCATCTTAAATTCCATCTTAGTCAATGCAGTCATTCAGATGCATGCCATTTGTTTATTCCGGGTTGGCAACAGTTTCATTGGTAACATTTTCTCCTGCACCGACGGCCATAAAAACGAAACCAGAATTTCCGTCAGTCAGCTAAATTAAAATATGCACACAAGTGGTACAAATTGGCCTACATTCATCACCATTAGGTTAACGCGGGCATTCCGTTCATTTAACATTTGTGCCGCGCCTAGATCGAACCCACTCCCTCCATTGTAGTTTCTGTGCTAATTAATTTACTAGCCTTCTCTTGTTTTAGCCCCAAGGGATTTATAGTTTGTTGTTTGTTGGGAAGAGAGATTTATTCTTTATTTAGTGTCAACAGATCATGAGACCGTTAATTAAAAGGAAAGGACAATCTTTGGGCTGAAATGGGTTATATTATTTGCAAAGTATTGTATTATTTATTCAATATTAACGATTATTCTACGGTCACTATTAACTATGACTATATAAAGCTGTAGAAGAGAACTGTGTTACTAAAATGTTCATCCCAAAATATAGTAGGAAATTCGCAAATATTCAAACAACGCTAGAGTGTCGGCTTTCAAGATTAATCTTCTAAAATTTAAATGGTAATGGCGACATTAACTTCTTGACGGCTCAGTGTTTCCAAGATATATACGGTACCCGGTTTAAACCTGAGATCATGCTTAAGATCATATTCCGCGAATTGCTCCAGTGGATGCCTTAAAATGTTTGCTAGAGGTAGAACACTTTTGTGATGAATATGTAAATACTTGTACCCAACTTAATAATGATTGTAGCAAAATGAGAGCGTATTTTAACAGGGTTATAAAAGTTCGAAGGCTAGTTACTGACACAATATTATAAACTGTAGCAGCAGCTAAGGGCTTATACAATAAGATAGAAGTATTGTTTTCCTTCACGACCTTATTCAAATAGGTATAAACTCAAATAATTTTATATCTTGTAATTAAATATTATTCCAACTTTGTAAGGTTCAAAGAGTAAATGTTTAATATCTAAAATCACAATAATGGACCCTAACAGGTTTATCAGATACAATTAGTGCGCATTCAAGGTTTTGTAGAATTATTAATTGATTCTCAAAACTATTTTGTCCATGGCTATAACAATTGAACCATGAACCTTTACTAATGCGTTTTAACCGAAAAAAAAAAGATTAATTCTTAGTATCAAATGTATATATATGTATTGAAAATGTATTTAAATGAAGACATCGAAACCTTTTAGAAGAAATTTAAACAGCCATTTCAAGCGTACAAAGTACTCAACATGATACGTTAAGATAAATATTGTATTGCTGAAACGTGTTGCGAAGAGTAAAATATCTGCAGTATTTTATTTGTAGCCACTGGCTGATAACTAAACTCGTTTTTACCAGTTTTACTAGAGATAACAATGCTCAAATAACAGAACTTACACTGTCACTTCAAACAAATGTGAAATAATACATAAACATTTAAACTAAACAAATTGTCTTTATTATTCAAGATTTTTTATCAAGCAACAATTATAATGGAAAATTCTCTTTAAACCGAATAATGTAGCGATTAGACTGCCTCGTTGGTCTAGTGGTCGCAAGTGCTAATGCTGGCGCATGTAACCTTGGGTTCGATTCTTAGGTCGGGCAAAGTGTTATTGAGTTTTTCTTTCTGGAATTTCTCCGTAGCACCGCAGAGTCTGGATTTGTGCCCGGATGATGGCAATATGCTTATCTCCTATTATATGGCAATTAAAACATTGGCAAAATTAGAGTGTACTATAGGTAGGTACAACTACGGCCCAACACTTCGAAGAAACAAGGAGTAATGTTATGTATGTAGCATTCAAAGTATGTATACTTAATAATAAACCTTTATAAAGCGCTGCATCGCTTTATTTACGAAATTCAACAGAGAATCGTGCAAGTTCTTATCGCTACATCGTAGTTGCACGTTGCGGTTCACGTTTTGCATCAACGACCATTACAGCCTGACCTTCCAACCCCTCTTTTGTTTTCTTAAAATGGAACCAACAACGAAAGAACTATGTCTTTCGAGATGTCTTGCTAAATTGGACAGTGTCGTACTTCAGCTTTGTATTCTAACAGAGATTTATTTTTAGTGTGATGTTTAGAGGCAAATATACTGCGGAGATATTGTAAGAACATATTCGAGAAACAAAAAGTATGGAACATTTATTTTATAGTTTTAAAACGACATGAGCTTTGGCGAAGTACACGCAGTAAACGCGGTAAACCACGACATGTAGCTAATTACACAGAACAAAATTAATCGTACTATAAAACTAGTAAACGGTACTAAAATTAACTTGTTGGTTTAACCAGTTTACCATCTTTACTGCAAAAACTAACATCACAAAACATTTATCATTAACCTGCAGAAGAGACTAAAATAGACAGCGTTATTTATGTCTCAGCAACAGTACTCTCTATTAGGTAAATTATATATATCAGCCTCTTCTACATGAATCCGGAAATGTATATTGATGTGGATGTCAGCTGTCTGTTTTCTTGCATTCTATAAATATTACTTTGCTATTTCTGTAACATATAATTATGATTACACTAATTAGTTTTGTAGTTAGCGATAACCAAGGACCTAATCAGATTTGTCTTCAGTGATAGGCATGTTTATTTTTAGCTGTGGCAAACCCGTCTTTCTATAACTTGAAGCAACATCCGAGCTCCTTTCTGCCATTTTATGGAAGAGCTTTAATAACTTGAACGTTACTTTTCTCTTTTTTAATCAAGTTTTGATTTCTCTGCTTGAGAGAGATTCCTGCTATGCAAAGAAATTTTATTGTAACCATTTGCAGTTAACTATTTATTAATTATTGCAAAACAAGATAAGTGTAATTTTCTGACTAGTACAAATTGTAAGTCAACTAAAGAAAATGCTTTACCGTACTGCTTAGAAGGGCAGAGATCAATGCAAGAGATTGTTAGACTCATTGCAGCTCTGTGATCTTTGAACTATCGTCATGGCTTTGAGTTGCCAACGTCATTAATAGTGTTGCTCGGAACTTAGCACAGTTCATTGGAATGAAACAAATAGTTTGTTTTCTAAACTAGCTTGAGTTTGCTGAAGGCAAACAAGATAGTCAAGATAGTATTTATCTCCCTCTCTATCATGCATATTCGTTATTATTCGTTCTTTTCAAGTGTTGCGTCTTTTTTCTCAATGCTAAAAATAAAAGCTGTATCCCCATACCAACAGGAGCCATTGGATATAAGTCAAACCTGTCTGTTTAATTGTAGGCTCAATTAATTCAGGTCGTTTTGGGAATGCTGTTCTCGCCCACGACAAAGTAGGACCGGGAATAGAACCGGTTGAATCCTCCACGAGATAGGAGCTTCCTTTAATAATTTGTCTAGCTGATATGACTTGGCAGGCGAAGGAGGAGTAAAGATTTGATTAAGGTTCTTGAAGGTTTTCTGCTGTAGTAAAATTGTTAGTATGTGTGCAAAAGAGTAAACACAAATAGTTATACTGTTTCTAAGGTTGAAAATGAAAAAGCTAGTATGAAAGAACCACAACACAGAAAAGTTACAAACGAGTTAAGAACAATAAAACTTTACTAACAGTTTTGATTCTAACGCTAGAAATATACGCCTCAATTAAAACATCATTTCAATTAGTGAAAAGGGAAATCCAGCAATAGGGATATTTCACTCCAATAAACCGAAGAGTAAACAAAAAGCTTTGAATTGAATAACAACAAAATAGAAAACCAAACCGACTCAGTGCTGAAGATCTAGTTAGCATTTCAAACAAAAACAACTAAATGCCAACCCTCATTAGGCGAACCAGTGAAGTAAAACTGACTTCGAAATTAAAGGTAAACTCCTTTCAAAGCAAATAAAGGCTAGAAAACAATTAATTTGGAAGAAAATAGAGGTTCTATACCATTCCTATTGAAAGGGCTTAAATAGACGATCGACTTTCATACTATTAAGTTTCGCGTTTGAAAATACACTTTGATCGTCATTCCGTCAAGAATTATTCATGTCCATATAAATTGTTTCTTCCGTATTCGTGTTTCATAGAATTTAATATTCATTAACTGTTTTTCAACACCATGTCGGTATTCTTATGTGGTTGTAGGTAAGTTCAGTTTCTACAATTCCAATATTTGATAACAAGGATTATATAATTAAACCGTTAATGCCCGTGCAAATAGACCCACCAAAATTCCAATTTAACAATAATTTTAGTAATTTATTTGTTATATCGAACCATAACACACACAGGGTAGACCCGCTACAGAGCAGGCAGGGTACACCCGTTGCCTATACAATGAACGGGCTAGCGCAACTTGATAATTGATATTATCATTTCAGATGGAAATTGCTTTGAAGATGGAAGAAAAACAAGGTGTATTATTTTATCTTTGTAGCCATTTGTGATGTTTATTTGGGATTGCTAGAAGGTAAAAGGGTTCAGTATTGTTTATAAGCTTTATTCTAAGTAAGCTATGTACAGCAAATATGGCATTTTGATTTTTAATTGAATTCCTAACGCATTATTGTGTATCTAATTATAATACAGTATTACAAGTTTAAGACCTACTACTTCTCATCGGTGTTTGTGTATTCTGCACACTTCTAAAAATAACAGTCACAGGAATGCCGTGAATTAAAACATCTTGTTACCTTCAAAAGTATTCTAATCTGGCTTTTCAGCAACTGTCCACTAAAATGAAATTAAGACAATATAATACCACAAAGTCATGCCTATGTGTCCACCCACAGTAATAAACCAACCCAAATTATATTGCATTCACCACGTCTCATTCCGAGTAGGATGTTATATTAATGTCTAATTTAAACAGCGCAGGAACCAGAATGGAACCTTGTGGCATTCCGTGTAGGTAGGGCAAGTATTGAGGTATAGTCACATCTAGAACTAGCGAAAAGAGTAGGTGTATGATCGTGGCTATAGTTGCCTTAAAAGGGAAGGTAATGATGTTATTTGTTTCACCAAGAATTATAAAAAGTTATTAAGAGGCAATCAGAAGCAAGTGTTAAGTTGCTGACTAAAGTCATCTTACATCGTTATTGTGTACTGTTGCCATAAAAATTCCGTGATTGTAACCATTTTAATGCGAGGTTCTTCACACCTCTGCAATGAGTAATTAACGATTTTCCACGAATAATATAATCGCTTAGGATTTCTATCTGTGTGAAGTTATGAGCCTTGCTTCTTAGTAATTACAAAATAGACCAAAGCTTGCATTCTGAAAACATCCTAAGGTGTGGGCCTAACTGACTTGCCTAGAGCTAATTTATTTGCAAATTGTTTTAGCAAAGATGTCCACCATTTGCGTGGGGGTACAAATATCATGGATTATGTAGGTAAAATATCACTATAAAAGGAATATCCAATGGATAAGCTCCGGGCGTTGGTAATGATACGCCTACACACCACTATGTAAGAAGAATTGAATGTTGAGTTATTTTGTGATTTCTGTATTTAACTTTGTTCCCACTTTTGAAAGGTCAGGTTAACAAAAGTATGTTTTAGTTGTTTTGGGATATCTTTTCGATCATAAAACTAGAAGTTTTTATTATTGCCCTTTAAAGGTTGCAGAATAAGAGTTATAAATGTTTTAGACCGTCGTTGTTGGTACTCAAGAGGCACTGCAGCATCCTGTACTTTCTGTCAATCACGAAAGACTAATTGCATGACATCGGATTTCTAGGATTTCCAACCGACCTGTGCTTTATTACAAACCTGCATTTTCCGATAAAACTTTCTAATCTATAAGGTGATGATTTATGATGTAGTTGATGGCAAGATTTCACCCGCTCCCCATAATGACACGAAGAAAGTATTACCTGAAACAATAATAGAAAATGTTAGTACCATTTAAATCCCATTAGTACACCATCAAACCACCATACAGGGCATTACGACGTCGTAAACTGAATAATAGAAACATCTACGAATCTCAAATAGACATAAGAATTTTATAAACTTGGTCATGTATTTTTTACAAAGGATTTTACGACTGTGGCCACAGAAGGCAATGAAAGATTTTACGATGCAAAGGGATGTAGAGATACATTTTAAAGACATAAAATGTCCCTTTCGATAGAAATTAGGGAAACCGTCGGCGATTTTGAGTGCTATGGCAATTATTGTAAAATGCACTCTCAAATGAAGATATAAAGTGTGTTGTTGAAAAGCTACTGAAATTAGCAACTTTAAATGCAATTCGTGAACTTTTAATAAAGTTCAGTTTGCGGTTATTTTTGTATTGAACACGATTGTAGATAGAATTAATACCCCGACTTAATGGCTCCTTCTGAATTCTCATTATATTGAAGATATTTTCTTGAATTACGTTAAACGCATTCACGTTACAATGGTTATTTTAAATGCATTAGAAAAGATAGAATTTATCCTTGATATTCAGTCTGATTCCCTTATCTGTAAAGTCAGCACATCGGCCATTAAACCGTTAAACAATTTCCTTTCAGTATACACCTGTACTATTAGCCGCACCTTTAGTCTTATTGGCTCCGCCCACGAATACTCTTGGTCATGGCCGTATCCAAAGTAGTGCAAATAGCCCTATAAACATTGGCGAACCTCGGAGACAAGTAAAACTGGTTGATAATAGCTGAGCAAATGATGGACGGAGAAGAAAATCACAGTGTAGGCGAGTAGTTTATATGTAGTACCCTGAATAGGGTTTCCTTGTATTATAATGGGATTATATGTAGTTTGAGGTGAAGAGCAGAACCTTGAAACAGATTAATAGTAAAGATGTGTGGAAGGAAATTCCAAGAATGCTATGAAATTGTTCAAACAAATATTAGGGTAAAAAAATAAGTAAATCAAAAAAAGAAATAAGAAAGCAAAAAAAGAATAAATAAGGAGACGAAAGTTCGCTGATTGTGTATGTGAGATTTATGATATCATAATATATGGGTTAATATTGCCATTATTTATTGCATAATAATCATGAATTCAAATTACAATTTGAGACATGTCGGTTAAAAATAATACCCAATAATATACACGATTTATTTAGGATGTCGAGGTATCATCATCAAATAGTCTTTTAGTTTCTTTTAAATACATTTAACTTCAACCTCACTTCACCTTAGTTTTCACGTTGAGATTTCTAGCCCACGTTTCCACGGACGTAATAGAAGAAGAGAAGAGAGAGTTGAAAATCGAATACTGTGTTTTTTCGACACGCTGTGGAGTCACTCGCGCTACACTCTCTTGTATTCTCAATGCTCGGTTCAACACAGAGAGTTCAGTATCAAAAATCAAAATAATTTTGGTTGAAATATACCAACATGGGCACTTATGAAACGTTAGAAGCTAGGTGCACAGTTCCAAATTGTAAATCCAATGCGCAAAATAAAACTCGCTGCAATTTTATTACATCCGTAAGAATGTCGATTAACAGAATAGCAATACTGTTGTAACTTAAATGGGATTCAAACATTAGCCTGTAACCTATGACTTTTTGGCATCGAACAAGAACTTAGCACACATTAACTAGGCATTGTCTGTGAAGTTCGCCATTTGTCGTACATTCCCACGGCTCAGGGTCGAGAGATTACCATCATCATCATCATAATGTCACTCATTAACCGTGCAATGTGGACATAGTCAACTGCTTTAGGGAAGTGTAACGATGTGACGACATTACACTGACGAACCTCGTTTAGAAATTGTTGTGCTTAATTTAATGTTGTTTGCTATTCCTTTTAAGAGTTAAGGGAACCGGGTATTTGGATAAAAGCCTAAAAGCGACCTTGCTTACAATGCCGCCTACGTAAGTAAATAGGTACGGGAAAGTTCAGAAAGTAGGTTCGGACTGTAAAATGTTGTTATATTATATGTTTGCCCTTTTAACCCGAGTTCGGCGCGGGTTATGATTTTGACCACTACGTATGTTTGTATGTTCATCTGTTCCCACATAACCTTTAAACTCCTTACAATAATTTGGAAGCTGTCGTCTGTCTGTTCTGTGTGAATCGTCCGCTGCTTATAGGCTATGTGACTTTACATTGCCAGTACCAGTAACAACTACACGATTATAATGGCATTTCTCGATAGAAAACCACAATTTGGAAGCTTCTGACGTCTCATACGTGCCCATATAGGCTTATGTAAAAATAAAATATAACGATTTTGATTTTGACATGGCTGTACCGGCTGACCATTTCTTACCAATGTCCTGATTTCTGACTAAAATATTTTCTTGTTTCGTACTTTTCAGAGCGTGATGTTCAGTAGTCCGGTTTTCTATTTTGAACTTACATTTATTATTATTTGGCCTTTCATACAACTACATACAACATTGTGACAAAATGCACCCATGTATAGACCCAGAATATCTAGCACAGAGATTACAAGCACGCATTTGAAACCCTGCAAAAAGCTGAAGGTAAAAACAAAAGTGTATGCCGAAAATAAAGACCCAAGCCAAAAACACGTTAGCCAAATCCAGCCGACCTACTTCGCAGATTTGAGAACGAAATTATTCATTTCAACGTGACAAGGGTAGTCGACGGGAACATAGGTTTCTACTCAGCCTAATGACGGCTGCATTTATTATTAAACAGAGTTTAAAGAAAGTTTTGTTTCTTTGACTTTGAAGGTCGACTTGACTTGATGGAAGGGAATTAGGGAGGGTAGAATTTTTAAACTTAGCAGTAAGTTGTAGAAGAAAAGAGGTCTTTAAATACAGGCGTGTATTACCTACTCATGCGGTATCCTTGGCTTTCTTAGTTTATCTTGGAGGTTACTGACATCGGTAATGGAAAACTTCATGAAGCAACTTATACTTATAGTGAATTTAAGTCTGAAAGCAGTGGTGGCCCTGTGGTTCGCACCCATGGCGTACAACTCGAAACAGACGCTTTACTTTATGTATATCACTACTGCTCTCAAAACCGTGAAGAAAAACATCGAGAGGGAACCGGCATGTCTCAGACCCAACTATTCGCAGACATGTGACATCTGTCGACCCGCACTAGGTCCACGTGATATATTATAGCCCGATCCCTCTCGAAGAGAGGAGGTCTATATCCCAGCAGTGGAAACATTATAGGATTATGCAACGCTGAAATCGCCGAACAAGCGTGGTCATCAATTCTGGTGCTTTGTCTGCATGAGAAGAAGTGTTTGCCCCGCAATGGGACAAGAACACGTTAGTATTATATTTTAAGAAGACTGTCCTCTGATATTATGGTTCTTTAACGTTCTTACAGATTCATAGTTTTAGCCGAATTACGTCCAGTGCTGGACACAGGCTTCCCCCAAGCTCCACCATTTCGCCCGGTTTTGTGCTTACCGCATCCAGCAGAATCCTGCAGCCTTCAGTTTATGGGAGGCCTTTCAACTCTACGCCTTCTGGTTCGCGGTCGCCACTCCAGAACCTTTCGGCCTCATCGGCCATCTGTTCTGCGAGCAATGTGCCCTGCCCACTGCCACTTAAGTTCAGCAATTCTCCGGACTATATCGGCTACCTGGGTTTTCCTACGGATCTCTTCATTACTGATTCGATCGCGTAGGGAAACTCCAAGCATAGCCCTCTCCATCGCCCTAAAACAAACCACCAACCAACCTAACACCAACCTTCTTATATAAAAATATATAATTATTATATATAAAAAAATATATATAAAAATATATATAGATCTTATATAAAAATATATAATTCTTATACAAAAATCTTACAAATTAAACAATAGTATACCTTTACGCCTAAATGCTCTTCGGATATAAACTAGCAGTCATATCGCTAATCAATTTAATACCATGCCAAATTGGATACCCATAAGAATATAATGCTTAGAACATTCCAGACGTGTTACAGAACGATTGAGCGGTGATGAAGAATGCCGTGTGAAAGATTAGATCGACTGGGAACTGCAATATAAGAGCGAATAAGTAGATGAGTATTAGATTACGGAAGTAAGCCAACCTGATAACGTAGAGCCAACTTGTCTGCAAATGTTTAGTCGTCAGAGTACAAAGTTACATGTACACATCAAGCTATACATTTCCACTTTTAGCTGACCTTGCAATGTATAGGCTTCTCGTACAGTGAGAGGTCAGCAGTCAGAGGGCGTGCGTACAAGTGCTCTAGTTTCAGCATTTTGATGTTCAAAGGTGGGAAAACAGAGGTGTCATTATTTTGTTTAACTCACTAAGAGTACGTATGGCTATAATATTGACAGTTCAACAACATTCATTGCGGCATTTACGATGCTGAGCAGACGATTTTTTCGAACACATGAAGCATTGGATTAGCAATCGCAATTATCCAGCAATGTATTATCTGTTTATAATTTAATCCGCTAACGCTAATGATGTTACCACTAAAGTTTCACATAGTATGTCTAAAAGTCTGAGAACATGATGAAAGAATTTGTAATGCCCAAGACCGCATGAGTTATACAAGAATGGGTTATGTCAAGCCGTATTGAAAAGATCAGCACGCTGGTTTTTTTTTTTCGGTGGAAAATCATCAAATGAGAGGTCATTTGATGATTTCCCACCAAAAAAAAAAAATGCCTGCTCTGGGCGGAGTGGGAAGCCGTGTTAGACTTTTACTGTCTAACCCACCCGTGTTCTTTCAGTTGCCTATATTCCAGGGCCACGGGAACTCTTTCAAAAAGATCTCGCGACCTTGGCAGGCATTGTTCCTATCGGACCTTTAAAAAAATACTGTTGGGACTGTTTTAATATACCCTTATAGCTTTCTAACCTCAACTTTCTTCCTCAAAAAAGAAACCAAAAAATAATTGCCGCATGACTTGTAAATCAAATCGGTATCCCACATTACGCGCGAACGATAATCGCATAATAAATAATCGAATAATCGATTCGATCGAAAGTCATCCACTTGTGACTAATATGGGGGATATTCGATCGTAAATTGTATCTAGTTTTGGATCGTAAAGCACTCGGGCCTCGGCGATATGTGGCGTATTGATATTTATAGGAAAGGGGAACTATTTTTTTGGCCGACTTTCGGTTCAAAAGGTACAATGAATACGGTTACCGATATCAATCTTTTACGGTTAAATTGTTTTGTATTTCTTACGACATCGCGACACTAGACGACTTTCTTGTCGGTTTATAAAACTGGATATCATTTTTAGATTTTAGTGTACAATAATGCATATTGTTTCTATGAGAAACTTCGTAATTAGAAATAGCAAAAACGTAAGTTCAAAAAGTAAAACCCGAATACTGACAATGGTCATGGTAAAGCCGTGGTACATGCCAACATACATATCGGTAAACATCATAACCGTCCTCTTTGCTTCGCCATATTCCGGTGAAAACAGAGAGATGATGAGAAAAACCCTTTGCCTTGCAGGTAAAGAATTGCAGGCTCACATTACAGTTCTAAAAAAAGTGTCAAAATAATAGCAAAATATTGAAGAGGCTTGAACTAATTAGAACAAGAACTCTCTTCTTCTATCTCTGCCAGCAGCAATCTATATATATAAAATTCAAAGTCCTGAGTGACTGACTGACTGACTGACTGACTGACTGACTGATATATCAACGCAGAGCCTAAACCGCTGGTCCTAGAGACATGAAATTTGGAGGGTGTATTCTTTGTAAAGAGTAGGTATCCACTAAGAAAGGGTTTTTTGAAATTCCATCCCTAAGAGGGTGAATTGGGGGGTTGAATTTTCACGCGGGCGAAGCCACTGGCGGAAGCTAGTATAAGATAAAAAACATTATAGGCTTTATCACTCTGTTGAGTATTATAGTTCCTGGACACATTACTCTACGCATCCCAGTTAGAACTGGCCAGTATCGGTAATCCCATTGACAGCACTTGGACATCTGCCCAACCCATAAGGGTTAAAGAGCGTGAACAACAATTTTAGGAGGCCACTGACGTAAATGCAAAAGCCAACAAACTCATAAAAAAGGTGGTCAATTCAAACATTTATTCGGAAATATTTAGGTCATTTATTTGTGCAGTTTTTTGTAAGAGACAGATTTGTAAATGGACACCAACATAATCTCGGAGTTGGGCTTGTGAAAGAACTCATCCAACTATTTACTACCACCATATCTATCAGAAAAAAAAGAACTACAGTGACCGATATAGCTTGCAGAGTAAGCAAATTGAAGTGGCAAAGGGCTGGTTATGTCTGTTAAAGTACCGGCCGGTGGAGCAGACGAGTCCTGTAGTGGAAACCGCGTATCGGCAAGCGTAGTGTGGGAGAGCCCAGCTAGATAGACCGACGACCTAAAGAAAGTAGCTGGAACAGACTAGATCGAAAAGCCTTTCGAAAAATAAACTTTTCCGACCCGAGGGGTAATTGCGTAACGCCCTAAAAATAGGAATGGGTTTCATTTTGACAGCACAGCAACATTCATTGCGTTATTTACATTGATATG
Source organism: Aporophyla nigra (assembly GCA_947507805.1). Taxonomy (NCBI): domain Eukaryota; kingdom Metazoa; phylum Arthropoda; class Insecta; order Lepidoptera; family Noctuidae; genus Aporophyla; species Aporophyla nigra. Next base: position 3,296,857 of record OX382296.1, on the reverse strand, counting down.
CAGACAAACTTTCCAACACATGAAGCAATGTATTAACAACAACCTCTATCTTTGGTTTGTGACGCAATTAGGGTCCAGGGAATTCAACCCAATAAGACCTTAAAAACCGCAGCCCAGGGCGATTCGTGAAAATGGCATACCGTAGCCAAACACGACAAGGTGTTTAACAATCTAGGTAGCCTATGACGCAATCCTAGAGTGAATAACCTCATAAATAAAGCAAGGTGTACACGATATGATCCTGATCTAAATACCAAACAGCACGTGTTACATGAAACTGAATTACAGTACACCCACGGATAATGTTTCCTATTAACCTATTTATTATATAGTACACTAGCTTTTGCCCGCGGCTTCGCCCGCGTGGATCTCGGAAATTAACGCAGGTATTTTTCTAAAATAAAAGTAGCCTAAGTTACTCCTTATTACATCAGCTACCTGCCAATAAAAGTCCCGTCAAAATCGTCCAAACTTTCATCCCCTATTTCCTATTGTCATTTTACTCCCTTAAGGGTAAAAATTTAACAAACTTTAAATATAATTCATAAATATATATTATGTAATAAAAGTTTCATCATTCTAGCTTTAAAAATGACAATACTTCCCTACAACCTTTCATCCTCCCTTTCAACCCCTTCAAAACCCTTTTTCCGCAATAAAAAGTAGCCTATGTCCTTTCTCAGGCTCTAAACTATCTGTGTACCAAATTTCATTTAAATCGGTTCAGTAGTTTTGGTAGGAAAGCGAGACAGACAGAGTTACTTTTGCATTTATAATATTAGTGTGGATGTGGATAGTGTGGGTGGATATAGTACATTTTACAATGTCCTTGTTAACTTGTTGGCAATTTATATAGTAAATGATAAATGGCCTCGGGAAAATTGTAGGGCTTTCTGGGTTCAATTGCTATTTTTAATTGAGGGCGGTAAAGGGTTCTTTTGGTGACGTCAAAACCCAAATGTTAATTTGGTTGCTGGCAATTTTGTAGATTTCAATTGGGGTTTTTTCCTCTGGGAATCGTTTCAAAAGTGGGCTTGTTGGGAATGCTTTTAAATTTAGGATATGAGCATACCCTCCTACCTTGATCCGTGTGGTGCCGGACATAAAGAACAAATAGCACCATCCCATTTCTCCCCGTGGGTGTCGTAAAAGGCGACGAAGGGACTTACTAGAGAATGGGCGGCAGTATTCTCTATGCATTTTACCACCAAACTGCGATCGACAACCCGCCTGCCAAGCGAGGTGATCATGGCAAACCACCTGAAATTGGTATTGGGGAAGCTTATACTGGCCTGTTAGTCTAATGGTTAGTGACCCTGACTGCTAAGACTGAGGTCGTGGGTTCGATTCCCACTCAGGACAAATCTTTGTGTGATGAGCTCAATCATTTTTTCTGTGTCTGGGTGTAATTTATCTATAATATGTATGTATTTAGAAATATATAAGTATATTTATCAGTTGTCTGGTTGCCATAGTACAGGCTCTGCCTAGTTTGGGATCAGATAACGTTGTGTTGGTTGTCTTAAGATATTATATAGATATTATATTATGTCCAGCAGTAGACATCTTTCAGCTGAAATTATGATGATGAATGGGAAAACCTGAATAAATGGGATTATTAGAAACCAATTACAGGCACTTTTGATTGACAAAGAGTTGGTCGGTCAGAAATTTGCAGCTAATTGCCCATTGCAAAACGTAGATTTCTATGGAGGAGAACTGGCAAAAAAAAAAACTGAAATGTTATTTCCACTCCCAGATATGTTAGGCAGATCACAAAATTACGACATGAAGTCGAGAAGCAAAGAGGTTTTTTTAGAACTCTGTAGATGCCAACGCTGTTTTCTTAAAGATTTTTAGAATTGTAAACACACCTTAAGCAAAGTAACATGACACTGACCATTCTCTGACGTCATTTAACCCAAAAATATATTTATTATATGAATCGCGAAAACGAAAATGGGTCACCGACATCCCAAGGTGATGCATTTAGACGGAGTAAACATTAGACCAGTGGTTCCCAACATAAGGACTGACTTCGCTTCTGGCCATCCACAGGGATTTCCATGGTGATTGTATAACATAACAACACGTGACTAATGTTGAAAGGTTAGATAGAGGTGTACTTTAATCACACACACATTTCGCCAGTTATGTTGACTACATTTGAAGCGAGCCTATTGCCATCAACCGGGCTGGTTCTGAGTAGGGTAACGTTATAAGTGGTGGCTGTGGTGGGCTGAATGTCTTAAAAGCGTTGCATAAGACATTGGGCTTGCAAATAAACCAACATATTTTGTGGCTGTCTGTCGAAGGACCGATGACCGATGAAGCAGACGAGTCCTGGAGTGGAGACCGCGTATCGGCAAGCGTAGTGTGGGACGCCCCCCAGCTAGATAGACCGACGACTTCAAAAAGGTGGCTGGGACAGACTGGATGCGGAAGGCGGAGGAAAGGGTGTTGTGGTGCAGCATGGGAGAGGCCTATGTCCAGCAGTGGACTGCGATAGGCTGAGTTGATTGATTGATTTTGTGGCTAAGTAATAACAAACGCGAGGGTCGATCGATCAGGTTGATCGTTAATTATCAAGAACCCTCTGGGCCTCGGAAAACACGGGCCTAAGCAAAAGGTCCCGGCTGTCATTTGTGGATGACAGTCGTTACCGGGTCGTCAGAAAATGAAAAAGCAGAAAATGTTGAGTACCTCTGAATTAAACCACTCAATCAATTACATTGAAAAATATTTTGAAAGCTTCACGAAAACAGAGAAATATTTAGAATGAGTTAACCTCAACATGTTTGTTCGATCCCGTTGAGATACATTGAGAAAACAACATTCAATGAAACAACTGTTTATATTACTTTAGTGTGAAATTATTGAGGAAAAGTTAGTGTTAAAAAGCATAGCTTATTGGATTATACACGGTAGAATTGCCCAGTCTAACTCCTAGATTGCAGGATACATCTGAACACCCTTACGTTTCATCATTAATCATTTCAGCTGAAAAACGTTCAATGCGGGACAAAGGCCTCGCTCAATTTTGGGGTTGCCATAATCCCCTCGCTTAGTAGGCGGGTTGGCGATCGCAGTATGGTGCTAAAATGCATACTGCTGGTGCCCATTCTCTAATAAGTCCCTTAGTCGCGTCTTACGACACCCACAGCAAGAGATGCGATGGTGCTATTCTTTACACCCGGGAACACACGGATATTTAACGTGTGGCGAGGATAATCGAGATTTATTTAGATATACACACTTAAACTCTCGCCTTCGTCCAATTGGAGTAAGCAGAAATTACAGAACGCCAACTGCTATCCTTCATACTTATAATTTTAGTCCACCGTCCACCTACTACGTACGACCTTTCTGAAAAACATCACCATTAGAGGTACACACTAGACTATACACACTATATACACTGGATTAAGACTAACCCCTCTTGTTGCAAAACCCACGATTATTTTTCCATGATGTAGCGGTGTTCCAATAGCATTATGTAGCTCATGTTTCAGACATGAAAATTCTTTCGTTGACCTTGCACTTCTAACTTTATTCACATAATCACCCTCTCATACGCAAATTAAACCCTCATAAAAACTACTTCTATTCTACTGCCTCCCCCAAATTTTATGACAAGCAACCCACCCACTTCCCTCCATAATTTGATAAGGAACTTTCCATGAAAATTTAGCGCTAATTTTCCCACTTATTCTGTAACTAAATATTTCAAACGTTCAAGTTTGAGTGGTGCGGTAACTCGAGCTAACTAAAGTTGGCAAACTATAACGACTTCGCGTGTAAGAGTACTTGGATGCTAATAACTTGCCAACTTAATTGACACTTGAAGTTGTTACTTTGAGTGCGTTCTTTTCAATGGAATTGTAAAATGAATTTAAAAATTCAGTGAAGTTTGACATATTTTTCAGGAGACTTTGTTTTCGTTCTTTATTAGATAACTGTCCTTTTTGTGTCTAATCAAACAATCAATCAAATCATTTATTTCATCATTTATTTTTTTTATAACTATATTTGTTTCGTCTATTTACGATACGATTTTACAGAAAGTCTAAATGACTTTGAAAAAAAAAATAGCCAGGAAGGTCCTAAGTGCTGGTCGTACTAGGTTACCTTCCCTCAAGCTGATCGTCATCTGCCTAGCCTTTTCACTTCTATGGTGTGGTCGGCTTCCAGTCTAACCGAATACAGCCGAATACCAGTTTTTTACATGGAGTGCCTGCCTATCTGACCTCCAATTACTAGGTAACACGATAATTCTTGGTAAGACTGGTTACCAATCTTTCGAGCTTCGGACGATCCGTATTGACTGTCAAAGATCAATACGGTGTCGAAGCTCTTCATCATCATCATCATTTCAGCCGAAAGACGTCCACTGCTGGACATAGGCCTCCCTCAAGCACCGCCACTTCGACCTGTTCTGTGCTTCTCGCCTCCAACGGATTCCTGCGGCCTTCACCAGAGGGGTAATTGCGGAACTTTTTATCGGTAGCAAATTAGTTTAAAATTCATAGTTAAACAAAATTCATTGTGTTATTTACGTTGTTAAGCCGACAATTTATTCGAACAAATGACGCAATGGTTTAGAAATAATCTTCAATCACATTCAGATTCTGATAAATAGTGTGTTTCGCAATTAGGGTGCAGGTCATCCGTCGAAGCTCTTAATAAGGTAGGTAAAAATCAGTAAAGCCCACGTGTCTATTAAAATGTCACATAAACTATCATTACAAACGTCTATTACTGCCACAAGACACCCAATTACTACGAACAGTATGTTCTAACAGTTCAAAATAGCTTATAATTTACGGGTTTCGATATAAACCCTAATCTACATGAGCCGTGCAATACCGTAGGTGGTCGGCACCCGAACTGTCTCCACTCTAGCGTGACAGTTTTCTCGGTCTGATGCTCAAGGAACCAGGGTCTATTATGGCTGGAGATATTTGGGTGTGGGCTATGTAACGAGCGGTAGAGATGCTGAATTTGATTGGAGAACAAATAGTTGAGAATGAGGAAGTATTATGCTGAAGGTCAGATATAGTGATAAATAATTGGTGGGAAGAAAGATTCAGTAAACGAACGCTCTTCTTGCTGCTTCACAACTTAGCTGTGAGGAGTATCAAAGAAGACAAAACAAACAGTTTGAAAATAGCCTCTTTGATTGCAATGATCTTTCAGCCGATTGAATATCTTCATAAGAAAGACTTATTAATGAACCTTATACGGGGTGAGACGGAAATCGACGTGCTGTTTTATACATTTTGACCGCACTTTTCTACGAAAACAGCAATTTTTTAAAATTTTTAGCGACGAAATATTTCTACACTAGAGGCTCGAGAATCATGAAATGTGCGCGTCAATGTCTTTCCAGCCATGTAAAGGTGCATTCACTAGATCCAGTGAACATTAGGATATAGCATTAGTGGTATAATTCACTTTTCCTTCTGCAGTGTTTTATCTTTGGGAGTTATGTTTTCTGCCGTACAGCAACATTTTCTTAGCTTCGTTCATAACTTGGACAGGACCGAAAGCAGCGCCAGATGTGACAAAACAGTTATGGGCAACACACCCTCTACCCCGACCCCCAATTTGTATATAATTGATTCAAATATTATTTTAAATTGCCAACCGTGCTTGATTGATACCGGAAGAACACATCAAAATATAGACTTTAGGAGGGCAATTTGTAACTTACTGTTTGAAACAGAAATTAATAGATAGGACGATATTATTAGTCTATCATTAGATTAATAAATAAGTTGTTTTGATGCTATGATTTGCAGTTTTGCCCGGAGTTTGGACGTTGGCGGTGTGATGCCCGCATGCCTTCGAAAGCACGTTTAACCATTGATCCTGCGTCTGATCTCTCTCCGGTCGTGACGGATTGCCATCCTATCAGACTATTAGAGTGAGGGAAGAGCGAGTGTCCCTGTGTCTGCGCACGCACTTGTGCACTATGATATCTCCCGCGCCGATGGCTAGTCTCCGTTGACATTGGCCGTCATGGCCGGTACACGGTCTGGAAGACTATATTATTGATATATTTCGACTTAAGGAATACTGTTATCAACCCTGCCTCGTTGGTCTAGTAGTCGCAAACGCTACTGCTGAACATGACCATTCTGTTCGATTCCGAGTTCGCGCAGTGTTGCGCTACGCCACCATGCTTACAACCAATAGGAATTGTGCATTTATTGACGGAATGTGTTCGCTTTCAGACTGAGAGAGAAAAGTTAATAATAGATCTACAATTAAATAAAAATAACATAGGATTGTTTCACGAGATTTTGTCTATTCCAATGTCTGATGCTGCTAAAAGTCTGTTTAGATTTATTTGTAAGTCTTCGTTTTAAGTCTACCTTATGAATTGAGATTTGGTCTAAGGGGTTAATTAAGTTTTGTTTTGTTGTATTGTAGCTATAATAAGGTACGATGGGACTGTCACGTATTTTATATAACAGTCCCTAAATTAAATAAAGATAATAAAAAATAATAAAAAACCGGCCAAGTGCGAGTCGGACTCGCGCACCGAGGGTTCCGTACAAACCTGCAGGTCATCATCATCATCATTCGTCATCATCGTTTATGAAATGAAATGTTTTTTTTTTTTTAATTTTTATATTTGTGTTGACTGAATGAAAGGTAAATTGTGGTTTACGATTTATGACGTATTAAAAAAAAACTACTAACTAGATCTCGTTCAAACCAATTTTCGTTGGTAGTTTTTATGGTAATGTACATCATATATTTTTTTTAGTTTTATCATTCCCTTATTTTAGAAGTTACGGGGGGGGGGACACACATTTTACCACTTTGGAAGTGTCTCTCGCGCAAACTATTCAGTTTAGAAAAAAATGATATTAGAAACCTCAATTTCATTTTTGAAGACCTATCCATAGATACCCCACACGTAAGGGTTTGATGATTTTTTTTTTTTGTGTTTCAGTTCTATGTATGGGGAACCCCAAATATTATTGTTTTAAAAAAAAATGATATTAGAAACCTCAACATCATTTTTGAAGACCTATCCATAGATACCCTACACGTAAGGGTTTGATGAAAAAAAAAATTTTGAGTTTCAGTTCTATGTATGGGGAACCACAAATATTATTGTTTTTTTTCTATTTTTGTGTGAAAATCTTAATGCGGTTCACTGAATACATCTACTTACCAAGTTTCAATAGCACAGCTCTTATAGTTTCGGAGAAAAGTGGCTGCGACATACTCGGACAGACAGACAGACAGACAGACAGACAGACATGGCGAATCTATAAGGGTTCCGTTTTTTGCCATTTGGCAACGGAACCCTAAAAACCAAAGGCAGTCAAAAATCCATCATCGTTTCGTCCAATAGCAGACTTCAACAGACAGCTGATAGAATTTGAAATTATTCTACAAGAACATAACCTCTGATCACAGTGAAAGTCTAGACATTTTCACTTCCTCAATGATCAGTAGAAATAATGGAAAGTTGTCTGTTTGCACAATTATACGTCGTGGAAGCGTGACATCGGATATTGCGGGAAATGACGGGGCGCGGGCCATGTATTATGTATGCTGTGAGGAGTTGGGGACTGTGGTTAGCGTAGATTGAAATGTTGGTTAATATCATGTTTTGTATGTCTTTCAGTCTTTTTTCCGTATGGAAATCCGTATGTCAAACACGGTAAGCCTCCATCAGTGGTATATCCATAATAAGCTGGCCACTTATTAACCACTCCCCTCCCCACTGTTACAGAGGCGTGTGATAAGTTTAACGTGTGTATCTGTTTGAGACTACGATGCCACGGCTAGTGAAAACGCCAAACAGACGAGGCCTAGCAATAACGAGACTAATGAGTGTCTGCTATTGTAGGAACGATAATTATTGCTGTTATCTTCCTATTTTGATATCCGTCCCCGCGACGATGAAACTGAAATTAGCAGCTACCAGCTAGCAGCCGACAGGGACAAAACATAGCAGATAGGGCCCGGGCCTGAAATATTTGTAAAAAATTATAATTTTTCATTGCGAAATTACAAATAATATTAAAAATTAACATGACATCTGCTTATCTATACTAATATTATAAAGCTGAAGGGTTTGTTTGTTTGTTTGAATGAACGCGCTAATCTCAGGAACTCCTTGTCGTAATTGAAAAATTATTTTTGTGTTGGGTAGCCCATTTATTGAGGAAGGGTATAGGCTATGTAACATCACGCTACGGTCAAAAGGAGCGGAGCAGCAAACGAAAAATGGACGAAAACTGACAGGCAATTCGACGCGACGGGAAGGGGAGCGAAAATTTGACGCGGACGAATTCGCAGGCAGAAGCTAGTTACTAATAATAATTGGAATTTCAGGTGAAAAACCAATCCCTTTTACTTTTTTAAGAGGTTAAGTTTGGGTACCAAAAATTAACTTATGGTAGAAAAAAATCCTACAACTACTAAAAAACCTAGCTGAAAATTTAAAATAAAGAGACAACTATAGAAAAAAATGCAACTAATTATTATAACTAAACTATTAGAGTATCTTGGCTGAAATAACTCCCACTATTTCTTCACACTAAAAAGAAGTCCTCGGACAAATTTTAGCAAGTTCGTATGAGTAGAAGGAAAGATACAGCTTTTTAAACAATAAAAAATCTATCTCCTGAGATAAAATATTTTTTTGCAACCAAACTATTAGAGTATCTTGGCTGAAATTACTACCACTGTTTCTTCACACTAAACAGAAGTTCTGGGACAAATTTCAGCAAGTTCGTATGTGTACAAGAAAAGATACAGCTTTTTAAACAATAAAAAATCAGTCTCCTGAGATAAAATATTTTTTTGCAACCAAACTTTTAGAGTATCTTGGCTGAAATTACTACCACTGTTTCCTCACACTAAACAGAAGTTCTGGGACAAATTTCAGCAAGTTCGTATGTGTACAAGAAAAGATACAGCTTTTTAAACAATAAAAAATCTGTCTCCTGAGATAAAATATTTTTTTGCAACCAAACTATTAGAGTATCTTGGCTGAAATTACTACCACTGTTTCTTCACACTAAACAGAAGTTCTGGGACAAATTTCAGCAAGTTCGTATGTGTACAAGAAAAGATACAGCTTTTTAAACAATAAAAAATCAGTCTCCTGAGATAAAATATTTTTTTGCAACCAAACTTTTAGAGTATCTTAGCTGAATTTACTACCACTGTTTCTTCACACTAAACAGAAGTTCTGGGACAAATTTCAGCAAGTTCGTATGTGTACAAGAAAAGATACAGCTTTTTAAACAATAAAAAATCTGTCTCCTGAGATAAAATATTTTTTTGCAACCAAACTATTAGAGTATCTTGGCTGAAATTACTACCACTGTTTCTACACACTAAACAGAAGTCCTGGGACAAATTTCAGCAAGTTCGTATGTGTACAAGAAAAGATACAGCTTTTTAAACAATAGAAAATCAGTCTCCTGAGATAAAATATTTTTTTGCAACCAAACTTTTAGAGTATCTTGGCTGAAATTACTACCACTGTTTCTTCACACTAAACAGAAGTTCTGGGACAAATTTCAGCAAGTTCGTATGTGTACAAGAAAAGATACAGCTTTTTAAACAATAAAAAATCAGTCTCCTGAGATAAAATATTTTTTTGCAACCAAACTATTAGAGTATCTTGGCTGAAATTACTACCACTGTTTCCTCACACTAAACAGAAGTTCTGGGACAAATTTCAGCAAGTTCGTATGTGTACAAGAAAAGATACAGCTTTTTAAACAATAAAAAATCAGTCTCCTGAGATAAAATATTTTTTTGCAACCAAACTATTAGAGTATCTTGGCTGAAATTACTACCACTGTTTCTTCACACTAAACAGAAGTTCTGGGACAAATTTCAGCAAGTTCGTATGTGTACAAGAAAAGATACAGCTTTTTAAACAATAAAAAATCAGTCTCCTGAGATAAAATATTTTTTTGCAACCAAACTATTAGAGTATCTTGACTGAAATTACCACCACTGTTTCCTCACACTAAACAGAAGTTCTGGGACAAATTTCAGCAAGTTCGTATGTGTACAAAAAAAGATACAGCTTTTTAAACAATAAAAAATCAGTCTCCTGAGATAAAATATTTTTTTGCAACCAAACTATTAGAGTATCTTGGCTGAAATTACTACCACTGTTTCTTCACACTAAACAGAAGTTCTGGGACAAATTTCAGCAAGTTCGTATGTGTACAAGAAAAGATACAGCTTTTTAAACAATAAAAAATCTGTCTCCTGAGATAAAATATTTTTTTGCAACCAAACTATTAGAGTATCTTGGCTGAAATTACTACCACTGTTTCTACACACTAAACAGAAGTCCTGGGACAAATTTCAGCAAGTTCGTATGTGTACAAGAAAAGATACAGCTTTTTAAACAATAAAAAATCAGTCTCCTGAGATAAAATATTTTTTTGCAACCAAACTATTAGAGTATCTTGGCTGAAATTACTACCACTGTTTCCTCACACTAAACAGAAGTTCTGGGACAAATTTCAGCAAGTTCGTATGTGTACAAGAAAAGATACAGCTTTTTAAACAATAAAAAATCAGTCTCCTGAGATAAAATATTTTTTTGCAACCAAACTATTAAAGTATCTTGGCTGAAATTACTACCACTGTTTCTTTACACTAAACAGAAGTTCTGGGACAAATTTTAGCAAGTTCGTATGTGTACAAGAAAAGATACAGCTTTTTAAACAATAAAAAATCAGTCTCCTGAGATAAAATATTTTTTTGCAACCAAACTTTTAGAGTATCTTGGCTGAAATTACTACCACTGTTTCTTCACACTAAACAGAAGTTCTGGGACAAATTTCAGCAAGTTCGTATGTGTACAAGAAAAGATACAGCTTTTTAAACAATAAAAAATCAGTCTCCTGAGATAAAATATTTTTTTGCAACCAAACTTTTAGAGTATCTTGGCTGAAATTACTACCACTGTTTCTTCACACTAAACAGAAGTTCTGGGACAAATTTCAGCAAGTTCGTATGTGTACAAGAAAAGATACAGCTTTTTAAACAATAAAAAATCAGTCTCCTGAGATAAAATATTTTTTTGCAACCAAACTTTTAGAGTATCTTGGCTGAAATTACTACCACTGTTTCTTCACACTAAACAGAAGTTCTGGGACAAATTTCAGCAAGTTCGTATGTGTACAAGAAAAGATACAGCTTTTTAAACAATAAAAAATCAGTCTCCTGAGATAAAATATTTTTTTGCAACCAAACTATTAGAGTATCTTGGCTGAAATTACTACCACTGTTTCCTCACACTAAACAGAAGTTCTGGGACAAATTTCAGCAAGTTCGTATGTGTACAAGGAAAGATACAGCTTTTTAAACAATAAAAAATCAGTCTCCTGAGATAAAATATTTTTTTGCAACCAAACTATTAGAGTATCTTGGCTGAAATTACTACCACTGTTTCTTCACACTAAACAGAAGTTCTGGGACAAATTTCAGCAAGTTCGTATGTGTACAAGAAAAGATACAGCTTTTTAAACAATAAAAAATCAGTCTCCTGAGATAAAATATTTTTTTGCAACCAAACTATTAGAGTATCTTGACTGAAATTACCACCACTGTTTCCTCACACTAAACAGAAGTTCTGGGACAAATTTCAGCAAGTTCGTATGTGTACAAAAAAAGATACAGCTTTTTAAACAATAAAAAATCAGTCTCCTGAGATAAAATATTTTTTTGCAACCAAACTATTAGAGTATCTTGGCTGAAATTACTACCACTGTTTCTTCACACTAAACAGAAGTTCTGGGACAAATTTCAGCAAGTTCGTATGTGTACAAGAAAAGATACAGCTTTTTAAACAATAAAAAATCAGTCTCCTGAGATAAAATATTTTTTTGCAACCAAACTATTAGAGTATCTTGACTGAAATTACCACCACTGTTTCCTCACACTAAACAGAAGTTCTGGGACAAATTTCAGCAAGTTCGTATGTGTACAAAAAAAGATACAGCTTTTTAAACAATAAAAAATCAGTCTCCTGAGATAAAATATTTTTTTGCAACCAAACTATTAGAGTATCTTGGCTGAAATTACTACCACTGTTTCTTCACACTAAACAGAAGTTCTGGGACAAATTTCAGCAAGTTCGTATGTGTACAAGAAAAGATACAGCTTTTTAAACAATAAAAAATCTGTCTCCTGAGATAAAATATTTTTTTGCAACCAAACTATTAGAGTATCTTGGCTGAAATTACTACCACTGTTTCTACACACTAAACAGAAGTCCTGGGACAAATTTCAGCAAGTTCGTATGTGTACAAGAAAAGATATAGCTTTTTAAACAATAAAAAATCAGTCTCCTGAGATAAAATATTTTTTTGCAACCAAACTATTAGAGTATCTTGGCTGAAATTACTACCACTGTTTCCTCACACTAAACAGAAGTTCTGGGACAAATTTCAGCAAGTTCGTATGTGTACAAGAAAAGATACAGCTTTTTAAACAATAAAAAATCAGTCTCCTGAGATAAAATATTTTTTTGCAACCAAACTATTAGAGTATCTTGGCTGAAATTACTACCACTGTTTCTTTACACTAAACAGAAGTTCTGGGACAAATTTTAGCAAGTTCGTATGTGTACAAGAAAAGATACAGCTTTTTAAACAATAAAAAATCAGTCTCCTGAGATAAAATATTTTTTTGCAACCAAACTTTTAGAGTATCTTGGCTGAAATTACTACCACTGTTTCTTCACACTAAACAGAAGTTCTGGGACAAATTTCAGCAAGTTCGTATGTGTACAAGAAAAGATACAGCTTTTTAAACAATAAAAAATCAGTCTCCTGAGATAAAATATGTTTTTGCAACCAAACTTTTAGAGTATCTTGGCTGAAATTACTACCACTGTTTCTTCACACTAAACAGAAGTTCTGGGACAAATTTCAGCAAGTTCGTATGTGTACAAGAAAAGATACAGCTTTTTAAACAATAAAAAATCAGTCTCCTGAGATAAAATATTTTTTTGCAACCAAACTATTAGAGTATCTTGGCTGAAATTACTACCACTGTTTCCTCACACTAAACAGAAGTTCTGGGACAAATTTCAGCAAGTTCGTATGTGTACAAGGAAAGATACAGCTTTTTAAACAATAAAAAATCAGTCTCCTGAGATAAAATATTTTTTTGCAACCAAACTATTAGAGTATCTTGGCTGAAATTACTACCACTGTTTCTTCACACTAAACAGAAATTCTGGGACAAATTTCAGCAAGTTCGTATGAGTACAAGAAAAGATACAGCTTTTTAAACAATAAAAAATCAGTCTCCTGAGATAAAATATTTTTTTGCAACCAAACTATTAGAGTATCTTGACTGAAATTACCACCACTGTTTCCTCACACTAAACAGAAGTTCTGGGACAAATTTCAGCAAGTTCGTATGTGTACAAGAAAAGATACAGCTTTTTAAACAATAAAAAATCTGTCTCCTGAGATAAAATATTTTTTTGCAACCAAACTATTAGAGTATCTTGGCTGAAATTACTACCACTGTTTCTACACACTAAACAGAAGTCCTGGGACAAATTTCAGCAAGTTCGTATGTGTACAAGAAAAGATACAGCTTTTTAAACAATAGAAAATCAGTCTCCTGAGATAAAATATTTTTTTGCAACCAAACTATTAGAGTGTCTTGGCTGAAATTACTACCACTGTTTCCTCACACTAAACAGAAGTTCTGGGACAAATTTCAGCAAGTTCGTATGTGTACAAGAAAAGATACAGCTTTTTAAACAATAAAAAATCAGTCTCCTGAGATAAAATATTTTTTTGCAACCAAACTATTAGAGTATCTTGGCTGAAATTACTACCACTGTTTCTACACACTAAACAGAAGTCCTGGGACAAATTTCAGCAAGTTCGTATGTGTACAAGAAAAGATACAGCTTTTTAAACAATAAAAAATCAGTCTCCTGAGATAAAATATTTTTTTGCAACCAAACTATTAGAGTATCTTGGCTGAAATTACTACCACTGTTTCTTCACACTAAACAGAAGTTCTGGGACAAATTTCAGCATGTTCGTATGTGTACAAGAAAAGATACAGCTTTTTAAATAATAAAAAATCAGTCTCCTGAGATGAAATATTTTTTTGCAACCAAACCATTAGAGTATCTTGGCTGAAATTACTACCACTGTTTCTACACACTAAACAGAAGTCCTGGGACAAATTTCAGCAAGTTCGTATGTGTACAAGAAAAGATACAGCTTTTTAAACAATAAAAAATCAGTCTCCTGAGATAAAATATTTTTTTGCAACCAAACTATTAGAGTATCTTGGCTGAAATTACTACCACTGTTTCTTCACACTAAACAGAAGTTCTGGGACAAATTTCAGCAAGTTCGTATGTGTACAAGAAAAGATACAGCTTTTTAAACAATAAAAATCAGTCTCCTGAGATAAAATATTTTTTTGCAACCAAACTATTAGAGTATCTTGGCTGAAATTATTACCACTGTTTCTTCACACTAAACAGAAGTTCTGGGACAAATTTCAGCAAGTTCGTATGTGTACAAGAAAAGATACAGCTTTTTAAAAAATAAAAAATCAGTCTCCTGAGATAAAATATTTTTTTGCAACCAAACTTTTAGAGTATCTTGGCTGAAATTACTACCACTGTTTCTTCACACTAAACAGAAGTTCTGGGACAAATTTCAGCAAGTTCGTATGTGTACAAGAAAAGATACAGCTTTTTAAACAATAAAAAATCAGTCTCCTGAGATAAAATATTTTTTTGCAACCAACCTATTAGAGTATCTTGGCTGAAATTACTACCACTGTTTCCTCACACTAAACAGAAGTCCTGGGACAAATTTCAGGAAGTTCGTATATGTAGAAGGAAAGATATAACCAAACTATTAGAGTATCTTCGCTGAAATTACACCTTATATTTTTCCTACTTGAAAGAAGTGAAAACACACTTATACACGCTTATTATTGCAGTGAAACATAATTTCGCATCGAAAATATAGTTTGGGGTCTTAGCCCCACTAATTACTTCGTCCCTGGTGACGCTCGTCTTGTGGCTGCTAGTTTCAGCTTCATCCCGCGACGACGGCTTTATCAAAATATAATCTTCTGCCCGTGACTTTGGTCGCGTGAAATTTTGGCCCCCGACTCGTCGTCGCGTCGTATCCCAACGCCCGCCCGCGCTAGTTTTTAGAGGTTATTGTTTGTGTCGAGGATTTTAAAATGTATTATTTAACTTTGTCAACTGAAACTTCGTACTACGCTACGCCAGCTCCAAAGACCATCCAACTGTGGCTTACCGTTTAAGGAAGTGGATTTGTTCCACAGTTTGCACTCCTAAATGCTAAACCAACTCGGCAGCCGTCAGCCGCCAACTGCTTCTAATGATTCGATTGCATATCATCTAATACACTGCAGTTCCTTACTAGTACACGCTCAACATCACATTTTTCTACTACGTTGACGAACAGTGGCAGTCCCATAGAGATAAATATTTGTATAACCACAGTCACAACACCAACCATCTACAATTTAACCCAATTACTACAGGCTTGGCATTGATAGCACAAATTAGACCGGTCCGGTGATGGTCCGGCTTTCAGGCCCGTGACAACGGTATGACAACAGCTGTGACAGGCGGGTTTATATTGTTCTCACCGTTCACCGGGGCTGGGAAGGGTTTAGATATGTCTTCATTTAGTAGGTATATTTTTAGTCACCATTTTGAAACCACTTTCGAAGAACATTTTTAGGTACAAACACATTTTACTCCATCTCACTATTGGCGTGTGCTAGCTTTAGGGAACTGTCATGTAACTTTGACGTTCAAAAAGTGCTGAATCTCAGCCTAGTTTGAATAAATGACTTTTGATTTTGATTTCATTCAACAGGGTAGCTACTCAAACTTATTTGAAAAATAATTTATGGTTTGTGGTCGTAATAATTTACATATTATTATTGTACAGAATCAGGTTCTTCTACCTTAACATACAGCTGTGCTGCTGGGGAGTTTGTTGCGCCACTTCGTCTTCCCAGCGAAAGCACTAGGAAGTGGTGAAGAGCGGGCGCTATGGAGGACTGTCTTATGAAACTTTGACGTTCAAAAAGTGCTGACTCTCAGCCTAGTTTGAATAAATGACTTTTGATTTCACTCAACAGGGTAGCTACTCAAACATTATTTGAAAAAGGAAAAATGTACAAAGTTATCCATCAAATCAATATCAGGACATAACAAGCTCCTCAGTGATGGAGACATAACGCTGCACCCCACGGAGGGGACCCTCTTGCCTCAAAAAACCGAGAGTGCAGTTAATGTTATAAAATGTTGGGGACAGAATTGTGGGTGGGTAAAAAACGTAATTGAAATGCCTTTGGGTTCCGTTGCTGAGATTTTCTATAAAAAGGGAACTCTGGGCCAGTTTACGGATTATCCACCAGATTAATTATAATGTATGAAATTATGAATTAGAATGTAGATAATCATGATCTTTCTGCCCTTGTCCTTGGGGTCAACACAATACGATTTCTAAAAATATTATAAACCTTATAATTTTGATTCGGCGCTGAAAAATCAATGAACAAAGATCACTCAAAGCGCCGAATCATAATTTTAAGGCTTATTATTTCTTGCTTTTCAGTTTTTTCGGCGGTTAAATTTATTGTTAAAAAAAAAATGTGGCTTTAATGTATTAATAATACTTCCCTATCCAATGAAAAAAGAATTATCAAAATCGAACTACTCTGTATAAAGTTATGCGTGGTTATACATTACAATCAGTCAGTGAACAGTCAATCATCCCGTGTTTTCCGACCCTTAGGGTTCGATTTTGTTTTCCAAATTTATATGGGACCACCTTCGGAGTATACCCTTTCAAATAAAAAAAAATACGCGTCGAATTGATAACCTCCTCCGTTTTTTTTCGTTGGTTAAAAAGGATAACATCGTGAAGGAACTGGCATAACTTGGACCCAAAAATTTGAAGGTGTGAATATCTACCAACCCGCACTGGACCCGCGTGGTGGATTACTGCCCACTCCCTCTTACAGAGAGGGGGCCTGTGTCCCAGCAGTGGGAACATTACAGGCTGATTATGATGACCTTCTTTCTTTCTATTACATTTTATTGGATTCTATGATACCTACGGCACGTTAAGTCGTTGGTGCCGGCTTTAATTCTTCTCAGGCAGTCGTTATTGGCTTTCGGAAACCCGAAAGACTGACCACCAGCTTTACCAAGGAGTATCGTATAGCCCACACAACGGGTTGTGGAGGTCAGATAGGCAGTCTCTCTATGTAAAAGACTGGTATAATACCAGTGGTATTTAGCTGCTTCCGGTTAGACTGGAAGCTGACACGAACATAATTGGAAAAAGAATAGGCAGATAGATTTTCTATGATATCCACGGTTCGAAATTAAAGTTATGAAGTCTAAAACTAGAGAATTTAATTTAAGGTTCTTTCATTCTTGTCTATCTTACGGAACCCAAACTATTTCCCTCTAAACCCTCTGTAACGCACGTGCTGTGCCCTCCCTAACTATTATGTAAGCAAAATGTTAAGTCAGAGTCCCGTGTGAAGTCGACGTGGTTTCATTATGTTCACGCTTGGGTGCTGGGGTATCGTTAGAAGTCTTTATGTAGTGGTAAAAGGGGATTGCGAAAAACATGCAGTTTTTTATATTATAGCTGCAGAGATTTAATGAAAAACGGTTCTGTCTGGAAATGACAGGAACGTAATTTAACTACTAGATCATTTTAGTCCCACTAGGAAATCATGACCATCTTGTTCTAAACATAACTAACTTTTGCCAGCGGCTTCACCCGCGTATTAAATATATAAAACTTCCTCTTGAATCACTCTGACTGTTGATGAAAACCGCTATAAAATCCGTGGCGTATTTTAAAGATCTAAGCATACAAACACGAAATGCGACTTTATTTTATATTATGTAAACACTAACTGTGGCTAGCGGCGTCGTCCGCGTGGTGGTCGGATATCATCCCACGGAAACATACAACCGGGAGAAAAAGTACCGTATGTGTTAATCCACGTTGTAAACTAAATGTGTTCCAAATTTCATACAAAAACTGTTCTGTCGTTTCTGTGTTAAGTTGTGGAGTTGGTATTTATTGCACTTTATTTTAGATCTATCTGGCCTATATCAGCGAACTACGATCTAGAATAGGTTCAAATCTTGTTGATTTAAACTGTCTAGGTTTACCAAAATGGTGTTAGTTAATTTGTATTCTGCTGTCGATACTAACTTTATTTATTTTATTCCTCTTATTAACATGTTATTCCACCATTTGTAATTCTCTGATGTAATATATATTTACGGAACTATGCAAATTGTAAGGCTTGGTACACAAATACGTAGCAATCGCCAATTGCGTATTATAATGAATAAAATTATGCAAAAAAATCTTGTTCGGAATACGAATAAGTCTGACATAGTTTGTCGCGTAAAATATTGGTGATTTTGTTTATTTAGTAGTTGTATTTAAATATGTGACATAAGTTACGTCGAATAGCAACACAATATAGCGAATATTGCGATAATTGTATGATAATCTAGTTTGTCTACTGACATTAAGTTATTGATACAAGAAAACCGGTTATTATACATGGAAATCAGCGCTGAGCTGAGTTGCGAAGTGAATAGAAAAGATAACACGTTTACCTAGCAGTGGGTCAGAATTCCTCATAAGAAGGCTGAAAGTCCCCCGAAGGGCAATGGAGAGGCTTATTCTTAGAGTTTCCCTACGCGATCGAATCAGAAATGAAGAGATCCTTCGGAGATCTAAGGTAACCGACATAGCCTGAAGAATTACCAAACTGAAGTGGCAGTGGGCAGGGCACATTGCTCGCAGAACAGATGGCGGAGTCGGACGGTTCTGGAGCGGCGACCGCGTACTGGAAGACGTAGCGTTGTAAGGCTTCCCACAAGATGAGCTGATGACCTGTTGAAGACCGCAGGAATTCGCGGGATGCGAGAAACACAGAACTGGTCGAAGTGGCAATCCTTGGGGAGGCCTATGTCCAGCAGTTGACGTCTTTCGTCTGAAATGATGATGATAATAGTGATGCATCAGAATAAGTTACTTCGTAGGTTCATCGGATAAAAGAGTGTCCAACTGAAAGAATGTCCATGGAGTTTGTTGTCCATTCTTCTCCATATGTACCAAACAACTAGCTTCATTTTCCTGACTCAACACCACTTGACAGTTCAAAAGTGCCTGTAATTGATTTATGTGAAATAAATGTTTTGATTTTGAATTTCAAAAATCATAACGTTGAACAAAAATCGAACCTACACAAACACAATCATAGTCAAATCAACACACAACTCTAAACAGATACGGAATCAGTAATTTGCCAAACATCAATACGTGCTAAATAAATATCAATGCTGGCAAAGCGGCGGTGATAAAATCAATAGTGTGTAACATGGTTAACACGTCAGTAATCCCCACATACGTGCCACTGCACATGGCAATACTGTTAAAGAGTGTGAACGCACTTTTATTTGTAGGGTCAGCAGAATTGTAGATAGTGTTGGTGATTGAAATGGAGGTAAACTTATGGATGTTGGATAGTGTAAGAGAAGTTTTAATTAGCAGAGAGAGTAAATGGAATTGTTTCAATTGGATGTTGGCAGATGAAAGACATAAAGGTGCTTTTGCTTTACTAGGTACAAACTTTTACTCCTGTTGCGGAATAAGGTTCTATTGTAGCTACTCAGAAATTTAATGTTAGTCCGACAAACTGTCAAGTACCCTAATTGGGTAACATACTGTCAATCAGAATCAGAATAATTTTGACTAATATTGCTAATCCGTTGCTTCATAAATTCGAGAAATTTGTCGACCCAACAACATAAATAATGCAATGAATGTTGTAGAGCTGTCAAAATTAAGGCCAATCAGTACTGTTAGTGTTACATTATTACTTCTGTGGTAAGTAAAGTTAGGCTATTATTATACTTGTACGTACGCACAGCTACATATTTCCAGTATAAGCTGACTTCGCATTGTACGAAAACTTTATACAATGCAAAGTTCAGCTGAAACTGGAAATGTATTGCTTGATATCTCGTTGTGTGTACATACCTACATCTGATTTTCAGAACTAAAATTACAATAACCCTATACGGTTTAAGTCACTTCAACTTTATTCTAGAAGAATCACCAGCTTCTCCCTTCTCGATTAAACCTAGATATGCATTATACAACCCACAGGCCTTTAATTAATTAATGGACTCAACCGTAAAAAGAGGTGAGCTCTACAGCACTATTAATAGGTACCTATAGAAAAAAATGCACGTGCTTCTATGCATTTATGCGTTTGTCCTTGACATAGCTACTAGCTAGCTTAGTCGACACTAGTGGTGTGCCGGACCGTTAAAAATGTACATCCGCGGATACAGATCCGAGTACGGATATTTGGTGTCAATATCCGCGGACACGGATACGGATCTTAACTATCAAATTCAATCGGTGTCAATGCGCGTAATCTTGAAACGACAGTTGACGGTTTGCTTGACAGAACATGTTTCGACTTGCATTGCGCGGGTCTTCTGTTCTTTTGTTTTGTTTGTAGTTTAGTCACTAAATATTAGATTTTTAAGAAATTAAAAAGAAACCTGAATTGAATTTGATAGTTGTCAATTACTACCTAATCACCTCTATAGAGAATTTCATCTATGTATTGAGAATTAATAAGGTAAAATATCCGTAAAAAATCCGCCAACAAAGTACGGATACGGATCTTTCTTCTCCCTCGGATATCCGCTGATACAGACATCACTAGTCGACATCTAGACACAAATGTCAACGTGTGCCATGTAATGAGGAAACACTAATTGTATGTAAATATTTGTAGAAGAGTAAATAAACGTGTTTATTTATACTTGTTGTTTATTCTTAAACGTAATTGTTTGCATAATTATTGTTCAAGTGTAGTAAGTTAATACATAAGCGTTATTATTATTTATTCAGCACCTTGAGTGTCTTTGCAAGGTGAATGATATTGATAGACTGGTCATTTTATTCTTAAGGAAAAGGATTAATTAAGTAAGTTAGAGTAAGGATTAATTTCTTTTGAATCATAAAATAAATAATTTTATACTTATTTATTAGCAGACCACATGATCCATAAAAAATACCTAATGCTTAGCAAAAAAATCAGTTACATCAAAACAATCAATACTTAAAATAAATAAAATTGAAGTGTAGTAAACAACTTCGTATACCAAAAAAACAATTTTCAAAATTTTTGTCTGTCTGTTTGTTCCGGTTTATTTCCAAAACGGCTAGACCGATTTTAGCGGGACTTCACTTGCAGATAACTAATGTTGGTAGCACGTTCCCGTCGGATAATTTCCTTTAGAAATGTAAATATCGACCCGCAGCCCGCCTTGATTGCTACGAACGAATTTTACGAATTGAAAACATTTTTTTTATGACATCTTGCATGTCAACTTATGCGGTTGTCGGCTGCTTAACCGGACTTGCCGATGGCTACCTTAATAAATTTCACGCAGTCACACAGACACAAAATGCGACTTCAAATTATAACATGTAGATATAGAAATGAATGGATTTTACGAAATCAGTCAAATTGACTCTAATAAAAGGTATTTGGTTCTTCACATCAATCACAATATGCTATCAAACAACACAAACACGTAACATTAAAGCAATAATCTAAAATCAAATACCATTCACAAAAATCTAACCCTCTTAATACCACACACTATAACAATGGTTAGATATTAATGTAAGGGGGTGGACACAATCGATTGGCGTAGCGTGAAACGTCGTATTATTGCGGGGGTGTGTATAACGCTTAAACATGACTGATGATCTAAGATATTGACAGATATGAGAAATGAAGGAAGTTAATTTGCTTTTGTGAGGCTGCTTTGAAGATCTTGAGAGTAAATAGCGGTAAAAACTGATATTGTTCCAGGGATTTGGTTGCTATGGTCCTCCAAAGCAACCAAATCTCCGGGATGAACCAGTTTTTAGAGTATAAAATAACAACGGCTGTAATATTCCTATGATCAATACTATTGTTTTATCGAATGAATATTAGATGAAGCCTGCTATGTAGGAACATAGGTGTAATATATGAACAGCTTAGAAACTGAAAGAACTAACTAGCTGAGTTGTTAATATTAGTAAAATTATTGGAATTGGAAAATATGACAAACGTGCGTGTGCGTGTTTTAGGCTAAACGCCTGCGGCATTTTTACCTAGGTACAGTAAAATAAAATACAAAAATACACATTCATGGGAACACTAACAGAAAATAATAAAAGATATCGTATTGTGTATACCCAAGTGCCAAACAACAGTGGCTCTAGTTTTAGCAAAAAAATCACGATGATTTTACACAAAAATAAAAGCCCTTTATCCAGCCAGAAAGTAGTATTCACACAATAAACATTTTACCGATTTTTAAAGAGAATACGCCACATACAATATTAATGATACGCCGAATCGTATCGTTGAACAATTTCGCTACATTTGTGTCAGCGACGCTGTTGTGTCCCGAGATTTAGATTAATGATACGATACCATATAAATATTGGAAAGTCAAACTTAATGGAGGTTCAAAAATGATATATCATTGTATGACATTACTGCCATTTTTAATTGTGTTATTTTTGGCTTTCGGGATTAAGAGAGTTCGAAATCAGAGCAGTTAACGTGATTTGCGCTTTATAAAATAAAAATTGTGTTAAAGTAAGTGTGAATATTACGCAGCCAGGTGTACTGAAAGACAAAAAAAGTAAATCGTGTCGTGAAGCGAGACACAATGAGCCCGGTTCATTGATTGATTACAGTAGATAAGAGATAGTGGAAGAGGTGTTAAATTGTACGTTGCGTCGGAACCAGTGTCAAGAAAAGCGTAGTCATGGATCTCAAGTTGAAAATAGTTTTAACTATGTAGAGCTTTAAATCAACATCATCTCATCATCATCATCATCATCATTTCAGCCGTAAGAAGTCCACTGCTGGACATGGGCCTCCCCCATGCACCGCCAATTTGACTGGTACGTTTTTGGGGGGATTTGCCAAAATCGCCACGCTTGGCAGGCGGCTTGGCGATTGCAGTTTGGTGGTAAAATGCATGGAGAACGCTGCTGCCCATTCCCTAGTAAGTCCTTTAGTCGCCTCTTACGAAACCCACGGGAAGAAATGGGGTGGTGTTATTCTTTACGTCCGGCACCACACGGTACCTTCCGGCACCACACATCAAATCCGGCAACATCATCTACCTAGCCTTTTCCCAACTATGTTGGGGACGGCTTCCAGTCTCAACGGATGCAGCTAGGTACCAGTATTTTCCATGGAGCGACTGCCTATCTGACTTCCACAACCCTGTTACTGGGTAATACGATACCCCTTGGTAAGACTGGTTGTCAGACTTTCGGGGTATCTGACGACCCGTAACGACTGTCTAAGATCTACGAAAGACAGCCGGGACCAACGGCTTAACGTGCTTTCCGTGCACGAAAGGGTCGCAGTATGTAAAGATGGACACCCATCCACGGACCAACCGCGGCAAGCGTAGCTTAATCTGAACGAGCAACCCGTGCGGCTGTTATTACTTAGCCACGAGCCCATGTAGAGCTTTAAATATGTGAGTTAAAATCGAGATCCATTCCTATTTCTAAAACGTTTCCTATCTTTACTTAAACTTCTTTTCAGAGTAAACAAGGAGTAAGGAGTTTTCAAGCAAAGACCATTAGGATCGCAAGTGGACTTGAGACATATGGTGGCAATTACGTCCATCGAATTTATGACACAAATTATTTGAACGGATAAATCATCCCGAATCACAGTCAACAACGCTCATCCTTGTTTATACAGACAAAAAAAAACTAACTCGTAACAATACAATTTCAACCAATAACCGTAAACGAAGATTATCTCTAATGCTAACCGCAAATGACAATATTTCCCATCACTCATAACGACATGACGTTACAAACGTCAAACTTGAACTTGACATTTGAAAGGGGCCCCAACAATGAGGCCCCAATTAAAATGTATTTAGAAAACTAATCCGTGTAAAAAAACAAGATGTCTACCTCGAGAAACAAGCGAAAACATGGACTCATGTCACCCTTCAAAAAGTACAGGAATATTTGCATAAAATTTGCAATGGTAACAGTAGACAAGCTGTGGACTGGGATGAGGGCAAATAAAAAATGAACGAAGAACCTTACAGAGTAAAGTTCAATTTGGATTGTAATTTTTTTGCCAAGATGAGACATAAACTTCAAGTAACAAAGTTTTGCTAATTGAAACCGACAGATTCTATTGTGTTACGTCACTTCAAGGATAATATTATTAGTAATGTTATGCTTGTGTGAAAGATGAAAAAATTTAGTGCTTGATGCTTAAAATAAAACTCTCGTAAAAGTAATTAAGAGGCCCACAAAAATCTCGATTGATTACGTGGGGAATAGAAAATGTAAAGGCTTTGTTAAGTTATTTTTAAATTTTATCGGTAACCGATAAGGGTAAAATAAGGATTGTTGGATCAGCTAACACAATATCCCAAAAGTATCCGTATCGAAGTAATCGAGTTAAGGAAACCACGTAAAAACATTATTTCATCGAAAAGTTGCACCAAAACCATAACAATCGGATTTATCATCCCAAAGAGTGACATTTTTATTGTGAAGAAAATACAAAAAAAAAAAAAACTTAAACATCTAAATAATAAAAACGCAACCTCAACTAAAATAAGATCCCACAAAATTCGCACAAAATAGTAAAAAAACAAAATTTCGATTTCGTTTGGGAAAAAAATTGGACAGACCCTAAAATTGCAAGATGGGACAACCCTAATATATTTTTTATGCAATTCAAGAAGGGTGCAAAATAAAGTTGCAACTTTAAGACGTTGCGATTGGACAGAAAGCGCTAGGGGTGACACCCAAGAGTAAAGGGCGGATCGTGTAAGGGTAAGCGTAGGGTCTGTGAGAAGATTATTAATTTTTGAAGATGTACCCAAGGGATAAAGTCTATGAATTTATTTGGATGGAACTGGATCTAGACTACGTAATGATATTACGAAGCCACGTTTAAAGAGAGTAATACATTATTGAATAGATACTCAATGATTGTTATACAACAACGTAAAGTAACTAGGTTATATTGGACGATTTTACTCACTGTATTGACTTGTTAATAAAACATTTCTAAAGAATATACAAACAAATGGTCGGAGATTCCAAGAGAAATAACAGGAAGCCCAAGAGCAATCCGAACATTACAATGACGTAATTGAAGATTGAAATGCCACTTATAACAATTACAACGCTCCTAAAACATCTACATTTTATTTACTCACTGAAGTTCCAACACAATAAATAATTTCACGTAATTATCACAATAAAAGGAAACAAGATGACGCTGAGGAATATATAGAAAAGAAATCTCTACTTAATTTGAATTTTAATCCTTTTCTCCTAAGAAAACAATAGCGGATATAAATCATAATATTTTTCTATCACAATGATGTCACGGCATGCGCGTACGACGATGTACAAAAGGATTTCTCAATATCAATGACATTAGACGGCGTTATCAAAGGCGTTGAACAAATTTATGAGCCGTAAACCCCATTAGAATTATTCGTACACAATAAATCATAGGAAACGTATGGTTGGACCAAAGGAACAGTATAATTTCTCGCTACTAGGATTGGGTTATGGGTCGTTGGGTAAATTGATATAATCGGGTGGTACGAAAACGTGTGGAACGCTCTATTTTTTCTATTAGCCCAATCTGTGATCGAAAAGAAGATTTAGTCACGGATAGTAATAAAATGTCAAGTTGTATAAGCCGCACATATATGTGATTGTTAGATCAGGAATTATTAGCAAAGATGCTTCCATATCGCAGATAAAAATCCATCATATTGAATCCGTTACAAACAAGAATGGAAGAAAACGAATAATAAATCCACACTTCGGAATACACTAAGCAAAGAAAAAAACTCATCGTTGACCCAAAACCTTTGGAGTTTCAATCATAACACGTCAAAAATGACGTCTTCACAAAACTGCAAGATGCAACGAACGGCAAACAATTGACAATAGGACTGCCAACAAATGTGAAAACCGGACAGATGTTGGAGCCAAGATTTACTTGAAAACACGAATAATCGGCGTGCGACTCGACTTCCGTGTTGCAAGACCGGTTCTTCGTTAGTGTTAAAAATAATGTTAACATTCAACAATTGGCCACTTTGGGAACATTCGGATTGTGAGAAAAAATCAAGTCAGAGACGGATGGCTATTTGTTTTATTTTGTAGCGTAAGTTTTAAATTGTATGGATTTATCAAAGGTTTTGTAGAGATTTGACTCGACTCGGACCCGTCGGGTTTGAAATTTATTGATTCGTGATGCTAATAAGGTAACACGAATGAGAATCAAGTTCAAAAACATAGTATTTTAGTAGTAGACTTCTAAAAAAGAATATAAATAGAAGGTACAAAAACAAAGTGTGGAAACAGCCAAGACAAATGATGCTTGTATCAATCAGATTATGAATACTTGTATCGTTATTAACTTTATCGTAATGTTTATCTTTTAGATTATTTGATGTTTATTCTTTTAGATTTGCGATATTTTTAACGTTACATAATATTCGTAATCGTTTCAATTCACGTCACCCACAATCACTAGTTGTTGTGCAAAGGGTTCAAAACATCGTCAAGTTCTTTCAATTTTTTGACAGGTTTCACAATCAATTTCTATGTAGTAGTGACCTTAAAATGCCCTCCTTATTCCGTAATCTAATATTCAGCAATATGATTATCGATAATGCTATTAAGATTACAATCCAAACCGTTTGATCTTAACAAGATAAAAATGTTCAACAAAGGAACTTTCTCAACGAACAAAATGTTTTAAACGTTATGAAATGTCATTGTTGACCCAAGGGTTGCACCCTTTCTTGTCTTACACCCTTCCTCGTCATAGATGGTCATGACAATGTCAGAATTTGCAACGTGACAAGTCATGTCAGAGTAGAAATGCAGTTTGATGAGGTTCGAATGAATGCAGCGCAGAGAGAGGTGCGTTCACACGACCCCGTTGTCGATCAACTCGTGTATCGGTTACTTCCCTAATGGGGTTCGTAGCTTCAAACAAAGGTACAGGTGGACTGTCTGGCGTTAAATGTAATAACAATTTTATATTGAACGTGCAAATCGAACAGCAGAGTAATATTGAAATGTTCTGGCTCGCATTCAGTATAAAAAGGAGCAACAGTGAGACTATTCACACTGTGGATGCAGATACAATCTACAAAAGTAACGTACAAAAGAGATTGAGAAAGGAATCAAGAGTAGTTTAGCTACTGCAGTTTGCATTCATAATATTTGCACGCTGTTACACGGGATCAAATTGCAGAAATTAACGAAACCATAGCAAAAGTATCAGTTGTGTCTAATTAGGGCGATGTTTATGCACTGAAGCCTCGCATACTCACGACCACTTTTAAGGATTCATTGCGCAAATTCGCAAAATACGGCTAACAGAAATAATTTCCCCCATAATAAGCATGATCCCCTTGATATTCGATACTCAGACGATATTATGCTCAGACGATATCTCACACAATGAAAACAAACGTTTAATTCTACAAAAAATATGATTAAAAGTCTTTCTTCAAAATGCATTATTCTCAAAACTACATGCAAGTAGTCAATTCTATTTTAAAACTTTGCAATAAACAAGCCCAAACGTTGCTCCTTATTTCCTTATTATATCAAAATCTATTCAGAAATCTGTCATCTCATCAAATACTTGTCTTCCCTTGTTTCCAAAAATATTATTTGAACAAACGCCCCGTTATTCAAGACTGTGATATACTTTTGCATTGACCAACTTATTGGTAGCATCTAACATCATACTATGCTCTTTCGTACCCTCAGTTAGAGATCCATTTTCTTTGTATACAGTTTGTTGGAGTGCATCAACAGTTGGTGTTATTTGATCTAATAAATCGCTAGATAAAGTAGGGGGCTTGCGGTATTCAATGGTGCTATCAAGTGAAGAAAAATAGCCCAAATCGTAAATATTGTAACGTTATAGTTTGGCGTTTCCCTAGCTCGGGGAAGTTTGTTGGAGACCGTATTTTATGTTTGCATTGCATTATAAGTTGGGACCTATAAATAAACGGAGATATTATGTTTCCATATCTTTGTAGCTACCAGTGCGAATTTATTTACTTTTGATTTACATTTGCCAGAAGTTACACCATTTGTGGTAATAGTTTTATGAATAACTGTTAGTTCTGAATGACTAGTTTCAAATACATGTTATTTTTTTACAGCAACAAATAAAGAATATATGTTGTTGACAATCTAAAATTTATATACCTTTGAAATTGAACCAAGTCAGTATCAAATTAAATGAAATTGAGAAGAAACATTCTAAGAATGTCAACTCGTGTGAATTATAGAGTTTGAGTCATTCGCAATAACGCTGAAGTATCTAGCAAATTGCTAAAGGACTATGAGGTACTAAATACTATTCTCGGGACTTATAAAACTTTTGCAGGACGAGACAACATATTGCTAGACTAATTTTGGCTGTGTTATTGAAAATGTTTTTATTCTCCGCAGGAATATATGCTTTGTAGGCAGTCTATTTACCGATTGTAATAAATGTTTTGACTATGTAGAAGCATGAGATAATCTGAAAAGTTAATATTTTTATCGCTGTTATTCCGCTTTTTCAACTTCCTCTTTATCACGGATATAGTTCCTTTAAACCTAAAAGCAAATAGATACCCAGATGCAGTTCTGTATTACAATATCTCTATTATTAAGTGTATTAGAAAGGATTAAAGTAACAAAAAGGTTCAAATCAATTGTCTGACATAGCTTTAGGGCACTGCAAATGTTAACTGACTCGTAAGAGATTTTTACGCCAACTGTCTATGGAAGCCATCATAAAGGGTGCAGCCCTAAGCGAAACTAATGCGACTTAAGGATGGGCCAACATGTCATAAGCGTCTATTAATTTGAATTTGGAACAAGTTGTCTATCTCCAAGTACAGTAGTCTATTCTTCTATTGTAAATGTTTTGTTAAAAACAGGATTTGTGCTTCAAAGAGGTCATGGTCATTCTCTATGGTGTCCACGAAGGTTAGATTGTTTTGTCTGTTTTTTGTGAAGCGAAACTACAAAGTTTGTGTCGAGGATAAAAATGTAGATGGAGAAACCAGAGCAAGTAGTAAAAACTCAAGTATTGCGTCTGGTGAATGGAATTACTAGAATTTCGCAATGACAATTTACCTGTAGCCATTGTGTGACATTGAATACGTAATATAAGGTACAGTTTCCTATTATTTTTCCGTATTGAAATCTCGCACTATGGATACAAAGAAAGTCAACGAAGAATGCTACAAACATGCTATGTTTTCACAACAAAAAAACCATTGGCAATGTTATTGATACAGAAAAAAAAAAAAATATTCATAACTTCTTACGTCCCAAATAAGTTTCGATCCCATGAGAATATCAAGATAAAAACATACCCTATCTCCTACTCCAGGTCATGCACTACCTATACACCAAATTTCATACAATTCCGTTCCGCTGTTTTAGCGTGAAAGCGTAACAAACAAACAATAAAAAAAAACCTAATCTTTTCTCTTTATTTATCAACATCATCATCATCTTGGGGGACACCTATATTCTTTATTTATAATTCTAATGAATTAAAAACTACAGAAAACAACATGGCGACTACCTAATAGCTATTAAATATCAAAGTTGCATTTGAAGATGAAAATAACACCCGTAACCAATTTAAACATGACACAGAGTCTATAGCAGAACAAATTAATAATTCCTTTAAAGCTGATCTCGATTCAAGTAATAATTCTTATTAGTATTACCACGTGGAGTGTATGAATGTTGAACAAGCCACCAAACTTGTTCTCATAACGAATAATGATAATGATCCCGCATTTATAATGATATATTTTATTAGAGTATTGTGAGCCAAACAAGATGGACTGAATAACTTTTGGGAGAAGGGTTGTGGAGATTTGGGATACGGTAACTAACTACTTCGACCTTTTAAAATGTACATGGTGTTCATTGAATTTCAAGGAACGATAGGCAAGCCAACTACTTTGTGTCATTTAAGTACTAGTTAGTTCTAATAAGACGTATTAGAATGATACAAAGAACAATAATCTAATTGTTGTCTTATAAGATTGTTTAAAAATCATATAAACCAATAAGCAATCATTTATTGTAACAGACTGTGTACCTTACTTTTTGAAATAAATTTGAAGTACCTAATTGAAGTACATAATAATAGTCCAATAAAGTCGCAGTGAGCACGTAATCCTGATAATTTTATAAGCTTTGTGAATCAATGTTATCAACTGTTTTCATACAGATAAGCTAAAGATTTCTTTGATTGTTTCAAATGTTTATGATGATAAGACATTAAAATTAGCGACCTGATTAATTGCATTTAACTTTTTTTTTATAGCTGAAATAATAAATGTGTTTTATTATAATGGTTCTTTATCATCATCATCATCATCATTTCAGCCGATAGACGTCCACTGCTGGACATAGGCCTCCCCCAAGCTCCGCCACTTCAACCGGTTTTGTGCTTCCCGCATCCAGCGGATTCCTGCGGCTTTCACAAGGTCATCGGTCCACCTTGTTGGAGGCCTTCCAACTCTACGTCTTCCGGTACGCGGTCGCCACTCCAGAACCTTTCGGCCCCATCGGCCATCTGTTCTGCGGGCAATGTGCCCTGCCCACTGCCACTTCAGTTTAGTAATTCTTCGGGCTAGAAGCTAGCTAGAAGAAAGCTTGGAGTTTCCCTACGCGATCGAATCAGAAATGAAGAGATCCGTAAGAGAACCAAGGTAACCGACATGGTTCTTTATAGTAAAAGACAATTCTGTGGAAAAGGGAGAGGGAGGCCTTTGCTCTGCAGTTGGACAATACAGGCTAGTTAGATAGATCGATAGATGAAGGTTCTTCAATTCTTATTCAAGTTCTTACAAACAAATTGAGAATATGCAAAAAAATCACCCAAGGTGACCATCACGCCCCAAAACTCAAATCACGTACCGTATCCTAAGCCACAGTAACAGAACGAGTATCTGATAATCTGGCTAGTTAGCGCACCCAATTTGCGTCCGCCAGGGGTCGCTGCGTACGCGCAACCATTGTTCCCATTCATTGAACATCGCGCAAAAAATATGTCAAACTCGCACGGCGCGGCGTGGAACGGTCAAATTGTGATTTATCTTGATATAAAAAGGGCGAGAAGAATTGACGAGTTTCTTGTGTTGGGAATTGGACCATGTAGAATAGCCGACAGAATTTTGGTTGCATGCTTTGATTGTTACATAGATAGGATATCATTGGTTTGCTCCCCTTTATGTAAAACTAAAAATGAGAAGCATCAGGGATTTTTTTAAATTTTTTATTTGCCGTTGATTTCGCTCTCCTGGACAAAGGCCTTCCTACTCCCTTACCAATCTCTCTGTCCAGAGCTGTCAAGGACCAATCTTTATTAAAAGAGTCCAGCACATCCCACCATCTCCGTCTGGGCCTGCCGCGATGTCGTTTGTCATTAAGTGGGACCCATTGGGTCGTAAGTTTGGCCCACTGATCATCTGACATACGGCAGATGTGCCCAGCCCAATTCCATTTAAGCGTGGCAGGGATCATCAGGGATTGGATGGTTAAAATTATTACCGATAACAGAACTAGATTTTAAAGAGATTCGTGAAACACGGCAAGAATTGTCACTGAGAATCAGGTCGGCCAAAAGAGCCTCAATAAAGCTGTC
Organism: Aporophyla nigra; assembly: GCA_947507805.1. Classification (NCBI taxonomy): domain Eukaryota; kingdom Metazoa; phylum Arthropoda; class Insecta; order Lepidoptera; family Noctuidae; genus Aporophyla; species Aporophyla nigra. The sequence goes on along the minus strand of OX382296.1, from coordinate 3,264,964 downwards.
ATAGATACTTTAACAACCAGCGTAGATTTGATAGTAGATTTATAACAAGAAATGTATACTTACCAAACGTTAGGCATAATAGGGGAACCTTATCCCTGTTCAAAATGTCACCGTGTTGGTATTAAATCAATGGACGCCTTCAATTAATTGAACGCTTTGCGCCGATCTGCGGAAGCCCTAATACTGAGCCCCGCACAATTAAAATGAATAACTTTACCTACATAATTTCGTTTAAATTAAGTTTTTTTTATTTTTACTACAGTTAGACACAGCGTCGGTCGTTTTAAGGCAATAGTTTACTACTAATAGTAAATTATTATTCATAATAATTACGATACATAATCATTTAGTATTATGTAAACTGAAACATAAAATAAACTTTCGTTATTCCGAATAGTTATAAACAAACATTGATTTGCTATCCTAGTAGGTCCTTTATTCGTTATTAGATGATGGATTATAATAATGTAAAAAATAATTTAAAAAATAATAAGATTCAAGACTTGCGTCATAACAGTATACGGTGATCCACTATTTCAACCTCGCTACCATCGCTCCGATAGCCGTGATCGTCTAGTGGTTAGGACCCTACGTTGTGGCCGTAGTAACCCAGGTTCGAATCCTGGTCACGGCAGTGTTCAACACTGTCATGGCGGAGAATAACTTTTTTGAGGTTAACTTTTTTAACTACTTTTTAATTTTTAATTATTTTATTTTAACAAAAAGAAATGATGTTGTCACTTAATTCAGTACTTTATGTAAATAGTTAGGTTATATAATCATGATACGCAAGCAATTTAAATGTTTTTAAAGAAGAGTAGGATTAATTATTGTTTTATAAAAATCTTCAGAAAATTTAAAAATTAAAGGACCAGCGTAGATTATCATGCAGCTTACAGTGACACCTAGTGAGTGGTAGTTGAACTACGGATGCTGAAGTAGTATGCAATATAACTCACAGATGGCGTTGTTTAATTAACTACATAAGTGCTCAATAGAGGGCGCTAAACATTTTCCACTACTCGACACTAGATAGCGTGTAAAACGTTCAACTCAGTGTTCTAAAAATTGAAACTAGATGGCGCTACGAGACCATTGTAAAGTTAGGAAAGCGAAGCTCTTTACAACACTAGTGGTCGTGGATAAGTTGCGAAAGTTTTCGCCGCACCTGTGTTGTTATTCTATAGATATGGGGGGTTTCGAATATTATTTTTGCAAAAGAGGGCAATCCGCGCAATCTATAGAATGGGGCCTCGCGAGTCTCTTAGAAACAAATTTACAGAAATTGATATACTGACTCTTCCCTCTCTTTATATCTTTGAATGTATTTTGTATGTTCGCAAAAATTTAGGCCTTTTCAAAATAAGAAGCGATTTACATAACATAAATACGCGTAGTAAAAATGAAATTGTGATACCAATATTTAGATTAACTAAAACTAGTCAATCATTTCTTATAAACGATATCCGCTTCTATAACAGGTTGCCAAAGTCTGTTACTGAACTTAGCTATGGAAAGTTCATATCACACATCAAACGTGTCCTTATCAAAAAAAGCATATTATAAGATAAAAGACTACGTTGAAGACAAGGAAGTTTGGCAATAATTCCTTCTGCACATGTGGCTTCCCTGGTAGCTCATTACAGGATGACCTGTGTCTATTAACTGCTCCCGAGTGACGACGTACATTTTGTATTCAAGTTTTTCAGTTTTTACATTCTTTCACATTTACTCATTTTTGAAATTGTATACCTACAATTTGTACATTGTACTCTTTAATATTAGTTGTCATGGCAATAATGACATTTGGTTTAAATAGTGTAATATGTCTTATTTATGAAATAATATTATTTATGTAGATTATTTTATACTTTGTGAATGTGAGAACGTTGCAGGCCTTGTAGACTGTAGACAATTTTCTATCTTATTCAGTACCTGGTACTTGTTGATAGGCCTACACCGTCCTCCCATACTATTAACACTGTAATTTGAAACAATTGTAAAAACGAATTATTTTTAAAAGAGTAACCGTGGAGTTTCTTGCCGGCTCTTCTCCATAGGAACCAACTATTTGGAACCGTGCACCTAGCTTCTGACGTTTCATAAGTGCCCATGTAGGTTTATATGAAATAAAAATATTTTGATTTGATTTGATATTTGCTACAATATGATTTGTTAACCACATGCTGCTAAAGTAAGAGCGTTTGTTCCGTTGTTTTAAGGGTAAGCAGACTTCCGTGTATTTTACTTTTTCGTTGAAACTGTATTTCATAGATAATTAGAAAATAATTCTTTTTTAGCTAATGTTTAAAAACAGATGACAAATTTAGAAGGTACAAACTTAAAAAAACCATGCATTTAAAAATCTAAAGCTTTCGTCCGACCTTCAGATACAATAAAACGTTTGTCACGATAATATTTCACATGCGACACTTCCATAAAAAACTTCACAGAAGCATGGACTGGATAAAGCGACTGTGAAGACGCTTGACATTCATTTATCAAAACATTAGCCGACTTATATTGCAGAAATGCGAGATAAATGTGCGTAATTCGAATCATGCTGTATTTTTTTGCGAACTTGAGTCTTAAGACAGTTACTTATTTCACCTACAAGGAGTAGCTTACCTACTCATACTTGTTGAGTAGTGATGACCCACTATTAAAACAATCAGACTAGGGAAAGGTTGATCAAGAACAGATTGGCCCAGTGATAACAAGTTGTAGGTCGTGGTTTCAACCCAAGCGGCCGTTTTACTCTGTTTAAATAATTTCATCACCACTACTCTCAAATCCTTGAATGAAAAAATCAAAGACATGTGTCAACCTGCACCGGGCTCGCGTGGTATATTTTGACCCACTCCCTCTCACCCACCCCCTCTGTGTCCCAGCACTGGGAACATTAAAGGCTGATTATGCTTAGGAGATCCGATTCATAGTCATGAACTTATACGAGAAGAAAGAACGTTGAAGTGTGATTAATCATTGGTAATCGCAAATCGGTAAGAGCAAATTAACATCGGATGGTATTCCTTTAATACGATCACTAAAATCTTTAGGAAGATGTAGGAAATGAAAAACACATACACTTGAATGGATGGAAGCCAGTAGCTACCTATTACATGACATACTTTTTTTGGTAGTGAGTTGTTTCCAGGTATGTGCCCCAATTTCGCAGATAAACCTACAGGGCCGTTCGGGTTGGTCACAGATTGAAAAGCAAGTTGGCTAGTTGTGAAAGACTGAATTGTCTTTTGACCTGGTTTGTTGAGCGGGGGCAAGGTAGCAGACAATTGCATGTAGCTTTTTTTTTTTTTTCTGGATGGGAAATCATCAAATGACTTCTCCCGCTCTGGGCGGAGCGGGAGGGCGTGTCAGACTTTTACTGACTAAAACCCACCCGTGTTCCTTCAGTTGCCCATGTGCCAGGGTCACGGTATCTCTTTCGAACAATCTCGCGACCCTGGCAGGCATCGGTCCTGGCAGACCCCTTCAGTATTGCTGACATCTCTTTGAGGCGCGCGTGGAACACTACGCGCCGTCGACCCGAGCCTGGTCCTTACCGGGCGGCGAGCTACCCATTGCTCGCCGCCCGCAAGCTCGCGCCTACGGTGGCCGGGAGTCCGCTATAGACTCCCGACGCCCGGGGCGTCTCCTCCTGCGGCGGCTAGGGACGTGAGGGCGCAGAGACTGCCACTCCCTCACGCGCCCCACCTCCTCCTTCGCGAGCACTACTGCTTCGCAGAAGGAGGTGACGGCTTCCCATGCCCTTTCGCTCCGTACCATGGCTCGCACCAGGGCCGGACGCGAGAGGTCGCCGCCGCCGATCGCCTCCACGAGGACACGGCGGTGCTCCGCCCAGGCAGGGCACACCTCCACCGTATGCTCCACCGTGTCCTCCAGACGATCCTCGCAATGGAAACACGACGCGATGGAAAACGCCCGGGCGTTTCCTCCCGCTTTATCCTGAACAGGAACCCACCGAAGCACCCATGCCCGGTGAGAACCTGCGTCAGGCGGAAGGTGAGGACGCCGTGGCGCCTCTCTATCCACTCCTCAAAGAGGGGACTTACCGCCGCAATTGTGGCGTGCCCGATTGCATGTAGCTTAGATGTTAAAAGGGATGTTTGTGCGGTGTTATACGAATGGATAGAATAAGAAATGTGTACATTAGAGGAAGTCTGAAAGTGGCACCAATAACTGAACAGTTGTGTGGAAAACGGTTGTCATGGTATGGGCACGTGAGGAAAGTTTTGAGTATGAATGTCAATGGCTATAAGAGTAGGGGGGAGACCAAAGAAACGATGGATGGACTGTGTGTATGATAATATGGATTGAAAGGCGGTGACTACCGAGATGACGACTGATAGTGAAGTGTGGAAGAAAAAGACATGTTGCACTGACCACAAATAAAATGGGATAAGGGGAGGAGAAGGATGATGTGGACCGGGTTCTTGAGATTTAATAATAATATCTAATATCCTAGGACAACCAACACAATGTTATCTGATCCCAAACTAGGCAGAGCCTGTACTATGGCAACCAGACAACTGATAAACATACTTATATATTTCTAAATTTAATTTTACACAGAACAAATGATTGTCACACAAAGATTTGTCCTGGGTGGGAATCGAACCCACAACCTCAGTCATAGCAGTCAGGGTCACTAACCACTATCTAGCTAGTGATGTAGATTGCTACAAGGATCTATTCGCACCTGAATGATATTGACAAAACATTGTTGGTAAACATTTGTGAAATTATCGCTGTCATTGTGTTTTGACATAACAATATGGCGACGGTAATTCCAATTTTGGCAACGCGCCAAATTAACCTTGTTAGTAACATTGTATTCTACAACCTACAAGATGGATCAAGACTTGAGGATTGACATCTACTGCCAGGGTCGCGAGATTCGTTCGAAAGCGTTACCGTGGCCCTGCCATATGGGAAACTGAAGGAACACGGGTGGGTTTTAGTCAGTAGAAGTCTGACACGCCCTCTGCTCCACCCAAGAGCGGGAGACGTCATTTGATGATTTCCCATCCAAAAAAAGGGCTTGGGACTATCTAGCTAGAGATGTAGATTGCTACAAGGATCTATTCGTCTTGAATAATATTGACAAGACATTGTTGGTAAACATTTATGAAATTATTGCTGTCGTTGTGTTTTGACATAACAATATGGCCACGGTAATTCCAATTTTGGCCACGCGCCAAATTAACCTTGTTAGTAACGTTGTATTCTACAATCTACAAGATGGATCGATGGATGGATGGATGGATGGTTGGATGGACTTGAGGATTGACATCTAGGACTACTTACCAGGACTAAAATATTTTGTATGTCAATGAAACAACACTCTTTCGGCGTGACGTCTAATAATAGACCACTCCGTCATTCCCTAGAAGCGACAAAGTGATTCTACCAAAGGATTTGGGATCACGTTATGCATGTATACAATGTCTTTCTGTTTTAGCTTCTTCATCATCAATATCTGGAATTCCTTGGGCGTTTTATTCAGTAGCTTTGTTGTTTCTTAATGGTAAAGTCAGGGAGATTGATTGTTTATCAAATTAACTTTACCTACTTAAATTTTCTGTAATTTCTGTATATGAAATCGCTTTACTTGGCATAGTGTTAAGTCCCTGTCAGCGTATGACAGTTAAAATACAGTAAGGAAAAAAATGTTCCTCATGTAGCTGCCAAATGTTGAACACCTCTTTTTCGTGAATGATTATTTTAAAAAAAGAACTGTAAATTAATCATATAGAAAGCTATGTATATGATGACCAATATTTTTCTTTATTTGTTTTTAATGCTATCATTAAATTGATAAATTAGCTCCACACTGATCACTAATACACCACAATCAAAGTGCATTATGTAGATAAGATGACACACTGACACCTTTAAACATGATTAATTATTTATTACTAGCGTGTTTATTATCTATTGTTGTTTTGTTCCTTAAAAATGGTTATGTGGCGCCATTTGATCGTTGGCATCATAATTGAGAAGATAATAGGTTATGTGAAGGTAAAAAGGTTACCTACATTAATTTATTTTCGTTTATATTTTTCATTAGTTTTGAGTAAAACTAAGGAAGTTTTAATTTTTTTTTTCAACTTTGACATCCTCGTTCCAGAGATTAACAACTAAATAATGTAGTTTATTATTTAGTTATTAGTTTAAAATTGAAATGAGTTTTTGTAATTGTCCGCCATTAAGACAAAACAGGAAAAGAAAGTAGCTGGGTGGGGCTGACTGGATCCTGGCGGAGGACAGGGTGTTGTGGTGCACCACAACACCCTGCATGTTGCAACATGAGAGAGGCTTTGTCCAGCAGTGGACTGCGATATGCTGAGTAGATTGATTGAAGGCAATACATGACTGCGTTAATTATAATTTAATGTAATATTCTTGCATGCCATGCACGAAGTTAACATGTTTCGGACAAATAAATAAATCATCTTATCATATAAAGCAAAACTGGTCCATAAGACATCAGTCCAACCATTTATTTCTAAGGTTCAAACCCAGGTCGGGAAGGGTAATTGGGGTGTTCCGTTCAAAAATGCTTACTTTCTACCCTGATTGGTACTGTGAAAGGTTGCACCCCCAATCACAGCCCTGCTTAACCCCTCGGAGATAGAGGGTGTGACGGTGTAAAATATCAATCGATATTACTCAAATCTACAACTGTAAAGATAGACACAACGATGGCATTTTAAATATTTTGTTATAGTGAATTCAGAGTTGATAAGGTAGAGGAAAAAGGGTATGGTCGGAAGTATGTAGTTGAAGAGTAACAAGAATAATGAAGTTGAGCTGCAGAAATGCATGCACTGAATAGACAGGTCAGGTCACTCAACCAGTGCGGTTCTTCGTCGAAAAGCCATTTCATACATGGTTAAATCTCACCATGACCAAGATTATAATGTCTGGACTTTTGAAGGGACTGGTCACCTCTCAGTTTGTTGCGGCTTCGGGTTTTCAAAGAAGATAAGACACGCCGACCACATCTAGTTTTAAAAATATGATTGGTGTGTAAAAGTGTTTGTACAAATAAAAACCTACTTCCAGAAATAAAATCATTTATTAATGACTGATTAAGACTTCTATGAGATTGATTTTGCATGATTGTTAAACAGTACTTTGCCCGTGTGGTGCCGGACGTAAAGAAGACTTTCTCTATGCATTTTACCAATACCATACTACGATCGCCAACCTGCCTGCCAAGCTTGGCGATTATGGCAACCCCATTTACTCCTTCTAGTGTTCAGTTCACTTCAGTTAAGATTATTACGATCCTTCTGTTAAGTGAACGCTGTGTCTTTAAATGACAGAATGTTTATTACTTTCGTACATAATCTCGTCTGGCATAGTTATTTTATTCTCTTAATGCCCCCTTGGGAGAGGCCTATTCAGTCATTCGGCTGAAATGATGATGATGATGACTTTGCCCAAGACTCTTGCGTGATCCGCGTTTCCCTGCCTATAGGAGTATTGACTACTAAACCAAACTAACTAACCAACACCGAACAAATCATAGCCGCTTTCGCCAACCCAAACACGTGCGAAAAATGAGTCTGCTTCACACCACACGACTGAAGTAAAACGTAACTGGCTATGATAGAAAGGGGGAATGAAAATGTGAGCTCACACTTCTCTCTCTTGCCCAGAAAGTAATATACGAAACGTAACTCTGTCTCTTTCTATCTTCACTAACTTCTATCTACCTCTCAACTTCCGTTCGCCTCGCCCGATCACACTTTTCGTAACGCTCTCGTTACGCTTTCACCAGCTTACTCCCCAAGTGAAGCATGCGTAAAGAAGTTTTACTTCAAAAAATAAAAATACAGTCCGAAGGAACCTAACATCTAGGAGTAAGTATCTCATAAAAAATCCCTATACTTTACTGAGCCCATAACTTTGATTTACGCAACAAAGAAACAATCTGCCCGGGCAAGGCACTGCATAAATTATGCGTAATCGCCGCGTATGCCTTACATTCTTAATGCTGTTCGGAATTAGATCGCCTACCTTGCTATATTGTTCATTGGCCAATGAACCGTAGGGATCTTCACCTGAAGAGTAAATTAAACATGAGAAAGGTACTTATTCTAAGTTAGTAGATGCTTAGGTACAATTAAGATTTGTCCGAAATTCACTCTAGTTGTATTAAAAGGCGAAAGGTAACTTAAAGGTCCGAATAGTTCCGGATGTAAAGAATATCACAACCACATTTATTCCCGTGGGTGTCGTAAGAAGCGATTAAGGGATATACTAGAGAATGGGCAGCAACGTTCTCTATGCATTTTGCCACCATACTGCGATCGCCAACCCGCCTGCAACGCGTGACGATTATGGCAAAGCCTCCCAAATTGGGGAAGGTTTATGTCCAGCAGTGGACGATGTAATAATGAGGTGATTACAACCTTGCTCAGATACAATTAAGATTTGTCCAAAATTCACTATAGTTGTCCTAAAAGGCGAAAGGTAGCTGTAAGCTTAAACATGGGATTGTATACTAAGTTCTTGGTTATACCTACAGCCATGCTTTTTTTTTGTGGGTGGGAAGTCGTCAAATGACGTCTCCCGCTCTGAGTGGAGCGGGAGGACGTGGCAGACTTTTACTGACTAAAACCCACCCGTGTTCCTTCTGTTGCCTATATGACAGGACCACGGTAACTCTTTTGTACAAATCTTGCGACCATGGCAGGACCTACAGTCATGCTGAGGTGGAGCCAGCACTCCAGTAGCGTAACACACTATTATTCAGCATCTGCATCATTTCGAAGGATATTATTGCTAATCTATTGCAGCAACTTCGACAAATATGTCTCCTCAACAACGTAAATAACGCAATGAATGTTGTTTCACTGTCAAAATTAAAGCCATTCCTACAGTTTGCGTGTTACGCAGTCACCCCACTGCTCTTTACTTTAAGCGTCAATTTGAGACTCATCTGAAAAATGCTTTAGTTGAGCCAAAAAATGAATGGTCAACGTCAAGACAAAAGACAACTACATCTTGATACTTGTGTAAGTGTTTTGATCAAGTGTCGGTAACTAGAATGAACTGTGACCTCCAACTCCAAGTTTCATGATTAGATAATATGGTAATTCTTCTCCTATTTCAGTCGAATCCTCCTTGCCTCCTTCCTGCATGAGCTATGTAGCTAGCTAAGAATACCTTATGTCATGATGAAAATATAAGCCATCGAGCAAGGTGCTACAAGTCTGACTGATTGACTGCAACTAGCTGAACTGCATCCTAATTGCGTAACACACTAACAATTAGAATGTGAATAATTTTGAATGATATAGGTAATCAACTGCTGGGTAGCTCGCGGTCCGGTAAGGCTAGTCCTTACCGGACCGCGAGCTACCCAGCAGTCGGGTCATCGGCGCGTAGTGTTCCACGCGCGCCTCAAAAAGTTGTCAGCAAAAATTTAAGAGATCCGCTAGGACTGATGCCTGCCAGGGTAGCAGATTTGTTCGAAAGAAAGTAATCAATTGCTTCATATGTTCGAAAAATTTGTCTCCTCAACTACGTAAATAATGCAATGAATGTTGCTAAACTGTCAAAATGAAATCCGCTCCCAGTTTAAGTGTGAGGAGGTTCGTGTTTATCAGTGAAAGTTTATGTCCTGATATTATAATGATTGTACAGACACACAGGTATATCTACCGCAGCCACATCAAATTAAGCGAGCGCCGTCCAACACTGGAACCTATAATTTTAATGTATTTCAGCGGCTGGTTCCACTGTGTAGGCGTAATTGTGCTGAACTGTAGCCTGCTGACGGCAACTTTGTATTAGTAGCCACACTGCCATTATATTGTCATGGTGGAAAATGACAATGTTGGGTTTATAAACCGAATACAGCAGTATTAAAATTATGTGTACATAGTTAGGTTTTGTTTATGAGTTGAAAATTTCTGAATTTCAAAATTCTTGGCTTCGACTTAATACACTAACATTCTAGTGCAGGGAAAAATATAAGACAAAGACATGTGGGTGCGCGGAAAGTCAGTCAAACAATCTTATCAAAGGGCTAACGTGTAACTGGGTCGATGAGGTCAGATAGGTTGTCGCTCCATGTAAAATACAGATATTCAGGTGCGACCGGTTAGACTGGAAGCTGACCCCAACATCGTTGGGAAAATACTAGGCAGATGATGACCCTGGCACTTCTCCCTTAATATTTTGGACATAAATGTCACTTTGTATAATGACACCATACGCTAATTATTTTATTCATTGTAACCTCGATATCATGAGGATAGTTCTGGTTGACAGAACAAACGATGATTACCTGAAACAAACAAAAAAAGATTTTTAAAATAAAATTCCACAAAAAAGCCTATTTTCTTTTAATTAAACAATAAAGGCCATATTATAATGTAAAAATAAAAGAACGCTTTTTAATAACTGGCGGAAAGTAAAAATTTAATTGAAAGCCGGAATCGGGGATTTTTTCGCGAAATAAAATTATATTTGCGGTCGACAAAAATGTGTGGGTTGGGGCGGCTTATATCCCATCGGAACCGGTGCAAGCCACATTTAAGCATATTGACCTACATATGAAGTTAAAAAAAGTATCAGTCTTTTGAATTCTTTTACATTAGAATTTAAAAACACCTAGGGACATTAAAAGTCCTTTAATTAAGTAGTTTTATTCTAAAATACCACTGAGGTGCGAATTTCGGTAAGCTTTCTAGGTGTACTTTCAAAAGATTAGAAATGAGGTCGAACTTACTCTTATACTTTGTTGTGAAAAGACACAGTTACATAGTTACAGTTTGTTGTAAAAGACATCAATCACACTATCTAGGCAAGCAACTTATGTGATACTAGCTTCCGCCCGCGACTTCGTTCGCGTCAAATTTTTCTCCCCTGACCTTTCCCGTCGCATCGAATTGCCTGCCAGTTTTCGTTCATTTTTCGTTGCTGCTCCGCTCTTTTTAATCGTAGCGTGATGTTATATAGCCTTCCTCAATAAATAGTCTACCCAACACAAAAAATATTTTTCAGCTCGGACCAGTAGTTCCTGAGATTACCGTGTTCAACCAAACAAACAAACTCTTTAGCTTTATAATTATATGATCATATTTTTACTACAACTTGAATTACTGTCTTATACTCGCTAGTCGCTACTATATTTGGACCCGCGTAGTGGATTATGACCCATTCCCTCTCACAGAGAGGAAACCTGTGTCCCAGCAGTGGGAACATTATAGGCTTATTATGCTACGCTTATGGTACTTGCGACTATTTAAAAAGCCTTCTGAAAGTCACTCAAATCTACTAGATTATTTTCTCTATTTTCTCGCTATTCACTGCTATATTCTGGTCTAGAAGCCTAAATTTTAGGCATTATTCAAACTAACATAAAAAAAAAACGAAAAATATTTTTAGTTTTCGTTTTTCTATATGATGTTTAAGTATTGACATTTCAAGAATATAAAAAAAGAAAATATAAAAAAAATGCGAAATTCTGCGAAATGCTCCGATCGGCCGGCTTAGATGCTGCGTCACAAAATCCACTGTATCTCCGAAAATAATTCGAATTTTGAAAAATCCATTTAAGGGCAAATTTTTAACTGTGAAAATATGCAAAAAAAAAACAACTAATTTTTGAAATTTTTAGACCTGAATACCGCCTTAAAATCTTAAAGCTGACGGGCAGACAACAAAACCTAGGCTCTAAAATTATGACATGCACAAGGTTTATTAAAAACTAGCTTCTGCCCGCGACTTCGTCCGCGTTATATTTCTTTTTCCCCGACAAGGGTCGCGTCAAATCGCCTAGCCGTGCGATTTTCCCCGTTTTTGCAACATTTTTCATTACTGCTCAGCTCCTCTTAGTCGTAGCGTGATGTTATATAGCCTATAGCCTTTCTCGATAAATAGACTACCCAACACAAACAGAATTTTTCAATTCGGACCAGTAGTTCCTGAGATTAGCGCGTTCAATCAAACAAACAAACAAACAAATTCTTCAGCTTTATAATATTAGTATAGACAAATAACAGAAAGGGGTTGAATAGGGGTTAAAAAATTGTATCGAAGATCGTCGAGTCGTCTTCAATGCTATCTTTACATAGTATAAAACAAAGTCGCTTCCCGCGTCTGTACGCTTAGATCTTTTAAACTACGCAACGGACTTTAATGCGGTTTTCATTAATAGACAGAGTGACTCACGAGGAAGGTTTAAATGTATAATACGCGGGCTAGTATATAATATTATAAAGCTGAAGAAGTTGTTGGGTTGAACGCGCTAATCTCAGGATTTACTGGTTCGAACTGAAAAAAATCTTAAAATATCTTAGGACATTTTACACACCGTTATCTGATCCCAAACTAGGCAGAGCCTGTACTATGGCAACCAGACAACCGATAAATATACTTATATATTTCTAAATACATACATATTATAGATAAATTACACCCAGACACAGAACAAATGATTGTGCTCATCACACAAAGATTAGTCCTGGGTGGGAATCGAACCCACGACCTCAGTCTTAGCAGTCAGGGTCACTAACCACTAGACTAACAGGCCAGTCATTCTTCAGTGTCAGTGTTAGTCTATAGTGTTGGATAGCCCATTATATAATATCACGGTAGGATTCTTAGGAACAGAGCAAAAGAACAAAAAGTCACAAATACACAGTACTCGCATGGGCAGGCGTTTCGATGCGACGGTGTGGGTCGAGGGAGCAAGACGCAAGCAAAGACGCGGATGAAGTCGCGGGCAGAAGCTAGCCATTATCATTTCAGCCGAAATACGTCGTCTGCGGGACATGGGCCTCCCCCAATTTGGGGGCTTTTGCCATAATCGCCACGCTTGGCGGGCGGGTTGGCGATCGCTGTAAGGCGGTAAAATGCAAAGAGAACACTGCTACCCATTATCTGGTACGTCCCTTAGTCGTCTCTAACGACACCCACGGGAAGAGATGGGATAGTGCTTTTCTTTACGTCCTGCACCAGACGGAATTCCGTAACAAAATACCCAAAGCAACGTACATTCTGTCGTGTACAATCTACAACACGACAACACAGACGAGGCATGCCACCGTACATTTGTCGCCTGGTGAATACACGGCTTATTTGCATATTAATTTTGAACGCTCGAATTTTGGGTAACCGCATGTTGAATGTATAGGGAACAGGTGCTATGGATATGGAAGTATAGGCTGGTGATAGGGTTATTGTATACGAAATGCTGGATTGTGTACATGCATAGTTAAATGGTCATACACATAAGATAATACAGATTTTTTTAACGAGTGCAGGAAATTTTAACCAGTGCGCGAACTGTAACCTATAGCTGTACCTCTGCTTGACTGTTCGGGGAATATAGGCGTCATGAAATATAGAAAAAAAAAAAAAATAACCAGCGCACAAACTGTGACCATGATTTCAGTGTATGATTGTTCTAGAACCCTCGGTAGCGTAGAAATAGTTCGTCGCTTTATTAAAAAAATGCTGTCAATACATTTTTTCTGCGTATTTATTTTTTGTTAGTCGACGTAAAATGTATCCGTTATGGTGTCTAGATTCATATGCTGAAATCATAGTTATAGTTTGTGCACTGGTAAGTTTTTTCCTATATAACTTCACGCCTATATTCCCGGAAAGGCTAAGCAGAAGTGCACCTATAGGACACCCACATTTCATCAGTTATTATCAGGGCTAGCTTATTGCCATCAATCGACTGGTACTGAGAAATCCCAGTGCGTAAACCCAATGACACTCCCAGTGTAACGACCCCCTCATGCACAGTAGAAGCGCTTGCAACCTCTAGATATAAATATCAGGAAATTCCGGCAGCATGCTTAGTTATACTGCTGGGATTCTTAAAGCAAGCACTCCGAGTGAGGGCAGTTGAGCACGCTGGTTAATCAGACCGCTGTAAATAAGTCACTTTTAATAAAGGGAAGGAGAGACAGTTTTATTAAAAACTCACTAGAGTACTCATCATCATCATCATAATCACTTCAGCCGAAAGACGTCCACTGCTGGACATAGGCCTCCCCCAAGCACCGCCACTTAGACCTGTTCTGTGCTTCTCGCATCCAATTAGAGTACTATTTCTACTTATTAAGTATAATCCGCCTATAATGTTCTCACTGCTGGGACACAGGCCGCCTCTTGGTGAGAGGGAGTGGGCCGTATTCTACCACGCGGGCCCAGTGCGAGTTGGTAGATGACACATGTCTTCAAATTTTTGGTTCTAGAACATGCTGGTTTCCTCACGATGTTTTCCTTCACTGTTTTGAGAGCAGTGATTATGAAATTATTTACACATAGTAAAGCGCCTGTATGGGTTCAGACCCACCACCAACAACTCTTGAGTCAGGGCCGATACCACTGGGCCACCACTGCACTGAACGTATTAGCTATGTAATTATTTCGAGAATATAGCCATTCTTGATGAAATTATCCGACTACATTTGATCCCATCCATATATTGATTGGCATGACAAAGGACCCTTATACATAACTACTGATCATGATACAATAACACGAATATCGACGTGTGGTTTACTAGTTCTCGCCCGAATCGTGCGAATCAACAGATCTCAATAATATATTATTTACTTTAGGTTACTCACACGAAGCTAACTTATTTGTGGGCGAATCGTCATCTCCAGAAATACGTATTAGGCAATTGGCACGTTTTGATTTCTTGCACTATTTTGCATGTACTTGCAGTGACCTTTTTTCATAACTTTCACAAAACTCAAAACGTGCCCATAGGGAAAATGCATGTAATTGTTATTTTCGCAATTAATGAGATACATGATAATATACCAAAGAAAAGTATAAAAGTCAAATTTTACTACGGTTTATTGCTAAAAAATATGATTAAAATTAAACAATTTTCTACCACAGTTAAAACGTGCGATATTGTCGCAATCATTTTGTGACATCACTTAGCACGATACTGTTCACCAAATCGCACATAATAACTTACGTTGGTGAATTCAAGCAGTTTGCTAAGAAAAACTATTTATTTATTCACATGCCTTTTGAAGTCACTTCCGGCATTTCCGAAGACGACGCAATTCGAGCTTGCTAACATTCCACCAGAAAAACGTAACATAAAAAGTACTACATTAAAAAATGAAAAAATATGACAATTTGTGTATTGACTATACAATGTATATTTAATTAATGAAAGAGCTTGGATTTACATGCATATTTCCCTATCCTATTTCTGGAGTGGTCGATTCGCCCATTAATAAATTAACTTCGTTTCGGCCGAATACATTCGTGCGAATGTACTAATAAGCCTTATATGTTTTGGCGATCATGGCAGCACCTGCCTGCAACACAGATTACGTACATAGGTGCACAGCACAATACCTGCATAATACACAGCTGGGATATCGGTTGAATGAAGAGTATATTCATTATTAGCAATATCTGATTTCAGTTCTATTATTACCTGCTATATTATATTTGTGTTGGTAAGTATTAACAGTCGCACAGGCTGATCGATCAGGTTAAACTACAAATGGCGCGGTTTGTCCGTGGATGGGTGACCAAGACCCCTCCGTGCCTCGGACAGCATTGGACAGCACTTTAAACCGTTAGTCCCGGCTGTCATTCGTAGATCTTTGATAGTTGTTGCTTTGTTGTCGTCAGAAACCCGAAAGTCTGACAGGTCACGGTTCGAAAGAGATACCGTGACCCTGCCACATGGGCAACTGAAGGAACACGGGTGGGTTGTAGTCAGTAAAAGTCTGACACGCCCTCCCGTTCCGCCCAGGGGGCGGGAGAAGTCATTTGATGATTTCCCATCCAAAAAAAAAAAAAACCAGTGTTACCAAGGGGTATCGGGTTATCAAGTAAATGGGTTGTGGTGGTCAGATACGCAGAGTCGCTCCATGTAAAATACTGGTATTCAGCTGCATCCGGTTAGACTGGAAGCCGACCAAACATAGTTGAGAGGATTATGATATTGGTCGGTAATTCACATCATGATGTATTTGATGCGTTTAGAGATTAAATGAGTAAAGATATGACTGAATCAAGAAAACAAGAAAACCCAAATATGGGTGAGCCTTTAGTCCTTGCCCAACGCTGGACATAAGCCTCTCAAATTTCACGCGAATATCACTCAAAAAGCCATTTCATCCAGGTAAGTGAAAAACCAATAAAAGCGAACCAAAGCGGCATAACTAACAAGTTTCCCTCACCCGAGTGAGAACAAATAAAATCGCCAGAAACTCATAACAATCCAATCTTTGGCGGATCAAAGAAACACCTGCTTTGTGATTTCATATCAAGAAAGGATAAATTTATTCAATTTCGTTCGGAACGGCCCTTACCCCACCCTTATGAGCTTTTGATAACTAAATGTTTTTACTTTCACTCAAATATTATACGTTTCTATTTCGCTGATGAAATTGGTATTTCTGTTTTCTGAGGCTGGGAAAGCTAGGCTGTTTGGTTAAGCTAAATTTCTTATTTGTAAAGGCTAATAACGTATTATGAGATTTATTTGTGGAGCTATTTCGTAATTGTATTTGTTATATCTTTCTTTGTATGAGACTTTTCGGATGATTAAATTTTGGTCCCACGTAAATGGTCTCTTCACAATTTTCTAAATCTTCAAAGTATTCCTCTGATTTTCTTGGAAGTATCAATTTTTAAGAAATAAGATTATCCTATCCACAACTCAAAATATTTTCTTAAGTTTTCGTACTAAATTCTATTCTTAAATTGTGTTACTAATAACTAAATGAAATGAAATGTTTATTTACTTTCATTTCAGCCGCAAGACGTCCACTGTTGGACTTAGGCCTCCCCCAATTTGGGGGGCTTTGCCATAATCGCCACGCTTGGCACGCGGGTTGGCGATCGCAGTATGGTGGTAAAATGCACAGAGAACGCTGCTGCCCATATTTACATTATATTATTATAATTGTATTTGAGTCTAACAATGCAGGGCCATGTCTGGAAGAGCCTTTTGAAGAATGAACCATTGCAGCTTTGAGCTGACCTGTCCGAACAGACTACATGTATGTATTTACAATCTTCACCAACTTAGTTATTACAGTCAAAACGTGAGATTCCAATATGGCGTCATTACTAGCAACATACCATTCCCAAGAAACAATCATATTCACACTCCCTTCATAAAATCCCATGAAATTTTTCCTATTCGCATTGAATTCAGAGCATACAGGCAATTATATCATCCCCTGTACATTACATGCAAATTGTATGAGTGCGTTACTGGGGGATTTCCCTACGGGGGGGAGTCTTTGCCGGGCTGTTTAGGGGCTAAAGGCCGTAAGGTTAACTATGTATGGGGAAGGGAATGTGGAAAGGTAAAGAAATTTTGTTATGTTTTCGAGAAAATAAGGAGGTTTTTATCTAGTGTAGTTATGTTCGAAGATGTCGTTTTGTGGAATGAAAATACTCTAAAAGGTAGAGTGACCTCACCATTCAATCTGTTCTCAGTGTGTGATTCTGAGCCCCTTGCGTTGACCGCGTTACTATTGCAGTTTTTTACGAAACAGACGATTTATTATTGATTACCGACGAAACTTTTCTACAACACACGCCTTTTTCCCATGGGGGTAGGCAGAAACGACTGAACGCCACCTGCTACGATCCTAGGTCTTACACACACGCTGGTTACCAGTAATACGCACTTGACCTTTCTGAAGAACTTAAGGTAAATAAGCCAATAAGGTCGCTATATGTTCTACGCTAGAATTATGTTCTGAATTCTTGGTTTCGATTTGCACATCGATGTCCCTGCATGATAATTTTCAGGTACTTACATAACTTCGTCTTTGTTTTTATCAAATCGATTTTAGCATAAAATTACACATATAAGTATAGATAGCAAAACTCTGATCCCCTTATCTGTTATCTCAGACTGGAGCCATGAAAAATCTATACTAATATTATTAAGCTGAAGAGTTAGTTTGTTTGAACTCGGTAATCTCAGGAACTACTGGTCCGAATTGAAAAAAATATTTTTGTGTGGGATAGCCTATTTATTGAGGAAGGCTATATAACATCACGCTACGGTCAAAAGGAGCGGAGCAGCACCGGAAAATGGACGAAAACTGGCAGGCAATTCGATGCGACGGGAAGGGCCAGGGGAGCAGAAATTTGACGCGGACGAAGTCGCGGGCAGAAGCTAGTCAAATATAAAATTATTACTCCAGTTTAGAATTGAATCAAAGTGTGATTTTATGTTGTGTCACAAATAGATTCTGAATTTTTCTGTTCTTTTCTTCTTGTCTGTTTATATATTATATGTGTGTGTTACATATTCGCATAGCACCTAAACCGCTGACAAGCGTTCACCCAGTTTCCCCAAATTGCATCAGCCGCGCACACGAGGCGCCGACGCAGCACAACGTGATGCAGCCCGGCACCGGACATCGCGGCCTCCGTGAACTCGTCACTTTTAACACAGAATCGGTTAACTGTCGACCATTGTAGTATTTAGTAAATTGTAATTTCTTATTAAATAAATTGTATTAATTAAATCTTGCATTTTTTTCGATCCTCCGGCTACAGCCTTCGTAATTGGCGCAGTCGGTAGGATACTCGCGGGCCGGTTCGCGAGATTAAATTGCTTAAGTCGCGAGTCACTCGGGTGGCCGTCGGGCACCGTACGAGTATCCAGAACATACGAGAGCTGCAGTCCAGGGGAGTATCCAGACATCGATACGGAAGAGGTACAGGATTGTTTCAAGTAAGTACTTTAGAATCGCGCTAGAGTCGCTTCCTTTTATCCTTAAGTGGTTCCCTTAATTATCCAAGATTTTCCATCCACGGCAATCTCGGTTATCTAGGTTAGATAGTAGTAATAGTAGAATTAGTAATCTAGACGCTAATAGAAGTTTGGAAATAGAACAAGAGGATAGTAATAGTTTAATTGTATCGAATATGGCTGACTCAGTCGATCAAGTTTATAAGGCCCTACGATTGGTTCCAGAGTTCGATGGAAACTCGAACGTATTAACTCGATTTATAAAGCTATGTGATCAGTTAGTACAGCAGTTTATAAGAAATGGACCGGAATTTGAGTTAAGTAATTTGGCATTATTAAATGGAATTTTAAATAAGGTTGTGGGACCCGCATCGCGCACGATCAATTCAAACGGTATCCCAGAAACTTGGGAGGGAATTAGGAACGCCCTAGTTAATAATTTCGCCGATCAACGTGACGAGACGTCACTGTATAATGACTTAGCGCTCCTAACACAAGGGTCTGCAACCCCGCAGGAATTTTATGAACGGTGTCAGAATTTATTTAGTACTATTATGACCTACATCAGCTTACATGAAACGATAGCGAGTACCATTGAATCTAAACGAACCTTGTACAAAAAACTCACTTTGCAGTCGTACTTACGTGGTTTACGCGACCCGTTGGGTTCTCGCATTCGGTGCATGAGGCCTGATACAATAGAGAAGGCTTTAGAATTCGTGCATGAGGAGATGAATACATTGTATTTACAGCAGCGTAACGACCATGGACCTGACAAGAAGCAGCAGCCTCAGCATCAGGTTAGTCCTAGACCTTCTTATGATTTTAAGGCGCCTGCCTTCGCCACGCCGCGTTCGTTTATGTTACCATCTCCTAGGTCTTTTAACATGCCAGGACCGTCGCGACCGTTTATGCCTCAAGCGCAGCAGTCTGCTCCAATGTGGAGAAATCAGCCCCCTCAATATCGCGGCCCCACACGTACACAGCAGATGTTTAGTGCACCGCCGACCGATCATAGACCCCAGGGTCAAGCTTTTAGGATGCCTAGTCCCAGACCAGCTGCTAGTAGCACTCCGCAACCTATGAGTGGCGTAAGTCATTACGTGGCAAAACCATTCGCCCCACGTGCACGCCATGACTGGTCTACAGCTGGTAATCCACCACCCTCGAACTATTTTAGAGCACGGGAATTTAACTTTAACGACCTAAATGATCAATTGCAGTATAATTATTATACCGGTTATTTTAATAGCAACGATTACTACCCCCAGGAATATTTAGAGTTTGACAACTACGGTTATCCGATTGAATATGCGTATGAGCAACCGAAATGTACGGAAACTTGTGTCATAGATGAAATAAAAGACACTCCGAATGCTAAAGAGGAGGATTTTCAGGAAGTTACCAAATCAGACAAGTTAAAATAGAGATAAATTTACAAACACAAAGGCAACTACCATACATTCAGATTTCAAACCCTCCGCTTAAACTATTAATTGATACAGGTGCAAATATGTCCTTTATTAGCCCCGCAGTTGTTCAAAAGTTTTTATCTCACATACCATGTAATTATGATCCTTTCGAAGTGACAAACATTCATGCCACCACTAGAAGTGATTACTCTATTACATTACCATATTTCCAGGAATTTAATGAGTCAGGTGATATGACCCTTTACGTTTATACGTTTCATAACTTTTTCGACGGTTTGATTGGATATGACCTGTTGGAAAAATTGGAATCTAAAATAGACCTCAAAAATAGACTGTTGGTTACTCGAAACTCTAGTAATCCTTTGTTAATGTACGACTCTCGCAATAGTAATTTATACGAGGACATAATACCGGCTAATTCATCTAAACTAATTAAAGTTCCTATAAACTCTGAGGACGGTGACGTTTTAATTCCTAAACAGTGTCTGTCAAATTGTTTAATAGGTGATTGTGTAACAACTGTTAGTAATAGTAGAGGTATAATTGAAGTAACGAATGTGTCATGTCATGACGTAGTTTTTTCCATGGATCGCCCCGTTAGCGCTGAGTTGTTTAATATTCAGTGCATGCGCACTGAACAACAGTCCGATCGTGTTACAAATGTCTTATCTCGCCTACGTACAGACCACTTGAACCCTGAAGAAAAAGCTAATTTAGAAGTATTATGCACTCGATACGCCGATGTATTCTATATTGACGGCGAGTCATTATCTTTCACAAACCAAATTAAACATTCAATTCGAACCACAGATGATGTACCAATTTATACAAAAAGTTACCGATATCCGTTCATACACAAACAGGAAGTTCAAGATCAAATCTATAAAATGTTGGAACAAAATATTATACGACCCTCACAGTCTGCGTGGAGCTCCCCCATCTGGGTAGTTCCCAAGAAAGCTGACGCCAGCGGGAAAACTAAATGGCGTTTGGTCATAGACTTTAGGAAAGTAAATGAGAAAACCATTGATGACCGTTACCCTATACCCAACATTTCGGACGTACTTGACAAGTTAGGTAACTGCCATTATTTCACCACATTGGACCTTGCGAGTGGCTTCTTTCAAGTCGAGATGAACCCAGACGACATTCATAAAACCGCGTTTACTGTCGAGCATGGGCACTTCGAATTTCTTCGCATGCCGATGGGTTTAAAGAACTCTCCTTCAACCTTTCAACGGGTGATGGACAATGTCTTACGGGACCTCCAGAATGTTGTGTGTTTAGTGTACCTTGATGATATCATCGTTTTCTCAGTATCCCTTCAGGAACATATGATAAATCTGGAAAAGGTATTTCAGAGACTCAGGGAATCCAATTTTAAAATCCAAATGGATAAATCCGAATTTTTAAAATTAGAGACTGCGTATTTGGGACACATTATAAGTAAAGACGGTATAAAACCTAACCCGGATAAAATCATTGCCATTCAGAAATTTCCATTGCCGAAAACCTCAACAGAAATTAAACGTTTCCTAGGTTTGTTAGGGTATTACAGGAAATTCATTCCTGACTTCGCCCGAATAACAAAACCTATGACGCAATGTCTGAAGAAAAATTCAAAAATTGCTATATCCGATCCAAATTATATTAGTTGTTTTGAGAAGTGCAAAACTCTTTTAATCAATGATCCAATTTTGCAATACCCAGACTTTACTAAAGACTTCATACTAACTACTGACGCTTCTAATCTCGCCATTGGTGCCGTTCTCTCACAAGGTCAGATAGGTAGCGATAAACCTGTAGCATTTGCCTCACGCACATTAAATACCAGCGAAATTAACTACAGTACAATTGAAAAGGAACTGTTAGCCATCGTATGGGCAACCAAATATTTCCGCCCCTACTTATTTGGCAGGAAATTCAAAATTGTCACGGACCACAGGCCCCTACAATGGGTCATGAATCTAAAGGAACCCAATTCACGCCTTACCCGCTGGAGATTAAAGTTAAGCGAGTATAATTTCACTACAGTATATAAACCGGGTAAATTGAACACTAACGCAGACGCCCTTTCCCGCATTGAAATCAATAATGAAGATGCAAATTCCATAGCAGTTAATACATCTGAAAAACCACCTTCAATGACAGGCTCTACAACGGCAACAGCTCACACTAGTGCTGAAAATCCCATATTAGAAGTACCAATATCTGATGAACCCTTAAATAAATTTCACCGCCAGATATCTTTCACAGTCGTAGGAGACATCAAAAAACGCCCAACCGCATCTAAACCGTTTGAAACCCACACTAAAACTACAATACAACTATCAGAGTCTAATCTTGAAGAGGATGTAATTAACGCTATAAAGGAATACGTGAATCCCAAAGTAAAAACAGGAATTCTTATCCACCCTCCTCTAGCAATGTATAAAATAATTCCGATAATCCAAGATAAGTTTAAAAGTTCCGCCTTGAATATGGTCCTAACGAAAAAAGAAGTAGAGAACGTTAAGGATTACTTAAGACAACAGGAAATCATTCGAAATTACCATGAAGGAAAAACCAATCATCGTGGTATAACTGAATGTTTCCTTGCTTTATCACACCGTTACTATTGGCCTAAAATGAAAGAAAGTGTATCGAAATACATGAATGAATGTAGTATTTGCGGACAAGCAAAATACGACCGAAACCCGATAAGACAAAAGTTTTCCATAGTCCCACCTTCAACTAAACCCTTTGAAACTGTACATCTGGATCTTTTCACAGCTCAAAATGAGAAATTTCTTACCTTAGTTGACGCCTTCTCGAAATATGCGCAGGCATATCATCTCAGAGATGGTACAGCGTTAAGCGTCGTTCAAGCTCTTCTAACGTTTTGCACCCACCATGGCGTTCCCTATACTATAATAACAGACCAAGGACCCGAATTCACTAATGCACTATTCTCAGAATTTACTCGTCTTCATAAAATACAACATCACAAGATACTCGCACACACCCCTAAAGATAACGGTATAGTCGAACGTTTCCACTCTACCATTCTCGAACATCTTAGAATCCTGAAATTAGAAAAACATAATGAACCTGCCATAAATCTTATGCCTTACGCAATTCTAGGCTATAATAGCTCCATACACAGCTTCACTAAATGTAGACCTATAGACTTAATCACAGGACATTTTGATCCTCGTGATTCCTTAGACTTAAACTTATCCGAGCACTTATTACAACAATATCTACAGGATCATAAAAAACGACTAACTCAAGTCTATGAAATAATAAATGAAACTTCCCTTCATCATAGGACTGAACTAACTGAAAATAGGAATAAAGATCGCGAGCCCGAGAAAGAATATAGCCCGGACCAACAAGTATTCGTCCGTAACCCTCTTGCTAACAGACAAAAACTAGCTTCGCGTTTTACGCAAGACATAGTATTAGCCGATCTCCCCATTCACATCTACACTAGAAAGAAACGTGGTCCTGTCGCAAAGTCTCGTCTGAAACGAAGCCCTAAACATCCTACGTTGTTACAGGATGCTACTGCTGCTACTACTCCGAATGACGCAAGGACAAGAAGTAATGATTGATCCCTTGGGAAATGGCCCTGGTATACTTCCGTTTAACTTAGGAACGACGCGTATCATTTCCCATTACCATTCCTTCCTTAATTACGTTAATCTCGATAGCATACAATCTCAAATAGACATAGTCAACAAACAATTGTCCGACATTAGACCTAAACTAAATAATAAAACGTCCCTATTATTTGAACCACATATGAATTACTTAACATCTAAGTTAACTAAAATATTTACACAACTAGAATCATTTAAACATACTCGTCATAAAAGAGGACTTATCGATGGACTCGGTTCCGTTATTAAGAGCATATCCGGTAATTTAGATCAGACGGATGCAGTCAAGTATAATAATGCCATAAAAATCCTTCAGGAAAACGAACACAAGATGGAGTTTCAAATTAATCAGCACGTCAGTCTATCGCAAGCTTGGGTTCTACGTAATGCCAACTTACTAACTAACATAACTAAAAATCAGGAAAAGATAGGAAATGTCTTAAATCGTATAATCAATAGTACAGCTGACTTCGATTTTATTCACTACGCCCATATGGCTCAGCATTTAATTATCCTAAGTGATTACATAGACAACTTATTCGAGGAACTCCATAGACTAGAGTATACTCTAGCGTTTATACGTGCATTAAGCACACCGCATACGGTAGTTAGTTTAAAGGAGATTAGATATATGTTAGATAAACTAAGGATTTTATATTCCAATCATGAAATCCTTAACATAGAATTAAGAAACTATTATGATATAATTAAGTTAGGATACTTTTACGTAGGTGATCAGATAGTTTTAGTCTTTAAGGTACCGATTGCCTTTCCTTCAATCTATAACCTCTATAAACTGTCCCTTGTCCCTAACAAGTATAACAAAATCCTTTTACCTACCTCTCCTTTTATCGCGATTTCTGGACAAGATTCCAGGTACATGGAGGCTGAATGCCCGAAGGTAGATTCCCTGTACCCCTGCGAGGAAAAATTAAAATACAATACTCAAGATGACTCAGATTGTATCCAGCATCTTATCACCAAGCAAGAACTTCTATCAACTTGCAAACTATCATCAGTCGCCTTGAAGAAAGAAGCTGTAGAAACACTCGACGAGAAACATTACACTATGAGCTTTCCACGTCCGACTAAAGTAAAGATATCATGCAAACAGGAAACATACAAAACCCTTGAAGGAAGTTATTTAGCTATCATTCCATACAACTGCTACATTAAGACGCCCGAATTTACTATAGCGAACTCCAATAATCACATCAAGGGATTTGCTTTAGAAATTATGCAATTGCCTACATATTCCGAAGTTTTAGAAGTACCAAATGAGACACCAATCATCTTAAACTCTGCTGATCTAGGAAGCCTGCACTCTGTAAACACGAAGATCATGCTACAAACTCCAGTCAAACTGGAAGAAACAATTGATACAAGTCTCTACCATACCACGATTCCAATCTACTTACTGTTATCCGGTGCAACTGCACTAATCATTGCACTGATGTACCGACGACACCGAGCGAAACGTCTTCATAAAAATCAACCAAAAGAAACGGATGATTCAGGAAATTATGCTGAAATCCAAGAACAAAATAACCAAAAATTCGAAGACATGTGACATCTACCAACCCGCACTGGGCCCGCGTGGTGGATTATGGCCCACTCCCTCTCACCGAGGCTTGTGTCCCAGCAGTGGGAACATTATAGGCTGATGATGTCATTTTACATGGTTCTCACATTGATACTCTTTTCAATCAAAATTTTGTTACATAAATTATGTAACAAAATTATGATTGAAAAGAGTGTGTACTACGCTTTGGTATGGGCTTCGTCTTTGACTCACCCACCCCTCGAAAATTCAAAACTGCCTGTAATTGGTTTATTTGAAGTAAATACTTTGAGTTTGAGTATGACAGGGTTAAAAACTCTGAAGCGTCTCGCTGGTGACGTCACCAACACATATAAAATCGTACCACAGCAATTCAGTTTCGTGTCAGAAATGTAAATGGCAGAATTTACATGTGTAAATTATTTTACAAGAATCTAATACTAAACCAGCAGTAATTAAAGTACCTAGTTAAACATTTCTCAACAGTTCATAGTTTATTTATGGAAATGGCTGAAGTTACAGAAACACTCAAACGTTGGCTTTATAACTAAATGTTAGTACAGTTCGTAAACAATAGTATTTCCAGTAATGATACTTTGATAGCTTTTCATAGCCTCAATGACAACTGTAATTTCCATTAATTTTACCATACAAAAGGGTTCCGTAAAAACGCTTACAAATCTCTGTAATTATGGTACTTTTAACGTTTTGAAATAAATTGACTGTAATTGTTGGTGATAAAAAATGTTTTTATTATTCAGCATTTATTTTTAATCTATGTTTACTTGCTTCCGTACAAAATATTTCAATTATTTAGCATTTATTTTACTTGATTGCTTGAAAAAAAGAGTGTGATTGTGAGTTCCCGCGTGTGTTTAGACGTAGAATTTTTAGTCTTCACTCTAATAGTTTTACGGTTTCTTAAGCAGTTGGAAGTGAGTGGGGAGGGGGTATTACAGGAGTTAATGTCTGCTTGCCCATTAACAAGCTTGAGCGTAATAACGACCATTGCACTTTTACAGAGATTAAAATGAACATTCGTTTTGTCTTGTCTCTGAACTGCCTGTTTATTCGTTAAAAATCACACTATGAAGAGAAGAAGAGAGATGACTTAGGTGAATGAAGTCGTAAGTGAGCTGTCATTCCACTTGACAGATATTGACACTACTGATCGTTCACTTCACCAACGTTGTCACGGTGACTTTTTACAGAATAATCCAGCTGGTATTTTGTGCAGTTAGTAGTGGTGTTAAAGAAACTGATATTAATACTTGAAGAATCTGGAGTCTCCCTATTTTGTTTGAGACCTAGTTATGTATATACAGCTGATAAGCGCTTACGTATCGCTTTGGAAGTCATAATTCGTCAAGCGTTTTCAAAACCATCTTGTGGTCGGCTGCCAGTATAACCGAATGCATTAGAATATCAGTATGTTACATGGAGCGACAGTTACTATTGACAGACGACACCTACAGACACCTACGAGGAAGAATCTCAATAAGCAGTGGATAGCAACCCATCTACGAACTGACCTCGGTAATCGTAGCTTTACCATCAACAGACACGTGTAGCTGTTATTACTTCTAATGGTTTTAAAGTGTGTCGTTTAAATGGGTACGGAACCTTCGTAACAATTCGCCTAAACTGATTGCCTGTCAGCCATCACGCGCCCTGACACGCATCTCATTGTTACAATAGGCTAGCTGGGTAACTGCTGCAACCTTCATGGTACGATGCACCTGTAGGTACTTCGATATCGTGACCTGTGTAATTAGGTAGTAGGTACTACACACCATGGTAGTGTATAGTTGAGGCACCTACTTGTAAGAGCTAGCTATGGGTTTATATATTGTACTTCAATTCAATCTTCAACTTGCAGAACAGAAAGAGCTGATGTGACCCCGTGGTAACGGTACCGACTGATTAGATCGTGGGTTAAATAAACCCTGACGGGCGCTTTATTTTGTGTAAATTATTTCATCACCTCTGCTCTCAAAATTGTGAAACCATTATGATGAAATCGGGACGTCGTAGATCCAAAATTTCGAAGACATCTGACATCTATTAATCCGCACTGAGCCCGCGTGGTGGATTACTGCCCACTCCCTCTTACAGAGAGGGGGCCTGTGTCCCAGCAGTGGGAACATTATAGACTGATTATGCTTTTTATTTTTCTTTCAGAGAAGGCTGTATTAATTCAATTACATTGTATTTAATCATAATGCCATCATAGCAGAAGTTTATTAACGGGACTGTAAACGAGTAAAAGATAAATTAAAAGAGAGAAAGTTAAAACGTTAATTTGCTGTAAACATGACGCAAAGAAAGAACACCAACACAAAAAAGAACAAGTTGGAGGAAAATATGCGTCACATCCACGTAAAACGGCCGTCGCTCAGCATAATGCTTCGTCCTATATGATACAGAGTCTCAGCGTTGTTTTACCTACCTACATATGTACAGACATATTCAGTCAGACTTCTTGTTTCATTTCAGTATTATTGTGTTACAGAATGATTGACATTATTTATTCCGTTTCAGGATATTCACAACTCTACTCACACTTCAGATACTTGTGAGATCTATACAGAGTTGTGAATTAGAACATACATTTTAAAGACACTTTATTCCGTGATTACCTACCTCTAATAAATAATATATATAGGTATAGCAGACGTTTTTATGCGTTGTAGGAGTATATTAGACTTCGATCGAGTACACAGCTAATCTGAAATTCTTCTGTACCATGACCTAAGTTACTTCGTAGGATACTTTTTGTCCCGGTGCAATAGTCTCAGACTAGAAAGCGGGCAAAGCCACGAGAAAATGTCATTAACTTATATTATTAAGCAAATTCTCAAATCAGTAAGATCGCAGCTTATAGCCGTGGTAAGACAAAGTAAGTAAGTACCGACACGGTAAGGATCAGTCTCTGAGTAATTAGCTAATTACAGGTTTGTGTGTTATCTCAAATTATCTTACTCATCATTATAATAACGATGTATGTTCGTGTACGACACTAGGCTAGACGTACCTACCAACAATTTAACAGACGAACGGACTTTGACAATTAAGGCAAGTGTAGATTTCCTGTTAAAATAATGAACAGTTTCCTTTACTTACAACTAATAACGTTACTAATTAGATAAGTTAGAATACAATACTGTTTCTTTGTATACACTGCTTTTTACTATGGATTAATTAGTAATGGCTTATGTTTAACTTACCACCAGATATAGTAACATATAACAGACAAAAATAGTAAATGATCACCAAAATTAAACCCCGCATTTTAATGTAAAATTATAACCAAAGTTTTAACATCTCGCTATCCTATTTAAGCAAAATGACTCCAAATAAATCATTGTTAATCCAAAAGTAGTAAATGATCACCAAAATTAAACCAGCGTTTCAATGTAAAATTATAACCAAAGTTTTTACATCTTGCTATCCTATTTAAGTAAATTGACTCCAAAAAAAATCATTGTTAACCCAAAAATTGTTAATGAACACCAAATTATTAAGAGTGAGCTCGACATATGGATGTGCGAATAACACTTGAGCGACAAAACTGTATTGCAACTGACATAGTTCGAATGCACGCTTGTGCGGCACACTGAATCAAGTCGTTTCTCGTAGGAGGTCACAGTTTTAACCTAACCTAACCTAGTGTACTATGTGAGCTCGAGTGTGTCGCACAAGCGTGCATTCGTACATTCATTTGTCGAGCTCACGTAGTACACCCAATTATTAAGATTTGGTGATCATTTACTACATTTGGTGTTCGAATACAATTTAAAGTGGAGTCGTGACTAAAATAGCTGGTACTATTGTATTTTTAGACTTTATTTTTCTGGTGCTAAGTAGATATTTTTGGTTACAAAACTAAGGGTATCAAAGCATTTTATGGTGGTCATTATATTTATCCCCACTAGTAATTATACCCAAACTTAAGATCAAAGCCCTGTAAAAGCTTTATAAAATTAATTAGAGATTATAAATGAGATGTAGTGTAGATGTCGCTACCAATGATGAACTTTTTTTGCTGAATACGGGCCTCACATTGATCTGGCTGCAGCACTTTTTGGACATCTTTCTTTTCGCTTTTATTAAGCTCTTTGCGGTTGTGGAAAAATCCCCAGAACTTATTTCTTATCAGATTCGTTACAGAATAAAACCATCTGCAGTTACTAAATCCAAATACAAGAGAAATTCTGCAAATAACCCACTTAAAAGTGTAGAGTATCAGCAACTCTATATAGATCCCAACCCTTGCAAAGGTTGCGGGTTCGAACGATCCCATTTGTTCCATTTACCATATGATTGCGCCCCGGCGCCGATCGCACAATGCTGCGGAATTATGTGAAACGTATTTAGATTCAGGCTTCGTTAGGCCTCTATTGCGTTACCTACTCACTTAGGGTATGCTGGGGGAAATGGAATTGGTATGCACGTTTGATTACTACCGGGATTTGGTTTAATTGTTGGATGTGTTTCAAAGTAAGTATAATATGATGGTATGGAGTGGCCTAGAGAAGTCTCCAAAACAGATAAGTGCAATTTAATTCGATAAATTAACAGTTTGTTTTTTATTTATTTAGTTAAATGTTCCCGTTTGACCTTTACAGCCTCTATGTCTACGTCTGTTATACCTGTTCTGAAACGCAGTGTGGTGTTTCAAATTTTGTCCTGTCCTTTTACACCCATAATGCTGAACGGGTCACATCAGCCGCATGCAGAATGACCGCTTGACAAAGGTCTCCACACAATGGGTACCTGAAGATAGACGCCACCGCCGCCGTCGGTTTACGAAGCGGTGGCGAGACGACCTGGACGTGTACCGTGAGGGATAGTTCAAGGTGGTGCGGGAAAAGAGTTCCTGGAAGGACTTGGGGGAGGCCTTTTCCCAGCAGGGAACTACTGTCCGTAAAGGCTAAAAAAAGTTATTCGAAACATCCATCGGTTTCTTACTAAACTTCAACTTTATCCGGAAAATCAAATCAAATTATTTTGATTTACATAAACCTACATGGGCTTATCGTATCTCTTATAGGCGTTTCACGAAACGTCAGAAGCTAGGTGCACGGTTTCAAATAGTTGATGCCTATGGAGAAGAGTCGGCAAGAAACTCCATGTTACTTAACTCGTGACTGTACGTCTGGCGCGTCAGCCTCATTGGCATGCTGTCACACCTAATATTTTCACGAAGGCATAACATATGCTCATATACTTACTTACTTACTTGTTCAAGCCAATTCAAGAAAACAAACAGAAGTGACATGTAATCCTAAACATAAATTAATTAGACCTAAAAGTAGTTCGTACCTCTTGTATATTTTCAAACATTTTCCGTAAACCTAAAAGCCTTTGTGCCAACAAAACCTATCTCACAAGAAGACATAACACAACTTGGAATTCCAAAACCCAGTGTAACAGTATCACAAGAAGAAAAATAACAAAATAAACATTCTAACAAAACCGAACTCTGCGAAGAAAAATAACGAAATTTTTCAGGTGCGTTATCTTGGAGAAGGGAAATCTCACAAAGGAGATAGTCTACAACAAATAACAATTACTTACTGGAGTTGAAGAAGGGAGAATAGGGCGCCCGTGTCAATGTCGGCTTCGATGCAGAGGCTTATTCTGAAGGACGATACTGAAACGTTATATTTTAGCTTTCGAATTGCGAAGGTTGTTTTGAGATGGTGACTGGATATGTTCTGAAAAGTAACATTTGGGGCGTTTTTGATGTGAAAATGTTTTCACCGCATGGAGTGAGTTTGTGTAGAAGTTTTATGTGTCGCCGACACGCTAATGTCGAAATGAAAATGTTTATATTATAAATACTCATTTATAATTCTTAATTTTAATAACAATAAAAAATATATATAATTTATTTTAATTAAATTAAAACACTGTTCCTTTAGTTTTTCACTTCTGTCGGCAGATTCCATGACTGCCCAATTTGTTGTGGAAAGGAAATTAAACATTTTTAAATTAAATTTAGATTTATCCGACAAACAGTACACAGAGACAATGTAAAAGACAAAAATTCACAATTATAAATGAAATTATGAACTCATAAACTTCGGGGGGCATACTATCAAACAATATTCCAAGTAGTTAATTAGATTCCACCCCCCCCCCCCCCCTCTGTTTAGGCTGTCAATTGTGGCTCATTATCACGGTGACAATGCTCTTACTTTTATCGCGATCAATCTTCAAAGAGAACGTTAACCCTTTCATGTGAAATACGGGACACCCTTATGCTGCTGTGAATCTGTGGGGTGCATCAAATATTATAATCTGATACTTCTATAAGCAGTGGTGGTAACGGTATCGACTTATGAGTTGTAAGCCGCAGGACCGAACACAGACAGGAGCTTTAGTTAGTGTGAAACATTTCATCACCACAGCTCTCCTGTCGCGAAATGATAGAGTGAAGGTTGACAGGGGAAAATGAAAGAAGAAAAAACTTTTTACAAAAAATAACAACCGACTTCCTAAAAAAAAAACACTACAAAGTCAAAAATAACTTTAATTTCGGAATTCGGTGTCTCATATTTAAGGTTATTTGCCACCGACTTCCGAAATTAAATTTATTTTTTAGTGTTTTTTTTAAGGAAGTCGGTTGTTATTTATTTGTAAAAAAAGTTTTTATTTTACCTTTTTAGTTATGGTAGATACCCCGCACTAATCTAATCGCGTTATTCATTCATTTGCAAATGCTTAATGCAAATTTAAGACTTAAATGGTTTTCACATGGATCCCATTGTCCGAATGGAATCAAATTAAAATGGGACCATTCGGGAAGCACCAGCTTTCAAATAAAAAAATCATCAAAATCGGTTCACCCAGTCAAAAGTCATGAGGCAACATAAAAAAAAAAATTACGAAAAAAGAAATACAGTCGAATTGATAACCTCCTTCTTTTTTTGAAGTCGGTTAAAAAGGTCTTGCGCCGACCCCGAGAAAATGGGACAGGAAGATGTTGATGGTCTGCCCACACCCTTCTGATACATGCTGTAACAGCTCGAATCATCATCATTTCAGCCGAAAGATGTCCACTGCTGGACATAAGCCTCCCTCAAAAATGGTGACGTTGGCCATAATCGCCACGCTTGGCAGGCAGGTATGGTGGTATGGTGGTAAAATGTTTAAAGGACGCTGCTGCCCATTTTCTAGTAAAGTCGCCTTAGTCGCCTTTTACGACACCCACAGGAAGAAATGAGATGGTGATATTCTTTACGTCCGACACCACAAGGAAAAGCTTTTTTTTTCTCAAATATAATTAAGGAATATAACGAGGCCTCTCTTTCTAGCAAATAACGATGAAAAGACCCAAGTGATGAGAAAGTTTTTAGTTATGAAAAAGGTAGTATTATCTAAACAAAAATTGTTGGCCATTTCTAACTGGGATTTAGTAAGTATACAAGTAGTCTTACTTGTATCACGATAAATCTTCAAAAGACGGGAACCCTTTCATGAACGACATACGGCACCCTATCTCTTTTGTGAATCTGTGGGGTGCATCTAATATTATAAGCAAATACCACTTGAAGCTACTAAGCTATCTCAGAGCACTTAGCGACAAAACACTCAAGGTTCTGCATGAAATATGTAATAAAAAGTTTTTAGTTAAATGATATATGACTTTATTTTTGCAAGTAGGTTGCATATCATCATCATCATCATCATTTTAGTCGAACGACGTCCACTGAACTGAACTGAAGGAACACGGGTGGGTTTTAGTCAGTAAAAGTCTGACACGCCCTCCCGCTCCGCCCAGAGCGGGAGAAGTCATTTGATGATTTCCCATACAAAAAATAAAACTTTAGAGGTGTCAAGGGACACCCGGATGGAACGAAGTTCCTTTCCAGGATTCATAATAGTTATAATTTTTTAATTATTTATTATGTACAAAAAACCTGTATACACTCAACAAAAATATTCTCTCTCTCTCCCTATCTCCTTCTCTCTCCCTCTCTCTCTACCTCTCTCTCCCTCTCTCTCTCTACCTCGCTCTCTCTCTACCTCTCCCCCTCTCCCTCTCTACTCACAACAAAAAAAACAACAACATACAAAATATATACGGTCGAATTGAGAAACCTCGTCCTTTTTTTGAAGTCGGTTAAAGCATGTCGTGACAACTTTTCGTAAGAATTTTTTCCGTCTAGCCCACTTTCACAACGCGCGATAAGGAACTTCGTTCTAAAAAAAGGGGGGCGGATCTACCAAGCGTAGCGATTGTGGCAAACCCCTCCCGGTTGGCCATAATCGCCGCGCTTGGTAGGTAGGTTGGCGATCGCAGTATGTTGGTAATGCATAGAGTACGCTGCTTACCATTTTCTAGTCTAGTAGGTCCCTTAGTCGCACGTTTACGTCCGCCATCACACGGAACAGTGAACTGTAGTTAGCATATAGAAAACCTTAAACAATAACCGAAAATATAAAAAAAGTTGGCCATTCGCCAAATATCACGGTTATTTAAAAAAAAAACAATTATTAAGTTTACATTTTTAATCTACTTTATTTATGAGAATGAACAAAGTGGTTTCGAATTTTTATTTAAAGTTTCCCAGCGCGAAAATTATCCACTTAAAATCGCACCTCGCTATCACCCCCAAACGATAAGGTATCTTCGATGCGCCTCCAAAATTACGGGGTGTCTGAATTTAAATGTAAATACCTAAAAAAATGAGTTCCCTTTGTGTACCGTAAATGTTGTTTGGACCGATGTTAATTAAAGATAGCTGCTAACCGCGAATGATGTTACGATTAGGGGGTGAAACGGGGATGAAATGTTTGTTCTAGTTATTTGATGTCGTTTTTATAATTATGCCTTTTGGGGGCTTTGTAATCGGAGGAATATCTTCGGCCACCTGTTTCTCTGGTGAAGTAAAGCAAGATTTCTCTAAGCTTTTTCATAAAAAGGGACAGGCAGAGTTACTTTCAAATTTATAATCCTACTAATGTGAAGGTTTGTATGTGTGAATGTTTTTGACTCAATCACGGAATAACAGCTGAACGAATAAGGATAAAATTTTGCACCCAGATAGTTTATAACATGGATTAACACGAATGTTACTCTTCATCCCAGTAGTACCCATGGAACCCATGGGATAATCTTTGACCTCAAAGTGAACAATATATCGACTTCTAGCGGAGTGATATGTGACATCACGAGAGCTGAGAGTAGGAACTCTTCCCTAGTAAACTCCAGAGTTCGAGTGCCGTTGATCGCGTTGACGTACACTCTCTTCATCAGCTCCATATTGTTTAGGAGCGAGCGAGATGGTTGTATGAAAGAGACTTTCGCTCATACTTCTCAATAAGGACATTGTTTTTCCTAACTACACAATGGTCCCGTTTGCCGTCCGCAAAAACAAAAGTTTCACTTCTCATGGCGTGCTGCTTTATCTTTAAAGTTTTGAAAAACAATACTGCAGACTGACTAGTGATTTGGCGTCGAAAAACGTAGCTTGGACGACTCACAATTAGATTGAGCGACCATCTGAAGAAAGCGGCGCCGGGGAAGACCGATTCTCCGCCTTTCATATCCCGGTTGAGAACCGGGGTATGAAAGGTGGAAAACCGGGTATTACAGCGGAAATTGAGATAGGCCATTTCCTACAGTCAAATTCGATAGACTTAGGCAGATGATACAATAATTGTAGATGATCTCTAAATTAAAAACTGGCCAAGTGCGAGTCGGACTCGCGCACCGAGGGTTCCGTACAAACCTGTAGGTATAAAGTTTAAAATTTAAAAACATATTTTTATTATATGATGTAACTAAAAATTTACGGTTTTCGCAATTTGTCCTTTATCTGTGCTATAAGACGTTACTTCGTACCTAATTTCAAAATTCTAGATCGATTGGAAGTACCCTTTAGGTTTTGATTCCCTTGCGAGTTTCGAAAATTTGCGGAAATTTGCGGCATAAACGGCTATATCTTTTGATTGTGTTAGCTTAGAAGTTTTATTTTTTCATAGCTCCAAGGGACAGTAGACTTGAGTATTTGATATAAATTTCAGCTTGATACCTCCACGCGTTCCTGAGAAAAAGGGTCTTGACAGACGGACGGACGGACGGACGGACGGACGGACGGACAACAAAGTGATCTTATAAGGGTTCCGCTTTTTCCTTTTGAGGTGCGGAACCCTAAAAACGAGAAACAAATTAGAAACTTGATACATTTCCAAGATATACAAATTTTCGCCTCACAACATTAATATTGTAAGAGCATTAGAATATCCCACACATATTATCTTGATCAAGTAAATAACAACAAGTGTAATCCTCCCAAATATCCACGTAACTAATTCGAAGCCGGCGATAGCTTCATTACCTGTCCAATCAGACGCTGGGGCCCCGGGCAATTTGTCGATTGATAGGATTCCTACTCTCGCTCATTACCTTGACGACCGTCTTGATTTGCAGCGACATCTAGCGGCGAGTAGGCGATACGTTAATTGTATTTCTTGGCTAATAGATGGCGGGACTGCCGTATTTTGACATGCACGTGAAGTTTGCAATGCTTTCAAAGATGAAAAGGCTGTTGTTTGGTAAATGATTTCATCCTATAAGATAACAGCGGAGATTTTGAAAACGAATAATATCTTAATCAAAATGTATAAATAATTCTATCGCGCATAAAAATTGCAATACAGTTTAAATTAAGTAAAGATGTTTTTACTTGTCCCTCGCGGATGCCATGGCAACCCTTCGCTCGCAGTTTATTTTTACGACGTGCGGGGGAAGATTGCTATGGAACTGATATACCCACGGTGCGTCGTTGAGACGCAGGTTGGGAGGGAATTACAACTCTTTAGAATACTGTTGTGGTATAATAAGCCTAGGTACTGACAGATTGGTCTCCGATGATGCAGAAGAGTGTTATAGTTCTGACTGGTTATTGATAGACTGCGAAGGTGGAGTCTGATCTCATATTTGAAGGGGGAAGCGCCAGAGTATCCCGAAATTTTTCTAACGTTTTATTCTATTTTCTGGTAGTGTCAGGCTGTATGTTGAATAAAATTAGATTCACGACCGTACCGTGTCAACGTGCGGATTTATAGAATACCAATAATTAAAATCAATATACAACTCTCTAACTCCATTTACTCCCATTTAATGACTTTACATGAGATAATCATTATTTGCAAAATGATTTAAATGAATTAAAGGATTCGATTGATGATTTTAATTATGTATAGACAAATTATTTCTTAGGGTCGTGAATCATAATTATATTAAGCAACATAGAACCTAACACTGTCCAACAAATTGCAAAAACATTTAAGAAAATAAGAAAGTTTCCATAGTGCTTCCAAATCATATTTACAACTCTCTAACTCCATTTAGTCCCATTTAATGACTTTACATGAGATAATCATTATTTGCAAAATGATTTAAATGAATTTAAGTAAAGGATTCTATTGATGATTTTAATTATGTATAGACAAATTATTTCTTAGGGTCGTGAATCATATTTTAAGCAACACAGAACCTGACACTGTCTGACAAATTGTAAAAACATGTAGGAAAATTAGAATTTCGTGGGTTTCCATAGCCACTCTTTATATGTAGATTTGGTTACTGCAATACAATAGCCTCAGTAAATTTGATTTCAAATAGTATCCATTCAAGAATCTCAAAGCACAAGATTGTTGTGGAACTTTTGATAAGATGCAATGGCTTATACAAGCTGGTAAAGTTAGCCAATTGTTGCTGCCCAGCTGTCTACCGATGGGGCAAACAATTTGATGTAAATCAAATCAAGGCAGTGGTACAGGCTCAGAGATACTTACACGGGGTTCCCAAACTAACATTATCAGCATTTTACTAGTTTCGGTGCTGCTTCATTTCTAGCATTCCCCAAACTCGTCAAAAAATGTTACGATTAAATCTAACGGGGATCTACCCCGTCGTGTCTCCCGTGTTGTCTTGGGGGTCCTCCTGTACCACTTTGGAAATCACTGATTAGAGGGTCAATCGAAACAAATCCTCAACTGTGGGTAATCCAGATATTCTAGCCATTTAATTCATTAAGAAATACTGGGCCCCGAATACCTTATAGTATGACAACATTATTTCAAACCCCAAGCCATAGTAGTGTTACCCAAAAGTATGCCCCACCTAACCCTAAGGTGTACAACTGAATGCAATTTTACACTATGTTCACACTATCAAAATTCACAGCATGTTCGCCTCATAAAGGGGAAAACATACGGGCACATTTTGTGGGCGGTTGTGTTTGGCGAAATTCGATTAAGTGTGCTGAAGTTTATTGGGTAAGAGAGGAAGAATAGTGTTGAATCTTTACAAGTTTAAGAGTAAATAGGTTAGTAGTTGTAGTATTTGAAATTGCTCGCGGTCTTTTAATGGAACTTTATTACATTTTCAAGACGGTTAACTTAGCAATTTCATAAAAGTTTTAAATATTGTTTGGGTACGTTTACTGCATACAAAATCGGTGTACTGTTCTGAAAAGTTAATCGGTTTTAAATACGTTATTGTTTCTTTTTCTCACAAAATACGTGAAAAAAATGCTCCGATTTTCGCGAAGGTACAAAATAAAGCTTTAGGGATGATATAAGATAAACAAATTATAGCCATCTGATTGCTTGGCTTTAGCTGCTAAATATCTAAGGCGGAAAATGAATAGATTGTAAAACAAAAATAAAAACCTCAAAATGTGTTAGTTAAGGTGAATGCTCCAAACCAGCCCGCGAAATTCAAAATTTCTTACGTTTTTTGAAATTTGCAGGCCAGTGCTAGGTTGTATGTTGATTAAAATATTATTCGCGCCTGTAAGACGTATGTAGTTACAGAATTATAATCATCAAAATCACCAATACAACCCTTCAAGTTCATAAAGCCCTAAGAACAAAAAAAAAGAGAAAAAGTCATTCCTATAGCTTTATGAACTTAGAGCATTGTATTGATGATTTTGATGATTATAATTCTGTAACTACATATGTCTTACAGGCGCGAATAATATTTTAATCAACATACAACCTAGCACTGGCCTGCAAATTGCAAAAAACGTTAGAAATTTTGAATTTCGCGGGCTGGTCGGAGCATCCCCATTAAAGACATCGCCGCAAAGGCTCGCACGTCAACGCAATGCATTATAAAAAACCTTCATCATTTCCGTATATTTTATATGAACCAACGGACACGGTTCCGTGTGGTGCCAGACGTAAAGAATAGCATCATCCTATTTCTTCCCGTGGGTGTCGTAAGAGGCGACTAAGGGACTTACTAGAGTATGGGCAGTAGCGTTCTCTATGCATTTTACCACCATACTGCGATCATCAACCCACTTGCCAAGCGTGGCGATTATGGCAAACCCTCCCAAATTGGGGGTGGCCTAAGTCCAGTAGTGGACGTCAACCGGCTGAAATGATGATGAACGGACACTAGAGGCGGGCCGCACCGCATGTTTTTTACACGCTTTATATTAGCTTCACTTGTATGTTTGTTTGTAACCGACTCCTTACAGCGCGATTTTGACCCACTTTAAACGACCAGATTTCATTCAAACTTTGCACACCTGTCAAGGACCGATGACAATGCAATAATTTCATAAATTTGTGCCATTATCCTTGCCAGGGTTACCAGGACAGCAAAAAAAACTGTCTTCGAAAACTACGCTGACATACGTCTCAAAATTCGCCTTTTAAGGTATTTATTTATTGATATCAGGCACCCCACGCTTTTTTTCCATTATATTGTACTTTTTAGTTTGGTTTTCAATGGAAGCGTGTTTTTTAGTTTTTTTAAACTATTATTTATTTTCTATTTTTTAGGGTGATTCGAATTTTGAGACGTATGTCCGCGTAGTTTGTGACGTATGTCAGCGTAGTTTGTGACGTATGTCAGCGTAGTTTGTGACGTATGTCAGCGTAGTTTTCGAAGACAGTTTTTTTTGCTGTCCTGGTAACCCTGGCAAGGATAATGGCACAAATTAGTTTGTGACGTATGTCAGCGTAGTTTTCGAAGACAGTTTTTTTGCTGTCCTGGTAACCCTGGCAAGGATAATGGCACAAATTTATGAAATTATTGCATTGTCATCGGTCCTTGACAGGTGTGAAAAGTTTGAATGAAATCTGGTCGTTTAAAGTGGGTCAAAATCGCGCTATAAGGAGTCGGTTACAAACAAACATACAAATATACAAACATACAAGTGAAGCTAATATAAAGCGTGGGGTGCCTGATATCAATAAAAAAATACCTTAAAAAGCACCCCACGCTTTTTTTCCATTATTTTGTACTTTTTAGTTTGGTTTTCAATGGAAGTGTTTTTTAGTTTTTTAAACTATTTTTTTTTCTTGTATAAAATGCGTTCCGCTGCGGCCAGTGGCGGCTGTAATTTGCGCTTGTCTCATCCTGTAACAGGCACGGTCCAACCTCCAGTCACGTATACGAACACGTTTGGGTCCGTCCAATTTCCCTAGACGTAGGGTCGCACGTTTAGTTTTACACGGCGACAATGGCGTCCGCGACGTCCCTATTTCTATCCCCATTGTCCGTCAGGTTCTGAGCGGGACACCTCGGTTGAGCTGTGAGCTGTGGCGCAAGGTGTAAGCGGTAGCGAGGCTTTATATTCAACGAAATTCAGAAGTATTTGCTCTGTCTAGTCTTTTATTATCCCTACCTTTTTTAGAAGGATCATGATATTTCTTGATTTTTACTAGTTTATCGTATTTGTGATTGGTTTAAGGTATTTGCTTTGAAAGGTTCTGGAGTGGCGACCGCGTACTGGAAGACGGAGCGTTGGAAGGCCTCCCACAAGATGGACCGATGATCTGGTGAAGGCCGCAGGAATACGTTAGATGCGAGAAGCACAGAATAGGTCGAAGTGGCGGTGCTTGGCGGAGGCCTATGTCCAGCAGTGGACGTCTTTCGGCTGAAATGATGATGATGATTTGCTTTGAGCTCCTGGATTTTGGTCACCTACTTTAGAAGTCAGAATTCATGCAAATAGAACTCATCACCATTTACATAGTGGTTTTGACGGATTATTTTAAATAATAAAGTATGATTTAAGAATTTAAATAATCTTACTAAACTATTATTTATATCAGTTCGTTTCGCCTAAGTCCCCTCTTCTCCAC
This sequence comes from Aporophyla nigra, assembly GCA_947507805.1. Lineage (NCBI taxonomy): Eukaryota > Metazoa > Arthropoda > Insecta > Lepidoptera > Noctuidae > Aporophyla > Aporophyla nigra. Next base: position 3,224,434 of record OX382296.1, on the reverse strand, counting down.
AAATTTAAACAGACGAAAACTAAAAAAAATCACCACAAAAAACATTCCCTCCTGTCTTGCACCACGGCTACTCCATCAAGGCTTGTGAGGATCCGCATTTGGGGATCTGCCGCCGACCCCGAGATAAGACGGCGTGATGTCCGCCGTATCTGTCTCCTGTTTGTTATGGCAATTCTTATAAGTAAAACTCAAGAGAGTGAGACGAAAGATGGAATGATACCTTCTCATTTTGTTGAGGGGAATGAGATTATGAGATCTTCAATGAGAACCATACTTTTATTTATTTTTTACTTTAAGAGTTTTGTGGTTAGTTTACTTGTTCTGAAGTTATAGCTAACTATGATGTTTAATTAAAATAGCAACATGCCAAAGCAGTGATGACCTAGTAACAGCAGTGGTGGTTTGCCAGTGAGAACAGGCCCGACTTACCGAGTACGTAGGTCGTGGGATCGAACCTAGGTAAAACGCTTTATTTTTTGTAAATAATTTCATCACCACTGTTACTAAAACGGTGAAGGAAAACATTGTGAGGAAACCGGCATGTCCTAGTACCAAAAAACCAAGGGCATGTGACATCTAATAACCCGCGTTGGGCCAGCATGGTAGATAACGGCCCACTCCCTCTCGATAAGAGGAGGTCTGTGTATCAGCAGTGGGAACATTACTGGGCTGGTTATGCCTACAAGAGACCTTGTAGTCAGTCAAGCTATATAATCGGGCTGACTACCTAATCATAATATCTTAGGACAACCAATACACCGTTATTTGATCCCAAACTAATCAGAGCCTGTACTATGGTAACAAGACAACTGATAAATATACCTTTATATTTCTAAATACATACATATTTTAGATAAATTAAACCCAGACACAGAACAAATGATTGTGTTCATCACACAAAGATTTGTCCTGGGTGGGAATCGAACCGACGACCTCAGTCTTAGCAGTCAGGGTCACTAACCACTAGACTAACAGGCCAGTCATTGTTATTTTTGTTTAATTCGTGTCCTCTCCTGTCGAGAGGAAGATCAGTTTTGTGAATACACAACGATGAGATAAGACGAGGCAAGGTAACTCCTCATAAGGCAATCTAAGTAACATTAATACGAACGAACCCACAAATCAACATGTCAGATACAGAATCGGAAACATACGAAATTAAATGTTTTACTAACAACAATCTGTATCGCTACCCCCATTTTAATTTAATTCTCTTTAAAGAGAGAATATTCAATTTGAAACTTTTAATCAGATGCAAATCCCGTCTTTAATTTTGTCTGTTGTGCAGTGGGAAGTTCTTGAGAACCGGGTTATGGTAAGTTTGCACGCTACGCTGGTTCGGGCTGAAGTTGTGCGGAATAGATATGGCGAATGTTATACGTGTAAGGGTTTTTGTTTAGTAACATGTGTAATGGAATGTGTTGGATTTAAATTTATAATAATATAATACTAGCTTTTGGCAGCGGTTCCGCCCGCGTATTATACTTATAAACCTTCCTCTTGAATCACTCTGTCTATTGATGAAAACAGCATTAAAATCCGTTGCGTAGTTTAAAAGATCTAAGCGGACAAACACGAAATGTGACTTTGTTTTATATTATGTAAAAAAGATGAATGATCAAAGTTTATACAAGGTGTAACAGAATAAACACAGGTTCTGAAAATACTTTGTTTATAATTGGCTATTGAATCGATTTCAGTGATTTTAAGTAAGGTTTTTTTTTTAAATATATTTAGCCGCACCTACTGCCGATTGAGCGAAAGAAAATTAAATCTTATTTCAATGTGTTAGGACTCAATTTTAAATGCATAAAGTATTGGTAGGGTCAACACGATTATCTTCTCATGAAAAAAATAAGCTTACGTCATAGTATTACTTGTGCTTTTAAATCAATACTCTAATTAGGGTGTATGAGGTCTAGCCTTAATTAAGTTACAAGTTGTTTGTTTTCGCTAAAACTGTTTTTTAGAATTTAACAGTTTTGAACTATAATAATTCACATTGTAAGAGCCTGAAGTAGGTGCCGACTAGGTGGGATCATACAAATAAACAGGCAGGTTATATGTATTTCTACTTAAATGATCATAAATAAAAAACTAAAATGAAAACAAAAATTACAATAATAATACAGAAGCAGTCAAAGGTTGTGTTGTGAATGTATAAGTGTTTTTTTTTTAAATCAAATGTTTAAGGGTGGTTTAGATTGTGAAGGCTTACATAAGTTCGTCTGCTCGTTACTCATCACATATTGTTTAGCGTCTAGATCGTATTTACACTGTATTTTTAACTATAGCAATTCATTACCAAACTTCAGTACACCTTACATGAATCCAAAGGATCGATCCCTGAACTAGGAAATCTTGTATGACGGGGATCGAGGTTGCTCCGGCTATCGAGGTTGCCTCGGTTACATGAATCAGAATGAGATTTTTTTTTTTATAAAAAAAAATGCAAGCTCTTGAAAAAAATATTAAAGTATTAATAATTCTCAAACGTATTCAGTTTAAGATTAGAATAGAGGATGTTGGGATCAGAACCTACATTTTTATATTTGTTTGTATCCTGAAAATATTGATAGTCCATGACCACGAAGATGACACTGTTGCGAAAATGTCAATTTTGGAAAAAAACCACCGCAAAGAAACACATGCAGGTAAAAAATACGTTATGATGCCTCTATTTATTAGAATCTGAACTATACTTAGGTACTGTGAAGAAAAACAACTCTAAGAAAAAGTCAATAAAAGACCAACTTCACCTCCTACCATATCTGTACCGCAACTTATCTACGATCATGACATTCCCTTTATATCGTTGTCAGATGTTTACCCGTAATGAATCGTCTTGTTTTGTTTTCATTGCTCCATTTATGTTGGAGGAGACTTCTGCTGGTTTTATCAGAGGGAAATGAAAAGCTGTTTACGAGAATCGTCGAGATGAAGACTTCTATTGTTTAAGTGCTTTGATTCCTACTTCTAAAAGAGGTACTCTACTTACATGACATATCAACGTTTGTAGTAGAATTTTAAAGAAAGAAAAACTTCAAAAAAAAATACCTACCTACCTATTCGTATACCATTACTTGCTATGTAAGCAACAGTGACAGAAAGCAGTAGAATATCATTTTCTAGATATACAAAGTGGATTATAAACGTACTATCGAAGCCAACGCCAAATAACCCTAGCAAAGTGGACAAAACTTATATGGGACCACCCCTGAATGTCCTATCTACCAAAAAAAAATTCGAAATCAAATCACAATTGCGGGAGATATCGCGGTACATACATATGTGCAGACGCCAGCACATAAAGTTACTACAATCTGTCAAATTTCATTAGTATATTTTCAACTTTATTGCTAAAGCATTAGGTTCGGCCAGGGTCGCGAGATTATTCGAAAGAGACACCGTGACCCTGGCACATGGGCAACTGAAGGAACACACCCGTGTTTGGGTTTTAGTCAGTAAAAGTCTGACACGTCCTCCCGCTCCGCCCAAGCGCGGGAGACGTCATTTGATGATTTTCCATCAAAAAAAAAATGCATGCAAGACAGTTTCGGGTAGCTTGATGTGCTGGCGTCTGTACATACAAAAAAAACGTACAGACGAATTGAAAACCTCCTTCTTTTCGAAGTTGGTTTAAAATAAATTCGTAAAGAATCTATACATCTATACAAATAAATAAAATTGGAGTGTCTGTTTTTAATATTAAGATAACCACTTTTTACTAAGTGTATATGGATGTATACACGATACATATACCAAAACAACATTTTTTACAATTTTTGTCTGTCTGTCTGTCTGTCTGTTCGTTCCCGCTAATCTCTGAAATGGCTGGACCGATTTTGACGGGACTTTCACTGGCAGATAGCTGATGTAACAAGGAGTAACTTAGGCTATTTTTATTTTAGAAAGATTCTTTTATTTTAGAAAAAAAATAACTATCTTCGAAAACTACGCTGACATACGTCTCAAAATTCGAAAAACCCTGGCTGAATCCTATGAAATAGATCAAAATAATGTACTACAGTATTGTACACCTTAAAAAGGCCTACAAAAATGTCCTCAATGGTATATGTCTATCTCTTAGGGATAACCCACAATAACCATTTTTTATCTTTTACTTTTTACGAGAAATAAGGGCTTATTTACGAAGCGATTTTAAGCAATACAGCATTAATCCTTATCCAATTAAGTACCTTAAATACATTGTGCATTTAATATAGATCAATATGGCCCTTTACAGCATGTAATTTAAATGAATATCTTAGAAGATATTAGAGATTTAAAAAGTGGGCGCAGAGCGCGTTGGCAGGGGCCGGGTAGTACAGGATAAGTAGGATTGTAATTCATATTACTTTGGCTTCATAGTAATTGCGAATATCATGTGTATTCATTATACTCAAAATAAACCTAATAGTATTATTCCAAGTAAGAGACCGCGAAATGGCTTAGATGTTTAGATTTTTGGATGTTTGTTTCTCAATGATGCAAAGACGGCCAAACGGATTTAGATCGAATTTGGCACAAAGATATAGGTATTATATCATGGATACGTAACAGATAGGATACCTACTTTATCCCGGTAGTAGGTTCCCGGGTGATATTTTCCGACAGCTATGCGGGCCAAGCCACTGGCAAAAGTACTATTCCTATAATTATGTTCGGTGTCTGGTAAATGATTGAGTGTCTGTATAGGTAAAATAGGAGCGTTAAGAAAAACCAGGAAGACTTATATTCAACTAAACCAAGCCCTATGTCACAGTCTTCTTACTCTGAATACTATTACTTTTATTTTAAAAACACCAACACACATGCTGTTCTCATATATAAACTATAAATCCTAAGTAATATGAGTTATAATCCTACTACTAATAATATTATAAATGTGAAAATATGTATGATTGGGTGTTTGTTTCTCAATCACGCAAAAATGGCTGAATGGATCTGGATCGAAAATAGCACACAGATTCTATATTACCTATATAACCTGGAATAACACATTCTTATCGTGGTAGTACGTCCTCTTGCATTAATTTCCGACATCCACGCGGGCGAAGCCGCGGGCAAAAGCTAGTAAGTAATAAATCTTCCAAGCATCGACTCATAACATAATAAACCAAGATTGTCTAAAGATCTATTTGAAATCAGGAAAAGTTAAGTAAACGGTTTCACCAATCACTGTCTAATATTTATTCAACTCTCTTCGGCTTATTATCGAATCAGGGCCCCAGACAGAGTCGGAAAATATTCAGGTAAAATTAAAATAAATGCAAAACCATTCGAACATGTCATGACATGTCATTTAAGAGCTTTCGATGCAAATTGCATGTCCGGCCGAGTGCGTTAGTTTAACGTTTACCCAACCGGCTTAACTTTCAAAGTTAATTGAATTTACATGGACCCCATCATACAGTCTGGCTGTTTCAGTTCGGAATTGAAATGGTAATTAAATGTTCGAACTTTATTGGAGTGGTCTTTATTCATTTGCTAAATACGTTTCGCGTGAGTAAATATTGTGATTTTATTATAAAACTAGCTTCTGCCCGCGACTTTGTCTGCGTCTAATTTTTGCTCCCCTGACCCTTCCAGTCGCATCGAATTGCCTGCCAGTTTCGTCCATTTTTCATTGCCATTCCGCTCCTTTTGATCGTAGCGTGATGTTATATAGCCTTCCTCAATAAATAGGCTACTCAACAAAAAAATAATTTTTCAATTCGGACTAGGAGTGTCTGATATTACCGCGTTCAACCAAACAAACTCTTCAGCTTTATAATATTAGTATAGATTACTAATGTGTTTAAAACGAATTGATGAATTCTGCTGCCTATCTTTTCCTTTTAATAATTCCTGGGGGTTGAGAAATGACAAGAATTGATTAATGATTGGCAACACGAATCATGATGAAAAGCGTAGCAAAATGGGGGAAACGCGTAGCGAACGCGTAGAAGCGTAGCAAAAGTCGTAGAACCGTAGCAGGAGGCGTAGACTCGTAGCATAGGGGCAGCTGCGTAGCAAATGATGTATGTACCTACGTAGCTTGAAAAGTGTAGGTAATAGGATCATTAGTAATGTAGCAAAAGGCATAGAAAAGTAGCAAAGGTGCAGAAACATGATTTAAGTTGAATAACAAAGAAAAGAACAAGAAAAGTTGAATTCAACTCATTTTACTTTTACAGTCCATTTGCTGCCAACATTAAAATAACCCATCAGGCTAAATTTCGAAAATGGAGTTTTTCAAACTCAATAAAATCGGATGGCGTGAAATACCAACCCTTGGAAAATTCGTATTTAATTAAAGCGTCACCCTGGGGACACATTATCGTCACGTACCTCCCCGAATGGGCCATAAATTTATATGATTCACCTAATACGACTTGTTTCGTATGTCTCGTTTGGACCCACAGTATTATTGTTTTGATTTTAATGGTGGTTAGAATATGAATTTCAATTGAGTGTAGAAAGTTTTAATGGTTAAAATTATTAACTAGTTCGACAGGTTTTTTATTTTACTACTTTCCGCACCGTACCTAGATTTTGCCTGTAAGTAAACCAGCTGTCAGTAAAAGTCCCGCCAAAATCATTGTGGGAACATTTATAGGCTGCTGATGATGATGACAACCAGGTACAGTTGAATACCAGTATTTTACATGAAGCAACTGCCTATCTGACGTCCACAACGCAGCCATTAGGTACTTCGATACCCCTTGATAAGACTGGTTGTCAGACTTTCGGACTTCTGACGACTCATAACTACTGTTAAAGATCAACGAATGATAACCGGGACGTGCTCTCCGAGGCACGGGGTTTATGTATGTAAACATGATCACCCATCCACGGAACAACCGCGGCAATTGTAGCTTACCCTGATCGACAGACCCGTGTGATTGTAATTACTTAGCCAGAAGCCCCCTTTAGAGAGAAAGAGGTACCGTGGCCCTGGCATATGGGTAACTGAAGGAACACGAGTGGGTTTTAGTCAGTAAAAGTGTGACACGCCCTCCCGCTCCACCCAGAGCGGGAGAAGTCATATGATGATTTCCCATCCAAAAAAAAAGCCCCCTTTCATTCTCATCTAAATTATTCTTCACACAAATTGTATTAACGCGATATACAAATCATATAACAAGGACAAGACGCAGGCGCGTCGCTTTTCTTCCTTTACGTCGCATTTTCCGCCCCTACTCACGTTCTTAGGAATAGATAGGATGATATATATTTATTTGCTCAAACACGTGGACACATAGAAGAATAAAAAAGAAACAGAAACATGAATTGTCAATCTTTTTATATGATAGGTCCCATCTATTGACCTGACGTCTGTCGACGAAAGTCTGACAACCAGTCTTACCAAGGGGTATCGTATCCTGCCAGGGTCGCGAGATTGTTCGAAAGAGACACCGTGATCCTGGCACATGGGCAACTGAAGGAACACGGGTGGGTTTTAGTCAGTAAAAGTCTGACACGCCCTCCCGCTCCGCCCAAGAGCGGGAGACGTCATTTGATGATTTTCCATCCAAAAAAAAGGGGGTATCGTATTACTCAGTAACTGGGTTGTGGAGATCAGATAGGCAGTCGCTCCATGTAAAATACTAGTTCTCAGCTGCATCCGGTAAGACTGGAAGCCGACCCCAATATAGTTGAGAAAAGGCTAGGCAGATGATGATGAGGTCCATCTATTGACACAAATGTAGGTATAATTTTATCTAAAGAAAAAAGAAAGAAATGAAAGAAAGAAAGAAAAGAAAGAAAATTTGTTTATTCTGCACAAACAAAACGCACATTACAAGATAGAAATTTTAAAAAAAGATACATAAAATGCAACGTAGCCAAAAGCCCATAGGCCATATTTATGTGACCCAATGGGTCCTGCTTAATGGCGGGATGAGCTGGACTCTTTCAATAAAGACTGGTCCTTGGCAGCTCTGGACAGAGAGACGTGGAAAGAGAGTAGGGAGGCCTTCGCCCAGCAGTGGGACTACAACGGTTAACAATAATAATCTAATTTATGTAGGTTTGAATCCGCAATGTTTTTTGACCTGAAAAAGCAGGTCTCATTAGGTAGTATTTCTGTGGTCCCCTTCCAAATTCGTCTTCATTGTTGAAAAACTGTAACCTATCACTCCATTACAAAACCCAATTAGAATTTCAATTATCCTCACAAATATAGCAAATAAATCTAAAAGAAATAAGGGTACGAGTCCACCATAGCGGCAGGTGCAATCGCTATGGCTATAAATAGTGGACCTCATAATACACCCCTCGTTTACCAATCTCGCATATTTCCCGGGTTTTTAGGGTTCCGTAGCCAAAGCAGTGGTGGCCCAGTGGTATAGGCTACGACTTACTAATTGTAGGTCATAAGTTCTAACTCAAGCAGGCACTTTATGTTCTGATTTAATTTTATCACCACTGCTCTCAAAACGGTACGGAAAATATCGTGAGGAAACTAGCATGATCCAGAACTAAAAATTCGATTACCACCAACCCGCACTGGGCGCGCGTATTGGGTTATGGTCCACTCTCTCCCACAGTGAGTAGACTTGTGTCCCAGCAGTGGGAATATTATAAGCTGATTGTGTGACCAAGAGAATAAATATAAATAAATAATAATTATCTTAGGACAACCAACACACCGTTATCTGATCCCAAACTAGGCAGAGCCTGTACTATGGCAATCAGACAACTGATAAACATACTTATATATTTCTAAATACATACATATTATAGATAAATTACACCCAGACACAGAACAAATGATCGTGCTCATCACACAAAGATTTGTTCTGGGTGGGAATCGAACCCACGACCTCAGTCTTAGCAGTCAGGGTCACTAACCACTAGACTAACAGGCCAGTCAGAGAGAGTGCCAACGGCACTCTATTACTAAGGTTCCGCTGTCCTTCCGTCCGTCTGTCTGTCCGTTTTTGGAACTGTAATAGGCAGGCACATGAAATTTTCCCAGGGCGTGTACTATTGTGGGCGCTAACATATTGTGGCCACTAACAATAATAATAAAAATTCAATAAAATAAACTCAAGAGGATCACGGTTAAAACACGTTTCTTGTAAGGGTTACAACAAGCGTGTTTAAAAAAAATGTGTTAAATATTGTACGGCGGTACGGAACCCGAAGTATGTGAGTCCGACTCGCACTTGACCGCTTTTTTCTACCCTCTGACGGTACCATTTTGCAAGTAGAACATTGTATATTTTTCCCGAATTAAGGTAATTTCTCGTCTCATGATCCAATTTGAATTAAGATGTTAGGGTCGGAGAGTTTTGTGCGAATTTTCGCAATGGTTGTTCGAATTTAAGAAGATAGATGAGGTTCGTTAAATCGTCCGGTAGAATGCAGAAGGACTATCGGCGATTGAATTCTGTGGGGGCATTAAATGCTGTTCCTAGGTGATAGGGCAATTAAGAGATCAGTGATAGGAGAAACAGGACTAACAGGATCAAATGAATTAACATCAATTGTGAAAGAAGGTAATCATATTAAAACTACCTGCAGTACATTTATTATTTTATTTTTTACATACTTCTTTGACATATACTCATGTTTTGACATTATGTACCTACAATTCTAATTTGTACTCTTTAATATTGATTGTCATGGCAATAGTGTCATTTGGTTTAAATGGTGTATTGTCTTATTTATGAAATACTATTGTTTATGTAGATTATTTTATAGTTGTGAATGTGAGAACATTGCAGGCCTTGTAGCCTGTAGGCAATTTTCCATTTTGTTAAGTGCTTGGTGCTTGTTGACAGGCCTACAATGTCCTCTTATACCTATTAATACTGTGATTTGGAACCATTGTGAAAGCCAAATTATTTTTAAAAGAGTAACCGTGGAGTTTCTTGCCGGCTCTCCATAGGAATCAACTATTTGGAACCGTGCACCTAACTTCTGACGTTTCATAAGTGCCCATGTTGGTTTATGTGAAATAAAAATATTTTGATTTGATTTTGAGTATTGTCTTTCTTTTAATCCATCCAAATGTGGTTTTAAATATGTTTTTTGCGATAATATCGCGATAATCTTGAATTTATAAAATTATAGCTTCTACCCGCGACTTCGTCCGCGTCAAATTTCTTGCACCCCGTCGCGCGTCGCGTCGAATCGCCTGGCCGTGCGGGGTCTTAGTATTCGTGACTTTTCCTGCTTGCGGCTTTTTGCTCCGCTCCTAAGGGTCATTGCGTAATGTTAAATAACCTATAATTTGTCTCAATAATTTGCCTATCAAATGTAAAAAGAATTTATCATAACCGACTTGAGGTTTCAGCGATAAGCTCGTTCAAATAAACTAACTCTTCAGGTTTATTATTAGTACTAGCTTCTGTCCGCGACGTCGTCCGCGTTAAATTTATTGTTCCCCCGACCCTTCCCGTCGTGCCGAATCGCCTACCCGTGCGATTTTCCCCGTTTTTGCAACATTTTTCATTACTGCTCCGCTCCTCTTAGTTGTAGCGTGATGTTATATAGCCTATAGCCTTCCTCGATAAATAAGCTACACAACAAATAATTTTTCAATTCGGAACAGTAGTTCCTGAGATTAGCGCGTTCAAACAAACAAACTCTTCAGCTTTATAATATTAGTATAGATTTATTACGGTGTACATAATAAAGAGTATTTATATTCTAAGATGAGCAATCAACACCAGAATGTACTATTGGTGACGAAACAGTTATATAGAAGTCTGCGGTGTGGTGTGCTTTACATAATAGGTAAATAAACAATATTAGTCATAGTAGGTGTGTTAGATTGGTCTTTGGGGTTTCCCGACCTATAAAATTACTTAGAGGAAACGGTCGTGTATTCTTTAGGAGCAGTCGTAGTGTGACAAACTATTAGGCAAACTTTCTAGGCTTTTATAAAATTTTGATTTGTTGAGTGAGTGTTTCAATGGGGCAATTTGCATGCACTTAGCAATTAATAATATAGTTCGTAGTAAGGGTCAAATTCCGAAACAATGATGACACGAACAACTCTTGAACGCGGTTTAGATGTGCTGATTTAGTTTCATTGGTGAAATCACTCTTAGAGATTTGTGGTGCAAGTGGGCCTAACTAAGCCAGGATCGTGGATATCTTCGTATGAGTTACCATGGCCCTGGCATAGGGAAGTGAAGGAACACGGGTGGGTTTTAGTCAGCGAAAGTCCAACACGCCCTCGAGACATCATTTGACGATTACCACCCATAAATAAAAACTTTTTTGCAAAAAAAAACAACCGACTTCCTTAAAAACACTACAAAGTGAAAAATAACTTTAATTTCGGTAGTCGGTGTCTTAGGATCTGTATTTATGGTTTTTTTGCCACCGACTTCCGAAATTAAAGTTATTTTTCACTTTGTAGTGTTTTTAAGGAAGTCGGTTGTTTTTGTTTGCAAAAAAGTTTTTATTTTTAAATTTTTAGTTGTGGTATTCACCCTGCACTAATTCCAAACAAACAATGCATATTTATGCGATAGCAGAAATCGCGGTTGATTTCCTGTCATTTTTTAAAGAGTTCCGGTGTCTGTCTCCCGAACTCATCATCAGATGTATATGAAAATTATATGGGACCATTTCGGAATAAACCCCTTTCGAACAAATAAAGAATTTTACAAATCCGTCTATATATGACGGAGTTATGGCCGAACATACATAAAAAAAAAAAAAACATAAACATCCGAATTGATAACCTCCTCCTTTTTGAAGTCGGTTAAAAAGTGGGCCTAACTGCCAGGCCAGTCCAGAAATAACATGCAAAGTCTCCCCACATTTTTCTTCTCAAATCCCCGATAAAATTCCTTGGAAAAACCTTCCATAATCTCTTTATTGCCCAATCTAATTATACTAACAGTCGTTTATCTTGAGGAGTTAAAAACGTACAATATGCCATAAAGACTGCTATAAATCAGGCGCGAGCAAGAGGTAGCCCCTCTGTGGCACTCCCTTTCATTGGAGTGTGACGCCCTCTGAAAATGAGTCAACGGCGATCGGACCTGCATATATGGGGATGTATGAATTTTTAATCAATTGTATCAACAAGAAAGGTTTTAATGTGATTTATCTTGAAAGGGACATTTCATTGATCAAAGATTTATTATCTGTGATGAAGGGAAAGACAAAATTATGTACCCTATTTTGATTATTTTAGTACCGCGTCCCTTAAGTTCCTTGGGCTTGTGTTAAGCTATGATGGCCGCGGACGGTCCGTGGATGGGTGACCACACAAAGATACCATACCAACCAAACTATCTTTGCGACCTATTTCATCTAATATTGCTCAAGCGTTCTTGCGTGATTGAGTAACGAATATACAAACTGTCACATCCTTCTAATAATATAAATGTGAAAGTCTAAATGTTAATAAGTTTGAATGTTAATAAGTTTGAGTGTTTATACGTTTGAATATTTATACGTTTGAATGTTTATACGTTTCAATGTTTATACGTTTGAATGTTTATACGTTTAAATGTTTATACCTACGTCAAACAAACATCTAAATGTTTGTTACTCAATCACGCCAAAATGGGCAAACTTTATATGAAATTTGGCAAACAGGTAGTGTGCCTGGATACTTATTATCCCGGTAGTACTTGCTAACATAAACTATTTTAGAATATTAGTAAGACAATAGGATGCGCAAACCTAAGCCCCTAACACAATTTTATTATCACTAGAAGTAGAATCACCTTTATTAGGAAAAACAAATGAAAGACAAAACATCGAAGAGCCCATATAACACAAAAGTCTTCAGACAAACTACGAGTATCTCTATAGGATACTCGAGCACACGTTAGCTAAAACAGTTTCCATATAAAATTCAATATTTATGGAGTGGCGCGCCTCGGTGATATATTTGCAAGTGGGTTCAACAGATAACTGAAGGGTACGGTTTTACCTTGTGCGTGTTTTTTTCTCGTTGTTGTGTTGTTATTTTGAAGTATATTTTATGGGATTTCCCTTGGACGTATGGCTTCAGTTACATTTAATGATATCAATGTTGAGGCGGCCAATTTTTTGTCGAAAAACTCCTACTAATATTATAAACACGAAAGTTTGTATGTATGGATGTTTGTTCCTCTTTCACGCAAAAACTACTGACCCGATTTAGATGAAAGGGAAATGCCCATTTAATAAAGAGGTTTTGGCCAAGTGATGCCCACGAAAGAAACAAATTATAGGTATTAGGGCTGACATCATAGATAAAAAACCTACCACTATTTTTTGCATAGAACTTGGTTGGACTTTTATAAACCAAGTAAAAAAATTCAAGGTTATTAAAAAAAACACTATTCAATTTTTTAATTTATTATTCGTTCTCATTTAAATAAATGATAACCAAATCATCTAGGAATTGGGTTCACAATACAAAACTACAACAAACAACTACAAAATACAACTTAGGTTGAGACAAAACAAACTACAACAATTTCTATGGTTTCCTTGACACTAAACAACTGAATTATTCAATTCAAATCTATCTTACATAGCTATGCAATATAAGTTACTGAGAATGTATGTACCTTTTATGTTCTTATAGTAACTCTCTTGTTGCGGTGCAATCCATTGCTGTAATATAGACCGAACTTCCACATTGCTTAAGGTAAATCTCTTGAATCTTCGTGTATCTACGCCACAGTTGACACAGAGAGGGCTCCGTGGTAACCTGGTAAGTTCGTGTAAATCAGGTTCCATATTCGTATCAGGTCCGTCATGAGAAACAGGAACGGTATCCATTGGCAAGCCGGTGTCGCCGTGGGAGGCGGGTACAGAATCCAATGTAAAACCAAGGTCGTCATCGGGAGCGGTTACAGGGTCCATATTCGTAATCAAAGTCGTCGAAAATCAAATAGAAAAGCGCAGTAGAAAATAATCACGAGTCGCAAGAACACACACAACACCAAACAAAATGTGAAATGTCAATCAGTTGTCAATTATGATTATTATTGACGTAGGGATGCGATATGAGATCGATTTACCGAAAAATCAGTAGATCAATTTAAAAATATAAAAATCTGGAGACATGGAATCGGTTCAATAGATCGTATTTAGAAGCACGGAAATGAACTAACATCTTTTTTCTTTCTAAAGAAAACAACAAAGGCGAAACAACTATATAATAAAGAAAAGTTTTCCGAAAATCAATTTTTCGTAACCGGTTTTATTTAGTGTATCGATTGTGTGTGTTGCAGTAATGGTTGCCATCCCTACTTGGACAGGATTGACAATCGACCGGAACTGTTAGATAGGATAATAAACGATTGAATTTTTTTATTAAATCGGCTTTTAATTCCGGAATTTTCATAACGAATAAGTAATAGCAATATTTTAGTTACTAAATGGGTATTTTTTTTGTATATACCATATTGATGGGCGCAACATGGCCAAGAACGGGCGTTTCCATTTGGCACACAGATAGTTTATAACCTGGAATAACACATGGGGTACTTTTATCCCGGTAGTAAGTACCCGCAGGATAGTTTCCGACCTCCACGCGGGCGAAGCCGCTGGCAAAAGCTAGTTTATATATATTTGGCTTCTTCAAATAACTGATGGGTTTAACTTGTTAGTGTTTTATCGTTGTAGTGTTGTTGAAGAGGTGAAGAGTGAGAAGTGAAGTTAATGTTATCTAGTTTTGTATTGATTTTCTTTCCTAAGGCATGCGACTTAAACAGAACTGGCGAAATGTAATTGCTTACTATAGGTACACCTCTGCTTCTCTGCCTTCGGGGATTTCAAGCGTGTTATTTAGTAAGAGGCTTAAAAGTTAATTTTCAGTATCTTTTTTGTCGGTTTAATTTAATTTTCCGTTATTTTTTACATCACATGACCGTTCGTTACTTTGTAGTGACTGCACTACAGTAACGAACGATCATGTGATCTAAAAAATACAAATGACAATGTAACAAACACAAACATGTTACATTCTCATTTGTATCCGGTTAACGTTTAAAGGATCAACCGTCCATAAAATAAGTTATATTTCTGCTAAATAAATTATTTTAGTATTAGATCATCTGTAAAAGTCTGATTCTTCCCAGCCTGTCCCCAACTATTTTGGGGCCGGTTTCCTGTCTACACGGATGCAGAGGCATACCAGAATTTTACATGGAGCGATTGCCGATCCCTTGGCAAAAGTAATTGTCAGACTATCGGGTTTCGATCTATCAGGATCAACAGCTTATACTTTCCGAGGCACATAGGTATGTCATTATGTTATGGATAGTCACCATCCACGGATAGAGCTCGTCAACCCTTGCTCAACCATGAAGGTCAACCGGTATAGATTATTTAGCCGGCGGCCCACAAGCACACAAAAATTTAAAACGATCATGTCGTGGAAAAGCCAGGCTGGCCTAACTTTAGAGTTAAAAAAGAAATCAAAATCAATCAAATCAAAATCAATTAACTATGGAACTAAAAAACAATGGATTCTATTTGGCAGTTGAGCTAATATAGAGCTCTAGCCTCAATCCACTGACACGTATCATTCAATTATAGAAGAATATTGAACGCGTTAGCATGTAACGAATACCTTCCAACATTTCTAACATAGATGTATTTATTTTTCGCTATTAGTTCCATTTATGCAGTTTTTTGGATCTTAGACAGTCGTTACGGGTCACCAGAAGCCCGAAAGTCTGACAACGAGTCTTACCAAGGGGTATCGTATTACCTAGTAACTGGATAGTGGAGGTCAGGTAGGCAGTCACTAGTATTCAGCTGCATCCGGTTAGACTGGAAGCTGACCTCAATATAGTTGGGAAAAGGCTGGGCAGATAATTTATTTAATGTATTTTAATTTAATTTATTTTAATGTTGTAATTTTAATGTGCTTTGTTTTAATGTTGTTATGAATTTAATGTATTTTGTTTTAATGTTGTAATGAATTTAATGTATTCTGTTTTAATGTTGTAATGAATTTGATGTATTTGTGATTTAGTTATTGGGACTTTGTGCCTTAGCAAATAAATAAATAATAATAATATACAGTTTGTGTGGTTAGTATTTACCTCTTCATTAAGGCTCATCATCATTAGCCTACAGCAGTCCAATGCTGGACATAGGCCGACCTTATACCATGCCATTCAGCTCTATTTTCACTCTCAACCAGCTGCCTCCCTGCAAAGACCGTCGCGTTTTCCGATTCGAGGTCTTCACTCAGGAACGTCTACTACGACGGTCATCGGTTCTACGGCTATATAGCAGGCACATTACCAGTCAATCATAGGCTAAATATTGACATACGATAGACTCTCTTTCAGCTGATGTCACGACGCAATTAAAATTATACTATAGACATTTTTCTAAGCCAGAAGCGAAATCGTGTCTGGTCAATTAGTGACATGAATCTCGTCGATCAGCTGAGGAACAGAGAGAAGATGATGGTGACGTTCGTAGAAACTTCTTGACAAGCGGACAGGGGACCTAAAGACCGAAACACACAATGACTCCACGAGACAGGCTAGTACTAGTTTGGAGTTCGTAAGCAAACTGCTTCCTTTGCGTCTTTTTACGCGCTTTATATTAGCTTCACTTGTATGTTTGTTTGTAACCGACTCGTTATAGCGCGATTTTGACCCACTTTAAACAACCAGATTTCATTCAAACTTTGCACACCTGTCAAGGACCGATGACAATGCAATAATTTCATAAAGTTGTGCCATTATCCTTGCCAGGGTTACTAGGACAGCAAAAAAACTGTCTTCGAAAGCTACGCTGACATACGTCACAAACTACGCTGACATACGACACAAACTACGCTGACATACGTCACAAACTACGCTGACATACGTCACAAACTACGCTGACATACGTCACAAACTACGCTGACATACGTCTCAAAATTCGAAACACCCTAAAAAATAGAAAATAAATAATAGTTTAAAAAAACTAAAAAACACGCTTCCATTGAAAACAAAATAATGGAAAAAAAGCGTGGGGTGCTTTTTAAGGTATTTTTTTATGGATATCAGGCACCCCACGCTTTTTTTTCCATTATTTTGTACTTTTTAGTTTAGTTTTCAATGGAAGCGTGTTTTTTAGTTTTTTTAAACTATTATTTTTATTTACTAATAGCCCGCGATTTGTCCTCACCCACGTCATGGTCAACTCTACCCATGTGTTATATTCCATCCAAATCCGTTAAGCAGCTTTAGCGCGAAAGCGTTACAAATAAACAAACTCACTTTCGCATTAATGATAATATGAGGATAAGGAAAAAGACACTGTTTTTGGCAAATTAAATAAACATTATCATTTACATATAACATTCATTGCCACGTAACGTGTGGCTACTCTATTCGCTCTCGCTCTCGCCGAATGTATTCAGGTATGTTAGGCTTTAGATCGCTTCGCATTCCCAAGCCGATGAGCTACTCCCAAAAGTACATACCTACATGCAAGTAAATATATTTTTAAATTCGATTACCATACATTACATCGTACGAATTCGTAGCGAATCGTACGGGCATAACAACGGCGAACAAATCACTCAAACGGAATAAGTAATGAGCCACGTCTGGCAATATTTTTATTTTACAACGACAATTTAATAAGCCTCTTTGTGTGCACTCCCCCTACTGTGTAGATGGATGGTGAATATTATATCATTTCACCTATTAAAGAATCTATTATGAATTCTTGTTTGAATTCATTCGCGTTCTTATTCTGTAGATATGGCCCAAATGAAGCAAGCTCATTTTTTAAATTAATCTTAATTATTCTTTTATCAAAAAATGTTACAAAAATACCACAAAGTCATTTATTCATACTAGGCTCACAGTCAGCACTTTATGAACCCCGTGCCCCAAAACCCCCACTCTTCACCATTTCCTAGTGCTTTAGTTGGGAAGAAGAAGTAGCGCAACTAACTCCCCAGCAATGCTAAAATAATGAAATATAACTAATTTCTAGTTCTTTGTTTGTCTCTGTAAATCTGTAGTTTTTTATGGTCCTATTTTATAATAACAGTAAGAGTGTGCAAGAGTTTAATATATATTACTACTTAAATGAGAAGAAATAACCATGCAAAACACAAGTAGCTTAAATTTGTATACGGCTCGAAGGACCAAATTTTTTTTCTTGGCATCTCAGCCCCGTGAGAAAGACCACGTCGTACACATAAAAAAACAAGCTCAAACCAACGTAAATTCACTGACGGCCGTCTAATTTGGAGAAGACGAATGACCAAACAGTCCGTACTGAATCCCAGGCCACTAATAAGATTAGTGGGCCGAAAGTGATCCAGGCCTAAGCCGATTTAACGCGAATAGCTATGGCCTGCAACTATTGGGTGACGCTAATTCGATGAACGACTTCGCTGCGCAAACATTTGCTTATGTCATGAAGTTTCTTGAGGGTTTGATGACATTATTTGGCGTCTAAGAATAGGGCTTATTGCTATGGCGACAGTTCCCCATATGTAGGGCTGCTGCTTTGTAAATATACCCACGTACACATGTTCTAAGAGGCATATAACAAAGGCTGTTTCATGAAAATCATTTTTCTTTTCAATATGAAAAATAATAATTAACTAAACGTTTGCTGCAGTGGTGGCCCTGTGCTAACGGCCCCGATTTTCGAATTGTGGGTTCGATCCCCGGCTGGCGGTATGCTTTGTGTAAATAATGCATAACCACTGCTCTCAAAACGGTGAAGAATAATATCGTGAGGAAACCGCCATTCCCTAGAACCAAAATTCGAAAACATGTGACATCTACCAACCCGCACTGGGCCTGGTTCATTACAGCCCACTCCCTCTCGACGAGAAGACGCCTGTATTGCAGCATACGAACATTATAAGCTGCTCACTGGAACGTTTGCTAAAAGCAATCCTTTTTGTGTTTATAACTTTAAGAAAGTTTGTATAGCAACATTGTAAGTTCCCATGGAAAAGTGGTTTGTTTGGCACCTAGATTATATACAACATGCGAGATTTGTAGGTTCTCATAAGTTTTATCTTTAAGACAGAGGTCTTAACAAACCCACCGTAGTACAGGAAGCATTACACTGGCTATTCTGCATAACGTATCAACAAAAATCTACTTACGTGCCTCAACGTCGTTTTGCAAATCTTGTACAGAAAGTAAAGTAGTTTTTCCAGGAAGCGGAAATCTTTCTTACCTGAAAGAGAAAGATAACAAATTGAGTTTTTTTTAAATACGAGTGAAGCAAGAAGGTATCTCACAGTTACTTCAAAAGGCACTAATTAGCTTAATTACACAAACATGGTTTTCATCTTAAAGAAAAGTATAAAAAATGTAAGACCATCTATCCGTCGTCAGCTACCAGGAAAACATAAAGCATCACAGTTTAATAATCGCAAATGAAGACAAATGAGCAATAGACTTAACGGGGCTTCAGGTTTACTGCCATTGTTGATGATATTTGTCAAAAATAATTAATCACTGTAAGGGGGACAAAAGAGCCATTTGACAGATGATTAATTTTGGGAAGTAAAACGGTACAGGTGCGCGAATCCTTTTGGGTACACAAACAGCGGGGAAAATATTTTAGAATTCCGGATTTACAGGTACGAATATAGGCGAATAAGCTGGCCGGCAAATCGGATAAAAGACAGAAATCTATGTAGTTGCTGCATTTCAAATCAACATAGGAAATCTTAGAGGCATTTCAATTCAACTGGATTAAATCACGAGAAAAGCTACGACAGGTAGCTCTGCCTTTAACAAATATGAAGTGAGTTTCTGAAGAACATGATACGTATAGATGGACGCATAAAACATTGTAAAATGGACCTAATCTTCTTGGATAGTTAGCACCGAAACCAACCTTGCTGTTCAGCTAATACATGCCACCATTTCAGTTTCTCGTATAACTCAGACCAACACTGAGGAAAAAGTTAATAAGACTATCATCATCATCATCATTTCAGCGGAAAGACGTCCACTGCTGGACATAGACCTCCCCCAAGCACCGTCACTACGACCTGTTCTGTGTTTCTCGCATCCAACGTATTCCTGCGGCCTTCACCAGGTCATCAGTCCATCTTGTGGGAGGCCTTCCAACGCTCCGTCTTCCAGTACGCGGTCACCACTCCAGAACCTTCCGACCCCATCGATATAATATAACGTCGAATAAGACTATACAAAAATCAAATCTATTCACCATCCCGCACTGGGCCTATTTGTTTGATTACGGCCGACTCACTCTCATAGAGAGGAGTGCTGACTAGTAACGTTATAGCTTGATTTTGCTATGCTATCGAACAATTTCGAGAGTGGCAACGTTATAGGTTATAGATTATGCTATGGTATCAAACAATTTAAATCAAGTTTGCCAACAAGCTTGCCAATCTCTCTACAAAACCCTAAGTCAGACGCAATGATTGGAAGAGAGCTGAAATATCTCGATTTGTCTCCTCAAGTGGACTGTTTGTCAAGCAATACCCTCTTGGCAGAAGTGTCCGCCGTTGTATTGTGTTCACTACAGGATATTACACGATGTTTTCCTGTAGTCGGCGCGGTCTTAGATTAACTTGAAAAAAAAAAAAACACGCTTTCATATAAAACCAAACTAAAAAGTAGAAACAATTGGAAAAAAAAACGTGGGGTGTTTTTTAAGGTATTTTTTTATTGATATCAGGCACCCCACGCTTTTTTCCATTATTTTCTACTTTTTAGTTTGGTTTTCTATGGAAGCGTGTTTTTTAGTTTTTTTTTTTTACTATTATTTATTTTCTATTTTTTAGGGTGTTTCGAATTTTAAGACGTATGTCAGCGTAGTTTGTAACGTATGTCAGCGTAGTTTGCGAAGACAGTTTTTTTGCTGTCCTGGTAACCCTGGCAAGGATAATGGCAATGAAATTATAGTATTGTCATCGGTCCTCGATAAGTCTACAGAGTTTAAATGAAATCTGGTCATTTAAAGTGGGTCAAAAACGCGCTATAAGGAGTCGGTTACAAACAAACATACAAACATACAAGTGAAGCTAATATAAAGCGTGTAAAAAATTGTTTCATCGGGGTATAGTTTGGCGAATCGAGTTTAAATTAGCCCTAAATGACTTTGAATGATTCATCATCATCATTTCAGCCGTAAGACGTCCACTGCTGGACTTAGGCCTCCCCCGATTTGGGGGGCTTTGCCATAATCGCCACGCTTGGCAGGCGGATTGGCGATCGCAGTATGGTGGTAAAATGTATAGAGAACGCTGCTGCCCATTCTCTAGTAAGTCCCTTAGTCGCCTTTTACGACACCCACGGGAAGAAATGGGGTGGTGTTATTCTTTACGTCCGGCACCACACGATATGAATGATTGATTGGAACAAAAAGCAAAAAATAATTGGTTAGCTAAATAGAGTAGTGGTGGCTCAGTAGTAACGGCCCCGACCTACGAGTCGTGGGTTTGAACCCACAAATGTGCTTTACTTTATGTAAGTAAATTCATCATCACTGTTCTCAAAAATGTGAATAAAAACATCATAGGGAAACTGGCATATCTTAGGACCAAAAAATCTAAGAAATGTGACATCTTACAACCCACACTGGGCTCGCGTGGTAGATTGTAGCCCACTCCTTCTTGAAGACAGGATGCCTGTGTCTCAACTGTGGGAACATATAATAATAGACTGAAATCGGTATGATTAAGATAATATGATAATGATGATCATCATACTGATATCATCATGTACGTTGGTGATGGTGATAATCAGTATGATGATGCTGATGGTGATTATAAATATGATGATGGTTATAATCAGTATATTTAACATCGAGTATTTAGTTTTATTTATTTATTTGGAAACTCAACAGCTTATTAATAAATTACATGCGTTATGATGAATGTTCACCTCACTATCAATGAACAGCCCAATGCAATTGCGTCAAAGTTACTAGCATGCACTGCACATTGATAGTGAGATGATGACAATTATCTCTTAAACCAATTACAGAGTTTCACGGCATTGATAAGGCTAGGTTAAGTAGAAAGTTGATCGTTGTTTGTTTTAATTACAGAACAAACGAAGGTTGGTTTTGTTTAACATATTATTAGTTGCCTCATACATAGATACAACACACATGGAATAACTCACCAGGAGTTACGAGAACGTAATACCCATAAAAAGAAAATAAACGTTATTATAAATAAATAAAATGTTTATTTGTACAGACAGCAAAACAAAATAAGTACACAATACAAGGATTAAGGGAAAAATTTACAAAATAGGTTTGCCCGTTAAATTTATTTTAAAACGAAAAGCCTCAAATGAATATTTAATATTACAATTGATCATGAAAGCTTTCAAGAGAAATGAATACATCGACTAATTAATTAAATTAATAATCCTGCATTCGGCATCGTTCCAAGAATATACTCGTATTCGGAAATGGATCGAACCATTTACCTCCACCGGTAGTTAACTCCTCATCTCTCAGAGATTCCCTCCTCTCCCCAGCTTGCATCACTCAACAGAATTAACAGAATGTATTACAAGTATAAATACCTATTTAAATGTAGCATGAAGACTTCAATTTGTTTCTTCACCCTTGATTAGGGTTGGCAGAGATGCATGTTCTATTTCAGACTGTACGAAATAAAACAGACTCGGGAATTTTATACCCAATTTCATGTTACATTACATGATGCATTGAACCAAATTTTTGACATAGCTCAGAATCAGCAAGCTTTTTTTTTGTGAGTGGAAAATCATCAAATGACGTCTCCCGCTCTTTCGTGTCAGACTTTTACTGACTAAAACCTACCCGTGTTTCTTCAGTTACCCAAGTGCCAGGGCCGTGGCCCTGGCACTTGGGTACCGAGATACCGTGGATACCGTGAGATACCGTGGTATCTCTTTCGAACAAATCTCGCGACCCTGGCAGAGAATAAGCAAGCTGAAATGACAATGCACCGGCCATTTGACCCGTAGAACAGATTACCTTTTGGGTAGACGTGTTCCACTCAAGAACACGTCTACCTCAACGGTCATCGGCCGATTCGAGGTCTCTAGACGGTGAATCGGCAAACGTAAGGTTTCACAAGGTGGAGAGATCTTTGCAGGGTGGCTGGTAGCAGCTGGATGCGAGTTGCCAAGAATCAAGCTGAACGATGTGCGATGTATATCTACACTGATGATGATGATGATAATGATGACATTCTAAATAACAATTCTTCTTGTTAACCGACTTCAAAAAAAGGAGGAGGTTATCAATTCGTCTGTATTTTTTTAATTATTTTTTTATGTTTGTTACCTCATAACTTTTGACTGGGTGAACCGATTTCGATGATTTTTTTTTATGTTTGTTACCTCATAACTTTTGACAGGGTGAACCGATTTCGATGATATTTTTTTTATTTGAAAGCTGGTGCTTCCCAAATGGTCCCATTTTAATTTGGTTCCATTTGGACAGTGGGATCCATGTGTAAACCATATAAGTCTTAAATTTGCATAAAGTATTTGCGTGACAAATGAACGAATAACGCGATTAGATTAGTGCGGGGTATCTACCATAACTAAAAAATAAAAACTTTTTACAAAAAAATAACAACCGACTTCCTTAAAAAAAACACTACAAAGTCAAAAATAACTTTAATTTCGGAAGTCGGTGGCAAAAAACCTTAAATACAGATCCTAAGACACCGAATTCCGAAATTAAAGTTATTTTTGACTTTGTAGTGTTTTTTTAAGGAAGTCGGTTGTTATTTTTTTCATGAAGAACTGGAGACTGGGGACTGACCGGTGCGCGCACACTTTAAAATAAAATTTACGAAGCAATAACATTACTAACATCACGCCTTGTTTCTTCGAAGGTTCAGGCAGAGGTGCACCTAGTAATAGATGGCGAGCCTATTGCCATCAACCAGCAAACATTCAGACTCCAAGCTGCTGCTGAGAAATTCGAGATAGAAAAACTCTTGCCAATAATAATACTTTGCTCGACCTAAGAATGAAGCCAAAGACCTTATGGTCATCAGTAGCGCTTGCGACCACTAGACCACGAGGCAGTCCTACCACTAAACAAAGCAATAAATTGGGAAAATATACGACAAATCCGTATAAATCGGCCATCTTACAACAAAATGCCGATGCTGTGCATATGTTACCGGCCGAACCCGATTTTAGAATGAACTACTGAACTACTGACACATCCGTATAAATCGGCCATCTTACAACAAAATGTCGATGCTGTGCATATGTTACCGGCCGAACCCGATTTTAGAATGAACTACTGACACATCCGTATAAATCGGCCATCTTCCATCAAAATGCCGATGCTGTGCATGTTACCGGCCAAACCCGGTTTTAGAATGAACTACTGACACATCCGTATAAATCGGCCATCTTCCATCAAAATGCCGATGCTGTGCATGTTACCGGCCAAACCCGGTTTTAGAATGAACTACTGAACTACTGACACATCCGTATAAATCGGCCATCTTCCATCAAAATGCCGATGCTGTGCATATGTGACCGGCCAAACCCGATTTTAGAATGAACTACTGAACTACTGATGCTCCCTTCTCATCAACAAAATGACTCTACATGTTAATGTGTTACAGTTTACAACGGGTAATTTTTCAAAATTGAATATTACGGTCACACTATATCGCTTTTTTACTGTAGTACGCTGTGCTGTTTATTTTGTATTTTCTGCATAGGTCTATACTGGTTTGTCCTATCACATGTAGGGAGAACTGGTTTGGCCCAGGTGAAACTAGTTCATCCTAAAATCGGGTTTGACCGGTAACACATACGAAGCAGATTAAGTCGGTTTTCAGTAACAGTTTTTTTCTAGTAATTTTCCAGGCAGTTTTCCTCTTTTAATCGCACAACCCTACCTACTATTAACCCCCCCACTCTCCTAATAGCGAAGAAGAGTGATAAAACAACAGTAAAAGTGGAGCAATCGGAATTACTTCAATAGATTGTGGGGAGCAAACAGATATTATGGGGGAATCATTCCATTTCGCGATCTTTGTTTTGTAAGCTATGAGCACTTCAATTCTATCGTCAAGAGAAGGCTTTGGTTTGTTATCGTTAGAGATATATATCGCGGTTTTATTTTATAAGTCCCTATGTCTTCAGTTGATAAGATATAATTTTCTACGCCATTACACACTGTGATTTCATTTTTATTATTAAACTATCCAATGGTAGGAGTATTTTTGGAAATAAGCAATAAAATTTGTTTATCTGTAAGTAGCTTCTACCCGCAATTTCGTCTCTATGACATTTGACAATAGTGAAAGTATTTTCGGAATCGGAATCATAAGATTACTGCCTACATACAAATTCACAAATACCTCTTTATAATGGTACAGATTGAAATAAAGCTGAACAATATAATATTTCAATGAATGGTCGTATTTCGGCTCTGACCTTCGATCTCAACTTAAGATCCCGGACATCGCTTTCTATTATAAATAGCCACGTCTACAAAATAATAAATATAGAACGTAGTAAACAGGCTATAAATAAATTGTGTTCTGAATTGAGAGAGGCTTTAACTTGAGATCGAAAGGGGTAAGACAAATAATTACGCAATTCCAATCTTAACTCGTCAATTGAATCGAAAATGAGAACAAGATCGACGGATCACGGATCCTTATACCAGATTATAAAAATCCAAGATGAACTGAAAATCCAAATCTTTGAAAAGAACACATACACATATAGCGGCGTAAAATTTTCAGGAGGCATTTGGAGGCTTGAGGACCATGAAAAGCAGCAAATGCCGTTAATTTTAGATGTCTAGCACTATCGAGTAAAGAGGTATGTATTAGGTAGAGGTATACTATCATGTAAGGGAAATATTACATGAGACGGTTCCAGTAAATATATCCGTGGTGCGTCAACGGGGAGATATCCGAAATCACCTGGTTTAGAATAAATTTTAAATTGTCAAGGTGTATTTAGGACCTGAAAAATATATATGACGGTAATTAACCATTCAAAACATGATTAATTGTAATTAGCTCAAAAAGAAAATGAAACAAAGTTGATTTCTAAAGCATTTTTCGTTTCATTTCCTAATTACAGCACCAACAAATATGTCAAATGTATGTACTTTATCTCGCTGGTCTTGATTATGTTCCGGAACCTTATACCTTCATTGCGTAGTTCGATCGCAAATGTGTAGATACCTGCTTTTCTTCTGTACACTCCTACAAAATGCTACTCACGCACTCCTTTCACTCACATGAGTTTCCCTCAACCAGTAGGTAAATAAAGCTCCCATACAAATCCAGCATTAGGTAAACATAATGTTATTTCAATAGCTTCGTATATTAACGCTATTATTATACGGGTACCGTCTGAGTGCCGATACGTGACCACGCATATTTCAAGCGTTCGCTGAAACACGTTTCAATTTTCACGAGATTTTCATGAAAATATACGGTTTTCTTCATAATCATGGTGATTTGGTGGCGTTTTGATGAGTGGGTTTTACCTGAGTTCGCTGGTGTGTTATGATGAGGATTTTGTTTTTTATTTTTCTTGTTTATTTTGTGGATGAGAAGGGTCAAATTGAAAATGTTGAGAGGTAACAACGCGTGCCGTTTTTGTATTGTTTTCAAATAAAAAATCTCTCTTTGCAAAGTTACATCATACAGGTTTTCCCGTGTCAGGTTGGGCAGAGGTGTACCTACAGTACACCTACATTTCGCCAGTTATGTTTAAGTCACATGGCAAAGACGAGCCTATTGCCATAAAACCGGGCACAAATCTAGAAGGGCAAATTTATGTTGCTCAAAAAAATACATATTGTCTGTCTGCCTGTCTTATTTTCCAAACGAATACTTAAAAACGCGTTTCAGGTAATCATAAACCCGAACATTCAACTGAGCCTTACAGGGACAAAGATCATCATCATCATCATCATTTCAGCCGTAAGACGTCCACTGCTGGACTTAGGCCTCCCCCAATTTGGGGGGCTTTGCCATAATCGCCACGCTTGGCAGACGGGTTGGTGATCGCAGTATGGTGGTAAAATGCATAGAGAACGCTGCTGCCCATTTCCTAGTAATTCCCTTAGTCGCCTTTTACGACACCCACGGTAAGAAATGGGGTGGTCTTATTCTTTACGTCCGGCACCACACAGTACAAAACGGGACAAAGATGCTCAACTGTAATCATGAAATTAGCACATGATTCCAGACCAGTTTTTATTTATTAAGGGTTTGTCCTCACAGGGACTCTGTCCGCACGCCACCTCAAGCCAGCCCTTGCAGTACGCGTCTAGGTCGTTTCGTCACCGCTTTTTGGGCCGACCGTTGCGGCGTCTTCAGTTTTTGTTCATGTCAGGCCTTTGTCTAGGCAATGAGACAGAATATGTGACATAGAAATAATTAAAAACAAGGGTTGGTTCAGAATCTATATATATAAAATTCAAAGTCCTGAGTGAGTGACTGACTGATATATCAACGCACAGCCTAAACCGCTGGTCCTAGAGACATGAAATTTGGAAGGTGTGTTCTTTGTGAAGAGTAGGTATGCAATAAGGACGGGTTTTTTGAAATTTCATCCTTAAGAGGGTGAAATCGGGGGGTTGATATTTCTGTGAAACTTTTTATTCTCTGGATCGATTGACACAAAAATTAATACGCATACTCTTCAATAATAATTATGAGACACGTGTGTCACAGTTTTTCCAAAACTCTTACGTTCCTGTGGGATATTTTTCGACATCCACGCGGGCGCAGCCGCGGGTAAAAGCTAGTCTTCTACTAAATCCATTGTAACAAATTGCGCGTCAATATCCCCTCTCACCCTGTATAACCCATAATTGGTCTCCAGCGACTTTCATTAGAAGTAGGCACTTTCATAATCCTCTCGATGAGAAGAGAGTGAGCCGTAATCCACCACGCGGGCCCAGTGCGGGTTTGGTAGATGGGTCAATCTTCTTTTTTACCGACAGTGAAACGAAGTTTATCTGTTTTTTTTTTTTGGTTTTTCAACTATCCATAATTGTGGTTACTGTGTGGGATTAAAAAAATGCATCTGTGTTTTCATTAGGACTAATTAAAATTTTCTTTCCAACTACTATTTTTTTATGTTTGTTTTAGAAAAAAATAATGTGACAGAGTGGCCTTTTTCTGTGGAGACCACATTTCGGCTTACCACTCTGTCATGGCATTCTACGGGAAAAAGACGTATTAAATATGCTGGTTACAGAAAATAAAAATGACATAATATTAATAGATAAGAAAAATACGATTTGAACCAAATTAAAAAACAATAAATATTAATACTCCAACGAGATGCCATAATAAGACGAAGACAGACCGTTGTCGAGATGATGTTTTCTTTCAACGTTTTGAGAGCAATGGTGACGAAATTATTTACACAATAAAGCGCCTGCCTCGGTTCGAACCCATGACCTAGAACTCGTAAGTCAGGACCAATACCACTGCGCCACCACTGCTCTCACATAATAATACTTTGTAATCATAGAAAACATTCACTGCCATTCATCAAAACACCGACCATTTCCATAAGAGGAAACCCATGTTTTTACCAGAAGTGTCACATAAAACGATACTAAATCACATTTGCGCAAGGGGCCTGTAATATTTACTACTGTAATAGTCACCAGTACGCTTTCACTCTGTTGGGAAACTACTTATTTCCCTGAAGAAGAAAGACTGGTCTTCAAAGACGAAACCAGCCGTTTTTGTGCTAAAATAAACCTACATAAGCCCAACTGGTTAATTTGAAAAGGGATGTATTAAAAAGAACCTATTAGCTATAATTCCCAGGTTAAAAATATAATTGAACACTCAAATATAACGATTGGGCCTCTTTTTGTGAACCTCAAGTAGTAATTCCTATTTTGTGGTCATACAAGTAGTAAATGGTTAAGTTGATTTGAAAATAGGATAAGTTAGGCCTAGTGTTAGCCTGTGGAAATAGTGACCCAGTGGTTATGGCCACAACTTACGAGTTGAAGGTCATAGGTTCCCAGGTTTACAAGCTCACACTGGGGTCGTGTGGTGGAGAACGGCCTACTCACCGTCACCGGGAGGAGGCCTGAGTACCAAAAGACGGAACTTATACAGCCACAGCATGACGCTAGGTCATCATATGTAAGGTGCTCAAAAACAGCTACTCAATATTTCTTTTTCAGGCTAAGCAACCGTTTCTTTAAGTTATTCAAGTTTAAGGACAGTAGAAAACTGATTGTACTATGCATATTGTATTAGGTAGGTACACTTTAGGCCAACTTAAAAGACTGCACTATTTTATCTACTAGAAAGACATGTGTTAATGTTCTTATACGCAGTTTGAATTCCAATTTAGAATGTGCATTGGAATTCAGCCTACGTAAAATACGTAACTTGACATAATGCCAGCAATAGTGAAATATAGTAAAGATGCAACATTGCATACAGCAGTAACTAGTGATGTGCCAAATATCCGTATCCGTATCCGGATATCCGAGGGAGACGAAACATCCGTAGCCGTTACTGTTGTAGCGGGTCTTTTACCTTATTAATTTTCAATACATAGATTCAATTCTATTATTTTTATTTCTTGCTATAAAATAATTACTGACTAAACTGTAAACAAAACAAAAGAAATACCCGCGCAATCCAAGTCGAAAAATGTCCTATCGAGCAAAACGTCAAGTATTTCAGGGTCACGCGCATCGACACCACTTGAGTAAGAAAGTTAAGATCCGTATCTGCGGAGCTTGACAATAAATATCCGTATGCGCGAATACACATTTCAACGATCGAATATTGACAATTCATATAGCACGATGTCATCACTATTAACGTACCTATCTAGGAGTAAAATATCAGGGCTTTTACTTCAATTATCACTTATTTATCGACCTTGAAAGTGAACGCATCTCATTGTTGTTGCTCGCTACTTAACGGTGACTTATCCGTGCGGTGTTTATGTTCAGTGATTTCTAAGAATTTCTAATTATTTTGATGTTTGGGTGTGATAGAATTTCAAGAACAGGGTGACTGTTTTGTGAAAATTATGTTTGTTTACTTTTCGATTTATATGGGTGCTACGCCAACCAATTTTTCTCAGTCATTTTTTCCGTTACATTATTTTTATCAAGAGTTGCAAAATTTTCAAATACATCACTAGTAGTAACTATTGTGTAACTGCCACTGAATCGTCGCTTACGTGTGTATTAGCCGGCGGGCGCTAATTTTATCGCGGTGCCCCTAATACTTTGTTCTAATTGGATTGTGTGACAGCCCAGTAATGCGAACTAGAATTTTCCGGGGCACCTTGACAATTGTTTGTTTATCGTTTGCATCGTTTAACATTGAACGTCAATAATCCGGTGAGTAGTAGGTAATTGGAATCTTAGGATGGTAAGTTTTGTTTTTTCTATCAGCCATAGTAATGATGGAAAAATCTAAAATGTATTGGTAAAAGCACCGAAGAGTTTATGATTGACATATATGACATGACACCTGTTGAAAATCGAGTAGAGTAAAAAACTTTTTTACAAAAAAAAACAACCGACTTCCTTAAAAACACTACAAAGTGAAAAATAACTTTAATTTCGGTAGTCGGTGTCTTAGGATCTGTATTTATGGTTTTTTTGCCACCGACTTCCGAAATTAAAGTTATTTTTCACTTTGTAGTGTTTTTAAGGAAGTCGGTTGTTTTTTTTTGTAAAAAAGTTTTTATTTTTAAATTTTTAGTTGTGGTATTCACCCTGCACTAATTCCAAACAAACAATGCATATTTATGCGATAGCAGAAATCGCGGTTGATTTCCTGTCATTTTTTAAAGAGTTCCGGTGTCTGTCTCCCGAACTCATCATCAGATCTATATGAAAATTATATGGGACCATTTCGGAATAAACCCCTTTGAAAGTAGTAAGAAAAAGAATTTTGCAAATCCATCTATATATGACGGAGTTATGCCCGAACATACATAAAAAAAAAACCAACCATGGCCAGGCCAAAATGATTAAGGCTGCTTTTTTTTTTATTAAGCAGACAGTAGAGTGGGTAAGAGCCCACTCTAGTGTCTGCTGAGGAATCAATTCTCGATGTCAACGAGTATGTCTATCTAGGACAAGATATCTTCTAACTCCTGATCGATAAGGAGTTGTACCTTCCATCATCAGCTCAACGGAATATAAGAATACAAGTAACGGTCTAAACGTGCCTATAATATTCAAAGAATTATCCCCTAACCTTCTAACCTTTCACTGTAAGTTCCTATATGTACTGTTCACCGATGAGGAGTTCCATGCGGTATCTTCGAAGACTATAATTAGTTCACCACGGATGGATAGATAGAACCAGCAATTATTTTTGATCTTTTGTACAATATCCAAATCACATTACGTGTACTGTTTGTTTTTGAGGAGTTCCTTCGTTTATCTCCCAAAGTATACATCAAATCTTCACAAAATTAATATGGGACCACCTCAGGAGTATACCCTTACGAATAAAAAAAGAATTTTCAAAATCGGTTGACAATTGGCGGAGAAATCGGTGAACATACATAAAAAAAAAAAAAAAAAATACATACAGTCGAACATATAACCTCCTCCTTTTTTTGAAGTCGGTTAAAAATACGAAACACTTTAAAAGCGATTGCCACTTGTCTAATACCTGTGGTGTTTAAGTCAGCAATGCACGTATTCAGGTTTCGTACTTCGTTTAACATGAATCAATTATAATATGTCTAGCTGCGCACAGCGTCCAGTCCAAACGCGAGCTGTCACCATAGATTTCCGTCCAAATTTTCTCGGGCCATATTTCGTGTACGGCAGTGTACACCGCTCCTAGACTAAAACCGCTAAAATTTATTAAAGCTGCCACGACAGCTCATCCTCCAACACTTTGGATGATAGACTTTTGTACAGTCAAACAAGCTATCGAATTATCATCTTATTTTATCACTAAAGTAGCTGTGAACGGAGATTCGCCCACGTGGTTGAAAGTATTGAAACGTAGGCTACGGCTCGGTTTTTAAACACACACTTGTGTTTTAATACCCCTCTTTTTGCAACAGTTTTACAAACCGTTCTCTTGGAAAACGGAAACATAGGCAAATTAATTTAGACACGTTTAAAAACTATGTGAGACTAATTTGTGAGAGACTGGTGTCTGCAAAAGAAATACCTGTTAATATAGCAGATCACCAGGGTATGTAATCATAATAAGTTATTTAGTAAATGTGAAGGGAAAATGCAACATAAAAATCAATGAAAGATTCAGATTAAAAACAATAGAACAGCTGCTCAGTGCAATTACAACATTGTTCAAGAGTATTAAAATTGCAAGTTGTACCTGTACACCAAATAGCTTGTTCGAATGTACATAAATCCCACTACACACGCTTGGGAGCGGAACGTCATGTGCGCAAGATGAATGTGAATCCAAACACTGGCTCAGTCTAATTTGCATGCTGATCGGGAAGAGAAACAAAGACTTACACGCTCCGTTCGGATAGTAAATGAAGGAATGACGTGTTGGTACCTACCTTGCTTTGCCTATGAATACGCCAGTATACCCCGGAGGAGATTTATTTGTAGACCGCGCCAGTATTGTTTAAGTGGATCCTGCGTAAAAGTAGACAAGCGCAATTCTGGATTCTATTGGCTGCAACTACTCATGGAAAAACAAAATGGTTTATACCTACTTTCCTCCATTACCACTACAAAATGATGAATGTTCAGTGATGAATGCTAGGAACATACAATAAAAATAGGATACATTTAATAAAAAAAAACCTGTATACACTCAACAAAAATATTCTCTCTCTCTCTCTCCCTCTCTCTCTCTCTCCCTCTCTCTCGCTCTCGCCCTCCGTCTCTCTCTCCCACTCTCTCTACTCACAACAAAAAAAAAACAACAACATACAAACAAATACAAACAACATAATATATACGGTCGAATTGAGAAACCTCCTCCTTTTTTTGAAGTCGGTTAAAAAGTGTCGTTACAACTTTTTCTCTTAATTTCGGTCTAACCCCCTTTCGCAACGCGCCATAAGGAACTTCGTTCCAAAAAAATGTTTCTCGTCTATTTGGTAAGCCTTACGAAGCCTTAAAAATTGGTTATTAATTGATGAGTGGCGCGAGTTATACTGTTACAGTATATACTGTTTATTTTTTAAATGTACTATATATTTTCTCACTTTTCCCATCTCATTCACGACCGATGCATGCATACCGTCTGTTGGGACAGGTCAGCTCAAAGCTGCAATGGCTGTTTCTTCAACAGGACCCAGACATGGCGCTGCATTGTTAGAATCGTCACATAAAATTGTAATAATATTAATATTTGAACTTTAAAAGAGACTGTGTTTGTTCCGGAAATTCTTCTCGTGTATCAGTCAACTGGGAAATGCCGACGCCAACTAGTTTACAAATATTGACGCGTAAAAGTGTGTTAAAAGATCTACTTTCATGAATAAACACTTCATTTCATATACTTTATTTCATGTGCTAATAGTTGGCTACCCTAGCTGTGTCCGATAGAACGAAATATCGAAGGGAGAAGATATTGAGTACGCCGAGTATTCAAGCACTATCTAGATTCTACAGTGAAGTGACACTCAGGTACACTTGTTGTCCAGTGTCCACTCCAAGTTTCAGTGCTATTCAGGAACTTAGAAAATGTTCTACTTACAGTAAGATTACACAAGTATGCGAAGCGATGGCAAAAATTAAAACTCCTTTTTTTCGATGGGATGGTAATGTGGTAGTGTGGTAATGTGGTGTGGTATTGTGTCAATAGCTTTTGACAGTGACCTCGCCCGCGTATTATCCATATAAACTTTCCTCTTGAATCACTGTCTAGTGATGAAAATATTAAAATACGTCGCGTAGATTTCCCAGACTTCCTCTCCGTGTGTTTATAAGATCTAAGCGTACAGATGCGGAAAGCGACTTTGTTTTGCACTATGTAAAGATAAAGAAAAGAAGAGTGGTGGCGCAGTGGTAACGGCCGCGACTTACGACCTGTGGGTCGTAGGTTCGAAACCCAACAGGCGCTTTACTTTGTGTAAATCATCACCAATGCTCTCAAAACGGTGTAGGAAAACAACGTGAGGAAATCGGCATGTCCTAGAACCAAAATAACTGACATGTGACATCAACTAACCCGCACTGGCTTCCTCTGTTCGAGAAGGCCCTCGCGGCCCCGTGTCCCAGCAGTGGGAACATTATTGGCTGAGTATGCTGTTATGCTATATTAAATGCATTCGGCCCAGTAAGTGGCCACGGCAATAGCTGCATCAGTAGCATTTAAAAATTAAACGAATAAGAGAAATTACAATCAATGTTCTCTCTGTTGTTATCTTTAATGTTTTCTCTTGTATAGTTCTAAATCTATCTTTTAATGCATGCCAAGTATCTCATTTTTTTTTCTATCTTGCTACTTTATCATATACCCTGTAAATTGAGATGCAGGAACTCCTAGTACAAGAGGCAGAGCTACACATATCCTACAAGGGTCGTGGGTTTGTTTGAACGAGTAACCGTGGCCCTCGCATATGCAACTCAAGGAACACGGGTGGGTTTTAGTCAGTAAAGGTCTCATACGCTCTTCCGCTCCGCTTAGAGCGGGAGACGTCATTTGAATTTCGGAAGTCGGTGTCAAAAAAACCTTAAATACAGATCCTAAGACACCGAATTCCGAAATTAAAGTTTTTTTTTTGACTTTGTAGTGTTTTTTTTAAGGAAGTCGGTTTTTATTTTTTTGTAAAAAGATTTTATTTTTAACCTTTTAGTTATGGTAGATACCCCGCACTAATCTAATCGCGTTATTCGTTCATTTGTCGCGCCAATACTTAATGCAAATATATGACTTATATGGTTTTCACATGGATCCCACTGTCCGAATGAACCAAATTACCATTCGGGAAGCAACTGCATTCAAATTTTAAAAAAAAATTATCGAAATCGGTTCACCCAGTCAAAAGTTATGAGCTAACAAACTGAAAAAAAAAACAGACGAATTGATAACCTCCTCCTTTTTTTGAAGTCGGTTAAAAAAGGGCTACACTGATGTTTAAAACTTTTGGTGGAAAGTAAATAAACGTCATACATTTTCTGAATAAAAGAGCAAAAACACAGGTTTAGTCAGTAAAAGTCTGACGAACCCTCCAGCTTCACCCAGAGCGGGAGACGTCATTTGATGATTTCCCACCCAAAAAAATGGCTACACTGATGTTTGTAACTTGAAGTGAAATATAAACAATAAATGTGACATACATTTTCTAAATAAAAAAGCAAAATACATAGGTAATTAATAATATTCAACTACAACTCTTATACCATGCAATTACACTCAAGTGAAAATGATTTATTACCCACACTTCATAAAATGCTAAACATAGTACTCACAACAAACGCTTAGTTGTTTACTTTATGTAAATGTATTTTCTCTTGAGTTTTCTACAAGCTTTAAGTGACTTCTAACCCCATACTTCAGTATTTATATTTAGTTTTATCTTATTGAACAAAGCTAAAGAGTCTAATAATATAATATATCTTAGGACAACCAACACAACTTTATCTGATCCCAAACTAGGCAGAGCCTGTACTATGGCGACCAGACAACTGATAAACGTACTTAAATATTTCTTAATACATACATATTACAGATAAATTACACCAAGACACAGAACAAACGATTATGCTCATCACACAAAGATTTGTCCTGGGTGGGAATCGAACCCACGACCACAGCCTTAGCAGTCAGGGTCACTAACCACTAGCTAACAGGCCAGTCTGTTGGCTTGTTTGTTTGTATGAATGCGCTAATCTATGTAGGTTTAGCACGAGCACCATTTTGTCGACGGAAAGGAGACAAAAATGACGTTCCGTGTAGACAGTACAACGGCAACAAAGTAGAAAGAGTCAACTATACTTTTTATGAAATTCACTCTTTTACATACTACGTTTCAGAATTATTTGTTCTGCCATAGGATTTTGTTTTCTGTTTGATCCTCAATTTTAACTGATACTAAATCTTGTTTAAAAAGACAACAAAGTGTCGAAGTACCGGATTTTGGAACGAAGAAATATTACAGTTACCTTCCACATAGGTGTTAAACCATTTCCTTGTTCATGCCCTATTAACTAAATGATGTAAAATAGGAGAAGATAGCTTTGTTCTTCTATTAATTATCACAGATTTCCGTTCAAGATGCTCTCCTGTGAAATCATTATTTTGTAGATAACCGTATAAACTTTGTAGTCGTCGAGTAGAAAGTTTTCTACTGTCTTTAGCATGGCGATTACAAAATGACATTTTGACTGTACCTAAGACAGCTATCAGTTGTCACTGTGATTTTGACAGTTAGGAACAGAAAATTAATAGCGTGAGCAAGCTATGTGATGCCATGGGGACCAAAAATTTACTCGCTAGTACTTGATACATTCCTCGAAAACATAAACGAAAAATGCCACTGTAATACTGTAAAGCAATACTGAGCGCCATCTGCAACGATCGTTACATATACTCATTTTTCCTCGTTTCTTTCATATATCTGGTCATACTTTTCACCTGTACTACTCCTGAGCTTAAGAATGTTTTCCAAAAACAGCTAAAATACGGATGAAAGTCTCAATGATTTACATTTTGTGCAAAATGATTATTAGCTCCAATGCATATAAATACACAGCTTAGCTGTCCAATGTCGCCATGTAATGTAGCAACACTTTCTCAATGAAAAATTCTCTTGGTGTCATTGTTTACCTTTTCAGCAAAACGATTTGGCGTCGACTATACCCCGAACCCAACTACCCACTTCAAAGAGTAGATTTCCATCCACAATAACCCTACCCGGTCCACAACACGTCACGGTAAGATTAATGTTAACCCAAACACTAACAGGATATTAAGTTTCGTCCGTCCGTTCGTCCGACTCCGTCCGCTCGGACACCGGGGTTTGAATTCTGATTGTACTTCGTACTTTAATAATGTAAGAGGGACTTTGATGGTGGGTTTCTATGTGAAACCGTTTCTGTTTATTGCTGTGCAAAGCGGAGATAATTCCTGTTGGAATCGTCGGAAAGATTTCATTTTCGGGAGTGAGTTTGTGCAGCGTAAAGTGCCAAATTGTTTGAGGTAGATACTATTGTGTAGCTTTAAAGTGTCCCTACTACCATACACTTGAGAACCTAGGAATGCCATTGATTCCAAGATTAGGTAAAAATATCTCAGCGGGATTTTAACGCGCACTGGATTTTAAACCCTCAGTGTTGAACCGAACATAGAGAATTCAATAGAGTACATCCCAGACCGTCGAAATAAC
Organism: Aporophyla nigra; assembly: GCA_947507805.1. Lineage (NCBI taxonomy): Eukaryota > Metazoa > Arthropoda > Insecta > Lepidoptera > Noctuidae > Aporophyla > Aporophyla nigra. The sequence goes on along the minus strand of OX382296.1, from coordinate 3,187,211 downwards.
AAACTGTTTGAACATCCACTGCGCTTAAAAAACCCGCTGCAATATTTTGACGTATGTAATGCGAACGTCGATTAACGTGGCCACCAGCTCAGCCCAAACAATATGAGAAGACGTAAAACTTTGCATCAGATATTATCTTCATCATCTCGAGAAGAAGAACATAAGTTCACCCCTATTACATGGGACTTCAACGTAACTGGCGAACTGTGGGTGTACTACTCTACCTAGCCGTTTGGGGAATACAGGTGTGATGTTATGATATCTCAAGCAATGAACATCTGTAAACTACTTAGTATGAACTATTGAAATAATAGTCTGAACTACAGAAACAATTATTCCAAATTCAAAGTTCTACAGACAAACTTCACAGTATCGGAGAGCATAGGTTCAACGCAAAACTGAGAAACTAATGGACACCCTTTATCAACCGGAGCGGAACAAAATCAATAGGGCGCAAGTCGCGGGTAGAGTAGCAAGAGTAAAATAACGTTCTAAAATAATTAATGAACAGGAGCTTTGTCAAGAGCTGATATTATGAGCGTGGTATAGAGTGTCACGTTGGAAATTATTATGTAGCTGTCTTATGTGGCATGTGAGAACAGGATTAATATGTACTTATACGTAATGTAACTAAAGTCTACATCATGAAGAAGAGGCGTCAGTTGGCCAGATCAGAACGGCAATTTTCGTAGTTTTAAGAACGTTCAGAGTCTGATCTCATTCTTAATCTGTCAAAAATACCTCGAGTTTCCATAGATTTGACAAGTACTTGACGCTTGATTTTCGCCGAGATGAGTCTGCGACTAGATTTTGAACGTTTTTAATTTTGAGAATTGGCCTTCAGATACGTCCACGAACACAAAATGGTGAAATCATTTTTTTAAAGTACTAAGTGGTTTTAATCGTGTGAAAAAATCTTATTTGGGGGTGCAGCGACTGTACGAGTATCATCTGGACTCCCGTCTCATGATAGTAGAAGGAACCGTGGGGTTTTAGCCGGTAATAGACTGACATAGTCCTCCATTCTCCTCTCATAATCAGCCTATGTTGTTCCCACTGCTGGGACACACGCCACCTCTCGGTGAGAGGGAGTGGGCATTAATCCACCACGCGGGTCCAGCGCATGTCACATGTCTTCGAGTTCTCATGCCGGTTTCCGGGTTTCCTCACGATGTTTTCCTCCACTGTTTTGAGAGCGTTGGTGATGAAATTATTTACACTAAGTAAAGCACCTGCCTGGGTTCGAACCCACGACTTTCAACTCGTAAGTCGGGGCGATACCATGGGGCTATCACTGCTCATTATTTCTAGACGGAGGGTATTCATGTTATTGTTGTTCTAGTGGTTAGTGACCCTGACTGCTAAGACTGAGGTCGTGGGTTCAATTCCCACCCAGGAAAAATGTTTGTGTGATGAGCACAATCATTTGTTCTGTGTCTGGGTGTAATTTATCTATAATATGTATATAGTTAGAAATATATAAGTATATTTATCAGTTGTCTGGTTACCATAGTACAGGCTTTGCCTAGTTTGGGATCAGATAACGGTGTGTTGGTTGTCCTAAGATATTTATTTATTTTATTTATTTCCAATAAGATTTTTTTTTAAAGAAGCCTTATAATGCCAATAAATTCCATTCATGTTTTTCTTAGCTAGGCTTTTAATTAACCTATACATTGCTGGCATAAATAAAACTTTCATCAATCTCTTATCCATGGCTTCAAAGATAAAAGAAAATGTACGAGACGTAAAGTAAATTAATTAAAATAAACACGTGTAAGACGCGTAGGTAAATAGGAACTCCGTATAAGTACTTGTTGAATAAAGAGCTCTCAAATACGTACTTACAAAGAGTGCTGTAATTAAAAGGCTACTAAGCGAACATTCCTATCATCAATAGAGGTAAAGGTTGGCATCAAAATTAGAGTTTCTTTCAAAGTAATTAATTTTCTGTAGATAGAAAATTTTCAAAGTAATACTTGGACTATATCGTACTTTGCGTTCTTTGGCATTTTTTTCATTACGACCGTGTATTACTAACTTTTGGAGAGCAGTGGTGGTACAGAGGTAACGGCCTCAACTTACAAGTTGTTGGTCACAGGTTCGTACCCAATCAGGCGTTTTACTTTGTGTCAATAATTTCATCGCCATTGCTCTCAAAACGGCGAAGAAAAACATCGTGAGGAAACCGGCATGAGAAAGAAACATTCCTAGAACCAAAAAATCGAAGACCATGTGACATAATCTACCAACACGTACTGGGCCCGCGAGGTGGATTGCGGCTCAGTACCCTATCACCGAGAGGAGGCCTGTGTCCCAGCAGTGGGAATATTATAGGCTGATTATAATGGGGTCTTTAAAACCCCTTTTAAAAATTAACAACATGAACATGGACGTAATAACATCACGGAGGATTTTTTTGTACACTGCATTTTCAACTGTCAGTGTTGAGCCGAGCACTGAGAATCCAACAAAGTGCATTTCGGCGCGTCGAAAATCGAACAGTGTGTTTTACTGTTCGATTTTGAACTGTCGGCGCTGAGGTGAGCGTTGAAGATCCAGTGTGCGAATAAATTCCTCTGCGATTTTATTACGTCTGTGGAAACGTGGGCTTAGAGATTAGGATAGGAACCTCATTGTGCGCTTCTATAATTTTGTAATGTGTTTTGTAACGTTATTGTGGACGGTTTAAAAACATCATGTTAAGTTTCCATAAATGTTACTTCGCTACATCATCGTGATGGTGTGGAGTAAACGTCCACGATAATTTCGTCACGATAAGAATTACAAAAACGCACATTAGCCAGAAAACTATTTTATTAGTTAGCACTAAAAACGTAGTTTAGTCATGAATAAATACTACGAGAAGACTATTAAATAGCTTCGGCTAAGCCGTTCGCGGACCGAGGCAATGTCAAAAAACAATATGATGAGTCAAGAGTAATTTATAATCGATTTAAAAGAATTTACAATAATTACACCTCCAACGAAAGATCTATAACGTCATCTCCGGTCTCCGGTCCAGTGGTGACAACGACATCCAATATGGCCGACGTTCGCGCCTTTTTTCTTTTTCACACGTCACATTTGTATTAGTTAAGTTGTGGTAGAAACCATGTGTTAGGGTTCCTTGATAGAAATGATAATTATCAATACTATTTATTTGGGAAAATAATGCAAGCAAAATATTGGTAGCATAAACATCCGAAAACGGTATAACAACAATGGAAACACATTGTTTTCACAATTCGAATGATTTGGTGAATGAAATTCCTAATCCACATGTGTTTGTAAATAACGCAAGGAATGTTGACACATTGTCAAAATGAAAAGCATGGTAGTTGTCGATGTGTTACGCAAATTACCCCACAAGTTATTGTATCAAATATTTTAGTTGCAAGTACCTTTGATACAAATGAAGAGATACCTTTGCAAATGCAAGCGAAGTGAGAGTACAAATAAACAAACGAGTTATACCATTGCGTAGGTGTTGCGCTTGCAAACTTTATGTTTATTGCTAAACGCTGCCAATACATCTCGTAATAATAATATCTCAATATCTGTTCCCTTTGCGAAAGGATCAGTAAACATACAAGGCAAACACGACAGAATTCAGATAAGGATAAACATTGTAGATTTGCAGTCCACTTCTAAAATTTTCTCATAATTCAAGGTTCACCTTCCTCGGGCTAGAAAATGGTGCATCTAAAGTCATCACATTACCAAACCCACACACTAACACCTTACCCACATACTAACACCTTAACACACTTACCTGCTTAATTCGCTGCTCACGAAACTCAAAAGACCATTTAATTAAAACTACAAGTACGGAACCCACAGTAATGTGAAATGATGCCATCTTGCGGGTAGCAAATAAAACTAGAGTTGGCCGCAAAAGTCCCGGAGCATTGCGATGACAAAAATGTATCAAATACTTAGTGCGCGCTCGAGTGAAAAATATTTTTAAATTTCATTTCACACGGTCAGAGGTTTATTTGATTTTTCTACGTCTGTGAGGTCATTCAGGTCACGCGAATAGGAGAGCATACTTGGTAATGAAGAAGTTTTATTAAAAAAGTAGAGAATTTACTATTCTTAATGAAGACGTCAAAGTTCACGACCGGTAATCGACATAAGTCCTAGATCGCAAGTGCTGCAAGTCGGGGAGAGACCTTTGCCCAGCAGTGGGATGATAAGTACAGGCTTACATTAACAATAAAGAGGTAACTCTGCTGGGACTTCTATGGAAGAGCTTAACGACGTAGTAAGTAATATCTGTTTTATTACTTTTATGGAGGTTACAAGCTTACGGTTCTGAGAGAGCATTTAGGCTGACAGAAAAAACCTAGCAAAGTTACTCTTTAAAAATCCACTAACCTCGACACATGAGAGGGTTTAACCCCCCGTGACACATAACACGAAAATGCCGAAAGAGGAAAGCTAAAAAAATCCAGATGGCGTTCGGTCGTTGAGACCGCAGGAGCAACGTGGCGGACACATTAACACGAGTAGGGGGCCTTCTTAGCTGCGAGTTTTCACGGAAAACACTTGAATTTTCACACGACCTCTGTTACCTCAGTGACGTAATTGAAGCGAAGGTGGAAGCGTGTGGAGGCATGAGCGGAGGCGATTAATAGTACGTAGTTTTTATGGAATCTTGGGTTATTATATAGGAACTTACGTCATGTATCTATACTAATATTGTAAAACTGAAGAGTTTGTTTGGTTGAACGCAGTAATCTCAGGAAGTACTTCTCCGAATTGAAAAATTCTTTTTGTTTTAGATAGCCTATTTATTGAGGAAGGCTATATAACATCACGCTACGATCAAAAGGAGCGGCGTTGCAACGAAAAATGGACGAAGACTGGCAGGCAATTCTATGCGACGGGAAGGGTCAGGGGAGCAAAACTTTGACGCGGACGAAGTCGCGGGCAGAAGCTAGTCTGGGATAAACCAAGCTCATTTAAATCATCATCTCTCTTCAGGATTTTACACCGTTTTTCCAATAAGAGACAGAAAAGATATTAAGTTTGATCTTGTCATCAAAAGTTATTTATTCAAATTAGTCTGAGGATCAGCACTTTTGGAACGTCGAAATAACATAAGAGAGTCCCGCAACACGCCGGTCCTTCACCTGCAGCAAGCACTTCAACTACAACAAACTATTGTACAATAGAGTTCTTAATTTAAAACTCTGCATGTTTGGAATCCGCCAAAGTCTATCATTGAACAAACGTTGAGTCAAAATCTTCGCTATCTTATGAACTATGACCACTACCTAAGTCTTGCATGCCTCGAACCGGACCGACGCGTTACTTTCTAACAGTATTAGAAGAAAGGCTAACTTAATTGAAAAAGGCACAATCGTGTGTGCTTTTCACTTTATACTGCTGCCAGGAACTTGGCTTCGTGTGGTGGTTTTACTACAGATTACATAATAGGTTTTATTGACTTACGTGGTTGGTTTCCTTCGCTATTTTTCCGCACTATCGAAATGCGAATCTATACAATAAATATAAAACTGAAATGTCTGATTGTCATTTGTGTTGTCATTTGACAGTAGTCAAATTAACAGCATTTTACTAAATACATACGAACATACTGGGTGACTTTTTTTAGCGTCTTGAAAAAAAAAATGGGGGTAATAGGTGAACGGAATAGAAGCTTTTGGCATAGAAATTTTTATTATTTTTATTTTTGAATAACATGTAATTAAATTGATCTAGCAATAAATACTACACATTTAAAGTAACATTTTCATACTAGAACAACAAAAACAGCAATTTGGAAAAAAAAAACCAAAAAAAATAATTAAAATCTATCGAAACTCAAATCATACGCACCCTACTTAATGCGCGGCATGTATCATTGATTTCGGAGCGCGGTCCTACCCTTTGAAGCCGGCCGATAGGCGGCCTCATGGATCTTTCGTAGGCGTACGAGCCGCACACGCATCCCTGTCCACCCGCGTCCCGCGCTCCTTTAGTCACCTACGATGAATCTGAAGGCCTTCCTGCCTTCTATTCTAGTTACACAACACACCATATGAAGGTCGAGACGGTAAAAAATGTCAACCGGTATATACAGCACTTTTTCTTTTGCTCACTGTCCCACTGCTGAGCAAAGGTCTCTGCCAAATCTTCCCGGACATTATTTTCTAGGGCCACCTTGATCCAGCCCATGCAATACGCTTCTTGGTCGTTTTGCCACCTCTTCTTGGGCCAGCCTTGGCGGCGCCGTCCATCCTCAGGCACACGCCATGTGGAGACTATTGCCCAGCGGTCACTGTGCATATACGGTATTAATAACAGAAAAAAAAAATGGTTGATTTTATTTGTCTGTTCGTCTGTCTGTCTGTTTGTTCCGGCTAATATCCTAAATAACAGGACCCATTTAAACGAGACTTTTACTGGCAGATAGTTGATGTTATAAGGATTAACATAGGTTCTTATCTGGGTACCACGTTTCCGTGGGATTATTTCCATCGATTTTCGTGACATCACAAACGTGAAGTTGTTTTATGCTCGCTTTAATATAAAACTACGGTAGAAATTGCACCACAGACAAGAACTAATTTTCGACAAAATAGCCGTACAGAAAACACAATTCTATTTTCCTAGAACCCCGTATTAAATGGCTGGAAGCAATTATTTTTATCTTGGCTTTTACAATTAGTTTAAGAGACTTAAGAAAACAGTCTATATTGAATTCAGAGTAACAGCTGTTGTAGGTGAGAAAATTCAATATTTATGATGTGATAATAATTTGATTTATAACACTAAGGTTTAGTAATTTTACGTTGCCTGAATAAATTAAGCTTAGGTAGGAATCGAATAAGCCAATTAAGTTAAGGAATAACAAGTAATCCGATGCCGTTAATAAGTAAGCGGCGTGTAACTTAGTAATCATAAGTAGGTTACATCATCATTTCACCCAAAAGACGTCTACTGCTGGACATAAGCCTCCCCCAATTCGGGAGGGTTTGCCATAGACCCTTGGCAGGCGGGTTGGCGATCGCAGTATGGTGGTAAAATGCATAGAGAACGCTGCTGTCCATTTTCTAGTAAGTCCCTTAATCGCCTCTTACGACCCCACGGGACGAAATAGGGTGGTGCTATTCTTTACGTCTGGCACCACACGGTGTAAAGATAAAGATATATTTATTGCGTAACTGTGTACATTAAGGTCTTATCAATAAACATTAAATTTTTGGTTTCAACAGTCTACCCAAGTCGGATATGCAATAGTATGTTAAGAATTTAATTTACAAATATTATTTTTTATCAAAAAATTCATGCAGATTATAAAATACATTATCAATTAACATTTTTTTCAATTTATTTTTAAATATATTTCCGTTTAATTGCTTAATTGCAGGTGGTAACTGGTTGTACCCACGAATAGCAGTAACATAGGTACTTTTATAATAAATCATATTATTAATAACAGGTAAATTTATGTCATATTTATATTGTTTCCGAATGTTTCTTTTAGAATTTGATTTGAAATTAAAGTATTGCATATTGTTTTAAACAAATAAACATAATTCGAGTATATAAATACCAGTCAGTGTCAGGAAACCCTCCGTTCTGAAGACATCTCTTAATGATTCGGTACTAAACATATTATATATTGTCTTAAGACATTTCTTCTGGAGAATGAATGTGTAGGTAACATTAATTCTGTATATTTTTATAAGATCACACGTTCCAAACTGTAACAGTTGTTACGGGTCACATTTTTTCAAACAAACTAGTCCATATATTATTATTTTTCTTTCTTTCTTTCTTTCTTTATATAGTACTGATAGTTCCTGCCCATGACTTCGTCCGCGAGAAATTTCTTGTTTTGTAACATCCTACTAATATTATAAATGTAAAAATTTGTGATGTATGGATGTTTGGGAGCAGGTCCAGAGGAGATGGTGGGAAGAGCTGGACTTCTTACATAAATATTAGTCCTTGGCAGCTCTGAACAGAGAGAGGAAGAGAGAGAGTGAAGCATCAGCTCAGCAGTGGCACATAAATCTATACTAATATTTTAAAGCTGAAGAGTTTGTTTGATTGAACGCGGTAATCTCAGGAACTACTGGTCCGAATTAAAAAAATCTTTTTGTGTTGGCTAGCCTATTTATCGAGGAAAGCTATAGGCTATATAACATCACGCTATAACTAAGAGGAGCGGAGCAGTAATGAAAAATGTTGCAAAAACGGGGAAAATCGCACGGGTAAGCGATTCGACACGACGGGAAGGGTCGGGGGAATAAGAAATTTAACGCGGACGAAGTCGCGGGCAGAAGCTAGTGGCTAATAATAATATAGAACTACTAGCTGCTGCCCACGGCTCCGCCCGCGTCAATGTTGAAAATTATCCAAAGGGAACACCTCCCGGTAAGAAAGGTTTTTTTTTTGGATGGGAAATCATCGAATGACTTCTCCCGCTCTGGGCGGAGCGGGAGGGCGTGTCAGATTTTTACTGACTAAAACCCACCCGTGTTCCTTTCCTTCAGTTGCCCATGTGCCAGAGTCACGGTATCTCTTTCGAATAATCTCGCGACCCTGGCAGGCATCGGTCCTAGCAGACCCCTTCAGTGCTGCTGACATCTCTATGAGGCGCGCGTGGAACACTACACGCCGTCGACCCGAGCCTGGTCCTTACCGGGCGGCGAGCTACCCATTGCTCGTCGGTATGAAAGGGTTGAGATTCGTGTTTAGTTTTCAACCATATGCCGAAATAATTAATTTTATGATGTTTACTTTGAAAATGCATGACTTTCCACACACAACCCCTTTACGGAGGGAATTTCCTGAAATCCTTTTTAGCTGACGCCTCCTACTCATAATCTACCTCCGTGCCAAATATCATATTCGTGGGTCCAGTCGTTTTTTGAAATTTCGAGATTAATCAGTGAGTGAATGTATGAATGTGTGACCTTTCGCTTTTATACTTACTCAGATAACAACCACAATAATTTAGACATCACTTCCAAAGTCACAAATTTTCTTCTCTTTTCCTTTTCAAAGTACCACGTGTAAAAGTGACATATATCGTAATAAGTTAGCAAGTTGTAAGTACCTAGTGAAAACACAGAACCGTGGCACATGCCCAAGTAAAGGCAAGATGGGACAGATAGATCAAGAATGTGAAAGTGAAAGGTACCAAGGGCCGGGAAAGAACACTATCGCGATTTAATACAATGTGAACTAACTGCGTTAGTGCAGTTACAAAATAACAACGTGTTTCTAGAAGTGACGTGTTTCGTGTTCTTTTTTTCGTGTTTCGTGTTTTTATCCCGTGGGTGCCGTAAAAGGCGACTAAGGGACTTACTAGAGAATGGGCAGCAGCGTTCTCTATGCATTTTACAACCATACTGCGATCGTCAACTCGCCTGTCAAGCGTGGCGATTATGGCAAAGCCCCCCAAATTGGGGGAGGCCTATGCCCAGCAGTGGACATTTAATGGCTGAAGTGTGAGAAGCAACTGTGTTTTCCCAACTATGAATCAACTTCCAGTCTAACCGGATACTACTGAATACCGAATATTTTACATGGAGCAACTGCCCATCTGACTTCCCTTCCCCAACCTCGTTACTAGGTAACACGGTACCCTTTGGTAAGACTGGATGTCAGGCTTATTGGAATTCTGACTACCCTTAACGACTGTCAAAACGGTTTAAAACACCAAAAGATCAAATGAAGATTTTCATTAATATTTAATGAGGATACTGTATCTATGAACTATGCTATCGACTTGAGAAACGCGCCATTTTCCCGAACCCCCCAGGCAAATAACATAAAACGATTTAATTAAATAATATAACGCATATTTACTTTAATATCCCTCCTGTACCGTTAAATAAATATTTCAAAGGGCAAATTATTTTCCTTGGAGAAGAAGGGACGAGGTTGCCAAGGTAATTACGTAATTTGCCATTTAAGGTACAAATCGGGGTTGAATGCACAAGAATGGCGAACGTATTTTTTATCTTTAAATTAATTATGAGGAAAATATTCTATTTCGGGATTTTGCTGATCGAAAAATCTCGTTGCTTTTGAGAAAAATGTTTGTTGAACCTCTATTATTTACTAAGACTGATTTTCTCAACGAAATATTTAGCCGGGAAATGATTTGGAATTTTCAATAGGATTCCTGTACGACATCTGTCAGACATAATTATTTTTAATAGGTACGTGGGTATGGACAAATACTTTTATTACAATCATATTTTAACATTATTGTACCGTGTGGTGCCGGACGTAAAGAATAACATCACCCCATTTCTTCCCGTGGGTGTAAAAGGCGACTAAGGGACTTACTAGAGAATGGGCAGCAGCGTTCTCTATGCATTTTACCACCATACTGCGATCGCCAACCCGCCTGCCAAGCGTGGCGATTATGGCAAAGCCCCCCAAATTGGGGGAGGCCTAATTCCAGCAGTGGACGTCTTACGGCTGAAATGATGATGATATTTTAACAACTAGATGAGATAGGCGTTACCTATCCAACTAGAAGAAAGGCCGAAACAAACTCGTGGTTCACTGTCTATTTTACAGTCTAGACATAGTCTTACTCAGCTCATGTGATACTATTTAGATTGATGAGGAGGTTAATTCTGAAAGTCCAACAACCAGCAACAAAGGGTATTATTACCCAGTAACTGGGTTATGGAGGCCAGAGAGGCAGTCGCTCTATGTAAAATACTGTTATTCAGCTGCATCCGGTTAGACTGGAAGCTGACCCCAGCACACTTGGAAAAGGCTATGCAGATGATGGTGATCTGCCTGGAAAAATCAGCACTAAATTGCGAAGTTTTTTTTTTACGGTTTTTGTTCCATGCAAAGTTATACATAATTTTAATAAACCTCCTAAATTATGATCAAAAAACAAACAGTGACATTTGAGCACATTTGCAAATGTCTGTAAGCAAGGACAACAGACAGGGGGATGATATATCTGAACGAGTAGGCAAAGCTGCAAAAACAACCTGATATTTCTAGCTATATTCATGTTTCTAAGGAGACCTGATACAAATTGATGGCCACAAAGGAAAATATACGAGGTACGCTCTTTATTTTGCTATTTCAAAGAGTATTGAACGTAGAGGAAAATGTGTACGTATATTTTCATATCTATGGTTTCTTTTGCTAATTATGAAGACTTAATAAGTTAAGTTAATTAGTTATAATTAACTTTAATACATATTTGTACGCTGTTAGCGGCATGAAATAGTGGTCTTTTTACCAATTTTATTTGCAAGACTTTTTACACCTACTAATAAAGGTTTGACTTTGAAATCTCATTCTGATAGGACTAGGTAATCGAAAGATGAAAATAAAGTCGAGGAGGAGGAAGGCGCAATTATTAATACTTATGTATAATTACTAAAACAAAATTACTTTACTACGGCATTGGTGGCTTAGTAGTCATGCATGTCCCCGACTTACGAGTTATAAGGTCGTTGTTTCGAACCCAGGAAGCAGGTTTACTTTTTGTCAATAATTTCTTCACCACTGCTCTCAAAACGGTGAAGAAAAACATCGTGATAAAACCGACATGTCCTAGGACCGTGTGACGTTTACCAAGCCGCACTTGACACACTCCCTCTCACCGAGAGAAGGCCCAGCAGTGGCAATGTTATAGACTGATTTGATTGACTAAAAACCAGAAACGAGTCCTAACTTGATGGAGTTACTAGTAACGGTTAAAGAGTTCCATTGTTCAGGTGGACAATGGAACTGACTCCATCATCAGATCTTTGTGAATCTATAATATTGTATTGTCAAGGGAACTCAATACGTGTGCAAAGTTTCATGAGAATCGGTTTAGTGGGTGTGGTTGAAAAAGCCATCGCAAGACTTGAAGGATACGTGGTCAAGGTAAATAAACCCGTTGATACAACGTTTTTTTTCTTTTAATCAAATTATTTTGTGAATTTGAAAAACGAACGTTATGATGGCGACTAATAAATAAGGATAACAATAGAATCTTATTATCAAAACACCCATGTCACGCGAAAATAAGGAAACCTTACACAAATACGTTTACGTTACAAAAATCTTCGTCTTTTTCCACAATAGACAGAATCTTACCCGACTCAACAAATACATTGAAATCGAGCCAAGATGCCGTAGTCACGAACAATGGCGAAAGACCTGCACACGATCCTATTTGAATGTTAGCTGAACATGCCACATACCCTGACAACTCCCAATAGGACCAACTCATAGGTATTGTGACGACATTATTTTATTGTGCTTGGTTGAAAGGTATTTTCTCTGTCGTGCCTGTCTTGTCATTGTCATTATTTTTCGGCTATGGAAAGAGTAATTGCCTATTGCTAATAAAATAAACGCATAGATATTAGGGCTTTATTTTAAAGGTTTTACCACTTGTAATGAAAATATTTATAACTTGCTTGCACTTTATAATTACACAACAGTTCTCTTCCACAATCCAACAAGGAATGAATCGCACTCCATTATACCATATCAAATGTCATTTTTGTCACCACTCAGAAACAACGTCATCATAGTTGTTATTTCTAAGTATTGCCAAAGTACAATAACACATTCAACTGCCATTTTCTTTTCTTTTTTTAAGTGGGAAATCATAAAATGATGTCTCCAGCTCTGGGTGGAGTGGAAGGGCCTGTCAGACTTACTGACTAAAACCCACCAGTGTTCATTCAGTTGCCTGTGCCAGGGCCACGGTAACGCTGCCGAACGAATCCGCGATCCTGGCAAGCATCAGTCCTAGCGGAATTCAATTCAATATAAAGCAATTCGTAAGTCGGAATTGCGAGTTGTCATAATGAAAAGATTCCTAAAAATACTGTTACAATTCATGACTTTCAGTTATTATATACAGAATTACCTTAACAGTGCTGCCACACTAGATATTGTAATTCGTCATTATATTTAAAACACTTTCTGCAAACTAAATCAATGAAATCACGACACACTTGTTCGAGAAAATGAAGATGTGGGACCGATTTTTAGATAAAAGTTATAGACTTAATGATACAATAATGGTCCACCATATCCAAAATCAGTTCATTATTCTCACTGTAATCTTTTGCTACAACTCAGAAAACTGCTCCCCCATCAAACAAAAGGTGTGAACATTAAACCTCGTTTTACCGAAACGAGCTGAAAACTAGAACGTTTGACCAACACAGTGACAAATGTAGTACATTAGGGGGGGAATAACGAGGGTAGTCACGAAATAGTTCCTATGTGGACAATGATAAAGAGGTCACTGAAAATTTCACGCTCCATGTACCAAGAGGAAACGAGAACTGTTTTTTTTAAACATGGTTCATGTGAGTACTCTCTATTTAAACAGTCGAGCAATGAAAATTAAAAGAACTTCAGACACAAACAAAAACATCTAAAACGCAAAAAAAAAATATATTGGCCCGTAAACTGTAATTATAAGTTGTCCTACTATAAATTATAAATGTGAGAGTTTGACTGTTTGGATGTTTGTGTCTCAGTCACAACAAAAAAACGGCTGAACGGATTTGTATGATTTGTGGTACTCAGGTATATTATAACCTCGATTTACACTAACGCATAGGATACTTTCGGGTAGCACGTGCCCGTAGGATCAAAACTTCGTCGCGTCGCGGGGGACGGCTAGTGAAAATATTATTCTTTGTACTATAGCATACATTAATATTTGCTGGGCCTCGTCTGTATGGCGTTTTCATTGATTATCATAGAAACATACATATACACGTTAAACTTATAACCATGTCTGTTTCCATTGGGGGTTAAAAAGATAATCTTCTAAATACACTTGACAAAGAACGCTCGACCCGTAGGACTGTTTAAAATGATGATATTCAATTCAAACAAATGGAACAATGCCTGGCTCCGGATAATCTCCTTCACAATTAGAACTGATTTGTCAAAGGCATGGACGCAAAGTATGGTCAATCGGTCTAAATCTACAATAACAATCGCCTCGGTAATCCAAACCCGGGCAAAAAAAACAATGAAAGCAATCGAAAGGAGTCTGAAGACCACTTTTTTCCGTTTATAAGAAAAGTTTTTATCTTTTCTGGATAAACCATTAACGCTTCGTAACTATTTTAAGGACCACGTTTCTACGGTTATTATTATTATGTACCTGGCACTTCTTAAAGTTAAAGGGAACTATTATATAGTTACTATTAGATACCTAGAGTAGTAGAAAGAGACCAAAGAAACGATGGATGGACTGAGTGAATGATGATATGGATAGTAAGGTGGAGACGATCCAGATGACGACTAATAGAGAAGTGTGGAAGAAAACGACATGTTGCGCTGATTCCAAGTAAATTGGGATCGTACAGGAGAATTATCATGTTGACCTAGTTTAATAGTTATTAACTTTATATTATTAAAATTACTATATCATTAAATAAATACCATATAGCATATTTATGATATAACTACAAGGACGTGAAGTTACTAAATAGACCCGGAATATTTTGGATGTTAAATTTTTGACAATTGTGTCCGTTGTAGCAGTTTTTGCTTTTTCTCTTCTGACACATTCTAGGCAAAAGCGTTCAACGTATTCTTCCACTTTGCTCCACGCTCTCTCGTAGGCACACAAATCTATTCTAGAACCCACTTAAAATATACCATCTAACTTAAGCGTACGAACTTCGGTTCAAGTCGTATCAAATTTTGAAGTTTTATACAATTTTCAACACTATGCCGCTATAAATCTGGTTCGAACATAGTTTGTGGAGCTGAACATGTAGGAGTACGCTCTCGTATGCTCTCGTATGTCGAGAGTTTGTTCCTTCAACAATACACTAAGTTATCCGTGGAATTCGGTGTCAGATTTGTCGAGACGTGTTTGTTAGAATAATATAAGTTCTAGCGTATGTTTTGATATTGCTGAGATTCTTGTCTAGCTTAGTGTTTTCTTCGTTTATTCTTTCAATCAACTGCTAGTTTCTTGGTGCTTATATTTTTATAAAAACTTTTTTACAAAAAAAAAACAACCGACTTCCTTAAAAACACTACAAAGTGAAAAATAACTTTAATTTTGGAAGTCGGTGTCTTAGGATCTGTATTTATGGTTTTTTTGCCACCGACTTCCGAAATTAAAGTTATTTTTCACTTTGTAGTGTTTTTAAGGAAGTCGGTTGTTTTTTTTTTTGTAAAAAAGTTTTTATTTTTAACCGACTTCAAAAAAAGGAGGAGGTTATATGTTCGACTGTATGTATTTTTTTTTTTTTTTATGTATGTTCACCGATTTCTCCGCCAATTGTCAACCGATTTTGAAAATTCTTTTTTTATTCGTAAGGGTATACTCCTGAGGTGGTCCCATATTAATTTTGTGAAGATTTGATGTATACTTTGGGAGATAAACGAAGGAACTCCTCAAAAACAAACAGTACTCGTAATGTGATTTGGATATTGTACTAAAGATCAAAAATAATTGCTGGTTCTATCTATCCATCCGTGGTGAACTAATTATAGTCTTCGAAGATACCGCATGGAACTCCTCATCGGTGAACAGTACATATAGGAACTTACAGTGAAAGGTTAGAAGGTTAGGGGATAATTCTTTGAATATTATACGCACGTTTAGACCGTTACTTGTATTCTTATATTCCGTTGAGCTGATGATGGAAGGTACAACTCCTTATCGATCAGGAGTTAGAAGATATCTTGTCCTAGATAGACATACTCGTTGACATCGAGAATTGATTCCTCAGCAGACACTAGAGTGGGCTCTTACCCACTCTACTGTCTGCTTAATAAAAAAAAAGCAGCCTTAATCATTTTGGCCTGGCCATTTATTATATTTTTATACATTTTTATATATTTTTATTTTTTTAGTATGCGCTTCTCTATTCGGATGTTTATATATATTATTTTTTTTTATGTATGTTCGGACATAAAGACGGATTTACAAAATTCTTTTTTTGTTTGAAAGGAGTTTATTCCGAAATGGTCCCATATAAATTTCATATAGATCTGATGATTAGTTCCAGAGATAGACACTGGAACTCTTTAAAAAATGACAGCAAATCAACCGAGATTTATGCTATCGCTTAAATATGCATTGTTTGTTTGGAATTAGTGCGGGGTGGATACCACAACTAAAAATTTAAAAATAAAAACTATTTTTACAAAAAAAAAACAACCGACTTCCTTAAAAACACTACAAATTGAAAAATAACTTTAATTTCGGAAGTCGGTGGCAAAAAAACCATAAATACAGATCCTAAGACACCGACTTCCGAAATTAAAGTTATTTTTCAATTTGTAGTGTTTTTAAGGAAGTCGGTTGTTTTTTTTTTGTAAAAATAGTTTTTATTAAATTTTTAGTTGTGGTATCCACCCCGCACTAATTCCAAACAAACAATGCATATTTATGCGATTGCAGAAATCGCGGTTGATTTGCTGTCATTTTTTAAAGAGTTCCAGTGTCTATCTCTGGAATCCATCATCAGATCTATATGAAATTTATATGGGACCATTTCGGAATAAACCCCTTTCAAACAAAAAAAGAATTTTGCAAATCCATTTATATATGACGGAGTTATGGCCGAACATACATAAAAAAAAAAAATATATATATAAACATCCGAATTGAAAACCTCCTCCTTTTTGAAGTCGGTTAAAAATTATTTAGACGATTATATGACTGTGAAGTTGCCTAATATCCAGAGAAATTTATGATCTTTTGTTCATAGAATCTAGATTTAGAGTATAATGTTCCTATTATACTTTCAATGAACGGACACAGGGAGGAGTTATCCACTACTTTCACTGTAATGTAGACATTTTATTCTGCTATATCCCAGAGAACAAACTGCACTATCTAGCAGAGTTCATTCAGAATAATAAGCAAATAGCCCCCATTTATACGGTCATCTACATACAGCAACAGTATTTGAACTATTTTGAATCCATTTTCATTCATAGCAACACTGGTATTAAAATGAAGTGGCAATACCGGCGATCCGCATAGGAGCATGCAGATTGCCTCGTAGACGATCACATTTTTCAATTTGTTCTCCAGTATATGGTATTGTGAAGTCGGGCTTGAATAGCTACCGTCTGTGTATAAATATGTTAGCAGGATTACAGCGTTGTTTTCTTTGCGATTCGTGTTTTTAAGTTTTACTTTCATCTCATTTTATATGATTCCAATTGCAAGGAGGTAACATAGGCAGTCGCTCCATGTAAAATACTGGTATTCAGCTGCATCTGGTAAGATTGGAAGCTGACCTTAATTAAATTGGGTAAAGGCTAGGCAGATACTGACTTCAACGGATAATTGAATACCAACTAACATCATGATGTGATGACGCTTGAACCTTTGAATTTTAACCGAATGCAAAAGACAATTAAAAAAAAACTACTACACTAGCAAACGAACGGTCTTGTAATTCAAAAAGGCCCTTATGATTTCAATAGTGGTGTTGTTGTTGCTATACTTGTACAGCAAGTATAGTGTATAACTATACTTGCTGTACAAGTTTAGGCACCTTAGCAAGTAAATGTATTGTGCTAACTACAACTTAAATAAGTGCACGGGTCCAGTGACTTACGCGCTGCATGCGAAGCCCGCAGCTTTACATATTCAAATTACAAGCAACCCAATGTATTCCTTGGCACTGCGAGCCTTTTGACTTCGTCACAGTATGTAACTAATAGGTTTCGATGACTATGTAAGTATAATTCTTTACGTTGAAATCCCTACCGTAGTGAGTCTCTCATCATCCAACTAACGAATTCAATTTGAGGATGTAACAGAGTATTTTTCTCCATTTAGAATCCATTTTTGGTCGACCTAGAATGACCTAAATCGTCTTCACGTCTAGTTAGCGATTCAAAGCCGGGCTTGTTACCGCTAGATCAATTTTGTATGAAGGCTGGACGACGTTGAGTCTAGAGATATGCAGAGAGTATCTAGGAGACTCTAATATACCATTAGGTTTAAGGTATTATTTACGTAATTGAAAATAAATTTATTTGAAAGAATTGTAGTGAAAGAATTGTAGTTCATTACAGATGGTCGGGTTTTTTAACAGTATCTAACACAATTCGCTAAAACTAGCATGCAAAATAATTAATAACATTTAATCATATAATTGAAGATAATACGTTAAGCAAGTCCGATTATCCTCATTAAGTATGTCGGGAAGATTGGGTACTGTAGCCGGTGGGAAGTGATGAGAAATAATGAAACTAAACTTTTGGTAAATTCAACCGACAGAATACGGAGTGCGCGGGCGCGCGTTTATCGCACCTTGATCGTGCGGCGGCTGGGATGACACTACCAAAGGGCAGAGGGCAATATGGCGTCTGCAGGTGGTAAGCGGGATACGGAGGTCGCGCATTGACCAATCAGAGCGTACGCGCGCAGTCCGTTCTCGTCGGTACTTTTATTAAAATCAAAAGAAATATACACAGTTGTAACAGAAAACGTTCTTATTGTAATTAATACTAATTAGCTTACTTAAATATAATATTAGTCGGGTGGACCGCGACACCATCGGCAACAGGTACCATCAATGTCCTACTTTGTGAAGCAAGCAGGGTGGACAATTCGATTATTAAATGTGATTATTGCGTGGTTCGTCGGTCGGCACTTTTCTGGTGGAACATGAATTCCATAACCCCTGTAGATTCTGGCTTGCAGAATTGCGAGCTTCAGATGCGGTTGGCGGTTGGAAATAGGGTGGGCTTAGACTAATCGTTGGACGGCATTGGTTAAGAAGTGGCCTTATAGGAGGACACTAAAGTATAAAGATTTTGGAAATAATTCATGAAATCCTAGGAGCGTCAACAAACACAAAAAAGTCATTTCGTAAAGATACATTACAGTGAAGTCGGATCAAAATACTAGTTAACCTACAAAGTGGGCTGCATTTAATTAATAAAGCAGTAGATGGACAAAGCCGATTAGAGACCACCAGCGGATCAATCAAGTGACGCAGTGCATGATTGATTGATATTAATTAAATCTATGACGTCACTCCAATCAGATATCGGTTAATGGATGCGAAATGTGCAGCGAATATAGAGTTAGATATAGACCAAATTAACGATGGACATAAACCTTGATAATAAAATCAGGCTATTTCAAGGAACAGAGTTCAAGTGTTATTGTTGAGTATGGCAATTATCTGAAAATAAAAAGAGATTAACTGCAGTGGTTGATGCTCATTTTAAGCAACAAAAAAGTATAAGTCCCTAGATAAGTAAGAACGAGATTGACCCCACCGTAAAATCGATAGAATTGTAAAAGTAAAAAAAGTAAATGCTAAAGTCGAAACGACACTTGAAACACTCAAAGAAAAAGAAGACAAATAAAAAAGGCTTCAAACTGACTTTAAACGACCAAGAAGTCTTCTAAACGACTCAAACGACCTTCAAACTCCCACCCTTGCCCATTAACCTAATAAGCCATGAAAGACACACAGACGCAAAACGCTTATCAAACAACCCATTAAAGATTCAAACACCGATATTTAAAAAAAGAACATCGCAGATGACGTCATAATATTACACGGTACAGTTGGTCCCCTTTTACGGTACGGCGGATGCCATGAATGTCGAAAAGGCGGGAAATTCGACGGTCTGTAGGGAAAGGGTTACTGCAGGTCTATATGGTTGAATAGAGGTGAGACGGGATTTCGTGATGTTCGTAATTTAATTTTGGATGCTGGCTGGTGTGTTTTAGATATAGCTATAAGTTGCACAAGTTAGTAAAAGCAGTTTGCACTTGAAAAGCGACGAAAAGCTTGTGACTTCTCAGCGCAAGTATGTTTAATCACCAAATACGAACCCGATAAGTAACCAGGGTTTCGTCGGATATAGCTGAAGTTTAGTTAGAAACCAATACATGTTTTCGAATGAAATTTATATGAATAAATGAGTTGTTTGTTCTCTATTAATTGAGTCCAAAACTTCCACATGTATCAAACTATGTACTAAACTTCAACTATATCAAACAACCTTGGTTACTTATTCTTTTTGGTGATTGTACACTTGCGTATTTATTTATTATCTCTGCTTGGAACTCTATGAAACATGGGAATCATAATTGATTGCCTCAATAATTAATAGTGTTGAAGACTAATTTTGTCGACACTTTTAACACGATTAGTCACTTCATAGCAGGGATCATCAGTCGTCTAATCATTAATAGCAGGTCTATCTAGAAGACGCATCTCCACCAGCAGACGGTTCTGGCAGAAAACATTATTCATAGAAAAGAAAAATTAATGTTTGAAAACAGCGATAATATCGCAACGCTGTTGTGTTGGGTAAGAAGGAAGCATTAATTAATGTCAGTTCAAGTCAAACTCTTACTTTTATTGGCCTATTAACATCGCCTATTAATCAAGGCTGACGTATTACTGGCGTAATGATAAGTTGGTCTGTATTCGTTTTATTAAATAATTTGGTATTCAACTCTTATAAAGCATTCAAATAAATTGCTGCTCATAAGGCAGGCTTTGATAAAGGATCTTGACAATTCCAAATTTAAATGACATTTTGCACAAAAAAGAAAACAACACTACCAAAACGTTACACACAATCATAAATATGTCGCACGACAAATAGTGACAGTATTGGCATCCTACAGGCCAGGACGCCGCATCGTCGTGGGACGTCGGCGCACAGCATCCTTCACTCGTTTATTCCGTATTCAACGTACTCGTCCAGTATTTGGGTCATATTTGAAATAGTCACGAGTTGAATGGGCTTTGATAGCAGAATAACTGAAAGGGCGATCTCATATTGCATACGTGAATTCGCAGGTGAACGCTGCCTGAATGGAGATTTATGAAGCGGATTTGTAGTGAATATCCCCGAGAATTAGAGAAAAATATACAGACAGTTGGAACTGAATGTGTGAAGTTTTGTGAAAACAAAATATTGGAAACTGTAGGACAGCTTTTAAAAAGTTGCATCTTTTGATTGAGGCTAGAAGAACCACTGCAGCTCTTATTAAGAGATGGGTAAATTTGGACCATATGTCACAGAAACTAAGCTTGCTATTATAAACTCACGATTTCACTATCACAAGTTCATATCATGCACATGTGGCCCTTATAAAAAAATGGAAGTAGAAAACGTAAACGTAGGTAAAGCTTGTTAAACTAGGATTTGATATTCTCGGAAGATATATGCATAAAACCCAAGTGAATTACGTGTGCTTTGACAAAATTGCTCAAAGCACAGAACGCTCCTCTAGAAGTGATCTCAAAATTATATAGAAATAAATTATCTAGATAAAACAGCAAAAGGATTTTTAAATTCAAATAAAATTGTAAAAAAATTGCCGTGATTCACACCAAAATAAATAAATGACATCCCAAACGGTAACTAAGTGAACAAAAAAACCGGCCAAGTGCGAGTCAGACTCGCGCACCGAGGGTTCCGTACAAACCTGCAGGTCATCATCATCATTCGTCATCATCGTTTATGAAATTAAATGTTTTTTTTTAAATTTTTATATTTGAGTTGACTGAATGAAAGGTAAATTGTGATTTACGATTTATGACGTATTAAAAAAAAACTACTTACTAGATCTCGTTCAAACCAATTTTCGTTGGTAGTTTTCATGGTAATGTACATCATATATTTTTTTTAGTTTTATCATTCCCTTATTTTAGAAGTTACGGGGGGGGGGGGGACACACACACATTTTACCACTTTGGAAGTGTCTCTCGCGCAAACTATTCAGTTTAGAAAAAAATGATATTAGAAACCTCAATTTCATTTTTAAAGACCTATCCATAGATACCCCACACGTAAGGGTTTGATTAAAAATTTTTTTTGTGTTTCAGTTCTATGTATGGGGAACCCCAAATATTATTGTTTTAAAAAAAAATGATATTAGAAACCTCAATATCATTTTTGAAGACCTATCCATAGATACCCCACACGTATGGGTCTGATGAAAAAAAAATTTTTGAGTTTCAATTCTATGTATGGGGAACCCCAAATATTATTGCTTTTTTTCTATTTTTGTGTGAAAATCTTAATGCGGTTCACTGAATACATCCACTTACCAAGTTTCAATAGCACAGCTCTTATAGTTTCGGAGAAAAGTGGCTGTGACATACTCGGACAGACAGACAGACAGACATGGCGAATCTATAAGGGTTCCGTTTTTTGCCATTTGGCAACGGAACCCGAAAAACGATGAAACAGACGAATTTACTACATTGAGTGAATTATTGGTACATGTAGTAACGCTTGTGCAAGTTCCAACAAAAAACGGTACAATTAATCGTCACGAAAGTTCATCTATTTTGAACTTTATTCCTTCGTTATAAGGCTCTGTAATCATGATAATGACATGATGTCAGCTTCACGGATGCCACCGCCATTGTTATGCATATAACATGTCTATAGCATTCACTGGTGGACTAAACGTGGAGATAGAAATGAACAGCCCAGTCTGGATGAGCTTAGATTTTTCTATTGTGGATGAAGCGAAAATAAAACCCAAGATGTTCCAAAGATTTAACAATCAATTGTTGGAAACGAGTTTCTATTGTGTTCGTAGTTGATTCTGTAGCAATCTGAAACTACTTACCTACATTTTATATCAATTTTTCAAACCGGCATGTAACTTGTGTTTGCGGGTTCAATTTACGAGAACCTTATTTAAAGGCTCGGGTGGAAGAATAGAGAAAGATTTATAATTTTCTTCGTATTTTTTTTAAGATTTACGAAAAGAATTCGAACAAATTCGTAATATTTGACATTTCAGTAACTTCTTTTAAAACTTCGAACATAATTAAATGTGTTACACGCGTTATACGAATGCAAAAACGTTTTCAATACGCAGATATCTTACTTAATTGATACAGAAAAAGTTTTCAAATTACCGCCCTCAAGATATTTTTACCCCAGTAGCAGTTCATTCCAATAAAACCAGGTGACGATTTCATATTTGTAATAAGCGTGGATATTAAAAAAACCAAACGACGTAGAGGAGAAAATCCCGGGATTAAGTTTCACGAGTTCTCGTAAGAACTGATTAATTGAAAGATTGGAAACCAGCGGGGCCATAAAGAATTCAAGATTTATTGGGAAAGTAGTTATCAAAACGGTGCTCAAATTGAAAATGCGGATTTGGTAGCCGTGCAAGAAAATGATCGAGATATTTTTAAACTGTATTATTCTTCTTCTTTGAAGGTTCTTTCCTATGTTGCTAGGGAGGTTAAATCTACATAGACCATTCACTGTTGCCTGAATTTAATCCACACTTCCACACTATCCACACTAATATTATAAATGCAAAAGTAACTCTGTCTGTCGGTCTGTCTGTCTGTCTGTCTCGCTTTCCTGCTAAAACTACTGAACCGATTTAAATTAAATTTAGTACACAGATAGTTTAGAGCATGAGAAAGGACATAGGCTACTTTTTATTGCAGAAAAAGGGTTTTAAGGGGTTGAAAGGGAGGATGAAAGGTTGTAGGGAAGTATTGAGAATGATGAAATTTTTTTATTTGGCTTTTATTACATGATATATACTCGTATTTATGTATTATATTTAAAGTTTGTTAAATTTTTACCCTTAAGGGGGTAAAATAACAATAGGGAATAAGGGATGAAAGTTTGTACGATTTTGACGGGACTTTTATTGGCAGGTAGCTGATGTAATAAGGAGTAACTTAGGCTACTTTTATTTTAGAAAAATACCTGCGCTAATTTCCGACATTCACGCGGGCGAAGCCGCGGACAAAAGCTAGTTATATATAAAATTTAAAGTCCTGAGTGACTGACTGACTGACTGATATATCAACGCACAGCCTAAACCGCTGGTCCTAGAGACATGAAATTTGGAGCATGTGTTCTTTGTGAAGAGTAGGTATCCACTAAGAAAGGGTTTTTTGAAATCCCACCCCTAAGAGGGTGAAATGGGGGGCTGAATTTTTCTTGAAACTTTTTATTCTCTGGATCGGATAAGATAAAGCAAGCAGTGCGATAAGACATTGTTTACCTGGATTAAGACACAAGGTACTTTTAATCTCGGAAGTACGCTCCTGTGGGATATTATTCGACATCCACGCGGGAGAAGCCGCGGGCAGAAGCTAGTTACCAATGAAACCAAAAACCGAATCAAAGAAAGATAATTCATTTGCATTTTCTTTTCTTCATTTGTTTCTACTCCAAACACTGCCAGTACTAAAACCAATTTTCATTGACAAAGTTTTTTCTATTTTCTCGTTTCAACTTTTTTGCTTCTCCATGCATACGTGTACTCATTCCATTTACCGGCTCCATTCCCTGTACTTTGGTGTCCACACAGTTTAAAAGGCACCGGTGCACGTTGAGTTTTAATGACGCGGGCGTGCGCTGTCATTTTACAACATTTAATGGATGCGCGATCGATACACACACCGCTAAAAAAGGTGGAAAAACTGTTCTTGTTACAAAAAGCGTTGCAAAATTTCCTGTGCTCTTTTTTCAATGGAAGTTTATTGAAATTCTGTTGAACGGGGCTGCCAAGAGAAATTGTGAAGTTATGCGGCTAATCGGCTATCGCTCTATGAAGGGGCGGCTGTGTATGTCTACGTCATGCCAGAGGGATTAAAAACGCCAATATTTTTTGCTCATCGAGTTACGTGCAGGGTTTTGCATTTACAGGATATTTTGCAAGCACTGAGTGTCCGTCTTAGTCCAAAAGCGGAGTTTTACATTATCTCCGGGAAGAAGTGCCTGGATTTTCTTGATCAAAGATTTTAGAAACAAGCAAAACGAAACTGGAAATAACGGAGATAGAGCACCGAAATAGAAAGTGGTAATACAAAGTAAGTCCTGGATTTTAAGTAAAAACATTACACCCTAAACCCAGAAGCCAATAAATACTTGAAAGAAAATAAAAGAGAAATAAACGGTTACGTGTAAGGAAAAAAAGAAAGTGCGATATAAACTGATGGGATCGTTTTGTATGCAACGTGTCGTGAATTTTTAAACAGAAAACCGCGTGGTTTTGATCTATTTCGTGGTACCACGGAGCTTTTTGTACGAATGTTGTTTGCGTTGAACTAGTGGTAAACTAAGTGATTGCTTCGCTATATGTTTCGAATTTCGGTACCTGGAATATGTTACCTTGAATACATCTAACATCTGCGCCACATTTTCAACAGTCCACATTTAAGACCAGATTGGCGAAATACGTAAATATGATTTCGAAATTATACTCTGTTAACTTTCGAAATAACGTCGGGTAAATGGATGATATTTATGAAAACGACCATTCGTGTTATCTCGACCTTTCATGTTATCTGTCTGTTTTTATAGCTGATATTATTCGGATCCTTTATAACATTTTGATGCCTAACTGAATTCCGTTAATTCAGTTTGTATTCAAGAGTCATTTGTATTTCATTTTTCATTTCTGAAACCCCAACGTTATTTCAAATAACTTTGGGGCTTAAATCCCTGGTCACCCGTTTCATCAGCATTGAGAAACTTTCAGGCATTTCACCGAAAAACGGCAAGAACTCCACTGGACATTTTATAAATTGACTGTCAAAGTAAAGAACAGTTTATTTATCGAGCTATGGCATTTTATATTGGAGTGCCGAAACTAATGGGTTCCGGACTGTCGGAATTCCTTTGAAACAATTTGGGACTCTTCGGACTGAAAGTTGAGAAATGTAAGCATGAACTTGCTAACCATTGTTTGATAGTTGCGCTTTTATTTTTGTTAAACTTTATTTGTTTTTTAATAGAAGGGAATTTAATGTAGTTTTGAAAACTGGGCATAAAACCAAAGTACGTTTATGTGAAAGTACAAATACACCGTTTAATTGGTAAACCACTTTGTATCTTCGCCAACATGCCATTCTGATCGAAAGAGGCCAAAATTTTGCGATGAAGATTAGATCTGAGCAAAAGTATGTTACTGTACCTTTCATAGCAATATTTTCTGATCACCAACTCGATTACCGAACTCACAATGCCAATGGCTAGCATTTAACATTTACGGCCTACTATAATAATAATCACTACCATTTGATGTTCACTTTATAAATCCAGGTCCTCTTGGTAGAGATAAGTAAATGAAGTGTTAGGCTAATTGGCACCTTACGTTAATTTGCAGAGTTATAGCTATTTCATACAACTGTCAAAGAACAGAATTGGTGTTTTGAATATGCGGACAATTTGGGTGGTCAGTTTGCTTACCAAGTTCTACTAACTAGGAAGTCAGCTATGCTGCTAGAGAGTTGTTACACCACTTCTCCTCCGCTAAGGCACGTGAAAGTTGTGAAGAGCGAGCCTTTTTAGGCAGTCTTATACTATTTTGACGTATAAAGGTGAGCTGATTCTCAACTTATAATAAATGACTTGTGATTTCGGAAAAATAATTTCACTGTCTTTATATTTACTTACAATGTTCTCGTGAAGAGAAATGCAATGGTTTATAAAACTATACAAAGCCAGGAGTAAGCTGAGATATTAATTACCACATCTACTAACATTTTGATTACCTTGCCAGTGAATTAAAGCGTAAATACAGGGTTTATTTCGAGATGGAAACAAACATGCAGACTGCGGTTACACAAACTAAAGGTGCTGCAAGGATTCACTTAAATATTTCATGTTGGTTTATTTATGAATTTGGAATGCAGGTTGTAAATTTTGCTAATTATTATGGGATGTTAGTTACTGAGCTGGTTTGTTCGTAAAATATGACTGTTGCTGTTTATACTTTAGCGAAGCGAGAGGCATATTAATTCAATTTATTTTGAAGTTGAAGGAAGCTTCAATGAAGGATTACTGATGATAAAAGTTAGGTATTACTACTTCGAAATAATAATCAGCCTCTATTGTCCAACTGCAGAGCAAAAGCCTCCCTTTTCTTCAGTTAGTCAGTCAGTTTTTTTTTATGGAATTAGTCAAGATATGAGACTAATAAATAAATAATATGTAACAATTTATTGTGATCTATGCCTTGTATGTACCAGTTCGTGGTTAAATCTTTTCAATAAAAATTATATAAAACCTTTGAAAATACAAACAATAAACCACAAAGCACGACCAAAATAAACATACAAGCAACTTTTAATAAACGAAGTGCAAGTATAAGAGAATAAATGTCGCTCATTACGTGGGCCCACGTTGGGCGCCATAAAACCTCTCATCATATTGATGGAGTTTTTGATGGCGTCACATAAACGTAACAGCCTAACTTTGTTTATTCCTGCCATGGTACACCGTAAAGCGTAATGAATCTAGAGTGGGATCCTCTATCAATACATATTAAGCCCTAAGCTTAATTAAATCTTGTTTAATGTTTACTGTAAATAGGTGATTATATAAAGTTTGTTGTTGCGAATTCTGATGGTTATGGTTTTAGATTACAACAGCCACTAAAATATAAAAGAGGTATCCTTATTTTGGAGCAAACGTTTTTATATTAACACTAAAATGGCTTTACGTACCAGGTACCAAGCTGTATTTCTGCGAAACATTAACGAAAATCAATTCCTTAGAACTTATATACAAAACAAAAAGGCAGTCGACTTACTGAATCAGTATTGTGTATAATATAGAAAGAAATAAAGATAGTGCTAGCTCACACGGGTAATGTAAAACGTAAATCCCTTAAACTAGAAAATATATACGCCCTAGAAACTAGATAAAATAGTTCAGTTAATCTAAAGCCCGTAAATATGAGAGAAAGCTTGCTAAGAAGTTAATATAGATAAATAAAATAAAGCTGAAAATGTGTGGGTGTTCATAATCTTGTCTGAGAATGAAAATAGCATATTACGAAAAGATACCCAGCGCTGGGTTAAGATTGAAAATTAAACTATCTAAAATTATTTCTAATAATATAACCAGCGGGAGTTAGTCGGAGTCTAGACGAATAAATAAGTGAAATGGTGTGTCTGTGTGTTAAAATGAATTTGAGTAGCACTAACGAATACCTTTTAATTGCACTCATAACTAGTCTTAAATGCTCAAGAGGTGATTCAAAGTTAATCTAATGATGTCTTTGTAGTGAACACATTCGTTTCAGCCATAAAAACAAACAGTAATAACGGTCACTAAGTAAAATATAAACTCGTTTTTAAAGAAGAAAATAATGAAGCTATTATAGACCAAATCATAGTACAGGTCCCTTATGAGAAAGTAGCACAAAAGCCAGAGCAAAAGTAAAGGATTGCACAGACTGTATGTAAACGTAGACAACGTCGTGCGCAGTCGCCAGTATTTCATAAATCTAGTATTAGCACAATGTAAATAATGGCCGGAGACAAAGTCAATTACGTTGCAGTTATTCTAATTTCCCATGGGAACGAGTTTACTTGAAATATTACGAACCACTCAACATTTTATTCAGTCTGTTTTTCTTTTGAATATTTCTGACTCCTTTGTGAATGAATGGTTAACATTAGAAAAACATAAGGCACAGTTTTTGTTGGAAAATAAAAGAGGGTAGATACTGATGATATAAGGGTTGAGCTTATTTTAGAGCTTGAAATGAATATTCTAAGAACTATAGTAGGTTTTGTTGATTCTTCGTCTAAGAAAGCTTAAGTAAAACTATAGGCTCATTGACTTAATTTATTTTTCATTTCATGGAGAGTGCAGACTACAACATTATTTTATTCTTGTATTCATTGCCAGGAAAAACAACCGTTATTCATTTTCATTTGCCTGTTTGTCTCAATAATTTTCAGTAAGTGCCGAAAATACGATGAGTGTGCCAATATTGTATGAAACAAAAAGGTTGCGAATTTGGGTTTGACCTAGATTTATACTTATTTGGTCAATAATAACCATAAATCTAGGTATAGATCTATTCCATATCTATTAGTATTTCTGAGAATGTTGTTGGTTGCACATTTGTACCCTTATGTTCTATTTATTTGTAATATACAATGTGTAATTGCTAGTTTTCTATTTTTTTTTTTTAATTTTTGTTTAGTCTGTACTGTTCCACTGCTGGGCAAAAGCCTCCACCTATGTCCTCCCAGGAACTCATTTCCCGCGCCAGCGCGAACCAGCTGTCGCGGTACGCGCCCAATTATATATTTAAAAAATATATAAAACTCGATGGCTTCTAAATTAGCTATCTATCATTTAAAGTCAATACAATAATAATTTAGGTAAAACAAGATGATTTATCTGACTCATCTTATTCGCTACACTTTCTTATTAACCGTCTTTAATTTCCAACTTTACAACCAAAATTCTACAATTCCTTGAGACAATTATAATCGCTTGAATCCCAAGCATATTGCTTCCATATCCGTGAAACAACAAAAGCACGGTTGCTTTCGTAATCATAATATATTTTCTTACCCAAAGTCAGCCATATGATAATATGGGGACAACTTAAGCGTTTGCCTCTTTACCTGGAACAAAGGGAACAATTTCATTATTATTAGTACTATAGGTAGAAAATGTAATAAAGATATTGTCTTACGCTTTTACTTCTAAACATTTACGTAATGTGCTATATTAAATCGATTTAGAACTCCTTTTATACGGAAAAGCAAGAAATAATGTCATTCATATTAACATGATAAGTACAGATTATTATGTAACTTATTTACACACGGTTTCTGAATTGAGATTTCAAATTTGGGAATTTGTCACACTCTACTTTGGCATTACAAGCGCCAAGGTAGTCCCGGAAATTAAAATGTTCTTAAGGTTTTTGCCATTTGCAGGTCAGAGTCAGGTTGTATGTTGTTAATATATGATTAGCAACCGTAACAAATATGGCTTTACAGAATTATAATCATGTAATTTAATACAGACATTAATACAGACGAATATATATACTTTATTGATACAACCCACCAATTTCATGTTATCCCATTGAAGTACTGTTTACGACAGTCATTTTTTTTTAAAAACGCAAAAAGTCATTTGCGGTCTACCTAAGCGCATCCAACTGATGGTGACGGTCGGTGATATTGAAGAAAACACTTCAAGTAAAGGTTTCTTCAGACAGGCGCGACACGACAGCTAGACGCGACCCTTGTAGAACGATTTCCATTAAGTTTTACTAAAATTGTTCTACGTAAGTCGCGTCTCGCCTGTTTGCGGGAGACTTTATGCTAAATAGAGTACAACTAATTCTCAACGTCAAATTCTCATTTCAGTAAACGAGCATTAGTTATTATAGACACTAAACTTAACCATTATGCTGTGTCAATAGGGCCTATCATTTATCGCAACATTGTTATCAAAGCCGCAGGCCGCAATGCTCAGATCGCAAGCAAAAACGATCTTCAGTAGGACTGTAAAGGTTGTCTGCTAAAGACGTCCTTACGTTGTAAAAGCTGACTTTAAAATAACTTTGATCACATTCGAAATGTCAAGCTTGTTTAGAACAATCCTTCAAAAATAATATCATAGGTTTTTGTTTCGGAAAGACGGAGTAGCATACCGGGTGTTTTCCTGTCAACACGAAAGTGTGGAATAGAAGTTATTATTTAAAACGCACTATTAAGCTTGCTTGATCCCAGTACAGGGAGGCCCGGAGACACCCACCTGAGAATCTCACAGCACTATATCGATTAAATGGGTAAAATTAGCGAAAAATACAAACAGATACTTCCTAATCGTCGTTGCGCTTACAAAAACCGCTATGTGCTGTTATAAGATTTCTGTTTTTGATCCTTATTTCAATACACGTTAGCTGTAAAAACCATTTTTTTGATAACTTCACATAGCGGTTTTTGTAAGCGCAACGACGTTATGTTGTTGATAGAAAGCAAAATAGTAAATAAGTTCACATTGATGTAATCATCGATATAACAGTGTTTCCCGAAGAGCAAGCAATAAATCAGAACCTACAATACATCGGTACTGAACAAAGTTTATCCAATTTTTATACAAAGAAACTTAAATCAATCTTGCAGCGAGCGTGGACCGTGAGATTCAATGACTGCACCAATAAAAGCGAAATGAAATCCGGTTCAATGGGATTTTATAGAATTTCAAGACTGTAACTCTTGATAGAATTCTTCTTTATGTTTCAGAAATTTCGGGAATGATTTTCACGTGGATCTGAGATTTGTTTGTGTGCTACTAGCTTTTGTCAACGGCTTCGCCTGCGTGGGTATCCAAAATTATTCCAAGGGAACAAACCGAGATAAAAGTTTCCTATGTATTAATCGAGGTTACACTCTATATGTGTGCTAAATTACAACCAAATCCGTTCAGTTGTTTTTTAAACATCTTAACGTTCACATTTATAATTCTAGTACGATAAGTAAAGAAGTAGGATATCCAAATTGTGAATATAGCACGGAAAATGTTTTAGTAACTGCTAAAATTTTGCACCAGAAAGTTGGTAAATTAAAACGTTTTGATCTGCTCAAACATCTAAGGTCTGAATTCGAACTACGTATTACAATCTTTTCAATAAAGTTAATACTTTCGGAGCTCAATGCGGTAAACGTAACCCATTAATATAACTTTTGAAGAACATAATACCAAATTTTAAACCAACTCATCTGCACTGAACCAATCTAAACTACACCCCATTAATTTTCAACTAAAACCCGATGACCCATTCAAAAGTGACAAAACTTACTTGACGAACACCACAAAACTACAAATGGTTCAGAGCATCGTAAACAACACATACGCGTGAAATGTAAACTGTGATTCAAAACGAAATGGACTGTACTTAGTTCGTCCGCCCCCGGAGACAGATCTATTATCGTTTGGCACAAGTTAGAAGCGATTGCTTCCTGTCCACTAACTTCATAGTTTGGGGGCCTAAATGAAGGTTTCGTCTATGTAAACGAGATCTGCCTTATTGCATTGTGTTATTAGGTGTTGTATGTCGTTGTTGTTTAGTTATGGTTCAGTAGATTTGATTGTAGTTGTTGTTAGATCGTCTAAAATGTTTACTAAAGTATAGACTTTTAGTTACGTTGGGCGGCATTAAGGCCCCGACTTACGAGTTGTCGTGATCGTGGTTTCCAACTCAGCCAAGCGCTTTTTTTTTAGCCTATTCTGCCCCACTGCTGGGAAAGACTTCCACCATTCCTTGCAGGAACTCTTTTCCCGCGCCACCTTCAACCAGCCTTCGCAGTACGCGTCTAGGTCGTCCTCACCACTCGCTTTCTGAGCCGACCGCGGCGGCTACGTCCTTATTCAGGCACCAATGGGTGCAGTTATACAGAACTTTTTAATTTTGTTTTGCCTTTTGCACCCACAATGCTGCGCTCCCTCACTCTTTGGCTAACTTAAAAGCAACAACAAGCGGTTTACTTTGTGTTACTATCATCACCACTGCTCTCAAAACGGTGAAGGAAAATATTGTGAGAAAACGCGCACGTCACAGAACCAAAAAATCAAAGACATGTGAAGTCTACCAATCCGCAGTGGGCCCGCGTGGTAAATTATTGTCTACTCTTTCTCGAAAACAGGAGACCTGTGTCCCAGCACTGGGAACATTATAGGCTGATGATGCAACATTGCTAGGATACTGATTGAAGATCCAGTCACCTCTTTCTAATAACTCTATAATCTTGAGTTGCTGTTTAATTATGGCATTACCATATACATAGCAATACCCAGAAAACAAAGCTGGACCATTTTTCTTTTCCTTTGCATTAGCATCCACAGTGCATAACGATAATTAACTAGTTATTACTTCTTATCAACAAAGCATAAATATCCATCTTTATAAACAACTGTCGCAGTTTTTGTTTGCGTCAGTTCTTATTTACTTTACACACGGATAAACTTTAATACGATGCAGTCTCGCTAGAATTTCTGTTTTAAAACATAATTTGCATTATGATGTTGACATGGCATAGCTTGGAAAACTTTTTCAAACATGCAGAGGAATAGTGTGAGATAAACGGGACTTAATAATAACAGCCGTACGGTTCAATCGATCAGGTAAAGCTACGCTTACCGCGGTTGGTCCGTAGATGGGTGACTGTTTACATGCCAAAACCGTTGGTCTCGGCAATCATTTGCGGATATTTGACAGTCGTTAAGTGTTGTCTGTGAGAAGCCCGAAATTATGACAATCAACTTTACCAAGGGATATCGTATTACCCAGTAACTGGATTGTGGACGTCAGATAAGCAGTCACTCCATGTAAAATACTGGTATTCAGCTGCATCCGGTCAGACTGGAAGCCGACCTCAACATAGTTGGTAAAAGGCTACGTACCTAGATGATGGTGAATATATACCTACGGAAAAAATAAAGACACAAGCAAACATAAATAAATGGTTTTCTTATTTCAAAATTCCCGCCAATAAAGACCACGTGACTTGACCAAAATGGTCGCAGAAACGAGGTTGCAAGTGACCGCCTGCTAAATTAAACGTTTGCATTCTGCGGCCGACGTTCGTCGCGGACAGACGCGGTGACCGTTGACTTTTTAATTACATTTATAATTAAAATGCACGTCACGCCGTGTGAGCTCCGTTGTGCACCGGAAAATTGAATGTACAAATTAGAAAAAGAATTAAAAAGACCACCCCTTGCTCTTTCGTGTTATTTTCTACGTGAATTGCGATTTCGGTTTCATTTTCTCGCGTAGCGGTTTGTCTGAGATTCGAGTTTTTGTCTGCGAAGCAAAATAGTATATTAAAATGGGAGCTGAAAGAGAATTCATTTACAAGGATTACAATGAATGAAAAAAAAAATGATCATGGCACGAGGATTGCTTGCAATAGTGGAAAATGTACATACATTTTATGTAGAAGTAGTGGTACCAAATATTATTTATTTATTTATTTATTTATTTATTTGCTAACATGTTAAACACTCATTAGTAGGCATGCATTAGTATTTCATGACAGTATTAAGACATGCACCCTGTAAGGGCATTGCAAATTTCACTTACTTATCAAAGTGTAAATTATTGAATTAAATTAAATGATTACATTATTGAATTAAATTAAATGATAACATTATTGAATTAAATTAAATGATAACATTATTGAATTAAATTAAATTAAATGATTACATTATTGAATTAAATTAAATTAAATGATTACATTATTGAATTAAATTAAATTATTAGATTACATAATATAAAATTGATTCTAATTATTTAAATTTATTACACAATACTAAACAATCAATCAATAACATCCGGTAATACATTTTAGACATAAAAGCACTATAGGATGGTAATTTATCATTTCACATTTACATCAAGCATACGATTACAAGGACGATCGTTTCACAATTTGTCAGTTTTAAATTCCTCAACGCTATAGTAGCCTTTCTTTATTAACAGAGATTTCAACTGTTTCGAGAATATTGCGTCATTTGGTAGGGATTTTAAGCTTTCCGGTAGCTTATTGTAAATGCGAGCTAGTCTTGTGTATGGGCTTTTCCCGATAACTTTTAAGTTTGTGATGGGTAGTATTAATCTATTCTTGTTCCGTCGATTATAGTTTTCATTTATTTCGATATTAGATTTGAAGAGGTGCCTGTTTTTCCTAACGAATATACAACTTTGCAGTATATATATTGCTGGTAGTGTTAAAATGTGTTGTTTAATAAAGTGTGGCCTACAACTCTCTCGTGGACCAATGTTCATTAAAATTCTGATACATTTCTTTTGCTGAATAAACAGATCCAAAAAGTCCGTACTTTCTCCCCACAGAATTATACCGTAACTCAGCCAGGAGAAGGC
Organism: Aporophyla nigra; assembly: GCA_947507805.1. Lineage (NCBI taxonomy): Eukaryota > Metazoa > Arthropoda > Insecta > Lepidoptera > Noctuidae > Aporophyla > Aporophyla nigra. The sequence goes on along the minus strand of OX382296.1, from coordinate 3,152,566 downwards.
ATACGCATAATAGGCAGAAATGGCGGTTTTATAGTCCGTGTTGCACTTCAATATGCCCAACGCATAAATAAATTGGGATAATTTTGCTCTTGTGCTTTCTATATGTTTTTTCCAAGTTAGGTTTGAGTCTAATGTTAGGCCTAAAAGTGTAAATTCGTTTATCTCTTCTAATTTTATTTTTTGCGTTAGTAATTTTAGGTTTATTGGGGCTCTTTGGTAAGTTCTGAATTGGCATATTTTAGTTTTAGACAAATTTATTTCTAAGTTGTGGTCGTGTAACCATTGCTCAGTTTCTGTGAACGTTTTTAGAATAGCTAAATGGTCAACATTCGCGGGCGTTTTAAATAATAATGAAACATCGTCAGCGAACAAAATACACGATGTATTTATCTTTTTTGGCAAGTCATTTACATATACTATAAAAAATGTACACCCTATAACACTTCCTTGGGGTATTGAATGATTAATGGTAGCCAAATCTGATCCTATGCTATACATTTCCTGGCTATCGCTATCGAAATATTCTACTTCTACGAATTGAACCCTGTCTCGTAAATATGATTTGAACCAATTAAAAGCTTGCCCTCTAATACCAGATCCGTAAAGTTTTTGTAATAATATGTCATGTGACACCTTGTCATATGCCTTCGTCATATCTAGGAACAATCCAATTGCGTACTTTCGTTCGTTAATGCAACTGTAAATTTCGTTTACGTAGTTGTATACCGCTAAAGTAGTTGAGCATTGTTTCCTAAAACCGAATTGGTTTTTATCTAAAATATTAAATTTTTCTAAAAATGTGTTAACACGAGTCGCCATTGCTTTTTCGAAAATCTTTGAGAATGTGGGCAATAGTGCAATGGGCCTATAATTACTAGGATTTTCTGAATTTCCTCCTTTTTTCGCAATTGGGCGTATTTTCGCAATTTTAAGTTTTTCTGGGAATCGTCCTTCGTTGAAAGAAATATTTATAAGTTTAGTGAGAGGCGGTGTTAACTCTTTTACGCATTTTTTTACTAACAGCGGCGGAATATCGTCCACTCCAAAGCTAAGTTTATTTTGCATTCCGCGTATAATATTAAAAACCTCGCGCTCGGTTACCGGTTCGATATACATAGAGTTTATTGCGGGCGTATGCACCGAATGTATCGATGGCTCACACGGCGCTGGCGCTGCAGTAGCTCCCGCACTGTTGTTGCTATCTACACCTACCGATACGAAATACTCATTGAATGCGGTGCTAACTTCTTGTGGTGATTTCATCGTCATATTATTTAATTTCAACGTAATGTTCTTTAGATGTTGTTTACTTTTATTTGGATAAGTAATTTTATTGATTACTGACCACATCGTTTTTGTTTTATTTTTCGAGGCATTCATCTCGTTTATGTAATTAAGTTTTTTTGAAGATTTAATGGATCTTTTTAATATTTTCGAGTATTCTTTATAGTGCTTTTTAAATACGGCGCTATTGAGCTGATTCGAGATAATTCTAGTCAATCTTTTATTTTTACACGATTTTCTTAGTCCCTTAGTGAGATAATTGTTTGTTTTATTTTGCATTATTTTTATTCGTTTTTTTGGTATATATTTATTCAAATTAGATTGTAAAATGTCGTGGATTTTATTATAAGTTTTATTTATGTCCAAGTTTTGATTAAAAATGTCATTCCAGTTTATTTTATTTAATGCCGCTTGGAACTTTGCTAAATTTGTATTGTAAAAAATTCTTTTTGTGACGTAGGGTGTCACTGTAACTCTTTGCGTTTCGTCGTTCCTAATGCTGTACGTTAAGCTATTGTGATCAGAGATACCATTATTATTAACAGCTATTTGAAATTCTGTGCTACTATTATTTGTAAATAAAAGATCTATACAAGTCGAAGTTGATTTTGTGGTCCTTGTAGGAGTTTTGATGATTTGGTGTAGGTTTAGCTCTGTCATGGTACTGCTAAGTCTCTGGTATTCCTTTGTTCTTTTAAAATAATCTAAGTTGAAATCTCCAGTAATTATGAGGCGTTTGTTTTTATATTTCAGTGTGATGAGCTTCTGAAGCTGATTTAAAAAGTTGAAAAATTGTTCTATATTTCGATCGGGCCTGTACACGAGAATAATAATTAGTTTTGGCGATTTAATTTCTATGGCACAACATTCTACAACATATTCAACGGATAGATTGGTAATTTCGGGTAGCTCTTTGCAGTTCAATCCCGTTCGTGTCAGAATGGCAGTTCCACCACCTCGGTGGTTTTGTCGACAGAAAGCCGAACTGAACTCGTATCCACTGACTGTTGTGATTTCTTTTTGGTGATTTTGTATCCACGTCTCGGTAAGGCAAACTACATTATAGGGTTCCTTATCAAGTAGGCTCTCAAGAATATGGGTTTTGTTTTTAAGACTTTGCACGTTTTGGATAAATATTTTAAAGTCGAAAAGTATGGTTTTCGGGTTGTCTATGACTTCCATCACCGTGGCTGTTTCTACGCTGTGGAGTAGCGGATGTGGTTTGTGGTGCAGTCAGGGTGTGGGTCTTGAATGTGTTTTCAGTTGAATTTTCATAGTTTCTTCGGGACAAATTCCGTTCTTCTCTACATTTTCTTCTTTCATTTAGGGCATCTGAATCGAGATATTCTGAAATATGAAGTCCTTGTCCTTTCAAAAATCTTGCCTGTTCCATAATATACTTTGTCATTCTTTTGCTGATGAGCTCTATATGTATTGGACGTTTTAGCCCATTTCTTCCTATGCGGTGTAAATCTTCAATATAACCTGTTAGGTCAATGTTCAGCGTATCTTGGAATGCGTATATTATCCTATCCTCAAGATCTCTTTCAGTTTCCCGATAGTACTCATTTAGGCCGTAGACAACAAATCTTTTTGTGTTGTCGCCTTTTCGTGTATCTTGGTTTTGTAACTTTTCTATTTCGTTCTTGAGTTTGTCGTTTTCTATTTCCAGTTTCCGTATCTTTTCGTTTATATTCATTATGTTAGTATTAATTGAAGTCTGTTCCAAGAGTAAAGCCTCCGTTGTATTGGTAAAATTTGACTCTAGTTTGTGCATAGCTATATTTATTTCACTCTGTACTGTGCTTTTTATTTCGTTTAATATTGCTGTTTTATTATGTTCAAGTTTTTCATCTAATAGTTGGCTTATTTGTAGTAAAGTAATGGAATATATTGTTTGTGAGCTCAACTGTGCGTTTGCTGGGCTCGCAGGAGAGATACTCCTTCTGGTATGGCCTAGTATACTATGATCGTCTTCAATGTGATCGTCAATGGACATTGTCGTGTCGTTCAGCGTTGGCAGCGGCTGGCATCGGGCAGGAGTATCATCATTTTTAATTCGTTTTTTCGCGCTTTCACATGATGGGCAGCTCCATGACATTGTTAATTTATGTTTGTTTTCGATATAAAAAGATGTAGTCATGTTTACGCATCGATAATGGTAAAGATGTTTGCAAGTGAAGCAACATAGTAGTTCGCCGCGTGCTATATGTTGTTTACATGCTTCGCAATTCATTTTAAATATTCGTTTAGTTTTTCTGAACTTTGATGGGTCTTTTAATATTCAACTTATTTAGCTCAGACCTTCTTTAGATGTGATGGAACATAGAATCATACGATTTTGAAGAAACATTCACAAAAAGACTTTATGTGTGACCGCGGTTTGAACTCGGGACACTGTATTCTCGATCACGTCACACAACCGCTTGGCTAAGTAAGCTTACAAATTTCTTGTCAAAATTAGGTGCTCTTTCGTGTTTATTTTATGTATTTTTGAGTATGTTGGGTATTCGGTTTTTTTTTTTTTATAAAATAGTACAATAATACAATAACCGTCCAAAATTTTCTTGATTCACTTATTAATTAAATAGTTAACTCACTTGGGTTTTGCAATTGCTTATTGTGACAGTCATAATTAATGAACAGGCAGTTAGTTTCTTTGTACTACGATCTTCGCTTACTGGTGGTGGTTTCTTATGTATTGTCACTGATGCTGTTGGTAGTTTTTGGATGAAGAGTTTTTGTTTTAACTTTACAGTTTGCGTATAAAACTCGTAGATAACACTATCACGTGGTTATTGTTCATTTTTAAACTGGTGCACTTAATTTCATTTACTTAAAAGCACTAATAGTATTTTTAAAAGATATTTTATAACACAGCGTTTGCTTTTACGTTAGGCTAGACGCAGCGCCCTCTAGTGTTTCTTATTATGAAAGTCTTTGCAAACATTATACAATATTAAACCTGTCTAACGCAAGTTTTATGGAAACTACAAAACTCTTAGTGATTATTAGTTGTACTATTCTATTTTTAGGGTAAATTCAAAATAATAATTTAAATTCATAATAATTTAAATTTTACTGCCTGCCTCGTTCGTCTAGCTAGCGTTACTGAGCATGAGGTCGAGGGTTCTTATCCCGGGTCGGGCAGTGTTACTGGGTTTTTTATCTCGAATTTCTTAGTAGCCGCAAGGAGTCTGGGTTTGTGCCCGGTTGATGGCAATAGGCTCGCCCCCTATTACGTGAGACTTAAATATAACTGGCGAAATGTGTGTGTACTATAGATACACCTCTGCCCAACCCTTTCGGGGAAACAAGGCGTGATGTTATGTTATGATAAATTTGACTAAATACTTAAAAATGTTACGACTAGTATGTAAAAGTTTAGGGGGGTACAGTTATTCGCGTCCGTAGGAACTACCTAACCACTACCCTACACGTGCCTCCTGGGTGGTGCTAAATGAATAACAACGCCGGGTCTCGGGCGGCGGTGAATTAACCCGACTAAACCAGCCTAACCAGCTTGGTCTAACAGTGGGAGTAGGAAATAACTCCCACAAACCGCAACCCTGTGAACGCTGCCTACAGGATCGGTAGTCTTGACTTAATTGCCCGGACTATGAAGAAGACAACTTCTATAAAAAATCACCCTAAGTTTACGGTGAGATTCGTGCCAAGGGACTGCGTGGCTGGTGGGAGACCAGTCGCAAACGATCCACATCGACGGACCTGGCAAACGTCGTTGTATTAGCCTTCTAGGGAGAATAGGCGTCACCTTCCTAGCGACCTGTTATATCGGCCTTACTCGTGGGAATAAAATGAACCAATTGAATACAAAAAACCAACAAACCCTACCAAACCCTCAAAAACCGACCAACCCTAACAGCATGATCCAACAAACTTTACATGAAAGCATGTTTACTCGAAACAGAAGCAACTCGACATCGTCTCTGCCAACAAAGCTTAATGACTATAACTACAATCAACAAAACAAGGAGAAAGACAAACTGGATTCACAGACTGAGACCAGCACGAGACAATCTGCCAGCGACAACATAATCTCAAACCATGAAGAATGGCAAAGGGATGAAATTCCCACCAAGAGTATGAAAAGGAAAGAAACAAGTCCAATTCACAACGACGGGAATAAAAAACAGAAAAATTCCCCAGACTTTGTGATCCCTACACGCAATAGTTTTGAACTACTTGATATAGAGCCTACGGATAAAACCAACAATACAGATAAAGTATTTGTACCAAAGCCAGAACCCATCTTTGTTACTGGCGTAATTAATGTAAATTCTCTTAAGGAAGTACTAAACAAATTTGTAAAAAGCGATCTTTACCTCATGACCACACTTAGATCTGGACACGTTATAAAAATTATGCCTAAGGACATCCAAACATACAAAACGATTCGGGAGAACTTCGTTGCCAATAATATTTCACACTATACTTACCAGCTTAAAAGCGAGAGAGCGTACAGAGTAGTACTACGCGGACTCCATGCATCAGAAAATACCACAAAAATTTCAAAAGAATTGTATGAAATTGGACATGAAGTGAGACAAATAGTCAATATCAGACATAGAGCTACAAAAGAACCGCTGCCTGTATTTTATGTCGATTTAGAACCGAAGCCAAACAACAAAGCCATTTTCGATGTGAAATACTTAAATAACACTACGGTCGTTGACCCTATCGTTTACGGTCGTGTTTAGTTAAACCTGCTAACGATTTCTAAAGCTTGAACAGTGTTTCTCAAAATTTTAATAATAATAAACTGTTACGTATAAACATACTGAAACATAATGGAGGGAATGCGAATGTGTGGAGCCTGTGATGAAGCCATGTCAGATGGGGTGCCTTGCACGGTGTGTGGACGCGAGTTGCATTTTCAATGTGCAGGCATTACGGAGGCCGGTTACCGTAAACTTGGCGATAGAAGACTCACCTGGCGATGCATGAACTGTAAGCAGACTGGCACTGTTCGTCCACCTGGCGTTTTAGCAGTTACTGTCAATCCACCCGGCTCACCTATATCGCCAATGGGATTAGATCCAGAATTGCCACGACTAGGCTCAGAATCCGTAGTCTTACAAGAGATACGTGCGTTGGCTGCAAAACTTGCTCCCTTGGATGGTCTAAAAGAAGAGATCTCAGCACTAAGAACCGAATTCGCAGAACTGAAATCGTCCATACACCAGCAGTTCGAGGAGACGGTCAATGAGTTCAGACACAAAATCAGCGAAATGGAGCAGCGTATTGTTGTGATGGAAACGATCAAGGAGCAAGTGAATCAACTTCAGGATCGCCTGGGCAAGTTAGAAGAAGAATCTGACACTAAGGATCAATGGTCAAGATTAAATAACATTGAAATAAAAGGGTTGCCGCAAGTAAATAATGAAAACCTGTTTGAAATTATCACAAGAATTGGCACCAAAATTAATTATCCCATTACCAAGACCCAAATCAACTTTGTTACTAGGGTGCCAGCAAGAGATAAAGATCGCACAAAACCCATAATAGTTAGTTTCCTCAGTCGCTACGTGAAGGAAGATTTTGTTGCTGCTGCGAGATACATTCTCAAGAGTTCCCCTATAACGGCCAGCCAATTTGGTCTCTCTGGGAATCAAAGAATATTTAGTAATGACCACTTAACTATGAAAAATAAGATCCTGTTATCAAAGGCCAAAAAAATGGCGTCAGAAGCGGGTTTTCAATACGTTTGGGTCAAGCATGCAAAAATCCACGCAAGAAAAATGGAAACTTCTCCAGTATTATTTGTAAAATCGGAAAAGGATCTTACGAAAATTGTGTAATTTTGCTAGAAAACTCCATTAACAACTTAATACTAATATCCTTACATGCGAAGTTTGAGAACCACATACAGCAGTGTGCTACTAGCGTTTTCCAAATGACATTGTGTCATTTCACGGTGCTAAAAAGTAAGTCTTGTTACTCATATAATTTGTGTCAATTTAATGACAATCTTTTGCATACGGTTTTACAGCATAAATTAGAATGCATCATTGTGTCTGTTAAAACCATCTGCCCCGAGCGTTTCTTATCTTGTTTTCGTCCGTCACCTTTTGTTTCTATTCATAAGTCTTTATGCGTACATTTTTTAAAGAGAATATTTGCCGGTCACTGTGCATTACTATGCCTATTTAGTTATTGCGAGTTATTAACTTCTACCTACAAAGTGTGCTTGTTTCTCATAGAAACAAACGTATTGCGCTTTTTGCTATACAACGTAATTTTAATCGAGTATAGTAGTTGTTTACATTATCATATTATAGTTGGATTTAGAGATGGCTACTCTTAATATATACTACCAGAACGTACGTGGCTTGCGTACGAAAACGAACGATGTCTACCGTAAAATACTACTTGGATCATATGATGTGATTGTTTTTACCGAGACGTGGCTGGTGGATGACATATTTAGCAGTGAGATGTTTGATGGTCGATACATGGTGCTAAGACGTGATCGTGATTACTCCCGTACCGCTCAACAGCGCGGTGGGGGTGTTTTAATAGCGGTAAGAAGTGAACTTGCTGTAGTTGAGAGACGTGATTGGTGTAGTTCTGCTGAGGACATTTGGGTATCGCTTGTTCTAAAAAGATGTCGGCCGGCTACCACTTATAAATTGCACATCTGCGCCCTTTATCTTTGCAAACAAAACCTTGGTAATTCTTATAACGATCAATTACATAACTTTACTGATAATATGACACACTTAATTTTAACTCATCCTTTGGACAAATTTATAATATTAGGAAATTTTAACTTTGGCAGTAGCGTAGACTGGATAGTCAGTGCAGGTAGTAATGAATTGATTTCGCAAAACGTTACGTGCCAACATTTAAGTGAATTTTTTGACGCTATTCTTACTTCTAACTTGTCTCAGTATAATGGTGAGAGGAATATCAACGGAAGGATATTGGACTTAGTTTTTTCTAATGACTCTGTGAAGGTTTGTGAATGTCATGATCCATTAGCTTTGCCGGTTGATTTACATCATAAACCGTTATCGATTCGGGCTGATTTCGTTGAAATTCATAAATTGACAGATAATATAACACGTCGCTTCATGTATTCCAGGGGAGATTATGTGGCCATTAGATCTGAATTAGACAAAATAAACTGGACTGACTTTTTGAATTCTGAGTCGTTGGACAGTGCTGTTGAAGCCTTTTACAGTAAATTGTATGAACTTAGGGACAAGTACATACCTCTTAAATGTGTACAAAATCATCATATCCACTTTGGTACAGTTCCGCTTTAATAAAAGTACTGAGAGAGAAATATAGGTATCACCGCAAGTACAAAACGTATGGTAATCTCTCCGATTTTCATTCTTTCTCACTGTTGCGAAGTAGGGCAATTAATTTGGAAAAAACATGTTTTAATATTTACATGGATAAAATAGAGTCGTCCATTATCAAAAATCCAAAAAATTTCTGGTCTTATATAAAAAGCAAAAGAATTTCCAATGCAGTGCCTAAGTTCATGCAATACAATGACGTCACCGCGTGCACTGGTGAAGATATTAGTAACCTATTTGCGACGTATTTCCACTCCACTTTCCAGGAACCTAATCCAGTCCCCAGTACATCATCTTTGCAGGATTATGGTAGTAGTGTCACCACCAGTAGTGTTGATAGTGTTGCATTTATCAGCTCGTTGGAAATAACTCATACACGAGTATTGAAGTTACTTAAGTCCTTGGACCTTTCTAAATCTGGTGGTCCGGACCTCATACCTCCAGAATTTATAGTGCAATGTGCTGATAGTTTGGTTACCCCATTGTGTATATTATTCACTCGTTCCATATCTGAAGGTATAGTTCCTAAAATATGGAAATCAGCATTTATTACCCCAGTTCACAAAAAAGGTAAAAAATCTGACATTACGAACTATCGCCCAATATCTAAGTTATGTCTATTTTCAAAAGTCCTTGAGCGTATTGTGTATGAGAATGTATACGCTGCAATGGAAAGTAACTTCGGGGATGAACAACACGGATTTATCAAAAAACGATCCACCACGTCTAACTTGGTGTTATCGCATGAGTTTATATCGGGGGGCATGGAACAGCGTGCTCAGGTGGACGTCATCTACACCGACTACAGCAAGTGCTTCGACCGTATTGACCATCGGCTGCTTCTGGAAAAGTTGCTTAGGGCTGGAATACACGGGGACCTGTATAGATGGTTTTCGTCTTATATCGAGAATCGTAGTCAGGCTGTGGTTCTCCAGGGGTACACTTCGGGTTGGACTTCGGTTCCCTCAGGTATACCGCAGGGTTCAGTATTGGGGACTCTACTTTTCACGCTGTTTATTGCTGACGTAATAAACTGCTTTAAGCATTCTTACGTGTTACTATACGCTGACGACATGAAGGTTCATAAAATTATACGTGGCATCTCCGATACTCACCAGTTGCAAGCTGATCTTAATAGATTTGAGGAATATTGTGCACGTAATCTGCTTCAGCTAAATGTATCTAAATGCTTCCATATGACCTTCACGCGTCAGAAGTCTACGGTGAATTCAACCTATACTCTCAACCAACACACCGTATGTAAAGTTAACAGTATCAGGGATTTAGGCATTGTACAAGATAGCAAATTACTATTTGATCAACACATCGAGGGTATTGTAAAAAAAGCTGCGAAAGCATTAGGATTTATAATTAGAGCCTCAGCCTGTTTCCGTTCTCTAAAGCCAATCAAGGTTTTATATTGCTCGTTCGTACGCAGTCACTTGGAGTATGCATCTCAAGTTTGGAACCCTCAATATGAGACCCATAAGTTACGTATTGAGGGAATCCAGAAAAAGTTTCTTAGATATCTTGATTACAAAGCGCACCAAATATCTATAGATTACGAGCACCGTTGCAAGAAGTACCATTTTCTACCACTTCATTACAGGCGGCTCATCAATGATATTTGTTTTTTGATTAACATAGCGAATGGCTCGATTGACTGCTCTGAGCTCGTTTCAAAACTGGCATTTCGAACTAACCTTATTGGGTTGCGTCGGAGGCCTCTTCTGAGTGTGCCCTCTGCCTCAACTAATTATAGACGTAATGCTTATCTTATGAGAAGCGCTCGTTGCTTTAATGAATTATCTCACGAGCATGACATTGACTTATTTTGCACTAAGACGAGCGTAGCAAGAAAACTTTTAGCCAAATCATTTTTCGCGAATGAAGCACCGGCTGGTGGTACTCAAACACACATGTAGCAAAGTAAAATATAAAATAAAATAAATAACCGTAACTTTAACTTTTAGGCATTAGTTAATCGTAATTTTTTATAATATCTGTGGAGGCTTGTTATTAGCAACTTAATTATATATTTTTGTTACCTATTATTCTGTTATTAGTCTGTAAGCTTTCTTAAAAGAAATAAAATAAAATAAAATAAAATAACATGAAGATTACTTTTGAAGCCCCATATAAGAAAAAGGAAATCATTCAATGCAAAAGATGTCAGAGATTTGGGCATTCCAAGAACCAATGTTTTAGGCCCTATCGCTGTGTTAAATGCGGTAGCGCTCACCCTACAACAACATGTACTAAGATACCAGACACTGAGGCTACTTGCGCAAACTGTGATGAAAAACACCCCGCTAGCTACAAAGGATGCAAAGTGTACAAACAGTATAAAGAAAGAATTCTTAAATTAGACTCTAAGTCAAAAGAAAAACCAATGCCTAACAATATAGAGTTCAAAAACCCGTATCCCCACCCGAGTTCTAAGTTTAACCGCACAGATAATCAAAACTTAACTAAAACCTATTCAGAAGCAACGAAAACCAAAGGACAATATACTCAACAAGACACAAAGAAGGACTTGACCGACCTTACTGACCTAATGGACATAATGTTTGAAAAACTACAACATTCAATGTTGACAATGATGGAAAAAATCATGGACAAAATGATGGACCGCATGGTCCAGCTAGTCAGCAGCCTGGTAAAAAAATGACCCGAAACCTCCAAGTAGTTACTTGGAACGCCAACGGCTTGACGGAACGACGTCAAGAATTAGAAACTTTCCTCAGAACAGAGATGATTGATATAGCACTAATCTCTGAAACAAGATTCACACCGAAGACACACATAAACTTTAATAATTATACAGTGTACACAACCAATCACCCAACTGGGAACAGCCATGGAGGAACAGCAGTAATAATTAAAAACAATATTAAACACTACCCTATAGAGGAATACCGAACAGAAAAAATACAAGCAACATCTATTAAACTTGTAGATAGCAAACTAGAAACTGTATTCTCCGCTGTGTATTGTCCTCCAAAACATACTATATCTGCCAACGACTTCGCAAAATATTTTTCTACACTGGGTAACAGATTCATATGTGCTGGCGACTGGAATTCTAAACATTTAAATTGGGGATCTAGGCTGACCAATACTAGAGGAAGACAACTTTGTAAAGCCACAGAAGAGATGAAGTTAGAGTGTCATTCCGGCAGAGAACCTACCTATTGGCCTACCGACAGACAAAGAATCCCAGATTTATTGGACTTTTTTATTGTTAAAAACATAGATAGTAACTACTTAAACATAGAACCACGAATAGATCTCACATCTGACCATACACCAGTTATACTGAATGTTACTACAACAGTTAATCTAGTAGCACCGCCCTTAAGATTACACAACTTGAACACTACAGACTGGACAATCTATAAAAATATAATCACGACGGAAACAGAACTGAAGACCAAAATTAACACAATAGAAGAACTTGAAAGACAACTGGAACAACTTAATATGACTATTCACATTGCTGCCAATTCCGCAACTCCAAAAAGGACAGGTAAAGGACAACCTCTGAAAAATAACTCATATCCAAAGGATATTAAAGAGAAAATACAAGAGCGCCGTCGTTTGAGAAAAATCTGGCATACTACAGGATATCCAAGTGATAAAACTGCATTCAATAGCTTCTCAAATGAACTCAAAGCCCTTGTCAGCACCCTAGAAAATGATAATATTCAACACTATCTCTCAAATCTAGATCCAACGAGAGACACAAACTACTCAGTGTGGAAAGCTACCAAGAATCTAAAACGCCCGAGAATCCACATATCACCTATCAATGATGAAAAAGGAGGATGGGCTAGATCAGATAAAGAAAAGGCAACAATCTTTGCGGAACATCTAAAAACAGTTTTCCAACCATTCCCTGAAAACAATCCCGAACAAACTTTGGAAATCAAGGAATACCTTGACTCAGCGAATCAAATGTGTCTTCCACTAAAAAGTACCAGCCCAAAAGAAATTGTGAAAGAAATAAGGAACCTCAAGGAAGGTAAAGCGCCCGGCTATGACCTTATTGATGCCACATTGCTTAAAAACCTGCCTCATAAAGGTGTAATGAAATTAGTTAATATCTTTAATGCCAGCTTAAGACTTGAACATTTCCCTGGGCAATGGAAAATTGCACATGTAGTTATGGTACCAAAACCCGGTAAACCCCCACACGAAGCTACTTCATACAGACCTATCAGCCTGCTACCAGTTATTGGCAAACTGTTTGAGAGGATATTGCTTAACAGGATGAAAGAACATCTAAGTACAATATTACCGAACCACCAATTTGGATTCCGGGAAAAACACGGGACAATTGAACAGGTACATCGTATAGTTGACACCATTAGCAGATGCCTTGAAAACAAATTATATTGCTCAGCAGCGTTTTTGGATATCAGCCAAGCGTTTGATAAGGTATGGCATGACGGCCTCCTGTTCAAGCTAAAGAAGCATTTCCCGCATTGTCTATTCCGAATACTTAAATCCTACTTAGATAAAAGATGCTACCAAGTGAAGTACAGCGATGATCTCTCAGAGGTACACGAAATAAAATCAGGTGTCCCTCAGGGCAGTATCTTGGGCCCTATACTATATCTCATTTTTACAGCAGATATCACAACAATTGACTACACCACGACTGCGACATACGCTGATGACACGGCGCTGCTGTCGGCTCATAGCAATCCAGAAACGGCATCAACACAGTTGCAAAACCACCTGACAGAAGTTGAGAACTGGCTAAAGCGTTGGAGAATAAAAGCCAACGAGAGCAAATCCGTACATGTAACATTTACACTTAGGACAGAAACATGTCCACCGGTAAAGCTAAATTGCAAAGTTATTCCCCAAGATAATAACGCAAAATACTTGGGCATGCACCTAGACAGGAAACTTACATGGCAAAAACATATTTGGACAAAGCGCAAACAACTAGATGGAAAACTGCGGTCTCTGAACTGGTTATTGGGACGCCAATCACAACTAAATCCTAACAGCAAGATGCTAGTGTACAAAACTACCATAAAACCAATCTGGACTTATGGAATACAACTGTGGGGAACGGCCAGCAACAGTAATATAGATATCCTGGAGCGATTCCAGACCAAAGCTCTGAGAACAATGTTTGGCATCCCTCATTGTATAAGTAATAGATACACATACCTCGACCTCGGCATAAAAACAGTTCGGCAGGAAATAGCTCAAAACAGCCTGAAATACCAGGAGAAACTGACCATCCATGTAAACAAACTGGCAAACGCTCTGAGTGGAGAAAGCGCTCTTCAGCATACCCGGCTAAAAAGAAGTGACATACCGAGCCTACATAAAAGATTTACCACTTGACATTAAAAGAGTCGTGTGAAAAGAATTTTCATACAAGTTTGGCTCTTGAGGAAAACATAAACTGAGAAATCAAACAAAAAAGTGGCTTATTGTTGGAAAACAGATTGCCATGAAGCAGAAATATCAAAAAAAAAAAAAAAAAAAAAAAAAAAAGTATGTAAAAGTTTAAGTAAATAATTTTAACTTCTCTTTAAGACAATAACATCTAACATCTTTGTTTATTAATCTATTCTTTACTACTACAAATAGAGCTGAAGAGTTTGTTTGTTTGTTTAAACGCGTTTATCTCTGGAACTTACACACTAAGCGAAAACAAAGTATTATAATAGCAAGGACAAGTGATGTGCTGCGACGAGGTATCTCGGGAAGCAAACAATTTCACACGGACGAAGTCGGTAGAAGCTAGATATGTACTGCCTGTTGTGCAATATAATATCAAATTGATGCAACGAAAACAAAAAGCAAAAGGGCAATCGACAAAAGCTGCATTAAATATATTTTTGTAACTCTGAAACGTGTCGGACCATACAAAGTAACCTACAAACTAAATCTGATAAAATGAAGCGACACATAAGCTCTATCATAATCCCGAACACATTAAGCGCCTGATCACAAAATTCAATTTCAGTAAAGACACCTCTATACCCTTTTCTTTCCCGAAGAATACCGAAGAAAATAAAAGCAACAAAGGACACGATGATATTACTTAAGTAACGGAAAGTTTCACCTCGAATTGAATTTCAGAGTATACAGGCTAGACTAATAATGGGGGGAGGTGGGTAAACCGAATCCGTGGAACCCCTCATGCCTGCGTGTGGGATCAAAAGAACGGCCGTATTATATTGAAAATCTTCAGAAAGCCGAGATTGGGTTTTAAAATTTTCATTAAGTTTCCCCAGACTGTTTTCTTCTTCTATACAAAGCAGCTGGGTCTTTTAAATTTTGAATACTTCACTGAGGTAAGTTTCTGTTCAACTTTATTGTATGCAGTGCATCGTTAGCTTTAAGAGCACCTATAATTTAGTAGAATGGTTCTGCTGGCTGCTCGGGCCACATTTGGTGTAGAGATAAAGTTTTGCAAAGACGAATAACGAAATATGTATTACTAAAACGAATATCTCTATTTTTTTTTGTTCTTTTTATTTTAATGAATACCCGCAAAGATTTTATGTGCTTTGCATCTATTCTATGTTTTATGTTGCGGGTACCCGCTATCCGACAAAATCTTTTCCTATTTTCTCGGACTTCTGGGATCAGAGGGTCTATCGTAAGCATTTAAGTACGAAGTATCACCTACGAACATAAAATTAATTCGGATCCCGAACTGAAAATGAATGACAACAGAATTTGACATTTGCTCCTACTCGCGATGTGTATATATATGCCTGCCCGAAGGACTGAATTTGTCTCTAGTTTTGACAGATCAAATACTTTTTCGGACAGCCTCGTGTCTCCGTTGATGAACTTAAAGAGTAAAGCCCGAGGCCTCTCACATACCCCAAAACCACATAATGATTTTGTCCCCGTCCCCAAATAGAGTAGACACGAACCTCACGAATATAATCACCGCTAAGGGTTGTACAAAAGCCTAATATAAATCATATAGTTGCTACAATGTGTGGAAACTTTACCTCATAAATAACGGTTTGCTGTGGCCAGTAGCCGCTTTTAGATAAATTTCAGTAAGTAGCAACATATTTTAACCGGCACATATATCATGGCTGAGATGTTTTTAGTTTGTATGGAGTGGGATTAAACTGAAGTTATATATGTTGAGAGTTATTTTGTAGTTTTTGTTAAAGTAATTAAAATGGACATTATTTCGGTCTGGGAGATCGTTGAAAGCGAGCAACTCATGATCATGACCATAAGTATTGATTTTTTATGCTAAGGCATATAATATATAACGTATGTAGTCAGTAAATTCATATTGGAACGTGCCAAGAACAGTAATATTTATAATAAAGTACAAGGTCGTAGTCTTTCAAAAGAACTTAATAGGAGGATTTCTACATCGTTTAGCTTAGCTTTTGCTTAAACAACTTAAAGCCCTTTGCGAGACTAATGATAACACAAACAAATTAGGGACATAAAACTTTGCTCTCTTTTCTTGGAAACACAAGGAAAGTAATCAGGCTAATGAAGCGACAGCTTCCTTTCTAGAAATGTTGATGTTTAAGTGTTTTGAGCATGTCTTCAACTGTGGATGAAACGGTGGTTGGATTCGTCAACTACTCATGGCTAACCTAGGCCTAGAATCAGTACTTTAGAACGTCAAAATTTCATACGACAATACCCAAAACGTACGACATTAACCACTTCCTATAAATTGAAAGTCATAATTATAGGCTCTGTTGTCAAATAATTGCTGTTTACATGTTCGTCTGATTCAAGGTTAGTATTAATAGTTAATACCATAACTCTCATTGCATACCACGCGATAAAAATCTAAATCAATTTGAACGTTGCTATTCCACCGCTTCATACGTTTGGAATATTTGTCTGCTCAACAACGTTAGTAACGCAATGAATGTTGATGTCAAAATGCTTCATCATTACAGTGAGTACCATGCGTTATGAATGTTTACTATAAAACTGGTATATAGTATAGAGGAGTTGCGTAAAGAATTATCATTCTGCACCCTAATTGCGTAACACACTATCAATCAGATTTTGAATAATTCTGAAGAATATTGCTAATTCATTGATGTATATGTTAGAAAAAAAAATCTGTTCAACAATGTAAATAAGGCAATGAATGTTGTCGAACTGTCAAAGTTAAAGCGATTCCTACCATTAGTGTGTTACGCAATTAACCCTCTGTTTTGGTATGAACAGCAGTTACTTTTACCCGTAATTTTGCGTCACAAATACATGTAACTGATTTAAGAAAACAGCTTCTCTGATGCGTCGGATTCGGGAGAGTGGTAACGGGATCTTGGATCTCTGAGAGACCAGAGTCTCCGGTCCTGGGGACATTCATGAGCTTCAAGTGAATAATCACTTTCAACCATAAGATGGCACTGTATCTTATTGATTGCCTTGTTTGTTGACATGTACTATTTGAATTGTATTTTTGGACATTTTTGATTTTATCTATACTATCTAAGGAACTACTGATTGGAATTGAAAAATTCTTTTAGTGTTTGGTAACCCATTTACCGAGGAAGGCTATAGGCTACATAACATAACGCTAGGACACTTTGGTGCCGACTAAAAACAAAAAAACGACGGGGAGAGTGTGGGTCTCTGGGAGCGAGAAATTTTAACGCGGACGAAGTCGCGGGCAGAAGCTAGTGAGTGATAATTTGATTTGATTTTAGTATTAACCAACATAGTTTTAAGACCTATGTTGCTAACTATTATGAATATTGTTCGTCTGAAATAAATGAATTTAACTAACTGAATTCTGTATTTGATGTATGATTTGAAGTTGCTTTTGCACTCCATTTGTGTTTCGTCGAATAGATTCATTATGAAGAACTCAGATTTCAAGTTATTACTACCTTGTTCTATGTTTTCATCATCAATTCATCACTCTCTGTAGTCCCGCTATTTTAGTCTTCATCACAGTAGTTCGTGCTTCCTCATGCTTCCGTAACAAAATAAATGACTAAAACACGGTTGTTTTAGTCATTTATTTAGACGTCACGACATTTTATACGGACCTATTGTCGAAGTCCCGGTTGAACACGGAGTGTCCAACTACTCGAAAGACTGAAGATCGCTTATTATGCTCACCACGTGGTGTTTGTTGGACACCGGACCCCCTCAAGTCGTGGCCTATTTCGCGCCACGATGGGAAACAGGAAACTACGTAATAAAAACGTTTGCGAAGCGTTTTTTGCGGAAGTGACGCTTTGTATGTGTGTCTCGTTAATTGAGTTGGATGTTTTCTCTGTTAATTAACAGTCGTCCTCCAGTCCTTCCATATATGTGAATTAGAATTTTATATAATTTTCTGGAAGAATATTGTCTGACCTTTGCAAGTTTTACTATCCAATTAATTACTTAATTGGATTGGATTTCCTAAGGCTAGACCAATTGCTATGGGTTTCTTATACCTACTTTTCTCTACTTAAAAGAAGGTATGGTTTATGGATATTATTATGTTTTTCTGTATTACTTACGTTATGTATATTATTATTACTTAACTTGTAAATAGCACTGCGTCGTTTTCTTTGATGTATAATTTCCTCGGCTTCTTTCGACGTAAATATTTACACGAAGCCAATACTACGTAATTACGTGTGTTTAGGGAAAGAGGCAAAGAAAACAAATTGGTAAGAAAACAACTAACAAAGGCGACTGAAGCACTGGAAATCTGTACATATCATATATAGCAAGTAATATGGGACATATTTTTAGTAGTTTCATCATCATCGCTTCAGCCTAAAGGCGTCCACTGCTGGACATAGGTCACCCCCAATTTGGGGGGGTATGCTATAATCGCAACGCTTGGCAGGTGGGTTGGCGATCACAATATGGTGGTAAAATGCATATCGATGCCGGAAATTTCAAATGTCGTAAGGGACTGGGATTTAAACGTCCCTTACGACATTTGAAATTTCCGGCATCGATATAGAACACTGCTGCCCATTCAGAAAATTGGTTTGAACGAGATCTAGTAAGTATTCTTTTTTAATACGTCATAAATCGTAAACCACAATTTACCTTTCATTCAGTCAACTCAAATATAAATATTTAAAAAAAAACTTTTAATTTCATAAACATAAACCTTATGCATAAACCGTGAATACCTGCAGGTTTGTACGGAACCCTCGGTGCGCGAGTCCGACTCGCACTTGGCTGGTTTTTTTCTTTTCTTTGGTGTGAAATCATCAAATGACGTCTCCCGTTCAGGGCGGAGCCGGATGGCGTGTCAGACTTATACTGACTAAAACCCACCCGTGTTCCTTCAGTTGCCTATATGCCAGGGCCACGGTAACTCTATCGAACAAATCCGCAACCATGGCAGAATTAACTGAATACTTGCAGTTAGTTTTATAAGTCTACAGATCGACCGATCGATCTTCTATTTATTCTTATTCTTAGATCATAGGGGAATCTTTGTCTCTTTTGGGAGTGGACTGCCTCTCTTCAAATCTGTGCCATTGTTTGTACCGGCATACCTTTATAAGTATCTACCTCATTAACGTAATCCTTAATTACTATACTTTGTATTCTATACCGTACTAAGCCTTAATTAACACAGTAGCAAGCTCATGAATACATTCATTTGTTTGGAAAACCTTCACAAGTAAGTGCTTGGATTCCAAAAATATAATTGTCAATGTGAAATTGTGAATTCAATTCATAATACACAATTATAACAACACAATACAACAAAAACAATATAGCGTCAACAATTCAATTCTACAACAATGGCTACAACTTCAATTTTTGAAGATCCATCAATCTGCAGCCTATAATGTTCTCACTGTTGGGATACAGGCCTCCTCTCGGTGAGAGGGAGTGGGCCATAATCCACCACGCGGACCCAGTGCGAGTTGATAGATGTCACATATCTTCGAATTTTTTGGTTCTAAGATAGCCGGTTTCCTCACGATGTTTTCCTTCATGATTTGACGTCTGAACAATGCGATTTGCATAACTCTCGATACATGAGATCCTGTTAGTGTAAGCTTGAAATTTTCCTAGCCCGAACTATGAGTACTTAAACATCATAACACCGATATGAAATATGAACAACGAAGAAGAGACCTAGCATACCATAACCTGATACCTGTATCCTCAAATGGTAAGACAGAAAACCTTCGTAAAACCACATTTTGTGAGTTATTTTTAAGTCTCAGGTCCTATCGCGGACACTGGCGGTTGCCCAATTTTCAACCTTAGTGAAGGTTGAAGCTCCAAAAGCATCGGTAATTTTTTTTATTACGTTTTTTTTGCAATTTGTATGTCAGTGCCAGGTTGTAGTGGCTTTACCTACAAAATGTAACAAACGTAGGAAGATTTGAATTTCCTTGGCTACCTTGGAACTTTCATCTAAAGACGTAAGGGTGAAAAGTGATCCAGCGCTATTCTCCGCGTTTGTTAGGTACAAGGGCGAGCCGAGCAGTGGTGGCCTAGGTGGTATCGGCTCTGACTTCCGAGTAGTAAATCCTGGGTTCGAACCCAGGCAGGCGCTTTACTTTGGGTAAAACATTTCATTACCACTGCTCTCAAAACGCTGAAGGAAAACATCGCGAGAAAACCAGCATGTCCCAGAACCAAAAATTAGAAGACTGGACCCGCGTGTTGGATTATGGAGTGTGGAGTTGTTGAAGACCTACATCACTTATTGATGGACTGTGTTCGGTATGAGTCTGAGAGACATAATTTGTTTAGGGTCTTGAGGTTGAACAGACTTGAAGTAGGCATATTCCATAAAATCGTGGCTCAGCCAAATGGCAATGATGCGAAGAGGCTCTTTTGGTTCATGGCCCAGATATGTATGTATATGTATTTAGGGTACGATGTGACTGACATTCGCATTGCGATTATAAATGTCCCTAAATAAACAAAGACAAAAAATATTAGTAACTAAAAAGTACAAAATAATGGAAAAAAAGCGTGGGGTGCCTGATATCAATAAAAAATACCTTTAAAAGCACCCCACGCTTTTTTTCCATTTTTTTGTACTTTTTAGTTTGGTTTTCAATGGAAGCGTGTTTTTTAGTTTTTTTAAACTAATATTTATTTTCTATTTTTTAGGGTGTTTCGAATTTTGAGCCGTATGTCAGCGTAGTTTGTGACGTATATCAGCGTAGTTTGTGTCGTATGTCAGTGTAGTTTGTGACGTATGTCAGCGTAGTTTTCGAAGACAGTTTTTATGCTGTCTCGGTAACCCTGGCAAGGATAATGGCACAAATTTATGAAATTATTGCATTGTCATCGGTCCTTGACAGGTGTGCAAAGTTTGAATGAAATCTGGTCGTTTAAAGTGGGTCAAAATCGCGCTATAAGGAGTCGGTTACAAACAAACATACAAGTGAAGCTAATATAAAGCGTGTAAAAAAACAACCCGCACCCGCGTGGTAGGCCTGTGTCATCGCAATGGGAACAACATAGGCATCAGCCTATTTTGTTCCCATTGCTGTGACACAGGCTGTGACACACTCGCCCCTAAGTAAGACCAACCCATTCATTTCTGAAAAACTTAAGGTAAAAATTTTGCTTACTAACTCATTATTTATGATTTAGCCCACATCACTAAATGAAGGTTTCCTAAGGTCTCCCACGTCCTCATAAAGGCTCAGGTCATCGAACCCCGTGATGTGGGCCCGAGAATGGCAATCGCTAAGCTTATAAGGTTAGCTTCCTGCACACAATGGAATAATTCGCGATGGTATGACCGTAATGGGAAACTTCGTATATTTTTATGTAAAAATGGCGGCGTGATGATTAATAACTCCGTCATCGGAATCTTTGCAAATGGGCGGTGGTCTTTGCCAATATATTTGAGACATACAAACTCACGTCATCAAAATAAATTTATTAGTTTAGTTGCGTTTAAATTACTGATGAAAAAAAAAAGACTGATATCACTCGGGAAGCTGCCACGCTCAGATGGAATTGGGCCGGACACATCTGCCGTATGTCAGACGAACAGTGGGCCAAACTTACGACCCAATGGGTCCCGCTTAATGGTAAGAAACATCGCGGCAGGCCCAGACGGAGATGGCGGGATGAGCTGGACTCTTTTAATAAAGATTGGTCCTTGGCAGCTCTGGACAGAGAGACGTGGAAAGACAGTAGGGAGGCTTTCGCCCAGCAGTGGGACTACAACGGCTAATAAAAAAGCCTGTCGACTAGCACCCTAAATTCACACACGATCAATCGGAATCTGAATCAATTTGATAGATATTCCCAATCCATTGCTTCATATTATGTTCCAAGACTACGTCTGTTCAACAACGTAAATAAAGCGTTTGCTGCACCGTTCGACGTCGCTGAAAACCAGCGCTAGGGCTCTCTATCGAATAGGATCACAGCATTATGCTGAGCGATGGCCGTTTTGCGTGGATGTGACGAATATTTTCCCCCAGCTTTTTTTAATATTTTTGTTGTGTTCAGTCTTTCTTTGCGTCATATTTACCGCAAATAAACGTATTTTCTTTCATTTATTTTTTCTTTCAATAAATATTTTGGAACTGTCATTATGAAATCTATTCCTTCTGTTAGTCAGTTACGCAATTACCGTTCAAACCAATAATTTGATCATCCATCATTAAATTATTATTTGTATGCTAATTGTCGCTAGTTACGTGCTGGTGCTGCTCATCTATCCACCGATCCGTCATTCTTCATTTGACAGCATTCTCCTAATTAGTCAAAATTATGATTTAATTTTCACATGCGGTTTAAATTGGAGTGCAACCGCACATTCTACTGACCAGACCCGTGAAGCGGTAGAAAAAAAAAACACCATGCATTTTACAGAAACTTGCACCCAATTTGCATTAAGGAGAAAAATAATGAACGCAAATTATTGATTTGTGCAATTTGGCGTGGGGCGGAACTAGTGTACATATGAGGTACTTAGACCCTCTTATGATCTTTAATTCATCATCATCAACACCATTATTTCAGCCGAACAACGTCCACCGCTGAACATAGGCCTCCCCCAATTTGGGGTGGTTTGCCATTATTACCACGCTAGGCAGGCGGGTTGGCGATCAGTATCGTAGCCAAATGCATAGAGAATGCTGCTGCCCATTCTATAGTAATTCCCTTAGTCTTTTACGACACCCACGGGAAGAAATGGGATGTTGCTATTCTTTACGTCCGATCACCACACGGAACATTTTTTTAATTAATCACAGCAAATCAATTAGTTACAAAATGGCGGGTCAATCGTCAAGATTGGAAGCTAAAGGCAGCTTTTACATTTTGGGTGGCCGATTACCATGTTTGGAAACTGTACCTTTAGCTGTTGAGCAGTTTATGGCTTTTGTCGGTGATTTAACCACTAAAACTGGACAGAGTTTAACGTCTTGGTACTTAGGTCTCTAGTACTTGTAAATTTTATTGTTCTCTGGCCGTTACCTATACGACTTTTTAACCTCGTTCGCAGACGTATTGTTGCTCGTTTTGGTCTTCAAAGTGAGCATTTTAAGCACTTCGTTTTGGCGTTTTCGTTCGTATTTAACGATGGGTTAATAACTATGGGTGGACAGTGTTTAAGCCGGTCTGTTTATGAGCGTGGTTTCTGACAAAGAAGACATCAACACTATTCTTTTTAACCGACTTCAAAAAGGAGGAGGTTCTGAATTCGGATGTTTTTTTTTTATGTACGTTCGGCCATAACTCGGTCATAATATATACAGACGGATTTACAAAATTCTTTTTTTATTCGAAATGAGTTTATTTCGAAATGGTGCCATATAAATTTCATATAGATCTGATGATCAGTTCCGGAGACAGACACCGGAACTCTTTAAAAAATGACAGCAAATCAATCGCGATTTCTGCTATCGCATAAATATGCATTGTTTGTTTGGAATTAGTGCGGGGTGGATACCACACCTAAAAATTTAAAAATAAAAAAACTATTTTACAAAAAAAAAAACAACTGACTTCCTCAAAAAGACTACAAATTGAAAAATAACCTTAAGTTCGGAAGTCGATGTCAAAAAAACCATAAATACAGATCCTAAGACACCGACTTCCGAACTAAAAGTTATTTTTCACTTTGTAGTGTTTTTGAGGAAGTCGGTTGTGTTTTTTGTAAAAAAGTTTTGTAATGACTGGGTCTAAGCTTTACGAATAGCTCAACTTAGTTCAATTAGTGTTTAGTGTGGTTCCGGACGTTAAGATGAGCATCATCCCATATCTACCCATGTATGTCGTAAAAGGTGACTAAGGGACCGACAAACAATGGGCAGTTCTCTATGCATTTTACTACCATACCTGCGATCACCAACTCGTCTGTAAAACGTGATGATTATGGTAAACAATGGGAGAGGCCTATGTACAGCAGTGGAAGTTTTCGGCTGAAATGATGATGATGGCAGTAGTTCATCATACTGAAATTACCCAAATAAGCGGTAAGTTTTAAAACTGGGCCCTGTTTTATTATGACGCTCATCATTATGAAGTCACGTTCATATATGTCATCTATATAAATATTTAAAACTAGCTTCTGACCGCGACTTCGTCCGCGTTAAATTTGGTGTTCCCCCGACCCTTCCCGTCGCGTCGAATCGCCTACCCGTGCGATATTCCCCGTTTTTGCAACATTTTTCATTACTGCTCCGCTCCTCTTAGTTGTAGCGTGATGTTATATAGCCTATGTTACTCGCAGATAATGTAGCTTTCTAATGGTGAAAGAATTTTTAAAATCGGTCCAGTAGTTTTTAAGTTTATCCATTACAAACAAACAAACAAACATACAAATTTTTCCTCTTTATAATATTAGTGTAGATTGAAGTCATAGTTTTCATCTACAGCCGAAAGGCCACCAGGGGATGCCTATATCCACTGCTGGATGCAGACATACCCCATAAGTAATGAAAAAATAAGGGTGTTTTTAATGTCACAACAAAAGCTTTTTACGAATTGCTTTAAAAAGTGTTTACGGTTCATTTTCAAAAAAATATGACTTTCAATTATTGTCTGTCTGTCGGTTTGTTTCGGCTTATCTCCGAAAGCGCTGGATCGGTTTTGACGGGACTTTCAGTAGCACGTCTTCACGCCACTATGGGTTTTTTTTAGGATTAGGACAGCCAATCACTAACGTGTTTCAACTGAATATGGTTACGAAATAAACAATTATTCAATTACGAAATAAACAATTTTTCAATTTTCAATTTCAAAATTTTCAACAGCGACTTAGATCCTAAATTTACAAAGCAAAGAAAGATATTAATGATTATCACAATACTTTGTTTTGGCTCAAAGCTCTACTAACCCAGTAAAACAAAATCAAGACCCCGAGCAGTACAAATTTCTGGAGCCCCAGACACCCTATTAAATCTTGAACGCAGACTCGGTGTAATCCGACGAAATTAGTTATTCAAAAGTAATTTACATGCAGTGTCCGTTGTCCCGTATTAATAGTAATGTTTGTTAGAGAACTGGTTTACTGCTAACTTCTAGGTCAGATTGTATTTTGAGGATTTATGCTCCGTTATTATTCATGCTACTTTGGGCTCGTCCTTTGAAGAATTAGGTGTAAGGGTTTTTGTTTGTAAGTGGGATTATTTTGTTAACTGTTTCAGTAGAATATTTATCTCTTGCATTAAAATCTTGGATGGCGATGTCGAACGGGCGAATTGACAAATTCAAAAATATGTACAAGCAATTGGTATGTTTGAATTGTATGCCATTTATATAGTTAAGAAAAAAAAAACTTACTTAATAATAATAGAAAATCGAACTGACGTTACTTTATAAATTGCTTAAACGTGTTCGTAATTCAAAAAGTGCTAATAGCCTAGTACGTATTTCTTTAATAGTCGATTCTCCAAAAAAAAAGGAACCCTATTTAAAAGTGTCGATTCGCCCGTTTCAAGCGAGTAAATTCGTGCCAATCGACGATGAAGATTTAGCGTGACTTGATAAGTATAATGTTTTAAACAAACACATATCTCACGTGCCAAAGGTGCACGAAAGCAAATTGAATGTCCAATTCATAAGAAAGCAGACCCTTAACGCAAAAAGGTTATAAAAAAAGGAAAAAAAAAACTTTAGAGGTGTCAAGGGACACCCGAATGGAACGAAGTTCCTTTCCAGGATTCATAATAGTTATAATTTTTTAATTATTTATTATGTACAAAAAACCTGTATACACTTAACAAAAATATTCTCTCTCTCTCCCTATCTCCTTCTCTCTCCCTCTCTCTCTACCTCTCTCTCCCTCTCCCTCTCTCTCTCTCTACTCACAACAAAAAAAACAACAACATACAAAATATATACGGTCGAATTGAGAAACCTCGTCCTTTTTTTGAAGTCGGTTAAAGCATTTCGTGACAACTTTTCGTGAGAATTTTTTTCGTCTAGCCCCCTTTCACAACGCGCGATAAGGAACTTCGTTCCAAAAGTTATAACAAAACCAAACTATACCTAGTTATTTTTCACATTTAGTGATCAAAAAAATATTTTACGTAGGTGCCGTTTGGAAACGGAAAACAATATTGATAAACTGTTCCACCGAACGACACGTTACAAAATTTTGTTCCAGTGCGTTTAGTGGAAGTGTTCAGGTGCGGTTCGGTCAAGTGCTATTGAAATTATTGCTTTGAGCGGAAACTAATATTGTTTTCCCTATTTACTTGTGGTACCTACCCCACACAAATTTGTATAAGCACTTGCTAAACTTAAATAACAGGGACTGAAAGTTATTAAATCATCACCAAGATGCACTAAGTAGTAAAAATACGTAATAATGAAGCTAACTCAAAAACCACTAACCACTTGACTAAATTTATATGGGACTCTTTAAATAAAATATTTTTTTCAAATTAGTATATTAATGACAGAATTGTGAGGTATAAACAACAACAAAAAAACAACCGAATTCAGAACCAAATCCATTTTTTTTTAAGTCAGTTAACAATGTTCAAGACACAACAGACGAAAACACTCCCAAATCAAGCCATTCAAAAGAACTAGTAAAATTGAACTCAGAACTCAATAGAACCTCGCCTCAAGGAAGCAAATACTGGCATTAAGCAAGTTAGATGGTTCCGGACTTCGGAGCAAACGTATACTAGCGCGGATGTACCCGGGATTGCTCCGTGAACGGTATTGTTGACGCACAGTGGTAAGTGGAGAAATTGCTAACTTTGTTCTAGAATAAACGGTGCACAGTGCTCACACTAGGTGAAGGAAGTGGTGTGTGCTTGAACTGAACGAGATGGTTGTGTCAATGTAGGTGTTGTTGTTTAGCAACCTCTTTCGTTCGTCACGGAGTTTATATCTTCGTGTTTTCGGGCTGGTGTGTGACTAAGAGATCGTATGGGATAAGATCGTCAAAATTTTTATATAATATCCTCATCATTTGCCTAGCCTTTACCAAACTGTGTTGAGGTCGGCTTCCAATCTTACATTTTGACATGGAGCGACTACCTATCTGATCACCATAACCCTCGGTAATACGCTACCCCTTGGTAAGATTGGTTGTCAGATTTTCGCGCTTCTGACGATCCGTTCCGACCGTCAAAGATTTACGAATTACAGTCGGGATAAATGCCTTAATGTGGTTTAATATGACTATTGTTTAGAATTTATATTATTTACTACATATTTTCAAAATATTTGTGGTAATATTTTATTTATTCATATTGAGCTGAGTTAGTCGACGACTAAATGAATTATTTTGTAAGATAGTTATAATAAGGTTAAAAAGCACTAGTCTATGGTCGAAGCTAAGTTGGATCGATGGTCATTGATTGTAAGAGATTTTTGGAGAATATTAATGTTTTGCGGGAACAACGCTCAACTCAATATAGTGAGTTTTATTTTCAAACTGAGGTTTCATGAGACAGTTTGGGTATAAGAAAAATTTACTCAGCAGTAGGAATCTATTCAGTCCCATTGGACGAGGAAATAAATCTGTATAACATTTATTTGGTAATCAAACTTCCCAAATAGTCGCAGTTTGTGAGTTGGTTTTGGATTTTCAATACGACCCGTCTATTCAAAATCTACCATCAAAATTACAGTCCAACATTGCATGGCAACACTAAAAACAATACTATCAGTGAACTCCAAATCAGACACCGAATTCATTTAATGCGAAAGCCGGTCCATTGGCTTAATAGCCGTACAATTAGCAGCGCCATCAACAAATCAAACAGATGATAATACGATCGCAGCCATTACTGCCTGATTACCGCGATCAGGGTAATTGTGCACTCGTAACGTTTGAACACGCCTTAATGTCGGGACATTTGCAAGGCTGTTTGTCATAGCTGTGTGATGGATGATGTTTTAAATTGATTGTATCGCAGTTCTGGGCATATCAGTCAAATTGACTGGTTTGGTTTTGAGTGATTTGTTTTGGCTGATTGGATGGTAGTATTGTGATTTGCAATATTCAGTATTGACAGCAGAAACCACTCTACTGCCTTTTAGGGATAAAGTATCTTAACTATTAAGTAAGTACGTACCTCTTCAAAATATACAAATTTCGATACAGGTTCCAAATCAAATCAAATCAAAAGTCATTTATTCAAACTACGCTGAGAGTCAGCACTTTTTGAACGTCCGTGTCGTTCCTAAATAGCCAAATCCTTATCTTTGAAGTGTTCGTTAGCTGAATCAGGCTTTGCAAAAGCTTGAAAGCTACGTCTATAGCAGATTAATTGCCAACTGTCAGGTTTGCTATTTTGAATATTGATTGCCTCATTGATTTAGTGGTCGCTACTGTTCAGTATCAAAATCCTGAGTTCGACTGTCAGGTCGGGCAAAGTGTTATTGATTTCTGAGTAGCAGTCTGGAGTCTGGATTCCAGCGCCGTGATGGCAATAGGTTCGTCACCTATTACATAGGACTTCAACAAATCTGGCGAAATGTGGGTGCTATAGGTATACCTCTGCCAAACTCTTCTAGGATTACAGGCGCGATGTTATGTTATGTAATATTTAGAAAGAAAAAAGAACATAAGTATATTTGCGTTAAACATGACGCAAAGAAAGATCAAACACAACAAAAATAAAAATATAAGCTGGGAGAGAACAAGCGTCACATCCACGCAAAACGGCCATAGCTCAGCATAATGCTGCGACCTTATGCGAGACAAACCACTAGCGCTGGTTTTCAGCGACAGCTGGCGCTGAGTTGATGACGTCGACCGGTATTTTGACATCTACCACGAGGTCTAGGTTCATATCTGCTTATAGGTACTTATTCATGGCGTCGCTTGAACTCATTTAACAGAACATGGACTAAACTTAATTACCCATCGAAAATTCATGGTGGAGCGACACGAGTCATTAACATAATTACCATTACCATAATTACGATCGAGTATCGGTATCGGTATCGGATGGAATCGATTATATAATCGAATAGGGCGATGACCGTAACCCTATCTCGGTTATTCGACCTTATCATCGTATCTCATGGTGAATGATCGTAATGTGGTGTAAGTAAAATTTATGGGCTCGACATCGGTTTGGCTTCAATGACATAGGGGGTATCCATTGAGTAAAGGTGAACTATTGATACATGTAGTGATGGACGTAAAGAATAGCAGCATCGCATTTCATTCCGTCAGTGTCGTAAGAGGCGACTAAGGGACTTACTAGAGAATGGGCAGCAGCGTTCTTTATGCATTTACCAACATACTGTGATTGCCAACCCGCCTGCTAAGCATGGCGATTATGGAAAAACCCCATAAATTGGGGGAGGCCTATGTCCAGCAGACGTCTTTCGGCTAAAATGATGATGATGAACTATTGATTTCTTTTGCGAGGTGGTAAGCAGAATGAGTTCCTCCTTATCTTTTTAAGAGAGGTGATCAATAATGACTTATGCTTAAGCCTATCACGGTCCTACTTTACTTTTGTATATCCAAAATGACACCATAATAGCCAATTCTTTTCCATCGCAAGGGGGGAAATCTTTATCCTAATTTGACCCCTGTCAAGAAAAATCCCACAATTAATGATGGGAATAAGAAATGCCAGTTTCGATCAGTGGTGAATGATTCAACATCTTCTGAATACTCGTACCGACACACAATTCCTGGGATGCTTGGAATCCGATGATCCATTGCAGTTTCTAGACATTTTTAAACCCATATTAAAACGCACTCTCTTGGTAACGCTTGAAATGTAAATCAAATATTTAGTAGGGAGATTCTATAAGACACTTAACACGTGAATATTTTTTGGTCTATTATATTTGAAAAACTAGATGGCCTCGGCTATTCTTAGCTGACTGATTCCTGAGAAGAAAAGTCAAAATAAACTCAGAGGTCACGGTGTCTTTTAAATTCCGAACATTATATTATTAGAATTGTATGTGAGTCTTAACAATGCAGGGCCATGTCTGAAAGGGCCTTTTGAAGAAAGGTTTTTTGCAGTTATGAGCTGACCTGTTCCAACAGACGGTATGTATGTATCAGTCATCATGTAGCTCAACCCTTTTTTATGGAGCTCAACGGACTGTCACAAGACGCTACCTGATCTGCAGGACATTGCCTAGATTTGCCTCATCATAATACGATTACGCGCACGTCAGACATGATATGGTTACGAAACACACACTTGTTGCATCAGACGATACTCCGCAGGATATGCACGGGAAGTCAGTATTAACACCATTATCTAATAAGATATGTGAGAGAATGTTAGAAGTATTCTAGGTCTTAAAATAGTTGTACAGTAGACAGCATAGATGGTACCGTGTGGTGCCGGACGTAAAGAATAACACCACCCCATTTCTTCCCGTGGGTGTCGTAAAAGGCGACTAAGGGACTTACTAGAGAATGGGCAGCAGCGTTCTCTATGCATTTTACCACCATACTGCGATCGCCAACCCGCCTGACAAGCGTGGTGATTATGGCAAAGCCCCCCAAATTGGGGGAGGCCTAAGTCCAGCAGTGGACGTTTTACGGCTGAAATGATGATGATGATGATGAGGCAGCATAGCAGGGACATCGACTCAATACTTGTAGGTACGTGATTCTGAACCCCATCATTCTACTGCCCTTACCTCAATTTTCTTGTGGCGGTGAACATTATTTTTTTCCACACTTCTCTATTAGTCGTCATCTCGGTTATCGGTAATGTAGGTTATGTTTACTAACATAGTTGTTAAGAAATATTGTTACTAACTAAATTGAGTCCATTGTTACTTGTACTTTAAATATAAATAAAATTATGTTTTCACAGCATAGGTTTCACTTTTCTATAAAACAGCAGATTTTTTTTTAAATATTCGACGAAAAACTTCTACTCTAGGAGATCTAGAATGATATGCTGACTTCACGGTTACAGTATGCGCGTCCATGTCCGCCACCCTGTATTAAAAAGGTCCTCCCATCATACCTGAAAATTGGGGGCGGAAGGAACAGCTGCCTATACAGGCGTTAGGTGATAAAGGTTTTCAGGCCACGCGTGGGCTTTTAAAGCCATTATTTGGTTGTATGATTTCGTCTGCGCTTAAGATAAGATAGAATTTCGGATTTATCAAGTAAAACAACGACGGCATTACAAATCAATTTGCAAAGGTAGGTCCAGTCAGCGTCAGCAATATCAAGACAAACATACTTTTCAAAGTGATGTAAAAGACCATGAAAATTAAATATTAACTCAATGACACAAGGAATGTTTCAGAATGACAACTGTTATTCTCACAAACACTTTATTCAATTCAGATAGTTTAATTTTCTTAGTGGTTGAGATTATTTTGAACAGTCTTTTCGTCCCAAAAATTTTAGTCGCTGACTGTAGGGGTATGTCCAAATCATCATTCAATCTTTTTAAATCAAGTCAAAGTACACCGCTATATAGCAGGTAAATATTTGTGAAATTGTATTGAACAAAAAAAAAAAACTAGCCAAGTGCGAGTCGGACTCGCGCACCGAGGGTTCCGTACAAACCTGCTTCACGGTTTATGCATAAGGTTTATGTTTATGAAATTAAATGTTTTTTTTTTTTTTATATAAGTATTTGAGTTGACTGATTGAAAGGTAAATTGTGGTTTACGATTTATGACGTATTAAAAAAAAACTACTTACTAGATCTCGTTCAAACCAATTTTCAGTGGAAGTTTACTTGGTAATGTACATCATATATTTTTTTTTAGTTTTATCATTCCCTTATTTTAGAAGTTACGGGGGGGGGGACGGACACACATTTTACCACTTTGGAAGTGTCTCTAAAAAAAAATGATATAAGAAACCTCAATATCATTTTTGAAGACCTATCCATAGATACCCCAAACACACACGTATGGGTTTGATGAAAAAAAATTTTTGTGTTTCAGTTCTATGTATGGGGGAACCCCAAATATTATTGTTTTTTTTTCTATTTTTGTGTAAAAATCTTAATGCGGTTCATAGAATACATCTACTTACCAAGTTTCAACAGCATAGCTCTTATAGTTTCGGAAAAAAATGCTGCTGTGACATACTCGGACAGACAGACAGACATGACGAATCTATAAGGGTTCCGTTTTTTGCCATTTGGCAACGGAACCCTAAAAACAAGCTGGGGGAATTCGTCTCAATATTTGTCATACGCCAAAAGATCCTTGTCATTCCTTGTAGTGTTTAAAGCCATGCCATCGGCGAGCTGGTCATCCCGCTACAGTTCGTCCTCTTCAAGAGCGTCTTGCATTTGTTCCATGGGTTCGTCAAAGCTGTCAATAATCGGACAGATAATATTTTTATATTAAATATCGGTATTGTCCCGAGCATTGGCCTCGTAACCCGATCGTCCCGATCAGCGGACCTTATCATCGATTCTCACGCTCTTTGCCTCTGGACTGACGTACGTTGTTATTAATAGAGAGCTGCTTATGTTTATGTCGAGGTTTTAAATATGGAACAAGTAAGGGTGCTATGTGACGTCATTTAGGGAACGTGGAAGTCATAGGGTGTTCAAAAACTGCCAGGGTCGCGGATTTGTTACCAAAAGTTAACGCGGTCCTGGCACAGTCAACTGAAGGAATACGGGTGGGTTTTAGTCAGTACAGGTCTGACACGCCCACCCGCTCCGCTCAGAGCGGGAGAAGTCATTAGATGATTTCCCACCCAAAACAAAAATAGGGGGTTCAATACAAATTCTGGAGGTGTTTAATGGAGTACTAGGAAATTGTAGAGTTGAATATTTTAGAGTATCTACCTAGATATTGACACTGTCTTTTGCCGGTCGGATGTAGATAATATGCATTTTTTTTTATTTCAACTGTCTCTTTGATCTAGTGGTCGATTCCTAGGTCGAGCAGTGTTATTGTGTTTTCGTATCTGGGATTTCACAGTAGCAGCACGGAGTCTGAAATTGTGCCCGATTGATGGCAATAGGCTCCCCCCTTATAAACGTAACTGGCGAAATGTATATTACTAAAGGTCTTCTGCTCAACCATTTCAGGACAAAACGCTAGATGTTACGTTCGTCCCAGCAAGGTATAGTCAAAGAAATCCTAACAATAGTTTGACCAAGCTTATAGTGATTTTGCATTTAAATATTTTTTTTCCTCAAAGGCGTGGGTTTTTGTAATCTAAACAGTCGACATTATTAAACAAGGGTGCAGCCCTAATTTTATGCCCAAAGCAAAAAACATTACTAAAGAATGTACAAAAATAAAATATTAAAAGAAAACTTTTCCCGAATCCCGCATCCAATTAAAGTCGCAAAAATGTTCAAAAGAAGTAAATAAAAATCGTTTAGAGCACGCACGAATCCCTTTTTCGACAAATCCCGCTAAATCCCGACTAACGTATAGGCGTCGCCTTAATATTTTAATGTTCAAATCCTTTGGGGATTAAATGAGAATAAACAACATCCCCTTTGAAGCTTAAGATCTTAAAGTTGTTAAGGCGATGCTCATAAATAAATATGGCTGCCGTGGAGAGCAGCGAAAAGCGTGATATTAGGTGTAGGTTTGCTACTTTTTAATCATAAGATACTTACCTAGTTGCTCTAGTAGGATAATGGCTAAACTACTTATCAACATTGTGTTTTTCTTAAGGTGGATTACTAAGGTAGCCCGCGATATTTTTTATTTTTCCGTTATTGGAATTTGCAGGTCAAAAACGCGAATTTGTCGGGCTGCTCTAGCGCTTCCACCTTAACCGCTTCTATTGTAATAAAATATTGTCCGTAAAAAAGGAAACAAATTCAAAATGTTCATTTTGAATCTATCTACATGGGCACTTATGAGTTATGTAATTTCAGAAGCTAGGTGCACGGTTTACAACTGGTAGTGTCTTGCAGAGAAGAGCCAACAAAAAATCCAAGATTACTTAAAAAAATGTTTTATTCAATGTTTTCAAATGTGGGTACTATACCTCCTACTTTATGTTTGTCATTTTACAACGTAAACTAACCCATCTTCCCACAAAAGCCACTCTACCATTTTATAACCTCACCTCCAACATATTATACAACTTTACACAGACAGAAGTTGACGTCCCGACGTCATATTAGTTGCAAGGTAACGTCAACTTCAGTAATAAGCTTCATAATAAGCCGCGCCGTGCTTTCCTTTTAACTTAACGTGTGTTTGTTGTAGCAGTTTGCTTATAAAGCAACTTTGTTTTCGTGTGGTTTACAAGGAATACCACTCTGTCTTTCACTGGTTGTAAAAGATGGAGAAATTTTGCTTGCAACAAGAAGAAGGTAGCAATTGACTCGACATGGAGACAGATGTTAGCATTCTACAAAAACCAATATGTCAAAATATTCAAACATTAATAGCTCAAATAAAAAATGGTGGAGATTCTTTTTCTGTCAAGCCTTTTGTCAACAAGGTTGGGTTCAGATTCTAGTCTAACCGGATGAAGCTGAATACCAGTGTTTTACATGTAGTGACTGCCTTTCTGATCTCTACGAACAAGTGACTGGATAATACGATACCGTAAGACTGGTTTTCAGACTTTCGGGCTTCTGACTACTTGTAGCGACTTTTAAAGATCTTCAAATTACAGCCGGGACCAATTCTGATGTACGGAAGGGTCTTGATATGTAATGGATAGGCACCCGTCCACGGACCAGCCTCGGAAAGCGTAATTTAACCTTCGATCGAGCTGTGCGGCTGTTGTCATTTACCCAAATCTATGAAGATTATTATTTTAAGGCCTATACAAAGCGTCCACTCCACAGTATAAAAATTACTCACTATTTTGTTTCTTCTGTATTAGAAGAAGTGTTTCTCATTACATCATTCTTATATGCTGTCTTATTCTATATAATGAATACTACTCGGTGGATCTCGGTGGTCTCAGTGGATCTTTGTTATCGAACAAATAAATAAATGATAAAGGCTGGAGACTGGTCGTCGGGTGAGTTAGAAATATATTAAATAAAAAACTGGCCAAGTGCGAGTCGGACTCGCGCACTGAGGGTTCCGTACAAACCTGCAGGTATTCATTTCAGGCCACGCGTGGGCTTTTAAAGCCATTATTTGGTTGTATGATTTTGTCTGCGCTTCAGATAAGATAGAATTTCGGATTTATCAAGTAAAACAACGACGACATTACAAATCAATTTGTAATGGTAGGTCCAGTCAGCGTCAGCAATATCAAGACAAACATACTTTTCAAAGTGATCTAAAAGACCATGAAAATTAAATATTAACTCAATGACACAAGGAATGTTTCAGAATGACAACTGTTATTCTCACAAACACTTTATTCAATTCAGATAGTTTAATTTTCTTAGTGGTTGAGATTATTTTGAACAGTCTTTTCGTCCCAAAAATTTTAGACGCTGACTGTAGGGGTATGTCCAAATCATCATTCAATCTTTTTAAATCAAGTCAAAGTACACCGCTATATAGCAGGTAAACATTTGTGAAATTGTATTAAACAAAAAAAAAAAACTAGCCAAGTGCGAGTCGGACTCGCGCACCGAGGGTTCCGTACAAACCTGCAGGTATTCACGGTTTATGCATAAGGTTTATGTTTATGAAATTAAAAGTTTTTTTTTTTAATTTTTATATTTGAGTTGACTGAATGGAAGGTAAATTGTAGTTTACGATTTATGACGTATTAAAAAAAAAACTACTTACTAGATCTCGTTCAAACCAATTTTCGGTGGAAGTTTACATGGTAATGTTACGGGGGGGGGGGGGGGGGGACGGGACACATTTTACCACTTTGGAAGTGTCTCCCGCGCAAACTATATTCAGTTTAGAAAAAAATGATATTAGAAACCTCAATATCATTTTTAAAGACCTATCCATAGACACCCACACGTATGGGTTTGATGAATTTTTTTTTTTTTTACGTTTCAGTTCTATGTATGGGGAACCCCAAATATTATTGTTTTTTTTCTATTTTTGTGTGAAAATCTAAATGCGGTTCACAGAATACATCTACTTACCAAGTTTCAACAGCATAGCTCTTATAGTTTCGGAATAAAGTGGCTGTGACATACTCGGACAGACAGACAGACAGACAGACAGAGAGACAGACAGACGGACAGACAGACAGACATGACGAATCTATAAGGGTTCCGTTTTTTGCCATTTGGCAACGGAACCCTAAAAAGGGTCTTGACAAACAGACAGACGGACGGACAACAAAGTGATCCTATAGGGTAACCCTAAAAAAAAAATGGTTCCGTTTTTCCTTTTGACGTACGGTACCCTAAAAACATCCTAAACTCACCTGTAGCAGTGGACCAAGTTCTGCTACCAATCTACAAAACAAATATACAAACATACAAGTGAAGCTAATATAAAGCGTGTAATAAGAACTACATAGGTACCTACTCAGTACAAACGAATGGGTGATCGTGTATGTGGTAATATAAGCACAGAAGGCCATTCCCCTCTGCACTTTGCGTAATCCCTTAATCCCCTTTACACCTTAGGGAAGACTGGACCAATATTCCAAGCAAAAACAAACAACCCATTTACACATCTGCATAATTAAACAGCTACACCCAAAAACGTAATACTGTGATCACTAGCAATGACAACACAAACGTAGCCAAACTTGTACATTATTAATCACTTGAGGAACCTAACTAACAGTTCCGCTACACAAACAATTAGTAACAAAAGGTTCACTAGAAGCACCGCGAAGTCTTAAGAAAAGATAAATAATGGGTGATCCATTTTGATCTCTTCAGAATGGCCCATGTTAACCGCAGATACGGCTAACATTGGAATGAAATAATCTTAAAATAATAAATGTAACGAATGGTTCATTTGTATGATTATTTAGATAACCTGATAAAATTTATATTTTTTTTTTACGAAAAAACCTGGCAAAGTGCAAGTGGGACCCGCGCACGAAGGGTTCCGTACCATTATTTATAAAAACGGCAAAAGAATCACATTTGTTGTATGAGAGCACCCTTTTTTTTTGTATGGGAAATCATTAAGTGACTTCTCCCGCTCTAGGCGGAGCGGGAGGGCGTGTCAGACTTTTACTGACTAAAACCCACCCGTGTTCCTACAGTTGCCCATGTGCCAGGGTCACGGTGTCTCTTTCGAACAATCTCGCGACCCTGGCAGATGAGAGCACCCTTGAATATTAATTTTATTGTGTTTTTTAGTATTTGTTGTTACAGCGGCAACAGAAATATATCATCTGTGAAAATTTCTTCAGGTGACGGTTCATGAATTACAGCGTGGTGACAGACGGACGGACGGATAGCGTAGTCTTAGTAATAGTATCCCGTTTTACCCTTTATATAGACAGGAAGTCTTCACAAAGGTTCACATAGTTATAAACATAGGGACAATAATTATAGCGATTTTACAAATTTCAGAAATATAATCCTTTGTGAGAGAGACGCGTCCATAAAATAATACCCTGTGTAACGGATTACCAGGCTCTCACCCGAAAGTGAATCTAATTATGAATACAGTTGTCAATATTCCAACTCTAGATAGATCTCTAAAGAGAGTTGCAACGCCCTCTATTACAATTATTACAATGATGGTTTCAGCTGTCGCTCCCAGGGTATTTTTAGCTTTCTCGTACACCTCGTAGACCTTCTGCACCTTTCTATTGACTGCGAGTACTGTACATGTACCGGTCTCCGAAACTTCGCTCCAAGCAATGTGTCTAACGTTAACAAAAGCTTAGCTTCAGACTTTGATGCTCTGTTCTTGAGACTAAAGTTATAATGACTTGGGTATTACTACACACTTAATAGTCTAGTAATCCTTCAGACTGAAGTACCAGATGTTTTGTTTACTCGCTCTTTACCGGAATGAGAAAGTTTCGATGGATTGTTTGCCTGCCAATGTACACATATATTTATGAATAATTGAAGTGGGTAGGTTAAAGGTTGATTAAAAACAAAAAATTAAATGAACGAAGTTCAAAACGCTTATTATCAACTTAATATAATGTCGTTTCTTCCCTCTTCTTCAAAATACTTAAACTTTCTTTTGTCCTCACTATCAGCTTCAGCACTCTCGAAAACCATGAAAACGACGACCATGATGAAAATTTTCGAAGATGCCATCTTCGATTTTCATTTTGACCTCACTATTGGCTTTAGCACTCTCAAGAATCATGAAAACTATCAGGCTCTCTCGTTGTCTCTTTCTTTTATTTACAATTAAAATTCGCATAGAGGGACGTTATAACACGTCTTCGTTACATAATGTTTTTAGTTTACGTGACGATTTCTACAATTTAGCTTAAATTTTCCAATAATTAAAAAGCTAAATTTTTAAATAATTAAAGCTAAATTTTGCAATTTAGCTTTAATTTTCCTATAAAAGCTGTCGACCGCAAGTAAGTCTTATTACTCAGGTACTAGAAATAACATTAACTATCTACACACGGCCATAACACAGACGGTCCACAGAGTAACTAATTTCCCAAGTTGGACATTGTTGCACTGGTCGATACGGAAACTAAACGCGTTAATTAATATCATAGATGGGTTATGTCCTAGACGGCAAACTTGTTCCTCTGTATTATGGCATTAGTGATATGTTTCGAAGTGGGTAGGTAACTGTTAGGGGTTGTATTTGCTATGTAGTTAGTTGGTTTATTTAATCTAACGGATATACCTGGGTTACGCTAATGTTGATTTAGTTAATTTTCTGTTAGCATATGTAGTATTATTGTACTGAATGCAGAGTGGTGGTAATGGCCGCGACTTACGAGTTGTAGATTTGAACCCAAGCAGGCACTTTGTGAAAATTATTTAATCACCACTGCTCTCAAAATGGTGAAGGAAAATATCGTGAGGAAACCAGCGCGCGGCGTGTCCTAGAACCAAAAATTCGAAGACATGTGACATCTACCAAACCAACTGGGCCCGCGTGATAGATTATGGCCCATTCTCCCTCTCACCAAGAGGAGGCCTGTGTCCCAGCAGTGGGAACATTATAGGCCGCTTATAGTATTACTGTTGTATAATGCCCTATGGCTCTCTTTATTTTCCAAATCTTCTAGGATATACCTACAGTAAAATTTTTCTTCTAGGTTTCTGGTGTAGGTACCTACCCATAGCGTAGATATAATCATTAGATTCGCCTAGTATTTGTTAACGAAAATCGTCAAAGGGCATAGCAGGATTAATATGGGAATTCTGCCCCCATGGCAAACTCCCATATTAATCCGGCATTTAATATTAGAATGAGCACAATACCAATGCTTAAATTAGTTTTTCTTCAACATCTATCTTATGCAAGAGATTTATTCAATCTAATATGAGCACCTTAAGCGCGTAGCGCACTATTAAGGCTCGTTCAGACTAGCGCGACGCGACGGTCGCGCACGAATCGGCGATTTATATCCGTAGAATAATTTCTATGAAAACCCGCGCGACCGTTCACACAGGTGCGACCTGTCGCGCCGCGACATGGTCATACAAATTGTTCTACGGATATAAATCGCCGAATCGCGCGTTACGTCGTGTCGCGCTAGTCTGCACAAGCCTTTAATCAGAACAATTTTGTGGATTATTTGTAATCCATTGAGTCTTTTGTTCGAAAAAATGTTCTGCTCAAAAACGTAAATAACGCAATGAATATTATGAACTGATGTAAGTGAACTGTTAAATATATATTTTTTTTTGTTTACATTGTTTTTTATTGTATGTATCATATGATAGGTAGTATGTAAGGTATTTATGACATGGGTCTTTGTTACCCAAAATAAATGATTTGATTGATTGATTGAAAGCGATTCCTTCTAAAAGTAAATTACACAATTACTCCTCTGATTGCAAAACTTCAAATTTCTACAGAAATGTTTCAGGTGGGTTACAATTCCCCCCTCCTTTAACGTCTTTTATAGCTTGCACTATAAGATATTACTGGCGACCCCGAGCTGTCATGAGTTATGAATTTTTCATTCTTGGATAGCTAGTCCAATACTGCTGTCTGGCCACCGTTGGTCCAACTGTCAAATAGTTATTTATAGCAATATATTCTTTAGTCAGTTTTTTAGCATCACTTTTTGTTAATACATTTGTGTGTATGTCATAGTTTTAAAGTAATAGTAGGTAAAGGTGATTTAACATCATGATCGAATAACTACGATTGAAGGTCATTATCATCTTTTCAGACGTAAGATGTCCACTGCTGAGCATAGACAAAAATCTTTCTTTTTCCAACTGTGTTGGGGTTGGCATCTGGTGCAACCGGAGGCAGCTGATTGACTGCCG
Organism: Aporophyla nigra; assembly: GCA_947507805.1. Taxonomy (NCBI): domain Eukaryota; kingdom Metazoa; phylum Arthropoda; class Insecta; order Lepidoptera; family Noctuidae; genus Aporophyla; species Aporophyla nigra. The sequence goes on along the minus strand of OX382296.1, from coordinate 3,112,317 downwards.
GGCTTCTGGCGACCAGTAACGATTGTCAAAGATCCACGTAAGACAGCCGAGACCAATGGCTTAACGTGCTTTCAGAGGCACGGAGGGGTCTTGGTATGTAAATATGGGCACCCATCCACAGACTAACCGCGGCAAGCGTAGCTTAACCTGATCTAACGACCCGCACGGCTGGTGTTATTCAGCCACAAGCCCCTATCTAAATATAAACAAACCCCAACAATATCCTACACGATCCACATAATCCGCCCAAAATCATTAAAGAAAAACAAAACATAAATATTCCCTTCATTTTCGTCGTCCGTTCACCTGTAACTGACAACAAAAGGGGGGAGGTCATCAAAGAAACAATAATAGACTTACCGATAAAGAACAGTCAAAACAGACCCTTATTACCTTTCAAGGGAAACCGAATTGTCGAACGAATAAAAAGATAGGGATGCCGAATGTTTCCATCGTGACATTCCGGCGTTTGAGCCCCGGGAAATATGCGGGGAAATTATCCCGGCATTTGATACGGATAATAGAGACCATGGCAACGAGTTTATTGAGTTCTGTCTGTTACAATAATATGTCCGTTTACATAAATGCTGATGTTGATTTTCAATCGGTTGTGGGTTGAAATTCAATATTGTTGTTGTGAAATAAACGACGGGCGCCATTATTAATTTGGTATATGGTATGCATTCAGCGGTTACGTTGCGAGTGGGGAGCATTTTAATTCATTCGTTTCTCTGCCTTTCGGCTTAAAGCTTGACATAAACGGATGTTTTTAACTTAATCAATGCCATGCGTAGGGATGTTTTAATTAAGTATCTTGCTGTTTTAAAAGAAACAATCTTGAGGAAATCTTGCTAGGATGGTTCTAAACGGCTTTGGATAATGGTTATCAATCATTGGTTTTAGTCTAATTAAGACCACAAAGCGAAAACGATCATGGTATGGTATTGGCACCGACTCAATATTTTACTTCATGACCAATAATGTATGAAGCGAAGCAAAATGAGCATGTAGGGATTCTAACAGGTAATCGTTCTGTAATTTACGCCTACCCCCAATGGGAAGAAGGCGTGTGATTATGTACCTATAATATCAATATTTTAGCATCCCAATTCCGCGAGCTCGTAACATCACTAGTACAGCCTACAACCTAGTAATGGTTGGAACGGCTATAATCCTCAGTTATTTCCCAAAACGCCGGGGGCTTATCCAAGGCGGGCCATGCTAAGCTGTGACGTCAGCCCCCATGAAATGTTTTGATGAATATTTGATCCGGGACCGAACATGTTAATAATTGAACAGGATATTATTTAGAATTAGTACGTGATTGGAAGGTAACAAAGGTACCAGGATGGCGGGCAAGCTTTCGGAACAATAATTAGAACGGAAAAGTCATACCTTTAAATCTGTTGGGCCGTTTCTCAAGAATGTTGGGGCTGGTCTAACGGGATAACGGGAAGACTTATTAGTTCCCGAGGTTCTCGACGTAGGTGTGGGACGGAATACCGGGGTGGTCTTGGTCAGTAAGAGTCTGACAGATCCCTCCGCCCGCCCCAGGGCGGAGAACATCCATGAGGACTTCCACCTCGAAATCAAGAACAAAAAAAAATGTTCTAGTAGGATGCAGCTGAATATCAGTATTTTACATGAATCAACTGTCTATATAACCTCCCTGACTCAGTGACTGGGTAAGACGACACCAGTAGACTGGTTAGACTAAAGATAGATAGATAAATCGTTTATTTGGTGCACACAAAAGATATAACAACATACAAAGCACGATTAAATAAGTCTAAGATCTACGAATGACAGGTTAAACATGCCTTTCGAGTTTTTTTTTTTTTTTGGATGGTAAATTATCAAATGACTTCTCCCGCTCTGGGCGGAGCGGGAGGGCGTGTCACGATATGTTATGGATGGACCCATCCACGGACCGACCTCAGCTAGTGTAGCTTAACCTTCGATGGACCAGTGCGTCTATTATTATTTAGTCACGAACCTCTTTGAGACATACCTTTGTATGAGCAAATTGCCTTACAGATTTTAATTAGCTTACAAGGCTTTAGGCTTATACAGAAAATAAATAACATTTCATAGAACTGGCGTAATTTAATTACCAAATAGGTTTAAATACCTAAGTATTCCCAAAAACGCGAAACAGTTCAAATTACACTATATTATTCGTAGAAGTAACTAAGCTATTACAGCATTTCAAAGAAGTGGTGCTTGTTTGAAATTGTTAAGCCTACTTCATGTAAAGCAAAAACTCAATGCAAAAAAAGATGTCTGAATATTTACAAAACCTAAATTATGAAGTGACTGAACTTCTGCTGCACATAGCAAAATGATCACGATAGCATTAACTTGTTTGATTGATACTTACAAAACTCAGACCACGCAAAAACTTCCAGATGTTTTTCTCCTGTACTACACACAATTACAATGACAACAACACCCACTCTTAATTCACACACTCACACTTCATTCCACATATTGAGAGGTCACACATTCACACTCTGCATTTTTCGAGGGGATTGGCGCTGATAGCCGAAATGAAGGTTCTGCCTAGTTCGGCTACAGATGCTTAACTCATTTTTACTCAAAACTAGCCTATTTTTAATGTGTATAACATGTTTAAGTTTTTCTATGTGTGCACCTGCACATAGAAAAACTTAAACACTAAAACTTACATAGAATTGAGATGCAAATAACTTGTTAACTTCAATGTCAGCATATTATAATGTTCGCACTGCTGGGACACAGACCTCGTCTCGGTGCGTGGGAGTTGACCGCTATCCACTAGGCGAGTCCAGTGCGGCTTGGAAGATGATATGTCTACGATTTTTTGGTTCTAGGACATGACGGTTTCTTTATGATATTTTCCTTCTCCGTTTTGAGAGTAGTGGTGATGAAATAATTTACACATAGTAAAGCGCTTAACTAGGTTCGAACCTACGCCCTAAAAATTTGTCGGTCCATAACGCCAATAAAAAAAAAAACAAAAGAACTACCTACTATAAATGGGTGATCTTATGTTATGTTTAGGTGCTATCTTATTCTTCCAACCGCCAGCAAAAACTAGGTTACGTACCTATGTCCCACGTTTTATTCCAAACTAGTTAAATATTACTAAAGTTAATTTAAGTTAACGTCGAGAGCATGCCGCCAACATAATAACAGTATAAGTTTATTTATTAAATAATGTTGGTGTTTTACGTGTGCACCTTGCTGGGACCAAAATTGTGCTGTAAATAGGAAATTGCATGCTAGACCTAATATTGTGGAGGAATATCAACAAGCGAATGTTGGTGGTTATGGGCAAATATTTAATTGGGAGGATGATTTTGTATTAGAGGGCCCTCCCTCTAATACAAAATCATCCTCTCAATTAAATATTACGCCACACTGAGGCTTGTGGCTAATGTACCTACAAACAGCCGCATGGTTCAATATGTTAGGTTAAGCTACTCTTACCGCGGTTGGTCCGTGGATGGGTCTCTGTACATACCAAGAGCACTCCGTGCTTCAGAAAGCACATTAAGGCGTTGGTCCCGGTTGTCGTTCGTGAATTTTTGACAGTCGTAACGAGTAGTCAGCAGACCGATTTTTTTTTTTTTTGGGTGGATAATCATCAAATGACCTCTCCCACTCTGTACGGAGCAGGAGGGCAAGTCAGACTTTTACGGACTATAACCCACCCGTGTTTCTTCAGTTGCCTATATGCCAGGGCCACGGTAACTCTTTCGAAAAGCCCGAGAATCTGGCAGTCAGTCTTACTACAACCCAGCTACTGGGGTTATAAAATACAACGTGTGCAAGTGAATATCTGGATAACTGTCTCAATGAAATAAGAACGGTTGGAAAAGGTTATTTAGATCAGCATACATTCACAAAAAAAGACTACACTACTGCCTTCGTGGAGGTTCAGCTGACAGGCCTGCTGTTTCCTGCCAGGGTCGCGAGATTTGTTCGATAAAGATACCGTGGCCCTGACAGATGACAAGCCAGGCCAGGCTTGACTGGCCTGTTAGTCTAGTGGTTAGTGACCCCGACTGCTAAGACTGAGGTCGTGGGTTCGATTCCCACCCAGGACAAATGTTTATGTGATGAGCACAATCATTTGTTCTGTGTCTGGGTGTAATTTATCTATGATATGTATGTATTTAGAAATATATAAGTATATTTATCAGTTGTCTGGTTACCATAGTACAGGGTCTGCCTAGATTGGGATCAGATAACAGTGTGTTGGTTGTCCTAATATATTATTATCATACAGGCAACTGAAGGAACACGGGTGGGTTTAGTCAGTAAAAGTCTGACACGCCCTCCCGCTCCGCCCAGAGCGGGAGAGGTAATTAGATGATTTCCCACCCACAAAAAAAGGTCTGCTGGATAGGCACAGGATCTTCGATACTTTACATCAGCTGTAGATCAAATTAGATTTTGTTTTTTCAATTGTTAGGAGAAGCTTCCGCTCAGTATGGGAGTCCCATATGAATTTTATTAAGTTTCCAGACTACAGTACATTTTCTTCTGACTCAAATGCTGTCAGTTAACTACAAAGTATTATATAATGATTCTATCACATAGCCACTTCAACTTACAACAAATTAAACGACACGATGTCCCAGTAACAAAGTAGGTAGCAAAATTCTGTTCAGCTATTAACAGGAAATTCAGTAAAACAGGATATTGCAGGCGACGACCAATATTCTGCGGGATACTAAACTAAGCTTTAATATAAAGCTGTGTTTGCACGGGGACAGTCGTTAACTGGGTTATTAATGTGGGTTTTGCTGTGGTCGCGTATGGTCGATTTAAATTGTTTAGGTGTTAAAATATAAAGGTTATACTGTAGTTTTGTATGGGATAGAAGCTGAGATCCTACTTTGGAATTTTATTAGGATGAAGGCGAAATTGGTTTTGCATTATGCAGTAATATTATTTCCACAGAACGAAAGGAGAAAGATAATACATTTATTTGACCCAGATTACAGATATTTTGAAATTCCAAGTTAAAGCAATTATTTCAAAAGGCACATACAAGGCATTTTTGAAAGTCGAAATTTACGTTAATTGAACGTCAAAATTTACATTAAAACAGTGTTTCGCCCGTTTCAAAAGGTTACGAATGGAGAAGAAACTCCAACGTTACTCTGTTAAAATGCTTTAAAATATTTGCTTGGTATACTTACGTAAAATTGAACCATTTTTCTAAACGCTAAAATAATACAAATAATTTAATTTCAACAATCTATTCTCTCACCTAAAACCAAACATTCCTAAACTCATATTTAGTCAAACTAAACAACAAAATATGAAGTTGCCGGAAGGCGGTAAACTTTGTCACCTCGCTAACACCAGGCTCTCAACGCTAGTGAAACAAAGAGGAACAAAACAACAACTTTGATAAACATTTGGCAAACAAAAACACCTGTAATTGTAGACTGGCAGAGTTTGTTCAGAACGACTCGCCAACACTCTGTTAGGCGAGTAGCTCGTTGCGTTAGAACCGGGATTTAGCAACTGAAACTAGAAATTCAAATTCCTATTTCGAATGATTCGGAGTTTGAATTTTTTTGTTGTTTTTTGGATACAAATCACTGCTATCATTCGTTCGCTAGCGTTGATTTATCTGTACCTGGCGGAAGCTTCCTGGTGACTATTTTCGTTTGTTCAGGAACCTGGACGCCATAAACTTGTTCCGTGTAGAACTTTTAGCGGTGTATCTGAACTATTGGCGTTGGTAAATTGCAGTCATGGCTATGCATATGTAAGAAACATACATCATTGTTAGCAACACCTCCTAATTGTCTTATATCAAATTTCAGTACGGGGTCAAAATTAAATTAGCTGGCATAACTTTACCCACGTGTTGGGTAACGATATCAAAAACGAATGGCACAAAAAAGCAAAAACATTTTTTTATTAATTTATCGGTAAAGGTAATCATCAGCCTATAATGTTCCCACTGCTGGGACACAGACCTCCTCTCGGTGAGAGGGAGTGGGCCATAATCCGCCACGCGGGCCCAGTGCGGGTTGGTAGATGTCACATGTCTTCGAATTTTTGATTCTAAGAGATGCCTGTTTCCTCACGATGTTTTCTTTCACCGTTTTGAGAGCAGTGGCGATGAAATAATTTACACAAAGTAAAGTGCCTGCTTGGGTGTGAACTCACGACCTACTACTCATAAGTCGCGGCCGTTACCATTGGGCCACCACTGCTCACTGGGTAAAGGTCATTGGCCTGCAATTGATAAGCCATTTTTATTTTTCTTCATGGACCATAAGTATTTTTTATGAATTTCTAAAAACCAAAACGTAACAGTGATTTGGTTGTTAATGTACGTGTCAGAGTAATTTAAAGTTTTGATAGAAGTTTCGAAACTTTAAATGATACTGACACGTGGGTAAAGTTGACAGTTCACCTAATTTAATTTGACCCCGTATATCCAACTGAATTAATCCAAAGCTAGGTCTATTTATAAAAAGCTGTGTGTTCGAAATACCAAAACGAGACAACGTCTACCCAGCAACGCAAAAGATCGAGCACCAACACCCTTCATAAGTGTCACCTTTAAATAATCAACTCGAAACACCTTAAAGGGTAAGACAATAAAATCACCCGGTTTTATATCCCGTCAGTAACCAACCGAAACACGGGCTTCCTAATGGTTGTTCGCTGTTTACCCCGGGACAAAGCCCGGAGCCACGCTAAATATTTTATAATATTTGCTTAATGTGCTCAGCAGCTATTTAAGGGAATTTCTGCTTTATGTAGCTCATTATAATATTAACTTTTGTTATAGAGATGCTGCGGGCTCATACAAAATTTTTTTAGAGTAAAGAAAAAATATACATCATGTTGTTGAAACATTAAGATAGTGAACTAAGAATGCAGGCCTTTGCTTTGACTACAGAGGGGTAGTTGCGGAACTTTTTATCGGTAGGAATTGCTTTAATATTCATTGTTAAACAACATTCATTGCGTTATTTACGTTGCTGAGCCGACAATTTATTCGAACAAATGACGCAATGGTTTAGAAATAATCTTCAATCCCATTCAGATTCTGATAAATTGTGCGTTTCGCAATTAGGGTGCAGGAATCTAATGGATGTGAGAAGCATAGAACCGGCCGAAGTGGCCATACTTAGGTGAGGCCTATGTCCAACAGTGGACATCTTTCGGCAAAAATGTCGTTGATGAATTTGAACTGATATCTGGATGACTACTTATTAAAAAGTTATAAAAGATTTATTTAAGTTGTAATAAAAATGTAACAGAGCATATTGATGGCTCATTGGTATCAGCCCTTTTTTTTTTTGGGTGGGAAATTATCAAATGACGTCTCCCGCTCTAGGGTGGAGCGGAAGGGCGGTCAGACTTTCACTGACAAAAACCCACCCGTGTTCCTTCAGTTGCCCATATGCCAGGGCCACGGTAACTCTTTCGAACGAATCTCGCGACCCTGGCAGGTGGTATCAGCCCTCACTTACGAATTGCAGTCGATTGTCATAGTTTTGATTGAGTCACGCATTTTATCACGGTTTTTGTTCCCAAACTGTGATAAAAATGTGTGACTCAAATCTATCATAGTAGGCCGTTTTCGCCTCGCTACTCGTTCTAACCCGTTTGTATATTTAATTTCATCACCAATGCTCTCAAAACGGTGAAGGAAAACATCGTGAGGAAACCGGCATGTCCAAGAATTCGAAGATGTGACATTCAACAATCCGCACTGGGCCTGCGTGGTGGATTACGGCCCACTCCCTCTCACTGAGAGAAGGCCGGTGTCCAGTACAGTGGGAACATCATAGGCTGGTTGTGTGTTGTGTGTGTGAAATGTAACCATAACTCGATAGAATTAAGGTTTTAAATCCCATAACATGCTCTAATCTTAAAGAGGCAAATGTTTGCCCGCCTAAAGGCTCTAAGAAAATAAGGGGTTCTAAACAGGGTTGTTAAGGAAGGTGCTTTCGTTGACGATATGGGGGTAAAGGTAAGGTATTGGAGTAATTATGGCTTGTGTATTAATTAATTTTCATGACGATCCAAAATGGCGAACCGAGAAGGTGCAGAAAATCTTCATTGTAGGTCAAATTATTCGACCTCATTTGTGTTAGATGTTGTTCGCTGATGAATCATATCAACTCAAAGTTGTTCATACCTAGAAAACAGTCTTATAATTAACTGAAACTTGAGAAATATTGTAATAAATAACAGGATTGATAAAACGTTTGGTAGAGACTGGTGTTACTGAAATAAAGAAAGAAAAAGTGTTTTATTTGCCACCGATACACGTGCATACAAAGAGATAACTCCAATAAAAATAATTTCCATTATTTTGTACTTTTTATTTTGGTTTTCAATGGAAGCGTGTTTTTTAGTATTTTTTAAACTATTATTTAATTTCTATTTTTTAGGGTGTTTCGAATTTTTAGACGTATGTCAGCGTAGTTTTCGAAGACAGTTTTTTTGCTGTCCTGGTAACCCTGGCAAGGATAATGACACAAATTTATGAAATTATTGCATTGTCATCGGTCCTTGATAGGTGTGCAAAGTTTGAATGAAATCTGGTCGTTTAAAGTGGGTCAAAATCGCGCTATAAGGAGTCGGTTACAAACAAACATACTAACATACAAGTGAAGCTAATATAAAGCGTGTAAAAATACGAATTCGCACTGAACCCGCGTGTTGAATTAAGACCTCGCTCCCTCTCACAAACCTGCCGACTTGTTATGAACTCTATACTCACGAACATAGAACATAAATAGTCGGGAGCTGCACGCCGTGATCGTGACAAGAAGACTTCCATTCAACATGATGTTCTACTACGGAGATAAACGGTAACTTAAAGTGATTACCCAAAAAAAAAAAAAACATTTATGAGTGATCTTCCTTATGGTGCCCGACGTAAAGAACAAAGCACCATCCCATTTCTTCCCATGGGTGTCGTAAAAGACGACTAAGGGATATACTGGAGAATGGACAGCAACGTTCTCTATGCACTTTACCACTATACTACTATCGCCAACTCACTTGCCAAGCGTGGGGAGTATGGCAAACCCCCCTCAATTTGTGAGAGGCTTATGCCCAGAAGTGGACATCATTCGGCGGAAATGATGATGATGATGATGATGATGACCCAAAAAATTATCTTTCTACAGAAACCAAGTCAGGTCAAAATAGCCTGCCAGGGTCGCGAGATTGTTCAAACGAGATACCGTGGCCCTGGCATATGGGTAACTGAAGGAACACGGGTGGGTTTTTAACCGACGAAAAAAAACGAAGGAGGTTATCAATTCGACGCATATTTTTTTTTTTTTTTTTTATGTATGACCACGCATAACTTTTTGCATAGTAGTCCTATTGTGATAATTCTTTTTTTATTGGAATGTAATGTTTAACCACGCATAACTTTATACAGAGTAGTTCGATTTTGATAATTCTTTATTCATTGGATAGGGTATACCTTGCCAAGTATTATAAGTACATTAAAGCCACAAAATAATATAAAATAAAAACTTTTTACCAAAAAATTTAACCGCCGAAAAAACTGAAAAGCAAAAAACGACTCATAATTTTAAGGTTTATAATTTTTTGCTTTTCAGTTTTTTCGGCGGTTAAATTTTAGTCAGTAAAAGTCTGACACGCCCTCTCGCTTCGCCCAGAGCGGGAGAAGTCATTTGATGATTTCCCATCCAAAAAAAAAAGGTCAACATAGCTATTCACAACTATTCGATACGCTTCCGTACGGAATCGAATATCAATCAATGTTATCGCAGAAGTCCTATAAACGCTGTTCACAAATCTAAAACCGGAAAATGTTGTCAGTTTAAATCAAATAGACGACTGCTATTTTTCCGACGGCTGTTTGCTGTCGATGACAAGGCAAATCAGGTTATGAAAATGTGTAATCTTCGATCGGATGGTTGTGAATGGCTATGCAGAAATGCTCTTTAAAGCACCCATTGACAAAAGAGTTTGTGTAATTATTTTATCACACGACTGCCAAAAAAGGAGTGTTTTATTTTCAGGATTCATGCAAGTTTGTGAGTTTCTTTATTCCAACATAATTTCCAAACGGCTTAATAGATATCAATGAATATTATTATTGGCTACCCCATTAATATTTACCCCATAGTTCAAAACACTTTCATTTAAAATTTTAAGTAGGGAACCCTAAACACATGATAAGAAACAAATATCGTTATATCACTAGAGGGTTTGAAATGAAAAATATTAATTTAAAAAATTAAAGCATGTTTTAAATCTTTTAGTTCAATTTTTATACCTATTCACTTTTTGATAAGGCAGGCGAATTTTTATTTGTAAAATGATTATTTTTCATATGAATCATGGACTCTCAATTATTACAACATGGACTCTCTCTTACACCAACCCTCTCGAAAGGGCGCAAAAAAAAATTCTGAATATTTTTTGTATGAAAACCGTTCCCTTTAATTATGTCCCTCCGCTCCAAAGTTACCAGTTCACGTGAACTAATTATAGGCAAAGTTTGTTTGTTTTACTAACAATAATTTTGTTAATTGCGTTATTACGGTAATTTGTAGGCAAGTAAATCATGTTCTGTATATTTATAAATCAGAAAATGGTGCAGTTTATAATTAATGTTGCAAAAACATTTGGTTCCTAATGTTTGTATAGTTCAACATCATTATCATCATTTCAAAGATGTCCACTGTTGCAACTATACGCAGATTATGCGATTTAGGCCTATGCTTTCCCCAATTTGGAGGGCTTAACCATAACCGCCACACTTGGCAGGCGGGTTCGCGAACGCAGTATGTTGGTAAAATGCATAGAGAACGCTGCAGCCCATTCTTTAGTAAGCCCCTCAGTCGCCTTTTACAACACCCAAAGTAAGAAATGGATGGTGCTATTCTTTTCGTCCGGCACTACACACGGGACAGCTAAGTATAGTTCACCAAACAGCTTTGTTGGTCTTTTAACCGACACAGGGCAAATATTACTGGAAATAGTTCCTCTCTTAGATCAGGTAGTGTTGTCAAGTTATTATCAGACAATATTCTCAGTAGCAGTCACTCGGAAGTTTACAATCGGTTTCTTTTACATGAATGCAAACATCATCTATCTTAATATCCTACTAATATTATAAACTAGCTTCCGCCAGCGGCTTCGCCCGCGTGAAAATTCAACCCCCCAATTCACCCTCTTAGGGATGGAATTTCAAAAAACCCTTTCTTAGTGGATACCTACTCTTTACAAAGAATACACTCTCCAAATTTCATGTCTCTAGGACCAGCGGTTTAGGCTGTGCGTTGATATATCAGTCAGTCAGTCAGTCAGTCACTCACTCAGGACTTTGAATTTTATATGTATAGATGTGAAAGTTTGCAAAAACGGTCGAACGGATTGGTATAAAATTTGACACACAGATAGATTATAACCTGGATTAACACAGGATACTTTTTATCGCGGTAGTAAGTTCCCGTGTGATAATTTTCAATCTCGAAACAGCGTTGCCAGTTTATCAGTAAGGGAGGAATGAAAAACCGGTTGCATTAAAAACATTATCCTACACCAAGACTACTGTAAAAATAATTTTTATTCGAACATAATACCAGAATAACTTCTCTAAACAATTTTCAGGTCCAACATTGATATTACAACCCCTATAATTTCAACCACAAACTCATTAGCCTCCCTCGTGTTTTATTAAGAATCCGAAATCGCTCGTAAAATTAGTTTTAATGTTCGTATACCGTAGAATGGCCATAAACTAATTTATGGTGGATGACGTAGCTGGAATGGTAAGGTCTGTGGGTTTACTCAATCATAACACGGAGGGTGTTATGCTATGATTCATCGATGGTTTTCTACAAAACTGCTGTATCAGTTTTCGTGCAATTAGTGGCGAACTGTGTATTATGTAGCTAATGTATACCATACGTACCTACATCAGAGCAATAACATTAGTTCCATTTTCTCCTGTTTTCTAGTATGAATCATACAACACTATTTTTTTCTTAACGAAATTGCATAAAATTCAAAAGGTGCCAATTGCTTATTACGTTTATTAGTATTGTCGATTCCCCATTAATAATTTAACTTCGTGCGAATCGCCTGCATAAGATAAAATATTATTTTAAAAGTGTCGATTTTCTAGTTTCGAGCGAGTAGGATTCGTGCGAACCGAGTAATAAGCCTGAATTTTACTCAGAGTCCCAAAAAGTTATTTTTATAAAAGATCCTGTATCTCGTTAACGCTAAAGGATTTTACGAAAAATAATAGCAAACAGAGATGGAAGTTAACTGGGAACGTTAACAGTCACAGTTCGATTGAACACGAAAGGACATGTTTATTATCGGAACGCATCGAATCAATTGCCGTTCAGCTTCGCGGGAAAGATACTGTTGGGGCTAGGACAACAGCGGAGATCTCAACGAGGTTTTTCTAAACGAACATCAGCGGCGACGAGTCAATAGAAGCCGATACTCATCGGATTACCGTAAAGAAATCCCTTCCACCATTCATTATTTTCAAGTACTTTTTTTTACGTAATACTGACAAACGCGTAACGCCTGCCAGGGTCGCGAGATTGTTCGAAAGAGATACCTTGACCCTGGCACATGGGCAACTGAAGGAACATGGGTGGGTTTTAGTCAGTAAAAGTCTGACACGCCCTCCCGCTCCGCCCATGAGCGAGAGACGTCATTTGATAATTTCCCATGCAAAAAAAAAAAAAAAACACGCCTAACACCCCGCCGCCAAAACGCCACTAACTCTACTAAGCAGTACATAGCATGGACAATGTCCTGCCTGCCGCATCCCGCTTAGCCAAAACTCTTGGCCAGGCCGATACGCGATGAGCCTATTGTCATCAACCGGGCACAAATCCGGGCTGCTGCTGAGAAATTCCAGCTGGCATTTATTGTGCTGTTGAAATTAGAATAATTTTAATTTTATTCTTCTTCCCGCTTTATTGGCTCATGTTGATAATTATCTTAGTAAGAAGCGTTGGAGGAACGCTTTGAACAGTAAGTTTTGGAGGATATCTCCCAATATATAATTAAGCTCGATCAAAGCGAGTGAAAGTTGCTAAGATAATGAAAATTGTACGTAAAAATATATCCAGTATATATGCGAGGAACTCTATAGAAACGAGCGATGTGGAATTGGCACCAGGAATTGGGCTCCACATCATCAAAGTGTTATGTATTCACTTCTGGGTTTCTCTCCTGTTTTAATTAATAGCACTAACTTGGCCATGAACTCGTAAGTGGCATACGCTTGCCTCATGGCCCCAGCTTGTCGTCAACACCACACCCTTCTATCATCTTTCAATCATCTCTATTCACGTCTGAACATTAAATAGATGTTCCAATAAGATTATATTATTTACTGAAGTAAACAGCGTGTTTGTTAGGGTTGTCCAATAACTGGTTCGGTTAGCGCAATACTTGTATTGTTGAAAGCAAGGATTTTCTTTACAAACTCAAGACGATATCTTTAAACATTTTTCCAAGCGTTTTAGTAAGGCTCCTGACTTGCAAAGCCCACGCAAATTACGTGCTAGTTTAAAGTATCTGTTTAAACTGCCAAAGAGTGAAGACAAGACAGTTTGTACAGAGAACTCTTAGAAATATTTTAAGAGGCCCAAGTTTTGCCCATCAGTTCTATAATGAAACATTGAACCTTGTAACCAAAGCCTCCAACAAAACACATTGTGTGGGAGCTCCAGCAGCTGATTCCACACTGTTTTTCTCCCTACATGAAAAAGAAAACATGACAACCGAATCACGGCCCTTTACCATTAAAAATAGCAATGCGAAACACCGTGCGTTTCCACTAGAGCGAGCACAAGGGTGGGTAGACATTGGCTTTGTTAGGTAAACGCACATATTGTGAGGGAAATCACGCTCCCTATACTGAATATATCTGATTTGGGGTCCCTCAAGGTTCTTTTCTGCGTTTTCGAAACCAGTTGCTAACGCTAACTTCTTTTAGGATTTTTTTGTGTTTCGTTAAAGGAATTCGTTTAAAACCTGTATTTTGTGAAAGTGAATGCTTGGAACTGTAGCTTATAATAAAATAAACAAATTAGTATTTAATAAAATTCCGGTTTTTAACTGATCATTATTGTAGCCTTGACATTCAATCGAATCACAAATCAGTTAGTCAATTTGTTTCTTTTAGTTGCACAATTATCACCTTGTGTTCATCATATACATACCTAGGTACCTTCTCTTAATTAATCCCAAAACCATCATAAAAATAATAACCTATAAATTTATCATAAAGTTCATAAACCCGAAGCAGACCTTAAAACTTCCAGAGCGATAGAGGGTCCAAAAAAAACCATTAAAGGTTGAAAAACTTAAATCATTAGCGTGGCTACAACGCGAACGGCCAGACAGCCGGCTCTGTTAGCTTTCAAAACAATTTACATTGAGTTTCAGTTACAAGTGGCCGGCAGCATATTTCGATGGGAAAAATGAACTGTTGCATAGTTCATGGGAAATAATAACTGGCCATTACTCGTTTTGTTGAGGAACATGCGAACCCTGGCCATGAAAATAATCTATACTTCTACTCTAATATTATAAATGCGAAAGTAACTCTGTCTGTCACGCTTTCACGACTACTGATTTTGATGAAATTTGGTAAGGGGTAAGTTTTAACCCCAAGAAAGAAGATAGGCTACTTTTTATTGACTTCGTTCGCGTCCACGATAACCGTCATTTACGCGGACGAAGTCGCGGGCAGGACCTAGTGGGGTTATAATTGGCGCCAACACGATATTTTGCTAGGTGTCGAATTCATGATGATTCAAGCTAACGATACGGTATCACACGTAATGTTTGTAGGACAATCACTAGCGCTAGAGGGAGACTGATTAATCGATCTCTTTCACACTTCAACCCTTACACATCATAGGAACACCCGACACTTGTAAATCCGGAAACACCGTAATTCTATAACGGAATATTAAAAAAGGGACTTATATCCTGCGATACGAGAGCCACAGGATACAGCCAGTTTTCAGCTGAAAAACATTTTTCATAATCTGAAAACGGCGGTAAGTACGAGCATTTCAGCACCGCATTACGAGAAGATATGAAAGGCGTATTATTTTTAATCCCGCCATTCGGTGGCCCGATTCAGCTCGAAATATTTTTTAATGAAAGTTATTTCTGCACTCTGTTATTTCGGAATAGAATTTTTTGGCAGTTTTTATTTTGAAGGTTTAATGAGGTTTGTATCACATTTTGTTGCTTGCTGTAGAGTGACGAAGGTATCGACATGAATGTGAATGGTTATAATGCTTTTATTTTACTAGCTTCTGCCAGTGGCTATGCCTGTGGATTATATATATAAACCTTCCTCTTAAATCACTCTGTCTATTGATGAAAACCGCATTAAAATCTGTTCAGTAGTTTAAAAGATCTAAGTGTACAAACGCGGGAAACGACTTTGTTTTGTAGTATTGTAAAGATCATTTTTTGAGAAGTTTTCTAGGACAAAGAAACTATAAATCCAGTCCATTTCGACAAGATGTCATTTAACTTCATCCATTATTGAGTTCCAGTAAGCACACAATACAATACAACACAATTAATTACTAGCACAATTAACAAGGGAGGTAACAAGAGCTGTAATCAGCCGTTCGAAGGGAACCGCTATGAATGTTAAAACGCGTCGCTCGCTACGATTCCATCATTACTCCTTTATTTTCTTCGTAGTTTTTAAATTGGCGCTATTTGTGGCGCAGTGCTTAACGGTCATTTCGATTCGTATTGTCATTAGTAGACTATTTTGTAGCGTTACTTGGAATAGACGTTATAACTACAATTTGTGTACATTTTGTTATTAGGTTTCTCCATCAGGAATTTCTAGGTAGCAGCCGGGAGTTTACATTTGAGTTCGGTTGGTGGCAATAACAGGCTCACCCGCGTATTACATGGGACTTGACTGGCGTAATGTTTGTGTACTGTAAGGGTTGTCTGCGAAAGACAATCTTATGTTATGCAGGCTAGCGATAAAATAACTGTAATCTCGAAACGAAATAATAATCAAAGTAGCAATCTAGTACGAATACCTGCCTAACCCCTTCAGGGATAACAGGCGTAATGGCATATTAGAAAACCATATTTGAAAGTTGGTCTGCAATGTGATTGGAGCTAGAATGGAATTTGAATAAATGCTAATCCAGTATCGCTGCAATGAAGACCAGCTCCATTCATTTTTAACCAACTTCAAAAAGGAGGAGGTTCTCAATTCGGATGTTTATATGTTTTTTTTTTTTTTTTATGTATGTTCGGGCATAACTCCGTCATATATAGATGCATTTACAAAATTCTTTTTTTGTTCGAAAGGGGTTCATTCCGAAATGGTCCCATATAATTTTCATATAGATCTGGTGATGAGTTCGGGAGACAGACATCGGAACTCTTTAAAAAATGACAGGAAATCAACCGCGATTTCTGCTATCGCATAAATATGCATTGTTTGTTTGGAATTAGTGCAGGGTGAATACCACAACTAAAAATTTAAAAATAAAAACTTTTTTACAAAAAAAAACAACCGACTTCCTTAAAAACACTACAAAGTGAAAAATAACTTTAATTTCGGAAGTCGGTGGCAAAAAAAACCATAAATACAGATCCTAAGACACCGACTACCGAAATTAAAGTTATTTTTCACTTTGTAGTGTTTTTAAGGAAGTCGGTTGTTTTTTTTTTTTGTAAAAAAGTTTTTATATAAATCCGAACTCTGTGTGAAGAAATGTGCCAATTACGTATTACATTGTAAACAGCTTCACAAAAAGATCAGTAAGTAAGGTGATTGTCATACTCTTTGTATTATTTCCTTCCTTGTCTAATATTAAAACCCTTATCGTTTTATTCCATAAAGCTTATAAAATATTCCTTACAAAGTATTATTGCCAGTTTATCATCATCCGCAAGAGGAGTAAACATCGGAATATTGTATTACGTAGCTATTCCCACAAACATCCTGACGATGCAGCGGGATAGACCTCAAAAGAGTATGAAAGGAATATTCAGATTTTTCCGAACACATATTGACATTAAAAGGCTTTGTACATAAGAATAATGCAAAACACGCCCGCTTCCACGAACGTGGTGAAAGAGTATAAGTATTAGATGCAAAGAATAGCTGTAGAGAATTTTTGTAAAGATTGTTATGTTGAGAATTTTTCGGATAATTCCATGGAACAATTTCTGCTGAGAGGCTTTGTAAATGAAAACGTGGAGAATGTTAAAATAGATATAGCTAGCGAAGTAGCGACTTATTTAGGAGAATGTTTTAATATGTTGCCGCATATTTCCTGAGATATAAATGTACGGTGCTTAGGTAACATGGCGTTTTATTATGACGTCACAACACGCTTAAAATATTGTTCCAAAGTGAAGGTATTAGTCATAAACTTTTGAGATACAATGTTGAGGTGTCGTATCATCAAATACTGCTTCTTCGCTCCTATTAGCAATACATGCATTTGTACGCAATAATATAATAAAAAGTAATCGTTTTCTTTTGTCTAGACTAGAGTTAAATATGTAAGAGCTCGGCTTTCCAATTGACATTTTGTGGCCTCAGTAAACAAAGATTTTATTATCCTAACATGTTCCTTTCCTAATAAAGACAAGCGATAGCGGTCTTTGCATCTAAATAAGTCCTCACACACGATCTCATGAAATATCGATAGAGGGTTAAGCCAGGGGCTAATAAAGCCCCGAATTCAAGATAGCAACAGTTTGGCAACACACCATACATAAGTAAGGAAGTTTTTACCGTGTTTCTAGCAGGCAACATCTCAAGGACTGAGACTGAGAGGCCATATCTCCAACAAAATGACCTTCCTTTATAAAATATTCAAACGCTAGAAGGACGGAATTCTTAAAAATAATTATTATTACGCAGTAAAGGCAAGATCGTAGGGAAACAGTACCGGAGGTAATGCCGAAATTTTTATTTCAATAAATATGACGTCATTGGCCGAGATCAAACAAAAACGAGAAAAAACGTTGGTCCTTGAATTTGATAAGGAAAACCGTTTCAAAGGACTTTGGTTATTCATGAACCTTCGGAGGTTAACATAAATAATAACTTTGTGTACACTAATATAGGAATATGAAAGAAATTGTTTCCCTTTGGACTATTGCTTTGGAATTTCGAGAAAATAACATGTTTGTTAATTTATTAAACAATATATATTTATCAACATGTAGTTAAAATAAAACAAACCTTTTAAAACTTTCTTTATATTTATTTCGTTTAAAACTTTCCGAAAATCATGAAATTTAAACCAACAAGAGAATGAGTACATCATTGAATTCATCCATGCAAATAACGTAACCGTTTTAACCCTTTACAAAATATTGATATTGAGGGACTTTGTTAAATGTAAAACGGCGGCACTTTGCCCTGCAATTTTGAATTTTAATCTCTGAACTGTAATGTTTACTTTCGACTGTCAACAGCCCCGTCGATCGCGCAACTTGTTTAATTTAGGCCCGACGCACCTTTGTGTGATAATAAAATAAAAAAGTTTTTCCTACATTTGCCCAATACCCGGCGATAGCGCGTCAAAGAGAATTTTTGATGGAGAATTTGATTAAAATGTGTGCGCAAGGAAAATAAAGAGTTTTAGCAGAAAAAGGGCAATATTTGCTACTGATTGAGTTGCTCGTTATTGATGCATTCGATGTACCGGTTGTTGTGGAGGATTAACATTACTACAACATAAAAAAGCTTTGCTTCAAATTCGAAATACCATACCTCTTATTATGCGTTCAGAAATATTAATGGACAGGTTCGCACATACAACAAGCTTCAGTCGGAACTGATGTTTGCACATCCATGAAATTCAAACCTATAACATAATTAATCCTGAATATCGAATCAAATAGCATTGAAAATGGCTTTCGAAAGCCCGTCTCCTCTTGAGCCACTTACCAATGCTAATGCCAGCTTTTAGTTCCATTTGCAAATGTAAATTAGTTGACAGGGGCTCAATCTATGATAGTTTCGTCGACTGTCCCAACCGCACCAGTCTACCTTTATGCGATAATGTTTGGCGTCCCTCAAGGGTCTATAATTGGACCAGATTTCTTTGTAATGCATATTAAATCGGTTTAATGTTTATGTATAAGGCGCAAATGTGATCGTGAGATCTGTTTATGTTTTACGTTTGTTTTGATAATGATACTAGCTTAGTTGGTTTTGAAACTTACCTAACAATCCACTCAGAACTAAACATGGAAAGTTCTGCTGTTATCAACTTAATGAAATAAAACGAAGATTCTAGAAAGGTTGCCGCATCCCATTTCCAATATAATCCTATTCGAAGTACCATTTCAGCCACTATGCTTTTAAGCACTAGTGCAGTATGCAGCATCATTTATAAAACACAGGAACTAACTAAAAACAAAACTAAACAGTGATAAATCTTCGTTTTGCACACAATTATTCTCGTCTGGTACACGACTTATGTTTCAATGTCTGCCTTCAGCTGGAGCTCGCACTTCATTTGTTCCTGTCGAAAACTCCTAGCTAGCTAAAGTGTTTGTTTTTAAAACGATCTGCAAGAGGGCTATTATTGTTCCTATACTTCCTGTTTTATCTCTGAAGATGGAGCTTCGTTTCGTGTAGACCTGTCTAAGAGTGAAAGGAGCTTTATTAATTGAACGCGGGAGTTTCAATGTATGGGTTGTGGACTTTGACAGTTTATGTGAAACTTGTACGACCATTTAATATGATGTTTTATCAGCAAAAGGAGCTTGGTTTCTTTGATTTTACTAATCGAATAATGTGTCGAAGTTAATTAAGTTGTATAATGTTTGTGATTCATCATAAAAATACGTCATCTAATAATTAATTAAGTGGTTTAATTAAAAGCTCAACTATAAACTACCCGCAACCATATTAATACAACACAAACATGTTGATTTTGGTATCCAACAAAATTCAAATGACCAAAATTGTTTGCTCACAAAACAGAAATGCGATACAACAGCCGCCGAATCCCAATCATTAGCTCCTAAATCGAGTAACTATGTTCACAGACAAAGCGTTACCCGTTTGGTGGTAGACCACAATTTCACTCACGGACACATTGTAGGTAAGGTTGAAGGCATATTGTGGGGTTGTCGCATTACGACGGACCTCTTACAAACCCCTCTTAAAGATAATTAGTTCGCGTCCTTCTTGATTCAAAAGGATGAACGCAGTGTTTTACATCAATAGTTTCTAGATTAACTTAAGTTTGTGAGTAAAGTCAGCAGTAATTGAAATTCTGTTATGAATAAAATAGCGTTCATGTAGCTTTTGGCAGGAAAAGAAGAAACTTTTCGTGAAAGTTTCGAGTAGGACGGAGTTTTTTGCCTAAATGCCTTCAGTCATTATTCAGTTGGTTGTTTGTTTGCAATCTTCGCAGTATTTACCGTAATGGTGATTTAATTCTTCACTTTTTACTTAAAAACTGCTTTACCTGAAAAAGAAGAGAAAACGGTATTAGTACTTTTGAATTAGTTTGGTTATAGGTACGAAATACATTTATGTATAAGCTATGTTGAACAAAAACTTCGCAAAAAGAAAACTCGTTATGAACTTAAGTTTGTCCAATAATAGGATTAAGAAAAAAGTTAAATTAATCAACTTGTTATTATTAGTAGTAGAGTTTTTATAGAAATTTCTGGAATCGCCAATAACTCGTCCAATGTACGAAATGCAGTCTGATATTCAAGACTTCATTAACAAATATAAATATATGTCGATAGGATATACATATAATATGGTTTATGGTACAACAAAATAGGTATAGACACTCAAACCAGCCCAAAAACCACACCACCTTTATAAAAATATACCTGTATGTTATACCACAGTATCTATTACAGTAATGGAAACCCATATTGCTTCAGCACGCCAATAAACCGTCCCGTGACACTAAACCTTATGAGCCGGGTCCCTGAATTATCTACGACAGCCGTAAACTTTGTTTCGTCATGCGCTGTGTATTGTCCTTTATTTTCTACTTTTCGTGGTCAGAGATATTTTTATTGAATTTAGTAGAACCACGCTTGGTTCATGTTCAAGATTGAAGAATTCAGGATAGTGCCACCAAAATATGTTGAGGCTAGAATTTTATTGCATTTGGAGTTTAAGTTATTCTTAGTCCAGCTAGTCTTTTGTAAGAAATGAATTCTTTATTACTAAAACGAAAATAAAAAGATACTTTTATGTTACTACTTTTCTGTTTCAGAGGAATGAAACAGTTTTTATTATTTCATACAGTTTTACTTAGTTTCATTTCTTCTTTGTTGAATCTGTAAAAGGCTTGACATTTACTCAGAAAAAACTGGGAATGTCGTATGAGCCTTTTCTACTTCGATACATTTCGGCGCAAACCGGTAATATCTGGTCGAATCTGCCGCAAATTGGATTGGACCGCACTGGCGTACCGCGACTTTTGCATCGTAACGTCTATTTTATTTATTTTCTACTCTGCGCGGCCGGGTAGCACCATGATTTTTACATGCCGTCAGAATGTTGTAGAAAATTCAACGAATTTATTTAGCTCAAATAAAACTTTGTAAGGATGTTTTCCAGATTTCGTGAGAGCAAGCTGGCTTTAAATTCTTACAAACATTTGGAAGAAGAAACATTATTAGCTTCAGTATATTGAATTTCTCTGCAAAATCTGCACCCTCAGTGCTATGAAACTGTCATGGATGATTCTATTGCTCATAAAATCCTGACGGACGCTGTACATAAAACAAAGTGAAGCCATAGATCCCTTTTACCGAGGTTGGCAGTTAGAGATACATACATAAATCCTTGAGACTGTTACTGATGCATCTCGGACTACATTTAAATTACTTCGGTATGCACTAATCTATCATGTCCTGTGGTACGCTTTAGCTATGGCACATTAGTTGTAATATTGAATGCAAAGTTAGATATTGTGCAATTTCTAGAATGAAGAAATAGTGTCTGCTTCATACATTTGAAGCTTACATACAAACCTGCTTGTATTAGAAAATGTTAAAATATCAACCAAAATAAAATATTATATTTTTCCATCCAGTGGCAGCACTTTTCCAACAGTTTACTCCTACATATTTTGCATACGATGACAAGCTGCTCCGAAACAACAATTTTTAGAATTCCGCCCGCACAGAAAACCTCATTTTATTCCGAAAAAGAATAAGCTCGAAAAACTAATAGTTGGTCCAGACAAAACTCGTGGTCGAGTGAAAGCCACGGCTTCCTCTTTAACATCGTATCGTTTTTATTTTGTACATTTTATTTTAGATATTTTATTACCTTCCCCGTCTGCGTCAGTTTCACGTCACGTTTCCCGTAAAATTTAATTTGTCACAAATATGCGGTAACTTTATATGCTGACAAAGAGGTATGAAAAGTTCTCGGTTAAAATTGAGGACCCCTTTTTTGCTGTCGTCGGGGCAAAGTGATCGGTCGCTTTTATTTTTATTTTCAAGAATGGTAATATGTTTTCAGCCGTAATCAAATCTACAACGAAACGGTTTTAAAATTTATTTGTTGTGCTGTCGCTTTTTGGTTTTTTTTTTTCGCAACGGTACCATTTATTTTAGGATTTTTAGTCCTTAAATGGGTTAGAAACGAGATTCTAGGCTGGAAATTCAGGGAACAACAATGCGTTGTATAAACCATTTTTATGAAACTTTGATACTGGTGCCGATTCTGTTGTACACCGAACTTAACTAACTATCTCTAAAATTACTTACTTTTGGCTATGAGAATTTTAACGCTATTCTGCAAAAAAAATCTCTAAATTTAAAAATTATTTTGATACGACTAAAAACGAATTTGACAATCAACGTGTTTTTTTCTTTCTTTTGGTTTCGCAACGTGGTACTTGTGTGCGCTACGCAATGAATTTTTTAGAGACGAAGTCGCGCGCAAGGGGGCAGCAGCCTGGACGTGTTTTATATGGAATTTTTCACTTTTTGTTTGAAAAATATAAAAAAAATATTACCCACGTGTTGAGATTTAAATGTTCCGGGGTTAAAAATGGGGGTCGATTTCATTATTTTTGCGATAGGACGCGTGTCCTATCGCAAAAATAATGTAAATTTTTACACATTTTCGAGATATAAGCAAAAGAAAAAATAAAAAATACAGCACTGTTTTTGCACGTGAAGGCGGAGGCGTGCGTTGCTGTGAATTTTTGTTCATGACCACTAGTTTTATTCCACACCTTTTTAATCGCGATTAAAAATAGTCAGATTTTAGTCAAAATAAATTATTATAGTCTAAATTTTTGGTGAAAACCGGCAAACTCAGAATAGCAAAATTGTCATTTTCACTAAACTAATAACTCAGTGCAATCTTAGTGCTGTTAAACTAAAATATAGTTAAGTTGTGTCACTTTAGTCTATTTCAGAATAGGAAATCGTCGTTTGACAGGAATAAACCAAATTTTAGTGATTTTTAGTTTAGTTTAGAGAATTTTGTACAACAGAATCGGCACCATTATCTGCCTAGCTTGTTTTCCCAACTATGTATGGGTCGGTTTTCAGATTAAGCAGATGCAGCTATGCATCAATATTTATCATGGAGCGACTGCATATCTGACCTCCACAACTCAGTAATACGATACGCCTCGTTAAGACTGACTGTCATATTTTGAAAATATGACAAACAGTCATATTTGCGGTTTCCGACGACTCGTAATGACTGTCAAAGATGATTAGTATAATCAAACTGTGTATATTCAGGAATTCTTAAACAGTAATTCAATTTAAGTATCATTACAGAAAACACCACGTGTTTTTTCCCAATGATAAAACCCTCTACCACAACTAATTTCACCGCTCTCTGATCTACTAACAAAACAATAAGTTATTTCAAATAATTTGCTCACAAAAACAGGACAATAGCGTCAGATGAACTGCTGAGACTGTCCAGAATAGGTCAGCGTATTGTTCCCTTGCCCTTTGATAGGATTATTGTCAAACGGCTTTGTCTACCGTACCTTTGTGAAGTTTACGCTGTGAATACCCGCCATTGTTAATTAAGGTACGAAACGAACGAATTTAGGCAGTTTTGATGGCAGGAGAGCCGAAACTGATGTCGGGAGGAGCTTTTTAAATGTGTTCCAAACAAGGTTCTCAACTCGATAATACAGTTGATGCGAAGCGTTCATGTTTAAATGGTAGTCCTTTGATGTAGCTAATTTGTTAGAGGATTTTCGAAGGATTTTGAAAATGAATTAAACAATACCAAGTACCGAAATTGCCTTTTGACAGCCCTGACGTTCGTCACTCAAGTTCCGCTGAAAAGCTTTTGTACGTTAAATTAAAATCCAAGCAAAAAGGTAGGTGTAATAAAATTCACGTACTGTTTTCCAGTGTCAGGATAATTTAAAATAATCCGGTAAAGGACTGGAATTGAATTGAAATGGTTTGAGTAATACGTTTTACTGTAAGTTCATCAAAGGAAACAGATAATGGTTGGTTGGCACACAATTAATTCATTATTTCAGAGCCTTTGTCTGTCACTACTTAAAATAATTATGAACACGAGAGGACCTTGTGATAAGTTAATAGAGGCAAATCCAACTTTCCTGTAACCCTAGATCTCTTATAATGGGTAAGTTTGTGATTTACTACTTTCGTTCATTCTTGAAGAGTTTTGTGGCTCAGTGATGACAGCCACACGGGTCGATAGATTATTTTAAGCTATGCTTGCCGCGGTAAGTCCCTGGTTGGGTCACCATCTTTACACACCAAGACCCCTCCGTGCCTCGGAAAGCACGTTAAGCCGTTGGTCACAGTTGTCATTCGTAGATCTTTGACAGTCGTCAGAAGCCTGAAAGATTGACAGCTTTACTAATACCCCTTAGTAAGGCTGTCAATCTTTCGCTTTCGTATTTCGCGGTTACTGGGATGTTAGATATCGCTCCGTGTTAAGTTTTCAGCTGAATCCGGTTTGACTGGAAGCCGACCCCAAAACCCCGAAGTAGTTAGGAAAAGTTTGGGCAGATGACTACTTCTTTTCATTGGCTTTTGTCATCAGACTGTTTATGGAACATCTTTACCTCAACAACTATGATGCAATAAAACAAATTGCATTGATGAAAACTAAACGACAATCAGCCTATGATGTTCCTACTGCTGGAACACAGACCTCCTCTCGCGGGCCTAGTCCGGATTGACATCTCTGAATTTTTGGTTCTAGGAGATGACGTTTCCACAAGATGTTATCCTTCATTGTCTCGAACGAGAGCAGTTGTGTTGTAATAAATTATACAAAGTAAACGACTAGAGACTTACGTGACTTAAAGGACTCGCTAGAGAATGGGCAGCAGCGCTCTCAATGCATTTTACCACCATACTGCGATAGCCAACCCGCCTCGCCAAGCGTGGCGATTATGGTAAAGCCCCCCAAACTGAGGGAGGCAATTGTCCAGCAGTGGACGTCTTTCGGCTGTAATGATAATGAAAGCACCTAAACGAAACCAGTACCCTAATTGCGAAACGCACAATTTATCAGAATCTGAATGGGATTGAAGATTATTTCTAAACCATTGCGTTATTTGTTCGAATAAATTGTCGGCTCAGCAACGTAAACAACGCAATGAATGTTGTTCAACTATGAATATTAAACCAATTCCTACCGATATCATGTTCCGCAATTACCTCTCTGGTTTCCATAGATTAAACCCCCTGCACATGGTGAGGAAAACGCAGTACAGGGTGAGGTCATACAATTCAATGATATATTTCGGACTATCGGGAATCAGATCAGACTTCCGAAGCTGATTACATTTGATATGTATGCAGCCAGCGTACATTGATCCGTGTTGATAGCAGCAGTCAAAGGCAACAATTGGTATTAACATGTCGTGGAATGTGCTATTGTAATCATTTAGATTGTAATTAGCTTTGTGGGTTTGTGAATTGTTTAGTGTAAACAAGGAGGAAAATGCTGCTGTTTATTTACTAAACAACTTGTTGTTTTGGTGTTAATACAACCTGTATATGAACGACAAGAGATGCCACAGTCAGCACTTCATGAATGTCAAAATGACATAAGGTAGTCGTCCAAAACGCCCGCCCTTCACCGCTTCCTAGTGCTTTAGCTGTGAAGAAGTAGTGGTACAACAAACTGCCAAGGAGCACAGCTATCTGTTCAGTTCTAATAACTTGATTCTATACAAAACTAGAGCAATGGTGGCCCAGTGGTATCGGGCTGTAACGAGCTGTAGGTCGTGGGTTTGAACCCAGGCAGGCACTTAATTTTGTGTAAATAATTTTATCACCACTGCTTTCAAAACGTTGAAGGAAAACGCAACCGAAAACCGGCATGTAGGTACTAGAACCAAAAAATTGAAGAAATGTAACATCTACCAAACGCACTGGGCCAGCATGGTAGATTACGGCCCACTCCCTCAGAGAGGAGGCCTGTGTCCCATTAGCGGGATAAATATAGGCTTATTATGATGATACAAAAGTAATAAGGTTAACATTAAGAAAAAACATTAAATAAAATTATTTGCCAATAATGTCAGCTAGCACACGTCAATATACCAACAAAACCTTACCTACCAACAAAACATTGAAAACTATACTCAAGCAGAGACAAATAATGCAAATGTTTGATGCGTCTGGCGCACCCTGATCAGTCAGCCCCAAATAGATTAATCCACACACCATTCTCATATGCTTTTCTCGTACCACTGGAAGTCGTCACCGAAAGGGAATCAATAATGATGGAATGCTCATCCATGATGATAAACATCAGTCTACCTAGCCTTTTCCCAACTTTGTTGAGGTCGGCTTCCCGTCAATCTGTATGCAGCTAAATACAAGTTGTTTACATGGAGCTATTGCCCATTAGACCTCCGCGCTTATTTTTTGGTTACAAGCCTTTATGATCATATTACACCATTTAACGATAAAGATGACACTTTTACATCTATATATATATATAAATGAATCCCTATTTCCCTTGGTCACGACATCACGCGTGAACGGCTGGACCGATTTCACTTTTTTTTTTGTTGTTCTGTTTGTAATTGTCAGGAGAAGGTTCTTATGAAAGAAAAAAAATAAAAATTGCGCGGAAAATTAGAACATTTAAGAACACTTATTTAAGAATACCTAACAACCATATAATAGGACAATGTAAACTTTTTTAATGTAACATTATGACATTTGACATAGAATTGACAGAATGCGTGCTCAAATATCATCAAAGAGACAGGACAACGTCTGTTGGGTCAGCTAGTCTATATACATATATAAAAATAAATCCCTATTTCCCTTGGTCACGCCATCACGCGTGAACGGCTGGACCGATTTCACTTTTTCTTTTTTTTGTTGTTTGTAATTGTCAGGAGAAGGTTCTTATGAAAGAAAAAATGTAAAAAAAATACGCGGAAAATTAGAAAATTTAAGAACACTTATTTAAGAATACTTGAGTTCTGCGACTTAAGTTTATACGTCTAATTGCTGGCATGTTCTGCGACTTAAGTTTGTACGTCTAATTGCTGGCATTTTCAATTTATGAAATCGGCACAGTAGTTTTTGAATTGAATTATTCATTACAAACAACACATATGCCTTCGAAGTACCAGGTGGTCATAACTTCTTGCCAGAATCGCGAGATTTGTTCGAAAGAGTTACCGTGGCCCTCACTCACCCTGGCGTAGCCAACTGAAGGAACACGGGTGGGTTAAGTTAATAAAAGTCTGACACGGGCCTCCCGCTTTGCCCAGAGCGTGAGACGTGATTAGATGATTCCCACCCAAAAAAAAAAATAGTTTAAAAAAACTAAAAAACACGCTTCCATTGAAAACCAAACTAAAAAAAGTACAAAATAATGGAAAAAAGCGTGGGGTGCCTAATATCAATAAAAAAATACCTTAAAAAGCAGTTTTTTACACGCTTTATATTAGCTTCACTTGTATGTTAGTATGTTTGTATGTTAGTATGTTTGTATGTTTGTTTGTAACCGACTCCTCATAGCGCGATTTTGACCCACTTTAAACGACCAGATTTCATTCAAACTTTGCACACCTGTTAAGGACCGATGACAATGCAATAATTTCATAAATTTGTGCCATTATCCTTGCCAGGATTACCAGGACAGGCTTCACTTGCTTGAGCGTCTTTTGTATGTTGTCCGCTAGAGGGCGCTAGTTAGTTGACGTACGGCTGTGACGCGTTCGAGCGGTAAAAATCTAGCTAATTTGTGCCATTATCCTTGCCAGGGTTACCAGGACAGCAGAAAAACTGTCACAAACTACGCTGACATACGTCTCAAAATTATAGTTCATTCAAACTTTGCACACCTGTCAAGGACCGATGACAATGCAATAATTTCATAAATTTGTGCCATTATCCTTGCCAGGGTTACCAGGACAGCAGAAAAACTATCACAAACTACGCTGACATACGTCTCAAAATTCGAAACACCCTAAAAAATAGAAAATAAATTATAGTTTAAAAAAACTAAAAACACGCTTCCATTGAAAAAAAGCGTGGGGTGCCTGATATCAATAAAAAAATACCTTAAAAAGCACCCCACGCTTTTTTTCAATGGAAGCGTGTTTTTAGTTTTTTTAAACTATAATTTATTTAAACTATTATTTATTTTCTATTTTTTAGGGTGTTCCGAATTTTGAGACGTATGTCAGCGTAGTTTGTGACGTATGTCAGCGTAGTTTGTGACGTATGTCACCGTAGATTGTGTCGTATGTCAGCGTAGTTTGTGACGTATGTCAGCGTAGTTTTCGAAGACAGTTTTTTTGCTGTCCTGGTAACCCTGGCAAGGATAATGGCACAAATTTATAAAATTATTGCATTGCCATCGGTCCTTGACAGGTGTGCAAAGTTTGAATGATATCTGGTCGTTTAAAGTGGGTCAAAATCGCGGTATAAGGAGTCGGTTACAAACAAACATACAAACATACAAATATACAAACATACAAATATACAAACATACAAGTGAAGCTAATATAAAGCGTGTAATAAAAAGGTGGTCATAACTTGGTATGGTATGAGCTAGGCAGAACAGGCTGTCTCCGCAACCCCACGTCTGAGCGCGTAAGGTATGAGCTATTTATAAAAAACACGCTTCCATGCAAAACCAAACTAAAAAGTACAAAATAATGGAAAAAAGGCGTGGGGTGCTTTTAAGGTATTTTTTTATTGATATCAGGCACCCCACGCTTTTTTTCCATTATTTTGTACTTTTTAGTTTGGTTTTGCATGGAAGCGTGTTTTTTAGTTTTTTTAAACTATTATTTATTTTCTATTTTTTAGGGTATTTCGAATTTTGAGACGTATGTCAGCGTAGTTTGTGACAGTTTTTTTGCTGTCCTGGTAACCCTGGCAAGGATAATGGCACAAATTTATGAAATTATTGCATTGTCATCAGTCCTTGACAGGTGTGCAAAGTTTGAATGAAATCTGGTCGTTTAAAGTGGGTCAAAATCGCACTATAAGGAGTCGGTTACAAACAAATATACAAACATACAAGTGAAGCTAATATAAAGCGTGTAAAAAGGAGTGTCAGCTAGCAAACGCGTTGTCTTTAAATACCACAACCATAACTGTGTAGGATCTCACATAACCTGATGGCCAGCTAGATAACTTTTTATGCTTTCGAAGTACCAGGTTGTCATAACTGGGAAGGAGCTTGCTAAACATAGGAGTGTTATCTAGAAAACGCTTTATGCCTTCGAATTAGCAGGTTAACCCGGTAGGAGCTCACCTCACCTGATTGCCAGGGTCGCGAGATTTGTTTGAAAGAGTTACCGTAACCCTGACATTTAGGCAACTGATGGAACACGGGTGGGCTGCCCACCAACAAAAAAAAAATGTCAGCTAGAAAACGCTTCATGCCTTCAAAGAAGCAGGTTGTCATAAATTGGGTAGGAGCTTTATGATCTTTGTAATCGCTAAACAAAGAAGAGTCACCTAGAAAACGCTTTATGCCTTCGAAGTACCAGGTAGTCATAATTCTGTAGGCGGTCGCCTAACCTTACCCTAATTGCGCAACACACTATTAATCAGAATCATTATGAAGGTTATTTATTGCTCATCATCATTCATATTATTCTTTCTTTCTTTTCTTTCATATGGTCGAAAAAATTGCCTGTCCTTAGCAACGCAAACAACGTCATTTTTGTGGAACTGTCAAAATGAAAGGGATTCCTACTGATTGTGTATTACGTACCCTCTGGGTATGTGTCAGGTAAAAAAACGCTTTATACCGACGACGTACCAGGTTATAATAACTTTGCAGGAGCTTACCAAACAAATGAGTGTCAGCTAGATAACGCTTTATATGCCTTTGAAGTACCAGGTTATCATAACTTGGTAGGAGCTAACCAAACATATGAGTGTCAGCTAGAAAACGCTTACCAGACCACCACCGCGTACCAGATTGTCAAACTTGGTAGGTTTATTACAATATTTATTGAACCTGAGGCGATACGAAGTTCGCTGGGTCAGCTAGTTGATTATAAATAAAGCTTATTTACCTGGTCTAAGCCCATGCACTGTTTTTAAGTGATATTGCAATATCATCCTTCAATTTTATGCTGTTTAATCCACAATTAAAGTAACATTTGTGATGATTCTGTTGTATATCAGCTAAACTTAATTGAGATAGTAGCTATCTTTTTCCTTCTAATGAAACAAGAAAGAGACAGAAACAACTAAGAACTGTGAAATTTACTTGGACTAAGATTTTCTTCGACGAATTAAATTCATCATGCTTAAAATCACGCCAAATTCAAGACAAACGAGACGTAATTTTGTTTGACAGCTCGAAAGCGTCTCTTGACTTTTTCTTTCGCGGTCTGTAAGTTAGAGACAGCAATACTCTAACTTAAGATAGTGAACAAAAGTTTGGACACCACTATCTATTCTATAACATTTCCTGGAACACAAATATGAGCTGACTAGCTTCTGCCCGCGGCTTCACCCGCGTGATAGTAAAAAATTATCCCACAGGAACGTGCTACTGGGACAAACGGTAGCCTATGTCCTTATCCAAGGTCTAGTCTATCTCTAAACCAAATCTCATCAAAATTGGTTCAGTGGTTTAGTCGTGAAAGCGTAACAGACAGACAGTTTCTTTCGTATTAATAATATTAGGTAGGGATAATAGTATAGATATGGATTTACTCTAAATCAATTACGCGTTTACACTAATTACGGTATCAAGTTGCACACAATCAACAATAACTACGATTACATCATAGATAAGTTAAACACACAGATACGACACGCTACACTAAACAGTTAATTAAACTGAGCAATATTTAACCTATCCCCATAATTAAGGTTTACCGGATTACGTGTTTCATTATGGTAATTATCAACTAACCGCTTGCTGAACCTCGGGACAGTTTCCATGTAAACCGTTATTTATTAGACTTTACATTAAGGCTATAAAATTATTTTAACGCTAGCTTTTATAATTGGTAGAGATTGGTAGTTTTAGACATTGAATTTTATTTTTACGTGATTATTTTTTTACACGCTTTATATTAGCTTCACTTGTATGTTTGTATGTTTGTTTGTAACTGACTCCTTATAGCGTGATTTTGACCCACTTTAAACGACCAGATTTCATTCAAACTTTGCACATCTGTCAAGGACCGATGTCAATGCAATAATTTCATAAATTTGTGCCATTATCCTTGCCAGGGTTACCAGGACAGCAAAAAAAAACTGTCTTCGAAAACTACGCTGACATACGTCACAAATTACGCTGACATACGACACAAACTTGACAGGACAGATGGACTTGTCTCGCCGTGAATTAAAAAGTTCACACTTCGCCTTCCACTCACTGAATATTCGTATTCTCTTCATGTGGATGTTATAATAATTATGAAATATTGAACTGTCTTATGTAGGTGTGATGAAATTGATTTAAAGTGCTTTTCGGAAATAAATGTTTACGGAATGGTGACGTAAATATTTATATTTTGAGGTTCCTTAGCAAGACTTACATACAGTAAACAAACAAAAGTAAATAAAACGTGTTACTGTCAGCCAAATAAAAAATATACAATGGGCGGCCTTATAGCAATCTCTTCCAGGTAACCATGGTATGGAGAGTGATAAGCCTGGGCATAAAAGTATCTAACGATCGTATTGAGCGACATTCTTTGGTTTCTGTCTACCCTCATGGGAAGACGGTGTGAGAGATTTTCTTCAAGTAATAGTGTGTGTAGTTAAATAATACAGATTGAAATGATTGAATAGAGTATCTATTTTAGTTAGCTTTTCACAAAATAATACACAAAGTTTACCATTAAGTAATTAACCACACTGTTTATTTCAAATGCTCAAACAAGAGAATTCGGCTAATTAATCAATATTTTGTTTAACCAGAATTTGCTCAATTATTTACCTAAAATAATAATGGTTTACTTACTACTAACATTTTGCGATCACACATTATGAGGTATTCCACACAGAGCACTGATTTCAACGGCACTTGATCGATCGGCACCATAATGTGTGGCGACTGTTCCACTAATCGCACTGAAACAACATTTTGATACGGTGGAAGCTCCATGGTAACCCGCGAAGTTTTAGCCTTTTTCATGAAGAAGTCATTCATTTAAATTAAATTTACCAACCCGCACTGGGCCCGCGTGCTGGATTATAGTCCGGTCTCTCTCACCGAGAGGAGGCCAGTGTCCCAGCAGTGGGAACGTTATAGGCTATATGATGAAATTCAATGAACTTAGATGATTTTATTGAAGATTTTAATGATTATAATTATGTAAAGCCATATTTGTTACGGTAGCAACTCATTATATTTTAATCAACATACAACCTAGCACTGACATGCAAACTGCAAAAACCGCAAGATTTTTTTTATTTCGCGAGCCATCATAGAATTTTCACGATAAGTGCGGTTTGGTGAAACCGTTTATTAATATTATTTTAATTCTACGAATGGCACCTGTATTATAAACATTCTCTGAGCACGTGCCAGATAAATTTGATTCTAGTTAAACGTAACCACTGTAATTCCCGATATTAACACTCACTGTAAAAAAACCGGATTTATGTAACATGAATTTGTTAGTTTGCATGTGCAATAAAGAGTTATAAGGATCCTAAAAAGTGTCAGTTTTCAGAGAAAAAAAAATAAAGACAAGGATATAAAGAATGACGGGATATAGGAACGGTTGTCCTGTCATCTCATATCCCCATTTCTACCCGTGGGTGTCGTAGAAGGCGACTAAGGGACTTAACTAGAGAATGGGCAGCAGCGTTCTCTATGCATTTTACCCCATACTGCGATCGCTAACCCGCCTGCCAAGCGTGGCGATTATGGAAAAGCCCCCCAAATTGGGGGAGGCCTAAGTCCAGCAGTGGACGTCTTACGGCTGAAATGATGATGATGATGATGTACTTGACACCTGAATATAGTAGTCGAAAAACGTATTCTCTTATACATACCAACTGCAAATGTAAGTTTGCACGCACAATATTTACAGATTTACATGTCATTTTGAGACCATATTCTTTTTATAGATTTTCCTGTAATCTTGTGTTGGATAACCTATTTATCGAGGAAGGCTAGGCTACATCACGCTAGAATCCTAAGGGTCACAAGTCACAATAAAAATACGATGTACTCGCACGGGTAGGCGATTCGATGCGACGGGGTAGCTAGAAAATGACGCGGACGAAGTCGCGGGTGGAATCTAGTAAAAATTTATGAGTTTACCTTGGACATTACTGAAATCGATGAAGGACATCGTGCGCAAAATCGCCAACCCATCTTGAGCAAGCGTGATGATCAATGATCGTGGCTTCTCTGTATGTGAAGATGCCTGTGCTTTGTAGTGGGTGGATTATACGAGTATACTATATTATAATTTATTTATTTTTTATTGCTCTCGCAACTTACTTATTTAAGGTTATGCGTGGTAAAATACACAACCCAGGCGTTCTACGCACGGTTGCGTTGTGTGTACCTGATGGGTACGTGGGGCGACGGAGGCGGCCGCCGCTGCTGTGGGTGCCACCCGCTCGCACCAACTTGCTGCAACACGCGCCGCTGACGCGCGCCCTACGTACACTCAATATGGTGTCACAACAGATTGACTGCTTCAATTGTACTCTGAGCGAATTCACACAGGCCGCATTTTTTAAGATTTCTCCTGATTGAAAGAAAGAAAGAAAGAAAAATATTTTATTTGGGACACGCACAGGACATAAAAACAATGAGAAATACGCTAAAACATGAAAAATAATACGCTATTGTAAGCTATTATAACTACACTATTGTATTAGGTTAGCCTGTAATGATAGTTGTATGTGTTTTAAATAAATAAATAATCGTAAACCCACATCGTTAAATTCGCTGTCCCTTAATAAAACTTAAGTCCAATACCAGTTCATCAAGTGCCAACTCAATAAAACGCTCTCTTAGCACTCAAAAGCACTTGAACTCTTGAACATAAACAAAACATTCGTGCCACGCACCAGTCCATAAATTAAAAGATCTTTATTCGCTTCCAATCGTATCTGATCCGAACGTTCATATATTTTATCCGGACGCCGAGTGAATGCTAAGCGAGTTCGGAAGTATTCGGGGCTAATCGGAAGGCGCGAAAAGTGTTGAAGAGTTTGGCAATGATGAAGTTCTGTTTAGTTTTAATACGGTAGTTTGGTTACTTTTTAGTGACAGAAACTAGTATGTCTTTAGTGTACCTAAATATTACAAACTCGAAACATTCAGTATGGTGCCGACGAAAAGAATAGCACCATCCCGTTTCTTCTCGTGGGTGTCGTAAGAGGCCACTAAGGGATTAAAAACTAGAGAATGGGCAGCAGCGTGACCAGCGTATTATGAATTTTACCACAATACTGCGATCGCCAAACCACCTGCCAAGCGTGGCGATTATAGCAAAACACCCCCAAATTGTGGGAGGCGTATGTCCAGCAGTGGACGTATTTTGGCTGAAATGATGATGGTGAAATATTACATGCTAGTCGCAATTATGGGAATTCTAAATATGGCAGCAACATTGCTGGGCCTTCAGGCCTCGTACAGGACTTTTATCATCATCTGCCTAGCCTTTTCTCAACAAACTGGATGCAGCTGAATACCAGTATTTTACTTGGAGCGATGGCCTGTCTGACCTCCACAACCCAGTTACTGGGTATCCCTTGGTAAGACTGGTTGTCAGACTTTCGAACGACCCATAACGACTGTCAAATATCCACGAAAGACTAAGGCTTGAAATGCTTTTCGAGGCACCTTGTATATGCACTTGGCGTATGGTTACCCATCCACGTACCAACAGCGGTAAACGTAGCTTGTACCTGATCAAACGAAGCAGTTATTATGTAGCCACAAGCCCGTTCAAATAAAAATGAACGTTAAGTCGTACAGGACATAGTGATTATTTCTATTACAATTGTTTTTTTGATATACTTAGTCTTTTTATTTTTCTGTCATACTATTTTGTTTGTGTTTTCAGTATTTTTTTTTCAATACTTTGAGGTTCTGGGTTCCAGTGAGTTGGGTAAAAAAACTTTCTGTTCATCAATATCATTGGGTGAGATTGTGATCATGGGACAGAAAAAAAAATAAGAGAGAAAAGCTTCTCATGTAATTAATCAACCGGAAGAAAACTCTAAAAGACGCCCTCGAAGTGGCCAATATTTTTTTACTCCGTTCTTCGGCCACAATATTGTAAAAGTTATGACAAATTCTTCCATTTTATTTTTATGAGCTCATCATAAAAATAAGTTTGTTTACCTGCACGTTGCCAAAATACTCCTACATTATGTTTAGCTGTTAAATAAGACGATGTAAGCCAAGCTTTTTTTATAGATTTTCACTTTTCTAAGACGGCTTACATATTGTTATAGCAAAATCAATCAGATATTTATGTGTATCGTATGAAAAGTGACCAGAGTTGACCAATTTCTATGGCTATTTCCCAACTATATTAGGGTCGGCTGCCAATCTTACCGGGTGCAGCTGATTACCTGTATTCTAAATGGTCAGACTACATATCTGACTTTCACAAACTGGGTTACACAATACCGCTTGGTAAAACTGGTAGTCAGGGTTTTTGGGCTTCAGAATTCGGACCCGTAACCCATGATTGACAAATATCTAAAAATTAATTTGGGAGCAACTTTGGTGCTTTCCGAGACACGTACAGATTATGACGATGCTAAATAGTTTAAGATTTACGCTGATTTTTCTACACACCACCTTCAAACAAATCTAAACAAAACCCATTGGATTATTTGTTGTCCAGATGCGTCACTCTTGTCGTAGTTTAAATGCTAATGTTTGACATTGAGGTAGGTCGTGATGGCGTTCACACCTTATTTCATGCTTGATATTATAAAGCTTTTATCGTTTATTAACCTCATCAATAAAGGCGTAGTATCTGAACATCGTATCGCTTTTAGAATGAAAATGAAGAGTGGCAGGTACGAGGCTTCTACTCTCGCATTTGACGTGTCAATTTTCGCCAATTTGCAGTTTGGAACAATATTTTTGTTTAAAAAATGCTAGAGGCTATTCCCGTGTTGGCTACAGTTGTTTATGGAAAAATGACGAGAATAGCCAAAGCTACTAAACAGGAGCAGTGGTGGCTCAGCAGCGACTTACGAGGTGTAGGTCATGGGTTCAAACCCAGGCAGGCGCTTTACATTGTGTGAATAATTTCATCACCACTGCTCTAGAAACGGTGAAGGAAAACATCGTCAGGAAACCGACATGTCCTAGAACCAAAAATTCGAAGACATGTGACTTCTACCAACCCGCACTGGGCCCGGGTGGTAGATTATGGCCCACTCCCTCTCACCGAGAGGAGGTCTGTGTCCCAGCAGTGGGAACAATAAAGGCTGATCATGAAATCAATTAGAGTTTCAGCGATGAATGTCCAGGATAATCAGTAAATTGAGCCATCTCGAATGTATCTCAGTTTTACAATACATTGTGTATTCTATCACCATAATTACTCATTCATACAATTTCTATAACAACAACAGATATAATCTGCAGTGCCAGCGCACGCACTCATTGTCTGATGACGTCACTGGCGCACGCGCGGCTTTCCCGGACGCAATTTGCGTGTGAAGCTCCCCCTATCTCACGCTCGAATAAGTACCACGTGCCAGTTGCACAATATCCAGCGGTGGAGTTAGCTTTGTGGCGATGTAGCGGCTTAATTGTATGTGTCGACCTATTTTCATTGTAAACATAGGTTGTTATATCATTAAAAATAATATTTCGAGTAATAGAGAAGTACATGTTGCACAGTCCCCTATTAATCGGGATAAGGGCTCCAGAATGTGGTGATGATTATGTAGTTCAACCAAGTTCATGTAGGAGGAGAGGGATTGGCACTAGTCATTAGGGATGGGCCGAATATTCTTTTTTGTGTTTGATATTCGTCATAGTCGGCTTACCGAACATGCGTATTCGGCCTACAATACCGAACATTCTACCGAATCCTAATGTATTTAAAAAATCTATAAGCATAAATGAAATGAAAGAAATATAAGTACCTACAAGAGGGCCCTTTTCTGCCAGGGTCGCGATATTTGTTCGAAAGAGATACTGTGACTTTGGCACATGGGCAACTGAAGGAACACGGGTGGGTTTTAGTTAGTAAAAGTCTGACACGCCCTTCCGCTCTACCCAAGAGCGGGAGACGTCATTTGATGATTTCCCACCCACAAAAAAAAAGAGAGCCCTTTTACGTTAACCAAAAATGTTTTTTGCTAACACAAGGGCAAGATGCATTTATAACTAGACAAGATGATGCAATAATAGTCCAACCGGTGGTAGCGGCGAGAGTGGAAGAGTAGACTAGATTAGATTTTTTGAGATGGCGATGATGAATCGCGCCAAATGCGACAGAATATTTGGCGAAATATTCGGTTCAATAAACTTTTAACCAAATATCCGGCCGAATATTCGTATTCGGTAAAACCTATATTCGGCTAATAACTACTATTCATTTCACATTATTTATTTCTGACATAACGAGCCAGTAGAACTAAATCGGGAACGGCCATAAAAATGGAGACTATCTGTAATTGCTCGTAGACACGAGAAGACCTTTAAGTTTATTTAATAGCAATAGGTAAGCACGTTAATAAAATATAGAAGATATTACCAACAGCTGTCGACGCACACACTGCGCACGGTACAGCTGATTTAAGACATGACACTCGACATATAAATATAACTGTACAACGTTATATTAACTTGGATACTGAATTTGTGATCTTCAACCGGACTTGCCTGTGGCTACCTTAATAAATTAAGGTCTCCAGCCAGGGCATTAAAAACTTAAAACTAGGGCAACTGCTCGCTAAGGACAGCCCTTTAAGGCTCGTACAGACAGGCGCGACATGTCGCGCGACCTGTCGCGGAGGCGATTCTGAAACACCTTGGAACACCTTTCAGACTGGCGCGACCACTCGTGCGCGACAGCTTTTAGTACATTTTGTATGGCATCGCCGCGTCGCAGCGAATTCGCGGCGAAATCGCCGCGACGCCATACAAAATGTACTAATAAGCTGTCGCGCTACTCGACACGGCGCGACCGTGTCGCGGCGCGACAGGTCGCCCCTGTGTGAAGTGTCGCGCGCGTTTTCATAGAAATTGTTCTATGGATATAAATCGCCGATTCGCGCGCGACCGTCGCGTCGCGCTAGTCTGAACGAGCCTTTAGGGGTCCGGACCTCGGCTTAGGGCATCGCTGGCAGCAAGGACGGAATGAGATTTTCGGGGGGCTTCTTGCTAAGTAATAACAGCTGCACGGTTCGATTGATCAGGTGAAGCTTCACTTGCCGCGGTAAGTCAGTAGATGGGTAGCGAACTTTACGTACTAAGACCCCTCCGTGCTTCGAAAAGCACGTTAAGCCATTGGTTCTGGCTGTTGTTCGTGAATCTTTGACGGTCGTCACGGGTCGACCGAAGCCCGAAAGTCTTATTAACGGGTATCGTATTAGCCAATAACTGGGTTGTGGAGGTCAGATGGCAGTCGCTCCATGTAAAATACTGGTACTCTTCTGCGTCCGGTTAGACTGGAAGCCGACCCATCATAGTTGGGAAAACGTTAGGCTGATAATGATATTGAATTTGTGACAGGTTAACTACCTACCTCCATTATCTTACACTCTGATCTATCGGCTGTAACAAATTAAATACTTATCCCATAAATCAAACAACTTATACACAACAATTACGAGTTTCTTGAACGCCCATAAACGCAAAGTGATTTATGAACAGAACACATTTTTACGAACATCCATCTAAGCCACTCACGTACAAAATCCTTGTATTAAAGAACTGAACAAAACATCCATATTTCATTATTTAACGGATCTCTCTGAAACTCCGTTAAAGACTTGCGAAAGTTTCTAAAGTCATCGATCAATTTTGGCCATTTCCCCCAAAACAAACATTTTAGAGGATCGATCTAGCAAACATAGAGTGGGGAAGTTGTGTTGGTGTTCTTGTCAAACGTGATTGATGTCAATATTTAGTGTGATTAGATTTTACACTGTGTTCAAAGTTATTTATAAAATGAATCACAGTTGAAGTTTGAAGCAGCTCTTGTTAGGAACTGCACCCTATTACAATCCGCGAGTTTTAAAAGGATATTGCTGCTCCATTGCTTGATAAGTTTTAAAAAATCGTCTGCTCAACAAAGTTAATAACGCAATGGACGTGGATGAACTGTCAAAAATAAAACTCATTGCGATCAATTGCCATTTTGTGTATGTTAAGGAATTATTGCTGCTTATACGAATCCATTTCGCATAATTTGGTAACTTCCTACTTGCAAATACGTGCAACCTTTAATAACTACGACATTCTCATGACTTGTATTTTGAATGGGAACACGATATCGCTAGTAAGGCCATTCCAAAGTTCTTAGAAACGAAAATGCATAATGCTTGCACCTAACCCGTAAAAACGACTTCCTCGCCGAATATTCCATTTTCATCATGATCCTTATATCCACAGCCAGACTTTACTCACTGTTGGGCACAGGACTGTTTTTCTTGTGCCAACCTCCACGCTCCCGTGCCATCCATATCCAGGTTTTGCCCGCGATGGCAACAGTGTTTTCGCCGAATGCCGAATTATAACCACCCTATAATGTTTTCACTGCTAGGCCACGGGGCTCTTCTTAACGAGAGGTAGTGGTCCGTAATCCACCACGCGAACCCAGTGCGGTTTGGTAGATGTCACATGTGTTCAAATTTTTGGTTCTAAGACATGCTGGTTGCCTCACGATGTTTTCCTTCACCGTTTTGAAAGCAGTAGTGATTAAATAATTGACATAAAGTAAAGCGCCTACGAATCGAATCTCCGACTTACATTCGCAAATCGTGAATTCGTAATGCCGAATATTTAAATTATTTCAGGTCACTTTTTATTATGACGTCCCAAAAATTCCAATCAAAATAAACCGGGCTGTTAAAACTCGCGATGAATAATAACACTAATTCCTGACACTTAAACGACAAACGTTTTACGATGGTCGAAACGTTCTGATCGGATTTATACAGTTTTTAACCCTTCCAGAAAGTTCCTTTAACGTTTCACAGCATTTTCAATCGTAAGTATTTGTCGTTTATGGGACATTTACTCGTAAAACTCATTTAGTGTTTATTACTACCCCATAACATTAAAGCTGATGGGTTCTTATGGGGAATTGTCAGCTGTTTGCGTCGAGGGATAGTTATATGGGTGAAATTATGGGGTAAACAAATGATAGAGTCGATCATATACCTAATCACAGAAGAATTCATGTTTTTATTCGACGACGGTAAAGCAAAGAGGAGGGTTATGATTTTGACCGATATGTATGTATGTGTCAGTGGCGAAATCAGTGGGAAAATTACCACGGTAAGCCGTTTAAAAAAATACTGTCCGCGTAATGCAAGCTTATAGTTTTTAAAGAAGATACTCCTCCACTTTCACTGATACTGAGTTGGAATCAGAGAATTATGTA
Organism: Aporophyla nigra; assembly: GCA_947507805.1. NCBI lineage: Eukaryota > Metazoa > Arthropoda > Insecta > Lepidoptera > Noctuidae > Aporophyla > Aporophyla nigra. The sequence continues at coordinate 3,071,260 of OX382296.1, read as the reverse complement.
CGGAAATTTGCTTTTCTTAACGTTACTAGTTTTCGCACTAGCAATTTCAGTAATCCTTAGAATACAATCACATGAAAAATAATTCTACTTTGAAATAATGAATAGTGTATCGGTGGGATTTCCTAAAAGTAGGCCGATGGGAATCGGCTTGTATTGAGTCGTCGCCACTTGTATGTATGTTAATCTGTTCCCTCATAACTTCTAAACTACTTATCATAATTAAACATATGAAAGCCGTGGTCGTATGCCACCTATCCTAACAAAACAATACATCTAAAGTTAGTAAGCGATCATAATCTTTAGGGCAAAGTGGCATAAGACCACAGCTTTCAGATGAGAATAATTTCTGTTTTTTCAGAACGTGAAATTTCAGTAGTCTGGTTTTAGTATTTTTGTTCCAACCTTTTTCCATTTCACGTTAGTTCAAAGTATATAGTGACCACTAAAGGTCAACAACGACTAGTTTCCTTTCTATAATTGGTTTCATTACTTACACTTTTCTCAATTAGAAGAAAGAACTACTCCAATTTATTACGACGTGACGCGTACGCGAAATTAGTACCTACGGCTAAACGAAAACAAACTGTAGACGGCTCAGACAGTATGTTTTAGGGCCTTATCACATTAGCGGTTTACGTGCGTCTACAGAGCGGAGCGGGCGCACAGCTAATACGTCGCAATCACGTCAGGGCTGCACAGCGAAGACGCCGCGGGCGCGTGGCGATTACGCAACGTTTTCGACGCCTGTTCGCGGTGAGATTATGACGTACAGACAGCACCACATAAAGCACCAGCACATAAAGCTACTACAATCTGTCAAATTTCTTTAATAGGTTTTCAACTTTATCGCTGAAGTATTAGGTTCAAGATTGGTTAGAAAAAACTGACAGTTTCGGGTAGCTTGATGTGCTGGCGTTTGTACAATACACTCAGTAACGGTTCTATCCGCAGCGATCTCGTTGCGCGTCCGCGACGTATTCGCGGCGAATGTGTGGCGTATTTGATGCGCGTCCGCGACGTATTCGCTCCGCTTTGAAGAAGCTCGTGAACCGCTGGTGTGATAAGGCCTTTAATCCGAGCAAACTTGAAGATGATGATATCGGATTTTGGCCCTAAACTAACATTCCAAAAGGGACTCCTTGATGTCGTAAGCGGGATCTATTGGATTAAGTTAGTGTTAGCATATTTGACTGAACCATTTGCGAATTGAATTTGGCTCGACAAGAGAACGATAACGAGTTTATACTCCAATCAAGAAGGTGATTATCATCGACACTTACCATTTTCTAACGTCAAAAATCTTGGGTGTAGTTTTATTTAGTACTAGCTGTGGCCGCGGCTTCACCCGCGTGGATGTGATACCGGGACAAAATGTAGCCTATGTTACTCCTCATATCATTAGCTATACGCGAGTGAAAGTCTCGTCAAAATCAGTTCAGCTGTTTCAGACTTTAGCCAGAACAAATAGTCAAACATTAGTTATTAAAAAAAAATTAAGTACCGTATATACTTTCATATACATTTAGTGAATAGCTATTAATTTGAAATTAAAAAAGACACTTCAATTTCATTTATTTGAGTATAGACGTAATTTCCCAACCTTCAAGATGTAACATTTACTTAAAGGTGAACAGAACAGAGCTAAAGCTCTTGAACAATTAAATGCGATGTGAACTAGCCAGAATCGGGTTAATAGACATGAAAGGTGAGCATCTGACATTTGTTCCAACGTTCGTTCGTTCGCGAAGGTCTCAAGGAATATCTCTACAATTTCGACGGTACGGAGAATCGATGTTTATGTCAAAAGCCTTCAGAATTGCGTAGTTTAAGGATTATTTGTTTTTAACCGACTTCAAAAAAAGGAGGAGGTTATATGTTCGACTGTATGTATTTTTTTTTTTTTTTTATGTATGTTCACCGATTTCTCCGCCAATAGTCAACCGATTTTGAAAATTCTTTTTTTATTCGTAAGGGTATACTCCTGAGGTGGTCCCATATTAATTTTGTGAAGATTTGATGTATACTTTGGGAGATAAACGAAGGAACTCCTCAAAAACAAACAGCACACGTAATGTGATTTGGATATTGTACTAAAGATCAAAAATAATTGCTGGTTCTATCTATCCATCCGTGGTGAACTAATTATAGTCTTCGAAGATACCGCATGGAACTCCTCATCGGTGAACAGTACATATAGGAACTTACAGTGAAAGGTTAGAAGGTTAGGGGATAATTCTTTGAATATTATAGGCACGTTTAGACGGATTTGCAAAATTCTTTTTTTGTTCGAAAGGGGTTTATTCCGAAATGGTCCCATATAATTTTCATATAGATCTGATGATGAGTTCGGGAGACAGACACCGGAACTCTTTAAAAAATGACAGGAAATCAACCGCGATTTCTGCTATCGCATAAATATGCATTGTTTGTTTGGAATTAGTGCAGGGTGAATACCACAACTAAAAATTTAAAAATAAAAACTTTTTTACAAAAAAAAACAACCGACTTCCTTAAAAACACTACAAAGTGAAAAATAACTTTAATTTCGGAAGTCGGTGGCAAAAAAACCATAAATACAGATCCTAAGACACCGACTACCGAAATTAAAGTTATTTTTCACTTTGTAGTGTTTTTAAGGAAGTCGGTTGTTTTTTTTTGCAAAAAAGTTTTTCTTATTCAGTTTTCTGTGTTTCAACATACTGCTATTTTGTGGTAAGCGATGACTGGCTCTACCCAAGTTTTTTTCTTGAGATTGCATAGTAAAATCAGTCTATAGGTACCATTCGTTTTGTTAGGACACAGGCTTCCGCCCTTCGAAAAGGAGTGGGCCGTAATTCACTACGCGGTCCCAGTGTTGGTTGGTAGATGTCACATCATCATATACATCTTCGAATTTTTGGTTCTAGGTCATGCCGGTTTTCTCACGATGTTTTCTTTCACCGTTTTGAGAGCAGCGGTGTTGAAATGATTTACACAAATTAAAGCGCCTGACCGGTACCGTGTGGTGCCGGACGTAAAGAATAACACCACCCCATTTCTTCCCGTGGGTGTCGTAAAAGGCGACTAAGGGACTTACTAGAGAATGGGCAGCAGCGTTCTCTATGCATTTTACCACCATACTGCGATCGACAACCCGCCTGCCAAGCGTGGCGATTATGGCAAAGCGCCCCAAATTGGGGGAGGCCTAAGTCCAGCAGTGGACGTCTTACGGCTGAAATGATGATGATGATGAAAGCGCCTGACTGGGTTCGAACCTACGACCTACACAGCTCGTAAGACGCGGCCATTCCTACTGGACCATCACAGCTCTCAAAATATGCTGCTTGATGATTTTGACTGGCTCGCTGGTCTGGTTGTAAGCGCTACTACTGCTGAGCATGAGGTCCTGGGTTCGATTCTCAGGTCAGCCAAAGTGTTATTGGGATTGTCCACGAATGAAGCTGAAACTAGCAGCCACAAGACGAGCGTCACCAGGGACGAAGTAATTAGTGGGGCTAAGACCCCAAACTATATTTTCGATGCGAAATTATGTTTCACTGCAATAATAAGCGTGTATAAGTGTGTTTTCACTTCTTTCAAGTAGGAAAAATATAAGGTGTAATTTCAGCGAAGATACTCTAATAGTTTGGTTATATCTTTCCTTCTACATATACGAACTTGCTGAAATTTGTCCCAGGACTTCTGTTTAGTGTGAGGAAACAGTGGTAGTAATTTCAGCCAAGATACTCTAATAGTTTGGTTGCAAAAAAATATTTTATCTCAGGAGACTGATCTTTTATTGTTTAAAAAGCTGTATCTTTTCTTGTACACATACGAACTTGCTGAAATTTGTCCCAGAACTTCTGTTTAGTGTGAAGAAACAGTGGTAGTAATTTCAGTCAAGATACTCTAATAGTTTGGTTGCAAAAAAATATTTTATCTCAGGAGACTGATTTTTTATTGTTTAAAAAGCTGTATCTTTTTTTGTACACATACGAACTTGCTGAAATTTGTCTCAGACCTTCTGTTTAGTGTGAGGAAACAGTGGTGGTAATTTCAGTCAAGATACTCTAAAAGTTTGGTTGCAAAAAAATATTTTATCTCAGGAGAATGATTTTTTATTGTTTAAAAAGCTGTATCTTTTCTTGTACACATACGAACTTGCTGAAATTTGTCCCAGAACTTCTGTTTAGTGTGAAGAAACAGTGGTAGTAATTTCAGCTAAGATACTCTAAAAGTTTGGTTGCAAAAAAATATTTTATCTCAGGAGACTGATTTTTTAATGTTTAAAAAGCTGTATCTTTTCTTGTACACATACGAACTTGCTGAAATTTGTCCCAGGACTTCTGTTTAGTGTGTAGAAACAGTGGTAGTAATTTCAGTCAAGATACTCTAATAGTTTGGTTGCAAAAAAATATTTTATCTCAGGAGACTGATTTTTTATTGTTTAAAAAGCTGTATCTTTTTTTGTACACATACGAACTTGCTGAAATTTGTCTCAGACCTTCTGTTTAGTGTGAGGAAACAGTGGTGGTAATTTCAGTCAAGATACTCTAAAAGTTTGGTTGCAAAAAAATATTTTATCTCAGGAGACTGATTTTTTATTGTTTAAAAAGCTGTATCTTTTCTTGTACACATACGAACTTGCTGAAATTTGTCCCAGAACTTCTGTTTAGTGTGAAGAAACAGTGGTAGTAATTTCAGTCAAGATACTTTAATAGTTTGGTTGCAAAAAAATATTTTATCTCAGGAGACTGATTTTTTATTGTTTAAAAAGCTGTATCTTTTTTTGTACACATACGAACTTGCTGAAATTTGTCTCAGACCTTCTGTTTAGTGTGAGGAAACAGTGGTGGTAATTTCAGTCAAGATACTCTAAAAGTTTGGTTGCAAAAAAATATTTTATCTCAGGAGAATGATTTTTTATTGTTTAAAAAGCTGTATCTTTTCTTGTACACATACGAACTTGCTGAAATTTGTCCCAGAACTTTTGTTTAGTGTGAAGAAACAGTGGTAGTAATTTCAGCTAAGATACTCTAAAAGTTTGGTTGCAAAAAAATATTTTATCTCAGGAGACTGATTTTTTAATGTTTAAAAAGCTGTATCTTTTCTTGTACACATACGAACTTGCTGAAATTTGTCCCAGGACTTCTGTTTAGTGTGTAGAAACAGTGGTAGTAATTTCAGTCAAGATACTCTAATAGTTTGGTTGCAAAAAAATATTTTATCTCAGGAGACTGATTTTTTATTGTTTAAAAAGCTGTATCTTTTTTTGTACACATACGAACTTGCTGAAATTTGTTTCAGACCTTCTGTTTAGTGTGAGAAAACAGTGGTGGTAATTTCAGTCAAGATACTCTAAAAGTTTGGTTGCAAAAAAATATTTTATCTCAGGAGACTGATTTTTTATTGTTTAAAAAGCTGTATCTTTTCTTGTACACATACGAACTTGCTGAAATTTGTCCCAGAACTTCTGTTTAGTGTGAAGAAACAGTGGTAGTAATTTCAGCCAAGATACTCTAATAGTTTGGTTGCAAAAATATATTTTATCTCAGGAGACAGATTTTTTATTGTTTAAAAAGCTGTATCTTTTCTTGTACACATACGAACTTGCTGAAATTTGTCCCAGAACTTCTGTTTAGTGTGAGGAAACAGTGGTAGTAATTTCAGCCAAGATACTCTAATAGTTTGGTTGCAAAAATATATTTTATCTCAGGAGACTGATTTTTTATTGTTTAAAAAGCTGTATCTTTTCTTGTACACATACGAACTTGCTAAAATTTGTCCCAGGACTTTTGTTTAGTGTGTAGAAACAGTGGTAGTAATTTCAGCCAAGATACTCTAATAGTTTGGTTGCAAAAATATATTTTATCTCAGGAGACTGATTTTTTATTGTTTAAAAAGCTGTATCTTTTCTTGTACACATACGAACTTGCTGAAATTTGTCCCAGAACTTCTGTTTAGTGTGAAGAAACAGTGGTAGTAATTTCAGTCAAGATACTCTAATAATTTGGTTGCAAAAAAATATTTTATCTCAGGAGACTGATTTTTTATTGTTTAAAAAGCTGTATCTTTTCTTGTACACATACGAACTTGCTGAAATTTGTCCCAGAACTTCTGTTTAGTGTGAAGAAACAGTGGTAGTAATTTCAGCTAAGATACTCTAAAAGTTTGGTTGCAAAAAAATATTTTATCTCAGGAGACTGATTTTTTATTGTTTAAAAAGCTGTATCTTTTCTTGTACACATACGAACTTGCTGAAATTTGTCGCAGGACTTCTGTTTAGTGTGTAGAAACAGTGGTAGTAATTTCAGCCAAGATACTCTAACAGTTTGTTTGCAAAAAAATATTTTATCTCAGGAGACTGATTTTTTATTGTTTAAAAAGCTGTATCTTTTCTTGTACACATACGAACTTGCTGAAATTTGTCCCAGAACTTTTGTTTAGTGTGAAGAAACAGTGGTAGTAATTTCAGCCAAGATACTCTAAAAGTTTGGTTGCAAAAAATATTTTATCTCAGGAGACTGATTTTTTATTGTTTAAAAAGCTGTATCTTTTCTTGTACACATACGAACTTGCTGAAATTTGTCCCAGAACTTCTGTTTAGTGTGAGGAAACAGTGGTAGTAATTTCAGCCAAGATACTCTAATAGTTTGGTTGCAAAAAAATATTTTATCTCAGGAGACTGATCTTTTATTGTTTAAAAAGCTGTATCTTTTCTTGTACACATACGAACTTGCTGAAATTTGTCCCAGAACTTCTGTTTAGTGTGAAGAAACAGTGGTAGTAATTTCAGCCAAGATACTCTAATAGTTTGGTTGCAAAAAAATATTTTATCTCAGGAGACAGATTTTTTATTGTTTAAAAAGCTGTATCTTTTTTTGTACACATACGAACTTGCTGAAATTTGTCTCAGACCTTCTGTTTAGTGTGAGGAAACAGTGGTGGTAATTTCAGTCAAGATACTCTAAAAGTTTGGTTGCAAAAAAATATTTTATCTCAGGAGAATGATTTTTTATTGTTTAAAAAGCTGTATCTTTTCTTGTACACATACGAACTTGCTGAAATTTGTCCCAGAACTTCTGTTTAGTGTGAAGAAACAGTGGTAGTAATTTCAGCTAAGATACTCTAAAAGTTTGGTTGCAAAAAAATATTTTATCTCAGGAGACTGATTTTTTAATGTTTAAAAAGCTGTATCTTTTCTTGTACACATACGAACTTGCTGAAATTTGTCCCAGGACTTCTGTTTAGTGTGTAGAAACAGTGGTAGTAATTTCAGTCAAGATACTCTAATAGTTTGGTTGCAAAAAAATATTTTATCTCAGGAGACTGATTTTTTATTGTTTAAAAAGCTGTATCTTTTTTTGTACACATACGAACTTGCTGAAATTTGTCTCAGACCTTCTGTTTAGTGTACGAAAACAGTGGTGGTAATTTCAGTCAAGATACTCTAAAAGTTTGGTTGCAAAAAAATATTTTATCTCAGGAGACTGATTTTTTATTGTTTAAAAAGCTGTATCTTTTCTTGTACACATACGAACTTGCTGAAATTTGTCCCAGAACTTCTGTTTAGTGTGAAGAAACAGTGGTAGTAATTTCAGTCAAGATACTTTAATAGTTTGGTTGCAAAAAAATATTTTATCTCAGGAGACTGATTTTTTATTGTTTAAAAAGCTGTATCTTTTTTTGTACACATACGAACTTGCTGAAATTTGTCTCAGACCTTCTGTTTAGTGTGAGGAAACAGTGGTGGTAATTTCAGTCAAGATACTCTAAAAGTTTGGTTGCAAAAAAATATTTTATCTCAGGAGAATGATTTTTTATTGTTTAAAAAGCTGTATCTTTTCTTGTACACATACGAACTTGCTGAAATTTGTCCCAGAACTTTTGTTTAGTGTGAAGAAACAGTGGTAGTAATTTCAGCTAAGATACTCTAAAAGTTTGGTTGCAAAAAAATATTTTATCTCAGGAGACTGATTTTTTAATGTTTAAAAAGCTGTATCTTTTCTTGTACACATACGAACTTGCTGAAATTTGTCCCAGGACTTCTGTTTAGTGTGTAGAAACAGTGGTAGTAATTTCAGTCAAGATACTCTAATAGTTTGGTTGCAAAAAAATATTTTATCTCAGGAGACTGATTTTTTATTGTTTAAAAAGCTGTATCTTTTTTTGTACACATACGAACTTGCTGAAATTTGTTTCAGACCTTCTGTTTAGTGTGAGGAAACAGTGGTGGTAATTTCAGTCAAGATACTCTAAAAGTTTGGTTGCAAAAAAATATTTTATCTCAGGAGACTGATTTTTTATTGTTTAAAAAGCTGTATCTTTTCTTGTACACATACGAACTTGCTGAAATTTGTCCCAGAACTTCTGTTTAGTGTGAAGAAACAGTGGTAGTAATTTCAGCCAAGATACTCTAATAGTTTGGTTGCAAAAATATATTTTATCTCAGGAGACAGATTTTTTATTGTTTAAAAAGCTGTATCTTTTCTTGTACACATACGAACTTGCTGAAATTTGTCCCAGAACTTCTGTTTAGTGTGAGGAAACAGTGGTAGTAATTTCAGCCAAGATACTCTAATAGTTTGGTTGCAAAAAAATATTTTATCTCAGGAGACTGATTTTTTATTGTTTAAAAAGCTGTATCTTTTCTTGTACACATACGAACTTGCTGAAATTTGTCCCAGGACTTCTGTTTAGTGTGTAGAAACAGTGGTAGTAATTTCAGCCAAGATACTCTAATAGTTTGGTTGCAAAAATATATTTTATCTCAGGAGACTGATTTTTTATTGTTTAAAAAGCTGTATCTTTTCTTGTACACATACGAACTTGCTGAAATTTGTCCCAGAACTTCTGTTTAGTGTGAAGAAACAGTGGTAGTAATTTCAGTGAAGATACTCTAAAAGTTTGGTTGCAAAAAAATATTTTATCTCAGGAGACTGATTTTTTATTGTTTAAAAAGTTGTATCTTTTCTTGTACACATACGAACTTGCTGAAATTTGTCCCAGAACTTCTGTTTAGTGTGAAGAAACAGTGGTAGTAATTTCAGCCAAGATACTCTAATAGTTTGGTTGCAAAAATATATTTTATCTCAGGAGACTGATTTTTTATTGTTTAAAAAGCTGTATCTTTTCTTGTACACATACGAACTTGCTGAAATTTGTCCCAGAACTTCTGTTTAGTGTGAAGAAACAGTGGTAGTAATTTCAGCCAAGATACTCTAAAAGTTTGGTTGCAAAAAAATATTTTATCTCAGGAGACTGATTTTTTATTGTTTAAAAAGCTGTATCTTTTCTTGTACACATACGAACTTGCTGAAATTTGTCCCAGGACTTCTGTTTTAGTGTGTAGAAACAGTGGTAGTAATTTCAGCCAAGATACTCTAATAGTTTGGTTGCAAAAAAATATTTTATCTCAGGAGACTGATCTTTTATTGTTTAAAAAGCTGTATCTTTTCTTGTACACATACGAACTTGCTGAAATTTGTCCCAGAACTTCTGTTTAGTGTGAAGAAACAGTGGTAGTAATTTCAGCTAAGATACTCTAAAAGTTTGGTTGCAAAAAAATATTTTATCTCAGGAGACTGATTTTTTATTGTTTAAAAAGCTGTATCTTTTCTTGTACACATACGAACTTGCTGAAATTTGTCGCAGGACTTCTGTTTAGTGTGTAGAAACAGTGGTAGTAATTTCAGCCAAGATACTCTAACAGTTTGTTTGCAAAAAAATATTTTATCTCAGGAGACTGATTTTTTATTGTTTAAAAAGCTGTATCTTTTCTTGTACACATACGAACTTGCTGAAATTTGTCCCAGAACTTTTGTTTAGTGTGAAGAAACAGTGGTAGTAATTTCAGCCAAGATACTCTAAAAGTTTGGTTGCAAAAAATATTTTATCTCAGGAGACTGATTTTTTATTGTTTAAAAAGCTGTATCTTTTCTTGTACACATACGAACTTGCTGAAATTTGTCCCAGAACTTCTGTTTAGTGTGAGGAAACAGTGGTAGTAATTTCAGCCAAGATACTCTAATAGTTTGGTTGCAAAAAAATATTTTATCTCAGGAGACTGATTTTTTATTGTTTAAAAAGCTGTATCTTTTCTTGTACACATACGAACTTGCTGAAATTTGTCCCAGGACTTCTGTTTAGTGTGTAGAAACAGTGGTAGTAATTTCAGCCAAGATACTTTAATAGTTTGGTTGCAAAAAAATATTTTATCTCAGGAGACAGATTTTTTATTGTTTAAAAAGCTGTATCTTTTCTTGTACACATACGAACTTGCTGAAATTTGTCCCAGAACTTCTGTTTAGTGTGAAGAAACAGTGGTAGTAATTTCAGCTAAGATACTCTAAAAGTTTGGTTGCAAAAAAATATTTTATCTCAGGAGACTGATTTTTTATTGTTTAAAAAGCTGTATCTTTTCTTGTACACATAAGAACTTGCTGAAATTTGTCCCAGAACTTCTGTTTAGTGTGAAGAAACAGTGGTAGTAATTTCAGCCAAGATACTCTAATAGTTTGGTTGCAAAAAAATATTTTATCTCAGGAGACAGATTTTTTATTGTTTAAAAAGCTGTATCTTTCCTTCTACACATACGAACTTGCTAAAATTTGTCCGAGGACTTCTTTTTAGTGTGAAGAAATAGTGGGAGTTATTTCAGCCAAGATACTCTAATAGTTTAGTTATAACAATTAGTTGCATTTTTTTCTATAGTTGTCTCTTTATTTTAAATTTTCAGCTAGGTTTTTTAGTAGTTGTAGGATTTTTTTCTACCATAAGTTAATTTTTGGTACCCAAACTTAACCTCTTAAAAAAGTAAAAGGGATTGGTTTTTCACCTGAAATTCCAATTATTATTAGTAACTAGCTTCTGCCTGCGAATTCGTCCACGTCAAATTTTCGCTCCCCTTCCCGTCGCGTCGAATTGCCTGTCCGTTTTCGTCCATTTTTCGTTTGCTGCTCCGCTCCTTTTGACCGTAGCGTGATGTTACATAGCCTATACCCTTCCTCAATAAATGGGCTACCCAACACAAAAATAATTTTTCAATTACGACAAGGAGTTCCTGAGATTAGCGCGTTCAATCAAACAAACAAACAAACCCTTCAGCTTTATAATATTAGTATAGATAAGCAGATGTCATGTTAATTTTTAATATTATTTGTAATTTCGCAATGAAAAATTATAATTTTTTACAAATATTTCAGGCCCGGGCCCTATCTGCTATGTTTTGTCCCTGTCGGCTGCTAGCTGGTAGCTGCTAATTTCAGTTTCATTGTCCACGAGGAACTTCTCAGTGGCAGTTCGGATGTCTGAATTTGTGCCCGGTAGATGACAATAGGCTCGCTCTATTTTACATCCAATGGACTTAAACATAACTGGCGAATTGCCAGATAACACACTCAATTATTGGTATACTTCTGCATAATCCTTGGGCATTAGAGGCGTGAAGATGTAATGTCAATTCAGTGAGATGTAATGTCAGGATTATTGTTGTTACTTGAACCTACACCCTAATTGTGTAACGCATTATCTATCAGAATCTGAATCGTCTTGAAGATTATTTGTAATCCATTGCATCATTTGTTCGAATAAATTGTCGGCTCAACAACGTAAATAAAGCAATGAATGTTGTTTAACTATCAAAATGAAATCGATTCCTACTGATATCAAGTTACGCAATTACTCCTCAGGTACAAAACCTATCATTCAAAAATCTTTCTTAGTATGAGGTAGATAGATTTGATGCTAGTGAGAAGTCCATGTTTTATTTTATTTACTAAGCTTTAAGGTTACGATCAATTTTGTAATATTTAGTATGTCACTAATATTGGCTTGTGACATTACTGCGGAGGGATACTGATCTCTGAGATACAGGGACCCCCCTAGTTTGGCGATCAGGGATTTAATGTATTGTGCATAGCATAAGCCATTTAGTTTTAATACCACTGTTCTTAGTATGTAGGCTTTCTTAAAATAAATAAATAAAAACGAATTAAAAAAAATAAAAAAAATTGAGAAGTCTGCTATTAGCTGTGAACGAAAAAGCTGGGTGGAAAGATTTAGCAAGGCATCCTAGAAATTTGTTTTGAGACACTGAACTTTGAATGTGAAATGCCCAAAATTTGCCAGTTCCAGCCGAGAATGGCTCAAAACTCTATACCAAACACACATGATAGTCTAAAACCAGTGGTCCCTTATCCACACAATAGTAATTTTCTCGGCGCATGCCTTGACCTACTTGAGGCGAATGAAGTCCCGTGGGAGGCCACTAGGTACTTTAGTGGATGCCGTGAAAACGTGGGAGCCATCCATCTTACTATCGGGCTCTAGGAATCCTTAATATATTCTTAAAGACTATTTTAAAGTAACCTATTTTTAACCGACTTCAGAAAAAGGAGGAGGTTATCAATTCGACTGTATTTTTATTTTTTATGTTTGTTGGCTCATAAATAAAAAAACCTTTTAAAATACTGTATTTAAGGTTTTTTTTGCCACCGACTTCCGAAATTAAAGTTATTTTTCACTTTGTAGTGTTTTTGTAAGGAAGTCGGTTGTTATTTTTTGGTGAAAAGTTTTTATTTGTAACTTTTTAGTTACGGTATGTAATCTAATCGCGTTATTCGTTCATTTGTCGCGCAAATACATAATGCAAATTTAAGACTTATATGGTTTTCACATGGATCCTATTGTTAGAATGGAACCAAACTACAAAAAAAAAAATGGGACCGCACGGGAAACACCAGCTTTAAAATAAAAAAAGCAAAAGTTATGAGCCAACAAACATAAAAAATAAAAATACAGTCGAATTGATAACCTCCTCCTTTTTTTGAAGTTGGTTAAAAATAGGTTACTTTAAAATAGTCCTGGATCCTATGACACCGACTTCCTAAAACAAAAGTTATTTTTCACTTTGTAGCGTTTTTCTAAGGAAGTCGGTTGTTATTTTTATCCACCATTACTCTTTATTGGCATGTACAAAGAAATGTTGTCAACCAAATTAGGATTTACCACACTCCGTCAAAAGTCACTACTATCGTAGCTTGAAGCATCGGATTCTTGAACAAGCCAAGGTTAAAATTACCGACTACATGTTGCATTGATTTAAGTTTTGAACAAAACATGGTTCCATTGGCTATCAATTCTGTCTACCAAGGTCCTTTAAATCTTCATGCATAATGTCATTATATGCACAAATCACGTACACAAACATTCGCAGGGATACTGGGAATATCTTCGATCAAAGCAAATACTCGCACGATGCGGTAATTACACCCGGACGCTCCGTCGGATATGATGGTGTCTCATTCAATGCAGTATGAAGTACTTAGTTATTAAATGTCATCATTAGGGCCAGTCTGTTACTTGGCACTTGGGTTTAATCGACATCCACACACCATTCCTCGTACTAATATCACTTGGAATATCCGTTTACTGATCCATCATGAAACATAATGCTTAAAGGTGTCTTCACACAGCGAGCGGGGCGTGACGTGACGCGACGTGGCGGGGCGCCGGCGCGACGCCGGCGCGGCGGGAGCCTTCACACTGCGGGCGCGATCACGTCCCGTCCCGCCGGCGCACAGTGGATCGTCCCCATACAAGAGGTCGGATATAGAATCAAAAATTGAAAAAGTATTTAATAAAAAAAAATAAAAATATATACAGTTGCATTTCTCTATTAAAGAACAATACACATGTGCAAAACACACAAAAATAACTATAACTAGCAATGAATTTGATAAGCTAATTATGACATGAGCCAATCACATTGCAGAGCTTAAGGGCTGTGAACATAGTAATTACAATAACTAATTAGATTAAGCAAGTACTGGTAGTCGTTACTTAATGACTCATTAACGCTTTTGTTATGTTGCAACAAAAGCGTTCATAAGTCATTAAAGTCCTCAAAAATGCACCTGTTATTTAAGGAACTACTTAGTGATGACTAATTCTCAGTAATAAGTATACTTAATGTACCTCCATTCCATCAGTAATACACATACAAAGATAGTTACTATAGGCAAAATATCTCGGTAGGGGCACTCTGGGGGCACCATGTGTCCTTGAAGAAAATGTGGCATAAAATGGGTAAATAACAGTAGTGAAATCCACAAGTCGAACAAAGAGGGAATCATGAGATACATACATTTTTGTGTTCGTTTCCATACAAAAATAAAAGTTTTCATCGAATAGCGCCTAAAGTGCTGGTCAAATAAAAAAAGCGTACAACAATTTTTGTTGTTCTTTAATAGAGAAATGCAACTGTATTTTTTTTTTTTTTTAAATTAGATACTTTTTCAATTTTTGATTCTATGTCCGACCTCTTGTATGGGGACAATACACTGAGCGGCGCCGCGCCGCGATTCATTCATTGAAAAAATGTTGAGCGATTCAGACGTGGAAACGCTCTTGCTCTTATTTTTTAATGAAGTATCTAACTAATATCACAGGTCAGCATATCATCGACCCGTGCGGCTGTTGTAACTTAGCCTCAAGCGCTTTACAAAATTATGAATTTTAATCGTATTAGTAGCCGTTATACTTTGAAATTGACTGAGGCATTTTACGTACCTTTCTAAATCTTTTGCGATCTTATGAGGTTTGGCTTAATTTGTCAAACTGTACTCCATGCCTTTCATGCGAGATTCAGAAGGATGCCGGAGGTTTGAAAATCTGTCTCGGTAAATCCACAAAGCAAAAGGAATAGCTTTGCCACCGGCTTCTAAACACATCAACATGTTACCGTTTTCACGATCACTGTACACGTATTCAGGCATTGTTTATCACAACAAAATCAATAAAAACAAAGCACTAAAACGTAATAATAACAACAAGACACAATTTTAAACTAAAGTGTTAAATGCGACCCAATATCTATCAATCAGTTCCACGTACCACTTTCGCTCACGAACTCAGTCGGACAGGAACTAACTAGAGGACTAACACAATATCAAAGATACCGCCTGCACGTGGAGCCGACAAAAGCACCACCGTGCCGGCGACCCACCACGTACGGTGGGCTGCATATCGCCTTTCATAGACATAGAGACTCGAATTTTGAAGGGTCTTTTTTTTGGCTAGAAATGGATTCTGCTGATCATTACTATTCTATAAAATTTCGTATGGGGCAATTGCGTGTAAAAATGAAGGAGTTATAATTTTTTAAACAAAAAAAAAATGTACGGTGCTGACATGAAAAATTATTCTATCTCTGGAATTATAAGGTTCGCCATTATATCCTTAAACACAGATAGTACCATTTATTTTTAATTTTTTGACATACTTCATATTGCGCCACCATTTGTGGCTTTTTAAAAATCCTCAAAATTAAAAAAAAAATATAATGTTGATGATTAATTTTATGGTTAAATGCTTTAAATATGAGTATGCTTAGTCAAGTTCACAATATTTTTTTATACTATAAGCCAAGACAGTCGAAAATCACATAATCAAGTCAAATCACAAAATTTCGTTTCACTAAATTGAAATCACATGGTAATTATGAATTACCTTTCTTATCTCGCGATTTGCAACCCACTGTGCGGCGCCGCGCTGTCTTGTCATGTGAATGATCTAAAAGTTACAGAGACAAAACAGAAAACCAAATCATTTCAATTGTTAGGAAATTGGTCCTATGCTTTATACCGAACTGTTTTAATTTTTTTGACTTTTCAATAAGATTTAACGGGTTTCTTAGATTAAATGTATCAAATTATTCAGTTTAAATTAATTGAGTTTACTTACTAAATAAAGGATACAGTCATTGTAATAAACAAGCTTGCGTCGTGTGACTCTAATCACATTGGCATAAAGTTCAAATTCAATTGATTCACGTGCGCTAGTTGTTTGAAACTGTACTCGTAATGAAAATGTTTTAGTCAATCACAGCTAATGTCGGCGATCGCTCACTTTCATTCACTATCCATTACTCGTATCAGCTAACATACAAAACTGTTATCAAATGTAAGACGCAGTCAATCAATTTAAAACTTGTGATACTTCTGCAATTTATCGCCGTCCTGCCGACGCTGCGCTCGCGCCCCGCTCGCGGCACGCCGGCCTCTGAGTTGTATTCCGACTCGGCGCGGCGGCGGCGTGGCGCGTCGCGCCGAGCGCTCTGTGTGAAGTCGTCCATACTATCTAGTACATTACAACTACTCAGCGTCGCGTCGCCGCCCGGTCCCGCCGCGTCGCGCCCGCTGTCTGAAGACACCTTTAGAAATTGTTACTTTGGTAAACCTAGAGTTTAGTGTTGCTTTTCTTGGATGATAGTTGTTGCTTGTTATTTGTGACTGTCAGTATTTTGCAGTTTAAAGTTTGTATCGTACTTGTCAAACAACTTGGCATCATTATTATTACTGGCCAGACTGGACAGAATTTAGTAAACATTTTAAAACGAAAACATTTCACACTGGTTTCGTAACTCTTAATGACTCTTGTGTAAAATATGTTGACGATTGATAAAATTGTTGGCGCCAAAAATTTCATGGACAAAGTATTTTCAGACACAAACAACATTTAAGATTTTGCAAGACATTTAACAATTTCATTGGAATCGAGTCCGTCCCTTGCTGCCCTCTACCAGCGATGCCCTAAGCCGAGGTCCGTACCCCACAGGGGGTGCCCTTAGCGAGTTGTCGCTCTAGTTTAATTAATTATGGCAACCCCAGTTAAGTATGGTTCAGTAGCCGACAATCTCACAGGTCGACCGACATGATTAAAATTAACCATTTTACTACTATAGCAGTTTTGACAGGAGTAGGCGGCTCCAAGATGGTACCTTCCTACCAAATAATAATTTCCTTTCCTAATAAAGACAATTAAAACTATCACTTAATACGGATGTACGTCATTTGGGTTTACATGGACAAGAATATCTAAACAAGCATTAACAAATTAACACGATGTTATTGAACTTCGCACTAAAAATAATACTTCCACTCATCAGAATCGGCGCTAAGAGTCCATTGGAACCACGCCAATGCCACTTTCCAGCACAACAGCGCTTCGCACATTTCACACGACAAATCGAGTGTGAAACGATAGGAAGCTTTAAGCGGCTGGATTGTATGTTTTTGTTTGCAAACTTCTGTGACACGTTCAAGTGTCGCCGTGACTTGGTTTTTTGGTCTTTGATATCGTGTCTCTAGTTAAGGGTTGTAAATTTTGAAGAGTATTGGGTAGAAATACAGGGATGGCCTAAACTGCCAGGGTCACGAGATTTGTTCGAAAGAGTTACCGTGGCCCTGGCATATAGGTAACTGAAGGAACACGGGGTGGGATTTAGTCAGTAAAAGTCTGACATGCCCTTTAGCTCAACCCAGAGCAGGACATGTCATTTGATGATTTCCCCCCACTAAAAAACAGGGATGGTCTAAAATATTTCATGAACACCAGCTACAAGATAGAGCCGTATTGAGGAAGAATAAGTCGATATAATTTTTTGGGTTCGTGTACGATCAAGTATCTACGCATTTTTCCGACTTCCTTATTGCCACATACAAAACCCCATGTAGTAACATCACGAATCAAATTTTATGATAGTAATAAGATCCACAAATAGTCATACTTTCATCACAGTAGTAAGTTTTCGACGTCTTACTGAAGCAATACTCCAGCGAGTTTGAATGTTACCGGGAACCTCGCAAGTTATTTTTGATCGCAAACGGAAAGATGAACTATCTGTTTATATCCTTGGGATATGGAATGAATTATTACTTCCTCAGATAGAATCCCGGAGGGAGACAAAATAATAGGAAATGTGGAATCCGTACAAATGACAATTCTGTTATTGAAAGGTCTTCAATTTTGCAGATACCTTTTTGTGCTAATTTAAAAGAGCTGGTTTTTTTGATGTTCAGTTCACTCGGAAACATTAATCTTATAAAACAGTGCAAAGCCGAGACCGTAATTACAATGCAAAGTGGTTTATCCGTTTCGGAGAAAAGATCTAAAAAAGGCGTGATCGCGCTTTGTAGTTAATGATACGATCGTAGATCTTGTCATAATGATACTGCTTAGAATTCTACTCATACAAAGCATTTGCACGTAACGCGAGGTTATTCTCGTTTTTTGCGTCTTGTAGTTATGTTTTCGTCAAGGATTTTAAATTCATCTTCTCGGCGAAGATCTTCCATGTGACCGCTACAAGAAATTGCCATATTAGATAACACCAACCTATGGGTAGCTTTTTTTTGTAGGTGGGAAATCATCAAGTGTCGTCTCCCGCACCCTGCGAAACATACTATTCATTGCTTCATTTGTTCGGAAAAATTGTCTGCTCAACAAAGTAAATAACACAATGAACGTCGCTGAACTGTCATAATGCAAGCCATGCCTACGTATAATATCTTACTCAATTACCCCGCTGGTCTTTCCAATCCTCACTGATCTGATCTCAGCCTTTAATTACTAGCATCTTGCGAAGTTGCGACATCCTCGAAAGAGATTAGTTGGCTTATTATTAGCCTGACAAAACATGGCACTATGCCACAACAGACTTACACTAATTAGATTCTTACCACGGCCTTACCCTTTAGCCTATAATATGTTGGGGTCAGCTTTTAGTCCTGCCCGAGGTAGAAATATTTTCTACCGGCAGCGAGCTAACAAGATTAAACTACTTAACTAAGCAGTAAAAAATAAGAACAGTAGTTGTTTATTACTTGTTTAAAACTAGAGTAAACATTCACAGCTAGTCAAGATAATATTTTTTAAGCTCGTAAAGTTGAGTGCTCAAGGCGTGAATTAATTAACTGGCAGTCGTAACTATTTTAAAACTTGAAATCTTTTAATTAGTCGAACGGAACCCTCTAGTGCGAGAAAGTTGTTAAAGCGATCCGTTTCCGTATTTCAGAAGGTTATGGGGAAAACGATTTTGTGATATTTATTGGTGATAATAGTTTTAATTCTTTTGTCTTTTGGGCTATTCAAAATATTTCATTTCACATAAACCTACATGGGCAAGGATCCAATTGTTTGATTCTTACGGAGAAGAGCCCGCAAGAAACTCACGGTTACTCTTTTAAAAATAATTGACTTTTACAATGGTTTCAAATTATAGTGTTAATAGGTAAAGGAGGACAGTGGTCTGTCAAAAAGTATTACTTAAGTACATAAAATAAAATCTACTTATCAACAAGGCCTACAACGTGCTCACATCCACAAAATATAAAAGAATCTACTTAAATGAAATATTAGATTAATAAATTATAAAATCCTAATTAAACCAAATGAAAACCCATTCGTGTTGAAATTACTATTGATGGTATATAATGCCAGAGGGTCATGGCCATCCGGCTAGTCCGGGGATACCGCACGGTCTCCTGCGAGGCGGTGAGCCTCCTTGCCGAAGTGCCGCCAAGGGATCGACGCGAGGAGGCAAATCGCCGGGTCGAAACTCAGCTGCCGCGACAAACCGCGGCACGGCGGACAGAGCTCCAGCAGGATCTCATGGCGACATGGCAGGTACGATTGTCGCAACCCAGCGCTGAGCACACCACAATTGCGGCGGTAAGTCCCCTCTTTGAGGAGTGGATAGAGAGGCGCCACGGCGTCCTCACCTTCCGCCTGACGCAGGTTCTCACCGGGCATAAGTGCTTCGGGGAGTTCCTGTTCAGGATAAAGCGGGAGGAAACGCCCGGGTGTTTCCATTGCGAGGATCGTCCGATCGTCGATCGGAGGATACGGTGGTGGTGTGCCCTGCCTGGGCGGAGCACCGCCGTGTTCTCGTGGAGGCGATCGGCGGCGGCGACCTCTCGCATCCAGCCCTGGTGCGAGTCATGGTACGGAGCGAGAGGGCATGGGAAGCCATCTCCTTCTGTAAAGCAGTAATGCTCACGAAGGAGGAGGCGTGGCGCGTGAGGGAGTGGCAGTCTCTGCGCCCTCACGTCCCTAGCCGCTGCAGGAGGAGACGCCCCGGGCGTCGGGAGTCGATAGCTGACTCCTGGCCACCGTAGGTGTGAGCTTGCGGGCGGTGAGCAATGGGTAGTTCGCCGCCCGGTAAGGACCAGGCTCGGGTCGACGGCGCGTAGTGTTCCACGCGAGCGTCAAAGAAATGTCAGCAGCACTGAAGGGGTCTGCTAGGACCTAGGACCGATGCCTGTCACGGTCACGAGATTGTTCAAATGAAATACCGTGACCCTGGCACATGGGCAACTGAAGGAACACGGGTGGGTTTTAATCAGTAAAAGTCTGACACACCGTCCCGCTCCTCCCAGAGCGGGAGAAGTCATTTGATGATTTCTCATCAAAAAAAAAAATGTTCTATAATGCAGAGGGTCTAGGTTGCACCGAAAAGGTCGTGGGTTTGTTGAAAAGATCTCGAAGCACCATGATCCGACATAATAATATGTCTTTTCGCTAGGTATGAAATACTATATGGATCATTTTCGATTCTCGCTCAAAAAACTTTTTAAATGCCAATCGAAATAAACTCACTTGGACAAACATTTACCTTGACACCTTTTTACAAAGTTAGGAATATTTTTACTCAGCTTATCCCCCAATGAAAAAGCGTGAAGTTACGAGCCAACTTAGGCTATAAACACAGTCTCAATTGCAACAGTTTGGCAACAGTTGATAAAATCGAGTGTTCTTTCGCCAAGTTTCCGTGTTAGTTCCTAGGACAAATATTAGTTTAGTGATTCCAGAAAGAAGTGTAAAGTAGAGTTTCCTCTGTCTGGGATAAACTGGGCGATATAAAGATCCTGAGTTTAAAGCAAACTTATTTTTATAAGCAAACCCTTTCAGTTACGTCTGAATAATGAAAATGTAGTGAAGCGTCCTGTAAAAGCTTTGGACGGGCAGGAAATAATCGTAACTATTAACAAAACATCCACTTTGTTAATTAACAAACTCGGGCACCACTCTACACGACCAATTCATCCATTTATGATATTGAAAGTTTGGACCAGCCACCCACAGGAGCAACTAATGTAAAATTCCAGCGCTTGATAGATAGTTGGACATTTAAAGTTAGTTCTGGTACAGAATATTAATAAATATCAGCCAACATGTCTACCGGCATTTGTTACGTATGACAACTTCGGAACACAACGGTATTTTAGTTTTGACGAAGGTCTCATTTCGGCCATGTTTCAATTTCTAACAGTTGGTAGTTGGACCACCAACATTGTTATTTGGGCAAAAGTTCGCGTGCATAAACCGGGTACACAGTTGTACCGTCCAATCAATATTATTCGTGAGTTATGTTTTAAACCGACCGACATTTTTCTACGTTTATGTCCACTTTATATTACGCTGTAGCTCCCCTCTTACGACACCCAGGGGAAGAAAGAGGATGACCTACTTTGAGCTAAGAGCTACACAGCGTTTCAAACTTATGCATTAGAAAATTCCTTACTCCCATCATGAAGACTTTACATGCATTTAATATCACCATCATCTGCCATAATCTCGTTAAATTCGTTTAAAAGCGAGATGATACACACTTTGGAACCGGCAGAACTTCCACAGAGGTATTTAATTAAGCTTCCTCTAAATTTGGGGCAGCATTAACATGACGCCCCCGGGCATGGGATCTATCTTTTGTAGTCTTGTTAGCTTAGGTGAAGCAAATGTGTATTTTGGCCGTACAACAGTGAAAATTGTGCAGGTACAGCATACAATTTGGTGTGATAACTCTTTTCAAAGAGAATTTAGGTTGTAGAATTAAGCGAGAATATTCATTGTCTATTTTGTTAAAAGGCGGAATATTTTGATGAAAGCTCTCACATAGGAATGCTTCGCGAAAATAATTAAAATTCTCGTTTGTATTTATCTGGCGAACAGTTTTACGATAAAATATATTGCGTTACAAGTTTTAATCAGGAATTTTGCTCTACCAGTTCATGGAATATGTTGCAAAAGATTTTAAATTCGTTTAGAGTTGAAAAACTTCACAGTTCGATGGAAACATATTTGGCAATGTTTAAAATCTGCTGAAGCTATCAGAAAAAATGATTCTGAAAGTAATTTAAAGAATCAGCTTGTCGAATATTTCTGTAATTTACAAGATTTTCAACTCAGAAAATACGATCACCCGAACAAGGCTTTTGACAGCGAAATGTTCCTACATTGAAGCTAAGAAAGCTCTTCGTATAATTTTCTTGAAATTCAGAGATGCCTCGTCAATCATATTCATCGTTTTATTTTCATCTTCGTCTAGGAATGAAAGGAATAGAAATTATAAGAGCTCTTTCAGGGAATATCGGCTTGAACTGAACAGGTAAAAGAATGTAAGGCCATCAAACGAATCTCCTTCCTTGTAGATACTAAAGAATACCTCAGAATTCTGTCCAAAGTGAATGGTCCCATTTTAGAACACAAACATGTATACTTATGTTTAATCTTCAAGAAGAAAACCCAACGGCCTTTGTCAGTGTCCAAAAATAACTTTGAATAATTGTGGAATTCTGTTAGACCGTTCTTTAGATTTTATTATTTTCTTCTTGACATTATTAGGTCAACTATTTTTCGGATTAAAAGAAACCAGTTCAATGGTTTCTGAAGTACTGTTTCAAGGACACATCTTGAGACATGTGTGTAAATCTGAAGAGTTCGGAGCGCGACCTATTTTTCTAAAACTGAGTCAACGTCTAAGAATTCTGTTTCATGTTCATGTGACTGTTTATCCTCTAATTGAAGTCCCGCCAATTTAGGGTTATACGGGCAAATAGTGATGTCACCAGCGAGGCTACATGTGGTGCGTCTATTTTTAGGGATACTAGTTTATTAAGGAAGTGTTACTGTTCCTATTCTTGATGCGAATGAATGTGGGGCATTTGTTATGGTAAGAATGACGCGGATAAAATTCCTCAATTTAGGTAAGCTATTTTCCTAATAGGTATATGTTTTAGATAAATCCTCTACCAATGTTATTAGTGTGAAAGTTTGTATGTTTAGGTGTTTCAATGTTTGTTACACAATCTCGCAAATACGGCCGAACGGATTCGGCCGAAATTTGGCAAACAGATCGTTTATAACCTGCATTAACACATAGGATACTTTTTATCGCGGTAGAACCTACATTCCCTTGGGATAATTTTCGACTTTCACGCGGGCAAAGCCGCTGACAAAAGTTAGTAAATGTATAATTGTAACGAGATCAAAAGTGTTAACTAGGGGCTGTGTGAGGATTATGATGAGTAATTAAGTTGAAAGTTAAATTCAAGGAATAAGACCATTTCCACCAAACATCTCCGAATTCTACTTAGTCTACAATAAATTGCAGGAAATGTCTAATCAGTGACACTTTTTATTTCATAATTTTAATTCATATTCCTCCGGGGGTATCAAACGGGTGAGTCAAAAAGATAAGCCTTTTGAAATATGCAGGCGGAGATAAAGAGTTGAGTATTTTTCGCAATTTGTTTAACGTTTTTATCTTCTTCGCCATCAATCTTTAGTAAGCTTTTGAATGCTAATTTCAGAACTATTTTAGCTTTTTGTTCTACTTTAACTCCGCGTTACTGTGAAGATGTTCCAGTTTTCAGCTCATTGCATGAATTATGAGAGCATCTACGAGTTTTGGAATAATCCATCTCTTGCGCCTGCAAGTTTCAGGGATTCTCGGAAGTCTTGTTGGAGGTAGTTAGTTCATTATTTACAGAACGAAGAATAGCTTTGTTTATGACTATTTTATAGCCATAAGCTCAGCAGAATGTTCTGTTTTAAAGGTTTCTCACATTCATTACTACTTATCGCTTAGTGTCTCAACATTTATAGTGGCTTCGTTTCCGAAGGGTCAGCAGGCGCAGGCGTCCATCGAAGGTTAAGCTACGCTTGCCGCGGCAGTCCGTAGATGGGTGACCATCCATTACATATCGAGATTTCTTTTCTTTTCCTAACTGTGTTGGGGCCAGCTTCCAGTCTATTTGGATGCTGCTGAATAGAGCGACGGCCTATGTGACTTCTACAACCCAGTAACTGGGTAATATGATATACCTTTTGGTAATACTGGTTTATCAAACTTATCAAATCTCAAAACTTTATCAAACAGCCGTAACGGCTTCTGACGAGCCGTTACGGCTGTCAAAGAGCTACGAGTAACAACCCTTCTTTCTCTACTTCGTAACCGGGATTAACGGCTTAGCGTGCTTTCCGAGGCACGGACAGGTCTAACAATGTAGTGATGGTCACCCATCCACGGACCAACCGCGGCAAGCGTAGCTTAACCTAATCAATCGAACCGTGCCACTGTATCAGTACGAAGGTACTAAAAACCTAATTTTCTTGTCAACTTTTCCTTTGTATTTTAATTAAAGTCTCTACCGGACTCTAAAAGTATTCCTCTAGCTCCCACATTCCTTCACTCGGCATACCAGCAAGTAACATTATTTACACATTAACATTCTATTGTTGAGTATTTTATCGATCTACCCACATGAGGTCAATGGCCGGAGATAAGTTTGAACGAGTTAATCTGTGCTCGTAAATCACCTCTATTAGGTAAACATGTGATAAGAAAAGCTAAATAAACTGCTTGTGAAATGGATATTATGTAACAAATATTATATGGTTTTACTCCTTGTTGAAAAACAAAGGATCCAGTATTTCTTGGTGGGAAATCATCAATTGACGTCTACCGCTCTGCGGGCGGAGTGGGAGGGCGTGTCAGACTTTTACTGACTAATACCATGTTTCTTCAGTTACCTGTGAGGCTGTGTCCTGTCCTGAGATCCTACCATGCAGGACTTTTAGGATTTTCATTTGATATTTCATAGTCCAGCATTGTTAGACTCTCATAAAATCTTAATCTATACTAATATTAGGTTGGGGAAAAAGTCTTTTCGCATTATAGTATGTATGAACTTGTAATAAAATCTCTTTGGCTATACTATTTGTATCTGTCTGGTTTTGGTATCATTGAAAGTTTAAATTTTAAAGAACATAATTCCAAATTCAAATTAGGAAAATGTGTGATTTTCATTTGTTTTTCGTACCGTCAAGATGAGTGAATCTAATGAAGAAATTCGTTACATTTTAAAATTTTACTACATAAAAGGTAAAAATGCAACGCAAGCCGCGAAAAAAAATTGCGATGTTTATGGACCTAGTGTAGTGTCTGTGAGAGTAGCACAAATTTGCTGTAAGCGTTTTCAATCCGGAAATTTTGATGTCAAAGATGCACGTCGCTCTGGTCGCCCTATTACGGATAAAATGGATGCCATTTTTGAAAAAGTGGAGCAAGATCGGCAGACCAGTAGTTACGACGTAGCTGAAGAACTGGAAATTGACCACAAAACAGTTTTGGCGCATTTGAAAAAAACTGGGTACACAAAAAAGCTCGACATTTGGGTACCTCACGAGCTCACTGAAAGAAACCTAATGAACCGTGTACTCATTTGTGATTCTTTATTACGACGTAATGAAACCGAACCATTTTTGAAGAAGCTGATAACTGGTGATGAAAAGTGGATCACGTATGACAAGAACGTGCGAAAAAGGTCGTGGTCAAAGGCCGGTCAGGCTTCACAGACTGTGGCGAAACCCGGGTTAACTCGCAACAAGGTGATGCTGTGTGTGTGGTGGGATTGGAAGGGCATTATTCATTATGAGCTGTTACCACCAGGCAGGACCATCGATTCTGAACTCTACTGCGAACAACTGATGAGATTAAAGCAAGAAGTTGAGAGAAAGCGGCCGGAATTA
Organism: Aporophyla nigra; assembly: GCA_947507805.1. Classification (NCBI taxonomy): domain Eukaryota; kingdom Metazoa; phylum Arthropoda; class Insecta; order Lepidoptera; family Noctuidae; genus Aporophyla; species Aporophyla nigra. The sequence continues at coordinate 3,045,628 of OX382296.1, read as the reverse complement.
ATCAACAGAAGGGGTGTGGTTTTTCATCATGATAACGCTAGACCTCACACATCTTTAGCCACCCAACAAAAATTAAGAGGGTTTGGCTGGGAGGTGTTAATGCATCCGCCGTATAGTCCTGACCTTTGCACCTTCAGATTTCCACCTGCTTCGGTCTCTTCAGAATTCTTTAGGCAGTGTCAGGTTAACATCACGAGAGGACTGCCAAAACCACTTGTCGCGGTATTTTGACCAGAAGTCCCAAAATGTCTATAGCAATGGGATCATGTCCCTACCTACAAGATGGCAAAAAGTTATCGAACAAAATGGTACCTACATACTTTAGTTAAATGTAAATAAACTTTTTTTTTAAATGTTTTGAATTTTCTTAAAAAATGCGAAGAAACTTTTTCCCCAACCTATTATTATAAAGCTGAAGAGTTTGTTTGTATGTTTGTTTGATTGAACGCGCTATTCTCAGGAACTACTGGTCCGAATTGAAAAATTCTTTTTGTGTTGGGTAGCCTATTTATCGAGGAAGGCTATAGGCTATATAACATCACGCTATAACGAAGAGGAGCGGAGCAGTAATGAAAAATGTTGCAAAAACGGGGAATATCGCACGGGTAGGCGATTCGACGCGACGGGAAGGGTCGGCGGAACAAGAAATTTAACGCGGACGAACTCGCGGGCAGAAGCTAGTAATATAATGTTTGGACTTAATAAGAGACCATGATCTCTGTTTCGGCATTTCTTCTCAGGAATCTGCCAGATAGGAAGAGCCGACGCCATCTAGTTCTAAAATATTGGCGTGTAAGCTCACCTTCCCAAGGGACGTAATAATATCGCGGCAGGATTTTTTCGAGCACTGGGTCTTCGTGCTCTTCATTTCATGTTATTAGCCAAGAGCCTGGATTTTTACACGACTATGCCAATTGCCCCCATAGCCCCCTGCTCCTGAATATGGTTGGCAAAATGTAGGAGGTACCATAGTCCATAGGTACACCTCTGTCTATCGCTTTGAGGAATATGGCGTGATGTGTGTGCTATATGGGTTAGTTTTTAAGCTTGCTTGGGCTAATTAGACTAGAACTCGACCACACAGAAGCTTAGCCTTAGGTACAGACTACAGAGTTAGTACAGGGTAATTATACTTAGTTTAGTTTCAAAGCATTGTGGTGGTAATTTCTTACTCCTAAATGATTACCACCACAACTTATCTAAGTAAATATGATAATTAGAGAAGATTTGATTTGTTGATACACAGGGAAACATAAAGTCACGTCTTCTCTCCTTGGGGATAGACTGAAACAATAGAAGGCCACCTGCTACGATCTTTACATACTCTTTTGACTCGTTTACGTTCATACATCAGTGGCTTTAGTAGTTTCTTTTAACCAAAGAGAATATAACCACTAGAGAGCGTATACGCCGATTTCTTCTAAGCACACGACTCACCACTGCGGGCCGGGGGACGAGGAAGAATGCGCGGCTGCAATTGGTCAGTTCAAGGTCAAGTTTCGTGGGTAGAGTGCGCGCAAGATAAGTCTGCGCGCTACTGGTGGCGTGTTTAATGTTGCCAGCCTAACTAATCTTTTTTCCTTCATTTAATCAATACTAACTTTTTAGTACTTAGGGTTTAAAGAAATTTAAGTTTATTATGGTATAATAAGGTTATTGCCACTAGAATAAAAAGAACTTCATGAGATTATTTCAAATCTTTTATTGAATACCTTGTAGTTCTATTAAATTTGGTATAAGAATGGTCCTGCAGTGGGTTAATACCTTCCATTGGACAATCTTCATCGGAGTCTATGTCTGAGTCTGCATCAGAAGAGTCGGAAGTGTCGCCAGTAACATTAATTATAAAGGGTTTAGCCGGATAAATATGACGAGTCTGCCCCCAAATAGAAACCTGTATCGAAACTTATGTTTTAATATCGACTTGATGAGTAAACACAATTTATGTAAGTTTTGCGATCGGCTTTCGCTTTGACCTTGAGATACGAGAAAAAATAATCGTACGCATGACTATTTTTCAAAATAGTATATCTCAAAAACTGATTAAGCTAGAGGAATGAAACCAATGCGAGGCTTTGAGTTATATTACAGAGTATATCATATATTTTTTTTAAATTTTTAGATTAACTTTTTATATATAAAAAAAAAAAAATAAGTAAATCACATTTTTTTTTTGTGTTCTCTAAAACTTACAATCACGAAAATAATATATGTTATGCTTCTTTATATGTACTATTACTCATAAAAATTGCGTAAGAAAAAAAATGGTGCAACACTTCGAAAAAAAATAAAATGTTATTCGCGCCTTATAGTACCCTTGTACTATAAGGCCCACATCACAATTTTTTTTCGAAGTATTGCACTAACTTGTTTCAGAATATAGGTAATTATGTTAAAGAGGTAAAATAAAAGGTTAAAAAAGAAAAGAAAAAACATACAGTGCTCAATATTTATGATTATCGCCACTTTTATTACTTTTAGTGTTAATCAAAATACCAGAAATAAAAAATATTAATCATCATCACTGTTGTGATTAATTACTACTGGAACATTTTGAGTCGCAAATAATTTTGTTAGAATCTCAGCAGGACGCACAATTTTGGACAAATATCGTCCATATGACAGATAATAAATAATAGCTGCTGTATGTGAACAGCATCCCACTGTACGGTTGCCATTGGGGCAATCACAGCAATAACGGACAACACTGTCTAAATCATTACCGTCGGAAATATAATGAATGTAAATACGATAGACTTTGCTTTTTATATGTCTTGATTTTACTTCTGCTTTAATAATATTAGGTGCTGATTTCACATATTGTACTGAAAGATTATTTCGATCGTCTATTATTTCGGCCAAGTAAGATACAGCCTGTGAAAATTGATAGGATCCTGTAAACAAAATCTTGAGTTGATCTTCAGTTAAACGTGGAAAATCAATTAGTTCAGATGCTAATAAAGGTTTGAGCATAGTTCTTTTCCTATTCCAATGCTGACTTTGCACTTCTTGACTCAAAGTATTCTCAAGGTTCATTCTACTTTTCATATATTGTACTATCATCTCGTTTAATTTACCATCCGAACCAAGTCTTTTACCATAGTTGTTGTGCAAAAAACCAATAATTTTACACAGCAGTTCCGACTTTGGCAACATTTTATTATCAAAAGCATGATGTAAAAGTTTGTACTTTTGGGCAATGTTACCGTGAACAGCTTCTACCACCCATCTGATTTTCGTTATCTTTCTCGATACATTAGCTTCATCTGTACTCAGTTGAGGTTTATTACCTTTAAAAGCTGGCATTAGAACGTTAAAACCCTTGTGATTCAAAAATTCGACGACATCTCTAAATCCGCGATCTACAATGAATATATCATTAGGCAACAGAAGTTTTTTTAATCCTGAAGGATCCTCTAAAATCATTTTCATAATTGTAGCATCATTTAGGGTACCGTAAAAAGGTCCAGCAAAATCAACGACAAAACCATTCGTGGTACATATTGTAAATGGTTTACAAAGATGTGTCTTTTTTTGTCCTGAGTATGATTTCCTTTGATAATAGTTATTTTTACTTTTTTGGTGTCGTATATACGTACCATCTACAATCAATATAAGCAGATTTTTACCAACATTTAATAATTTTTTTGCAGTATCACAGGTGTTCGTTATGAGTTGTTGTCGAGAAACAGCGTTATATCCGAAGTGGTACGGTAAAATGTCTTTTTCAAAACCGGTTATTATTTGTGTGAAAAATTCTGAGACTTGTTGGTGATGAGGTAAACCAAAAGTACTTGCGATTGTTCGGTTTGAGTTTCCGGTCTTCAGTTTAAACAAAAATATAATTAAAGCTTGAATGACAGAACGTGTACTTGTATCTCGCATAGATGTAAGTAATGACCTAAGATTTAATATATTTTCCCAAGATAATCCAGTTAAAGCTTTTACTTGATCTTCAGACATATTAAATTCATCCATTCTATCAAATATTGATGACTGTGATTTCTTTGACAGCTCATTGAAAAAAATTGTGAATTCTGTTTTTTCTATCGTACTGGTATTAGATACTATGCGTAGATGTGATAAGTCATCTTCATATAAATATTTTCCAATTAAGTGCGTCGAACAACAACGATCATCTTTTGGTATGAATATTTGTTTTTTAATGAATATTTGTATTCGTGTTTCTAAACATATTGTCTTAAGATCAGTTGTTTTTTGACATACAATACAATACTTGTGCGTAGCTGCAACACGTTGGAATGGAATTACAATAGAATCATCGCTTAAATCATACTCATATGTAATATCACTGTCACTACTGGTATCGCAATCTTCAGAGTTGACATAAGTTTCTTTTGGCACTCCTGTAGTCGCTGATGCTTCATCGCATACTTCCATGGTTAAAGACACCTCATCAGATGCTCTACATTTAGAACTCGAAGCTTCTTTGTTAGTATATGGGATAAGTCGACACTTGTTACAGAATATATCATTAACTGTTACTGTTTTATTCAAACAATCACTAAAAACTTTAGCTTCTTCTTCAGTTTTAATAACTTTTTTGTAACCAACAATCTTACGTAGATACTTGTTACAGTATTTACACTTGTCAGACATAATTACCAAATAATTATAATAATTTAGTTTCACAGTTACTAATTTCAAAATCTTGAAATAAAAACCACAAAAATCCAAGTCGTCAGCTACCTTCTAGAGCGATAACAATGACAATGCGGCGTTAGTAAGCTATAAAATATAATAAACAGCGTGATAACAAGTACCGACTTGTTTGCTTACAATTTTTGCGCGCATAGGTAAAGTCATGTTTATACCAATACATTAAAAGGCGCGAATCACATTTTTTTTTCGTAGTGTTGCACCAATTTTTTTCTTACGCAATTTTTATGAGTAATAGTACATATAAAGGAGCATAACATATATTATTTTCGTGATTGTAAGTTTCAGAGAACACAAAAAAAAAATGTGATTTACTTATTTTTTTATTTTTTTTTTATATAAAAAGTTAATCTAAAAATTTAAAAAATATATATGATATACTCTGTAATATAACTCAAAGCCTCGCATTGGTTTCATTCCTCTAGCTTAATCAGTTTTTGAGATATACTATTTTGAAAAATAGTCATGCGTACGATTATTTTTTCTCGTATCTCAAGGTCAAAGCGAAAGCCGATCGCAAAACTTACATAAATTGTGTTTACTCATCAACTCGATATTAAAACATAAGTTTCGATACAGGTTTCTATTTGGGGGCAGACTCGTCATATTTATCCGGCTAAACCCTTTGTCCATTTCCGTATCCAGTAGCCTGTCCGATTCGAAATACTGGTCTTCTATTTTTTCTACATGTAGACACACATTAAGCCATTCTTCTGTCGTTACTGTGCTGAATGCCGCCTCAGTAATCGAGGCTATTTCGCTAGGAGCTTGATTAACATTTTTCTCTGCAATACGTCTCTTTACAATTGCCCAAATCTTCTCAATTGGATTTAAATCGCAGTGGTATGGCGGTAATCGCAGAACCTCATGTCCATGTTCATTTAACATATTTTCTACTTCATACTGTGGATCACTTTTGTGCCTTTTAATTAATTCATATAATTGTGCTTTTGTCCAGCAATCATCGACTTCAATCTTATTTTTCGTAAGCCACTCTTGGAGGTCTGCTTTTCTATTGCCCATTGAAGGGGCCTTGTTGATTTGCGTGCAGTGGTATGATGCATTGTCCATCACTACAATGCAATTCGGTGGTAGATTTGGCACAATATTTTCTTTCATCCATCGCATAAAGTTTACTGAATTCATATCGTCATGATAGTCACTCGATTTTGATTTCGATTTGAATATTAGTAGTCCGTTTTCAACAAACCCAGTTTTACCTCCAGCATGGGCTATAATCCATCTTGCGCCAACGCTATCCGAAGCAAGAATACCAGGCTCTTTCTCCGATTGCCAACATTTTTCGAGGTGGTATGAAGCATGGATATATGTTTCATCAAGATAAATGACAGGTCGATTTTCTTCCTGACGATTCTTGCGTAGCCTCAAAATATATTTTGCTCTCCAAGCTGCAATATCACTGCGTTCTATTAAAACTTTTCGTTTAGACTGACATTTTTTGTATTTATAGCCCAAAGTTTTTAAAATACTTCTCAACGATGTTCTGCCATATTTAAAATCAATGTCTGCTTTCAATTCCAACCAAAGTTTATTTATGGTAGGAATCTCCTTCTTCACGACGTAAAACGATTGAATTTTATGCCTTATAGCGCACTTATCAAAATCGTCTAATTCAGCAAGTTTTTTCTTTCGGTTCCTACTTTTTCCTGGGGTCACAATCTTTGAAGACGAAACTGCTGCTATATTACCCTCTTGAGTTATTTGGGTGACAGTACGTTCGGAAACGCCTAAAACAAAATAACAATAATTATATTACGTGATGCCGATGCCGGTTACCAAAGTTTAGATTTTTTTATTGTAATGGTATCCCTAAAACTTACCTGTCAAATAAGCAACGCGGGCTCTAACCTTGGAAAACGGTACCGTAGGCCCGTTATTGTCTCGTTCTTCTTCACAAGCACGTTTGACCTTCAAGATAATGTCTCTACCAGCACTTTTAATCACTTTCGGCATAATGATAGCGATTATTTACTTTGAAAACGAATAAAAACACGGAACACAGCACACTTTCTTGACACCTGACATAAACGACAAGATGGCGGCCAACGATTAGTTCCGATTTTGGCCGCGCGCAGACTTATCTTGCGCGCACTTTATGCCCGTCGTGGGGCTGGTTTACTTCATTAAGGGAAAATAGTCGATATCGATAAAATGGATTTTAAAATTGTGATAAATACTCAATTAAAATCAAAGAAATCATATTTAATCAAAATCAATCACTAATAAAATTAAAGTTAGAGAATCCAACAACAAAATTTATGCCACTATCATATTTGGTGTAGAAACGGAGTCGAATATCATCCCCAAGGCAGAAGTTACTATGGCCACGTGAGTTTTGGCGCCAGTTTACAAACGGATTGTCAAGACGAAGCTAAACAAGCCACAGTATTCGAATTGAATAAAACTTACATTAATTTTTGTTTTTATTTTCGATATAGACTTTCAGCTATTAAAGGTAACAGCACTAATTTTTACGATAAAAATACAAAGGGAAAGTAAGGGATAGATGCATTAGAATTGTCTAATGAAAGAACGAGACTTTTCCAAAAGACATCAACGCGGGACTCAACAGTGTGCTGGTTTATCCAACCACCATTTTAAATAGACCTCTACGGTGGATAATAATCTGATTAAATCAAAATTATTTTTCGTACTGTTTACGTACCGATGAAAAGTTATGCGATCCTTTTTATAACTAGAAGTTTTGGAATGTTTCCCACACCACTTCACCGCGCATGAAGGCATTTTGATGCGTTATTATTGCAGATGAAGTTATATTATTTGCATTAATTTAGCGTGCACAGAGGTCTAACAATTGGTCACAACTAAAATGGTTACTAGAACCGTAGCCTATGCATAGGCGACAAAATACTAATAGTTTTCGAGCGGCGGGGCACTGTATGCGCAGTCAAGTGGTTATGTCCTCCTAGGGCGTTCCTTCTCGGCGTTTCCACTCACATATGCTAAGTAAATGCAATTTGTTTTGTTTGTTTGTTACGCTTTCAGCCTAAAACGGCTGAACGAATATCGATGAATTCTGGCACATGGGTAGGCCATGATCTGGATTAGGACATGGATATTTTTGATCCCGATTTTCCAACGGGATAGAGGCCTAATGCGGGTAAAAATGCGGGGTGCAGATAGAAATTTATAATTATATAGAAACATATACTTAGCGTTTTAACCCTATCACTGCCTAGGTTCTCTGGACCGCGAAAGACATGTATTATTGCCTGACGACACTACTAATTTCCTCATCTTACAAATTCTTAATGACTTTTAAATAGCTTCCACCATTCACAAATCGACCCAAATACTTGGTCTACATTTATAAATTATGAATGTCATTTATAACACAAGATGTCAGTTATATCAACAAAATGTTGCTATCAAACTGTCACATTAACTAACGAGATGCTTTTTCTTCACAATTTAATGGAATGGCCTGTCTTTAATGTCTTGTCGACCTTCTGCGTGGTAATGATTTATTATTAAAGTATTGCAGCCTTTTTCCAAGTTTACTGGGTTTATGTCCAATAGTGTCCAGTCTAACTAGATAGCTAAATATAAGACTAACCCTTCCCATTCCTAGTGGTCTGGAGGTAAAAATAGCACCATCCACAAATAAATGCATCTTTATCTTTATCTTATCTTTTATCTTTATCTTATCCCATTTCTTCCCGTTGGTATAGTAAGAGGCGACTAAGGGACTTACTTTTAGAATGGGCAAGGGCAGCAGCGTTCTCTATGCATTTTACCACCCTACTGTGATCGCCAACCCGCCTGCCAGGCGTGACGTTTATTACAACCCCCCCCCCCCTTTGGGGAAGACTTATGTCCAGCAGTGGACGTCTTTCGGCTAGAATGATGATGATGAGACCAACTATATAGTCAAAAACTAAATTTTCGAAGGTTAGAACAGTGGGATTGCTTTTGAAAGTTCAACAACATTCATTGCGTTATTCACGTTGTTGAGCAGCAAATTATTTTAAACATTAGAAGGAATGGTTTAGTAATATCCTTTAAAATTACTCAGATTCTGATGGATAGTGTGTTAGGCAATTAGGCTGTAGTTGTCGACCATGACAGCAAAGCCAAACTTGGTCTCCCAGAGACGGGATGAGCGTTTGCTAAAAGTTCATCATTACGCGAATTTAAATATTCAGTACTTCTAACTGTTCAGTGATAGCAAATGATATTGTCCTGCTCCCAATAAATTCAAGTCCCGATAACATTTTATCGAAATTAAGTGAAATGAAATTGCAATATTTACTTCGCAACGGAAGCTGCATCCAGATTCAAGATAATAACTCTCAGCAAACGTACCTAAGTGCAGAGACCACTGCGCCAATTTACACTGTAAAGGTAGAGAGGGTAGTTTAGAATGCACTAAGCACTTTGAATTTACTTATTGTGCTAACTAGCTTGACTTTACTCTTGCACTAAACATTGCATTAAGCGAGTGCTGGTAGCTATCTGTCGGCACTCGCTTCTAGTACTGTTATAGAAGAAGACTTATCATTTAGGAACGGTAAACTAATAAACGAATAGCTTCTGCCCGGGTCGTCCGCCTGAAGTTTCTGGAACCGACTCACCGCGTCGCGTGATATTGCCCACCCGCGCTATCACTTAAATTTTGCCAAGCGTTCTTTCTGCTCAGCTCCTAAGGGTGATTTTAGGTAGCCAAAACCTTTCTGAAAAATTTGACAATCAAATGCAAAAAGATTTTTCTAATCCGACAGGTTGTTCTAGAGAGTAGCGCGTTCGGATAGACGCGGCGCGAAGACTTTGTTTCATATTTTCTAGTGATATGATGTCACTTCTGTATTTCTCCAAGAGGTATAATAGTAAATCATGGTATACCCAAGTTTCATCAGGTAGGGTTCCGAAGTGTCGAGGTGGGTGAGCCTTTTGGAAAGAACCACGAATCCTGTATCAAGCGTACTTCGAAGAAATTTCTCATGGAGAATCCCACTACCAAATACGGGGGTTGATCACTAGATCCGACGTTAAGCAGTCGCATTGAAGACCAGGCCAACACGACAATGTTTATTGTCAATTTTTAACATCTTTTCGTATGATGTGGCTATGTAGCACAGCTGTTAACTGTGAGCCCTACAACGTAAATCCCATCAAATCTGGGTAATCTAGGCACATTGGGAAGCAGAAATACGGTAATTGTAAAACTTACTGATTTGACAGCCGTATCCGACACACGGAGTTTCCACTTTCGTAAAAAAGTTTTCTTTTGGCTGATCCAATTTTAAACCTCCCCAGTGCACGTGACAGTAAACATAAAAGATAATGATAAAGACAAAACTTGTTTGTAACGTAAAAATATAAAACATAAACCATGAACACAAAATTCGGAGATAATTTCTATATTCAGACAGGCCATATCACTAAAAAACAATACGCCTCCAACAATGAGAACAAAAGTAACATAAAATATGATTTGCTCACATTCAAATGGAGTCACGGACAGAAATTAGTTATATAAAATAAACACAAACGAACACGAGTTCAGTATTCCACATTTTATTGTACCAAAGAGAAATATTCAAGCGTAGAACAATGAAATCTGTAGAGAAGTTTCACACAATAACAAAAACATTTTAATTGTTCGTAATATTGCTCTTAACTTTGAGAATAATAACAATAGGAAATGCGGTCAGTATTGAAAGCGACAGTCCAAGAGGTGAAAATGAGAGTCCTGGGAAAAAAAACACACACAATATACACTTATTTAGTGAAAGTTAATAATTAGCGGGTAGATGAAGATTTTGCGGTCAAACATTGTTCACACAGGGTACTATCTCAACAATCTGCTGATGAAAAAGCACCAGAGCTGCTGTGTTAGAACCACACTGTATTATTTCATGATTATAGATAGCACTGTGTGACAGTTTTAGTAGTCGCGATTTACAATACTGCGTTTATGGAAAGCTGCGTGGCGCAAACGCGGTTTATGCGAGTACACTATAAATACGGTGCGCTTGCGTCGCCGCGTCGCTCTATTGTTCATTTTGTCAATGAAGTACCGTTACGTTACGGTATATGGAGTTGCGAAGGATACAGCGAACGTAGCTTATCAATGAATCAACTCATTCACAGTGGAACTTGTCTTGGACTAGACTAATTTAGCCATTATGCACATGAGTGGTCCGGTCGAAATGGCGGTGTTTGGGAGCCAATGTCCAGCAGTGGACGTCTTTCGGCTGAAACGATGATGATGATGCACATGTGATCTCTTGCTTCCCTTATGAGATTTTTGTTCACGCGGAAAGAGTAGGAAATAACTCTTTCTATAATTTCTGACGATCAACCTCTCTCGTGTATACAGAGAATGCGAACGATGAGGTTGCTAGTGAAACTTTTAAACTGATTAAAACATGTAGCCGTAGAAGCAATCTGTGTTGCTAAAACAATTAACTTACTAAAACTGATTACTTTGGCTACATTAGTATACAGGGTGTCCCAAAAATCAACGTTCAGCCGAAAACGGTTGATAGGCCAGGTGGCGACAGTTACCAATAAAATAATTTAAAAAAATCTAAGTTAAGTACTTTTCAAATTATTGACATTACTTTTCATATTTTTTTTGTGAGTAATGTAACCCTGAATAACCCTTCTGTAAACTACAGTCCAAAATTAAAACACAACTACCTCAGTGTTAAAGAAAACATCACTTTTTTGCTCCACCATGTACTATAAATTATTACATCGCCCAACTTTAACTGACTGTACTGAAAAAAAAAAAATGCCTAACTTAGATTTTTTTTATTATTTTTCTGATAACTGTCACCACCTGGCCTATCAACCGTTTTCGGCTTGACGTTGATTTTTGGGACAGCCTGTATAACAAACTCATAGTAATTAGCAACATATTATAATACAACTTTGTACTTCTAGCCCCATTAGTCATCATCATCTGCCTGCCTTTCCCCAACTATGTTGGGATCAGTTTCCAGTCTAATGGATACAGCTGAATACCAGTATTTTACATGGAGCGACTGCCTATCTGACCTCCACAACCAAGTTACTGGGTAATACGATACCCCATGGTAAGACTGGTTGTCAGACTTTCGGGCTTCTGACGACCCATAATGACTGTCTAAGATCCACAGATGATAGCTGGCGAAATATGAAACATAACAAATGTAAATAATTGTTCTACGGCGGAATATAAGAAAACTCTTCGTAGACGTGAATTATAAATGTACTTTAGGAGATTCTGATCCACCTAAAAAGATTCGGTCATACAAAGGGATTTACTTGATAAATTCAAAGGGTCATTTTCTCTTTGTGTCAAAGGATAGGAATTCAGAATCAGTAAAGCCCGTGTATATTATGCTTACACGTTAAATTTCACGGATTTCTTAGACCAGATTCTTTATTTTTCATAACCTACGTGTAATCTTTCGAGGTTATGGAATTTTTTCGCATTGACCCACAGTGGATATCCGTTTTCACCATGTCATCAGTTCGCTATTCTTTTGCATTTTTTTCTACCATGTCCCGAAAACTGCCAGTTTATCAGATAGTTTAAGGCAACGAAGAGTTTTGTCTTAAGTATGTTTTACCTAAATTAGTAAAAGAAGTGATTTCAATTCAACCAACTAACCTTAAAGCATTGTCCAAAATACCTCCACAATTTTCCGCTTTACCACCATCAAATATTTGACCAAACCGTTTTCCACCAGCTGGCACCGTGTTATAAATCGCGAAGCACAATTCTTCAAATGCATCGCACACAAAACACCGTGCCTTACCATCTGTTATGATCTTACCTCAGTGGTCTGCCAAGTGTGAAATGGCAGTGTACCGTTGCGGCAGCAGATGTAACGGTGATAAACGATTAAATAAAAGAAGTCTAAATAACACTATCGCACGTTGGTATTACGGTATAGTGAATTTATAAATGTACTCGCGTTTAGAGTGAGTGATATGACAGTAGGTGCTAAAATTGGGTACGACAGTGTGACAAAATAATAGTTTAAAAAAAACTAAAAAACACGCTTCCATAGAAAACCAAACTAAAAAGTAGAAAATAATGGAAAAAAAGCGTAGGGTGCTTTTTAAGGTATTTTTAGGGTTCCGCACCTCAAAAGGAAAAGCGGAACCCTTATAGGATCACTTTGTTGTCCGTCCGTCCGTCCATCCGTCCGTCCGTCCGTCAGTCTGTCAATACCCTTTTTCTCAGGAACGCGTGGATGTATCAAACTGAAATTTATATCAAATACTCAAATCTACTGTTCCTTGGAGCTGTGAAAAAATCAAACTTCTAAGCTTACGCATTCAAAAGATATAGTCGTTTATGCCGCAAATTTCCGCAATTTTTTGAAACTCGCAAGGGAACCAAAACCTAAAGGGTACTTCCACGGGGCGCGTGAGGGAGTGGCAGTCTCTGCGCCCTCACGTCCCTAGCCGCCGCAGGAGGAGACGCCCCGGGCGCCGGGAGTCGATTGCGGACTCCCGGCCACCGTAGGCGCGAGCTTGCGGGTGGCGAGCAATGGGTAGCTCGCCGCCCGGTAAGGACCAAGCTCGGGTCGACGGCGCGTAGTGTTCCACGCGCGCCTCAAAGAGATGTCAGCAGTACTGAAGGGGTCTGCTAGGACCGATGCCTGCCGGGGTCACGTGATTGTTCTAAAGAGATACCGTGACCCTGGCACATGGGCAACTGAAGGAACACGGGTGGGTTTTAGTCAGTAAAAGTCTGACACGCCCTCCCGCTCCGCCCAGAGCGGGAGAAGTCATTTGATGATTTCCCATCCAAAAAAAAAAAAAAAAAAAACGTACTTCCAGTCGATCTAGAATTTTGAAATTTGGTACGAAGCAACTTCTTATAGCACAGATAAAGGAAAAATTGCGAAAAACGTAAATTTTTAGTTACATCATATAATAAAAATATTTTAAAAAATTTCAAACTTAATACCCACAGGTTAGTACGGAACCCTCGGTGCGCGAGTCCGACTCGCACTTGGCCGGTTTTTTTATTGATATCAGGCACCCCACGCTTTTTTTCCATCATTTTCTACTTTTTTATACGCTTTTTAGTTTGGTTTTCTATGGAAGCGTGTTTTTAGTTTTTTTAAACTATTATTTATTTTCTATTTTTTAGGGTGTTTCGAATTTTGAGACGTATGTCAGCGTAGTTTGTGACGTATGTCAGCGTAGTTTGTGACGTATGTCAGCGTAGTTTTCGAAGACAGTTTTTGTGCTGTCCTGGTAACCCTGGCAAGGATAATTGCACAAATTTATGAAATTATAGTTTTGTCATCGGTCCTAGATAAGTTTAAATGAAATCTGTTCGTTTAAAGTGGGTCAAAATCGCGCTATAAGGAGTCGGTTACAAACAAACAAACAAACATACAAGTGAAGCAAATATAAAGCGTGTAAAAAGGAGGCTTATGATTTTGTCCGGTATGTATGGAGGTTCATCTGGTCCCTCATATCTTCTAAAATACTTATTATAATTTGAAAGAAAGAAAGAAAAATATTTTATTTGGGACACACACAGGACATAAAACAATAAAAAAGAACATAGAAACATTTACATTTAACATACTCTTAGATATTTCCCCTTCCGACCTACCCGGTCCGAGTGAGAGGGTATAAAGGCGCATGGCGCGCTGTCAACGGTCTCTTTTCTACTTGAATTTCGGAGGCAACGGACGTATCTTAGTGACGTTATCGTGTTGATTTTATCGTGTAATATTATTCTTACGTACTGATTACGTACCTATGTGCTTTTTGTTGGTTAGAAATCGTTTATAAGAAATATAACTTTCTAGGTTACTTGCTGTATTGTTTTTTTTAATATATTCCACTTCTGCTCCCTAAGATCAGAAGTGGGATGATCACGCGTTCTAGGCCGTTTGCCATCTATTTGAATACTCAATAACGGTTTTAAAAGTGTTGTGATTATTGTGTGCAAACTTCTCAATCGCAAGTACCTACCTAGTTTTGTTTCTTAAATAATGTCAGGACGTTCGTCTCGGTCTAGAGTACGCTCTCGTGAGCGAAAATCTAGCGGTGGTTCTCGCAAAAATCGTCGGGATGATACGGATGATCGTAATACGCCGCCGATTGTCGTACACCACCGTCGAAACAGTCCAATAGACCGTAGACATAGGTCATCTAGGCGTCGTAGTGTTTTACATAGCCCACATAGTCGGTCTGGCTGTCGTAGATCTCGCGAAGAGTCGTATGACCGCCGTGACAACTCGCGCGATGTTGCCGTTGATCGAATTCTTACGAGGTTAGAAGTAATTGAGCGTAGAATGCCAACAGCATCTAGTAGTGATAGTCCGTTGCGTCCAAATAGCGAAAGCCGGTTATTGTCCTCCCTTCCGGTCGTGCCAAGCCCTGCTAGTAAGCAAGGATTGGGTGTAACCGAGACAATAACTGACGAGGTTACCGCAGAGAGTAACTCGCGTGCGACAGACGTGCATAGCGAGAATAAAGACGTAGCGAACAGTATAGTTGGTGCCTTAAGCACGCTTTTAAAAGCAAGATCTCATAACTTCTATATATCTCCGTTTGATCCCAGTGTCCAAGATTTCGATGTCTGGTGCGCTGAGGTTGACCGTGGCCGATTAATAAACAATTGGGATGATCGCGAATGCTTAGGTAGAATAGGTTCTTGTTTGCGTGGTGATGCAGGATCATGGTTAAATGACTGGGTGACTAGTGATAGATCCTGGAGTAACTTTAAGGTCGAATTT
This sequence comes from Aporophyla nigra, assembly GCA_947507805.1. Lineage (NCBI taxonomy): Eukaryota > Metazoa > Arthropoda > Insecta > Lepidoptera > Noctuidae > Aporophyla > Aporophyla nigra. Next base: position 3,030,200 of record OX382296.1, on the reverse strand, counting down.
AGATCTCTTTGTCCCCGTAGCATCGATTGTGCATCCATACTATATGAGGTTATGTGTACGAACTCAAACAAGTACCCAACTTATGCAGAATACGCACGTAAATCCCTGCTGCGTCTCAATATAGTTGAAGGTATATCCGATAACTTAAAATCCGCCATTGTTGTTAGAGGTATCAGCGATCCTCAAGTCAAGGCTGCGGCAACTAACGCTAAGCTAGCATGTAAAGATCTTGTGGAATTTTTATCAGTTTATGTCAAGCCCAAACATGACAACAATACTGCTCGTGATCGTGCCTCCTCTAATAACTCATCTAACCAACGTAAACGTGAGGCACCTAAGTCAGATAACAGCAATGTCACTTGTCACTTTTGCGGCAAAACGGGTCATAAGAAATGGTATTGTCCAAAAAAATCTAAAAATACCAATTCAGTTCAGGGTCCCACGACCTCTAAGTCGGCTCCACTGACATCAAGCGATAAACCCGGTAAATCCGAACAACGCTGTACTTTTTGTAAGCGTAATGGGCATTCAATCGATTCATGTTTCCAAAAACAACGTTCTCAGAGTAATGATAAGAAAACGAATGAGGTAAATTTTTGCTCCGTATTGACCCCAGACAAAATAACGTAATTTCAGCCGTTGTACAGAAGGTGCCTGTTGATATTTTAATCGACAGCGGCTCTGATATTTCTTTAATTTCGGAAAAGGTGCTAAAACATTTTAATTTTAATCGTATGCCAGCTTATCGCTTGATGCGTGGGATAGGAAGTCAGGTAATTGAATCAACCTCTTATATTACAACAGTCGTAGAGTTCCCAGAAGTATCACTGGAAATTGATTTATATGTTGTCCCTGCTGAATGCATCAACGCGCCTATTCTAATTGGAACTGATATCCTGAATCGAAAGGGCTTAATTTACACTCGCACCAGTAGTGAGCAGCGGCTTACCAGGTCAGACATTCAGTCAACTGTGCAGCTTGTGAGCGCTGTGGAGGATGATTGTATCAAAACTCCTTTAGTGGGTGCCGATAAAGATCGGTTGCTGGGAATTATCAAGGAGTTCACTGATTTGTTCATTTCCGGTACGGCAACCTCCACAGTGAACACAGGTATTATGGAGATCAAACTAACGTCTAACACTCCAATAACCCACCGACCTTATAAACTTTCGGTGGATGAAAAAAATAGGGTTCGCAATATTGTCAGCGATCTGCTCAGCAAGGGAATAATTCGTGAATCACAATCTGATTACGCCAGTCCTATCATCCTCGTCAAAAAAAAGGACGGGAGTGATAGGATGTGCGTCGATTATCGAGCACTAAATGCTATTACCATCAAAGAGAGATTTCCCTTGCCGTTGATCGATGACCATATCGATAGACTTGGTAGCTTCAAAATCTTCACTAGTCTTGATATGGCTACTGGCTTCCACCAAGTGCCTATGAAGGATGACGATTCCATTAGCAAAACTGCCTTCGTAACGCCTGAAGGGCAGTATGAGTATTTAAAAATGCCATATGGCTTGGCCAATGCTCCGATTGTCTATCAGAGGATTATATCTAAAACATTAAAACCTCTCATTGACTCTGGTAGGGTTCTAACCTATATCGATGACGTGCTGATATTGTCCAACTCGGTAGATGAGGGTCTCAAAACGTTAAGAGAAGTTTTACTGATACTTAAAGCCGCGGGATTTTCCATAAACATAAAAAAATGTACTTTTTTAGACGTAGAGATTGAGTACCTAGGGCGACTGATTGGACATGGTCAGGTACGGCCGAGTCCAGGTAAAGTAGATGCACTTGTCCGTTCTCCAAAACCTACAAATGTGAAAGAGGTTCGTCAGTTTCTGGGGCTCGCGGGGTATTTTCGCCGTTATATTGCTGGCTATGCCTCTAAAACATCAAGCATAGCAAGGCTGCTGGGGAAGGGTGTACCATTTTCGTGGGGCTCTGATCAGGATGCTGCTCGCGACTATATTATAAATTGCCTAACAAATGAACCGGTTTTAGCGATATTTGACCCCAAGTTGCTTACGGAGCTTCACACAGACGCTAGTGCTATTGGGTTTGGTGGAATTTTATTCCAAGAGCATAGCGGTGGGAGAAAGAGGGTTGTTGGGTATTTTAGTAAGTCCACTCAGGGCGCGGAATCGCGGTACCACAGTTATGAATTGGAAACGTTGGCTGTTGTACGTGCGCTCCAGCATTTTCGCCACTATTTAATTGGTATTCATTTTAAGATAGTGACGGATTGCAATTCTTTAAAGTTAACGGAGCGAAAGAAAGACTTGTTGCCTCGAGTCGCGCGCTGGTGGGTTTATTTGCAAGATTTTACATTTACTCTTGACTATAGGAAGGGTTCATTAATGCAACACGCGGATTATTTAAGCCGTAACCCTCCTTCTCTTACCAATAATGTCTCTCATATCCGAAATCCAAACAACTGGGCAAAGATTGCTCAAACTGCTGACGCAGAGACTCAGGAATTGATGTCTAAATTAAGGGAAGGGCAATTAGATCAAACGAGGTACACAATAAAAAACGATTTATTGTTTTACAAATTCTCACCTACTGGGGAAGAACCGCGACTTTTATGCTTCATCCCGAGGGGTCATAGGCTCAGTCTGTTGAGGGTTTTCCACGATGACCATGATCATATTGGTACTGATAGAACTACTGACCTGATTTTACGACATTTCTGGTTTCCGGGCCTACGGCAGTTCGTACGCAAGTATATAGGTCATTGCCTTATATGTCTAGCACATAAAAGGGTGCCTAGGGCTCCCTCTCAGCCAATCCAGTCCTGGTCTAAGCCAGAAATCCCTTTTTCTGTTGTACATACCGATGTACTTGGACCACTACCAGAATCAAATGGTTTTAAATACGTTTTAATTGTGATTGATGCCTTTTCCAAGTATTGTTTACTGTACTCCTTATATAGACAAGACGCTGATGAGTTAAAGCGTGTATTTTCTAACGCGGTGTCACTATTTGGTACCCCATCTATGATAGTGTGTGACCGTGGTAGGATGTTCGACAGTAGGGCTTTCCAAAATTGGGTCTCTGAGTTGGGATCATCGATACACTTTATTACGCCGGGTATGCATCGCGAAAACGGTCAAGTGGAAAGATATTGCCGAACTGTTCTTAACATGCTGCGGATCGAGGTCGGCAATAAAGGCTCGCAATGGTCCGACGTGCTCTGGAAGGTGCAGCTCACCCTCAACATCTGCAGACAAGCCACTACCCAGACTTCACCACTACAGCTGCTGGTGGGCATAGACGCGGCTACCCCCGTCATCAGATCCTTGGTGCGAGACGTTGCACTTGAGAACTCGCATCCCAATAGAGAAGCCTTGTTAACTCTAAGAAGACAACGAGCTACTGAGCTTCTCACAGCCAATCAGCATTATCAGGATGCCTATGTAAATGGAGATCGAAGGCAGTCACGTACGTTTGCTGTTGGTGACTTCGTGTTTGTAAGCAAAGTTGCTCAGACTACTGGAAAATTTGACTCCGGCATGCGCGGCCCGTATAAAGTGGTCCGAGCGCTGTCACACCACCGTTATGAGCTAGAGTTACTAGCTGGGTCTTATGGTAAGAAGACTCAAGCCGCCGCCGAACATATGATGTTATGGCGTGGCGAGTGGACGCCGGATGCTTGCTCAGCTTTCTTTGAGAGTGGTGAGTTATTGGTTGCCAGCATGCTAACGTTTGGGCCTCTGTTGTGTTCCACGGTCATGGTGGAGACATGCAGAACTTTTGGGCCTCTGTCTCAATGACGCGGTCATGGTAGAGATATGCAGAACTTATGGGCCTCTGTCTCAATGACGCGGTCATGGTAGAGACATGCAGAACTTTTGGGCCTCTGTCTCATTGACGCGATGTGTCACCAATTCATAGTAAGCATAACCTTTGGGCCTCTACTATGCATTCGTGAAAATGACAAGCGAACGTCTGGGCCTCTGTCAATAACAATGTATGGCGAGTGATGGAAATCCGGATTCTATCATTAGCGGTGCATTGAATCTCTTGGGTTTGAAGCTGTTTCAACTTTAAAAATTACTGTTGTTTGCCTTTGTTGCTGGCGCTTGAGTGCACGCTTGCGCCTGGAACACTGTTTAAACTCGTAAACTCTAACTTATACTACTTCAGGTTGAATAAGCTTCAAACCATAGTGGTCATGTTATTTAATTACTCATGTACTCTTATATGTTCCCAGATAATGACGATGACCAAAATACTGATGACAGCCAAGTTGTGAGAGATGGATCTGATGCGAATGATGGGAATGATGCTGCGGTCGAGGACGTCGCGCTGTCAGGAACGGCCGTCTTAGATATTTCCCCTTCCGACCTACCCGGTCCGAGTGAGAGGGTATAAAGGCGCATGGCGCGCTGTCAACGGTCTCTTTTCTACTTGAATTTCGGAGGCAACGGACGTATCTTAGTGACGTTATCGTGTTGATTTTATCGTGTAATATTATTCTTACGTACTGATTACGTACCTATGTGCTTTTTGTTGGTTAGAAATCGTTTATAAGAAATATAACTTTCTAGGTTACTTGCTGTATTGTTTTTTTTAATATATTCCACTTCTGCTCCCTAAGAATACAGATAACAAAGTATTTCTAAAAGATATAAAATATAAAAGAGTAAGACCTGTGCGAGGCCAAAAAGGCTCCTATCTCAGCATAATGCTGCGATATTTGTAAAAAAATACAACTACCGCAGCGCTTAATCGTTTTTTATTTGGATGGTAATTTGGCAAATGTGGTATGGAAGCGTCTTGATCGTCCGCTGGTCTATCATCGACGTCTAATAAATATGGCGCCCTCTAAAGCATATAAAGTGACGAACTAAAAAAATATAGTTTTCATTGATGCCGTGTTGGGTATCAAATGAAAGGGCTTAATTAATACACATGTTAATATATTGTTCAGTTGAGAATATTTGCTTGTTTCATACAATTTAGAGCGTGATTTTTCAGTATTTTACTAGGAGGATTCTGTATCATATCATCGAGACATATAGACAAATTCCCCATTTCTTCCCGTGGGTGTCGTAAGAGGCGACTACGGGACTTACTAGAGAATGGGCAGCAGCGTTCTCTATGCATTTTACCGCCATACTGCGATCGCCAACCCGCCTGCCAAGCGTGGCGATTATGGCAAAGCCCCCCAAATTGGGGGAGGCCTATGTCCAGCAGTGGATGTATTACGGCTGAAATGATATAGACAAATAAATAAAATTGGAGTGTCTGTTTGTAATACGAGTATTACACCCACTTTTTACTAAGTGTATATGGATGTATACACGGTACATATACCAAAACAACATTTTTTACGATTTTTGTCTGTCTGTCTGTTTGTTCCGGCTAATCTCCGAAATGGCTGGACCGATTTCGACGGGACTTACACTGGCAGATAGCTGATGTAACAAGGAGTAACTTAGGCTACTTTTTTTATTAGAAAAAAAAATAGGATCTTACGAAAAAAAAAACGAAAGAAAAACTTTTTGTTAAATACTACGCGGACGAAGTCGCGGGTAACAGCTATTACCTATGTTACCTGGACTAACACATTCTTACCACGGTAGTACGTCCTCCTGAGTTAATTTCCGCATCCACGCGGGCGAAGCCGCGGGCAAAAGCTAGTTTATTTAACTATAAGAAAGGTAGCAAGAACCGATATAAAATTGTTGTACCACCTTTAATGGACATCATACATTTCACAAACATATAAGTATTACAAAATTTAGCTCACAAAAGCACAGTTATACTTGACAATAAACAGAATTCTTCCTAGATTCCACATAGGAGTACACAAAAGCATTATTTAATAGCGTAGTAAAATTCTATGATGTTTTGGAAACATTTTCCGTAGCGTTAGTAATACTAGCATAAAATACTTGGATATACTTTGGAACTGCAGGCAACATATTAGGTGTTGCAAAGGTAATGGCGTATAAGTAAAGCGCGCCGGTTGGAAACCAGCTAGTTTCGATACTGCAGAGACTTTTAACTAAGTTTGCTGTACTGTCGCATAGGAATATTTTTGACTAACAGACTCCAAACTTCATGAGATATAATTTGGGGCTTTTTTTAGTGCTATCGACACCGACTTTATGAGTTCAAACTCAGGCAGGCGCTTTAATTTGTGTAAATAATATCATCGCCACTGCTCTCATAACGGTGAAGGAACACATCGTTACGGAACCGGCATGTCCTAGAACCACAGAATATATATTAGTACCTTACGGTACAGAAGTTTCACTCCCGAGTTCAGGTATGATAAACGCAAGCGTCCGGCCACCGTACTAGTCTCAATAGGCTTGCACTCGCTCGACTTGTCGCACACGCAGCGCACGCACCCGCGGATCAAAAGTAAACTGTTAATACCGTAAAGTACCTACTATTGTATATTCTACCTCTCTGACAGCCCTAGCAGATTGAAGCGAGACGGCAGACAGTTATTGTACTATGAACGCTATACGCAATGCAAAAGGTTGAAATTAGGTTGTTTTCCAGAATAGTAGGTAAATATCTCGGGGATTTTGCGCCGCTTGTATGGAAGTGAGACAGGCCTGCTAGAACCAAAAATTCGAAGACATGTGGCATCTACCCCGCATTCAGCCCGCGTGGTATCTACCACGGTGCCCACTCCCTCTCACCCAGGGGGAGTAGCCCTATTACATGAGCTCCAACCAAGACAAACTTATATCTTTTTTTTAAGACAGATTGCTGATGATTTTGACTGGCTCGTTGGCCAGGTCGCGAGCGCTATTGCTATACAAAAAGTCCTGGATTTGATTTCCAGATCGGCCAAAGAGTTATTGGGTTTCTCCATGAGGGATATCTCAGTGGCAGCTCGGAGTCTGGATTTGTACCCGATACATGGGACAATCATAACTGGCAAAATATTGGTATACATAACGAAATCTTTTGATACTCCAAGCAAAAGAAGTGTGACGTCTTTGTACAGTGATTATGACGCGAAGAGAAATTACGAGCCGCCGTTATTTCCAAACCATATAACTTTAGGCTCGCCGTTATTGCTGAACAATATTTTAAGGTCGAGTTATAAGTATTATGGAGATTTAAAATAAGCTGATGTATTATGATGAGCATCAGTAATTTTATGTTTACACTGGGTCTTAGAATTTCATATAATTTTAATTTCGCTACTTTTAAAATATCCCGAGGTTCTTGTGTGTTTGATCTTAATATGTTTTCATGCTTAACTTACAAAAAAGTTATATGTTAAGTTTTTCTTTATTTTAAGACTTCGGGCTGAAATTTTGAAATGTATGTGGGTATTCTTAAATAGACAGAAAATGTACCATCACACACGCGACCTCGTGGCTTTTTAAATACTGGAAATATGGTTAAGATTAGTTCACACGAGACAATACTATTATTTATTAAAATGGAATTTCAAATAAAATATTTTATAAGTAGATCAATATGTATATTTATTAAATTTCAAAAGTTCAACAATCAACATTTATACTCAAAAACTTGGTGGCATTTTTGTTAAAGTATAATATATTTTTGTTTGTTTAAATATATATGTTTGTTTATACTTCTACATACTACATACCTATGTCTTAGGCACGCGACCTTTCTATAACAATTGTTTTAATATCATTTAATTAATAAACAATTCACACGTGGTAGAAGTGAAACCTTCAAAATTTTTGGCTTCAAGATAATGATAGGAATGTAAAATTACGGGAAGAGGATAATTGTAGGTTTTAGTAATGATTATAGTGATACAAAGTTTGATAATTATTTAACATTTTATTATTCGTATATATTACATCGATTTATCGCGACAATATTCTGCATTCGTTTTTTTTTCCGTATTTACCTAAATAATATATAGGTACGATAATAGACTTGAAATAATAATAATAAGTACAAGTACATAAAACATTTTTGATTAAATTCTAATATGTACAGGTACATAAAACGTTTTTAATGTGTTTTAATTTTCTGAAGTTCAGATGTGACAATATTTGCCGTATCCATATTTCTTTCGTCCATGGTCATGACGTCATGTATTTCCTATCTCATTTTCTCCCACGTTAAATCTTATGAAGTTATCTCTGTCTCTTTTTACTGTCGCTTTTTCGTTTCATTGAGTTTCAAATCACAACCAACGGCGCTAAAGAAGTTTTCAGTTCAAAAATTTGTTCAGTACAAATCCCTTAAAATGACATAATATCGTATGTTTCCGTTCGACCCACGCCAGTTACAAGAGTCAACTGGGATGGGTCAATGAGGTGTTCGTAGGTGTTCAGCAAATTATCTTCGCGTGCGTAACGTGACGGATTTAAGATTCACTCATTAACATTACAAGGTCACAGACACCCACTGCTTAAAAGAAACGCCCATAGCGTTTCCCATAAACAGTCTGTGATACCGCTCATAGAGGCAGAGACCATGGAAATGCCAATTATAATGATTTGCCACGTGTTTATCACTTCGTAATATAAACCTTGATATATGAATGAACCCGTTCACAATTTACAAACAACTAAAGAAGAGAAGGACAGAGCATTTATGATGAGAGAGAAGAAGGAAAAATAATAGTTTAAAAAACCAAACAACACGTTTCCATAGAAAACAAAACTAAAAAGTAGGAAATAATGGAAAAAAAGCGTGGGGTGCTTTTGAAGGTATTTTTTTATTGATATCAGGCACCCCACGGTTTTTTTCCATTATTTTCGACTTTTTAGTTTGGTTTTCTATGGAAGCGTGTTGTTTAGTTTTTAAACTATTATTTATACTATTTTTTTTTACTGGCCTGATAGTCTAGTGGTTAGTGACTGCAAAGACTGAGGTCGTGGGTTCGATTCCCACCCAGGACAAATGTTTGTGTGATGAGCACAATCATTTGTTCTGTGTCTGGATGTAATTTATCTATAATATGTATGTATTTAGAAATATATAAGTATATTTATCAGTTGTCTGGTTACCATAGTACAGGCTCTGCCTAGTTTGGGATCAGATAATGGTGTGTTGGTTGTCCTAAGATAAGATATTTTTATTTATTTTCTATTTTTTAGGGTGTTTCGAATTTTGAGACGTATGTCAGCGTAGTTTGTGACGTATGTCAGCGTAGTTTTCGAAGACAGTTTTTTGCTGTCCTGGTAACCCTGGCAAGGATAATGGCACAAATTTATGAAATTATTGCATTGTCATCGGTCCTTGACAGGTGTGCAAAGTTTGAATGAAATCTGGTCGTTTAAAGTGGGTTAAAATCGCGCTATAAGAAGTCGGTTACAAACATACAAGTAAAGCTAATATAAAGCGTGTAAAAAAGGATAAGACTAAAAAGACTACAAGATTGAACGGTATCCACGATATAGCAAAATAAACAGGTATTCAGACAAGTGATGAGAATATGGCACCAAGAAAATAGCGGTTCCAATGAACTTGTACAGCGAAAGACAGCAAAGAATGGAAATTTGTAGAGGAGGCTTTTGTCAGAAGTCAAGCAGTACCAGATTAATGTCTGTTTGCCGATATTTATTTTCTTTGTTTATTAAAGTATTAAGTATGCAAAGATAAGAACAGCAATTAAGACTTCATTTTAGTACCTATATGAAATAAACAATTACAATCAATCAGTCTCGAACAGAAGAATCTTCAGATTCGTAACGGCCATTACTTATATGTACAAATAACCAAACAGATTAAGCTTAACTGTACAAAGTTTTGCACGAATTCGCAATATCTGTTGATTGTTTATTGTAGAATTCAATTTGCCCAGATGGAGTAGCTGTATCTCTAATAATTATTAAACGAATTACTTTTAACATAGACTATACTACGGGGGTCATACTGACAGTTTTTAGAATAGGCCAGTAAGAAAAGCAGCCGGTGAAAAAATATTTCAATTTCGAATTAGGAACTCTTTGGGAATCTGTAGATGTTTAATGAATTTATTTCATAAGTCAAAAAGCGTGGGCCCACTGCTTCAGTCAATGGTTCCATCGCATGCGACGCTGTTAAGAAAGGAACGGGGACTGCTTCAAAAACCAATAAAATTATTAACAGGCTTCTTCATCATTCCGTGCTTTATTTTCTTAATACTCTCAGTGTTACCCTGAATATTACAAACATTACTTTAACAATGTTCTAAAAGCCGATATTTACGCAATTTGCAAACCAAAGTGCTAAATACAGCTCACAGTCCTCAGTCATTGACTAAGTTGGTAAAAGAACAAACTATATTTGGCGATGAACTTGTGTGGTCGACCGTACCACAAAATACGAAAACACGTGGGAAGGACCGGAATCATGTCCTTTAGTTCCAGCGTAATACAGTGTAGATTCGCCTCCGGCTTTTTGCCAAGTATAAATATACCATGGTCCACATATAAATAAGGTTTATAGTGACTAAAAGCTCTGTGTTTATTAACAGCAAGGTATATGTTTTCTGGAATTATGGATGAGTACAAGGGCACGCCTACGAGGTAAAGTCTTGTGAGATACAAACAATAAAATATTTGTTTACCCTGACGAACTTCTTAGGCGGATGGTATACTTGTTGTGAATAGTACAGTTAATGTAGTCTCTTGCGTATACTGTATTATGAGGAAAATACGATACAATTGTGTTTTTTTTATTCAAGGATATTATAATAAGCCTTTATGGCCTACACTGTCCTCTCATCTCTGTAATTTGAAAACATTTATGTAAAACATGTAAAAGCCAATTTATTTTTAAAAGTGTAACCCTGTAGATTCTTGCTGCCTCTTCTCTGTGCACCTAGGTTCTGACGTTTCATAAGTGCCCATGTAGATTTATGTGGAATAAAATATTGTGAAGTTGATTTTTATTATTTTATTTCCATCACTGAAATTTTTTTTTGTTTTTTTTTTGTTTTAAGATAGGTTGCGAGCCGTGGTCCCTTTCTGTGTAGACCTCGTCCAGCTGTCTCCATGCTATGTTCTATGTTATAGGGGTTTCGTTTCTGCACTTAGTCCTTTGAGTGGACCATGCGTGTATTGCGCCATGCGTGAGCCATGGCGGCCGTCGGTGTTTATTCTGTCTCCGTGTTTTACTATCTTTTGGTTTCTTTCTTCGGTTATTTCCAGCATCTTTGCGTATATCGTCGAGCCACGGCTCTCGAGGGCGCCCTCGCTTCTACGGCTGCTCGGTCCTGACCAATTAGTTGGCTCGTCTTATCCATCTGTCATATGGTATGCGTGCCACATGGCCTGCTCACATCCACTTCAGGTGTTGAGACGTTCGGAGTAATGTAATTTTGATACTGGTAGTTGGTATATTGGCGTGTGCTAGCTGACATATGGCACATAATTTAATGTATGTTTTGGTTTTCGTAATGTTAGTTACTTTCATATTATTTTATACAAAAAATTAAGTTCTTCTTACTGAAAAGACAACTGCACTGCTGGAGAGTTTGTTGCGCCACTTCTTCCTAGCTAAAACACTAGGAAGTGCTGAAGGGCGGACGTTTTAGCGGACTGTTTTCTGTGATTTTGACTTTCAAAAAGTTCTGACTCTCAGGCGAGTTTGAATAAATGACTTTTGATTTGGATTGTTTCTTATATCTTATCTTATATTTCATTCTGCCCTTTTCCATTGAACGACGACATCTTGTATTTTACTTTTTATTTTATCAAGGATCATCCATTTACTCGACAATAATATCCTTTACATATACCTAATTGTCGACTAAATGGCATAGTTCTTAGAATAGCCCTTTACAGGTAAAACATTGAAATAATCAGACTCCATTACGTTTACTATCCTTAAACCTTGCAATGTTATTGTGACCCAACAGAAATAAACCACAATAATATTTCCATTGTTGAACACCGCTTATAATTCTAAACAAACAAAAACTTTACCTACCTCGTACGCTAACAGAAACCAGCTGTTTACTGGTAAACGTGTTCCAACCGAGAAACCAAGTTTACATTCATAAAACAACTTGTTAATGAATAACAATGATATATAATTAGTTTGTGTTTCGTGTGGTTGCCGGACGTAAAGAATAACACCATCCCATCTTTCCGTGGGTGTCGTAAAAGGCGACTAACGGACTTACTAGAGAATGGGCAGCAGTGTTCTCTATGCATTTTACCACCATACTGCGATCGCCAACCCGCATGCCAAGCGTCTCGATTATGGCAAAAACTCCCCTTTTGGGGAAGGTCTATGTCCAGCAGTGGACGATTTTTTTTCGGCTGTAATGATGGTAACTCTGCTCTTTAAACGGTGAAGGAAAACATTTTGAGGGTACTGGCATGTTCTAGAACCAAAAATTCGATGACATGTGATATCTACCAACTCGCACTGGGCACGTGGTGGATGACGGCTCATTCTCTTTCACCAAGGGCATGCCTGCGTCCCAGCAGTGGGAACATTAAAGGCTGATTATGTTATCATGGTTAGCGATAAAACACGTGTTTCTATTGTATATGTTCAACAAAAACTTGTAACATCTGTCCGTAGAAATGATAATAATTGGACGCAAACATGTTTGGAAAACTGGTGTGAAGAACAGACATGTGCAAGAAATTGCGATTTTTATGGGAGTAACAAATTTGTTAATTGAAACTGGTTTGGGTAATAGTTTTTACGGTGTTGCATTGCAACTATTGTTATGGTTTGTTGGCTTTGTGTTCAAGTAGAGGAAGATCGTGTCTAATGCATGTTTTATAATTTACCTATAACAAACATGTTAAAATTCTCCTATCTGAGCTACTGATTCTGGACTTAAATCGTTTCCACGATCCAGCTTAAAAAATATAAGAAAGTACAATAATCAGGTACCGTTTTATCTGAGGAAACTTTTTCTAACTCGTAACAACCCATTTCCGATTTTAATTGCCTTTCCGATACGACGTCTGATTGCTCTTAACATCTAGTAGCAAGTGCTAGTAATAGTCAACTCTTAAATTTTTATAGAGTCTTGAAAACGTTTCCAGATCTTAACTTATCAACTTTCAATGAAGATTTTAAAATATTCTACCGACGTGGCGGTTAGTACAGCAAAAGAAGAAACTGTAAGGAAGGACTATAACGTAGTAGAATAGATCTGTAATAGAGCCTTTGTGTATTATCTAAATAAACTATTTGATAGACACTTAAGCAACGTGCATACATTAAATTCACAAACTGACCAAGCTTGGTAACAATAGGTACTTCAATTCAATTCGGAAAATACTTTAAAACGACGGTTCCCAGAACCATCAAATCTACGGTAAACCAAAACATTATTATAACGACCTGCAACTAAAACTGGAAAATTGTTATCTTTATAGACAGCTACAACATGCTACATTGAGATATAATCGTCAAGAGTAATCTAAAGTAAGACCACAAGCACAAGAAAATGACAGTACATTCTTTGGACAGCGAATCTTAATCCAACATAGTCATACAACCGATGAAAAAACACAAGTTTTCTAAACATCTCATCATAATTAACACTTCACATGATGCGTGAACGTGTAAACTGTAATTTAGTTCATCTCGTTCCAGTAAAAAAATAGTACGTGTGCATTGTGTATATAACAGTCAATCAGTAGAAGCAAAAAGTACAAATTGGTTAATAATTCATCACGGAGAGTTCGTTACACCGAATGGCGTATAGGTCCCGGCTCCATTGGCAGTGTAATGGTGTAAAGCTTGAAGGATTCCGCATTATATTGAGATTTTTGTTCGGAGCAAATGGCAATGAAACATTTTTAGTCGTTTTAAAATATATTTAAGTAAGCTTATAGTTGATTTCTATCTTACTAATGGTGATTGGTCAAAGATTGTTGCGGACTTAGAAGTCACTGAGAAAAATTACCTTTTTGATTATTAGTGTCACAGTAAAAAGAAATACGGTTTAAGAGATAAAATGTACGGGAAGGCAATGAAACCGATGCAAGCAGAAAAAAGATAACTGAATGTTAATTTTGAAAATTGCTCTGGAAAAGCCAATCGATGCCATTTCCATAACTTTAAATACGGATAAGGAAGAATAGCATAATATTTAAATTACATTGCAAAATGGTAAACCAAACTGCAGCAATTGCTAATACATTTATGTTAATACTGTTTTAAATAAAAACACCCAAAGCGCACGTTAGGTCGAAGATTACGATAGTGCAGATACCAGTAAGTCTGACTTACATCTAAGTGTTACAGTAACCCATATATTTTTGTTAGCTGCTACAATTAATTACTTAATAGTTTATTTCTACGAAATGAAAACTATGCTCCATATATTGATTGCAGAGCTGCATGATGATTTGCAAAAAAACTTTTTTACTGACTATATCTAGACGATTGTTCAACTATTTATCCATAGAACCTTGTAAAAAGTATATATCATACCAAACAAATATGCTCTGAAAGGTGCGCCCAATATGCAGTATCTATTTGTATATGTAACTCAGTTCGTTGTTTGTATTACAGTATGCCATTATTCTAGTAGGTCCCATGTGATAGGGGAGAATGTATCGTCATTTATCGGACACGGTTCCAATCATGGACATGCAGGTATATCTATTTTTTTGTATCGATTTATTACATTTGGGGTAGAATTAGTTTGGGCAGCGATGTTTTGTTTGTACTTATGTCTGCTGTATCTGCTAATGATGTCGACGGAATAAGAATTTAAAAAAATGCTCGATTGTAAACATACGATAAGGTAAATAGGATATTTCATTAATAAAGCATAAAGCTTGCTATTTGATGATTTGATGGTGGTTGGTTGGATGGATGGCAAACAAATAACACAAACAAACAATCAGATCTATACAGAACCTTTCATCTACCAAAAATCATTGCTATTTTTATTATTTTCATATTGACACTCGTATCGGACACGAGTGTGCAAATATATTGTGCATTATTGATTCGTCGATATCACCCGTTGAATCGGCGAGTTTTTAATCAGTCACACAATCTAAAAATCCCTCTGTAATAAAATTCCATGCTTTTGATCTACGTTCGATGTCCACTCTCAGTTTTTAATATTTGCCTCGTATTTGTCCAATAGAGGTAAAAAAAATGTTTGCGATGCTTTGTGAGTCGAGCGTTTTAACTTTACCTTTATTGTTGTTTCAAATAAAAGCAAAACAAACTCACACGAGCAGAGGATTTTTGCTGTAGTCTTGTATGCAAATTTATTATGATTATGTAAATATATTTTCAATGAAAATGTTCGTGAACCTCTTGTTTGAACGAGGCGGTCGGCGTTGGCGCCTGCTCAATAACCATTGTTCAGGGAACCAGCTTGTATTAAAATATCTAGTTAGTCTGTAGTTACGTGATTGAAAGTTTTAGGACGTGCTCCATTGTTAGTCAGTGCGGTTAAATCAACCAAATGTTTTACTTCATCTTTCATCCTTCGATCGATCATGATTATGCTTATTGTTATGCCCAGCTAAACAAAAACTTAAATACAACAGTCTCGAACTTTACATTCTAGTAAAGATAGATTTCAGCAAAATCTTTATACTATTTTAGATGCTTACAAATGTATGGACGTGGTCCTTTGTTAGTCAGTTCAGTTATATCAACAAAATGTTTTACTTCATCTTTTGATCCTCCGATTGATCACGATTATGCTAAGTTTTTGTTCGCAACCTAACAAAAACTAATACCCCAAGGGTATTTATTTGGGCTGACACCAAGTCTCGAACATCACTTTCTAGAAAAAGACAGATTTCAGATAAATCGGAAGACTATTTTATTTCAGGTGTTATTCGAATGTTTCTATACAAATCAAGCCTAAGCTCAACCTCACACGGACGAAATTAAATCGTGGCGAAATTTTTCGCACACTGGATATGCAAGGCTCTGCTTGGCGCCGAAAGTTGAAAATTGAATACAGTGTTTTTCCTGAAGACTCACCACTCACGCTACTCTCTGTTCAATTCTCAATGCTAGGTTTAACACAGAGAGTTCAAAATTCGGTACACAATAAAATCCTGTCACTATTTTATGACGGCCACGTGTTCGTCGACTTACATTGAAATTTCGTTTAGCTGCTAGAGTACAATGACTGCAAGATTGAGTAATGTGGTCGTGGCCTTGAATTTTGTCTGTCCATAACATTGTAATACAAACCGGTTACCGTCACCGATGTTATAGTAACCAGTATGTTGTGTATTAATTAACACGTAATTGTAAGAGCTCCAAACTAATTATCGAATGACAGGTTGATTATGATGGTGACGATGAAGGTGCTTGGGTTTGTTAGTGACAGCAAGAGAAAGAATAATATGGTTCTTGAGAAAACACTGGATGACATCATTCCGATGCTGTGGTCATTCCCTTGTGGGGTACGGACGTCGGCTTAGGGCATCGTTGGTAGCCCTCTACCAACGATGCCTTAAGCCGACGTCCGTACCCCACAAAGGGTGCCCTTAGCTAATAGTTGCTCTAATTTTAAGTTTTTTTAAGCCCTGGCTGGAGGCCTTAATTTATTACAGTAGCCACAGGCAAGTCCGGTTAAGCAGCCGACAACCTCATTGGTTGACAGGCGAGATGTCATAAAACAAAATTGGATGGTGCTTATTTGGGAATGGATTAACATTTTTATTTTATTGATATTGTTCTTCAGAAGGGTCAGGTGCGTTCTACGGGCGTGCATGTATGACCAGATGTATGAACTTAAACGAGTTGGAGCTATCTTAGAGTTAAATATTCGTATGTAGGTAAGGTTATGTGGCAAATAGATGTTTTCTTTCATTTAAAATCTGCAGAGAGAAGTACATAGCAGTATCAGCAGTAAGAATTCGTTCCTAGTCGACACTCAATTTAAACTTTATAGTTCCGCGATCATAGGTTTCCGGATTTATACATGTGAGCGAAATATTACACATCAGAGTCGCATTGGAATGTCTTTGAATGTTATAGCTTTCAGAGCTCAAAGACTTTGATTATGAGGACTTGCGTGAAGGCAACAACATGCATTGCGATAAATTCAATTCAGCATTCATGCATTGGAAGTATAGCAGTCGTTTAGCAAGGAATTTGCTAGACTACTGAGGTACCTGCTTGTGGGGTTGGTATATTTAAATAGTAAGGAAACTTGTAGCTTTCAATAGATAGATAGAATACTCTTTCAATAGAGATTATTTTAATTTAGGACTCTTATTTTGGTCGTGTGGTGCAGGACTTAAAGAACACCATCGAATTTCTTTAGGTGTCGTAAGAGATGACTAAGGTACTCACTAGAGGATGTGCAGCAGCGTTCTCTATCCAGTTAACCACCATACTGCGATCGCCAATCCGCCTGCCAAGTGTGGCGACTATGGCAAAGCCCTCCTAATTGGGGTAGGTCTATGTTCAGCAGTGGATGTTTTTCGGCTGAAATGATGATGATTTTTAATGCAACCTTCATTATATTACATCTATAGGTACCTAAGCAGAATCAGATATACCCACCCTGTCGTAGACAATTTCGAGATTTTCTTTCAAACCGTTATAATCAAGGCTAAGAAAGCAGAGTTTACTTCTAGATAGTTTCCTAGACTTTCTCCCATACTTTAACTAAGTATTAATTGAACTAATTAGCGCCTTTCAAGTCACGCTACAACAACTGCTCCGAAAATTTGAAAATTAAATCCCAGATAATCACTGGATCCTTCAGAAAATGATTTTGTATTGAAAGTTAAATTAGGCGAGTAAGCAAAGCATTTACAACTTGAATGAAAGAACTTTAACTGACGTGCAAACGTCAAACAAGAATCTAAATAACTTCAAAGGCACCTTGGAGGGAGTTTACTGAGTTCTTGGAGAATTAATTTGCTTTCAGATTCATTCTTGTGTCTTTGGTTCGAATATTCTATTGAGGCTGATGAAGATATACCAAATGTTAAAACTAATTATACTGAAGACATGTTACAAAAAACATCTTTTTTTGTGGGTGGGAATTCATCAAATGACGTCTCCCGCT
Source organism: Aporophyla nigra (assembly GCA_947507805.1). NCBI lineage: Eukaryota > Metazoa > Arthropoda > Insecta > Lepidoptera > Noctuidae > Aporophyla > Aporophyla nigra. The sequence goes on along the minus strand of OX382296.1, from coordinate 3,012,256 downwards.
CTGGGCGGAGCAGGAGGGCATGTCAGACTTTTACTGACCAAAACCCACCCGTGTTTCTTCAGTTGCCCATATGCCAGGGCCACGATAACTCTTTCGAACAGATCTCGCCCCTAGCAAGACAAGAAACATCAGACAATAGACTAGGTAATTTTGTTTTTGCTTCTAGTATTACCATAGTGTCTTCGTTGATTCTTCCTACCATAGACAAAGTGTCATAACGTAACTTGAGAGATGCGTATATTTCAAGTATGCTAAATCACGTTCGCTCGGACGTAAACAAATGAAGCGGATTTTCCATCACACTCTGGATTTTCAACACTGAGGCCGCTATCACACTGGCGTTTTACGAGCGTTGACGCTTCTCCAACGTCTACGCAGCGCCAATGTTGCGCAGACGCGCTTACGTCGCGAGTTTCTAGTGGTAAAGCGCCAATGCTGCGCAGACGCGACGTCAACGTCGCGAGTTTCTTACGTTTTTTTGGCAACAGGTACAATCACCAACCACGCCGTGTTTTGTGTCTTTATTTATAATAACTTGGTACTCTTCATTATAATTGTTTTACTTTGCTATAAAAGTACTACTTTGCTATAATTGTTCTACTTCATAATAATTGTCCTGCAAGGCTTCTTCATCACAGGAGGAACAAGCAATAAAAGTTATGCTTGCTCAGTGTGGGTTAGCGATTACAGATCATTATAAGTCCACAAAACAGTAATATTCACTTTCTTATAATCGATTGGACCATACAGGACTTCTCCAAAATTGACGATGAAACTTTATTTTTCTTTTATGTAATTTTCGTCCAAGTAGCAAAGCTAACAGTAGTGTTTCCTCGTCGGAATCATTTGTCTCTGATGGTACATCTCAAATCGCAGCATGTGTGCGACGTTAACGTTGCGTACAGCGGTTGTTTGTAACGCTTGCCACTAGAAACTCGCGACGTTAACGTCGCGTCTGCGCAACGTTAGCGCTGCGTTGGAGTAGCGCCAACGCTCGTAAAACGCGTGTGATAGCGGCCTCAGTGTTGAACCGAGCATTGAGAATCCAACAGAGTGACATCCAGCGCGTCGAAAGAACACATTGTTCGATTTTCAACTTTTGGTGCTCACCAACGCGTTGAAAACCCAGTGCGCAAAAAAATCCCATCGCGATATTTTTGCGTCCGTGCGAACGTGGAGTTATGGTTACCTATTGAAGGCGGAATTATGGTACCTACTGAAAAAAAGGCGGTACCATCAACGCAAAATAAATCATCATTGTATAATTTCTCATTTTCTTACCATCAAAGAGAGCATTTTCTTATTCGACGACATACATCATTCAAAAACAAAGTAAAGTATTTAATTAAAATTAATTGCTACAGCCAAAATATAATTAGATTCCAACTTTATTGTTAGCAGTGATATTTGACATTAATTAGTTATTTGCACGTCAGCCACCGGGGGGTGGAATCGTATTATTCACCTTCGCTCAGGAGATTAATGATGCAGTGGAATGTTCAATATTAAATCAAAATTGAATGGGGGGAATTCAGCTGGATCTGACTCTAATAACAACTGAGATAAATTAGAAAGCAATTGAAATACCAAGGGGTTTTGATATTTTAGTGAAGGTAACGCACTTGTATATAAACAATTTAGTAATTCCAGAATGGTTTGTATTTCGTAACAATTTCTCAATGTTTATATCTTAAATCTTAAAAAACACATCCGCCATTTTGTTTCGTGGGATCGAATAGGATTTATATGGAGTTCTACAAACTACAAGGAAAACCTATATTTATTTTTAATCATAGACATTCAATTTTATTTAAATTACATATTGGTAAAAGATATGATACACCTTCCTTGTTTTTATAAGTATAATTATCCTCATTAAGTTATTCTTTGATTCCGCTGTCCTTACTAAATAAATGCTATTCTATTCTGTCGTATAAAACAGCTAGCATATTGTATATAATTATATTCCATATATTGTATAGTCGAAGGTTCAAAATAATATATATTCCAAACTAAAGCCAAAAGACACAACTGCGATTGGAAAAATGGTATCTAGTTAAAATTTTAAAACAGCTCTCGTGCAAAAATTACCTTACTTACATGACCTACTTTTGTATCCAAGTTTTCGAAGTGAATTCCTCTGCTGGCTCTCAGCCAAGCGTTTATTTAATTAAAAAATCTGTTTCGTATGGAAGTGTTGGTGTAAAGTAGCCATCTAATGGCAAACTGTAAGGTAATTTCGACACACGTTGGATTTTTAAACGGGATGTTCTGAAAACAGCTCTAATGCCAATTCCTACAGTATATTCCTCTTTAGGAGTATTTCTGTCCGCAGCTTTCAAATCCTGTGCTAGTATGTCCGGATTCAACAAATCGAGTAGTGGGGAAGTGTTCGACGAAAAATGTGAGGCATTTATTGCCTGTCGTATATCTTCAACCTTGTGTGAAGAGAAAATATTTTCCGGATTTGAATGTTTGAGTGAATGTGATTTCATTTTATTCTCGGACTTACATATCCATAATATTGGAACTCCGGAATAGGTAAATAAAATGCATTTCTATGCTGTTTTCCTGTAAATGGAGCATCAAATTCAGTCATATAGTCGTGTTAGGTAAGTAGACAATAGGTTCGTATCGTCAGCCTTTTGATCTCCTCTCAGTCGATTGCCTCGCAACATCAATGCACTCAGTTACTCTTCGAGATCAACTCAACGTCAGCTTATTGACTCCAAAGGGCACTTGTTGAAAACTTCTCGATTACGTCGAACAATCGAGATATTTTAGAACTGGAGTTGTTAATAAATTATTACAAAGGATTAATTTTAAGAGGATTTTCCATTATCAATGTATTATTAAACATGCTTTTAAGATTTATATTTTTAACTAATATTTACTTACGATTAGGTACTTCAGTTATTCTGTACATAGTTAATGATGAGGTAACAATTTTTTTTATATTTCGGCAAAAAGATTCAACAAAAAAAAAAAAACTTCAAAAAGCAATTACGACCGTAAAACCTATAAAAGGCTAGTTTTGTAAAATAAAATGGCTCGAAGTCAATTTGTCTAAGTCTACTTGTGTAGCTTCTACATTTCATCCTTCACTGAGATTACCTCCAAAGCCAATTAATTGTAACAGGCAGACATTTTAATCAAAAGCGAAGTATTTTTACCTTGTTATGACATTTACGGTACTTACTATTGTTTCAGTCCAGTCTATTTATGAGTGCTACCGCAGCCGTGATGCACTCTAGAGCTAAATGTCAAGATCGTGGTCTGACAAAAATTGTACGCAGTACTGAGCTCGAGACACTTTCTATGATATTAAATTTTATTTGGGAAGGTAAAGTGCAAGATGGGTATAACTTACATTATTTTTATTTTGACAGTTCGAAGTTTGAAGAAGTATAGTGTTACCATGAATGTGATACACAAAGATGTGATGTGATGTGTGTGTGTGTGTGTGTGATGTGATTACAAGCATGTAAAACATTTGCATATTGTATACCCCTTTTTGCAAATAAATGATTATGAATTTGAGAAAAGAACACTGCAAATGTTTCATTAATATGTAGGTTTCCAAATATATTGAAATTAAATATTGAATTTTTATAATCTCTTTCATAAAGGTGAAGGAAATCATCGTGAGGAAACCGGCAGGTTTTAGAATAAAGAAATCAAAGATATGTGACATCTACCGACCCGCACTGGGTCCGTATTGTTGTGGATTACGGCCCACTGTCTCTCACGATAAGCCTGTGACCCAGCATTGGGAACTCGACTATTAAAATTGAACTGAGAGCTAAAGTTACATTCTATCAACGATAACGATGATGGAAAAGTAAAAGAAATCGATTAAAATAAAAGCAAGCAAATCAATCATGTTAAACGTTTTGAAGGTGATTGCCACTTGTGAACCTTAAGACAGTCTAGCTCTCTACCACCATGGTGATTACCTGAAGCCAACTGTGAGCAATTCTTTATGCATACCTAATTATAGTTTGAGTCAATCTGACCACAGAAGAAGTAAATTTTGGAGACCATTTCTGACGGTTCTAGAATAAAAATGAAATAATTCAATCAGTCAAAGCTAATTGTAGTAATATTGATTGGTAACGTATAAAATAACAAATTCAATAAAACTATCGCAATTACCAGTTTCCTTCTGAATCATAACAGTAAGAGGAAATATCCGGATAAGCGTGTCAATGATAAGCAAATTATATTATACCAATTTATTTATATTAAATAAGTGAATGCCAATGATACAGATGTTAGTACCAATGAAGTTATTATTTTCCGGTAGAATTGATCGTTTTGACATGGAAGCACTTCATCCAATTATAATGAAGACTATTTCTGCGAAGCAATTATTTGCCACAATAAAAATAACATTGATTCGTCACGATAAAGAAAAATCTAAGAATTTATTAAGTTTTTCTCCCGTAGGTAATTGGCTACTCAAGGAAATAGGTTACTAGTGCTAATTGTCTTCAACTAACTACTTAGGATCAACCAATCAGTTAACGACTCTATGTCCTAGATAGTAATTCCATTGTTTAACAAAAGCTTTTTGACACTAGAAGATACAAACTAGCTCATCATCATCATCATTTCAGTCGAAAGACGTCCACTGCTGGACATAGACCAACCCCAATTTGAGGCGGGGATTTGCCATAATCGCCACGCTTGGCAGGAAGGTTGGCAATCGCAGTATAATGGTAAAATGCATAGAGAACGCTGCTGCCCATCTTACAACACCCACGGGAAGAAATAGGATTGTGCTATTCTTTACGTTCGGCATCATACGGAACCGTTAATAAACAAACTAGATAATAAGGGAAAAAGTAAACTAAAAACTACTCGTCCTACAAGCGAAAAACCAGGGCAGCATAAGCCACTAAACATAATTGGCCCATCGTCAACGTCGAGTGTATTATTCAAATTTTTCAAGGGTGCGCTGGCAAGTTGCCGACACTTATCAGACGGTGCCTGCTTACTACCGACATCACACCGCCGCAACGAAACGCACTTGCCAAGTTAAATGTCAAGATCGTGATTGCCAAGGATTTTTCGAGGCCAAGCCGTCTGGAGATATAATTGTTAATGATACGCTTATTGTTTTATGGAGTCGTTTTTGTACATATTTGCTAATCTCTTTGAAACACAATAAGTAAGATACCTACTTCTGATTGTCTTCTCAAACAAATACTCATTGTTTCAAGAGTGTCTATAAAGTATAGACATCTCGATTTCCTATCCAATGAACGAGGGATTTAGTATGTGAACTTGGAAATGAGGGCTTAAAGTTTAAACGTATACCGTCTACGTTAGGTTTTCACTCCACATATTGGAATAATCTCAGAAGATTATCTCTGAAATTGAAAATGTTGGAGAATTTTTCACCAGAAAGAAACTTACATTACTATGCAGATTCTACTGCAGTAGCTATTTCAACGGAAGTTTTGGGCTCCTTCATAATAATAATACAAAATAATGAGACTCCGTGTCTAAGAGTACTTTAATGACCCATTTCGCGAGTTGCCCCTTAGTGGAAAAATAAGCAACTGATTCATTTCAGATTTCTCGCAGTCCCAGGTGAGCAAATAGCTTCATCTATTTTATATTGTTGAGCACTGATTGCATTTTCTGACCTACATTTCGCTGGTTGCATTGCTTGAGGCGTTCAACTGTAGCACTTGATGAAGGAAATGGATAAGGACCGAATATACTCCAGGAGAGAAAATGTTCAAAGAAAGCTTTTGTGCGGTCTCGGTTCCAGAAATTGCAGATCTGATAGTGGGGAGAAAATTAGTACAGGTTTATTTTAGCAGTGGAAACAGTTGAAAATTACACTTTAGCTTCGCGTGGTCGCCTCGTGGACGAGTGATTGGCTTTCAGATTTTTGACAATCGTTACCCTGTTACTGGGCTGACAGGCACAGATAGGCTGTCGCTCTATGTAGAATACTGGTATTCATCTACATTCGGTAAGATTGGAAGCCGACCCCAACATAGCAAAAACCAGATTGCTTTTAATTGCGACGGTGTAATGACATAGTCTGATTGAGAGAGGTCCTGAAGAAAAGGTTCCCGTTTTTCGAAAACTAAGAAAGGCTTAAAAAAAATAGATCAAGTTTGTATAGGAAAAGTTGTCTATAACGTAACATCTGCTAGCAAAAGACTTCAAGTTGTTCAATAGCCGGACGAGTTGATTCAAGAAATAGTCGTTAGAATAATTCTAATTACTTCTGGAGTTCGTACAATAATACTTTTACATCCACTGTTCCGACGTGACAAGAGAATAGTTGTTTTACTTCATTTCAGAATTAGCATACTATATTCTGAAGGGTTTTAATAAAAGGTAGTACTTAATTACTTTCTCGTCCCAAGTTATCCTGGACAAGCGCCCAACGTATTCCAAGACCGTTATTTAGATCATATTTGTAATACTTGGCATAACTCCACGTTATGCGAGATATTAAACTATGCTGTATAATAACAGAATTCCTTTGATTACCAGTGCACAGTTTTGACCTTAATTCGCTTTAGAATATCTTGTAAATGCTATGCATTTTGCGAATGTAGGACGGCGAACTTAGAGTAGAGGATGCACAACTTAGCATTTAATAGAGTGGGAAGACTTAGAAGATACGGACCCTGGCAGACGGCCAGTACAACGTTAGGAAGATGAGGTTTAAGTAGAGCAAAAGTGATGGACGGTGTCCGACGATGATAAATGCTTAGAGGAACTTGGAGTACGTCAAGCAATAATTTCGATAATGGAGTTTAGGCGAATAAATCTTTATTTGGCAATCGGCATATAAGGATATATTTACGTGCATCATCGTTCGATTGGTTAATGTTCGATTTCCTTATAGACGCTGTCGTATATTTCGAAAAACAAAGGGTCGATAATATCGTGTAAGAATGAGGTTATAATTACAAAGTAAATAGTGAGAAGAAAAATGTAGAATATAGCTTCAGGAGCATGTTTTTCTATTGTTGGGATATTGTGACTGCTTATGCGGCCTGTCAAGTTTATTAATGATCAATAAAAGGTGGCAATACTGCCAGCCTTTTGGGCACTTTTCCCATTGACAGCGTTGCGGACGAGTTTTTTGAAGCCCTGTAATTCTTATATCTCTGTTTTTATATAGTTGTGCATAATGTTAATATTTATGATCAGTAGTGCACTACTGTTCCATTAAGATTGTTTTCACTATGTTCCTACTATTCAACTCAGAATTTTACCAACGCAATGAAAATTACAAAGTTTATTACGTTTTATTAAACACTTAGCCTATGTGGTTGCCATATCTCACATAACCACATTAAATTAAACACAAATAAGGGAATAAATCACGAAAACATCTCTCTAATTGCCACTTTATTGATTTCAAATCAGCGTTTCTAAAAATAACCGGTCATTACTGACAGGTCGGGTCTGCTCGTAAATCGTTAACCTAGAAATAAACAGTCTAGCTGCGATAGTTAGGCCTCTCGGTCACCTATGCGGTTAACTGTTACTTGCTAATGATATTTAATGGCATCTATCAGACTTCGCATTAGTAATAAACATTCTAGATTAAAGACATTTCTCATGTTGATAGAATGAATTTCTTGTGCTATATAGGAGCAACTGGTTGGCTATTTGGTTCTATAAGGTTGTCCTTTCTTGTCAAAGGCTCTCTACTTTCTTCATTGCCAAGACTGACATCACTAGCATCATAGACATAGATGTGGAGTCTTAACACTCGTTGCAATAGACTCGCCATTGTCAGTTATTGATATCAATTTATTTCTGTTTCTTCTACTTGACGTTTGAAGACTTCTTGGCACGACTTTTACTCTAATCTACTTACTTTTCTTCATCAATGTCATTAGGGTGAACCGCAAAATGAGAATTTCAATGTTTAGTTCATACTTATACGATACTAGCTTCTGCCCGCGACTTCGTCCACGTTAATTTTCTTGTTCCCCCGACCTTTCCCGTCGCGTCGAATCGCCTACCCGTGCGATTTTTCCCGTTTTTGCAACATTTTTCATTACTGCTCCGCTCCTCTTGGTTGTAGCGTGATGTTATATAGCCTATAGCCTTCCTCGATAAATAGGCTACCCAACACGAAATAATTTTGTCAATTCGGATCAGTAGTTCCTGAGATTAGCGCGTTGAATCAAACAAACACTTTAGCTTTATAATATTAGTATAGATTAGAAAAAGACAAGATAGTCCTAACGGAATTCTTCTTCTTCTTAATGTGTCGATAACAATCTAAATATAGTAAGGCCAGAATTTGGCTACGACCTTAGCACTTTCAGTAGCGTCCATCAACTAGCGCAATTCTATGAGTGTAACATTCACAGTTGCACTTGAGCACACTGGCTCCCACAAATAACACCACTCCTGTAATCTCCGAAAGGTTAGGCAGAGATGTACCAATAGTACACCTACATTTTGCGAGTTATATTGAAGTCCCATGTTATAGGAGGCGAGCCTATTGCCACCAACCGGACACAATTCCAGAATCCGGGCTGCTACTGAGAAATCCCTGATAGAAAAACCCAACAACTTTTTGGCCGACCTGGGGATCGAACCTCATGCTTAGCAGTATCGGCCGGCTCCCACTACCTGCTTATTTATAAAGTCTTAAGGGTCTTTAATAAAATCACCATGTTTCGTAGCGCGTTGTTATAAGTACCAGACATACCGACGCCATTGTCTTCCTTTGACCGTTTTACGGGACCCGTTGGTAAAGGGAGATAGTGGCCATATCTTTTTTACACGCTTTATATTAGCTTCACTTGTATGTTTGTATGTTTGTATATTTGTATGTTTGTTTGTAACCGACTCCTTATAGTGCGATTTTGACCCACTTTAAACGACCAGATTTCATTCAAACTTTGCACACCTGTCAAGGACTGATGACAATGCAATAATTTCATAAATTTGTGCCATTATCCTTGCCAGGGTTACCAGGACAGCAAAAAAACTGTCACAAACTACGCTGACATACGTCTCAAAATTCGAAATACCCTAAAAAATAGAAAATAAATAATAGTTTAAAAAAACTAAAAAACACGCTTCCATGGAAAACCAAACTAAAAAGTACAAAATAATGGAAAAAAAAGCGTGGGGTGCCTGATATCAATAAAAAAATACCTTAAAAGCACCCCACGCTTTTTTTCCATTATTTTGTACTTTTTAGTTTGGTTTTCCATGGAAGCGTTTTTTTAGTTTTTTTAAACTATTATTTATTTTTTGGGAATCTCCATCTGTGTAACAATGCAATAAGTATTGAATTACGAGAATCAACAAAACTATTCTACAAGTAAGATTACTTAATCATTTATTACCAACTAGGTACGTATAAAATGATAATAATTCTATTATTATCATCACGTGTTATGTCACCTTAATACAATACAATGGGTAGGTACCGGTTTACACTACAATGGTGCCGATTCCCTTGTTCACAAACTAAACTAAATTTAAGTTCAGTGCATCTTTTTCTTTCTATTTCATTAAGGAAAGGACAAAAGAAAAATCTTAGTTTAGTCCTGTCAAATTAATCAGCGCCTGTCACTACTCCGTAGTCCGTACAAGTTTAGACGAGACTAAAAACTTGCCTACTAAAATTACGTTAATTTACGTCAAGCGCTGATTAATTTGACAGGACTAAACTAAAATTTATCTTCTGTCCTTTCCTTAATGAAATAGAAAGAAAAAGATGCACTGAACTTAAATTTAGTTTAGTTTGTGAATAAGGGAATCGGCACCATTAACTACTAAAGAACTTAACCTGTAAACCTTGACATTGACACGAAGTTGCCAAGTTTCTCAGCGAATTAACACGAGGAAATCCGCCATGTAAAACTGGATGCTATCAACTAAGGACCGGGTTTGCGTCGATGTCGTAAAAACCGGTGAAAGTATAGCATTCCTATAGTAACATACACACTTACCTACATATAGGTGTATTGGTATCTTTGTATGCTTATTGAAGGCGTCGGATTGTTATCAAATTGTGTTCTTTTCGAAGTTTTGATTACTGAATTTTGTTATTCATTTCGGCGTGCAATGTTGCTGGTACATATAACGGGATTCCCAATCTTCAAGGTCTGTTAAGTAACACAGGTAGGCATATTAGGCAGGTAACTAAACGAATACTGATGTCAAACTGAGTATTGTGGCGACTGAGTCTTGATTGTAGGCTGCCATTTGTTTTGGCGTCACACAAAACAACCGAGGAGGAATTCCAAATATAAATTCGAGACAATGATAAATAAGCCTGAATGAAATGCGAATAAATACTGGGTAACAGCAGTAGGTACCTACCGTACTTTACTCGTGCTAATCGTAAATACAGGCTGCGCATTATTAGGTTATCCAACGTGATTTATCTAAGAATAAAAAACTCAATCACCCGTAGAAACCGCACGCTAACATGTAAACAATCAACCAGTACTAACCTTCTATGGCCACGACGTGGTCCCTTATCTGCTGGGCCAGCAATGGATCAGGTACCAACTCCACAAGGTCGTAAAGAGCGTAGATAGAAGGATGCACGCTTTCAAATCTCTGTATCTCCTGTCGTATGGACAGGGAAGTGTTGAGGCACGCCTGGGTATGCTGGCGGCTACACATCGCGCCTCTGTAGCCCAACATTGGGCCGGGAAAACTTCGACTATCACAACACTACACTGAACGATGCATTCTACCAACGCTTGCTGAGCGACCGGTCGCTCATCGCATTCAAAACTTTGTTAAAAATCACTATTCCGTTTAAAACCGTGCATTCAACAAGCGTAGTACACAATAAACACTTTACACTGTGATTGTATTGGTTATGATTGTGATGTAAATAAAGTAAACAACCAATCAACGCGTGTCGCAATGACAGCGGCGCGAGTCAACCACCCCGGCGGCGGCCATTACCGAACTGTGGCGTTCCGCGTGTGGCCGAAGGGGAGATTTCGTCAAAATATAGGCAAGCTTTGTGATAGCGCACTCTATTGACCACTAGCTGTAACTATTGAGTAGAACGAAATGGAAGGTAGTATACGGTGATTTTCATAGATGGCGCTGTTTCATATCCATTAAATTGCAATTTATTTTTACTGTTTACTCAGTTTTATTAGTAAAGAAAGTATTTTATATTATTATAGATATTCATGTCATAAAAACATAAATGTATCTCAACTTCGTCTCTATGTGCCGAAATATTTATTTATTCTTTTTTTCAACTGTACCTACATACCTCAACTGCAGTGTTTTATAATTGGTAATCAGTTGCTGTTTATTGGATTTGCTGGCAATATTAAAAATACATAAGAATAGAAAAGAACCATAATTTAACATTGACCGCATCGGTAGCAATAAATTTCGTAGTGAAAAAAGTAAAAGACGATTATTACTACTAACAAGCCTGTTTCTTGATCTCTACTACTCCTCCTCATAACTGGAAAACCATAAATACAAAAAAGTTGCACTTTTATTTTACCTATGCTTTGACCGTTCTTTGCTGCGGTCATTGGGAGCAAGCATTTATTTATTTAATCAAGAATAATGTATAGTTATACAGAATAAATAATCCCAAGAATGAATCAACACCATAATCGTCAGTTCAGCCGAAATCAAATCCACTGGTGGACATAGGCCTCCCCCAATTTGGCGGGCTTTGCCATATCACAGTATCGTGGTAAAATGCATAGAGAATGCTGCTGCCCATTCTCTAGTTGCTTCCTTAGTCGCCTCTTACGACACCCAGGGGAAGAAATGGGGTGATGATATTCTGTACGCCCGGCACCACACGGACGAACCATCCGAATGCATATTGATTAAATGATATTATGCTTTCTTCTGTGGTAATTTTTGCGATTTAATTACATGTTTAGAAGATAGTAAATAAATAATAGTTTAAAAAAACTAAAAAAACACGCTTCCATGGAAAACAAAACTAAAAAGTACAAAATAATGGAAAAAAAGCGTGGGGTGCTTTTAAGGTATTTTTTTATTGATATCAGGCACCCCACGCTTTTTTTCCATTATTTTGTACTTTTTAGTTTTGTTTTCCATGCAGGCGTGTTTTTTTAGTTTTTTTAAACTATTATTTAATTTCTATTTTTTAGGGTATTTCGAATTTTGAGACGTATGTCAGCGTAGTTTGTGACAGTTTTTTTGCTGTCCTGGTAACCCTGGTAAGGATAATGGTACAAATTTATGAAATTATTGCATTGTCATCAGTCCTTGACAGGTGTGCAAAGTTTGAATGAAATCTGGTCGTTTAAAGTGGGTCAAAATCGCACTATAAGGAGTCGGTTACAAACAAACATACAAATATACAAACATACAAAAATATACAAACATACAAGTGAAGCTAATATAAAGCGTGTAAAAAGCAACGACATTGTAAAATAAGAGAACCCATTTGCAAAGGTATTGTTGCACATGCATTGTTTTCTTACGTTAATAGATGTAGCGTGAGTCAGATAAGTGTTTATTATCATAATGAAGCTGAGCTGTTACGTGTGTTATGGACGTAGCTCGTCAATATAAAACCTTTTTTCAGGCATGTATATTTTTGTAGGTTATCTATATTTAAATTTGACGCGGACTTAGTCGCGGGCAGAAGCTACTTACTTATAAAATTCTCTCTATACACCAACGTACCCATAAACAACTTAAAGATTAGGAGGTTTTTTTTTATATCTAAACGGTGATTAAAGTTAAGGGACGTTTAAACGTCAAAAATGTATGGTTAAACAGCAGCTAATCATTAAACTTTAAACAACGTTTATAAATAAAGGGGTGGATATCTGTAATATAAAACTAAACAAAGTAAGGAAAAATTGCTAAAATTAGATTCTAAGTTTATCTCACGAAGCGACGCGCGCTTTACTTGTGTTCACCAAAAGTACAAATACGCTGTGAATGTGTGTGTGAAGACGAGGATTGTCAGCACGTAACACATCCACACACGGACGTCTCGGACGCTACAGAGAGTTCGTGCACTTACACATACTTTCACAGCGTTTTGTACACTTTGTAACCACAAGTAACGCGCGAGTTGTTTTGTGAGATAAAAATCCTCTACAATTACATAAAATAAGAATACAATTACATATTAGCAACATCATGAGAAATGTAGTTCAGTGAGAGAGGTAATCTTCAAGAAGCTTAGTGCAGTATTGACTCGCACAAGAATATCACAAAATAATATTCGCTGAAGTAAGACTAAAACACAATCATCATCTGCCTAGCCGTTTACGGATGCAGCTGAATACCAATATTTTACATGGAGCAATTGCCCATCTGACCTCCACAACCCAGTTACTTACTGGGTAATACGATACCCCTTGGTAAGACTGGTTGTCAGACTTTCGTGCTTCCGACGACCCGTAACGACTGTCAAAGATCCACAGATGACAGCCGAGACCAATGGCTTAACATACTTTCTGACGTACAGCGTAATTTTGGTATGGAATGATGGTGACTCATCCACGCCCCAACCTTGACAAGGGTAGCTTAACCTGATCGATTTATCCGTGCGGCTGTTATTACTAAGTAACACGCCCCTTTAAAACTAAAATACAATATCCTACTAATATTATAAATGCGAAAGTTTGTGAGGATGGATGTATGTGTATGTGTATGTTTGTTACTCTTTCACGCAAAAATTACTGAACGGATTTGGATTAAATTTGGCACACAGATAGTTTATAACCTGGAATAACACATAGGGTTCTTTTTATCCCGATAGTATGTTCCCGCGGGATAACTTTCGACCTCCACGCGGGCGAAGCCGCTGGCAAAAGCTAGTACTAAATAAAACAAAAAATCACTTATACCTACAGGTTAAAGTTTCCGTATACGAACAGAAATAACTTATCCATTTCGGTGACTTTGGCTAGTCTACCTTCACTTTTATTTAAACGAATATTCGGACAAAAAACTACCATCCGTGCCGTTGTGAATGAAAAAATAAATTAAATGCTTTTGGTTTAATAAAGTCTTCTGGTTATATTCGTAAGGTTTCATGTAGGTAGATACCGAGTTTTATCGACATTTAAAAGTTTTTTACTTTTTTAACTACATACTACATTTTAATAATTTAAAAGCTAACAGTGAATATATAATAAATGAACCCAGTATAAAAACGGAGAGGAAATAATCAAAGGGCATCAAAACTTCGTCTACATCGCAGTCAACAAGAAGACTGCCCAGAAAGCTGGCACCATTACCACGTTGTATGGTAATGCTGATTCTTCGGCCAAAATTAAGGGCAGCCATCTGATCACGTAAGGACTCGACCAGCCGCTTGACGATGTCTCGAACAACGAAGTGGGCCACACGGACCCCATGGCCCATGATCCCAAATGACTCGCACAAATATAAAGTCCTAAAAAGGTTAGAGTATATGCGTCATTTTAGATTTTCTGCAACTGCAGCGGTTTATTTTTTCTGTGTGGGAATTGTGGGAAATCATCAACTGACGTCTCCCGCTCTGGGTGGAGCGGAAGGCCGTTGTCAGACTTTTACTGATTCAAACCCACCCGTGTTCCTTCAGTTGCCCATATGCCAGAGCCACGGTATCTCTTTCGAACAAATCTCGCGACCCTGGCAGGAACTGCAGCAGTTAGCCCGGATTGGAAGATGGGATGGCGCAAGGATGTCGACATACTTTACATCCCACACCAAAGAGCTGCCTACCTTCCAAAGCATTATGGTAATTTCGTCTGATCTCTAGCAGCCACGTTCGGTCGTCCAAGGCCACATAATATATTCGTTTAGTAAATTATTACTTGATGTTTCAGTAAATAATGCTAGTAGATTCAATGGCCCAATTTAAAACTCTATTTATGTTAAGACACATTTCTTCCCGTGGGTCACGTGGGTGTCGTAAAAAGCGACTAAGGGTAAGTCCCTTAGTCGCTAGAGAATTGGCAGCAGCGTTCTCTATGTATTTTACCACCATACTGAGATCACCAATCCGCCTGCCAAGCGTGGCGATTATGGCAAAGCCCCCCAAATTAGGGGAGGCCTAAGTCCAGCAGTGGACGTCTTACGGCTGAAATGATGATGATGATTAAGATACACGTATAGTTCTGATAATTATAGGTCATCATAATCATCTGCCTAACATTTTCCCAACTTAGTTGGGGTTGGCTTCCTGTCTAACCGGATGCAGCTGAATACCAGTATTTTACATGGAGCGACGGTTCGGAAGGCTCTAAAGTTTCATGTGGTTCTGGGCGTAAAGATAGATCCATCCCATTGCTTTTCGTGGGTGTCGTAAGAAGGGACTTACTAGAGAATGGGCAGCAGCGTTCTCTATGCATTTTACCACCATACTGCGATCACCAACTCGCCTGCCAAGCGTGGCGATTATGGTAAACCCCCCAAATTGGGGGAGGCTTATGTCCAGCAGTGGACGTCTTTCGGCTGAAATGGTGATGAGGATGACCGACTCATTAATCTGACCAACCCAGTTACTGTGTAATACGAGATCCCTTGATAAGACTGGTGGTCCGACTTTCGGGTTTCTGATGACCCATAGCGACTGCCAAAGATTCACGAATGACAGCCGAGGTGGGGGGAGGGGGGGGGGGGGACAACAGATTAATATACTTTCCGAGGCATCGGGCACGGAGAGATTTTGGTATATTATGATGGTCACTCATTCACGGACCAACCGCGACAAACACAGACAGTACACGACAAGACAGACGACAGTTTAACCTGATTGATCGACCCGGGTGGCTGTTATTACTTAATCACTAGCCTCTCGGTTTTGATAATAGGTAGTAGGAACTTATTACTAGACTAAACTAAGATTAGATCCCTACTAAATGAACACTAAACGTTTCCTTTCGGTAAGAAAATTAATTCACACTAAACTCTACCATTTCGGTTGTTCAATTTCAAAACCTAGTAGGTACCAATTTTTTTTAAAGGGTGTTTGCATTTTTCGACTTTATAGACCACCCTCCACATGCTAGGCTAGCAAAAACTCCCAGAAATTAGTCAAATACGAAGTCGGAAATCTAGTATCTAGAGTAAAAGTTAGTTATACAGAAATCGTTTTTCGGCTCTCCTGTAAAATTTAGTTTTGATATTTGAGAGCCGATTTATATGTACAGCATACGCCATTTATTAAAGGCGCATAATTTTAGAGAACAGCACCTGTGTTTCCACCATGTGTGGTCTATCTAATAACATCACACATACCTACTTCCAAATATGGACTGCTTCTAGACTAACTAGATAGATATCAGGTTACACTACCAACCGACCAAGACTTTATATTGGATATAAGTCGACGTACACACGAGCGTAATAAAATCGCGGCGGATTTTCTCGAGCACTCGATTTTCAACTCTGAATCAGTGGTAATGACCGCGACTTAAGAATTGTAGATTGTGGGTTCGAACCCATCCTGCCAGGGTTGCAAGATTTGTTCGAAAGAGTTACCGTGGCCTTGGCATATAGGCAACTGAAGGAACACGAGTGGGTTTTAGTCAGCAAAAGTTTGACAAGCCCTCCCTGTCCGCCTAGAGGGGGAGACGTCATTTTATGATTTCCCACCAACAAAAAAAAGGGTTCGAATCCAAGCAGGCACATTAATTTGTGTAATTTATTTCATCACCACTGCTCTCAAAACGGTGAAGAAAAACATCGTGAGAAAACCGGCATGTCTTAGAACCAAAAATTCGAAGACATGTTACATCCGCCAACCCTCGCTGGGCCCGCGTATTGGATTAGGGCCTGTGTCCCAGGAGTGGGAACATTATAGGGTGTTGATGATGATAATGATGACTGTGTTACCCAATTAGGGTGCTGAAATTGAGGTAGAACATTAAGTCATCATCATCATTTCAGCCGTAAGACGTCCACTGCTGGACTTAGGCCTCCCCCAATTTAGGGGGCTTTGCCATAATCGCCACGCTTGGCAGGCGGCTTGGCGATCGCAGTATAGTGGTAAAATGAATAGAGAACGCTGCTGCCCATTCTCTAGTAAGTACCTTAGTCGCCTTTTACGACACCCACGGGAAGAAATGGGGTGGTGTTATTCTTTACGTCCGGCACCACACGGTACAAACAACAACATTAAGCGAACATTAAGTATTATGACAAAAAACAAATGCACGATTTTTAGGGTTCCGTTGCCAAATGGCAAAAAACGGAACCCTTATAGATTCGTCATGTCTGTCTGTCTGTCCGTGTATGTCACAGCCACTTTTTTCCAAAACTATAAGAGCTATGCTGTTGAAACTTGGTAAGTAGATGTATTCTGTGAACCGCATTAAGATTTTCACACAAAAATAAAAAAAAAACAATAAATTTTGGGGTTCCCCATACATAGAACTGAAACTCAAAAAAGTTTTTTTCATCAAACCTATATGTCCTGTATCTATGGATAGGTCTTCAAAAATTATATTGAGGTTTGTAATATCACTTTTTTCTAAACTGAATGGTTTGCGCGAGAGACACTTCCAAAGTGGTAAAATGTGTCCCCCCCCCCGTAACTTCTAAAATGAGAGAATGATAAAACTAAAAAAAATATAATGTACATTAGCATGTAAACTTCCACCGATAATTGGTTTGAACGAGATCTAGTAAGTAGTTTTTTTTTAATACGTCATAAATCGTGAACCGCAATTTACCTTTCATTCAATCAACTCAAATATAAAAATTAAAAAAAAAATACATTTAATTTCATAAACATAAACCTTATGCATAAACCGTGAATATCTACAGGTTTGTACGGAACCCTCGGTGCGCGAGTCCTACTTGCACTTGGCCGGTTTTTCGTTATTTCTTGCTGTAAGTACACACACAAGCACTCATTTCGATTTCCAATACTGCTTATGGTGGCAGAACATTCCTGGATGAACCCTTTCCCAAAAAGGTCCACTACTCCTTATTCAAGTATAGCGTCAGCTCTTTTTAGGGTTCCGCACCTCAAAAGGAAAAAGCGGAACCCTTATAGGATCACTTTGTTGTCCGTCCGTCCGTCCGTCTGTCAAGACCCTTTTTCTCAGGAACGCGTGGAGGTATCAAGCTGAAATTTATACCAAATACTCAAATCTACTGTCCCTTGAAGCTGTGAAAAAATCAAACTTCTAAGCTAACGCAATCAAAAGATATAGCCGTTTATGCCGCAAATTTCCGCAAATTTTCGAAACTAGCAAGGGAATCAAAACCTAAAGGGTACTTCCAGTTGATCTAGAATTTTGAAATTTGGTACGAAGCAACGTCTTATAGCACAGATAAAGGAAAAATTGCGAAAACTATAAATTTTTAGTTAGATCATATAATAAAATATTTTTAATAATTTTAAAGGTACTACAACGTTTTTACGGAACCCTCGGTGCGCGAGTCCGACTCGCCCTTGGCCGGTTTTTTAAAATGTGTTTAAAAAAACAATCTTTAAATTATGATACTTACCTATTTACTCCATACCACCTATTAATCATTTTAATTTTAGAAGTCGGTGGCAAAAATTAAAATACAGGTCGAAAGAGACCGACTTCTGCAATTTACACTTCTGCACTTTGATTTTTTTTTTTCTTATGAAATCGGTCGTTTTTTTTTTCGTAAAAGTGATTTTTTATTTTTCAGGTTTTCGAATTCATTATGGGACCACCATTTATATTCGTAAAAAAATCGAAAAAACATCTATCCACATTGACCTCAATGATCGTGGAACATGCATACAAAAAAAAAGACAGGTGAAGTGAAAACCTCCTCCTTTTGAAGTTGGTTAAAAACACTTCATCAAGTGGCAGTAATACAATACTTGCAACTCTATACACAAATTGGCCAGGTATGCTGGTGCTCTAAAACGCTCATTTGTTCCATTTATCAACAATTTCGCTGCATCCTCATTTGCAGAATGTTTTGTTCAAATTATTGCACCTACGCCAACGGTGATTGGTGGGGGTCACGCCGATTAGCGAATATATTCAATTAATGAACACTAATACAGTAACATTAATATCATCACGCCTTGTTAACCCAAAGGGTTGGGCAGAGGCAGCGACCATATAGAGGTGTACCTAATACCTAGTACACATACCTTTCGCCCGTTATGGTTAAGTCCATGTAATAGGAGGAGAGCCTATTGCCAGCAACTGGGCACCGGGCTGCTACTGAGAAACTTCAAAAAACCCAATAACGTTTTTCGTGGCTTGGGTATCGAACCCAGGACCTCTATGTTCATTAGGAGTGCTTGTAGATTAGATAAAAGACCAATATACTTACTACTTTCGACGGTTCAACAAAAATTGCATAATTTGCATTGTTGAGCTGAGGATGTTTTCAAACATAAATGAAGCAATAGATTATACATTTTCTCCTCAATAACAATCGAATCAGCCTGTTCTCACTGCTGGGACACAGGCCTCATCTTTGTGAGAGGGAGTGGACTGTAAACCACCACGTGGGCCCCGGGCGGGTTGGTAGATGTCACCGGCTTTTGAATTTTTAGTACTAGGGCATGCCGGTTTGCTCGTGATGTTTTCCTTCACCGTTTTGAGAGCAGTGGTGGTGAAATAATTTACACAAGTTGACGCGCCAGATTTCTGTGTGCTGCCGGACGTAAAAAACAGCACCATCCCATTTCTTCCCGTGGGTGTCGTAAGAGGCGACTAAGGGACTTACTAGAGAATGGGCAGCAGCGTTCTATGCATTTTACCACCATACTGCGACCGTCAAACCGCCTGCCAAGCGAGGCGATTATGACAAACCGCCTTTTTTTTGGAGGAGAATTGGATGGAATGGGAATTGGAGGAGCCCTACGTCCAGCAGTGGACGTCTTTCGGCTGAAATGACGAAAATGAATGATGACGCGCCTGTCTGGCTCCGAACCTACGACTTCAAATTCGTACATCGCCACTGGACCACAAGTGCTCTGGTCTAACAACAGTGCGCTTGCCCGATCCCCTAACCACTTACTTTGTAAAACACATTGACTCGCCTATATTGATAGCACTTAATCGACTGCATACGCAAACAGGCCACTGCAAACATAATTTGGTTATGGGGGATCATCAATCATTACCACACCCAGTGTCAGTACTGCGCTCCTGTCCTGATCGAACTGACCAAGTGACCTACTTGTTTATGGACATGGCTCATGCAGAGTGACCCAAGTGTCTTTCCACCAGTATTTTTGAATTAGCCACTGAGCCCAAACAATAACGTAACTGTTACGAAAAGAAGATGGCATATTCATTTACATTTACTGCTTAGATTCTACACTCGTATGTTATTTAAGTATTACTTATTAGCTTTTGCATATTATACATATATAAACCTTCCTCTTGAAAAACTCTGTCTATTGATTAAAACCGCATTAAAATCCGTTGCGTAGTTTAAAAGATCTAAGCGTACAGACACGAAATTTATACATTTCTATTCACTGAAAGAAGAAAATATAGTGGATTAGACATACTTATGGGCTAGTACTTGGTGGTGCATCGATATCCGTGGTCGTGCTTAACATGTTAGCATCTGTAGTCGAACTAGGACGAGTCCTGTATCTCGACATACAGCGCCAATTCCCTCAAAATTGAAATGCGACTTTATTGTATACAATATAAAGACGAAGATTTTTAGCCTATGTTGACACACTGCAGGGCAAAAGCTTCCTTTACTCTTTTCCACTCCCCTCTGTGTGTTGAGCTAGTGTGGACCAATTCTGTCTGTAGGGGTCAAGCTCTATGTTAGACAATTAAAAGTCATTTATTAAAACTAGAGTGCCACAAAAGAACAAACAAACATACTTACATACATAGGCTGATAAAAACACGATCCTTCGTAGTCGGGCTATTAGGCTGAAATCAGTACTTTTGAAAAGTGAAAAGAGAGTTACCTAAGTCGCCCGCCCATAACCAGATAGCCAGAAGTTGGTTCACATCCAAAGTGTAAATATGGGTGAGTACCGAACACATGACATGTTGCTCTTCAGTTGACGCCATATTTGTTACGCTTCTTTTTTCGGTTCCTGAACCTAAGAGGAACCTTCTCTTATCGGAATAGCTCCAGTTCCGGTTCCAGTCCGGTACTATTTCCAAAGTACCGGTTCCAAAAAATGGAACTAATGTACAGGTTCCCTATCATTCGATTTAAAGGTTCTATAAGGCATATGTTAGATGCGTGCCTAGCGTAATTTTTTTTTTTTAGGTTGCTACCCGTTTATTGGCGAGTGCAAGTCTGTATTATGCAGTGTCCGCAAATTAATATTGTCATTCATTATTATAATCAGTTATAATAACGTATGACACTCTTAATTTGCGGACTACGAATAAGTATAATAAATTTGAAGAATCTACACTTACTATATAGTCGGAACGATTTCATACGGTGCTTGTATGAAATCGTTCCGACTCTCTTTGAAGAGGAACCGATAAAATAAAAGGTTCCTATTTAGGTTCATGTTCCGGTTCAGGATCTTGTAAAGGAACCACTAAATACCGATTCTTTATCGGTATTTTATTTACCTTTTCAATCACCGCTATCACCATGTTTTATGAGTAATTATGAGAATCCAACTGGATATTTGCATAATAATTGTTTACAATCACACCACGGATACTCGGATTCCTCCAGCTATGTAGTATTTACCGTACATAAATATAAATAAATACACACAGCACATCTGTTTAAGTAGCGCCTTCCTCCTCTTGTTTGTAAACTGATTGTAGTCTCAAGTCTCAAGGTTTAACTGCATTAAGTTACCGCACAGTTATCTAGTTAAATAAATACCAGTCCAATCTACATACTTTGTTTCCGGTGTTTAGGATGAGACACTAACAGTCTCATCATCATCATCATTACAGCTAAAAGATGTCCACAGCTGAACATAGGCCTCCCCCAATTAAGGGGGGTTTGCCATAATTGCTTCGCTTGGCAGGCGGTTTGGCGATCGAAGTATGGTGGTAAAATGCATAGAGAGCGCTGCTGCCAATTCTCTAGTAAGTCCCTTAGTCGCCTTTTACGACACCCACGGGAAGAAATGGGGTGGTGTTATTCTTTATGTCCGACACCACACGGTACAACTTACTTTATGTATGTATGTATGTAAATTCATATGATATGGGTTTTCTTGAAATAGACGACTGCACATCATACATACAAACATACATAATATATGTACCCACACAAACATAAACACACCCCCTCATACAAACGAACACTAAATCTCTTCACATCACTCTAAATTCAACAAAATAGAACACAAGTCAAAGTTCTAGTATTATATCATATATATTTTTTCCTTTTCTAAATCTTAATTTCAAAAGACTTTCTAAGATGTGAAAATCTGGAACAAATGTCTCCCATGTAATTTGTTAGAGGCATTGATAGTCGCGCCGCAGTATTTTACTTTTGCAGCTATATTCGTGTCTATAGTTAAGTGATTCCTAAATTGTTCCAAAAAAAAAAAAACTATTTTCATTTCTACACAATGTTGGGCCCCAAAATTTGTCAATCAACCCAGTGTTTCGGAGCAACGGGATCTTTGAGGAGCAGTTGGTGGCCCAGTGACAAAAGCCACGACTTACCACTTACAGGTTATGGGTTCAGCCCCAAGCAGACACTTAATTTTGTGTAAACTATATCATCCAATGATATAGGTATGTATGACAGCAGAGGTGACGAGGACCACTGCTCTCAAAAAGGTAAAAGAAAATATCGTGAGAAAACCGGCATGTCCTAGACCCAATATAATTTGAAGACATGTAGGTAATATCCAGCATCAACCAACTCGCAATGGGCCCGCGTGGTAGATTTCATTTCATTTCATTTATCCATTAACAATTTCTACACTGTGTCTGAATGTTTTACAAATAAAGGAATCAAATACAAGCTAAAACCAATTCGCAACTAAGATGCATAACATTATAAAAACAATAAAAATATAAAATAATAATAGTCTAAACATGTCAGTTCAAGAACCGATTATTTAAATAAAATAAAATCTAATAAAAATGTCAACAAACTTCAATAAATAATCTAAACATGTCATAGCAATCTTCATATAAATAATGTAAAAATGTCTCAAACCACTGTACATCAAACTAATTCGATACATGTATTAACAAAAACTATAATAGAAAGTAAAAGCATCTTACCCAAAATTCATTACAATAGTCTAATATACACCATGATTATGGCCCACTTTCTCACACAAAGAGAGGAGGCATGTTTCCCAGCAGCGGGAACAGTATAGGCTGTATGAACTCAGCCTTTCGTAGTCCACGGCTGGACCTTGGCTTTTCGTAAGTAACAGCACAATACCTCTTCACCTTCAACATCATGTCTTTCCTCGCTTCCTTTCTATAGCAGTGTTGCAAAGGACTCGAGTCCTAGAGTCGTAATTTTAAAGACTCGACTCAATTATGCAAGACTCAGTGTGCTCAAAAGGCGCGGAGTCTAGAGTCAAGCCGAGCCCGAGTCATTTAACAGCCACTCGAGTCTGAAAAAGGACTCGAGTCTTGGAAAAGGACTCGAGTCTTAAAATGAATTCGATTCTATGAATTACTCGTCAGATTTTTCCGAACGCATAATTACATTATAACCACTAATTTGAACTTATCACCTTCTATTCGAGTCTTTTTGAATGATGAGCTACAAGTCTCATCTTCATGCTCCGATTTTTCTTTAAGACTCGAGTTCATTTTAAGACTCGAATCCTTTTTAAGACTCGAGTCCACTTTAAGACTCGAGTCCTTTTTAAGATTCGAGTCCTTTTTAAGACTCGAGTGCTTGACTCTAGACTTCGAACCTTCTGAGCACACTGAGTCTTGCATAATTGAGTCGAGTCTTTAAAATTACGACTCGATGACTTGAGTCCTTTGCAACACTATTCTATAGTCGTCGATGCATGCAGATAACTCTTCCACAAACAACCATCTCGCAGAGATTTTTCTAAGAATAAAATACTTCGTTTTTGTAAGGATCGTTTCAATCAATCATCATCACTCTGCGAAGCGAACCTCTAAAACTTCATTGGTGGTTAGGAGTTAGGACCGGTTATTGTTGTTCACTTAGATGTCCATCATCTATTTGAGTTGTATATGCTACTAACTCTTGTCCACGGCTTCGATCGTATGGAGAATGGAAATTATATAAAGAGAACATACCACCGGGATCAAAGTATCCTACATCCCAATTCAGGTCATGGTCCACCTGGGTACCTCCATGTAATAAGTAGACACAGACTCATTTGCAATATAAATATAAATAAATATCTTAGGACAACCAACACACTGTTATCTGATCCCAAACTAGGCAGAGCTTGTACTATGGTAACCAGACAACTGATAAATATACTTATATATTTCTAAATTATAGATAAATTACACCCAGACACGGAACAAATGATTGTGCTCATCACACAAAGATTTATCCTGGGTGGGAATCGAACCCACGACCTCAGTTTTTGCAGTCAGGGTCACTAGCCACTAGACTAACAGGCCAGTCAATATGAATTACTGGTCTGGTAGCAATGGTGGCTCAGTGATGACTGGCACCAATTTATGAGATGCAGGTAAGGTCGAACCCAGGTAGGCGCTTTGCTTTCTGTAAATATTTTCATCACCACTGCTCAAAGAACGGTGAAGGAAAACATCGTGAGGAAACCGGCATGTCCTAGAGCCAAATATTCGAAGACATGCCCGCGTGGTGTATTTCAGCTAACTCTCTCTAGGAGAGGGTAGGGCTCTGTCCCAGCAGTGGTAATATTATTGGTTGATTATGCTACTGTTTATCTTTAATGTATTAATACGTGAAGCAAAAACTTTGAACCCTTTTTACGAAAATTACGCAGACGGAGAAATATGAAATTTAGCACAGGTAAATTTATATGGAGAAAAAGTGCACAAAGCTAATATTTTTAATAATAAAAATAATGCATTATAAATACATTAAATAAGTAAAAAAAAAAACACTACCATGCGTTTAACTCACACACACACGTATATACTTTTGTTTATGGTATATATATACTTTTGTTTGTGGTCAAATTGGAAGGAATCAATGATATTTGTATAAAATTTACCTATAGACATTAAAGACATCTATAAAAAAAAAATACGTGAAATAATTATGTTAATGTCATACAGCGTTCAAATTTAAAATTTAAACAAATTATGGTCCAATTTTGACCACTTGGCAACCACTAGAATGTAGGAATTATAAACCGAATATGATGGAATGAATACTCAACTTTGACATGACTATGACAAAGCGAGATTTCCTAGAAAATATTTTCTCAATACGATCTGTTTATTTACATTCAGGGAACGAAGCCCTATATGTTCTTACATAAACACAGTTCAGTCATTTCTTTATTACGAAAACAGCGCGCGCTAGATTCAAGGAATAAAAATATAAACATTGTACCTAAGTCCTAGCCCTGACCGAGTTCGTGTCCTGTACTAGTTTCTCCCGTTTACGTCTCAGGTTTAGTCCTAGATCTCTAAAGCCTTGGAAGGATCGGTTGATATTTATAAACGTAGTATTTTCTTAGGTGGTATTTTCAGTTTCATGTATTTTATTACTGGTGGTAGTATTTTATTGGACCATTAGTCTTGATTATTCTATTTAGGAATGGATTTTCAAAAAGGGCTTTCGTATAACCGGGGTGGGTACCCCACCCACCATATCCCCGCTAGGTACTCTGTGAAACATTTTAAATGAGTTTGTTGCAAACATATCTTCTAATAATGTTATTTATAATCTGAATTAAGGCCGTAAAATATGATTATGTGAAACGGCGTGTAAGTCTAGCGATCTGTCTTACAGGTCCCTAACCTAGTACAGACTCTAGCTCTCGCAAAGGTTTTAGCATAAGGCAAAACTGAATAAATAAATTAATGTAACAATGTACCTTTAGGAAAATAAACTATATATTACTATATCAGCTTTTGTACTCAATTAATCATCATCATCTCAGCCGCAAGACGTCCACTGCTGGACATAAACCGCCCCCTATTCGGGGGGCTTTGCCATGATCGCCACGCTTGGCAAGCGGGTTTGCGATCGCAGTATGGTGGTAAAACGCATAGAAAACGCACAGAATACTCAATTAGTTCTGTCAAATTCTTGACCATTGTCTCGGTAGACTTTCCGGAAATTCTATTTTGGTGCACTTCAAGAGTTTATACTCTAGACATGTTTCTGCCTAAAGCTGTTTCGGCTGTGCCTCGTCCGTCATTCAGCCAAAGAATTGCTTCACAATATAAATACAAAGTATTGTTCTACATTCCACGTAGATTTCTGAATGATAAAAGTATGCTGGCAACAACTTTAGTATCGTCATCATCTCGTTATCATCCCGCGCATATAAAATTCAATGGAGGGAAATGGGTTGTAATATAATGCTGGTGGGCGATGAACTACAATACAGTCATTATGTAATATCACAATCTAACAACACGTGTCTTCTTAGAAATGGAAATACGTGGAGGAAAAACTTGATATCTACTCTATATATAAGAAACTTTTTGGTCATCGGTTATGGGTGCTACTGGCCGAAAATGAAACAATGCCATCGGCTTCTTATTTCAAAATTCGACCGGTATCAATTTAAATCTATCAACACCGACCAGCATCAATTCGACTGTCTCTCAACTGCCGAATTCGTTCCATAATCAAATACCTATTACAATGCCTATTGAATGTAATGTCGCCATGTTTATTTTCTAAATAGAAAAACTTCATGTTTATTTCCCAACGTTACACTATCATAATATATATTTTTTAATCGCATATCACTTATTGGAACTTTCGTTCTCGATCAGACAACAGTGACAAGCGGACTGTCGCGTGGAACGGTCGCGTCGCGCGCGGAATAAAGTGCTGTGAGGCTGTGATACACATGTAATTGGTTACAACTAACAAGTCGTCATGTCAAAACTCAAGGTAATATTGATAGTAAGCGTGCGAAACTAGCAAAAAACTTAATGATAACAACCTTGGGATTTTATCTCGTGTTAATGCATTTTTAATCGTAGTTTAAAGTTAATCAAATTGTTACAGTTGCTTTGATTATGTGACACACAGAGGTTTTATTTCACGGCCAGGATTCGTTCCTTTTGTTATCGTCATTATAGTGTGTTGACACATCTATAAATGTTTGTTTCTGAGATAATTTCAGAGTTTTCTCGTCAAAGTTTTCATTGTTCTGTGTATGATTAAAATTGTTCGGCGCTGTCAGGTAAAGTTGGTTGAGTGTTCCTTTTATTTTGTAAGCATGAAAATATGGAATTAAAATATACGTGATAAAAATAGAAAATGCTCTTATTATACCATGATAAGTTGCTTATGCATTAAAAGCAATGATTACTTCTTATCAAATCAAATAGGTATATTTCCGTAAATAAACAATGCAGGTTATTTACATTTATCAATGACATACTCTTTTGTATTGTGTAAATCGTCATCTCAGATGAAACCAATCAAAGTTCAAGAAAACAGGATTTCTTTAAATGCACCTATAATAACAGACATTGTTTTAATAATAAACTAGGTACAAGATTTAATCATAAACAACAATATCTGATAAGACAAAAACAAAATCTAAATACGATGTTATATAACATAGACATACAGAGACAAAATACAATTCTTTAGAAGAAATAAAATCTACAAATACGAGTATCTCACACACACCACATCTTAAATTCACCGTTTAGGATGGTTGACGTCCATCGTAACAATTTATAAATAAGAAGGACGTTTACGTCCCTGATAGATAGCGTTTAGGGACCGCTGACGTCTACCGTAGAGACTCCATAAGTGACATATAAACGTTTAAAGACTTTTATTGGACGTGACATTTGCCATAACCAAACAGTGACAAATTAGTTTCTTTATTTTTCCTCATTATGCATATTTATGCAATACATGACCTATTCTGAGTCTATTTTTGGAGTCGGCTTGATAATATATGGTAATTTATTGGTCGTTAGTCGTACGTGATTTTAGTGTTCTGCATAGCATTTTGGCTTAATCAGCCTATTATATTATGTTATAATCAACGGATTGAAGTCTATTGTCATGATTAAATTCAAGTATATTGTTTGTGACGAAGTGATAAGGTTTGCAGGGCCGCAATGGCCAAGGAATGCACTAAACATCCCGATGTTTGAAAGGCAAACGGGGAGGCCATTGTCCAGCTGTGGGACATAATATTGGGTGTCAAAAATAAAAGTACTAGTGCCCTATATTCTCTCCACTTTTTGTCCCTTCATTAATATTTTCTCTTTTAAATAATTTGTCTAAATTCGCCGTCAACACAAGTTTCGGAATACGAAACTTGATACGAACTTACTTGCTATGCAAGGTACGGTGGGGTAAAGGCTTGGATTGTAAAGGCACCCATGGACAAACCGCGCCAAGCGTAGCTGTACCTGATCTATCGACCCGTGCGGCTGTTTTGAAAAGATATGAAAAATAAAATCAAATTGTCGGATTGTCGCCTGTAGGTTTAATTAAAGGGGGAGCCTTTAATAAAGCAGTCGCGCTACACGAATCAGGTGGAACAATTTCAATGGAGTTTTCATGGATTTCACGAGAGTCGCGATACACCGACGCATCGCCCCTGTTTGCGGAAGCTTTCAAGAAAGTCCTGCCTCCATACTTTCAAAAACTGCCTTTGGATCGGAAAATAGAAAAATTAAAGGAAATCTCTACCAATGTAGACAGTGAGAATGTGTTTTAGATACTGACGGTTATGCTGCGATGTGCCAGTCCACAGTTAACCGGTTTATATAAAGTAATAATAAGGTTTACGTTATCATTATAATGACATAATCATATAATTGTGATGAAGATATTATTGTTTGTTTTGATTCTTATGATATCTGTGTCGTACTGTGGTCTGTGTTGAAGACACAAAACACTGCGTACATATTGGCTCAATGAACAATTATTCCTATTTCTGTAAGTAGATTTGACTAAGTGAAATTTTACGTAAGTTATTTTTATTTTTTCAAACTAAATGCACATGTAAAAAAATACTATACAAAGGCATTTGAGGCATTTTCTACTAGTCAACCTAACAGTGAAGCAGAGAAAAAACATGGTAGATGCAACATAAGGCAAAGATAATATAATTAAAAAATAACAAATAAGTACACCAGCCCGTATTATTTTTAACATAGATACATACATATACCTATGTTAATAATCTCCAAAAGCAAGGGTAAAATAGTAGAACATTTTCCAAAGGAAATGTGGACTTGAATGAATATTTTCCCAATAAGATAATCCAGCTGTCGATAGTTTGGATGGTAGGAAAATCCATTCGGGACCGCGGAATTAATATAAGGCGTACTTTATATGAATATAGGATAACTAGCTCCTGCCCGCGGCTTTGCTGGCCTGGATATCGCAAAGTATTCCACGGGAACATGTTATCGGGACAAAAAGTTAGCCCAAGTCCTATTCTCAGGATGCCATCTATCTATAGAATCAAGTTCTTCTAACTTAACAGACAGCTGTGCTGCTGACGAGTTTGTTGCGCCACTTCTTCATCCCAGCGAAAGCATTAGGAAGTGGTGAAGGGCGGGCGTTTTGGGGGACTGTCTTATGAAACTTTGACGTTCAAAAAGTGCTGACTCTCAGCCTAGTTTGAATAAATGACTTTTGATTTTTACCACCACCTTGTCATAAGGATGTGTAAAATATATGTTTTTTAGTTTATAATAACTTACCAAATGAAATTAAATCAGTACAGGGTTATGTGTTTAAGACAAAATTGACAGAGTGGCTTCTTAAATTTTATTTTAAAGTATTGAAAAATGTATGGGACATAAATTTAAGTCAGTGTAATTATGAGTAATTAAATAGTGAAAAAAAATA
Source organism: Aporophyla nigra (assembly GCA_947507805.1). Classification (NCBI taxonomy): domain Eukaryota; kingdom Metazoa; phylum Arthropoda; class Insecta; order Lepidoptera; family Noctuidae; genus Aporophyla; species Aporophyla nigra. The sequence continues at coordinate 2,982,382 of OX382296.1, read as the reverse complement.
GTAAAGAATAAGAGTGAAGTAAGCTAAAAATAAAATTGCATGCTTGCTTGCCGGCAGAATTCAATTACGCTTAGGTTTTAAGATTTCACCTTCAATTTATTTATAATATTAGTCAAATTCAAATAATTTTATTTTCTCTTTACAAACAATGACATAGAAGCTTAAAAACTATATGACACTAGTTTGTGAGAGACTGGTGTCTGCACTAGGAAAACCTGTATAGCAGAGGGTCCGACCAGGGTCCCACCACAACGGTATATTAACATTTTCAGTTATTTGCTAAAATGTGAAGGGATAGTGCATAATATAAATATCAGTGATGAACAAATTAAAAACAATAAATCAAAGATAAAAAGTAAGTGGTAAAACTAGCGGAATACACTATTTGGGATGAGTTAGTAATTCCTCAGTTGCTTTATAATCTAGATTTTGGAGCCGTTCAACTAGTAGTAGTTAGTACATATGGATTATTTCTAGAATCAACTACATTAACATCCAAACGGGCCCTGTCAGCTGTTCACATTTAGAAGTTCATATTTAAAAGATTATAAAATAAAAGACAGTCAGCTCTGTCTTTTATTTTCTATTCTTCTAAATATGAAATTATATTTATCTCTAAAACAAGTTTTTAAACTTTAAAAAATCGTGGAGGTTGAAAAAGAAAGCTTTGCTGGCTGAAGCCTCTACAGTAACTATAACAAACTGTTCTGTGTTAGTAATGATTTTCAATTCCAATTATCGTACTACAGATTTCTCTTTACACAACTTTGAAATCAATCCCAAGACCACACGTTCTCCAACCACAATAATGTATTTAATTTCGTACAATGTATTTCTTTTGAATTCTAATAATACGTGCCCAAGGCGTAAGGCATTTTCTCTCTGATTTCGAGGACGAGTTGCCACGTGTAACCTACTTTAATTTTGATCAAAATCGGCAAAGGACCCTTAAGTACTCCTTATTTCCTTAACAAAGGAACTTTGGTTATCATCCCGGAAAATTATAAACTTTACATACGGGCAGTGGTGCGGGCGATGCTAGCCATCAAATAGTTACGTCGTAATAGACTCTGTTCAATATGCAGAGGTGCGTGAAATCCTTATTGTTCAAGTATGAACTGAAAGTTTCTATTGAAAACGAAGAACTTGCTTGGAGTCAGCACTGGCTTTCAGATTGTTATAACTTTTGTGAGGTTCGAATTCAAGGTTGGGCGAACAGAAATTGTTATGTTTGTAGTTGTATTTACGCTTCTGAGTCATCTTTATCATGTATTAGCATACTGCTGGATGTAGGATAGTCCCTGTAATGCAGTGCAGACTTTTTGTTGAGAAGAGCTGCAAAAATGTGATACTTACTCGTCTCGATATTTTGACGAGAAAGATCGTTTTAACAAAACTTCCTTTTAACCAAAAGTTACCAACTAATCATCATCATTTGCGTACATTGGGGGAATTTGGGGGGGTTCGCCATCATCGCCACGCTTAGCAGGCGGGATGGCGATCGCAGTATGGTGGTACAATGCATAGAGAACGCTGCTGCCCATTCTTTAGTAAGTCTCTCTTAGTCGCCTCTTATGACACCCACGGGAAGATATGAAATGGTGCTATTCTTTACGTCCGGCACCACACTGAACACCACCCAATATGTATTTATTATCAGGTGGTGAAAGCGATCCTATTTAATAACCTTATACTCAAAACAGTTCCGATATTTCACACTGTTTTCGACCATTTTCTGACAGAAAACCCGAAAATAACCTACGAGTTTCTCGTTGAAGGCTGGGACTTCGACCGCTACGCTTGCAAATAATTCTGAATTTTCAGTTTTTGGCTGTTGGAAAGTTCAATTCTCGGAAACGGTTCGATTTGAAAGAGAGTCCTTTCCGTTCCTCTTTGTTTGGTATTGTTCGTCAAATCGTTGAGCTTCTTAAGATCTGAGTTGAGCTGTACGATTAGTGATAAATACTTGCAATGACTGGACAGGTCCACTCAATCTGTATGGTTCTTTCCTCAAACGACCATTTCAAATTCCAGTCTACATAGTTTTCACATGATGTGACCAAGATTATGTAGGGACTTTAAAAGAGACTGACCTCTGTGTTTCGGCTTTTCTCCTCAGAGTAGATACAAAACGTCGATCTCACCTAGCTCTCCTAGTTCTCCTTGACTTCATGCAATTTTGACATATAATTAATATCTTTTACGTAATAAAAAAAAAATGATTCGTAATTTAAATAAATTCTACTGATTAATAACCGAATCTTAATGTAATGATGACCCATAATTTTAAAACCTTATTTTGAACGTAATAATCCACATAACAACTCTGTACAAATAAATGCTTTATTTCTTTTTATCTTTCTTTAAAAATATGATTGACGTGTTTTTATGCAAAATTACGGGGATAAATCATTTATTGTTTAAACGTTTTTTCTTTTTTATTGGAAAAACGAATAAACCCTTTTCCATATAGAAACAACTCCAATATTCTTCAATTCATCGATTGCATGAGTACCTATCCTTGAAAAATATTTAATTTACTAAAACTTCTCCGCAAAAGGTATTCCGCTGGGACTGGCACAAGCAATATTTTTCCATTAAAACCTTTTAAAAGAAAATAAAACTGCGGTATACACTTTTAACATTGATTCCCTACTTCAAGAAAGTTACTAACATTGTACGTTCAATATCACAATGTACCTGTTTCATTATATACAAGTATATCAAACATTTCAACAATTAGGTACAAGTAACAAGAATCATCTGAGACTTCCAGGTTTGTAACTTGAGATAAGAAATAATCAAAGAATGCAATTTTTTATTGCAACTTAAACTGAATCACTACACGTGTCACCTGTATTATTGTTAGAATTATTAATTAAACTGTGTTATTCTACTAATATTACAAATGTGTAGGTTTGTATGTTTGTTTAAAACGGATTTGAACGAAATTAGACACACAGATAGTTTAGAACCTAGATTAATACTTAAGACTTTTTACCCGGTAGTACGTTCTCATGGGGTCATTTTCGGACCTGCACGCGGGCGTAGCCACTGTCAAAAGCTATTAAACTTTTATTCCTCCTCGTTTCCTCAAAGCTGAGGATCACGACCACTCATGACACGGCTCCAAGTCATGCGGTCTTCTGCATTATTAGTATTATTACGTCTAATTCACCATGAAAGCGATATAGAATTTGTTATCTAGTTATTTACTTACTTAAATGAAAAGTTGAATGACTTGATTTAAACGTATAATTATGTTTTACTCACTTCTTTCGAATTTAAAATTAGCCGGAAAATCCAGAATAAACACTAAAATTAGCGACCCCGTAAACAAACCCGTCAGTTACAATTACCGTCAGTTACAATCAAACTGGTTTTAACACTGCAAATGACAGCTGTCACACTCTAACCCTCACGGTTCTGCTAATGTAATACGTTTTCAAATCGCATGTCAACATTTATTATGATTGGTTGTTATTATTTTGGGCAACGAATCACATGAGATTACATACATACATAATCAGCCTATAATGTTCCCACTGCTGGGACGCAGGCCTCGTTTTGGTGAGAGGGAGTGGGCCGTAATCCACCACGCGGGCCTTGGCCCATTATCTGTGAACAGTTACATACTAGACTGGGAAGTTTGTTGCACCAATTTTACTTCATTGCTCAAACACTAGAAAGTGGTGGAGGGCGGACGTTTTGAGGGGTTGTTCTAGGTAGGTACCTACCTATGGACGTTTTTACTGTTGCTCAGTCTCCTTTTTTAATGTCCATAAGTTCATTGGCCTTTGTGCTACTAATCAAGCAATTTAACTCAAAATTTTACACGCAATCATAGCCTCAGGTTAGTTTTGTGCATGAAACAATGAAATACCTCGAATAACTTCGCGTTTGATAAGTTCAGAGTAGGAAATTGTAGGTGACTACAATATTATATACAGGTACATTATATTGGGAACACTGCGTAACCGTATTCAAATACTATTTGTATGGAGTTTAGACCAACATACTTATCTTTGCGTGTCATGGCGGCGCTGCTTGCGAAGGGTAAACGTCAAAAACCTGTCAAATCCAGTAGGTTCCAGTTTAGTTCTGTTTTTCGCCACACGCATAGATAAGTATGTCGTTTGTATAATAGTATGTATAGATCTAATCTGCATGTAAATACATGTGTGACTGTTTGATGTCTCTATTTATTTCTGTATACAATGCAGGTTGACAATGCAGCGGGATGGGTCCTTCACGTACCTAGAAGTATTGTTGGTTGTAGTCATCCGAAGGTTAGGAGGCTAATAACAATAGAATTGGTTAACTATACGTAGAATGAAAATAGAAGAATTGATATTCGATTGGAATAGGACAGAAATTGATGGTGCTCAACACGTAAGGAGGCTGCGATGAGGTAGCCGCAAAATGCATATTTCTTACGATTTTTGCATATTTTTTGTAAAGACTCAATCAATTATAGTGTTCCGTAAGTTTCGCGCCGAGCGGACGTAAAGAACAGCACCATTGTATCTCTTCTCGTGCGTGTCGTAAAGTGCGACTTTACTTACTATAGAATAGGCAGCAACGTTATCTACGTATTTAACTAGTTAAAAAAAAAAATATGTATTTGCTTACGATAATAAAATAACTTATTGTATAGATTTTAAGTATTTAGAACAATAGTATAAAATACTTTGTTTACCTTTTGTCGACTCATGGAGTCATTATGTTATTTTAAAACTGCATGCTTTATTTTTATATCTCATATTGTAAGTGAAATATTGGTGTTCTTTATGAGAATAAATTCTTTAAACCGATTTTACCAGCATACTGCGATCGCCAATCCTTGGCGGGTTGATTATGGCAAAGCCCCTCAAATCGGGCAATGATGATGATCTACCTACGTCAATAACTAGATAGATGTTGCTGGACACTAAAATCCGGCCATTGTTTACGAGCGTCATTTAATACAGTGCCCAAGTGCTCAATAATTACCTCTTAAACGACACGTCCTTCCTTCCTTTCCACTTCAGGAAGATTGCGTCCATCTTTTGACTGCCCCCATGGAAATCTTTCGGGTTAAGCTTAAGCGCTACAGCTGACCATGAGGACCAGCACCCTAATTGCGAAACGCACAATCTATCAGAATCTGAATGGGATTGAAGATTATTTCTAAACCATTGCGTCATTTGTTCGAATAAATTGTCAGCTCAGCAACGTAAATAACGCAATGAATGTTGTTTAACTATGAATATTAAACCAATTCCTACCGATAAAAAGTTCCGCAATTACCCCTCTGAATTCGGCGGTGTTATTGGGTTTTTCTGAGTCTGACTTTGTGCCCGGTTGATGGTAATGAGATTGGGACATTATCTGGCAAAAACTGGGTGTACTATGGGTGCTTTGGTACTATGGGAGCCTGACCTTTTGGGAAATACAGTCGTGATTATGTCATAATTTTGTAGGTGTTGTTCATACAGGCATGCGACTACGGTTATACCCTGACCATTTATGTACCTTAGTCATGACTTCTGTCTACGAAAGTCGGGTTTAATTTTAGGACTTTCTTGACTGAGAGAAGAGGTGAACATACACACACACACATGTCGGCAAAAATCATAACCCTTGCGACAGTCGGGTAAAAATACTCCGCTAAAGCCGATAGAGCCTCATGGTTGACATTCATAAGAATCTGATTTTTAAACTGCGACGATAAATTAATTAGTCACCTTATAAATCAGCTGTGAACTTGGGATGTCCACGAATGTGCCAAGAATTGCATTGTTTTCTAATGAGATTCTAATCAGCTGCTTGTCATTCTGCACTTGTTTACATTATTTCGAGGAAAATTGTTTGTTGTTGTCCTTTAATGATGGGCTACCGACCTACTTGTACAACATTGTCACTTGCGAAGGCTACTCCATGATGACATGACATTTTACTAGCAATTTCACATAATTGTTACACTTTGACCACGAAGACCGTCCTTATTGCTACGGAATAAAGGTGAAATAAAGTCAATTTTTGAATAATGAACGCGCGGTTGACTGTACTAGTTTCTCAGTAATTGTTCCTACCTAATTGTAGTCTGTATTTTTACATATCCCAATACATCCCGCAAATTCGTTGCTCTGCTGAAATAGAGTTTCTCTCTCTTAGCTTAGTAGAAGCACTCCTTCTCCAACAGAGCTAAAGGTGTGTTCAAACATGTTCAGGAGTGTTCAGAAATAGATTATAGTAAGATGAAACCTCCAATACGGCCTAGTTTATATTTGCACCTGATTTGTAGATTTTAAGCGAAGAAAAGTAGGACTAGACCTAGACCTACTCCCAACTTGTAGTTAAGATGCATAGATGCGTGAAACGAAGAAAGCAGCTACTTTGTTTATTATCCTTTGTTTCCTCCTAATCATTGAATAATGTTTGGCAGAACAGTAAAAGAAGAAAATATACAGTAACATTCAGAAAAACATTCAGAAAAAAAGACATTACCCGTTTGTAGGCACACGGTATATAAACGACTAGCTGCGCTCCGTGGTGTCACCTGCATAAGTCTCGATCCCGTAAAAATATTGGGATTGAAAGTATACTATGTCCTAATCTAGATCATGGACTACTCATGTGCTAAATTTTATTTAAATACGTCCAGCCGTTATAGCGTGAAAGCGTTACAAAAAAAACTTTTTTACAAAAAAAAAACAACCGACTTCTTTAAAAACACTACAAAGTGAAAAATAACTTTAATTTCGGAAGTCGGTGTCTTAGGATTGTATTGTATTTATGGTTTTTTTGCCACCGACTTCCGAAATTAAAGTTATTTTTCACTTTGTAGTGTTTTTAAAGAAGTCGGTTGTTTTTTTTTTGTAAAAAAGTTTTTATTTTTAAATTTTTAGTTGTGGTATCCACCCCGCACTAATTCCAAACAAACAATGCATATTTATGCGATAGCAGAAATCGCGGTTGATTTGCTGTCATTTTTTAAAGAGTTCCGGTGTCTATCTCTGGAAATCATCATCAGATCTATATGAAATTTATATGGGACCATTTCGGAATAAACACCTTTCAAACAAAAAAAGAATTTTGTAAATCTGTCTATATATGACGGAGTTATGGCCGAACATACATAAAAAAAAAAAAAAAAAAAAATATAAACATCCGAATTGAAAACCTCCTCCTTTTTGAAGTCGGTTAAAAACATACAAAAAATCAAATCTGTTCTCTTTTATAAAAGCATTTAAATAAATTATAAGCTTTTATTTAACTTCACTTTATGTCCTGTACTTTGCGAATCAATTATTCACCCTTTTCGACTGAAGCTATAGGGCTGAAATTTGGCACACACGTTTGGTTCACGCTTAAGTTTTTTTTTTACAATATTTATTAAATTCTAGCTTCCTTCGTCCGCGTAAATGTCCGTTATAGCGGAGGCGTACGAAGTCGCGGAATAAAAAGTAAGTAAAGTAAAGTATCTTTTTTTGGGGTTTAAACTTACTCCGTACCAAATCTCATCAAAATCGGCTCAGTGGATTATTCGTGAAAGCGTAAGAGACAGACAGAGTTATTTTCACATTTATAAGATAAATATAGATTGATTAATTAATCAGTTAATATTATTAACACTAAATATAGGTTTTAATTCTTCGTCTTAAAAGCCATTTCAGCGAAAGGCTTAGAAAGGTTATACAATTAATACTATTAATTAATAATACGGTATCTAAGTCCTTACTTAAAGGGAGAAGAGTCGTGAAAATAAGAAAGTTTACCAAGTAACAATGTCGAAAGCCCTTAACAGCGTCCTCGGGCACGATCGAACGCGCCCAAGAACCCTGAATGGCGATTATGTGCCCTTTATTGTAAGAAAAACACAATTAAAAGCTATTTTATTATTATCGTGCGCTGCTTTCATTTCTTCGTCGATTTTGACATGAAAATGGGGTGAAGTCTGGGTATGTCTAGTTTATTATCTAGCGATAACAGTTTTATTTATGATAAACAGGCTTTTTAGTAGCACTTTCAGGCGAATAACCTTGATCTGAGGCCAAAAAACCTAAAATGTTTAGAATTTTTATTTTGTTTAGGGTCTCCAACAATGGATACACTAACAGGGTCAAAATAAATTAGCTGACAAAACTTTACCCACCGTGTGGTGCCGGACGTAAAGAATAACACCACCCCATTTCTTCACGTGGGTGTCGTAAAAGGCGACTAAGGGACTTACTAGAGAATGGGCAGCAGCGTTCTCTATGCATTCTACCACCATACTGTGATCGCCAACCCGCCTGCCAAGCGTGGCGATTATGGCAAAGCCCCCCAAATTGGGGGAGGCCTAAGTCCAGCAGTGGACGTCTTACGGCTGAAATGATGATGATGATGACTTTACCCACGTGTTGGGTATCGATATTTAAAACCAATAAGATACAAAATATTTTTTTCCAGAAAGAAAGTTTAGACAATACCAACAGAGATTAATACTGAACTTTATTCAACGCTCTCCATGTTCCTTAGACGCCACCAGCGAAATTCCATACAATAAACAGTGGGCTTGTTCTCTATCCACAAAAAACTGATACATGGCCGTTACAAAAAACACTGAGTCGAGATCAACTGTATTAATTGTCACAATCAACGAGCGACGCACAATTTTTGAATCGCTACTAGTACAGACGCTAGCACATCAAGCAACTACAATTTGTCAAATTTCTTTAATAGATTTTCAACTTTATTACTAAAGCAGTAGGTTCAAGGTTGGTGGGCAGAATTTGTCAGTTTCGGGTAGCTTGATAAGCTGGCGTCTGTACGTAACCAAACTCGCACTTGAATGGGCGTTATTTACGACCGAGAAACTATAAAGGCCTTATTTGTAGATTATAATGATCGAATAGCTTAGAATGATGGAGTATGTTTTTCATTTTCCTTTTTTTGGCCATAATACATATTTCGTTTTGATTGTGACTTGTGGTACCGTGTGTTGCCGAACGTAAAGAATAGCGCGAGTTAGTCTAATAAGTAAAAATAATAGTTTAAAAAAACTACTGCTTTTTAAGGTATTTTTTTATTGATATCAGGCACCCCACGCTTTTTTCCATTATTTTGTACTTTTTAGTTTGGTTTTCAATGGAAGCGTGTTTTTTAGTTTTTTTTTAACTATTATTTATTTTCTATTTTTTAGGGTGTTTCGAATTTTGAGACGTATGTCAGCGTAGTTTGTGACATATGTCAGCGTAGTTTTCGCAGACAGTTTTTTTTGCTGTCCTGGTAACTCTGGCAAGGATAATGGCACAAATTAGTTTGTGACGTATGTCAGCGTAGTTTTCGAAGACAGTTTTTTTTGTTGTCCTGGTAACCCTTGCAACGATAATGGCACAATTTTATGAAATTATTGCATTGTCATCGGTCTTTGACAGGTGTGCAAAGTTTGAATGAAATCTGGTCGTTTAAAGTTGGTCAAAATCGCGCTATAAGGAGTCGGTTACAAACAAACATACAAGTGAAGCTAATATAAAGCGTGTAAAAATATAACACGAGAGCGTGTTATAGGTAATTGTACTTATTAGATATCCTTTTATTTATGTAATTGCTTTCTTAAGCTGTGTTAATCAAATAAATAAGATGTTAATAAATTCTGTATTTATTTTCTAAGAACGAACATGGCATGAATAATGGCTAGCCAAAGTGGAGGATACAGAATTGGCAACAGGCCGAGATCATAATTTTCCTGCTCTCAAGACACTTTATTTGGGCTTAGGACACATGTCTTTACTGACTTGTTAAATAAATGTACCAACTAGGCGTGTCGGAACATGTCGTGTTCATCCTACGAGATTTTTGGTTATTCGCTATCGAATAACTATCTATTCGTGGAGGAGTCCCTCAGGGTCCTGTACTGGCTCACTTAATTTTTGCGCTATTCACTAACGATATACCCAAAAGTAAAAAGACACAGTTGGCACTGTTCATCTATAGAAAACGCTGCTGCCAATTCTCTAGTAAGTTTCTTAGTCGTCTCTTACGACACCCACGGGAAGAAATGGAATGGTGCAATTCTTTACGTCTGGCACCAAATGAAACACTTTTAGTCTGAATAGAGTCTTAATAGTTCTTCTCCTAATACTCCTATTCTGAATCAATCACTTGTGAAGAAGACGTTTGCGATTGATGACTCGATTCGACTTCTGACCGGTTCAGTAATTGAACTCCACATTTATATAATTTGGACTATTAACGAATTGCTTCACCAACAGTTTGGTGTGAAACAATTTAGCTGTCGTAGACTAAAGTTCAGTTTTAGTTGAACGAAGCTAAAAATAAAGGTTATTGTGTCAGTCATGTTTGTGGGAAAAACTGTTTTGTTTGTTTTGTAAAGTTGATGAATTGTTGAAAGGCTGTGAGAATAATGTTTAGTAATTACTAAGGTTAAATGCTGAATTAGATTCTTTGATCACATACTTATAACATACACATTTACTTACTGATGGATTACTTACGGAGAGCAATGGTGGCCCTGTGGTAACGGCTACTTACGTGTTACAGGTCGTGGGTTCGATCCCTAACAGGTACTTTACTCTGAGTAAATTATTTCATCACCACTGCCCTCAAAACGGTGAACGACAACATCGTGAGTAAACCGGAATGTCCTATAAGGCGATTATCACACGGCACCGCATACCGCCGCGGAGGGCGGTGGCGGTAAGGCGAATTGACCGCGCGGTCGGTCGATGTACCTACGTGTGTTAGGCATTAATAGATTTAATAGAGGGCAATGCGACATGAGATCCACTTCACCGCCTACCGCAGCGGTGCGCGGTGCCGTGTGTTAATCGCCTAAGCAAAACAATCAAAGGCATGTGACATCTGGTAACCCGCACTGGCTTATGGCCCACTCCCTCTCACTGTGAGGAGTCTGTGTCCCAGCAGTGGGAACATTATATGCTATGAAACTATACTAAACATTATGCTTACTTAAATACAGAAATTATTGTCAAAAGACGTTCTCGAGTGAGATCTATTTAATCAAAATGACAATTCATTGTGACTTTGAATACCTATAATCTCAAAGATTGCTGAATAAAAGAAACCGTAGCTTCGAATTAGTTATACTAACTTCAGCCTGTAGGCCGAAGGAAATTGATCCAATTAGGCTAAAGTAGGTCTAGCCCATCCCAAATGGTCGTTTGTGAAAAACTAAGGTCGCTTCGTGATAGCAAGCAATGTTTTATAAAGACTTTGGTATTCCTCTATAACGCCTACAGAATAGCTAGGTCGTACTTCATATAAGTGGTAATTACGATTCGTGTCGTTGTAAATTATGCTAAGTATGCAAGCGTATGATAATTATTATGATCATATATGATGACTAAGGATTTTGTTAATAAAGGTGAAGTAATAAAGATTGATGCAAAACTTTGATACTGGGGACGTTTTTAATTCGATAGAGTTAACACTCCATTTTCGTGAAAATTGAGAAATGGAATCTTACAAATTAAGGTAAATAAAATCAACCATATGTAAGGATCGTAGCAGGTGGCGTTTCGTAGTTTCTGCCTAACCCCATGGGAAAAAGGCGTTAGCTTATGTAGGTAAAATCAATCGAAGAATTGCTAAACTTAAATGGCAGTGGGCAGGGCACATTGCTCGCAGAACAGATGGTCGATGGGGCCGAAAGGTTCATGAATGGCGACCGCGGACCGGAAGACGTAGATTTGGAAGTACTCCCACAAGGTGGACCGGTGATCTTGTGAAGGCCACAGGTATCCGCTGGATGCGGGAAGCACAAAACCGCACGAAGTGGCGGAGCTTGGGGGAGGCCTCAAATGATGATGTCGAATTAACCAGACTAGTTTTTTCGCAACTACATAACTGTTGAGATCTTCCAGTCTAGCTGAATACAGCTGAATAAAAATATTTTAAATGGAGCGACTCTTTATCTAACCTCTACAACCCAGTGTTGGGAAATGTAAGGAGATTGATTAATCTGACACGATGTTGTTCTCGTGGCTGCCTCGTTGGTCTAGTGGTCGCAAGCGCTACATCTGACCATGATTTACTGGGTTCGATTCCCAGATCGGGCAAAGTGTTATTGGCATTTTCTTGCTGGAATTTCTAAGTAGCAGCCCGGAGTCTGGCTTTGTACAGGAACAATAGGGTCGCCCCCAATTACATAGGGCTTGAAGATAACTGGCAAAATGCGGGTCAACTATAGGTACACCTTTGCCCACCCCTTCGGGGAACAAGGCTCGATGGTATTTGTAGTTCTCGCTTTCTAAAACGTTGCAAATATTGACGTCTAACACCACATTTTCGTCGTTGCATTTGAGGTGATCTACTTTGGCCTGAGACTGGCCGCGAGCTACAAGTAACCTATCATGAAGCTTGGTTTATTATGGTTCTGATTACTTTGAAAATATCAAGCTAAATTACCTGAGAAACGTAACCGTTTAAAATAATTGAGACCTTAAGTCATAAGTCAGATTTTAGCTTCTTAGATGACGACTAGACAGCGGGATTATTTCACACGATTATTTTTACATCTTTTGCCCACCTTGAATGCAAAATAAAAAGACACAAATATATAAAATATATATTATAAAATACCTCCGCCCACGACATCTATGTATTCATCTGAACGCGATAAACTCAAAAACGACCAAAGTGTAGTGGCATATGTAATTGTGTAATTCATTAATTTTTTATGAAATATTATGGTGAAAAATCATGCCAATTGAGTGCTTTACTTGCGTGTGCCGCGTTTCGGGGGCTGAAATTTGGCACACAAAAACATAATTTATTTTATGCTTTAACGAATAACGTTCTGTTAATCCAGTTAGTACGTTCCCGTGAAATACTATCTGACAGCCATGCGGGGCCACGGGCAAAATATAGAATAACATAAGTAACACTATTCGAAACTAGTGGAACTTTTGTAAGCCTGTCTAAACTTTTGGGGAAAACAGATGTGAAATTATCATGTGCTGCATCTTCATAATGAACACATGAAAACAACGACAGTGAAGACCATGGCGACTTAATGCCCAACAGTCTGCCATAGCCCATTAATGGTACCAATTATGAGCCGAGGATTAGACAAACAAATCGTTTATGAGCAGCATTAATCTTTACGCTTCAATGAAAGATATCATCGTAATTACTTGCTTAATGGCCAGTAAAGAGAGGAGTTTTATGAGCGTGGGTGACGAAGACGGATAGAGTAAACCTATTGCTTCCTTGAAGCAGACAGTGGTGTTGAATGTGATGATAATGGTGCTGAGATTTTTAGTAGTACTAAATCTTTGACTGATGGTGATGAATTGCAGAGCAGTATATATAAAAACTTTTTAACAAAAAAATTAAATAAACCGCCGAAAATCTGAACAGCAAACGATAAGCCTAAGTAATTTTGAGTCGTCGACAAACCAGCAAATTAATTAATTAATTTGATTGGGTTATTTTTATAAATTTAAGGTAATTTTGTGATCTTTGTTCCTCCTCCGTTTTTTTCGTCGGTTAAAAAGTAAATTTTTTAGCTAATGAGTGAAGAAATGAAGAAATAATTATTATTTGTGTCTGTGGATCTTAGACAGTATTTTAAAAACAAGATGGCGCTGGCATTTCCTAGCTGACAGTTCCCTGAGAAGAAATATCGAAACAAACTTAGTGGTTATGGTTTAAAGTCCAATCATGATAATATTATTAGGATTGTATGAGAGTGTAACAATGTAGGGCCATGTCTGAAGGGGCTTTTTAAGAAATAGTCATTGCAGCTTTGAGCTAACCTCAAGAGCACGGACTCTTTAGGGTGATGCAATGCAGATCACTCTTGTACACTATTGTGGATTGGCGAATTGTGGAGCTATATCTTTGCCAAACTGAGAGCAGTGGTGGCCCAGTGGTATCGGCCCCGACTTACGAGATGTAGGTCGTGAGTTCGAACCCAGGCAGGCGCTTTACTTTATGTAAATAATTTCATCACCACTGCTCTCAAAACGGTGACGGAAAACATTGTGAGGAAACCGGCATGTCCTTGAACCAATCATTCGAAGACATGTGACATGTATCAACCCGCACATGGTAGATTACGGCCCACTCCCTCTCACCGAGAGGAGGCCTGTATCCCAGCAGTGGGAAAAATATAGGCTGATGATAATGATCTTTGCCAAACTACTCGGGGAATGCAAGCATCACGTTCTATGTTAACATTGTAAAATATCCCTGCCAACACTGTCGTTAATATGATATTCAGTTTGAGCTAGTCGTGAAGGAGTCCTTTTACCTAATTGAATGCAACTACCGTCCTATGCATTTTTGCCGTGTTCCACCAACCATAATCAGCCTATACCATTTCTCACTACTGGGACACAGACCGCCTTTATTTGAGAGGGAGTGGGCTGTAATTTATCACACGGGTCCAGTGCGAGTTGAAAGATGTCATATGTCTTCGAAGTTTTGGTTGTAGGACATGCCGGTTTCCTCACTATGTTTTCATTCACCGTTTTGAGAGCAGTGGTGATGCAATTATTTACACAAAGTGAAGCACCTGCCCGAGTTCAATTCCACGACTTAAAGCCGGGGCCTACCACTAAAACACTGCTCTACTAAGCAGTGTTTTCTTATCTTAAACTTATTTTCTTATTTCGATTTGCTTTCATTCATAACTTTGTGCTCTTTATGAGGGCGACATAATTCTTTTAATTTTTTTATTCTCAGTCACACATTGGAATAAAATTCTATCCCAATCCCAATCTTTTACAGAGTTCATTTGTCCCCAATTCTTTATCATTTCACAGGACCAATCAGAATCCTAATCTAAAACAGAATATAGGACCGGTAGAGGATACAGTAAACCGCGCGTGTCGCAAGCGGCACTCTGTTCTGTAGGGCCGGGTGCTGTATCGAATTAGGTTCAATTAGACCAGCACGCGAGCTCTTGGTAATCTGTATGCGGTGGCCTAAAATGACGCTTCGTGAGTCAGCGATGTTGATTAAAAATGTTTGCTTTGGAATATTGCTTAGGTAGACGTTGTTCTTAATTATTGGTCTACATGCCTTTTGTGGATGATAGTTTGTGAAGCTGTTCCGATACCTCCATCAGCACAAAGGCAAGTATGTATAAGCAGAATGAGCAATTAAAAGAAGAGTTATGTTTATGTTACTGTAAAAACAATTTTTACTCATAGTATTGAGTCAATACTAGAGTAATCAAGATCGAAATACAAAATATAAAGGTGTAGTAGTATCTTACAAACTCTATTATGCTGATTAAAAATGTTGCAAACTTCCACATTTATAGTATGTAGTCTTGCATCAGTATTTTTGGGTCATAAGATTAATAGAACAACAACAAAGATCTAAAAGGTTTGGCAAGGCATTGTGTGTCAACGAACCTCTCTTTGTCTTTATTCAGTTGCGCCTCCTACATTTGTCACACTCACAACTTCTAATATATCTAAATGTGAAGAAACTGGTTTGATGAAGGTGGTAGAATATTCATGTAATGGTAATTAGATACAGATAAAGGAAGCAAAAGTCAAAGCCGAGTGGGAATACTAACTTGACTTATTAAAATTAAGAAAAAATGTCTTGCTAATTTCCATGTCACTTTTTTTGTGAGTGAAACTGCCGGAAAGAGACGCCTTCGAACAACATACCTATAGTGACCTTAAAGGCTCGTACAGACAGGCGCGACATGTCACGCGACCTGTCGCGGAGGCGATTCTGTGATATATCGCGACGCAACACCTTTCACACTGGCGCGACCACTCGTGCGCGAATCGCGCGCGAATCGCCCGCGATTCGTCCTTGTAGCGGCGCGACAGCTTTTAGTACATTTTGTATGGCGCCGCCGCGTCCGTCGCAGCGAATTCGCCGCGACGCCATACAAAATGTACTAATAAGCTGTCGCGCTACTCGACGCGGCGCGACCGTGTCGCGGCGCGATAGGTCGCCCCTGTGTGAAGTGTCGCGCGCGTTTTCATAGAAATTGTTCTACGGATATAAATCGCCGATTCGCGCGCGACCGTCGCGTCGCGCGAGTCTGAACGAGCCTTAATATGGTAAAGCAATAAAGATATTGAGTATAGTATTTATACATGATTTAGCAGGTGGCGTTTTGTGTAGTTTTCCCAGTCTCATCAGAAAAGCGTGAGTTTGTATGTATGTGGATGCCTTTTTTTTTTGGATGGGAAATCATCAAATGACTTCTCCCGCTCTGGGTGGAGCGGTATGTCAGACTTTTACTGACTAAAACCCACCCGTGTTCCATCGGTTGCCCATGTGCTAGGGTCACGGTATCTCTTTCGAACAATCTCGCGACCCTGGCAGGCATCGGTCCTAGCAGACCCCTTCAGTGCTGCTGACATCTCTTTGAGGCGCGCGTGGAACACTACGCGCTGTCGATCCGAGCCTGGTTCTTACCGGGCGGCGAGCTGCCCATTGCTCACCGCCCGCAAGCTCGCGCCTACGGTGGCCGGGAGTCCACTATCGACTCCCGACGCCCGGGACGTCTCCTCTTGCGGCGGCTAGGGACGTGAGGGCGCAGAGACTCCCACTTCCTCACGCGCCCCGCCTCCTCCTTCGCGAGCATTACTGCTTCGCAGAAGGAGGTGACGGCTTCGTTACCGTTCGTTGTCGCTACGTTGCGACAATCGGACCTGCCATGTCGCCATGAGATCCTGCCGGAGCTCTGTCCGCCGTGCCGCGATTTGTCGTGGCAGCGGAGATTCGCCCCGGCGTTTCGCCTCCTCTCGCCACTCCCACATGTGGGCGAGGACCTTTGCCTCCAGATGCCATGGCGGCACTCCGGCAAGGAGGCTCGCCGCCTCGCAGGAGACCGTGCGGTATCCCCGGACTAGCCGGATGGCCATGACCCTCTGGGCTGCACTCAACCGGCGCGCTGGCCTAGCCTCAATGAGGGCGCCCACACCGGTGCCCCGTAAAGGGCCATGGACCGCACGAGCCCCGTGTAGAGCCTCCGGCAGGAGGCGTTTGGACCCCCCAGATTGGGCAGGAGCCGCTTTAACGCAGCCCCAGCCCGCTCCAGTCTGGGAGCCAAACGTTGGAAATGCTCAACGAAGTTCCACCGGCTTTCGAGGACAAGTCCCAGGTCCTGTCCCAGGATGCCTTATGGTGAATAAAACCAAAGTTACAGATGCCTGATACAATTGCTTATTAAAAGGTTTCGTTTCATGACAAACATTATGATTATATATTGTGTAGTATTGTGTAGTGTAGTCAATTTTTTTTATCTGTTGGCATTGCCAAACACTTCATTAACATAGTTTGGAATGAAGTATTCGTAGAAATAGATAATGTTTTTTTAATTAAGTAATCCAATAATTTATTTATGTATAACTAGCTTTTGCCAGCGGCTTCGCCCGCGTCGAGGTCGGAATTATCCCGCTGAAACGTACTACCGGAATAAAAAGTATCCTGTGTTAATCTCGGTAATAAACTATCTGTATTCTAAATTTCATCCAAATCCGTTCAGTAGTTTTTTCGTGAAAGAGTAACAAACATCCATACATCTATACATCCATACACACAAACTTTCGCATTTATAATGCATATTATAGAAGGATAGTAGGATATACGTTAATAAATTACTGAATTCCGAACTTTTTAAGTCATGGAACCACATAATATGTCGTTCCATGACTTTAAAAGTATAGTTTTGGGAGAAAATTGTGAACTGTAAATTGTTTAATAATTCTCCGCTTTAAGTTTTATCGACAGAAAGGATTGAGAATTTTTTTGTAAAAGTTAAATAATTTATTTCTAATAAGCACATAATAATATAACGCATTATTAAAGCCCATAGTGTACACATTATAGTATCGACTTTAGTTGCCCCTCCACCTCCATCTCCTACTGCCAGCTCCACTCCACGGCTACTATTTTAAAATGTTTAACAATATTTAGTTTATTTTAAATATACAATTGTGAGTGAAGACACTGCAATTAGTATACAATTACGATAGTAAAATAATGGAAACAATGGCAGGTAAATTTATTATGTGATAGATACTGTGCACAGTGTTTACATTCTCATTTACAAATATACTAAAAGTAGAGATCAGTGGTATTCCTACAAAATTTTGTGACTACTACCCAGACCCAGACGGGCAGTCAGTCAAAATTTTGTATGTAACTAAAAATAATGTACACGTGTATTGTGCTGTTATTAAGCCTCTACTAACGCCGGTCTGTCGGCCACAAGCAAATATCTCAAGTGTCTGCTCGTCATTTTCAAAGTAAAAATTTCAAAAATTATAATTTAAGTATACGGTTGCATAATAAAAACAACTCAACGTTTATCGGTGTTGTTGGAACTTCAACTCATGAGGGGGTAAAAAAGGGGAATGAATTTTTATTAAAGTTTTCATTCAGAAGATTTTGTATTCAAGTTAAAATAATGTACATGTGTATCAATCATGTTATTACTAAGCATCTATCTGACTGTCTGCCACGAGCAAATATGTCAGCTGTGAGAAAATGGTTGATTGATTTGTGGATAGTTCTCATGGCGTAGTTTAACACTTTCAGTGCCAGGTCGAAAAAAGAATTATTCAGTAGACTCTATTCACACCTAGCTTATTTTTGTGATTTGCACCCGGTAGGCGGGTGCACGGCATGGTCGCAAGGTACATAACTACTTATACGTAGGACTCGGATGCGAGTCGTGGGCATGCTAACGAATTACCGTTCGACCCGGGAGCCGGGTGCTTGGCACTAAAAGTGTGACAAATAATCCTGATCCAGTGATCCCGACATTTCGCATTTTGCAAACCTACTAACTGTTTGTTACTCAATAAACTAGATTCACAGGATACTTTTTATCTCGTCATTTTTTGAAAAGTTCCCGTGGGTTAAAATCAATCAAAATCAAAAGTCTTTTAATCAAACTAGGCTGATAGTCAGCACTTTTTGAACGTCAAAGTTACATAAGATAATACCCCTAGAGCAACCGCCCATAGATAATTTTAGAAATCCTCGCGAGCGAAGGCGCGGCTAAAGCTAGTATTTTCATAAATTAATTGACAAGTTACTATCATACATAATATTCATCATCATCATATCAGCTGAAAGACCTCCGCTGCTGGACATAGGCCTCCCCCAAGCTCCGCCATTTCCAGCGGTTTTGTGTTCCCGTATCCAGCGGATTCCTGCGGCCTTCACAAGGTCATCGGTCCATCTTGTGGGAGGCATTTCAACTCTACATCTTCCGGTACGCGGTCGCCACTCCAGAACCTATCGGCTCCATCGGCCATTCGTTCTGCGAGCAATGAGCCCTGCCTACTACCATTTCAGTTTAGCAATTCTTCGTGCTACGTCGGTTACCTTGGTTCTCCTACGGTTTTATTCATTTCTGATTCAATCCTCCTCTTGACCGGCAATAATTGTGTTGTTTACATCCTTGGTTACACAACATTTAATGTGTAAGCAATCTATCAATTAAACAATGCAGCATTTTAGCGCTTTCTTGCACGTCACTCCGTGGGAAGAAACCCGATGTTTAAACAAATGTAATGGGACGCGTAAACTGCTAAATCCAGCCGCTTTATTGTGTAAACGAGGTTCTTAACGTGTTTGCCTTAAATGTCTATTTAAGAAAATGGGTTGGCTGAAAATAGACGTGATTGGAGTAACTTAATGTGACCAATGTGATTGAAGCAAAAGTTGACAAAGGAGATGTTTCATTTTTATATGGGGCTCCGGCCATAACGTGTACCGTTTAGCGAAGCTGGGTAAATTACTCATGAATAGAATAAAGTATCATTTTTTTCATAATATCAAATGGTTTTTATGTACAAAATAAAAATTAAAAATGTTTGACGTTTGTCCTAAGAGTTAGCAAGTGGTCATTTTGAATTCGTTTAGAAACACACTTCGAGAATGGAGACTAAAGATTTTTGTAACGATGAAATGGTCACACTTAATTATGTTTACTCAAAAATATTTATAAGAGAATAATAGTAATTTATTTTTAACACTACAAGAATACACACATTTTTCAATTATTTTCTACTTAACATTGATTTTATGAGACATGATTTCAGAACGAATGAAGTCTGCAAGCAAACGAGACGCCATGTTGAATAAAACATGGCAATAATTGAAAAACTATTATTTTTTGTACACAACAAATTAGGCGCAAATTAACCAGAGAATATTTTTCCCTAATTTGTGGTATTTTTTCCTCTTTTCTGATAAATGTACATCTGATGGCCGAAAATGAAACATCTCCTTTGGGACCGGTGGACCGGGTACGCTTGTCGGAACGCGGATGGGTGATCTTTACATACCTACCAAGATTCTTGCCTCGCAAGCCGGCCGTTGGTTGTTCTTGATAAATTTTACGAGATTTACCCGGTTGTTATTCTTGAATCTGAGATTAATACTGGCCTTATTGCGCCCATCTCGGCATTTTGTATTCAGCACTGAAAATAATCTCTCAGAAAAATAATTTTAGTCTGTTACCTTTTTTTTATGCCTAAACCTGCGAACGGATTTCGATAAAATTTGGAAGACTATAGATGGAATCCTAGGAATTTTCCGTATATCCTTACATTTGCTTTTTTTGTCCCGGTTAGTCGTTCCTGTGGGATCATTTAAGATATCTGAGTTTTTTCGGGCCAAATCCTTTAGTGTAGGTGGATACAGGATGTAAGAGTAGGGAAAATCTTTTTTTTTTTTTGCTTTAAGATATATATGCCGGTTGCGTCTGTCAATTTTACATACAAAGACTTAAAGGAAAACAATACCAAGGGCCATAAACCCCAAAAAAAATGTTTTGTCTGTTTTTTTTAAATTTGATATTGATTAGATACCCATCACTTCTGCGGAGTTTGGCTAGCTAAATTAATTTGACCCTAGTCGCTAAGCAGAATTTGTAGCCATTGAAAAATAAGAACCTATTCTTATAACAATATTGCGTGCTTTGTCAATTAATAATCCGCGACACTAACGTCAGAAATGACCTGATACATTGTATCGATACAAAAGATGGACGCCATCTTCCCGGAAATGTCGTTTAAGAGGCAATTATTCAGCACTTGGGCCGTGTATAAAGTGACGCTCGTAAACAATGGCCGGATTTTAGTGGGCAGAAAAATCTATCTAGATAGTAGATAGGTATTGACGTAGGTAGATTGACAATACATCTACATCTACACTATATAATAATAATATTATAAAGAGGAAAAATTTCTATTTTTGTTTGTTTGTTTGTAATGGATAAACTCAAAAACTACTATACCGATTTAAACAATTCTTTCACCATTAGAAAGCTACATTATCTGCAAGTAGCATAGGCTATACAGGGTTATTTGTAAAACACCGGCAACCTCTCAGGGCTATGTTAATAACATCATAATCAACAACTTTTGTTTTGTGACTTTTAAAAATTCATCATACTTTAGTTCATCAGATTTTTATACAAAAATAAAAATATTTAATCTGAACGCTCTAAATGTTACGAAGTCTATGCGAAGCAAAAGAAAATGATAGTAGATTAGTGAGGGGAGCGGAGTTAGGGCGGCGGAGGCACTTAAACTTGACCTATTTACGTGCGGCCGATTTTCGTATGAAAATCTGATGAACTAAAATATGATGAATTTTTAAAAGTCATAGAACAAAAGTTGTTGATTATGATGTTAGTAAAATAGTCCTGAGAGGTTGCCGGTGTTTTACAAATAACCCTGTATAACATTACGCTACAACCAAGAGGAGCGGAGCAGTAATTACGCGACAGCCGAGAGTTGTCCACTACTGAACATAGGCCTTTTTTTTTTTTTTTTGGATGGGAAATCATCAAATGACTTCTCCCGCTCTGGGCGGAGCGGGAGGGCGTGTCAGACTTTTACTGACTAAAACCCACCCGTGTTCCTTCAGTTGGCCATGTGCCAGGGTCACGGTATCTCTTTCGAACAATCTCGCGACCCTGGCAGCCATCGGTCCTAGCAGACCCCTTGAGTTTTGCTGACATCTCTTTGAGGCGCGCGTGGAACACTACGCGCCGTCGACCCGAGCTTGGTCCTTACCGGGCGGCGAGCTAACCATTGCTTACCGCCCGCAAGCTCGCGCCTACGGTGGCCGGGAGTCAGCTATCGACTCCCGACGCCCGGGGCGTCTCCTCCTGCGGCGGCTAGGGACGTGAGGGCGCAGAGACAGCCACTCCCTCACACGCCCCACCTCCTCCTTCGCGAGCATTACTGCTTCGCAGAAGGAGGTGACGGCTTCCCATGCCCTCTCGCTCCGTACCATGGCTCGCACCAGGGTCGGACGCGAGAGGTCGCCGCCGCCGATTGCCTCCACGAGGACACGGCGGTGCTCCGCCCAGGCAGGGCACACCTCGACCGTATGCTCTACCGTGTCCTCCAGACGATCCTCGCAATGGAAAAACCCGGGCGTTTCCTCCCGCTTTATCCTGAACAGGAACCCACTGAAGCACCCATGCCCGGTGAGAACCTGCGTCAGGCGGAAGATGAGGACGCCGTGACGCCTCTCTATCCACTCCACTGAACATAGGCCTCCCGCCAGCATTTTGGGGCGGTTTGCCATAATCACCACGCTTGGCAGGCGGGTTGTCGATCGCAGTATGGTGGTAAAATGAATAGATAACGCTGCTGCCCAGCTCCTAGTAAGTCCCTTAGTCGCGTTTTGCGACACCCACGCGACGAAATGGGATGGTGCTATTATTTACGTCGGGCACCACATGTAAGAATGTCAACTACAATTACAAAATAGTTTAAAAAAAAACTAAAAAACACGCTTCCATTGAAAACCAAACTAAAAAGTACAAAATAATGGAAAAAAAGCGTGGCGGGTTTTTTTTTTAAAGTATTATTCATTTTCTATTTTATAGGGTGTTTCGAATTTTGAGACGTATGTCAGCGTAGTTTGTGACGTATGTCAGCGTAGTTTGTGACGTATGTCAGCGTAGTTTATGACGTAAGTCAGCGTTTTTTGTAACGTATGTCAGCGTAGTTTTCGAAGAGAGTTTTTTTGCTGTCCTGGTAACCCTGTTTTTTAGTTTTTTTTAACTATTATTTATTTTCTATTTTTAGGGTGTTTCGAATTTTGAGACGTATGTCAGCGTAGTTTGTGACGTATGTCAGCGTAGTTTTCGAAGACAGTTTTTTTTGCTGTCCTGGTAACCCTGGCAAGGATAATGACACAAATTAGTTTGTGACGTATGTCAGCGTAGTTTTCGAAGACAGTTTTTTTGCTGGTAACCCTGGCAAGGATAATGGCACAAATTTATGAAATTATTGCATTGTCATCGGTCCTTAACAGGTGTGCAAAGTTAGAATGAAATCTGGTCGTTTAAAGTGGGTCAAAATCGCGCTATAAGGAGTTGGTTACAAACAAACATACAAACATACAAGTGAAGCTAATATAAAGCGTGTAAAAAAATATTGGAACAATATTTATTATACATAATTCAAAACTCCGTCTTCGAACAATTTTTTTTTACTAATCCAATTGTGTCGCTGCCGGGCAAAAGTCTCCTCCGTAGTTTTCCAACAATCTTTGTGTTTTCTCAGGCCAATCGGTCAGGAACTAGTCGAAATCGTCACGCCAGCTTTCCTTACGCCTGCCTCTGTTCCGGTGCCCGGAAACGGTCGACAGGCGTCGCCGTCGAACTTTTGCAGGCACCTCGAGCAAAACGGGATTAAAATTTGTATTGTCAAAATTGCAAGCAGAATTCAAAAGGTAGAGGATGCGGATAAGAATAATCATAGATTAGACACGTGAAGAGAACACTGTGAAATTACTAAGAAACGGAGCACGCAATGTTCATTTTATGGAGTTGACATTGATACAGACATTAGACAACAGAATCCAATATCTAAGTTTTCTGCTATTTACTCCTAAAGAGTGACAAGGGTCGAGCGACGATAAGCTCCGCTTGCTGCGGTAGGTTCGTTGATGGGTGATCATTTATTACATATAGAAAAATGACGTTAAGCCGTTACTAGCTTTTGCCAGCGGCTTCGCCCGCGTGGAGGTCGGAAATTATCCCGCGGTAACATACTACCGGGATAAAAAGTACCCTATGTGTTATTCCAGGTTATAAACTATCTATGTGCCAAATTTCATCTAATCGGGTCAGTAGTTTTTGCGTGAAAGAGGAACAAACATCCACACATCCATACATCCATACATTAGTAGGATAGTCGTTACGGGTAGCCTTGGAATATAAGGATGGTTACCTATCCACGGACCAACCACCGTAAGAGTAGCTTGACTTGATCGATCGACCCATGCCACTGTTATTACCTACTGTCAAATCGAGTGAGGAAATATTCGAAACCTATTAGGAATGCGAGAGTATAAAAGATATATATCTCCGTTTTAGCTTAATTGGTTAATCAATAATATAACAAAACAAAAAATTAAATCAAACAGCAATAATAATAAATAAATAAATAAAATTAAATACTTAATAAATTAAACAATATAGCTAATAATTATTTTTGAAAGAACAACAATTCATATGTATAAATGAATAAAGAGAATTATTATGATATACGTAGGTATTTAAAAATCATTTAAATTATGTTAATACATTTTATTGATAAATAAGCGATATGTTAGTTTATTTTACGCAATCCCCTGACCAAATGATCTTCTAAAACAGAGCCTCCTCTCTCTTATCCTTTTGCTGTGCCCTACAGGGTCTATAATGATCTAAATTATATAATTACCACCGAAGCTCACATTATGGTAAAGCAATAAACATATTTAGTATATTGAGTAAGAGATAGTTAGGGGGATTTGTGGCTAAATAATAACAGCAACACGGGATGATCCAAGGATAAGTTACACGCTTTATATTAGCTTCACTTGTATGTTTGTATGTTTGTATATTTGTATGTTTGTTTGTAACCGACTCCTTATAGCGCGATTTTGACCCACTTTAAACGACCAGATTTCATTCAAACTTTGCACACCTGTCAAGGACCGATGACAATGCAATAATTTCATAAATTTGTGCCATTATCCTTGCCAGGATTACCAGGACAGGCTTCACTTGCCTGAGCGTCTTTTGTATGTTGTCCGCTAGAGGGCGTTAGTTAGTTAGTTGACGTACGGCTGTGACGCGTTCGAGCGGTAAAAATCTAGCTAATTTGTGCCATTATCCTTGCCAGGGTTACCAGGACAGCAGAAAAACTGTCACAAACTACGCTGACATACGTCTCAAAATTATAGTTCATTCAAACTTTGCACACCTGTCAAGGACCGATGACAATGCAATAATTTCATAAATGTGTGCCATTATCCTTGCCAGGGTTACCAGGACAGCAGAAAAACTGTCACAAACTACGCTGACATACGTCTCAAAATTCGAAACACCCTAAAAAATAGAAAATAAATTATAGTTTAAAAAAACTAAAAACACGCTTCCATTGAAAACCAAACTAAAAAGTACAAAATAATGGAAAAAAAGCGTAGGGTGCCTGATATAGTTAGTTATGTGAATGGATGACCATCCATTACACATCAAACCCTCTCCGTGTTTAAACCACGTTAAGCTGTTGGCCCCGGTTTTTATTCGTAGCCCGTTGACAGTCGCTACGGGTATTTTAGAACCCAAAAGTCTGGCAACCATTCTTACCAAGGGTTATCATGTTGCCTAGTTACTGAATTGTGGAGGTCGTCACTCCATTCTGATATTCAGTTGCATCTGATTAGACTGGAAACTGGCCCAACATAGTGCGGAAAAGGCCTACTGATTTTTGTTTCCAAAGAGTTTTTTTCATTCCTTTTAAAAGAACAGGTCAATACAACCCTGATTCTTTTATTACCTTGGAGAACTCGGTCCAAAGCATATGAACTCAGTGCAAATAAACATTCTAAATGGTTTCACGTACATATTATGTCGCAAAACAGACAAAGAACATGTCTTGGTATCTTTCAACATAAATAAAGAACAATTTTCACTTCCATTATGTTTTTTATCGTCAAATAGTAGAGCAGACACGTTCTGAGCTTATGTAAATATTAGTTAGTATGATTGTTTCGAGAACAAGTACTTATTGAAAAATAACTGGATGGAACAAACTGTCGGACAGTATTCATGTAGGTCGAAGGCGACTAAGGGATTTACTAGAGAATGGGCAGCAGCGTTCTCTATGTATTTTACGACCATACTGTGATCGCCAACCCGCCTGCCAAGCCATTGCATTTGGCGATTATGCCAAATACACCTTTTTGGGGTGGCCTATGTCCAATAGTGGACGTCTTTCTGCTGAAATGATGATGATGAGATTAAACAGCTGTATATCTATATCTATATATATAAAAATGAATCCCTATTTCACGACATCACGCGTGAACGGCTGGACCGATTTCACTTTTTTTTTTGTTGGTCTGTTTGTAATTGTCAGGAGAAGGTTCTTATGAAAGAAAAAAATAAAAAATTGCGCGGAAAATTAGAAAATTTAAGAACACTTATTTAAGAATACTTAACAACCATATAATAGGACAATGTAAACTTTTTTAATGTAACATTTGACATAGAATTGACAGAATGCTTGCTCAAATATCATCAAAGAGACAGGACAACGTCTGTCGGGTCAGCTAGTCTGATAATAATAATCAATCAATTAATAATTAAGTGGCAGTGGGCAATACATGGCAGGTACATTGCTCGCAGAACAAATGACTGATGAAGCCGTAAAGTAAACGCATACTTAACAGAACCGGAGAAAACGAAGTAGCTGAAAGAATCGAATTTTCGAATTACTTGTATTTATTTAATCCTAGGAAATCTCGCACACTTATGCGCACCGAATCGGACGAATCGCCGGAAGAATTCGGATAGTTTTTTTTCGGCGCGGACAAATGTGTGTTTACCGTAAAGGTTCTGGAGTGGTGACCACGTACCGGAAGACGTAGCGGTGGAGGTCTCTTACAATGTGGCCTGACGATCTTGTGAAGGCCGTAGTAAGCCGTGTGCTGTGAGTAGCACAGAACTACACCCTAATTGCGAAACGCAGAATTTATCAAAATCTGAATGGGATTGAAGATTTTTTCTAAACCATTGCGTCATTTGTTCGAATAAATTGTCGGCTCAGCAACGTAAATAACGCAATGAATGTTGTTTAACTATGAATATTAAACCAATTCCTACCGATAAAAAGTTCCGCAATTACCCCTCTGTTGTACGATGCTTGGTGGACACGATTCAGCGTCGATTTCAGCCGAAAGACTTCGTTCATCATTGGAGGTCTTTCGGCTCCTTCACATTGTTTTCCTTCACCGTTTTGAGAGCAGTGGTGATGAAATTATTTACTCTAAGTAAAGCGCCGATCAGTGTTCAAACATACGAACCACACTCGTAAATCCCACCCGTTGCCACTTTGTCACCACTGCTCTTGGTTATAACTACATAGGGCTTCTGCATAATTCTATGCTTAAAAGTAAGAATCTCAGTAGGTATTCAAATATAGCGGCAATTGTATCGCCTCGTCAGACTCGATCAACGCACGTGATACATCTTTCATTGTATGCTGAACGCCATCGTAGAGCATGCATCGTAGAGGAATATCTCTTTGGTTTTCTAGGAAAGTTGTTCCGTCAAGAAAATCTATCATTTTCAGCAGTATTAGTCATTAAGATGTCGAATCGTGTGGAGTTAGGGAGACCCCCAGCAGAACGCCCTTGCCAACGTTTTTTCTTGAACTCCGAATGTTACGTCGTTAACTCGATCTTTAAAATACTCAAACTTTATTTTGACCTCACAATCGTCTTCATTCCACTTTTAAACTTTGGAAACGACACCAATGATGAAGAGTTTAAAAGTTTTCGCAGGCGTCACTTTGGATTTTCATTTTGACCTCACTATCGGATTCAGTATTCACGAAAACCTTGAAAACAACACCCACCACGGACCAATCGTGGCGAGCGTAGCTATTTAGCGTAGTTATTTTAGCCACAATTGTTAAATTGAACTATCAAAACTAAAATACAACTATTCTATAGCATTTTGGTTTAAACCTTATGCAATAAGCATTATTATTATCACGCATTGATGCGAATAACGTATTCAAACTTAGTAAATATCATGTACGAAACGAGTATTTAGAATTTTAATATGCATAGTTCGAAAAACGTTACGTTATATTCGTGCGTTCTTGCTAAGCGCACTGATCCTGTATATCAGGTTATTCGTTACAAATAATAAAAGTTGTAAAATTCAAACAATAGAAATACGAGTAAGTATGTGTGGTTCCGTCTCTTTAATAACATTAAAGCTATTCTTTAAAGAATTCATTAAAGAAACCCTATTTATCCTTTTTTTTTGTGGCTGGAAAATCATCAAATGACGTCTCTCGCTTTGGATTTTCATGACGGAACAACTTTACTAGAAAACTAAAGCAATACACTGCGTGTGTATTATTAGATAATCCTTTACGATGAATGCTTTCTTTTATTTTGTAGGTGGGAAATCATCAAATGACGTCTACCGCTCTGGACGGAGCGGGAGGGCGTGTCATACTTTTGCTGACTAAAACCCACCGTGTTCCTTCAGTTGCCTATACCAGGGCCACGGTAACTCTTTCGAACGAGTCCCGCGACCCTGGCAGGTATAGCAGGTTATTTCTTATAAATGATAGAAGTTCTAAAATACAAACAATAGCAATAAGTATCTAACCTATGGCTCTATCTCTTATACTTGAAGTTTTTATCAAAGGAATCCTATTTACCCTGGCTCTACGTTTCTGGAGATAAACACAAAATTGTGAACCGCACAACACAATATTACTAATAATTAATAAGCCTGTATTGTCCCAATTCAGGGAAAAGCCCTCCCTTTCCTTTTTCCACTCAACTTTATCCTGAGAACCAATCTCTCCAATGTAGGCGGCGAGTTTTCCCGCCATCTACATAATAAATAAACATCTCTTAATTATATTTTCTTAAAATAATCTAGATATTAAATGACAATATAGTTTTGACTTTCCAGCGTAAACAGCGCTTCTATTTATTTTGTTTCGGACTGACGTAAAAACGAACCGCGGGCATCCTTGAAAAGACACGCTGTTCCATTTTCAACTCTCAGCGGTAAGCTGTGCATTGAAGATCCAGTAAACGAAAAAACCCGCTGCAATTTTACTGCGTCCATGTGATCGTCCACTATCGGTTTAGCTGGAATACCGGCCCCTGAGTGAATTTGCTTGTACCGAGTCGAAGCGAGCACAGATGGCACTAAGTCTAAGCCGAATTTAAACTTCTAAGCTAAAGCTGTGCCGTGTTCCCTGCAGATAATGTATAGCTTTGTAAACTACTATCGAAGTTCAAGTTATTAAGAGATTATGTTATCCGATTGCTAGAACATTAAAGCATCATTAATTTATGAGGTCGTGGTCCTCAACTGGACTCAAAAGTTCCATCACATTTAAACCTGATTATAATTCAAAAGAAAAGTAAATCTAAGGGGGAGACCTTTGCCCCGGAGCGGGATATAGGTAATGTACATG
Organism: Aporophyla nigra; assembly: GCA_947507805.1. Classification (NCBI taxonomy): domain Eukaryota; kingdom Metazoa; phylum Arthropoda; class Insecta; order Lepidoptera; family Noctuidae; genus Aporophyla; species Aporophyla nigra. Next base: position 2,952,905 of record OX382296.1, on the reverse strand, counting down.
TACATGTGAGATAATTAAAAGAGTACTAATAAAATGAAAATGTATCAGTTTATTGGCAAACCGACTATTACTATGGTGTTTGGTCTTACTCAGATAATTTTCGCCGGAAGGCATAGGCAGGCATCACAGTAGTACCCTTTTTTTGGTGGGAAATCATCATATGACGTCTCCCGCTCTAAGCGGAGCGGGAGGGCGTGTCAGACTTTTACTGACTACAACCTAGCCGTGTTCCTTCAGTTGCCTGTGCTAGGGCCACGGTAACTCATTCGACCAAATTCAAGACCCTGGAAGATCACGGTAGTGCCCTGCGATAACATTTTTGGTAGCCGGTCTAAGGGCACATTAGGCAGGACCATGCATTCATCTCTGACCACCCAGTCCACAGATGTAGCGATTTTGGCGGTATCAGTCAGAGTTTAGTATCTTATCAAAGTTTCTGCCCATAGTGGCTGGGTAAATGAATTTCTTGGTTAAGTCAATGATGAAGAGAGCATGAGTGGTGAGAGGTGTTCCTGAACATCCCAGTTCGTCTGTGCAGATGCAGAGCTTCTTAGCCATCTCTCAATTCTTGTCTTCAACTATTGGATATGGGAACTACTCACCCGTAGGAAATCTGCACCGTTCGCACGTGAAGGTAGCTGGCAAACTATACAGAAAAAACAGGACCGTGAAGTGCTTTAGATTTTCCTCAAATAATATAGAGACGGGTATATATATACACAGTCAAGCTGGTCACGAAGGTTGTTAGCGGCAATACTTAGGGCGCGCCGGACAAACAAACGGAAGTATCGACGATTTGTCACTCGTATCGACACTTTTAATGGACCTCATGATAAATGATGACTGAGGTTAGGTAAGCTTTTTTTCAGTGTAGATATAACTTGGGGCTTAGAAAATAGCTTCAAAGAAAGGTAGGTTTAAAGAAATTTATTTATCCAGAAAAAACACATAGTTCAATGACATATGAAAAACCTTACAAAAAATGATGTAATTTAATGGTCGTTGGATCTATAAAGTATCTACTATGAGTAATAATTTATTATTGCTGGTTAGTCACCTACAACTGAAACCTTTTTTTTGAAAATGTAGACCGATGAAGAATCTTTTATTTCTTTTGGTAAGGTATTATTAAGCTGCCGACTAGACTTGATAGTATTTAGTTCTTTTATTAGACCGCGATAAATTAGTTGAGTATACTGGACTAATAGTTCCTCTCAAAATCTAGGTATTTGTAGGAATAAGTCTTAGTTTGGTTTTATAATTATTTTTTTCTTATTTTGTTACACCCGATTTTTTTTCTTTGATATCCCTTATTTTAAGGGAATCATCATCAGCCTATAATGTTCCCACTGCTGGGACACAGGACTCCTCTCGGTGAGAGGGAGGGCACAGGGCACAGGCACGGGGACAGCTTTTTATGTGCCTGTTTGAAATAAATAATGGCTGTCACCTGTAATTGGCGACTTTGTAAGTCCAGGGCAACTTTACCTATACTTAAGATAGGTACTTATATTGTATGCAAACGATGTTGGCAAACCTTCATTCGTAAATAAACTAGCTTCCGCCGACGGTTTCGGCCGCGTATGATACATGTAAATCTTCCCCTTGAATCACTCTGTCTATTGATAAATACCGCATTGAAAAACCGTTGCGTAGTTTAAAAGATCTAAGCGTACAGACACGGGCAGCGAGTTAAGGCTCGTGCAGACCAGCGCAAAATCGCAAGCGCGACACGGGTCGCGCTGCCTGTCGCGTCCGCGATATCGCGCTGGTATGCACGAGCCTTTAGTTTCATACTACGTAAAGAAAGATAACATATTACAACAGAAAATAGCTAAGTATTTGCGAAAGTGCGGCAATAACACCAAATATCAATCTTTCCGTCATAATTTCCACTTGAAGAAACACAAAAGTTACTTAACAAGATTTATAGTATTAGCACATCCGCCTCTATAATCCACTAGGTATTTAGTGTTTTCACCTGTTCATAATAAATTAAAAGATTCCTTCAATACTTGCTTGAAGAAAATCAATTAAAATCTTTTATGTCTTTGCGTGCAACGCGTGTCGACTCCAAATTATAAAGTTATTTCTAGAGCAAGTAAAACAATGGAGCTGTTGATTTTTTTCTTGAATAGAAATTAGTTTTTCTTATCATTCATTAGATTTGTGTTTGTAATTAACGGGACATTAATTTGTCATCGTACAGAGTTGTCACTTTATTAACTAGGTAAGATGTGTGATGCAACTTTATTTGAAAATGACACCTATGATGATCTGTTGAGGTGAAACAGTAAATGATAAATGATTTCATTTCTGTAAGTAGGTTTGTATAAACACTTTTACACGTCAATCATATTTTTGAAACTAGATGAGTTCGGCGTTTCGTATCTGACTAATATGATAATAAAGGCCGAAACAAACTCAGAGGTCACAGTCTCCTTTAAAGACCATACATAATCTTGGTCAGATCATGTGAAGAGTGATAGACCATGTGGATTGGTGTCTGACATGGTCTATTGAGGAAAGATCTACACAGATTGAGTGGAACTGTCCAATCAGTGCACGAATTTAAAGAAGCTCATCGATTTGACGAACAGCACCAAAGAAGTAATGCTTGTGTAGGCCACCTAAATGAGAGAAAAACCGGCCAAGTGCGAGTCGGACTCACACACCGAGGGTTCCGTACAAATCTGTAGGTATTCACGGTTTATGCATAAGGTTTATGTTTATGAAATTAAATGTTTTTTATTTTTATATGTGAGTTGACTGAATGAAAGGTAAACTGAAACTTTAGAGGTTTTAGAGAAGGGAAGTTTTAGAGGTTTTAGGAAATACATAGATGTAAGTCATCTATGTATTTCCTAAAAACCTCTAAAACTTCCAATACGAAAACTCCACTATACTTTTCAGAATTTTCCAATATTTTTTCTGTTCACCAAATATTACTCTCACAGCAAAATATATACGAAATGACAATAAACACCCACTTAAGGGCATTACATTGCCCAATGACCTTGAGCATGCTGCCCCGTACTAACTTACGACGAAACGACGAGAGAGAGAGGGACGAGTGCGGGAGTGATATAGTGCTTTACGCGAAATTTCGGGTTTTTATAAAATATTTTAAAATATTAAAAGAAATACGAGAAAAAAATCAATACAAATTGTTAAATACGTCATTACGTATTTTTTGGTATAAAATTCATGCCGAGTTATTGAGCCGTTATAGAGAAAATTTTCAATTTAGGTTGAAAAAGGACCTATTTGTTACGATTTTTTGATAAAATTTGAGTAAGTTTATTAAAATTTTAAACATTTTATATATTTTTATATTGAAAACGCACAAAAGGATTCATCTACAAACTTCTTTAAACACACCGTATTTTCAGGATTTGAGCGAGGTAATCCCCTTAACTAATGTAAACAGTGAAGAGCGAGTCTATTGTCATTCGCACGTTTTAAGGACGCAGGTAGCCGGCTACCGGCCTGTTGCCATTTTTGCTGGCACTAGGTAGGGTAAGACACCCAGTAGTCAACCCTTTAGCGAGAATTCCAGCTTTAAACTGTTCAGACGCCAGTTCAGACGTTTCGTGTGGTGTCGGGTGTGAAGAATAGCACCACCTCAGTTATTCCCGTGGGTATCATAAGGGATTTACTAGAGAATGGGCAGCAGCGTTTTCTATGCATTTTACCACCATACTGCTATCGCCAACCCGTCTACCAAGTGTGGCGATTATGGCAAACCCCCCCAAATTGGGGGAGGCTTGTGTCCAGCAGTGGTCTTTCGGCTGCAATGGTGATGCTGATGAGTTCAAGACTTGTGGACACCTTACAACGACAATCGGTTACTTACATATAAAAATTGGTTTGTTACCGTTACAGTCACTGTATATTTACGAAATATGTGTATTTGTAATTAAAAATAAACAATTGTTCAAGACAGCAAATGATGTTAATCCTAGGAACAGACGAGATCCTCATAAACTAGTGTTACATGATTTACCTAGATTAGCTAAATATAATAAGAACTGCCTAGCCATGTGTGTGCGCATTTATAACAAACTACCATAACATTTCAAAACATTAAATACGAGATCATTCAAAATTAAGTTTTATAAATGGATACTTGAATGCAGTTTTTAGGGTTCCGTTGCCAAATGACAAAAAAACGGAACCCTTATAGATTCGTCATGTCTGTCTGTCTGTCTGTCCGAGTATGTCACAGCCACTTTTTTCCGAAACTATAAGAGCTATACTGTTGAAACTTGGTAAATAGATGTATTCTGTAAACCGCACTACGATTTTCACACAAAAATAGAAAAAAAAAAACAATAATATTTAAGGTTCCCCATACATAGAACTGAAACTCAAAAAAAAATAATCATCAAACCCATACGTGTGGGGTATTTATGGATAGGTCTTTAAAAATGATATTGAGGTTTCTAATATCATTTTTTTCTAAACTGAACAGTTTGCGCGAGAGACACTTCCAAAGTGGTAAAATGTATCCCCCCCCCGTAACTTCTAAAATAAGGGAATGATAAAACTAAAACAAATATATGATGTCCATTACCATGAGAACTTCCAACGAAAATTGGTTTGAACGAGATCTAGTAGGTAGTTTTTTTTTATTACTTCATAAATCGTAAATCACAATTTACCTTTCATTCGGTTAACTCAAATATAAAAAAAATAAAAAAACATTTAATTTCATAAACATTAACCTTATCCATAAACCGTGAATACCTGCAGGTTTGTACGGAACCCTCGGTGCGCGAGTCCGACTCGCACTTGGCCGGTTTTTATAGTTTAAACGAGTTTTTTGATAAAAATGTTGATGGTTGTTGCCTTCTTCACCTAACTTTATAATTTTGCATGCTATGTTATATCCTAGCTGAACATGATTGTGCCATATTTTTATTTAACACCATTATATACCATGTTTTAAGCAAATAAATATATTATTATTATTAAATAAAGAAGAAACCCACGAAAAACGTTCCTTACAAAAAAAAAAAAAGATACTGGTAAGTATACCTACATTTATACATATATGTAGAAACAAACATGTGTAATTCGGCCCCCTGTGAAGCTATTGTTTTGTAGGTTTGGGTAGCAATTAAATATGATATTCAAGAATCGAGTGGTAGTAATAATGCACCTATGCTTAGAAGGCCATAATTATTGATATCTAGGTACTATTTGTAGCGCAAGCTCGAAAAGACTGACTACTGGTGCAGTTCAGAGTACCTACTGGGTGTTTTACCCTATAATGAGCGTGCCAGTGTCACCCACAATAGTGCGCCGGCGCTATTATTGCACAACAACAAGAATTATAATGGTTAGTCCATTAATGGACGCGGGTTGGCTTGGTGATTGTGAATTATATGATTTTTTTATTGGTTGTTTTTTATAGTTGTTTATTAGGGATTAGATATTTTGTATCAATCAATCAATCAACTCAGCCTATCGCAGTCCACTGCTGGACATATGCCTCTCCCATTGAAAAAGTGATTATAAATCCTTCTGCATCCAATAAGTTCATTGGAATTAATTTAATATTTGTTTGTTCAAAAAATTGTATCTTTAATAAAGCGCCATCTACATTTAAATCTAAGGAAACATGTTAACATTTTAGTGTCGCTATTTGACGCTAGATGGCAATTCTACTTATTATTAGTTGTGGCTTTAATTATTTTATAAGTATCAAAGAAAATAAGAAATAGTTTTTACATCTCATAATTATTAACAACCATTTCAAAAACTTAAATTTCTTGTACCAACGGTAAGCGATAGATGGCAGTGAACGATGAAAACTATTTTACGCACGAAACTTTTGTAACTCGAGTTTATTAGTATAATTTTTAAGAAAGAAAAACAAAAGCAAATTGGAACTCTATCATCTATTAATGAAACACTTTAACCCATTAATAGTTCCCACGCCCATCAATTAACTATAACGGTACAATTAGTTTATTTACGTTATTAATAAAAGGTGCGACCAAAGTTCTTTGCGTGCGACAGATTCTGATGTGCCGATGAACTTTTGCGGGTCAATGACCTGTCTAACTGAGTTGGATACGAACTGTCCAAAGTTTTTGAATTGACGTCAACAATTAATGTAAAATTATTATCATACTGGCAAATTTCATTTTATTCAATTTTTTGTTTTCAATTTTTATTTTCATATTTTTTTTTTTTTTAAGAATCGTCATTATTGACATGTTATTCATTTTGTATTTTCATTTTATTAAAGTTTATTTTGTTGAGAATCTTCAATATTGATATGTCACTCAATCTATTTCTTTAATTTTATTCAATTTTATTTTATTTTATTAGGAATCCTTGAGATTGGCATGTGAATGGTCTTTTTATGTTATAAGTATTTTGCTCAAATTTTGATGTATTTCCTCTAATTTTAATTTTTAGTTTATGGTTTACCTAGTTATATGTGCATGCTGTGGTCTCCTGTAATAGAAGGAGCACACGTAAAAGAAACCTTTATAATTGTGATTTGTATTGTGTATGTGGAGATCCAAAAAAAATAAATTTGCTGTGAGAAATAAAATTCGCACATCTAATCTCTGTATTATTATTATAAATTAATGAAGAAACGTAACAAATCCAAATTTATGACATACAAACCTTATATATATATACCTACTAGCTTTTACCAGCAGCTTCGCCCGCGTGGAGGTCGGAAAATATCCCGCGGGAACGTACTACCGGGATAAACAGTACCCTATATGTTAATCCAGGTTATGAACTATCTGTGTGCCAAATTTCATCCAAATCCGTCCAGTAGTTTTTTCGTGAAAGGGTAACAAACATACACATACATCCATCCTCACAAACTTTCGCATTTATAATATTAGTAGGATACCTATACTTATATACCTATTTGTATGTTGTAATTTGTGTGTTGTTATATATACCTTATATATGGTTTAAATGAGCTTAAAAACAAACTTAGTACTTTTCAGACGTATGGCTTAACCGGGTATTGTGGTGGAACATGGGAATGATATCCGATACATATGTCCAGCATTGGGCTGCATGAGCTAGTTGCTTGATAGATCCTAATAAATAGAATAACGATCGATACAATCAGATGGTGGGGCAGTGCTGGCCTAGTGGTAAATACCGCGACTTACATATTGTCGGTCGTAGATTCGAACCCAGGTAGGCGCTTTATTTTATAATTTTATCACCACTGCTCTCAAAACGGTGAAGGAAAACATAGTGAGGAAACCGGCATGTCCTAGAACCAAAAACTCAAAGACATGTGATATCAACCAACTCGCACTGGCCCTTGTGGTAGATTACGCGCACTCCCTCTCACTGAGAGGAGGCCTGTGTCCCAGCAGTGGGAACATTATTATACGCTGATTATGCGTTAGGCGTATATGTACAATCAGATAGGTCGATGTCATTTATTTTGTATTTTTTTTAAATAGATAGTTGTGAAAAGGCTCGGTAAATGATTGTCCGCGACCTAACACAAGTCATAGATAGACGTTCTGTGGCTATGGCTTCACATACGTCGTAAAACTTTGACCCTGATATGGCCCTTTAATTTTACCCGACTACGGTGCAACAAAAAGGAGGGTTATATTTTTGACCGGTATGTCTATAATAATAAGTATAAATAAGGTTCATCTGTTATTATTTATTTATTTATTTAAACTTTTCGCACACAAAAAAAAAGGTACAAAGGCGGACTTAATGCCTTAGGCATTCTCTACCAGTCAACCAAGGGTGGTGAAGAGATTACATGGCAGGTGCTTTGTTTGAGAGGAACAATAGTGAAAAATGTATAATAATGAATTATAAATAAGAGAAAAACACTAGTACTAAAATAGGTTATAAACTAATTATACACATACATACATATTTGCTATAATACATACTTATAATATATATATACATATATAAATCTACAGATACAAATAGAGAAGTGTTAAGATGACTCTACGCTATTTGTTATGAAAATAACTCTGCAATTTCCGCTTAAATGCAAACCGACTGGTTGCCGTCCTAATATCGAGAGGAAGCGCATTCCAAAGAAGAATGGACTGAATATGAAAGGAAGAATGAACAAAGTCAGAAGAATGAGAAGGACAAAGTAGAAGAAGATTGTTAGATGAACGCAGATTCTTAGTGTGAGAAGAACATAGATATTGGAAGTTAGACATAAGATAAGAAGGAGGATTAGGAGAGTTGAGAAGGGAGAAAAGCGTAGCGTCTGTTCCCTCATAACTTCTATTTATCATATTCGACAAATGAGGTATCGTTGGAAGCGTCGTTCGCTGGTTATAGGTTGTGACGATAAATTAAATATTACTGTTAGAATGTATTACAATATCTACAATCATATCGATTGCATACGACCACGGTCTTGAGATGAGAATATTTTCTTGTTTTTAGGGTTCCGCGCCTCAAAAGGAAAAAGCGGAACCCTTATAGGATCACTTTGTTGTCCGTCCGTCCGGCCGTCCGTCCGTCCGTCCGTCCGTCTGTCAAGACCCTTTTTCTCAGGAACGCGTGGAGGTATCAAGCTGAAATTCATATCAAATGCTCAAGTCTACTGTCCCTTGGAGCTGTGAAAAATCAAACTTCTAAACTAACGCAATCAAAAGATATAGCCGTTTATGCCGCAAATTTCCGCAAATTTCAAAACTCGCAAGGGAATCAAAACCTAAAGGGTACTTCCAGTCGATCTAGAATTTTGAAATTTGGTACGAAGCAACGTCTTATAGCACACATAAAGGAAAAATTGCGAAAACCGTAAATTTTTCGTAACATCATATAATAAAAATATGTTTTTTACGGAACCCTCAGTGCGCGAGTCCGACTCGCACTTGGCCGGTTTTTTCATATTATGTAGAGCGTGATATTTCTGTTGTCGCGTTTTAGATTTTGATAAAACTTATTATTTGTATTTTGTTTTCGGGGAGAAACCTTTAAAAGGCGTCCGGGCTTTGGGGATAAGACCGGGAAAAGTGGGATTTCTTCTTCACTAAAACCACCCCGGACGTGTCCAAGAACAAAAAATTCGAAGACATGTGCCATCTACCAACCTACCCTGGGTCCGCGTGGCACACGAGGCCTGTGTCCCAGCTGTGGGAACATTTTAGGCTGCTTATCTAAAACCACCCCAGTGGTTACCACCTGCACATGGAAGGGGCAGTTACCTCTCGAAGACCGATCCGAAACTCCCTCTGTGCAACACCTGATAGTGCGCATTCATGGGGAGCGACTGACGAGACTGTAAAGGGGTCTCCCCGAAACGTTACTGAGCAAGTGTGCGAGGCAGCACGTGACAACTGTGCGGAGTAATCCCTGGGGTCACTCAATAGACGGACAGAGTCACCTCTGAATGCCCGCGATCCCAAATTCCCGCCTGCATTTTAAAGGGTCCCACAGACGGGCGCGACATCACTCTAATAGAACAACTTATATGAACTTTTCACAGAAAGTGTTTTAGTAGAGTCTGCGGCAGCCTTAAGGCTACCACAGACAAGCGAGATGCGACGTTGTGACGCAATTTTGGTAAAACAGTTTCTATGAACTTTTTAAGTGTTCGCGTCACGCCCGTCTGCTGTGGGGGAGCGTTTAAATCAGGGACTGAATTACCCAAAAATTAAGATACCTTTAAATTTCGGTATGACGTCATACCGTTAAATTCGGGTTACCGAAATATTTCGATACCGTATATCAGCGGAATTTTAAGGTTGGAAATACATACCGGTATATTTCGGTAGAAGTACCTTTATTCCTACTACCTTTACAATGATTTCGGTAGCGATATCATAAACCTTTATAAATGAATCGGTAGCAGTACCTAAACCTTAATAAATGGGTTTTTCTTTGACGCACCGCCTCGCCACTCTATCTGTCGTGCACGTTGTTGTAACTCAGTAGGTATTGGTTTTTATTTCCGATCGGAAAGACTGTGGCTGTGATAACTCTTTTGGAAAAATGTTACATCATAAAGGTGCAGAGCATATACATAAACGTAAGTACCTACAAATCTATGTAGTTTAATTAGGTTACGTTATTTACAATAAATGCAAGTGAACTGTAAAATAGCAGGTGAACATGTCATCATAGATTTACAGATTTACAGATTTACCTCAGTCTGATAAATATAGGTAATTATGAAATAGACCCCGAAGGTACGGTGATTAGGCCGGTTTACGACCACTTAGTCGACTTGCAATCTTTAAAATCACATTATTATTATAGTAAGTGTTAATATTTTGATATTGGGCCTACATTGGAAAGAAGAATGTTTAAACTACACGATGTGATATATTTTTTTGCATTATATTAATGTATTGTTTTATAATTTAAAGATATATCGAAAAGTGTGATTTTTCAGTTCCCGTACACCTACAGTCAGTTTACGTCCGTTTTTTCGTTAGTTCTGGACCATTAGAAAGCCACTGTAAAAACAACTCTAAAATTATCTGATTAAAGTCGAAAATAAAATCACTAAACTAATGTTTTGAGTAATCATTTTTATTTAATATTAGGGATCAAAACTGGCAGGTATAATCTAATTGAGCTGCTTCTATGTAAGGAATATTTTTATATTAGTACATCTTAGATGAAACAAGCACATACATTGATCACAACCAATGTCCTTTTTTGAGTCATCTTCGACTTCGCTGTTCAAATTATCGGAACGTTTTTTTTTTTTTTTTGGTTGGGAAATCATCAAATGACTTCTCCCGCTCTGGGCGGAGCGGGAGGGCGTGTCAGAATTTTACGGACTAAAACCCACCCGTGTTCCTTCAGTTGCCCATGTGCCAGGGTCACGGTATCTCTTTCGAACAATCTAGCGACCCTAGCAGGCATCGGTTCTCTAGCCGACCCCTTCAGTATTGCTGACATCTCTTTGAGGCGGGCGTGGAACACTACGCGCCCCGTCGACCCGAGCCTAGTCCTTACCGGGCGGCGAGCTACCCATTGCTCGCCGCCCGCAAGCTCGTGCCTACGGTGGCTGGAAGTTCGCTATCGACTCCCGATGCCCGGGGCGTCTCCTCCTGCTGTGGCTAGGGACGTGAGGGCGCAGAGACTGCCATTCCCTCACGCGCCCCACCTCCTCCTTCGCGAGCATTACTGCTTCGCAGAAGGAGGTGACGGCTTCCCATGCCCACTCGCTCCGTACCATGGCTCGCACCAGGGCCGGACGCGAGAGGTCGTCGCCGTCGATCGCCTCCACGAGAACACGGCGGTGCTCCGCCCAGGCAGGGCACAGTTCCACTGTATACAATACAATACCCTCCCCCCCCCCCCCTCTAGACGATCCTCACAATGGAAACACCTGGGCGATTCCTCCCGCTTTATCCTGAACAGGAACCCACCGAAGCAACCATGCCCGGTGAGAACCTGCGTCAGGCGGAAGGTGATAACGCCGTGACGCCTCTCTATCCACTCCTCAAAGAGGGGACTTACCGCCGCAATTGTGGCGTGCCCAGCACTAGGTTGCGACAATCGTACCCGCCATGTCGCCATGAGATCACACCGGAGCTCTGGCAGCCGTGCCGCGATTTATCGCGGCAGCGGAGTTTCACCCCGGCGTTTCGCCTTCTCGTGCCACTCGCTTTAAGGCAGTCCCAGCCCGCTCCAGTCTGGGAGCCAAACGTCGGAAGTGCTCGACGAAGTTCCACCGGCTATCGAGGACAAGTCCCAGGTACTTCTTCGTCGACTCGACACCGATGTGAACCCCTCCTACCGTGAGTTGGGAACCCGTAGGTGGCGCGTTCCGAGGGCCATGAAAACCCATGGCCTCGAACTTGTGCAAGGCCACCTCGAGTCCCAACTGCCGGATCCTATCGACGATTGTCGCAACCCCGCGTGTCATAAGTTCGGCCAGGCCGCCCAGCGTGTCGTCAGCGTAGAAAACTACGCTGACTCCACTAGAGAGGTCGGCGCGCAGCACCCAGTCGTAACCGATGTCCCACAGATGCGGCCCCAGGACCGATCCCTGTGGGACACCGCACGACATCTCTCGACGGTTCCATTCTCCCTGGTGACCGGGGTAAATGAGAGCCCTACCCGTCAGACAGGCCTCGACCACGCGACAGAGGTAGGTCGGCATCCGGTGATACCGGAGTGCCTCCCTAATGCAACTCCAGGGCAGGGTGTTGAAGGCATTGGCGATGTCTAGAGACACCGCCAAGACGACCCCACCCCGGGTCACTGCATCCCCCGTCGTGAGCGCTCGCACGCGCATGATGGCGTCCACCGTAGAGCGCCCCTTGCGGAAGCCGTACTGGCTGTCCGACAAGTCCGGCCCCTCCCGCACCAGCCACCCGACGAGGCGGTCTGCAATCACTCTTTCAAAGAGCTTGCCCACCTCGTCGAGCAGCACGATGGGCCGGTAAGCGGATGGAGAGTCCGCGGGGCGCCCAGGCTTCTTAATGAGGACCAGTTTCCCCATCTTCCAACGAAGTGGGAACTGGCCCCTCTCCAAGCATGCGCTTAAGAGCCCCCTGAGTCGAGGCCCGAGAGCCTCTAAGGCCTAAGTCTAAGGTGTAAGCGTTGTCGTCGTCATCGGTGGTGTGGTCCGCAGCATCGGGCACCGCAGGAGGCGGAGCCATGGGTGGGGGACTATGTTCCCCTCACGAAGGGAACAGAGCCCTCACCACGCCCTTCACCAGTTGGGGCCGGAGACTCTGAGTCAGCGGGGGAGCCCATGGGCGGAGTTTTTCCCGGACGGTCTTGTAGGGCCGTCCCCATGGGTCCCTGTTCAGAGTCTCCAGCGACTACTTGCGCGCCAGTCCTCCTCTTGGAGGGCGGTCTTCGCCGCTCTGTACCCCTCATATAGCTCCGCCTGAATGGCTTCCGTATCCGGAGGGCGGATACGGCGGTGCCTGGTGTACCGGCATCGCGCCGCAACGCACGCTTCGCGCAACGCTGCCAGCTGTGGCGACCACCAGTACACCTGGCGCCAAGCCCGTCCTGGCTGGACTCGGGGCATAGCCATGTCACAGATCTCGGACATGGCCTCCCGGAACCACTCGGCCTCGTCGTTGATGTCAGCAGGCCGGTCCGGTGGTGACACCCAGGCCTGCACGATCGAGGCTTCCAGAAGCTCCCGGTCCAGCTTCTTCAGCGCCCACCGCGGACCACTCGGGGTCTGCCGGATCGGCGCACTCGAGGTCTGGGCGGAGACGTCAAACCGGATGTACCGGTGGTCGGAATACGTCTCCACCCCCTCCATATTATCGGAACATTAGCTGCATTTTAAAAACGACTTCTTTGTGGTTTTCCGTACTATTTTCTTCTTTTTGAATATTTATCTCGCCCTTTATTTTTTCATTCTTTTTCTCTCCTCTTATTAATGTGTCCCAAAACAGGTAGATTTTGTTTAGAGTAAACTCAATGGTCGACAACGGATTAGTTGTCGACCATCATGATTTGATAATTTTTAAATGCTTAAAATTTCGATTATATTGTACAATTCGCCGGTCGCAATCTGACGAGAAAATTTTAGTAAGTTAGTTGACCGACCACCCATTATTTTAATAAAACACTCTTAATTTGCAATATATTAGTTAATAAGTAAATACAAAGATATTTTGACACACAAAGCATAATATCTATGTTCAAAACTAAAATTGTCCACTCACTACTTTTCGCTATAATTTGGTGACCCGATTACTGTGGCTCAAGTTCATTACCTCACTGAGTGGCATCAAACTGTCTTATGTGGACAAACGATGGCACAGGGGAAGGAGACAGAATGACCGTACGTTTGCATACAATTCGAACATTTGTCGCGCTTCGATTTGACTATTTTTACGTGATTTACGCTTAATGATCGAGAACCAGCGGTGGTCGGCGAACTAGCGTAGTCACCGTACAACTCCAGAACTGGATTCCTCAAGTTCACCGGACTTATTTGAGACCAACGAAGTAAGTAAATGTTTGCAATACCTTATAAAATACCTAACACCACGTGGGCATGCTAAATTGCACGTTGTTATTAGGTAGTTTGTGTCATAGCCGCGTCCCTAACATACCGCGTACCTACCTACACCGCCGCATAGTTGTTTGGAAAGATATAAATACAACATTTTATAATTGATTGTTAAAGGTGTTTTCACACAGCAGGCGGGGCGCGGCGGGACGGGAAGGCGACGCGACGCTGAGTACCTAGTTGTAATGTACTAGATATAACGGACGACTTCGATCGAAAGACGTCGATCTAATAATTTTAAGTGAATGCAGACTGGACGCGAACAAATCCATCCCCGATATTAAAAATTATCTGTCCTTCTCTACTACTAATCACATAAACCGCTGCGACGACATAGTAGCATATGTTAAAAATCGCACAAAGTTAATGTCAAAGAAGTTATATTGGCTCACGCGTCATGCTTACAAATAAGCCTGCCCAACCTTACTATCCTGGGTATCTATCGCTCACCATCAAACAACAATGCTGAAAACTTTATAACTTCTCTTAATGAGCACCTGAACTCCCTAAAATCATGCAAAAATATTGTTTTAACTGGCGATATAAATATTATAAAATCCAAATCAAAAGTCATTTATTCAAACTAGGCTGAGAGTCAGCACTTTTTGAACGTCAAAATATACATAAGACTATTGAACAAACTAATGAGCGTATAAATCGACTAAGCTACCTAAACATGCTGGCAATGCATGGCTTGTTACCTGGACACTCACTACCAACTAGAGGTGAAAACTGTTTGGACCATTTCATCTTGAAAATGGACCAAAACAAAAAAGCTGCCTCTATTGTTGCTTTAGATACTACGATAACGGATCACTTCATGATATTTTTGAAGTTATCAAGTATTGCAACGGCGCAAAAATGCTCTTAAACAAAAACAGTTATTGATTTTGGGAAAGCTATGGTTGCCGCTAAGAAAAGTATCATTTTCGAACTGAATTTAATTGATGATGCTGTTGCACTTACTGAACTTCTGATAGATAAACTCCGATATTGCCTTCTACAAAATTCTATAACAACCTTAATCCCGAGAAATAACCGCATAATTAAACCATGGGTTAGTATAGGAGTATTGCGTTTTATTCAGAACAGGAACAATATGCAGAGAAAACTACGCTTAGATCCGAACAACGATATCTTAAAAATAACATACAGAAGGTATCGTAATCACTGCAACAACCTTATTAAAAAACTTAAAAGAAAATACGATAGGGAGCAGATAGACAAAGCAAATAAAGACTCTAAAAAAATATGGAAAGCAGTAAATAATATCACACATCGCAAACAAACCAAAACGCATAATCTAAACTTATTAGAGGTAAAGGATACCCCTCACGAGTCAGTGAATCACGTTAATGACTACTTCTCTAACATTGGTAAGACTTTGGCTGAGGAAATCATCTCTACCAGTGAATCGCAAAATCATGAGGCTAGTAACCCAACGGACACACGAACACAAGCCTCATTTTTTGTGCTTTTAGAAACTGATCCTGAGGTCTATGGCGTACTGATGAGTCTTAAAACAGAGAGTGCACCTGGGTGGGACAACATACCTACCATTTTTCTTAAGTCTGTCCATGACGTAGTAGTACCAATTATTACACATCTTGCGAACCTGTGCTTCACACAAGGTATTTTTCCACCCGTTCTGAAACAAGCCATTATTACATCTGTGCACAAGGGTGGCGACAAGGATGAAGTGAGCAATTACAGACCCATCTCGGTCTTATCTGCAATCTCAAAAATAATAGAAAAGCTAATTAACACTAGACTGATAAAATACATAAATAAATATAACTACTAATATCTGGCTCTCAATACGGATTTAGGCAAGGATTATCGACAGAAGATGCAGTTTCAGGATTAACCTCACATATCGTTAAAAAAGTGGATGCAGGAAAAAGGTGTCTCACTATTTTCCTGGATCTAAAGAAAGCCTTCGACACAGTTTCTGTTCCCGTCCTTGTGCACAGTCTGGAAAACATAGGCATAAGAGGAGTCCCTCTGGCTCTGCTATCAGATTATCTCCAGGGTAGAAAGCAACGTGTAAAAATAGGGAACTACGTTAGCGATGACTAAAAGGTGTGCTTCGATGTCCCACAAGGCAGTGTTCTGGGTCCAAAACTTTTTTTAAAATATACAAATAGCCTCTGCGAAATGAAGCTTGAAAATGGACGTGTTTTTTCCTATGCAGATGACACAGCTATTGTTTTCACTGGAGATACCTGGGAATCTGCATATGAATATGCTGAAAAGGGTCTCATTAAGGTTGCTAAATGGTTAAATTCTTTCTTACTGACACTAAACACCTCTAAAACTAAATATATTACTTGCACAAACTACAACAATAGTCAACCCGGACCTAATCATAACCTTAGAATACATAGCTGTGATAATCCTATTACTCCTATTAGCACAAATTGTTCTTGCAATAAAAGAGCAAAAGTGACTCATATAAAATATTTAGGTATTATGGTAGACCAACGATTATCTTGGCATCTGCACACTGATATGATCATGTCTCGAACCAGAAAACTCATTTGGATTTTCAAGACTTTAAGACATGTTATCTCAAAGACTCTATTAAACCAAATATACTTATCACTGGCCCAGTCGGTTCTAGTGTATTGTATACCTGTATGGGGCGGGCCACTAAAATCAAATTCCTAGAACTGGAAAGAGCGCAAAGGTCTCTCTTGAAAGTAATGTATTTTAAACCGTATTGATTCTCTACTGAAATCCTATACTCACTAAGCGGCCTTCTCTCAGTCAGGAAATTATACGTGCTACATGCTGCTTTAAAATTGCATAAAACCCTTTGTTATGATTGTAGCCTTAACGAAAAAGAAGAAATTATCTTGTTGCACCAGAAATCTCGGTTAAAACCTCATATGCGAAAAGACAGTTCACCAGACAATCCGCTTCCATGTTCAAC
Source organism: Aporophyla nigra (assembly GCA_947507805.1). Taxonomy (NCBI): domain Eukaryota; kingdom Metazoa; phylum Arthropoda; class Insecta; order Lepidoptera; family Noctuidae; genus Aporophyla; species Aporophyla nigra. Next base: position 2,935,974 of record OX382296.1, on the reverse strand, counting down.
AAATTAAACAAACTTATATCCACCCCATGACATATCGCGAATGTAAAAAATCATAAACAGACTGGCTAAAATGCAAGAGCTATGACGACATTGAAACACTTTTATTCAAAAACATGCGATAATTTGACATAAAGCGACACTCACTCACTCTCTCTCTCACACACACACATACACACATACACACACCCTCACACGCACACACACATCTTCCTAGATATAAGTTGATTTTATTTTATGTACACTCCTACATTATTGTTTCTAGTTTTAGAAAAGCGGGGTCTCCTAGCATAGGTATTTATACTTAAAAGGAGACCTCTATGTAAGATTAAATACTGTAGAAGAAAACTTCACACAGAGCGCTCGGCGCGACGGTAACCGTCGCGCCACGCCGCCGCCGCGCCGAGTCGGAATACAACTCATAGGCGGCGGGGCGTGAGCGCAGCGTGTCGGAAGGACGCTTCTAGACTTTTCGGTCTACGTAACACTGCGCCCGCCTGAGATGAAGTTAGCGTGATGTTTCTAGACTTTTCGGTCTACGTAACATTGCATGCCCCTAAGATGGAGTTAGCGTGATGTTTCTAGACTTTACGATCTACGTAACAGTTCTACCCGGTACACAGTCAGTAACAAACAAAGATCTATGAAGAGTACGTACAGCAAGCAAAATGTACAAATACAAGTTCTAACGTGTTCGAAACCCCCGTGCACCCGCGCCACACCATCTCGCATGTTTTTCGGTACCGCAATCGTGTAAAGGTTAAATAAGTATTTAACCGGTAAATAAGTATTTAAAGGTATCGGTATAGCTCAACCTTTATTTTAAAACGGTACCTGAATATTTTTGAGGTATCTTAACCTTTAACCGTAACCGCTTTCAGTCCCTGTAAATGATGCAGGTGACCCGCGGGTGGCGTACGAAGTTTCAATAGATTAAGGGAACAATGGCTCGGCCCCGCTTTACGACTTGTCGGTCGTAGATTCGAACCCAGTTAGGCGCTATCTATATATATAAAAATGAATCCCTATTTCCCTTGGTCACGACAACACGCGTGAACGGCTGGACCGATTTCACTTTTTTTTTTTTGTTGTGTTTGTATTTGTCAGGAGAAGGTTCTTATGAAAAAAAAAAATCAAAACCACCACTACTCTCAAAACGGTAAAGGAAAACATCGTGAGGAAACCGGGATGTCTTAGAACAGGGCTTTGAATAACGTTAAAAATTTGGTATCGTTACTTTCATCGGACGAAGATAACGTTATTAGTAGAGGTCACGTTATGCTTGGTAACGATACTTGGCATACGTTTTACCGGTAACTGAGTAACGTTAAATTTTTATTTATTTTCTTTCATATCTTTTTTTCGTCTACATTAATGAAGTTGCATTTGCATCGTTTGATTGGCGATGTTGCCGTAGAGCGCCGCCGCCCATGGCGTGCCGCTTAGGTTGCGCGGGTTGACAACAACGCATTAAGTAACGATAAAAGTATCGATACTAGTAACGGTAATGGTAACGTTATTTTATGGTTCGACACCAAAGTATCGTTACCCGTGTTACCGTTAAAAAATTAACTTTATGAAAATAACGTTACTTAACGATACTTATAGTGTGAATTTGGTAACGTTACCAAGCCCTGTCTTAGAACCAAAAATTCAAAGACATGTGACATCAAACAACTCGCAGTGGCCCTTGTGGTAGATTACGGCCCACTCACTCACCGAGAGGAGACCTGTGTCCGAGCAGTGGAATCATTATAGACTGGTTATGAAGAAGACAAATTATACCTACTGGTTCCTTTTATCACCAACATGTGTCCTACTGTATTTACGTACTACGTAAGTACATAGACGGTCTGGTCCCGGCACCTTCTTAATTAATAGGTATTATAATTACTAGGTTTACTGTAGGTTCAATAAACACTATTAATACAGAAGCGTGACAATATTTACATAATTATTTTAATTACTGGCAGCTGAGCTAGCAAAGCAAATGATACCTACTCTTTAGGTATTTCTCTCTCTTGAGCATCATAACATAAGTTACTTAGCAATTATTGAATACTGTTAAGTGATTTATAACCGTTTTTATTCCTATTTATAAATAGGAATGAAAACCTGAATAATATACATAATCTTTTTTTTTTAACTAGGTACTACATTACTTAAGGTGGATGCTCCAGGATAGCCCGCGAAATTCAAATTTTCTTATATTTTTTGCAATTTGCGATTCAGTGCTAGGTTTTATATTGATTATAATATGGTACGCGACCGTAACATGTACGTATATAAAAAAATAAAATAACTGAAATCATCAATACCACCCTCTAACTTAACTTCCCTTTAATTAACTTGATTCCATTGAATGACTATTATCATGAGAAAGTCATTAAATGGAATTAAATGAAAATATACATTTAGGGCAAGGGGACCTACTAGGGTCGCTAGATTTGTTCGAAAGAGTTACCGTGGCCCTGGCATATAGGCAACTAAAGGAACACGGGTGGGTTTAAGTCAGTAAAAATCTGACACGCCGCCGCCGCCGCCGCCGTCCCGCTCCACCCAGAGCGGGAGACGTCATTTGATGATTTCCCACTTGAAAAAAAGGCAAGTGGACACATCGAAGCAGAAACTATAACCATGAATTTAGTATACATGATTAAAGACCTTCAGGATACATTTTTTTTGTCAAACATAAAAACAAAGTTGTATTTAGAGTAGGTAATATGGGACGAGTATATGGCAACAGCATTAAAAACAACTACATAATTGTCTTTCCTCTCTTCTAAACATTGGCACTTCGATCGACACTTTCTAGTACCTTAGTAGAACCCATATATAAGTATTTGAACAGTAATGTCAACTAAAGCAATCGATTCATAGCTGAACGTCTTTTGTTTTTCCATTCTTCAAACTAGTTTCAAATCACGAAGAGTCGTGCTATTGAAACTTAATGCTGATATTAAAAAAACCCGTAGACATGCTTGAGGGACTTGCCTTAAATGGAAGCTAGAGAGTCGTGCTTGCCAATTTTTTTTTTATTAGTACCAAGGAGTATCATTCGGCCTTTTTGCTCATGTTTGTTCCAATGTCTTATTCTGTAGAGCTACTGCTTGACATAAGAATACAATCAATTCGTGTTCATTTCTTTTCTTGTTTCATTAAGGTTGTTAATGAACTTAATCAAATATTCCTGAATTGGCCTGAATAATGCAATATTTTTACGTTCGTGCGAACGTGGAAAATGCAGATATTTTCCACCTGACTTGACTATCTAAATTAATTACCAGACAAATATTTCGAACACATGATGAAGCAGCAACATTGAACACACGTTTATTCACACATTCTAAACAAATAAGTTTTGTTATGAAACAAATAGGAAACTAAACGTTAATGCGGAAAATCAATTATATCGTACACAATTAGCACATTTTGTGTATGGTAGTTGACCATGGTACAACTTCAGGAGTCTAGTTTATTAGCGGCTGTAAAAATGTCGGTTCGCTGGAACTGTCGGACGTCATTATCATTTCAAATTATCGAAGTATTCTTTGGGATCTTCGAATGCGAATTCTTTAGAAGTCAATTCGCAGCTTCTAGTTCATCTCTTCTATTAATCCAATTTCGTATCCATAGTTCTGTCTCTCTTTTCTTTATCACAGAAATGTCTTTTTCCACCTCTCCTAAACCTTAAGCTATATCAGCGTATAAATTTACTCTATTGCGTTGCAGTCTGTTCATCTTAAACTTGTGTACTGTACTGTTGTATCAACCGTAGTGCGATCGATTTTTGGTTAGTTAGCGTGTAGCTAATCAATTAAATCAAAATATTTTTATTCCACATAAACCTACATGGGCACTTATGAAACGTCAGAAGTTAGGTGCACGATTCCAAACTGTTGTTATGGAGAAGAGCCGGCAAGAAACTATACGGTTACTCTTTTAAAAATAATTGGTTTTTACAATTGTTTCAAATTACAGTGTTAATAGGTATGCGAGGACGGTGTAGGCCTGTCAACAAGTACCAGATACTGAATAAGATAGAAAATTGTCTACAGTCTACAAGGCCTACAACGTTCTCACATTCACAAAGTATAAAATAATCTACATACACAATAGTGTTTCATAAATAAGACATATTACACTATTTAAAACAAATATCATTATTGCCATGATAACCAATATTAAAGAGTACAATTCAGAATTGTAGGCATATAATATCAAAAATGATTAGATGTCAAAGAAGAATGTAAAAAAAAAAAAACTTAAATACAAAATGTACATCGTCATTTGGGAGCAGTTAATAGACACAGGTCATCCTGTAATGAGCTACCAGGGAAGCCACATGTGCAGAAGGAATTATTGCCAAACTTCCTTGTCTTCAACGTAGTCTTTTTACACGCTTTATATTAGCTTTACTTGTATGTTTGTTTGTATGTTTGTTTGTAACCGACTCCTTATAGCGCGATTTTGACCCACTTTAAACGACCAGATTTCATTCAAACTTTGCACACCTGTCAAGGACCGATGACAATGCCATAATATCATAAATTTGTGCCATTATCTTTGCCAAGGTTACCAGGACAGCAAAAAAAAACTGTCTTCGAAAACTACGCTGACATACGTCACAAATTACGCTGACATACGTCACAAACTACGCTGACATACGTCAGAAACTACGCTGACATACGTCACAAACTACGCTGACTTACGTCTCAAAATTCGAAACACCCTAAAAAATTGAAAATAAATAATAGTTTAAAAAAACACGCTTCCATTGAAAACCAAACTAAAAAGTACAAAATAATGGAAAAAAAGCGTGGGGTGCCTGATATCAATAAAAAAATACCTTAAAAAGCACCCCACTGCAGTTTAGAATCTAGAGTAATTCCTAAAAATACAGTTTCCGAAATAGCATCTAGTTTCTTGCCATCAAGTTTTAAAAGACCTACTTGGGGAACATTTGGTAATGAGAACCTAATACATTTCGTTTTGTTCGCATTAAGTAAGAGATTATTATCTGCAAATCATTTCGAAAGAATAGCTAGACTATCGTTAACATGTAAGAGATCCTGGTCTTCAAAAAAATAATCGAATAAATTAAGTACTCGCCACTTGACTAAATTACTGACATATTCTGAACCAGGAGTTACTGAGGCAGTTGCCGGATAATTACAATTTGTTCCCTATTATTTAAGAAGTTCCACGAATTATGTATTTTTTATCAGGGACAGACAGCAGTTCCACTAAAATACGAGTTAAACCGTCGGCAATGGTTAGTTCCTCTTAGGTGATTTATATTTCTATACAGAAAGGAGGATAGGTTAAGGATAGGTAATATATGAAAGTATCCTATGGACTATTATTGTCTAGAAATATCATCAGCAGCATGTCATATCCCTTCTCTTGGAGGGAGTGAGAGTAGGGCGTAATTCCACCACGCGGGCCCTGTGTGGATAGGTAGGATGTCTTCGAACTTTTTATTTTCTTACATAATCTATATAACTAATAGTATTTCTCGTAATAAAAAAGTAGTCGAAAACAAATATTACATAGAGGGAATTGAAGTAAAGAAACTGAGTGAAATTCGCGACCTGGGAGTTCAACTCGATCAAGCCCTAAAGTTCGATGTACACACATCCTGAGTGTTGTCTCAAGATCTTTCAAGGTACTGGGATTTGTTTTGTAAATTATTGTGCATGCTGTGGTCTCCTATAAGTGAAGGAGTACACCTCCTTAATACCTCATGTTACCCTTTATTTACGTGTCAATGTATTGTGTACATCTTTTGTTGGAGATCCAAAATAAATAAATTAAATTAAATAAAAAACTATTGATTTTCTTACATAATCTATGCTAATTTGTCTTTAATTAATTAATTTATTTATTGTTATTATTTTAAATTTTAAGGTGTTGTCCATATTGTTTAATTTACATGTCGATTGAAGAACAGTTAATTTATTATTTTTAAATGGGTGATGAAATTTATTAAACTCAAATGCATTTTAGTCTATAATGTACTGTAATTGTGTAATTTTGTATGTAAATTCAGATACAAGGTACTTGTTTATGAATAAATGACTATTTTGGTTCTAGGACATTTCGGTTTCCTCACGATGCTTTCCTTCACCGTTTGAGAGCAGTGGTCACAAAATAATTATACAAAGTAAAGCGCCTGTTTGGACTCGAACCTACGGCCTTTCGTAGGTCGCGGCCGTTAGCACCGGGCGACCACTGCTCTCTAAAAATGGGGGTCATTGGTCAGGATTCGCGACAAATAAAAATATGCCTTTCACGGAGTATAATTATGAGTCAACAATAATACTGTTTAAGTTAGAATTGACCTCCAATGTCATGATTTCATGAAATACTCATTCAATATACTTGAAGTTAGAGAGATGTATAAATGTTTTTTATGATTATAATGGTATAAATAAATATTTGTTATGAACACACATTATATCGTGTATATTTCAATATACAAACGATACGATGTGTATCGTTTGTATATTGAAATATACACTGACCTGCGAATTGCAAAAAAATATAAGAAAAGTAGAATTCCGAGGGTTGCCCAGGCGATTTCGCCTTAACGGTTTGCTAGCGTGAGTGTGTGCAATACATAGTGTACCTCATACATAATTATATCTACAGGTATATTATGTAGTAGCGTTTTTTTTTTCTTTGTGGGAGGGAAATCAGCAAATGACTTCTCCCGCTCTGGGCGGAGCGAGAGGGCGTGTCAGACTTTTATTGACTAAGACCCCCCGTATTCCTTCAGTTGCGTGTGCCAGGGCCACGAACGAATCTGCAACCCTGGTAGGCATCAGTCCTAGCGGACCCCTTCAATATTTCCGCTCACATCTGCCTTGTAAATACTTTTTGTTAGCCGCTCTTCATTCATCCTCTTAACGTTAGCATACCATCTAAGCATATTCTTTTCAGTAGCACTAATAGGAGTGTAGCATCATCACAACATTAGAACTGAAGAGACCTACCAGCATCTTTTTTTGTACAGGATAAATATCCTTAATAAACGAATAAAACAATCACACACACATACACACACACTCACGTACACATATACACACGCATACACCCACCAACAGACTAATGATTATAAATAAAAATCACTTATTCATAAAATTTTGTTTAGTAACATGTTACACTAATTGAAGGATATAAAAGACCGGCGCCTTCTGGTACAGGCATCTATATGCTTAAAAGGAGACCCCACCAACTGTCTAATGTACATCGTGTAATAATATAATGAAGTAAAATATTTTTGATTTGGATTTGATTTTGAATAAACATAATCTCATGTTTTTTTTTCATTTTAGGCAGAAACTACAGAGTGTCATCTACTACGATCATTACATACCTTTTGTCTCTTTTACGTTCATAAATCTAGTCATACACGTACGCCAGTTGCGAGTACTACGCACCTGACCTTTCTGAAGAACATCATCAAAAAATAAATAGACAATCAATAATAATAAATTAATAATAGTAATAATAAATAATAATGGTATCGGAAATACATTGTCAAGGATGGTACGGTTTGTGAGGATCGTCTAGAGGACACGGTGGAGCATACGGTGGAAGTGTGCCCTGCCTGGGCGGAGCACCGCCGTGTCCTCGTGGAGGCGATCGGCGGCGGCGACCTCTCGCGTCCGGCCCTGGTACGAGCCATGGTACGGAGCGAGAGGCCATGGGAAGCCGTCACCTCCTTCTGCGAAGCAGTAATGCTCGCGAAGGAGGAGGCGGGGCGCGTGAGGGAGTGGCAGTCTCTGCGCCCTCACGTCCCTATCCGCCGCAGGAGGAGACGCCCCGGGCGCCGGGAGTCGATTGCGGACTCCCGGCCACCGTAGGCGCGAGCTTGCGGGTGGCGAGCAATGGGTAGCTCGCCGCCCGGTAAGGACCAAGCTCGGGTCAACGGCGCGTAGTGTTCCACGCGCGCCTCAAAGAGATGTCAGCAGTACTGAAGGGGTCTGCTAGGACCGATGCCTGCCGGGGTCACGTGATTGTTCGAAAGAGATACCGTGACCCTGGCACATGGGCAACTGAAGGAACACGGGTGGGTTTTAGTCAGTAAGAGTCTGACACGCCCTCCCGCTCCGCCCAGAGCGGGAGAAGTCATTTGATGACTTCCCATCCAAAAAAAAAAAAAAAAAAAGGATGGTACGGTTGACATCTGTCGGGGATGCCACCGTCCCGGTGAATCAATCCGACATATTGTTTCCGGTTGTTTTCGTCTTGCTAACGGCGAGCACAGACACAATCTAGTAGCTAGGATCATCCACCAGCAACTTGCTTTGCAGTACAACCTTGTGGAATTTGAAGTACCATACTACAGGTATGTGCCCGACCCAGTTCTCGAGAATGGTCACGCCACATTGTACTGGGATCGATCTATCATCACAGATATGACTATTGTAGCCAATAAGCCTGATATTGTAGTGATAGATCGACGAGAGCGTCGTGCAATGATTGTTGATATCGCTGTCCCTCATGACGAGAAACTCGTGAAAACTGAGCAAGATAAAAAAAATCAAGTATCTTGACTTAGCACACGAGGTTGTCGACATGTGGGACGTGGATTCTGCAATCATTGTACCGATAATCGTTACAGTAAATGGCCTAATAGCGAAGAGCCTTGACCAGCACCTCAGGAGGCTCTCATTACACGGCTGGATCAAGGGCTTGATTCAGAAGGCGGTACTCCTGGATACAGCACGCATAGTCAGGAGGTTCCTGTCTCTAGAGCCCTGACCACCGGCAGCTTGGACCCTGCTCCCGATGCCGATGGGTCACTATTTTTTATATTTTTAAATGTTTTTTAGATTTTTGTTAAAATATTTAAAAATATACTTAATATGTTAAAAAATGAATAAATGAAATAATAATGGTAATTTTTCAAATATCCGTGTTTTTACATAATTACCCATTCATACCGTGTGTTGCCGGACGCAAAGAATAACACCACCCCATTTCCTCGCCGTGGGTGTCATAGAAGGTGACTAAGTGACTTACTAGAGAATGGGCAGCAGCGTCCTCTATACATTTTACCACAATACTGCGATCGCCAACCCGCCTGCCAAGACTGGCGATTATGGCAAACCGCCCCTTTGGTGGAGGCTTATGTTCAGCAGTGGATGTGTTATGGCTGCAATGATGATGATGATAAAGTTGGTACTAGCTTATACTTGACCGATTGCTAAACGACTCTCTTCGTGAGCAAGAAATAAACATTAATTACTATCACTACTACTGCTTAACTCGTCGAATGTCTTAATTAGAGACACAATAGAAAGACAATTGCTTATGTCGCACTGTGTAACATAAGACATTCGAGAGGTTAATTTATGTTTGTCAAAACATTATGTTCAGGTTTTCTTAACAATGATCTTCATTTTCAGTGATATCAATATCGGAATTATAGAAAAGTTAGTTCCAAAACTTAAAACTCAATCCTTTATCTCAAAACTTATTGAAAAATAAGACTTAAAAATGTTTGAAACAAGAAAATCTTCTCATCTGGAAGCCTTGGTCCGATGCCTCTTAACCTTTTTGTTTGCCTTTGTAGGGTAGGATACGTGGCATATGATCATGGCTGTCAATTTAGTGTGACGGTACATAGCCTATAACCAGCGGACGATCAAGATGCTTACAACGCCAATTAATAATAATAATTAATAATAATAATAATAACGATAATTCCCGATGACACTACATCCTTGCTCCAGGAGCGTAGTAAACTCACTAGCATTCTTAAGACATCATCACAGACCGCCGTTCTTCCGTCCTCGCCACCAAGGCCCGCCGCGATACCCCAATCCATGTCCGCCTCGACCCTTGATCGAGCCAGCCCGAGCTGTTGAGCTTGTAGTATTAAATTCGTCCCTAAATAATAATCTTTCCGATCCATCCCGTCCGTTGCTGCCCTCTACCAGCGATGCCCTAAGCCGATGTCCGTACCCCACATGGGGTGCCCGTAGCGAGTAGTCACTCTAGTTTTAAGTATTAAGGCCCTGCTGGAGGCCTTAGTGTATTAAGGTAGCCACAGGCAAGTCATGTCATTCCCAAAATCAAAAACGCTTCCAAAGATACAGACGATACGACAACGACGATACATGCACACATGTTTCGCTCTCCACACTCCAACATACACGCACACCCTACAACATACATTCATACACTCCAACTTACTTTCACTCAGGACACTACAAATACCTGGTTTCATGTGAATCATTAGTTTTTAGTTTATTCGATTTTATTTTTAATTATGTCTCCTTTGATATTTTCTATTATAGTTGGCTTTCAACAAATTTTTTCGTGTGAACCCTTAGTTTTAATTTTTAAATATGTCTTTTTTTAATATTTTCTATTATTTTTAACTTTATTTTAATCTTCTTGCTTCGTTTAATTAAGCTCTCACATGACCATCTGTAAACTTTGTACTTTATTATTGTTTTGCTGTGGGGGGCCCTGGTGACCTGTAACACAGGTTTTTTTTTTAAAAAAACCTACTTCTGGCACCAGTCTCTTACAATGTTGGAATGTAATATTGTCATAAACATTGTTAATTTTTAAGAAAACCAATATTGTGAAGAGAGAATAAATAAATGAATTGAATTGACATGTAAATAAAAATCAATTAATGTTTAACAAAAGTTTTTAACCATCTCCAAGTGCGTTAAAGGCATTCAAAAAAATTGCTGACGCTGTTGATAAATTCCTCACTCACCGTTACATTAAACGGCGAACAGAGCTAGTTGAATGGTCGCCTATGTTAATGTACTTGTGTAGTGGGTAATGTGCCAGGTAGACAGTTGCAAATTATAATGATGCGCCATGCGTGGGAATCACAGGCCGGCAGTGAAGGACGTACGGTGTGGATATGTGCGAGTTTACTTCTATTTTTTATATCTAAGTATACAGGGACTAATTAAATGAGTTGCACGCGTAGCATGACCTCAGTAGAAATGGGTTTTGTCTATTCTTGGAAGAATAGAGATAGAATTGTCATGCTATGCCAGTATAAAACGGTAAAAATCTTTCTATAATCTTTAATTTTGTCTTTAATCTTTCTACAATCTGTAATTTTGTCTATTCTTCCGTCGACAAAACCCATTTCTACGGTGGTCATGCTACGCATGCTGGTAATATTTTGTCCACGTCTGGTGTACCGATGTCGAAAACTAATGAAACAAAAACAAAATAATGAGAATAATGGAAAAAAGCTTGGGGTGCTTGGTATCAATTAAAAAATATCTCAAAAGAACCCCACGCTTTTTTCCATTATTTTCTACTTTTTAACCGACGAAAAAAACGGAGGAGGTTATCAATTCAACGCGTATATTTTTTTTTTGTTTTTTTTTTATGTATGACCACGCATAACTTTTTACATAGTAGTCCGATTGTAATAATTATTTTTTTATTGGAAAGGGTATACTCCGAGGGTGGTCCCATATAAATTTGGAAAACAAAATCAAACCCTAAGGGTCAGAAAACAGGGGATGATTGATTGTTCACTCACTGATTGTTATGTTTAACCACGCATAACTTTATACAGAGTAGTCCGATTTTGATAATTCTTTATTCATTGTATAGGGTATATCTTGCCAAGTATTATAAGTATATTAAAACCACAAAAAATTATAAAATAAAAACTTTTTACCAAAAAATTTAACCGCCGAAAAAACTGAAAAGCAAAAAATAATAAACCTTAAAATTATGAGTCGGCGCTGGAAAATCAATGAACAAAGATCACTCAAAGCGCCGACTCATAATTTTAAGGTTTATTATTTTTGGCTTTTCAGTTTTTTCGGCGGTTAAATTTTTTGGTAAAAAGTTTTTTTAGTTTGGCTTTCTATGGAAGCGTGTTTTTTGGTTTTTTTTTAACTATTATTTATTTTCATTTTTTTAGGGTGTGTTTCGAATTTTGTGACGTATGTCAGCGTAGTTTTCAGAGACAGTTTGTAACTGGTAACTCTTGCAAGGATAATAATTATTGTATTGTCATCGGACCTCGATAAGTCTACAAAGTTTAAATAAAATCTGACTGTTTGAAGTGGGTCAAAATCGCGCTATAAGGAGTCGGTTACAAATAAACGTACAAGTGAAGCTAATATAAAGCGTGTAAAAAAAACTTATGATGGGCGAAGGTGCCAGTTCCCGTGATCAGTCATCAAACCGCGTTGGCTGGGCGTGCGTAGATTGATCAGCTGTTTTTGTAATTATTCGTGGAACTTTACGAATCGATATTTTTTACGAATTTCCAAAAACGGTTTGAATGGTTTGAACTAATTTCAAATGATGACTAACAATTTTTTTTTGTACATTCGTTTCGAAATCGATATCCGAAAACAAAAACAATTGTCTGTTTGTATGTCAAATTAAATGTGAAAAATAAACAGTTGGTTTTCTATACATTTCATAAAATTTTATCCGAAAATATCCATCGGATTCGTACTAAACTTTTACTATATCCGACGACCCTGGTAACTTATTTCTTTTGGTGACCGTACACAATTCATACACAATACAATTCATTTTTTTATGATATATTCCTTGAGTCCTTCATTATGATCATCACAGCTATTGGGCAAACCTAACCATTTGGGCTCCATTTGGGTTTTTTTTTCAAACCGTTACTTATTGCAAATTACATGCATGTTTTCTTTCCACCTTACTTTCATTTTTCACACAGTAGGTATATCTTTTCATTCTTTCTTCCCGTCTCTTTTCATGCGGTCAACAATCATTGGCTTTTTGTCATTCTCGTATTATATTTTTTCATTTATCCATATCATCTAAGTATATCTATCTCGTATTCTCGTCTCTTTTAGCCAGCCACACTTATACTTATCACATTTCTTTTAACATACTACATGGTCAGCTATCCGTATCTCATAATCAGGGTGGCAGGCAAATTGACGAACGGCCTGTTACCATACACGGTTGAAAAAAAAAATGCTGTTTTGCAGTACATTTCGACCGTACTGCACTTTTCTGTGAAACAGCAGTTTTGTTTTGTACTCTGTCTACGATCATGTGTTGACTTTATGGTTACAGTTTGCACGTCGGTATCCCATGCCACCGATGTATAAGAGCTATCACATCAATCCCACACTCACAAGCCACCAGCAACACGGTGTGTCACCCAGCACCTCGGATTGTATAACATCCCCCACTTGCACCGCGTGCACACTCACGGAGCGCACAGACTATCGCTTCTTCGAGCTAGTGCCGTGCGTTTTGTTCACTAAACTGGACGTGTATCAACATGTGGAGTGGACTGTGACAGTGTTTTTGTTATGAAGTTGGACGTGGAATAATGCAGTAAGTGTCACAACTTTTTTCTGGTCTTTTTAGGGAGGAAATCTCTCACGATGATCAGCTTTGGTTGTGACAGTACTTTTGTCTATAATGGTTTCAATTTCTGAGTGAAACGGTTCGTTGAGTATGATCAAAACGCAAAAAAGAATGGCCTGTCTGTCCAGTCTGTCCACCTCATAAAATCCGGTTAACAGTTCTGTTCGATTTTTGAATTCATCTGTTAGATAGTGCCCTTCCGTATTCCGTGCATTGTGAAATAGACCCTGTATGTGTGTGTGATAGCGTAGTTTTGTGAATGCACTACTGGTATTGAGACATTGCAAGCATTGGCTTTTAAAGAATTTCGTGGTGCAAAGTTTTTGGTGTCATAACATTCTTGTATGTCAGTTGTCGTATAGTTTGCTCGGTTAAACCGCATACGTTTATTTTCACTTTGATTGATATCTTAGTTTTTTGTTTAAAATATTGATAATAACATACAGACGACATGCGATATGTCTGTATCGTCAGAATTATGGAAACTAATTAGAAATTTAAAGATTTGAACTTTGTTTGACTCATAAATGATAAAATTATTAAAACGGAGACCTACATCACAAATAGGTCTCTGTTTTAATAAATCGTAAATGTCTAATTAGCTCTCTAGAATTCTAAAGGTGCGATATTTATGTGTATGTTTACCTACTTTAAAGATTATCATGATCAAGCAATAACATGTTTAGTATCAAAGTTTCGGGCATGCCGGTACTGACGGGTACGTTAAAAAACAACAATGCTAAAGTACAGTCACCGTTGATCAGATTTTGGCCGTGAATGTCCTTCTGTTTAGCTTGTGACTGTGTACTGGCGCGTACAACAGTTTTTGTGATGCAATAGAAGATGGTTCGCAAAGAGCGTGACCACGTGCATGAAGCAAAGCGAACCCTGACACTGTTTTCTGGCGTTTTTTTTAATAGCAGTAATTACGTCATCATCACCATTATTACAGCCGAAAGGCGTCCACTGTTTTACATAGGCCTCCCCCAATTTGGGGGGTTTGCACTAAACGCCACGCTTGGCAGGCGAGTTGGCGATTGCAGTATGGTGGTAAAATGCATAGAGAACGCTGCTACCCGTTCTCTAGTAAGACCCTTAGTCGCCTCTTAGGACACCCACGCAAAGAAACGGGATTAATTACAGTAATAAACAATTTTGGTTTATACATTGATGTTTTGTTTTTCTCGACTAAACCAGATGACCAATTTAGATAGAATTTGGCAAAAACGTGGCTTGGTAAATCATAAAAGTAGTACATAAACAAACATAAACTCATGCGTTCCTCCCAAGGGGGTAGGTAAAAACTATAGAACGCCACCTGCTACGATTCTTATGTACTTTGCTGCAAGGTCATACATCTACTGCGCACCTGACCTTTCTGAGGAACATCACCAATAAGGTCACAATATGTCCTTCTAGGGTGTTCCGTCCCGTCTTTTTTACTCACATCTGCTTCGTAAATTCCTTCGTAAGTTATTTGTAAGTCCCATGTAAAAGAGTAAAAGCCTATTGTCATCAACCGAGCTATAATCTTGATTCGGGCTGTCACTGTGAATTTCCAGATAGAACAACCCAATAACACTTTGCCCGACCCGGGCATCGACACCAGGACCTAATGCTCAGCAAGAGCACTTGCGATCACTGGAGCAACGAGGCAGAATATAATATTTATTTATTTAATTTTACAATACTTATGTGGGGTAACGGTTTAAGATAACAGAAGTTTCCAGATTATATTCACACTAGCTTTTGCCAGCGTCTCCGCCCGCGTAGACATCGAAAATTATTCGTCAGGATAAAAGTTATCTGTGTGCTAAAATTCATCTAAATCCGGTCAGTACTTTTTGCGTAAAAGAGTAACAAACATCCATACATCCTCACAAACCTTCACATTTATAAAATTACTAGGTTCTGCCCGCGACTTCGTCCGCGTCAAATTTTCGCTCCCCTTCCCGTCGCATCAAATTGCCTGCCAGTTTTCGTCCATTTTTCGTTTGCTCCACTCCTTTTGACCGTAGCGTGATGTTATATATAGCGTTCCTCAATAAATGGGTTACCAAACACAAAAAGAATTTTTCAATTCCGTGTATTAGTTCCTGAGATTACCACCCCCCCCTTTCTGCAATAAAAAATAGCCTATATCCTTTCTCAGGCTCTAAACTATCCACGTACCAAATTTCATTTAAATGGGTTCAGTAGTTTTAGCAGGAAAGCGAGACAGACAGACAGAGTTACTTTTGCATTTATAATATTATATAGGTATATAGTGTGGATTAGAATAATTCTTATTTTTCTTTTTAGCGTTTTCATAGCTCACGTTTGTAAGTTTTCCTATAAGTATACATAGTTGCTAACGGGTTCCGTGTACGAACTTGGGAATTCCCAAGCATAGGTCTCATGACTCACTCTGCGAAGTCAATATAATAATTAAGTTGGAAATAAAACAAGCTGGTTTATCAACTTTACGACGCAAATATTTCTGACGTCGCGTCGTCGTATAGAATTCTAGAGAATGTCGTTTCTGTACTATTATTATCTAGGTTGTAGCGTGGACAGATTTTATTCAATTAAGTATTATTATTTTAGTTCCTAGATTCCTTGTAGCAATTAGATTTGTGGTTTTATGTATATTCTAAGCTTTGCAGTATAGATATTTTCTTGGTTGTAATTTGAAATGATAGCGTAAAAAAGCTTAACCTGCACCCTAATTGCGAAACGCACAATTTATCAGAATCTGAATGGGATTGAAGATTATTTCTAAACCATTGCGTCATTTGTTAGAATAAATTGTGGGCTCAACAACGTAAATAACGTAATGAATGTTGTTTAACTATGAAAATGAAACCGATTACTATTGATTGCAAGTTACGCAGCTACCCCTCTGGAATAGCGTTCATTTTGACGGTTCAACAACATTAATTGCGTTATTTACGTTGCTAATCAGGCGTATTTTTCGGACTTTTAAATAATATTTATATTACTTTCCGTAGGCGATTCAAACGAGTTTATTTATGGGAAAATCGAAAACTCGAGAAATCCGTATGGGACAATCGGCACGTTTGTGTTGCGTTGTTGTGTACCTATTGCATAAAATTCAAAACGTGCCAATTGCCTTTTTAAAAGTGCCGATTCGGGCCTTTTCAGATTGTGCAATGATTCACACGAACTTACATCTTATGAACGAACTTATAACTTACACACACATATGTTCAAAAATAGTTTTAAAAAAGCGTGGGCTGCCTGATATCAATAAAAAAATAAGTATCTTAAAAAGCACCCCACGCTTTTATTCCATTATCTGTTATTTATTTTCTATTTTTGTGACGTATGTCAGCGTAGTTTGTGACGTATGTCAGCGTAGTTTGTGTCGTATGTCAGTGTAGTTTGTGACGTATGTCAGCGTAGTTTTCGAAGACAGTTTTTTTGCTGCCCTGGTAACCCTGGCAAGCATAACGGCACAAAATGAAATTATTGCATTGTCATCGGTCCTTGACAGGTGTGCAAAGTTTGAATGAAATCTGGTCGTTTAAAGTGGAATAAAGTCGGTTACAAACAAACATACAAGTGAAGCTAATATAAAGCGTGTAAAAATGGCTTATAATTCGATACTAATAAATCATTTTTCGAACATTTGAAGCAAAGAATTAGCTCAAAATTATTCTGATTCTAAATTTTAGTGTGTTATGCAATTAGAACCTATTTTTTTTTCAATCAAATGGAAATAGAAGTTTCTGAAAATGCATTGCATTTTTTTAATGATGGGCGGTCTTCAGATCTATTTCAGACACCAAGTTTTTAACTGAACTTTCTAAAGCAAGCAAGTCTAAGCAAAAACGCCTGTGATTTACAATGATTTATGTAAAGCCAATTAAAAATAAACAGGTTAACATAGTGCTCCACAAAACTTAAATAAAACGGTTATGTATACCCGATCTTCCAATCTTAAGTCTAGAAATTTAATGAGATGTCGTTCATTGCTAATAGTAATTCCGGTTACGCGAATTAATAACTTTTTAGTTTTGCTTTTATGTAAATAAGTTTAATGAGTGAAACCATAGAACTTTCGTGAAATAGCTAAAACATCACGCAAAAGACTACTCTTTATTATGTATATTTTGATCACAGAAAATTACAGATTTTATGTAGAACCTTCACATAGAGTGATATACAATTGGCATATATTTTTATAATGAACTTACTTCAATATATTTTGAGAAAGTACCTATACTTGTGTATGTTTACAAAAATAACAGATATGAATGATATGATATGAACTTTTACTAAGTCAAAGCGTTAATTTCAAATAGGCACATGAAAGGTACTTTTTAACGTCAACATTTATATTGAAATAGAATTGATTTTAATCGCACATTCCAAAAGTTAGTTTCGTACATAGGGTGACACGGTATCTTGCCATATATTTTTTTAATGATTACACATACTAACTTAAATATATTTTGAGAACGTTCCTCTGTGTATTTGCGTTTGCATTTTGACTCGTCTCGTATGTACTCGCATGTACCGTTGTCAGCTTTGTGTATGTAAACTGTGATGAGTCAACGGTAAACCGCGCGAACGTGCTTAGTGGGTGTACAGTCGCGACGAAAAGTGGTGTGCGTCTTGTTTGGAGGAATAATCTTGTTTTCTTTCTTTTTATTCTTTACTAGCTGACCCGACAGACGTTGTCCTGTCTCTTTGATGATATTTGAGCACGCATTCTGTCAATTCTATGTCAAATGTCATAATGTTACATTAAAAAAGTTTACATTGCCTTATTATATGGTTGTTAAGTATTCTTAAATAAGTGTTCTTAAATTTTCTAATTTTCCGCGCAATTTTTTAATTTTTTTCTTTCATAAGAACCTTCTCCTGACAATTACAAACACAACAAAAAAAAAAAACTGAAATCGGTCCAGCCGTTCACGCGTGATGTCGTGACCAAGGGAAATAGGGATTCATTTTTATATATATAGATTTCGTTTCAAAATTGAAACGCAAATTGAACAAAACACATTTTTTATAAATATAGTTTTGGTTTAATATAATACCTACTTTTAAATGATTATGTATAATTTTACTTATAAATGTATGAGTACATTGTTAAAAAATATTTTATTCCATATAATGAGTTTTATCAACTAGTCTACAAGTGTTATAAAACAACTGATTAATTATGCATGCACATAAAATTAATGATCATTATTTTTGATTTGTTCATGTTCACTCATAATTTTAAGACTGACGTGAAACGTGTTCTTTGTCACAACAGATTTTTTTTTTACCTTATGCAGCAAAAGCAATCGACGTATTATGTCTAGCTTATAAAACATTGTGCAAAAATTGCTGATGCTGATACTCTGTCTTCATTCACATAACTAAGGAGATGTGTACTTATAGCATTGTGTTTGTATAGGTGTAAATATACCCACGCATTCATGTATGAGTCACAGATAGCGTGTAAATAATACGACACGTGTTCGTCTATTTACAGTCAAGCAATTTACCTGTCATTATTAATGTGAGCTGGAAAATGCAATTTTATTCTTGGGAAAATCGCATGTCACCACTGGAACAGTAAAAATATTTTTGCGGAAGTTTCCAAACAATGATTGTCTTGACATAATATTTTATAAGCGCTTTTTTAAACTACGTATCATTTACCTTCTTTGTTTAATGTTTTACGGTTGACTTGGTTAATTAAGAATTAAGCCTCAATATGTATAACTATCCAATTTTAAGACTAAACTTTGCAGCTCTTCTGCTTCCAAACTCATTTACAAACATAAAACATGTTATGGCAAAAGACTTCTGTTTCGTATGAACCAGATTCTTAGTTTATTTTTAACCGACGAAAAAAACGGAGAGGTTCTTTAATTTTGTTGCAGGTCTTGTTTAGAAAAAACTTGTTATTCAATACACTTAAACTTATTAATTAGCACACATCTTTGAAGTCTATCATATTAATTAAAAATCTTATAAAATTAAAACTTTATCTTTGTGACTGTACAGGCAATGACAGTCAAGCTTGCAAGCTGACTTGTCACGAACTCACGACACGTAAGTAAATAATACGTAGTCAAAGACTATTAGAGTATAGAGATATCTGCAAATATAAAATCACAAGTATTTATATTGATTTTGCCAAAACTTGATATTAGTACTTGCGTCGAGGACTGTACCGCGGTGACAGTCGAGCTTGCAAGCTGTCTTGCACACAAGTAAACATAAGGCAAAGATTATTATGTAGATGTGAACGAAATTTAATACGAATTTAGGATTCGTTTTTATAGGGAGTAGAAACAAAATTTATAAGTTATTGGAAAAACATTAAAATAAAAATAATTTATTGGGTAAGTCATATTTGCATTGAACTAATATTATAAGTTTATACTGGAACTCATTATTGTTTTTTTTTTTAATTAAGAAATGAGGATATTTAAGATAATTGGAAGTGTCAGTGAACCTTGTACGTATGTTCTTACATTCTGTGAACTAATTGCTTTAGTAAGAAGTTTTAGGAGAATCTATCACATTTTATTAAGTACTTATGTAGATAGATTTATTTTAAAAAGGCAAGTTTAAAAGGTAATTGAAGATAAAAAGATAAACCTTTACCCTTTTTTAATTGAACAATTCAGTTCCTAGATCCTCAGTTTATTATCATTGAAAAAGAATATAAAAAAAACCTTCGCATAGCTGCCGTACTAAGAAAATTACCCGACCGACATGCGTAACCGCAAGTAAAATCACATCTCCAATCAATGACACTCAATAAAATCTATGGCCGAATCCGATACCCTTTATCGTTTTGCGCGTGTGTGGGTGGATAGCGAGGCTGCGCCGGCTCACAGCTCAGTCATCGGCCGGTCGGACGCGGCGACTGGCCGTTCTTTTCTCAAATTCAACCAGCAACGGCATTCACACATTCGTTCGTATTTATCCCGAAATTATTAATGAAGGATATTTTTGACCGAAAATACAAATAAAAAGAGGTATGTTATTTTTATTTATTATTTCTATAAAAATGTAGATTTTAATTAATGTTTGTACGAATTATGAATGGATTGAAATTTTAAATAATAGCATGCGTTGTTGATATTCGTTCATTGTTTTGCGATTTTTAATTTCGATAAATTTAAAGAGTCATGTTTGCTACATGTAGTTGTATAGTACAGTTGAATCATTGAGATTTTGGAACATGATTCGCATTGGAATGATTCAAATTAAAAGTCACCAACGTAATTATTTAATGGTTACATCATCTACCCTTATCATTATGGTAATAAATTTATACCAATTGGTGATTGGGTAATTTTTCTATGGTTATAGTTAATTTGTAAAAAAAAATATTCACTGAGCTGTCTTTGCATAAACAGTAAAACGTCTAAAAGAGGATGAAAACATTTTAGTCTCATAAATGAGATTTTCTAAAGCTTAGTTTAATTGACATACATACAAAATATCATCTCCCGGATTCTTCCCATGGGAGTACAGAAACTATAGAACGCTAACCTCCTTACCTACAACCTTGTATAATAAAATAAAATAAATATTGTTATTTTTTGCGGGTATACTTTCAATAATGTAATTGGCTTATGTCAAGGTTTAAGGACAATGGTTCGATACATTTTATTCAGATTCTCTAATTGTTGACATTCTAAAAATGATAATTATTTTTTGTAACTTCAGACTTAATTGTGATACGTGAAACTATTTGAATTACATTTTTAATTTAAAGTTAGTTTAGTGGAAAGAAATCTAAATAAAAACTTTATTTAAAAACCATAATAAAACAAAAATATGTTGATACTAGGCATGTAACATTCATTTGAATATAATTTGCTCGAAATTTAATAATAAAAATCATGCCATAAAAAGAAAGCAATTTTTCTGACCACCAATTTTTTTTACCATTTAATGACTTTTCTTCTTGACTGTATACAGAAAAAAACCGGCCAAGTGCGAGTCGGACTCGCGCACCGAGGGTTCCGTACAAACCTGCAGGTCATCATCATCATCATTCGTCATCATCGTTTATGAAATTAAATGTTTTTTTTTTTTAATTTTTATATTTGAGTTGACTGAATGAAAGGTAAATTGTGGTTTACGATTTATGACGTATTAAAAAAAAACTACTTACTAGATCTCGTTCAAACCAATTTTCGTTGGTAGTTTTCATGGTATTGTACATCATATATTTTTTTTAGTTTTATCATTCCCTTATTTTAGAAGTTACGGGGGGGGGGACACACATTTTACCACTTTGGAAGTGTCTCTCGCGCAAACTATTCAGTTTAGAAAAAAATTATATTAGAAACCTCAATTTCATTTTTAAAGACCTATCCATAGATACCCCACACGTAAGGGTTTGATTACTTTTTTTTTTGTGTTTCAGTTCTATGTATGGGAAACCCCAAATATTATTGTTTTAAAAAAAAATGATATTAGAAACCTCAATATCATTTTTGAAGACCTATCCATAGATACCCCACACGTATGGGTTTGATAAAAAAAAAAATTTTGAGTTTCAATTCTATGTATGGGGAACCCCAAATATTATTGCTTTTTTTCTATTTTTGTGTGAAAATCTTAATGCGGTTCACTGAATACATCGACTTACCAAGTTTCAATAGCACAGCTCTTATAGTTTCGGAGAAAAGTGGCTGTGACATACTCGGACAGACAGACAGACAGACAGACAGACATGGCGAATCTATAAGGGTTCCGTTTTTTGCCATTTGGCAACGGAACCCTAAAAAGGTTTCAAGAACGATAATTGTTTTGAGTCACATTTTTTTTTAAATAATTCTGCCCCATGTCTTTAATTAGTAACATTGGTTATGAACTTATGATAGAAATGAAATAATTTATTAAAAAACATTCGTAAACCCTAATGCACAATAGTGCAGGTGGTGCATTCTCTAGGGATAGTAATGTATATGTACGCCTGTATAAAAGGGGTTGCAACTTGCTAGGCAGGTACCTTATGCTATTCTTGGGCAGCAACCATTAAATATTATCGAGCGATACAGCTCATGGAGCCAACATTCTTCTCTCTGTTAATAACACTAAACTATCAGCGTTAATCTGTTTTCCAAATAAAAATATCAATCATTTATTGGTTTGCAAACATTGGTATCGATTGCCTGGTGAAGGCCGCAGGAATCTGCTGGATGCAAGCACAGAACCGGTCGAAGTGGCGATGCTTGGGGGAGGCCTTTGTCCAGCAGTGGACGTCTTTCGGCTGAAATGATGATGATGATGAAACATGGATATTTAGAACTTAAATGTTCCATTTAAGAGTCCTCCATGTGCTACCGACGCAAGGGCGCATGCCCATTCTATGCCATTCAATCAAATGATTGGTGAATTTACACCAATTAAAAGATATCTATTATAATTTTAAGTAAAATAAAAAACTAGCCAGCAAAAGACAGAATTCTGTGGATAGGGGAGAGAGAGGCCTTTGCCCTGCAGTGGGACAATACAGGCTAGTTAGTTAGCTGATAATAAAAAAAATCTCCAAACTTAATAACACACAATTTTCAAACACCTAGAGCCATGCCAACTATCTGATATAACAGCCAGATGTCAATACATTACATGTTTTCACGCACTTTTTGTTTTATATCTGCAATTCAATATGGCGTATTAAAGATAATATTAAACAGGCATGTGGCCAGTTGGCCACTCTTTGTCTATATGAATTGTACCGAACAGCACGCGTAGCATCACCACCGTAGAAATGGGTTTTGTCGACGCAAGAATAGGCAAAATTACAGGTTGTAGAAAGATTAAAGACAGAATTACAGATTGTAGGAAGATTTGTACCATTTCATGCGACAAGACAATTCTATCTCTATTCTACCAAGAATAGACAAAACCCATTTCTACGGTGGTCATGCTACGCGTGCAGCTCCTGATAAGACACATCTAGGTAGAAACTGAAGAAATGGGCGGTTTGAGCTAGATTATTGCTTGATGCAGTTGATAAAGATTGAAATATATACCTTTATTTTTAAATCTTCCCAATTGCATAATGCTGTGGTTAGATGTCATGCAAATACCATTAATTTAATCCCATTCAATGACAATTTTGTAACATAAAAGTAATTCAATGGGATTAAGTGAACTTAGAGTACTAGTAAGATTGAATCGCGTTCACTTCGTTTTTGATGATTTTAATTCCATACGTGCAACGGTCACGAATTATATTTTTTTCAACATATAGCTTGACGCTGACTTAAAAATTGCAAAAAGCGGAAGAAAATATAAATTTGGCGGGCTAACCTGGTTCTTCCCCCAGTATTGTCGTCAAACATTTCAAATTCATTTGCAGTTTATCATAATTCTATTTAGTATGTTGCACTTACAAAAATACCGACCCGCACCTACGTTATTAAAATAGGTCCATAAAAAATACTACGTCCCTGTTTAGGTACTAAAAATAAAAAACTTTTTCCAAAAAAAGTAAATAACCGACTTCCGAAAAAAACACTAAAAAGTAAAAAATAACTGGTGTCTTTGTATTTATATTTTAATTTATTGTCACCGACTTTTCAAATTAAAGTTTGAAAAATCCATCCACATTTGCTGGAGAAATTCCAGAACACGCAAACAAAAAAAAAAAAAACCTCCACCGTCTTGAAGTCTCTAAATAATTGATGACAAAATCAACGTAACGTCAAACATTTTTTTTAATTTAACGGCAACATCGATTTTTAATTCTTACAATGTTCCACTCGATTATATCCAATCGAAGAATCGATTAACCGTATAACGAATGCAAAAAGCTGCAGTTGCCCGATCCGGTGTAAGGACGTTGCCTTCATCTGTTCACATTCCGTTACTTTTATTTTTTTCATTTAGAAATTATGCAAGTTATGGCGCAGTGTCAGCGACCCTGGTCGATGGCTCGGTGGCTCGATGGTACCAGTTTTGAAGTCCCGTAGCGAAGGGTCTAATGTATTCAGAAGCATGCAAATGATTCAGCGTCTTGTTTTTAAAACTGTATGGGTTCTCTTTGATTGGATTTACTTTGTCGTTGAATTTGTATTGGCTTGGAAGAGCTGAGATAGACTTGCTCCGATATCAAGTTGCGCAGCGCGTTTTTTAATGCGTCTAGTATATTTCAGTACTAAAAGCAAGAGTCCAGAATAAAAGCAAAGTCAATTAAATTTAAATGGTACCACGTCTGAAGCGTAACTTATCCATAAAAAAAAAAAAAAAAATCGGTCCACTATTGGCGGAAAATCGATGACCATAATTTTGAAATAAAAACCGGCCATATGCGAGTCGGACTCGCGTACCGAGGGTTCCGTACAAACCTTTAGGTATAAAGATTAAAATTAAAAAAAAATATTTTTATTATATCATGTAACTAAAAATTTACGGTTTTCACAATTTTTCCTTAACTGTGCTAAAAGCGTTGCTTTGTACCAAATTTCAAAATTCTAGATCGACTGGAAGTACCCTTTAGGTTTTGATTCCCTTGCGAGTTTCGAAAAAAAGTTCACAGCTCCAAGGGACAGTAGACCTGAGTATTTGATATTTTCAGCTTGATACCTCCACGCGTTCCTGAGAAAAACGGTCTTGACAGACGGACGGACGGACAACAAAGTGATCCTATAAGGGTTCCGCTAAAAATACAGTGGAACGTAGAACCTTCTCCTTTCTTGAAGTCAGATAAAAATAAACAATGCTTGAAAACTGCATCGTAAACGTTAGCCTAGATTTAGCTGGTAGGTCATGGACATGAAATCGAAAAAACTGACATTACAGTTAAAAAAATACCAACAAACTAATAATTTACCTACTTAACTCAAGCAGTATTCGAGCTCACACCAAGCTAATCAGAATATCCGTAGCCCCATTCTCATATACTTCCTAAGTTCCACAATACACAATGTGTATGAAAACTGAATTATCCACGGTTGCTAGAGAAGACAATGCTGGTTGTCAAGATGGTCGGCTGTTAAGTCAAGGACGGTCGCGCTCCGCCGCACACCACCGCTCTCATGGTAGCCTGGCGGATTGTATGAACGTGATCCTACGTCGTTATGTATGGGGGATTTCCTGCGGTTTTTGTGGACTAAGTGGTCTGTTGTTGAATGGATAATAAACTGCTGCATCTTTATGTATGTCAGTGGGGATGAGGTATCCATTTTCGTAATGAGGTAGTCATAGTACTGGGTTTGGTGAAAACTTATGGCGAGTGCATCCTACTAATATTATAAACTAGCTGTGCCCCTAGCTATGCCCGCGTGGCATGTCACAAATTATCCCATGCAAAAGTGGTACCGGGTCAAGAAATGGCCTATAATGTTACCTATGTTACCAGTTAGGTAACAGCCACTGAAAGTACCATCAAACCATTCTAGCCGTTTCGGAGATTAGTCAGTACAAAAAAACCAACAGACGGACAGACACACAGTATATTTTCTTGTGCATTTAGTAAAAAACCGGCCAAGTGCGAGTCGGATTCGCGCACCGAGGGTTCCGTACAAACCTTCAGGTATTCACGGTTTATGCATAAGGTTTATGTTTATGAAATTAAATGTTTTTTTTTTTAATTTTTATATGTGAGTTTGAGTAAAAATCGTAAAACACAATTTACCTTTCATTCAGTCGAATGAAAGGTAAATTGTGTTTTAAGATTTTTGACGTATTAAAAAAAAACTACTTACTAGATCTCGTTCAAACCAATTTTCGGTGGAAGTTTACATGGTAATGTATATCATATATTTTTTTTAGTTTTATCATTCCCTTATTTTAGAAGTTACGGGGGGGGGGGGGGACACATTTTACCACTTTGGAAGTGTCTCTCGCGCAAACTATTCAGTTTAGAAAAAAATGATGTTAGAAACCTCAATATCATTTTTGAAGACCTATCCATAAATACCCCACACGTATGGGTTTGATGATTTTTTTTTGAGTTTCAGGTCTATGTATGGGGAACCCCAAATATTATTGTTTTTTTTCTATTTTTGTGTGAAAATCTTAATGCGGTTCACAGAATACATCTACTTACCAAGTTTCAACAGCATAGCTCTTATAGTTTCGGAAAAAAGTGGCTGTGACATACTCGGACAGACAGACAGACAGACATGACGAATCTATAAGGGTTCCGTTTTTTGCCATTTGGCAACGGAACCCTAAAAACTGTCACTTCGACATTGCAAACAGACATTTCAAGTTTATTTATTTGTATATACAGATGTGAAAGTTTGTATGTATGCATGTTTGTTACTCAATCACGCAAAAACAGCCGAACGGATTTGGATGAAATATGGTAGCTATAACCCGAATTAACACATTGAGTACTTTTATCCTGGTAGTAAGTTCCTTGGAATAATTTCCGACCTTCCCGCGGGCGAAGCCGTATAGCTATACCAATTACTCAGTTTGTTGCCAAATCATTTTTCTTCAACGGTTTGTATTACATGTACAGCGAAAGGAATCCATCGAAAGGTGTTAAAATGTTGTCTACATATACTGCATCATATAGAAAGAAGAAAGAAAATACATTTATTTAGCAAAATTTAAAAGGCATACAATAGTTATACAGCAGGAAAGAGTAAAAAACTTTTTACAAAAAAATAACAACCGACTTCCTTAAAAAAACACTACAAAGTCAAAAATAACTTTAATTTTTTAGTTAAGGTAGATACCCCGCACTAATGTAATCGCGTTATTTGTTCATTTGTCGCGCAAATAATTAATGAAGATTTAAGACTTATGTGGTTTTCACATGGACCCCATTGTTTAAATGAAACCAAATTAAAATAGGACTATTCGGGAAGCACCAGCTTTCAAATAAAAAAAGAATCATCAAAATCGGTTAATCGAGTCAAAAGTTAAGAGGTAAAAACATTTTTAAAAAATACAGGCGAATTGATAACCTCCTCCTTTTTTCAAGTCAGTTAAAAATATAATTATGTCCTGTTTATCACTGTCCACTGTTTTCATCTACAAACGTATTAAAGAAGTTTATGTTGAAAAAAATCGTTGCGGTTTAAAACAATGAGGTTGTATAACTTTATGCTCTTCTCAATGACATTCTTAGCTATTTGCGAGGCTCTATTAAAAACAAATCAGTCGCGCACAAATCAGGCTATTTGACACTGACAGTTGCATACCTGCTTCAAAGATTTTTTGCGATAATTTTGTTTGTTATTTTACCTTTCTCGTTTTACTAATAGTTTATACTAAGGATTTTTGGTCTATTACATAAACTCTACTTCTTCTTTAGGTATATATTTGACTAACAATAGTCTTTTGTGATTAGTTGAAAATCAATTTCGTTTATAAGTTTGTGGATACCCCAAGACACCAGGCACCTTTGTTGACTCTGCAAGGTAACCATTTAACGGATTTTTAACATTACTTAATGTAAATTACACCCAATTCTACACTTATGTAACTATGGTCAATTCCATCTGATAACACAAACAACGACTGAAAGCCGTGAACATGGAATCGTAATTCAAATCTATACAAATAAATAAAATTGAAGTGTCTGTTTGTAATTCCAAATTAACAGCTTTTCACTAAATACATATGAAAGTATATACGGTACTTCCATAAAAAAAATCTTTATTTTTGTCTGTCTGTTTGTTCCGGCTCAACTCTGAAACGGCTGGACCAATTTTGACGCGTTTTCACCCGCAGGTAGCTAATGTTATAAGGTATAACATAGGCTTACTTTTTGTCCCGGTACCACGTCAATTTTCACATCCACGCGGGCGAAGACACGGGCATAGCTAGTCGTACATATTTTCGTAAATCTCCGATTACGTCATGAGAGCTGAGAAAGTAGCACTATAATAATAATAAACTGACGCAAATTTACGACAAAATCTGAACGTTTCGTACCTTTAATATTACATGCAAGCAATCTGCTAGAAACGACACGCTGCACTGTTACAAGATTGATAGAGTGCAAACAAGTCGCAGTGTTGAGAATTTACCTGTTAGGACATCTTCCAGCAATTGATATTTTTTGTATCTGTGTTATGGGAAAATAGTTCTTACCGAGAATAGTAGACCGTAGATATCCACTAATTTATGCATTTTGTGGTTAAATACCACATAGTTTGTTAAGCACAGTTGCGTCACGCTCATGCAGCGGACGACACATTTACAGCTTATACGAAGGAAGCGTGGCATTTGTATTATATACTAATATTATAAATGCGAAAGTAACTCTGCCTGTTACGCTTTCACAACAAAACCACTGAACCGACTTAGATGAATTTGGTACCGGGTAAGTTTGAACCCATTTCTTCCCGTGGGTGTCGTAAAAGGCGACTAAGGGACTTACTAGAGAATGGGCAGCAGCGTTCTCTATGCATTTTACCACCATACTGCGATCGCCAACCCGCCGCCAAGCGTGGCGATTATTGCAAAGCCCCCCAAATTGGGGGAGGCCTAAGGCCAGCAGTGGACGTTTTACGGCTAAAATGATGAATGATGAAGTTTGAACCCCAAGAAAGCACATAGGCTAATTTTTATTCCGTGACTTCGTTTGCGTCCGCGATAACCGACATTTACGCGGACGAAGTTGCGGGCAAAAGGTTGTGTAACATACAACGGTGATAATGTTTAAGAAAGAACGAAGAACCTTGGTAGAAAATAAAGAAAAAATCTTAGATGTTCCAAAAATGTCTCATATGTACAAGAATTCGTTGATATCAAAGTAGGAATGCCTTTTTTTGTGGGTGGGAAATCATCAAATGACGTCTGCCGCTCTGGGCGGAGCGGGAAGGCGTGTCAGACTTTTACTGACTAAAACCCACCCGTGTTCCTTCAGTTGCCTATATGCCAGGGCCACGGTAACTCTTTCAAACAAATCTCGCGACCCTGGCAGGCATCGGTGTCATCCCCTTCAATACTGTTGACATCTCTTTGAAGCGCGCTTGGAACACAACGCGCCGAGAGAGTAGGAATGCTTGCGATTCAAATTTTAGCAAGACGAAGTATTGGCCCCTCGCCCACGGCGACTTTTTGTAGCGATGCAGTAGCGATGCTGTCGCGCGTCCGCATTGATACAGTCGCGAAGCGGGCGCTAGCTGTGTGCCCTCGCCCATGGGCGTAATTCAGTCGCGATGGAAACGCGATACTGTAGTGCTTCTGTCGCGATGCAAACGCGATTCATTGACGGCCCAGAAATACCTGCGATCGCTACAGTTGCGATTGTATGTGACGGACAACAGCAATCTCGACGTGCCTGTGTTGCACTGAAGCTCGATTCTCCACTCACGCGGCACTCCCTCTGTTCTCTCCCCGATGTAGTCCGACACGGTAGCGCGCTTGCATCGATACAGTCGCGATGCTGTAGCGCGTTAGTAGAGCGTTGGAATCGCTTCTGTAGCGCGTTGCAAATGCGACTAACACGCGTTAGCATCGCTACAAAAAGTCGCCGTGGGCGAGGGCCCTTACTGAACGATCGACATATCGTTTTCTAGTATTTTCTATTTCACCAGTGTACTATGTCGATTGATCTGAAGTTTTCGAATTCCAATTTCGAGGAACGGGAATATAAATAACATTGTGGTCAGAAAAGCCATAGTCCAAAGAAAAGTATGCGTCCATTTTGATAAAATCTCCTTTCATTTACTTCCAGACGATGTTAAAAATCGGGGGAGGAGCCTTGCTGATCGCGGCTATTGTGGCGGTCTTCGTGGTCGCAACACAGGGCCGTGATCCTGACCTGGAGGCCTTGGAACATGAAGGTCGGGAGTACATCTTCCAGCTCGACAAGGCCATGGGCAAGAGGAAGAACAGGGCCAGTCTCTCCGAGTGGGATTACACGTCCAATATCACGAAAGAGAACGAGGAGAAATGGGTAAGTCAAATATTTGAATTGCTTCTCATCATGGTGGTAATAACCTGCTGAAAAGTTTATAGAAGCAATTTTTTTTTTTGGCAAGGTTGCGGAACATTCACGAACTTATCCTCATATTGTTCAGGAAAGGTTCAGAAAGGTTCAGAAAGGTTCAGGAAGGTTCAGAAAAGTAGCAGAGCAGTTTAAGAAAGAAATTAAAAGAACGTCGGGCTTGCTAATAGTAAAATATTAATTAAACAATATTTATGTATTGTACCTACTTTAATTGGACTTGTAGTACATAAAATTACCCAACTCAATTGTTTCTCTTTTGTTGCATATATCTTATTACGTCTAAACGATAACAAAATACTTTAAAAATAATGAAATCATATGAAAATGCACATTTGCATGCATATTTTGTCAACCAATTTTGATAAAACGTGACTAAAATCCACGTGCTTGGAGTACAGTAATCAATCAGGAATTATAGTTGTAAAAAAACTCTAATAATTGCCGTTTTACATTCACGGCTACTGAAATTCAATTTAAATTTTATGTTTCATTTCTTTCCGTAATAACGCACTCATACGGTAATAATGCAAAATTACTAATTCGATTTGCAGAACAGTTTTGTGATTATGATTGAATATCATAATCACAAAGCACCGTAAATAATAATTGTATAAAATAAATCATTATTTATATTATGCAATTAGTATTTACAGTGTGTTATAACCTCCGTAAATAATAATTGCATAATATAAATCATTACTTAACTTTTGCAATTACTCACCATAAATATTAATTGCATATGATAAATCATTATTTAACTTTTGTAATTAAACACCGTAAATAATAATTGCATAAAATGAATCGTTATTTATATTATGCAATTAATATTTACAGTGTGTTAAGCATTGCACTTAGCCGAGAGCAGTAGTAGCCCCGAATTACGAGTTGTGCACGTCGTGGGTTCGAGGCACTTTACCTTGTGTAATTCATTCAATCACAACTGCTTTCAAAACGGTATAGGAAAACATCGTCAGAAAACTGGAATGTTCTACATTTTTTTTAACCAAAAATTCAAAGATATGTGACATCTACCAACCCGCAATAGGCCCCTGTGGTGGATTACGGCTTACTCCTTCTCACAGAGAGGAGGCCTGTGATCCAGAAGTGAAACGCTATAGGCTGATAATGGACTAACCCAAAACAAACGTGAACTTGGGCAGGCAGGCCAAGATGATAAAAACTGGATCTAACTCCAGATCCCAGCCTTCTTGTGTTGAGGTCTGAAAGACATAAAAAAATCTGACAATATTCAGATACGAAATGCTTTAAGCTCTATGAAATTCTGAGTACCTTCTACTAAGATAGGACAAAAAGCAGGATAAGAGGCCTTTGTCGTTTACTCAAAAAACTTTTCATATAATTCCAGATCCAAATCCGTCTAGAGCTGTCCCAACAAGAGAAGCGAGCATGGGAAGAGACGAAAATGTACAGGTGGCAGGACTTCCAAGACTTCACGCTTCGGAGGATGTTCAAGAAGTACAGCCAGCTGGGAGTGTCGGCATTACCTGATGACAAGTACAAGCTGCTGATGAGGTCGGTGTCCGGGATGGAGTCCAACTACGCGACGGCCAAGATTTGTGACTTCAAGGATCCAACCAAGTGTAATTTGGCTTTGGAACCAGGTAAGAAACGACATCAGTTAAATGAAGAAATCATTACGGGTGAAGAGGAGATTTAAAGGTAGTGGGATACTATAGAAGTATATGGATTAGATTTAAAAAAAATATAAAAGAATTCAGCGCCTCATGAACCCTGACCCTCCCGAACATGATTCTAGACTCAAAATTCTTTGTTAGTTATAAAAAAAACATCTCAAACACAATGTATGGAACACCATTGTTTTTTTTTTTTAAACCGACGAAAAATTCCAACGCCGGGTTATAACTATAAGGTAATCTCGGAAGGGGGGAGGAAAATCCAAAGACGGGCCTCCAATTCTGGAGGCCGAGAGAAACATCCCTTGGTCATGGGGCCAAAACTCCCCAAACCGACTCCTCGCGCCACCTTCGGGGACGCAGAGACGACCACGTGATATAACGTAATAAGTTTCACGTCGATGTTCCTCGTATTGTGGTTTTTTTGTAACTAATTCAGACCTTTTACCTATTGACTATAGACCTCTTAGTCCACCTAACGTATATTTCCAAAAATGTTTTTGTATTCAATTATTCATTACTTTTTTTTCTAACATTTGTTAAAAATAATAAATAAATAAATATCTTAGGACAACCAACACACTGTTATCTGATCCCAAACTAGGCAGAGCCTGTACTATGGTAACCGGACAACTGATAAATATACTTATATATTTCTAAATACATACATATTATAGATAAATTACACCCAGTCACAGAACAAATGATTGTGCTCATCACACAAAGATTTGTCCTGGGTGGGAATCGAACCCACGACCTCACTCTTTGCAGTCAGGGTCACTAACCACTAGACTAACTAAAATGACTCATTTCAGATATTACGGAGCTGTTCACAAAGAGTCAAGACCCTGATGAGCTGAGGCACCTCTGGGTCGAGTGGCACAAGGAAGCTGGTGCTAAGGCACGACACAATTTCACTGAATATGTCAAATTGTACAACGAGGCAGCTAAACTTAATGGTAAGGCATAAATCGTTGACTACATTCTGCCCGCGACTTTGTCTTATATAAAAAATCAAAGTCATTTATTGAAAGGCAGCACTTTTTGAACGCAAAATTACATAAGACAGTCCCCTAAAACGCCGCACTTTCACCACTTCCTAGTGCTTTAACTTGGAAGAAGAAATGGCGCAACAAAAAGTGTCTGCGTGAACTTTTGGACACCATACCACCGCGTCGCATGTTTTCATTTCGTTTTCGCTGTGTTCTTTCTTACTATCATCTTTTTGCTTGGATCTTAAGAGTTGTAGCTTGGTGTTAAATAGCTTTTAATCTTTCTCAAGAGTTGGGCTATCAAATGCGAGAAGTTTTTTTTTTTTAAATACAACTAGAAGTTCAAAACATTTGCGCATTGAAACAACAAATGAACAAATAAATTCTTCACCTTTATTAATAACATTACAAGTTAATTTATTGACACTCGTTCAGATTGTCGCCTTCGTACAAATACTAATAAACAAATGATTGAAAATGCAAAATCATGGAGTTGTCCTTTAAATATGGAGGTCTACGACTCTTTGGGGATTAGCACATTCCAAACAAGATAGATAGAGAGCAGTGGTGGCCCAGTGGTATCGGCCCCAACTTACGAATTCGTGGTCGTGGGTTCGAACCCAGGCAGGCGCATTACTTTGTGTAAATAATTTCATCACCACTGCTCTCAAAACGGTGAAGGAAAACATCGTGAGGAAACCGACATGTCGTAGAACCAAAAATTCGAAGACATGTGACATCTACTAACCCGCAGTGGGCCCGCGTGGTAGATTACGGCCCACTCCTTCTCACCGAGAGGAGGCCTGTGTCCCAGCAGTGGGAACAATATAGGCTGATGATGATGATGAAACAAGATAGCAAACAATGAAATTAAAGGAGAATGAAAAACAGAACATGATCGAGTGGTTCCATGTTTATTAATAAATACCAATCGAAATGTAGGTACTAATAGGATTTATTAGAATTCGCAGTATAAACTTAGCTATGTCATAGTAATGTCGTAATGTATGTTATGTTTGTGACGTAACAAACCTTTAAAAAAATTCCTAGAATTCTGTCTTGCGGACTATTTGTTTTATCAGTATTTCCTTATTTTAAAATACGATGGAATAAAACAAGTGGAGTCGATTAGAATTCAGATATGTTTAATACAGCATAAATGTATTTACTTATAAGGAAAAGTGGTGCAAATTTATCTAACTCTTGTATAATCTTTTCAATAGTCTTCTAGATTTCTGTATTATATTAAACTCATCATCTGCCTAGCCTTTTTTCAACAATGTCGAGGTAAACTTCTAGTCTAACCGGTTGCAGCCGAATACCAGTTTATCTGACCTCCACAACCCAGTTACTGGGTAATACCCCTTGGTAAGAGTAGTTGTCAGACTCTCGCGATTCTGATGACCCGTAACATCTGTCAGAGTTCTACGAAGGACAGCCGGGACCATTGGTGTGTAACGATGGTCTTCCATCCACGTTCCAACCCCGGCAAGCGTAGCTTAACCTGATCGATCCACCCGTGCGGCTGTTATTACCTACTTATCCGGGAACTCCTCATTTCAGTTTTCATAGTCTCATTCTTATAATATTTCTTCTGAATTTCAGATTTCAAAGACGTGGCTGACTGGTGGCAGTCAGAATACGAGGTAAATGACTTCGAGCAGCAGCTGGCTAAGCTCTGGGAGGATGTGAAGCCGCTGTACCAGCAGCTGCACGCCTATGTGAGGAAGAGGCTACGGGACAAGTACGGAGACCATATTGTGTCGGCCAAAGGACCCATTCCGGCGCATTTGTTAGGTGAGTGTTTTTGTTGAGTGTAAGTGAGTGAAGAAGAGTTGGTAGATCCATATAGTATGAATTGATGATCGAAGAACGACATGGAGTTTGCTTACTAAGTTCTAGTAGTTTAATGCACACATTACACAATCTGCCTACTAAAGAGCCCAGAGAAATTAGTATGGTTTTTATTTATTTCCATTATGGAAGGGTTGCTATTTTAAGAAGAATATTAGAGTTATTGCTTATTCATAAAAAAAACAGTTACACAGTTGTAACTGTTGTTGTTGTTGTTTGTGTTATTTGTTGTTGTTGTTCTTGTATTGTTATCCCAATACAAGAACTTGCTACATTCGGGTAATTACAAGACAGCACTTTTAAGGAAAAGTATTATCACAATGGGACCTGTCATTTATAATAAAATACCTCATCGTTTTAAGGACTGTGCTGTAAATATTTTAAAATCTAAGGTAACTGCACTACTTTTAGGCAAATGTTACTACTCCTTGAAAGACTTTTTAAATGACACGAATTTATCCGAATTATGAATGTTATAATTAATTGCAAAGACCACATAAGACTTACATATGTACCTGACTATCATTTCACTAATTGACATCATTTTAATTTTTGTTTTATTGACATTGACTGGCCTGTTAGTCTAGTGGTTAGTGACCCAGACTGCTAAGACTGAGGTCGTGGGTTCGATTCCCACCCAGGACAAATCTCTGTGTGATGAGCACGATCATTTGTTCTGTGTCTGGGTGTAATTTATCTATAATATGTATGTATTTAGTAATATATAAGTATGTTTATCAGTTGTCTGGTTACCATAGTACAGGCTCTGCCTAGTTTGGGATCAGATAACTGTGTGTTGGTTGTCCTAAGATATTTATTTATTTAATTTATTTATTATTTTGTTTGTATTAATATTTTAACTTATTTAATCATTTGCACGCCGGCGCCGTAAGGTAGACTGTAGCCGATCTAATTAATTTATGCACAACATCTTATACCTGTACCTACATTCATAGCAAATAAAGTACTGATTCTGATTCTGAATTGTTGCTAAAAATTAATTCTAATGAACGTAGGGTATAAATGAAAACTGTCATCCAGATAAGATAAATAATTTTAGACATCAGTGTTCACTGTTTTTTGTTGGTAAACCTATTAAGAGAAATACTAAAAGAATATTGCTTTCTTAGTTTTTTAAATGAATCATTCTATAAGAATGACTTCGCCTTGGAGTGTAAATGTGGTGCTGTTTCATAAACAATGGAACACTTAATATCATGTCATGCGCCAAATACGTAGCTGAATTCTGGGCTGAGTGCCTATTGGATTGCCATCGTTACTCTAAGAAGAAGACTGACTTAAACCCTATAAATTCAAATTACAGGTAACATGTGGGCTCAAACCTGGAGCAACATTGAGTCCTTCACCCGTCCGTACCCAGACAAGAAAGAAATTGACATCACTCAAACGATGAAAGATCAGAATTTCACAGCACTAAAGATGTTCCAGATGTCTGATGAGTTCTTCAGGTCTTTGAACCTGACAGCCATGCCTGAGAAGTTCTGGAAGAACTCCATTATTGAGAAGCCTAATGACAGGGAAATTGTTTGCCATGCTTCCGCTTGGGACTTTTTTGATGGAGAAGACTTTAGGTAAAAGATAATGGGTTCATTGAGGGGATGGTTGGAAAAAATTATATTGAGACAACGCTCTTCAAAACATTATTTAAAAAAACAGAATAATCTGTATTTGAATTGGAAATAACAGCTAATTGTAAAGCAAAACCAAAGTAATATAAAAGCGGTCACTGTAATGTTAAATACTCTACTTATCTCGAATGTGTACAATAACAGCGGATTCTTATTCGCAATGTGACCGATTTCAGAGTCCAGCCGACCTAGAGGTCAGTCTGACCCTGAAAACGATCACAAACTACCACCACTTGTCCACCCAACTCTTACTCTGGTCACGTATAGGTTAGAGTTGGGTATACAAGTGACTCAGATTATCCATTTTGGGATGAATCTGTCCATTTTTATCAAATTGTCACATTTATGAAAAATGTACTCAACCGCGTAAAACGCTGGGACGTTGCATATGCGTACCTGAAAAATTCAAAATTTCAACTAACATTATTATTTGGCTTAATTTTGAAGGATCAAACAATGCACATCAGTTGATAACGAGTACTTTGAAACCACACATCATGAAATGGGACATATCCAATACTTCCTTCAGTATAAGCATCAACCATTCGTTTTCCGGGATGGAGCTAACCCAGGTAAATAATTCTTATTTGTTATACCAGGATCAAAATGTGTACATCGATCAACAAAGAACATTTTAGAACAGTGCATCACGAAATGGGCCATGTTCAATATTACTTGCAGTATAGACATCAACCGTTCCAGTTTCGAGAGGGTGCCAATCCAGGTATTTGCAATTTGGGAACGCATTAACTACATCATCATTTGGACCCTGTACTTTCTTGTATAATACCTGTTTCTTAGTTTATAAGAACGAAATGGCTTGTCACAAACATTTTGACCTACCTAAATTGTCAATCTTTCTATTTTCGTGTGTCGTTAGCGAATGATTTGAACAATGTGTGCTTCTATTGGGTCTTGTATCGTCGTCATCAGTATTGACTATACTCTTATTACCAATGTCACTGATAAGATTATCTATAAGGATCTCAATATCTTTCCCGTTCTCAATTTTGAATTCTTTATTGCATACCATAATGCTATGCTATATTCTCTTTATATAAACGGTATATTATAAATACAATATAATGTGATCATCTTAATCTATCGCATACTCGTCCTCTCCTTCCTTATTGCTGTATACTTTTCCATGACATCTTCTAATTGTTTGCCGTATATTTTAGGTTTCCATGAGGCTGTAGGAGACACGATTGCTCTATCAGTGTCTTCCCCTAAACATCTCCGAAGAGTTGGTCTTAGTACTGGTGACGCTGAAGATGAACAGACTGAAATCAACCAGCTTTATAAAATGGTGAGATGTGACTTTTATAAAACTATTCTTAGAAGGAAACGTAAATGCGCTGGTTGCGAGGAGCCATATATGGTGATGCTTAATAAAGGCTCATAGCCAGGAATTGAAGTCTTTCGGCTGAATTGATGATGAGTGATTTTAAGAAGGCAAAAAATGGCGTTTGCTAAGTTTCTCATCATCATCAGCAGCCTATAATGTTCCTACTGCTGTGACACAGGCCTCCTCTTTGTGAGAGGGAGTGGGCCATAATCCACCACGCGGGCCCAGGGTTGGTAGACGTCACATGTCTTCGAATTTTTGGTTCTAAGACATGCCGGTTTCCTCATGAGTTGCAAAGTTTCTACTTCATATGATTGATAAGAATAACCTCAAAATAAAGCAAATAGACTGTTACATATGTTTCTTTTTATTAATAATGCCTTTTCATTAATGTTCCAGGGTATAGACAAGATTGTATTCCTTCCATTCGCCTACACCCTGGACATGTTCCGTTACGGCGTGTTCCGAGGCTCTACTACTCCTGAGGACTACAACTGCCACTACTGGAAGCTCAGGGAAATGCTGCAGGGTGTGGAGCCGCCAATCAACAGGACTGAGGAGGACTTCGATGCGGCTGCCAAGTATCATGTGTCAGCTAATGTGGAATATGCCAGGTAAATAAGTATTTGAATCTGGATTTTCGTTTGAGAATCATTAATAAGGACCTCGCAGATAGATTACTGAGAGATTCGAATTTCTGACATTGCGTTAAATTCATATACGTCACATTTCTCGCAGCTTGTGTCGACTTTACCCTTTTTTGTATAAAAATTTGAAAAATTTTACGATTTTTATTCGTTAGATTCATTCCTTTTGGGCAGACAGAAAACCAATTGATAAATAGCGGGACATCGTTTTTATTTTTTGTAATGTCATCCATATACAAGCTTTAGAGCCAAAGAGATTCCCCTCTTTGAGGAGTGGATAGAGAGGCGCCACGGCGTCCTCACCTTCCGCCTGACGCAGGTTCTCACCGGGCATGGGTGCTTCGGTGGGTTCCTGTTCAGGATAAAGCGGGAGGAAACGCCCGGGTGTTTCCATTGTGAGGATCGTCTAGAGGACACGGTGGAGCATACGGTGGAAGTGTGCCCTGCCTGGGCGGAGCACCGCCGTGTCCTCGTGGAGGCGATCGGTGGCGGCGATCTCTCGCGTCCGGCCCTGGTGCGAGCCATGGTACGGAGCGAGAGGGCATGGGAAGCCGTCACCTCCTTCTGCGAAGCAGTAATGCTCGCGAAGGAGGAGGCGGGGCGCGTGAGGGAGTGGCAGTCTCTGCGCCCTCACGTCCCTAGCCGCCGCAGGAGGAGACGCCCCGGGCGCCGGGAGTCGATTGCGGACTCCCGGCCACCGTAGGCGCGAGCTTGCGGGTGGCGAGCAATGGGTAGCTCGCCGCCCGGTAAGGACCAAGCTCGGGTCGACGGCGCGTAGTGTTCCACGCGCGCCTCAAAGAGATGTCAGCCACACTGAAGGGGTCTGCTAGGACCGATGCCTGCCGGGGTCGCGTGATTGTTCAAAAGAGATACCGTGACCCTGGCACATGGGCAACTGAAGGAACACGGGTGGGTTTTAGTCAGTAAAAGTCTGACACGCCCTCCTGCTCCGCCCAGAGCGGGAGAAGTCATTTGATGATTTCCCATCCAAAAAAAAAAAAAAAAGAGCCAAAGAGATTTTACTACAACTTTATACCTATAAAATACGAAAAACTCTTTTTCTCCGACATGCCTATCCGAACCAGTGTGTAACACCCAGACCTACACAGTACTCTTATGCTATTATGAGACCTTCGGTTGTGGTGAAATAGCACAAGAATACTGTGCAGTCAATAAAAAGGTCTCAATACAAAAAAAAAATGACCCTCTGGTGACAAAATATTAGATATTATTACAACAATTGCTTTTCCTTGTGTATTTCAGATACTACGTGTCGTTCATAGTGCAATTCCAGTTCCACCGCGCGCTCTGCCAGCTGGCTGGCGAGTACGTGCCCGAGGACCTGAACAAGAAGCTGGTGGACTGCGACATCTACCAGAGTGTGGCCGCTGGAAATGCGTTGTCGTAAGTTCAGTTTTATGGTTACGGGATGCTATGGAAATAATGTTTATTTCTCAGTTTATCTCCATACTTAATTATTTATTGTGTTCCACCATGTGTTTTTAGGTGGTAATTTACAAGTTTTATGAGAACATTTTAGACCCTTTCGTATTAAATATTTAGAGAATGGAACTAAAATTATCAATTGGTTTTTTAGTTGTTTATTAGAGTGTAATAAGTTCGGTTTTATATGTTCATCATTATGTGAATTATACCATTTGCCAGTTTTAACGACGGGTATATCCTAAACATATATATTTTCCTACCATCCTGGTACCGTATCCTACGAATAAATATCTTTGTCAGTCTTCCTAACTGTATTTGATGTTATTTAGGTTTCTTAAATATATATTTTTTTAAAGGAAATAAAACTTTCATTCCTATGTTCCATAGTAACATGCTCAAGATGGGCTCATCGAAGCCATGGCCTGATGCGATGGAAGCCCTCACTGGCCAGCGCCAGATGAAGGCTGATGGTCTTCTGGAGTACTTCAGGCCTCTACAAGAGTGGCTGACGACTGAGAACCAACGCACTGGAGAATATATCGGATGGGAATCTAGTAAAACACGTTAGTATTCAATGCTTTCTATGTTTGGCAAAGTTTGCTTGCTTGTGTACTTATGTGACGCCTGTGATGGCACGAACTCCTAGAAGAGCACTGAGTACTCCTATTTTACGTAGTCTTAGGTACATATTGGTGCCTGTGCAAGATCCGTGGTATTATATACGTTTTCTGGGATTTGACTGTTAGTCAAATCCCAGAAAAAGTACTGAAGGAACTGGAGTTCAACGCTATAAAGGGACATCGACGTGCGGACTGTAACCATGGATTCAGCATTTAATGTAGATTGATTCTAGAGATTCTACCACCGTAGAAATAATTTTCCGGTTACATAAAAAATCTGCTATTTCAAAGAAAAGTGTAAACCTACGTGTTCAGTAAGTATGGAGCATTTTTTTTATAGTAACCCACGGAATATTTTAACGCTTCAGCAGGTTTAGAATCATGTACTGAATCTATGGTAAAAGATTGCGTGTCGATATCTCTGCGTCTATCACAAGTTTCCTTAAACCTGTATAGCTAGCTATTCACATCCATTCGACGGGCTTCCGAGTCGAAAATGATAGATTTACCTGATGGCCCTTCTCTCCGACCGCAAATAGTCGTTTGAAAAACAGTGGCCGGCTGTGGTGTAGGATTTGTGATCAGTGTTTAGAGGACTCTTTTGATAACATTTATTGGAACTGAAGAGATTCAAATGGTTTTGAATAGCTATGCTGGTCAGTTTTACACTGCGGGTAAATATTACGCGTCCCTTGCACCTTTTGACACCTATCCTTTACCTAGGTATGGTACTATGGCCAACTTTAAACATAGAGAGAGAACGCTTAGTATGTTAAAAAATTAAGCAGGCTAAGACTTCAGATTTAGTCAGTACATTCCGAAACATTCACCTGATTTTATTCTCTTCTGGTATTATCTTAAACTTTCTCTTTTCCTTCCAGAATACTGCACAGCGGAACAGCGGGCCGCTTTAAGCGCTAAGGAGGTGACAAAACCAGAGACACAAGAACCGGCGGAGTCGTGACGCGTTGAAAACTTACTACACTTAGTCTAATTTATAGCAGACAAGCAACACAGTATTCATAATAAATGTTTTTTATAAGGAATGCATGGAGTTTTATTTTGGAAGATGAATGCATCTTCTATGCGCAATTTTCCTACGTGTATCAGACTATAATGTTCCCACTGCGGGAGCACAGGCCTCTGTCAAAGGTAGTGGCCTGTAATCCTTCACAGGAGCCCAGTGAGGCTTGGTAAATGTGATAGATGTTAGAATTTTTGGTTCAACGACATGCCGATTTCCGCACGATGTTTTCCTTCACCGTTTTGAGAGTGTTGTGCTAAAATATTTTACAGAAAGTAAAGCATCTGGCCGGGTTGGAACTTACGACCTACGACTAGTCAGTCGGGGCCTTTCCACTGGGTCACCACTGCCGGTCTGTTATGAATCAGAATTGTTGAGATTCACACGAGAACTAAGGTAACCGGGACGGGCTGAACGAAGGATTGGCAAATTTTCGTAGCAGTAGGAGGGGCACATCACGCAAAGAGCGAGATTTGCGACGGCCCTGTAAAGTGTAATGTGGGTTAGCCCAGAACTTCAGCCGGTAAACTAGTAAAAGACGAGGAGAAAATTGCTCGATTTCAGTAACGGAGTACCCATCGTTTTGGTAATCCTTTGAAGAGGTTAAGACCAGCATTGGCCATATTTTGGTTGAAAAGATTATGATTATGATTTGTTATTCTGTTTATCCACCTGTAAAAACTCTCACTATTTATCCACCTACATACGCGGAAACGCATGACCGAGAAACCACAATACACCAATAAATTCTGAGGATCAAATTACGCCTAGCGTGTATTCTAGGACGTCCGTGTGGGTCATATTGTAATAATATAATTGGTAATATTGTATCAAACGTTGTTCGACAAAACAAGGGTGAACCGGATTTTCTGGAGTGGATAAACTGAGTAACCCATTATGACGATGCATTCTTGATCAGTAACTATGAGCTCCAGACAGTAGTTTATCAATTTCGGCATTATAGTTTATCTCTCTTATTCTAAATATCAGTTTTTATGTTATTTAGCAACAACTTGAGAAAACCACCAGATCGTGATAGTAGAGTAAGATAAAGATAAAATCGTCTCTTATCGAAACGTCAATAGATAACGCGTAACGCTAAATAAAATTAAGAGGGTTCAAAGCCCGTAGTATGATAACAAAGATGACATGATATTCAATTATCTCAGAATTTCGTCTGTTTTGGAAATGTTTAATAAGTATTTTATAATCGATCCTATATGTTGACTGACTGAATGATGAAGTTAAAACCAAAAAGATTATTTAAATATAGGAACAATCCATAAGAATTTTAGCACACTTTTTGCGTAATACTACTATCAATCAGAATCTGTATAATTTTGAACGATATTCCTGATCCATTGCTTCTCCTGTTCGAAAGATTTATCCACTCAACACGGTAAATAGTGCAATGGATATGCCAACTATCTAAATGAACGCCATTCCTAGAGTAAGTGTGATATGCAATTATCCTGCAGGTTTCTTATAGTTCTGTTTTCTAAAACATCATTATCATCTTCTGCCTAGTTTTGTCCAAATTATTTTAGGGTTGGCTTTCAATCTAACCTGATACAGCTGAATACCAGTATTTTACATGGACCGACTGCCTATCTTACCTCCACTACCCAATCACTGGATAATACGATACCCTTTGGTAAGACTGGTTGTCAGACTTTCGGGCTTCTGATGACCCGTAACGACTGTCTAAGATGTACGAAAGACAGCCGGGACCAACGGCTTAACGTGCTTTCCAAGGCACGGAGGGGTCTTGGTATGTAAAGATGGTCACCCATCTAGAACCAACCGCGGCAAGCAAAGCTTAAGCTGATCGATCGATCCGTGCGCCTATTAGAAAGAAAGAAAGAAAGAAAAATGTGTTTATTGGCATTATATCATTAAAATAAAACTTTAAACTATAAAAAAGGAGAAAATGAAACAATTATACTAATGTTAAAATGCATAATGTCAGATGACAACACAAGGTGTGCCACCTGACGCTGATTTTCAGCTGCAACCCACGAGTGCCATACGCAAGAGTAATAAATATTGTACATAGAGTGAGTCCTATTATTACTTAGCCACAAGGCCCCACTATTTTTACACGCTTTATATTAGCTTCACTTGTATGTTTGTATGTTTGTTTGTAACTGACTCCTTATAGCGTGATTTTGACCCACTTTACCAGATTTCATTCAAACTTTGCACACCTGTAAAGGACCGATGACAATGTAATAATCTCATAAATTTGTGCCATTATCCTTGCCAGGATTACCAGGACAGCAAAAAATCTGTCTTCGAACACTACGCTGACATACGTCACAAACTACGCTGACATACGACACAGACTACGCTGACATACGTCACAAACTACGCTGACATACGTCTCAAAATTCGAAACACCCTAAAAATAGAAAATAAATAATAGTTTTAAAAAAAAACTAAAAAACACGCTTCCATTTTAAACCAAACTAAAAAAGCACAAAATAATGGAAAAAAAGCGTTGGGTGTCTGATATCAATAAAAAAATACCTTAAAAAGCACCCCACGCTTTTTTTCCATTATTTTGTACTTTTTAGTTTGTTTTTTATGTTCGCGTAAACGTTTTAGGTATATGGGGAAG
This sequence comes from Aporophyla nigra, assembly GCA_947507805.1. NCBI lineage: Eukaryota > Metazoa > Arthropoda > Insecta > Lepidoptera > Noctuidae > Aporophyla > Aporophyla nigra. Next base: position 2,891,845 of record OX382296.1, on the reverse strand, counting down.
TACGAAAGCATACAGATATTTCTCCGTGTTTGGCTCATGATTATGCTCGGCAAAATTCAAGCAAATCATTATTATAAAGATCCCGTTGTTGCTAATGTGACACTGAACCATCATGACAATGTCAGGTTCAAGGCTGTACAAGTTAACAAACTACCGCGATCAATATTTTGATTCCACACACGCTAGGTATTGAGGAAAAATCCTAGAGAATGTATTTATGAAACGCAAACACGTTTGGAATTGAGCCAATGACAAGTGCACGGGAATCTAGTTGATGAACAAACTAGTTTGATGCTGCTGCGCTGTTTATATTTATCAGTAAGTAACAATCTGTATGATGAGAGCTGTAAGAAAAGAAGCTCTTTTGGCCTCGTAATGGATAAAAATATCTGGTTACCAACATCCAGTATGTTCAGTATTTGGGATAAGGAAAATGGTTTCGGAATTTGAATTGATTTGGCCTTTTTTGGGCCCTAAATAAACTAAACCAGTATATTTAAAACTTGAATACTTGAAAACTTAAATTCAAAACCATATTTTGTATCAATCCGTACATCTATACAAATAAATAAAATTGAAGTGTCTGTTTGTAATGTCAATATATCGGCTTATTACTATCTGAATGCATAATTATAGTATACACTTTCACTATAAAAGTGAATATATAATTCTTTATGCTTACACTTATACCAAAAAATAAATTTTAATTTTTTTTCTGTCTCTGTGTCTGTTTGTTCCAGCTAAACTCCGAAAGGCTGAACCATTTTTGACGGGACTTTTATTGACAGAAGATAGCTGATGATAAAAGAAGTAACACACTTTTGTCCCGATAGCATGTTCCCCTGGAATAACTTTCGACAGCCAGGTAAACCGCGGGCAGGAGCTTACGTTGAATATGAAAACTGGTTTTACAGAATCCCTATAGCAGGCACACTGTATCGATTACAAACAAACAAAACTGCTTAAATTATGTATCAGTAAGATCGTATCAATATACAACTGAAGCTGATTATCATTCGTTGAGTGCGTTAGATAAATACGTATCGCATCCCGTCTCAAGCTGTAGTGTTGAATTGATAGCAGCAGGAAACAGGCGGTAAGTCTTGTATTTTTATAACTGCATGTAGAAAGGGGTTTTGTCGACGGAAGAATAGACAAAATTACAGATTGTAGAAAGATTAAAGACAGAATTAAAGATTGTAGAAAGATTTGTACCGTTTTATGCTGGCGTAGCATGATAGTTCTATCTCTATTCTACTAAGAATAGACAAAGCTCTTTCTATGGTGGTCATGCTACGCGGGCTGGTGACCATTATATTAGAGTTCTATAAATGAGCATTAGCGTCTTACAAGTTTTAGCTCGTAGATTAGAACCCAGATATTTCATCACCACTGCTCTCTAAATAGTGAATGAAAACATCGTAAGAAAATCGGCATGTCGTAGAACCAAAGATTTGAAGAGCTGTGACATCCACCAACGCTCATTGGGCCCGCGTGGTAGTAAATGACTCTCTTCCTCTCTCCGAAAGGAGGCGTCTGTCCTCCCAGTGGGTACAATATAGGCTGGTTTTGAACAAGAGCTTTGGCGACATCATGACCAGAAAACAAGAGATCCAAAATACTCTGAGAAAAACCTTTGCCCAACAAAGGGGGCATGATTTTGTTAGGGCTGGTTTTTGTAGATAGTAATCAATTTACCTTCACGCCTGTATTCCTCGGAGGGCTAAGCAGGGATGTACCTTAGTACACCCACATAGACAGTACTCAAGTCTTCGCCAAATTATACTAGGGCCACTCTCAGGTGTAATACTTTTGGTGATCGTGTGAGCAATTTAGCAAATTGACAGGATCTGACATTTTCATTTAGAAGTTCATATTTAAACTGGTCACTTCACAAAAGGAAGCGGAACAAGAGACCAACTAGTTCTAGAAACCCATAGTCCCTAATTGAAGGTCTGTCTTTGGTGTTAAAACAGGAAGAGATCCAACAACCGAAGATTGTATTGTGAAGCATATATGCTTACCAATTCTACACGAACTTGTTCCTCCTTCTACTATTTAGATAATTTTGTCAAGTCTGTAAAAATCTGTCCTGAGTAATGTTGTTTACCTGTTGGTTTTAAGAGCGTTCATCCCGTACGGGCTGGCAACGTCGCATTTCTAGTGGTTTGAACCCGCGCGGGAAGAACCCTCTTAATACTTGTAACATCGATAGTTTGCTTTTATACACTGTGACATTTTAGTCGAGGTTATTAAAAAAAAATTTTGGTAAAAAAATCTCGAATTTAAAAGAGTTAATTAATTAATAAATTTATTGTAGCATAAATATTTTAAATAGTTAATTGGAAATGAAATGTTAAAAGTTAATCGTTTTGTGTGAAATGTTAATCGTTTTTAAATATATCTAGTTTTTTTTAGAAAATAATTTAATTTTATTGTCTTACAAAGGTTGTCCACGAAATGTATCCGACATAATATACCTCTAGGCGTGATTAAAAAATTGTTACGAATTAAGAAAATACGTACTAAGAAAAATTAATAATGCATTAAAATTATGAGACATCCTGTTAATTATGTTTACGTGTCATATGATAGAGAACATACATACCTACCCAGCACACGAGTCGACTAGATCATTCTATCTCCATTTTCCATGAGACAAAATATCAAACAAACTACGTCATGCGTCATCATCAGAGGTCGGAGTAGGTAGATTGAAATGGGATCAATGAACTGGCACGTATATATTAGTATGGATATGCCTCCGGGATTCAGGGATTTTGTAATTAATTTCAAATGTAGTAATGTGTAGAATAAAGAATACATCAATATGAATAAGAAATGTTTAACCTTTTTGCTGTCTTTTTAATAATATATAGGTGATTGGCCTTCTACAGTAAGAAAAAAACAATTTTAAATGTTTATCTATCGCATTCATATAAATTTCTAATGTAGTACCTAGTTTAAAAATCCTTACTTTCACAATATTTGATTCAATCCCGTATGTACCTAAATGAAATTCCGGAAAAAAGGCTTATCCATGTTGTGATTTCTATGACTATTCATGATGCAAGTACGTAAAATCAATCTACCTACTCCGACCTCTGGTCATCATAATGAATAATATTTTTATTTTTTAGTTATTAAAATGGTAATTTTTTTCTTATGGATGTGTAGTAGTCATTGGATACATGAAGCGGGCTGCCGTTGTAAGACGGTTAAAATGTCATAGTGTATATGCCTCCTTGGCCTCAATTAGAATTCCTCATTGAAACGAAATGCATTAAGATCGAAGTAAACCTGTATGCCTGTATGTATTTTGTTGAATATATAATCATGGAAGATGCAAAATTATTGCTATAAGATTACCTACTGGTATTTCGCAATCAATATAATGATCCCGTCCTACACAGTCTATAACGGCGCAATACATACTTTAGCACTTATTACTTACTTACTCTTACTTATACTTTTTAGTTATTGCATACTTTTAGATAGGACATTTCAGGGTTTTCCTTTCTCAAATGATTCTTAGGCTATACTAGCATAATACATGATTGAAACCATCCCTGCGTTGAAATTTAATAGCAGGTCAAAGCATTTTCAGCGAGTATTGCACTTTTCTATGAAACAATGGTTCTTTTGCATTTGATGATTTTTTTTTTCTGTATTTGGACTTATATGTGCTGCTGAATTCATGGTCATAGTTTGCGTGATATTAAATCTGAACGACTTGATTTCTGTAATAAAACAAGTACAATCATATATTTGCATGTGTTAGCCCAATTGTCTATACATACTAAGTTAAAATAAAGTAAACACGGGCGGGCGATGCGATGCAAATTCGCATCTAAATTCTAGATAAATAAAGATGCTTTAAAGTGTCTATTCAAAGGTGCATTGTTAGTAAATAACCGACGAGTATAAAAATAAAAGTGTAAATCTAACAGATTCTTTTTTCCGTGGGGAAACAAAGAAAACAGCATTTTCCTCATAATATTTAGTAATTAGTTGAAATTAAAAAGATTGCTGCCAACATCCTTATTATTGTGTGAGGTGTCATCAAAGTTGATCGTGAAACAACATCGCGTTTAGAAAATGAATTCATTTATTAAATTCGTGGTTTTGTGAACAAGGATAATCTGCTTTGTGTTTTATGTAATATAAGAGACAGTTTTCAGTAAATGTGTTGCGTAGCCTAAAGTTTTTTGGACATTTTGGTCTCGGGGCATGATATTGTCAAAAGAACAAAAGTGTTTTCTTGTAAGTATTGTGTATTTTCGGTTATTAATAAAAGTGAATTTTGTTCAAAGCACTAAATTTTTAGGAGTATAAAGTATAAGGACAGTTCCTGCCTATACAAACAGTGCGTCTCCCTAGAATTCGCCTATTTGTAGACATTAAAAAATGCCAAACAAATCAGGACGAGAATGACGTCACACTACGGTCGGATATATTATTCTATAAGAGCAAACACAAAAATATACAAATTGCATGCAGTTGTCACAAATATTTGACTAACAATGTTTTGTAACGCTTATGAATGCCAAACTAGAATATTTAACGAGACGAATGTTGTCCGTTTTATGCAATAACGCACCAAGAGGTATTACAAGTATATTCGAGCCACCGAATCTATACTAATATACCTACTAATACTAATAATATTATTAAGCTGAAGAGTTTGTTTGTTTGTTTGTTTGATTGAACGCGATAATCTCAAGAACTACTCGTCCGAATTGAAAAATTATTTTTGTATTGGGTAGCCTATTTATCGAGGAAGACTATAGGCTACATAACATCACGTTATAACAAAGAGGAGCGAAGCAGTAATGAAAAATGTTGCAAAAACAGGGAAAATCGCACGAGTAGGCGATACGACGCGACGGGAAGGGTTGGGGGACAAGAAATTTAACGCCGACGAAGTTACGGGCAGAAGCTAGTAAAAAATATAAGTTATCTCTAATTCGGTTTTATCCTAAAATCATGGGTATTTCGGGACATAAGTGGAAAGTATTCTCCCTGTCTACTTTTACGCGTATTTGAAATGGTGGTTGAAGACTGGAAGTGAAACTTGCAGGTAATAATAATTTAATTGCCACACTTATTATATTTTAGAATTAGATATACTATTCGGCACAGTCATATATGACTCGTTCATTAGTTATAACTAATGAAACGAATAAGGACAAATAAACGAATGACTTAAAATCTAGTAAAGAAAGAAACGAACGAAAGAATGATCTACAACTGATATGGTGCCATTTGATGTCCTGTGAGAGAGGACAGTTAACATGCAGCGGCACATGGCCGATAGCCGCTAGGCGTTGCTTAGCCCGTCGCGACTTATTGCGGCCCGGGTCGAGCATTCCTACGGCCTGTTTATCAATGGGATGCGCCAGGCGTTTTCGTCGCCAGACGTTACTACGCCTGCCGATGTTTGACGCGGTTCGTGGTTTCCCATGTATACAAATCAAAAAGAAACTAGCCCCGTATAGGCTGCGACAGGCTGTGACAGGCTGCGACAGTCGCTCCCGGTGTCGCGCCTTTGAATTAACCGACTCTCGACCACTCGGACACGCACCGAGTCTTGAAAACTTGTTTTAAATATAAACGATATACAAATATAGCAGACATAATAATATAGTGTACAATATTTGTTTTGTGGAAGCGTCCCTTTATGTAGAAGCGGCTATTACCGTTACCATGAACCAGGCAGAAAAACCCGGGCTCCTATTCTAAAATAATTTTATTTTAAAGAAACATTAACGGAATGGAATGTAAGGATTGTTCTATGAGAATTCCATAGATCTATTTAATAAGCTGACCTCAAACTAATTGCTTCTTCAACCTGATTATCTGTGTGAAATCGATGAAAGAATGTTTAATTACTTGGTACTGTTTTTTGCAGTTGCTTTTAATAGGGTTGTACCTAATTTAGTAGGAACTCTCTCTGTGAGAGAGGCCATAAACCTCGACACTGGCTCAGTGCGGGTTGGTAAATGTCATATGTTTTCAATTTTTGGTTCTAGGACAATAGTTTCCTTACAATGTTTTCGTTCACCGCTTTTTGTCAGAAGTAATAATATAATTAAAACAGGTAAAACATTTCTTCCCGTGGGTGTCGTAAAAGGCGACTAAGGGACTTAATAGAGAATGGGCAGCAGCGTTCTCTATGCATTTTACCACCATACTGCGATCGCCAACCCGCCTGCCAAGCGTGGCGATTATGGCAAAGCCCCCCAGATTGGGGGAGGCCTAAGTCCAGCAGTGGACGTCTTATGGCTGAAACATTATCTAACTTGACTTGAAAACGCCACTCTCGTGTAGTTCTGGAACAAAAATCTTCAGATTATTAAGGTCGTAGACATTATTACTTCAATATGGCGTTACTTATATGGATTCTTAAACATTATATTAGTTAAATAACACTCACCATTTGTGGTTTGATAACCAGTTCGTACATTGACAAGTGCGCAAACAAATATTAAGTAGGTAGTAGTTTTTGTTACCTATAAGTTTTGGTTTGCTTTGCATATCTGTCTTGAGTCTTTAGGACAATCAGGTCATTCGTAACTCCATCATACTCTTGGCCTTATATAACGAAAAATCATGCCTATATTTCCCCTACGAGGTAGAAAGTGTTTTAACCGACTTCAAAAAAAAAAGGGAGGAGGTTATCAATTCGACTGTATTTAAAAAAAATGTTTTATGGTATCTAGTTGCACATATATTTGGAGGTATGAGGCTCTGCCCAACTATTTATGTCGGGACGTTGTATGAATAATAATATGTTAGTTGCGGTGTAAACTCTGCTAGCGCAATTCAGAATTTTGCGTGATGTCAGTATAGTGTGTGGTTCTGTAGATGCCGCTACACACATTTTACTAACGTACTCGTATATTGTAACACCCAACTTGAAGGGCTTGTGGCTAATAAATAATAGCTGCATGGGTGATCACTTTTAGCTACGCCTGCCGAGGTTGGTCCGTGGATGGGGGACCAAAACACCGTGTCTCGGAAATCACGTTAAGTTGTTGTTCCCGACTATCATTCATTTATCTTTGACAGTAATTTCGGGTTGTCAGAAGCTCGCAAGTCTGACAACTAGTCTAATCAAGGATTCACGAATGGGTAGGTACAAGAATGCGCTTCTCGAAGTTGTGAAGAAGTATGCTTACTTAGGGCAAGTCATCCATCATCCAACTTGGTAGACACAACTTTGAGAAAGAAGCCGGCTGGAGGATCGGGTTGGGTTGGACTGCGTTTGGAAAACTCTGTCAAGTCTTCTCGTCGCCAATCCTGCATTATTTGAAGACTAAGGCCTTCAACCAGTGCGTTCTACCTGTTTTATCATATGCTATAATGTGGATACCGACAAATACGATGGTCCAAAAATTTAAGGTCGCTAAGCGCGCTATCGAGTGGGTTATGCTCGAAATGTCTTTGAAACGACTATCTCAAAAAGGTGGCTGGGATAGACTGGTTGCGGTAGGCGGAGGACAAGGTGTTGTGGCGCAGCAAGGGAGAGTTATGTCCAACAGTGGACTGCGAGAGGCTGAGTTGAATTTTTAGAATGTGATTTATTTTATCACTAGCCTATTCGACATAAGGTCGACTTTTGCTGACCATCTTTTACTGTAAAATTATATTCCTTTTCATGCTACATTAAGTCTGAAACATCCTCTCGTCTCATTTGTTTCGGCGACAATTTTCTCGTCACACCAAACACTTGAAATCCTGAAAGCATGACATGTGAGTAATTAATTTACATAATAATTAATGTTTTTGAGTATGAGCCACTGATTTCGGTACGTTGAGAGTTCGTGGTGGTTTTGTGTGTAACAGTGTAACTTCGTGGAAGTTAAAGATTTTACTGATGGTTAAAATAAATAGGACTAAAAAAGATAGGAAGATGCCCTGTGGATATTGCAGTCATACTGCTAAAAAGGTTTTATTTGTAAGTATGAATACTTAGTACTAAATTTAAACGTCGTGAAATGATTTTAGTGTAGTGGTTTGACTGGGTTTGACTGAGGAAACAATAGATAATGATTGCTAGTAGATGTTATACAGAAAGAATAAGATTTTGAGAGAAATTTCTGAAACTGCTGTCGCAATAAGGAAAAAGTCAGAACTTACAGTTCTTCACTGGACAGTCTTTGAGCTACTAAAAATAATATGTGCGCTAAGATGGCTCGAGAAATTCAAATTTTCTTAATTTTTGCTATTTGTTGAAAAAACAACACGGATAAATAGACAGACAGATTTTTTTTGGCAGCAGATTTTTCATGAAAAACTCATTCAATGCAATTAAATGAAGTTAGAGGGTTGTATTTATGATTTTAATGATTATAAATATGTAAAGCGTATTTGTTACGATTGCAAAACATATTTAATCATTATACAACCCGACACAGATCTTAAAATTCCAAAAAAAATTAGAAATACTGTTTACACGTAACCTGGCGCTTCCTCCTTAAGTAGCTGTTTTACATCACTCACGTGACTGATAACATATAGATGTGTTATGATAGGGAAGATTAAGATGATACTGATCCACTTTAACTATTGCAGAACACATCAAAGCGAAATACAGCCAAAAGCAAAGATAAATAAAAAAGACTTGAATATTGTAGTACACACGGCTAGATATCCAGTATAAATTGATCTGACATCGTATGATAAGAGGTCAGCTTAAACTGGAAATAGCTTGATATGTAGCCTTGTGTACAAATGTACAAAATACATACACAGCATAACTGATATACACAGATGCTTAACTTGCATTTGAAATTAGATACTAGCTTAATCTTTCCGCATTCATTTCATGGCTAATAGCCAATTGACTACATTAGACTAGGTTTCACTAATTCATTTAATTCAGAGCTAATTGTACTTTAAATTAAGCCTCCAACCTTCAAATGACTACACTCCGATCAACGATATATCACGCGCTTAGCTTTATACTTAATTTGAAGAAGGCTCATGGCTACTCTAGTCCTCATTTAGTACGAACGTAGAACGAGACGAAGGTAGTAAAGTAGTTCGAAACTTCGGAGTGATACCTATGTACATCCGATTATTTTTTTTCCAAATGGGTGAAAATCCATCACGAGTAGAGATAGCTAACAAATCGTGGTATCATTCTAAGGTCGAGCCCCAAACTAATTAGGTCCATATGTGATAGTAGGAATCGCCCATAACATAGACCGTAACTACGAATAGCTGTCGACCAGAGGAATAATTACGCAACTTATTAGCAGTAGGACTCGCTTTCATTTTGACAGTTCAACGTCATCCATTGCGTTATTTATGTTGTTGAGCAGAAAATATTTTCGAACATATGACGCAATGGATAAGAAATAATCTTCAGAATGATTCAGATTCTGATTGATAGTGCGTTACGAAATTAGGATGCAGTCTATGAATAATTACAATACCACACGTGCAAGCTAAGAGCAGTGGTGACAGAATGCTATCGGCCCAGACTTACTATATATTATACTAGCTTCTGCCCGCGACTTTGTCCGCGTCAAATTTTTGCTCCCCTGACCCTTCCCGTCGCATCGAATTGCCTGCCAGTTTTTGTCCATTTTTCGTTGCTGCTCCGCTCCTTTTAGGGTGATGTTATATAGCCTTCCTCAATAAATAGGCTACCCAACACAAAAATATTTTATCAATTCGGAGCAGTTGTTCCTGAGATTACCGCGTTCAACCAAACAAACAAACTAACAAACAAACAAACTCTTCAGCTTTATAATATTAGTATAGAGATTATTCATTAACTTTCAAGTAACACAGACTCATTAAGTTAAATATTAATACACACTCAGTCACATTAAATAATCAAATAAAAGTACAGATAAATATACAAATTATGAGATGTAGATCTGGAGTTAAATCCTTTACTTTGTGAATTGCATCACCACTGCGCTAAAAACGTCGTGACACCGATATGTCCTAGAACCAAAAATTTGAAGCCATATGACATGTATGAACCCGCACTGGGCTCGCGTGGTGGATTACATGGTCGCGGAATTGTTCGATTGAGTTACCGTGACCCTGGTAAATACAACTGAAGGAACACGGATGGAGTCAGTAAAAGTCTGACACGCCCTACCGCTCCACCCAGAGCAGAAGACGTCATTTGATGAACTCCCACCAATAAAAAAGGTCCTCTTACAGAGAGAAGGCCTTCGTCCCAGCAGTGGGAACACCATAGGCTGATTGTGTTTGTGAAGTGCAAGCTCCACCGAGTTTACCTTCATCTTATTTTTTTCCCATTCGTTCAGCTCAATTTGCCGCCAACAATATTGGCTGGATCATTCACCTTTCCATCCTCCTTGACACGTTGTTTTGTTCGTGTTTTTCGACGGAGCCATCAGTATTTAAGTATTTATGCATTGATATGAGATTGTTTTCGTCATTGCCATTTGTGAAACCGTGTGATCTTGTAGGTTGGTCTGATTTTTTGTTTTGTGTGTTCTTGATTTATATTTACGAGTTGTTAGTTATGGTTTGTATTGAATGGAATAGCATATTATGATTAATCTTCTTTTTAATCAGTATTGGCTATTCTAGTTTGTAGTTGTAGTTTCTGTAGACAGTAGATTTGTAGGCTATTTTCTATTTTATTGTTACTATATTTATCTATTCTTTTCTTTTTTATTTTATAATATTTGTTCCTTGTTGACGGGCCTACACTGTCATTGTAAGTTGGAAAATTGGCATTTTTTTTTTTTAAAGATAGGAAACGTAGGTGAATTAGAATATTTTGATTTTGCGTGAAGTTGTTACTATGAAACTTTTTCAAGGTGCACACACATATATTGCGATAACTCAGAATATAATCGATTAGCTATTCGTTTCGTTTTGAAATAATCAATATTACACTACCCACATCTTTACAAAATTGTGTTTTTAAGATGACATTTTTTTTTTGTAAAATTTGCTTCTACCCGTCACTTGCTTACTAAACGCCAACGTGTTCATTCAAATTCTTTAGAGTGACCTATATATTGTGTGGCTTAACCATTTTCAAACGTATTCCAGTTAGTAATGAAGATCATTGGTGAGCTCGCCCTGGTGGGCGCCATCGCCTCCATCTTTATCGTGGCTGCTCGCGGGAGGTCGGTGGAAAGAGCAGCCGAGGAGGCAGCCGGCAGGGACTATATGAGGAACTTGGATGAGCTGATGTCCAAGGCTAGGAATAAGAAGACCATTGCCTCGTGGGATTATGAGAGCAATATTACGAAGTATAATGAAGATCGTATGGTAAGTTTCGTGAGAATATTATTTGTTACTGTTGTTTTATGTCGAAGAATTAGTATTGGGTTCACAAATTTAGGAATTTTTAGTTTTTTATTTTTATTCCCGGATGGAAAAAGAGGGGAGCTATACATTAGACCGCTATGTTTATTTGTCTGTGGCACTGTAGCTCTGAAACGGGGGAACCGATTTGGTAATGCTCTTTTACACATGTTCTAACAAAATTGTTTCAACCAACACGATGATCTTTTGATCAAAATATTACCTACAACTTCGTATTAAACTTAAAGGGCCAATACGTATATTTTATTTTTTAGAGGGGTAAGTTTGGATCGGGGTTTTTTTACATTTAATAAATGTGTATCTATAGTACACGTTCTTTATATTTTGCCTGTTATCGCCTCCAAACGTTGTCATATTTACCCACATTTGTTTTATTCATAATTTTTGTTCCTTTTTGAAAACTTGTTTCTACATATATTAACTTTATCATCGTTATTCTGACCCCATGAGTCACATATTAACTCTCAAAAACAAACAACAAGATGTAGGGTCAGTGATCGAAAATACTTTTGCTTCCAGCTCGCAGTTTCTTTAGAGCTGGCAGAAGAAGAGAAGGAATACTGGAAAGAAACGATGAGCTACCTCTGGCAAGAGTATGAAGATAGGGATCTGAAGAGAATGTTCGAGAAGTATACAAAGCTTGGTACATCTGCTCTTCCTGAGGACTTGAACGAGAGACTGATCAGTGCCATCAGTAATATGCAGTCCACGTATGCTAAGGCCACTATCTGTGACTTCAAGGATCGGACTAAGTGCGACCTGCATGTTGAACCAGGTGAGTTGTCGTCCCTATTGCTACGGACCCGAGATGGTGGCGCGTAGTGTTCCACGCGCGCCTCTTTGTGATGTATGGGGGGGAGTTTAACACCTCACTCCCCCCCAACGTGAGGAGGCCCGCAAAGGCGGGCGACCAGTCGGGGATCGTGGAAGACATATTGGTTCCCGTGGTCCCCGACGTAGGTGTGGGACGGAACACCGGGGTGGTTTTAGTCAGTAAGAGTCTGACAGACCCCTCCGCCCACCCCAGGGCGGAGGACATCCATGAGGATTTCCACCTCGTGATAAAAAAAAAAAGGTGAGTAGTCGTGACTTTAGTTTATATGTCCGGATGTAACATCTAGTTGAGGAAACTTGATACGGAACTGATGATAGTCAAATTATAGATTCGATCAATGTTTACCTTGTCCTATTATTGAATACATATGGCTAAGTACTTATCAATGTGGTATATTCATATCGGCTCCAACTTACGAGTTGAGTTCGAACTCAGGCACGCTTTACTTTGTGTATTTAAGTTCATCACCTCTGCTCTCAAAATGGTGAAGGAATACATCGTAGGTAAATATTCTAGAGCCAAAAATTCGAACACTTGTGTCACACTCCCTCTCAGGTGGCCTATTTATCAACAGTGCGATCATTATAGTCTTTTAAAAATAAGGAGATTAGGGAATAAGAAGTATAACGTTGGTGCAGGTTCAATTTCTAGGCTTCCAAATATATTTCAAAAATATTTTTTTTCATCAATTTTGGTTTATTTCAACGTCATTCAAAGATGCATAATATAGTTCGTTCATAATTGTAATGTAAATATTAACAAATATCAATAAAATGCTCCTAATTTCAGAGATAACAGAGATCTTCGCGAACAGCAACGACCCTGAGGAGTTGAAATACACCTGGCTGGAGTGGCACAGGGTCGCCGGCGCCGCTTCCAAGGGCAACTTCACTGAATACGTTGCTATGGACAACGAGGCTGCTAAGTTAAACGGTAAATTCTTTCGTATTTTATGTTTCTTCTTAATTTTTTCATAGGAAGTTATAATAATTGCGAAATGAGGGTTACTAAATACGGTTGCCCATATTTTTGGGGATTACAGGCGTCCAACGTTCCTGCCAGGGTGGCGAGATTTCTTTGAAAGAGTATGTCCTAGGTGGTCCTGGGTTTTAGTCAGTAAAAGTCTGACACGCCCTCCCGTTCGGCCCAGAGCGAGAGACGTCACCCACGAAAAAAAAAGGCGTCTAACGTTATGTTTTGTTGTTTGTGTCTTACATCACCAATACATCATCATCTGCCTAGCGTTCTCCCAACTATGATGGGGTCGGTTTTTAGGCTTACCGAATTCTGATGAATACCAGTATTTTACATGGAGCGACTGTCTATCTGACATCTCTGACTGACTAAAACCCACCCGTTCGTTCTAGACGCTTAGAATTTTTCTCTAACGTTGAAACTTTTCGTCGATGAAAACTTTCTACGCTAGGGCGTCTAGAATCATGTGCTGAATTCAAGGTTTCAGTTTGCGCATCTATATCCCTGTCATCTTGTATCTCACAGAACGCATTTTACTGGCCAAATACTTGGACTCTGTAAATTATGACAACGTTGCCTATTCTTTAACAGGCATATATGTTTCTCCCATTAACGTCAGCTAAACTATTCCAGGATACGACAGCGTAGCAGAATGGTGGCTGAGCGAGTACGAGTCAGATGACAGTGAAGATCAGTTCGCATCCCTCTGGGCTCAGGTCAAGCCTCTGTACCAGCAGATTCACGCCTACGTTAGGCGACACCTGAGACTCAAGTACGGCGAGCATGTGGTGCCGGCCAAAGGACCCATACCTGCGCATTTGCTGGGTGAGATGAAGTTTCAAGAATGATTTGTTTACTGTCTAGAATTTTCTTTTTGCGTTTTTATAATCATACAGTTGTTCCGTGTGGTGACGGACGTAAAGAATAGAAACATCCCATTTCTTCCCAGGGGTGTCATAAGCGGCGACTAAAGGACTCGCAAGAGAGTGGGCACCAGCATTCTCTATGCGCTTTACCACCATACTGTGATTGCCAACCCGCCTGCCAAACGTGGCGATTATGGCAAATCCCCCCAAATTAGGGGAGGCCAATGTCCAAAAGTGGATGTCTTTGGGCTGAAATGATGATGATGATGAATCATTCACTGAGCAATCGGGAAGTCACAGACGAAAACATTTGTCGATTTTACCAGTTGGTAGATCACTGATAGTATTTGTTGGAATCATTTATTTTTTTATTGGCTGCATTCCATGACTCCAACATACAACAGGAATGTGCTACATAAGGTAGCCTAAATGCCTCCTTATGTTTAGCCATCTGCCAAATTTCGTCAAAATTGGTCCAGCCGTTTCGGAGGTTAGCCGAAACAAACAGACAGACGGAGATAAATTAAAAAACCGGCCAAGTGCGAGTCGGACTCGCGCACCGAGGGTTCCGTATAAACCTGTAGGTATTCACGGTTTATGCATAAGGTTTATGCTTATGAAATTAAATGTATTTTTTTAATTTTTATATTTAAGTTGATTGAATGAAAGGTAAATTGCAGTTTACGATTTATGACGTATTAAAAAAAAAACTACTTACTAGATCTCGTTCAAACCAGTTTTCAGTGGAAGTTTACATGGTAATGTACATCATATATTTTTTTTAGTTTTATCATTCTCTTATTTTAGAAGTTAAAGGGACACACACACCCAAATTTTACCACTTTGGAAGTATCTCTCGCGCAAAGCATTCAGTTTAGAAAGAAATGAACTTAGAAACCTCCATATAATTTTTGAGCACCTATCCATAAATACCCCACACGAATAGGTTTTATGAAAAAATAATATATTTTTAGTTTCAGTTCTAAGTATGGGGAACCCCAAAAAAAAAAAAACAATAAATTATTTATTGTTTTTTTTTTTCTATTTTTGTGTAAAAAATTTAATGCGGTTCACAGAACACATCTACTTACCAAGTTTTTAACAACACAGCTCTTATAGTTTCGGAAAAAAGTGGCTGTGACATACGGACGGACAGACAGACAGACATGACGAATTTATAAGGGTTCCGTTTTTTGCCATTTGGCAACGGAACCCTAAAAATGTGTTTTTGATAAAAATACCGTCCATAGTTTCGTATATGCATTTATTAATAGCTATTGTTTTGATATTACAAACAGAAATTTTAATTTTATTTGTTTGTATAGATTATTCCATTTATTTACTGAAGACCGCCAGCAGCGATATTGACCTGCATATTTTTGATCGAGGCTTATTCTAATAATGTATTATTATGAATCTCTATTTCAGGTAATATTTGGGCTCAAACTTGGAACAACGTGGAAAAATTCACCAGGCCGTACCCTGATAAGCCTGATATCGATATTACTGCTGCGTTACAAGCACAGGTAAGAATCTTGTCTAAACTAATCTTTTACAGATTAAATTTTTTGTATGTTTGTTTGTTACGCTATCACGCTAAAACGGCAGCTCGGAATTGGATTGGGACACAATGTGTAGACCAAGACTTGGGTTAGGACGTAAAATAGTTTTTATCCTGATATTCACACGGGATCAATACTTATATAGGTGAAACTGCGGGGCGCAGCTAGCCTTTAGTAATATTATAGTATGAGAAACCACAACACCAAAAAGCTATAATCTCTTATAGAAGTTATGGTGAGTTAGCTTTGCTCCATTTAAAAGCTCGTGCAGACCAGCGCGAAATCGCGAGCGCGACACGGGTCGCGCTGCCTGTTGCGTCCGCGATATCGCGCTGGTCTGCACGAGCCTTAAACCCGTTTTAGGTACCTACAATAAAGAATCAAAAGTTCCATAAATCCCCTTTGTCCGGAACTCAATACCTATTTATAAAACGCAATTATTTTTTAAAGAGAAAACGTAAAGGATAATCGAGTGTCTTGCCGTTTCTTCTACATAAGTCAATAAACGACCATTTGCAACAGTGCATCTGGCTTCTGACTTCATATGTGCCTCGTGTGTGGTATAAAATATTTTATTTTATTTTTCTATTTTCTAGAACTACACAGCCCTGAAGTTCTTCGAGACTGCTGAAGACTTCTTCACATCTCTGAGCCTGAGTGGCATGCCGGAACTGTTCTGGGAGAGGTCGATCATTGAGAAGCCTAATGATGGCCGCGACATGGTTTGCCATGCCTCGGCCTGGGACTTCTTCGATGGCGAAGACTTTAGGTAGGTTTCTATATGCAAACAGTTTTTTTTGTGTATTGTTTTGTTTATTTATTTGTTTATTTACTTCATGTAGCTACAGTATTGGTTACATGTAACCACCGCGCCACATTGTTACAATGGTGGGAATTAATGTCACAAGGTATTTTCTACTAGGTAATCTTATCTAACGAACTTAATACCTTTACCGATGCACTATTGAAACCTACTCCTAGCACAACTATTTTCTTAACGTTATTACAGTAAAGACCTAAAAATTGATTAGTTCTGAATACTAAGTACTAAAATAAATGAGCGACATGTTGTCGACCGCAGTCCCCGACGCGTCGATGGCTGCCACCGACACGTGTTGACGTCAGCCGTCGACAACGTGCCGCTCATTTATTTGGGCACCGTACTCAAACTCATGAGTGGCATTTAGTCGACGCATCGGTGATTGCTGTAGCAACGGCTGAAGTTGCCTGTGTCGTTTACGCGTGTCGCTCGTGTGTACACACTAATATTTAAAATTATTCATTCTCCATCAGGATCAAGCAGTGCACAACGATCACGGATGCCTTCTTCAAGACCACTCATCACGAGATGGGACATATCCAGTACTACCTCCAGTACAAAGACCAGCCCGTCATTTACAGGGCCGGTGCTAACCCAGGTAGGTAAACATATGCAGCTATAATAAGCATACCAGCAGGGGTCGATTAATCAGGTAAATCTAAGCTTGCTGTGGTTGGTACGAGTACGTGGATGGATGACGATCTTGACATATCAAGACCCGTCTGTGCCTCGGAAAGCACGTAAAAGCCGTTGGTCTTAGCTGTCGAGAATCTATGGCAGTTATTACGGGTCATCCGAAGCCTGGAAGTCTGAGAACTAGTCTTAATACCTAAGGGGTATCGTATTTCTTAGTAACCGGGTTGCGACTGTAAGATAGGTGGCCGGTTCATGTTAAATAGTGGCATTCAGCTGAAACCGGTTAGACTAGAAGCCGA
This sequence comes from Aporophyla nigra, assembly GCA_947507805.1. Classification (NCBI taxonomy): domain Eukaryota; kingdom Metazoa; phylum Arthropoda; class Insecta; order Lepidoptera; family Noctuidae; genus Aporophyla; species Aporophyla nigra. Next base: position 2,874,518 of record OX382296.1, on the reverse strand, counting down.
CCTCGACATAGAAAAAGGCAGGCAGATCAATAAGCACAATGGTTGATTTAGATTATTAATGCATTCGTGAAAAGTACCAGCTTTGACTAAAACCAAGAAAAACAAATTCAAAAGGGAGAATTAAGAGACAATGGATCAACGTGTGGCAGAACAATCGTGTATCAAGTTGAGAATATTTTAAACAAGTTTTTTTTTTCTGTACTTACACTAAGTAAACCCTTCAAGGATTGAAGGAGGACAGGCGCATTGTAATGTTATGTTTTTTGTACATTTCAGGTTTCCACGAGGCTGTTGGTGACGTTATCGCCCTTTCAGTGGCCACACCCAAGCACTTGAGAGTGATGGGTCTGCTCGAAGATGGACCTGATGATATTGAGTCTAACATCAACCAGCTTTATAAAATGGTAAGTTCTATGGGTACTGAATCTTAAATACTCATAGAATCCTTAAAGACACTGTAGTTGGTACTACTTAAGACTTTGGTATCCTCGCTATCTCTTAAGGCGCATTTCACCAATAAATCTGAACTCGATCAGCACAACTGTCAGTGTCAATATTCCCAAACAAAGATGACGCTGACAGCTCTTGAACGCAGTTCAAATGTGCTGTACCAAAATATCCATCTGGATGTTTTGAGTGAGCAATAAAGATCCAAACATCTAAACGACTACACATACCAAAGACTATATAACCACACACATACAACCTTTCATATCTATACTATAATATTATAAAGCTGAAGAGTTTGTTTGTTTGTTTGATTGAACGCGCTAATCTCAGGAACTACTCGTCCGAATTGAAAAAATCTTTTTGTGTTGGGTAGTCTATTTATCGAGAAAGACTATAGGCTATATAAAATCACAATACAACCAGGAGGAGTAATGAAAAATGTTGCAAAAACGAGGAAAATCGCACGAGTAGGCGATTCGACGCGACGGGAAGGGTCGGGGGAACAAGATATTTAACGCGGACGAAGTCACGGGCAGAAGCTAGTTTATAATATTAGTAGGATATTGTAGGGTTCCAATTCAGTATATTTTCTCTGATTTTCAGAAGTGTTTAATAAAACATTACCTACCATTTCAGGGTTTGGAAAAGATAGTCTTCCTGCCTTTCGCCTACCTCCTCGATCTGTTCCGTTACGGCGTCTTCCGTGGCACCACCACCACCGAGGATTACAACTGCCACTACTGGCGACTGAGGGAGGCGCTTCAGGGTGTTGAGCCACCGGCGCCCAGGACTGAAGATGACTTCGATGCCACTGCCAAGTACCATATTTCTGCTGATGTGGAGTATATGAGGTGAGGGTTCCATTTGGAATTCCGATTCCTATTAAACATTGTAGAAATAGTCTGCTGAGATTCGTGTCTAGCGGCTGCATTACCTGATTTTTTAATAGCGACCCACTTTATGAAAAGAGGCCATCACCGCATATACAAGGTGACAGGGACATTGACGCGCAAACTGTAACCATGAATTCAGCAAATGATTCTAGATCTCCTAGCGTAGAAATATTTCGTCGGTTTTCAAAAATAAATCAGCTGATCCAAAGAAAAGTGCAATGAAAACCTACGATGTCAAAATGTATGGCAGAGCACTTTAAAAGGTGACAATAATTTTGAACGCAGGGCTGTTCAGAATCAAGAATACTAAATCTATGGCGACAGGTTGTGCGTCAATTTTGCTGTCATCCTCTAAGTTAGTACTTATAAAAAGAAATGGATTGAAAAAAAAGCGGTGCCAATATTAAAGTGTCTCATTTTCTTGTAATTTTACTAACAACTAGATCACAGCTGTTAAATGGACTGGCTCACAGTAAATGACATTTTTAACTGAACTTTTCAGATACTACATCTCATACATCGTCCAGTTCCAATTCCACCGCTCCTTGTGCCAGCTAGCAGGCGAGTATGACACCGGAGACCAGACCAAGCTCCTCTCCAACTGTGACATCTACAAAAGTACTGACGCTGGGGACGCTTTGGGGTAAGTCAATAGTTTTGTGTCACATAAGAGCCATTAAGAATTTGTAAGATGAGAACGACGAACGACGACGATCGTTTATATCCTGAATTTATACTTAGGATACTTTTTCTCCCACTTGTACGATCTCGTGAGATAATTTCTACGCGGGCCATACCGTTGGCAAAAGCTAGTATTTTAAGATAATAATAATAGCTTGTAACTGGAATAATTATTATAAGACGTGAAATATGTATTACATATTTCATAGATACGACGCAGAACTATTCTGCAATAAATGTTATTGTTGTTAGGGTTTTCTTAAACATTAAGCGGTCAATGGGACATGTTACGTTTAGAATATTTGCTTCGGCTCATCTTAACGACACAATTGTTTAGTTCCCCTTACAAAGTAAGAAATTAATGTGAATCATGATATCCCAAAAATCTTTCTTTACACTCAACTTCCTAACAATTAATATCCTATTGTTGTGGCTATGTATTTACAGCCCCATGAGTCAATTGATCGGGTTAGGCTATGCTTACCGTAAATGGTCCGCGGATGGGTGACCATCTTTACATACCAAGACCCTAACATACCTTGGAACGCACGTTAAGCCGTTAGTCTCGCCTGTCATTCGCGGATCCTTGAAAATCGTAACGACTCGTCAGAAGCCAGAGTCTGATAACTAGTCTTACAAAGAGGTCTACTAGTCTAACTGTGGGTTGTCAAGGTCAAATAGGCAGTCGTTCCATGTAATATACTGGTTTAGCCGCATACGGTTAGTTTGAAAGCTAGTGGTTTGTTTGGCTAATGGGCCGGCCACATTAGCCGTCGAACCGATGACCGTTGGGGTAAACGTGTTCTTGAGTGGAGACCGCGAATCGGCAAACGTAAGGTAGGACGCCCTCAGGCTAGGTGGAGCGATGATCTTCGCAGGGTGGCTGGTAGCAGCTGGATGAGAGTAGCCGAAAATCGAGCTAAATGGCGTGCAATTGGGGAGGCCTATGTCCAGCAGTGGACTGCTATAGGCTGATGATGATGATGATGGTTAGTTTGAGTTAGTTTGATAGATAAATATCCTAATATTGTAACATTATTCACCTCTTTCCGAATTCCCTTACAGTAAAATGCTGCAGATGGGTTCTTCAAGACCCTGGCCTGACGCGATGGAGGTGCTAACTGGCCAGCGGAACATGGACGCCAGTGGAGTCCTGGAGTACTTCGCGCCTCTGCATGATTGGCTGATAAAGGAGAATGAACGGACTGGCGAGTTTGTGGGCTGGGAACCTAGTGCTGTCCGTAAGTACTCGCCATCAATAACAATAAAGCACACTACTTCCCATTTCTTCCTGTGGATGTCGTAAGTGGCGACTGAGGGAATCACCAGAGAATGGGCAGCAGCGTTCTCTATGCATTTTACCGCGATCGCCAACCCGTCTACTAAGCGTGGTGATTAAGGCAAATCCCCCCAAAAATAGGGAGTCCAGCAGTGGACGTCTTTCACCTGAAATTATGGTGATGATTGACACTGACAACTGTGCTCATCGTTGTCAGTTTCATTGGTGAAATGCGCCTTAAAAGGTAGCAAGGATACCATATTCTTGAGTAGTACCAATTTTATAGATCGCCAACAGGTGGGTCAAGCGTGTGTCCAACAGTTGACGTCATTCGGCTGAAATGGTGATGATCACACTACTTCCTGCCTTTTATCAGCTTTGCTGTGCTATATATATTGGTTTGGTTATGTTATAAAAAATTGCTAACGATGCCAACTTCCAAAAATTAAATTTCGAATTTATTCCGTGGAGCACATTCAGTAAAGAGTATTCTATCGAACTGTCGTGTATTCTGCGATCCGTGGGTATCTTGTTAGTCCACACTTATATATACGGACGTAAATATAACGACGGGGGGTATTTTTTTTGGTGCACTGTATCTACAACACTTGGCTTACTGCTGAGAGATGTAAATCGAGCTCTGTTTTTTGACTCGTTGGTCAGCGATGCACTCTGCTGGATTTTTATTGCTCGTTTCAATACTATGACTTAAAAATCCATTGGGTGACAAAAACCCGTGTGAACGATATCTTAGACATCTTCTGGTTAAAAATGGAAATAAGTAACTTGGCGTTAATCTTCACAGATTTGTATTTTATTAATGGTAACGTACTAACATACTCCTTCAGAATCTCGGATGCAATTTTAATAATAATCTTTTGGTTTCCAGCGTACTGCACAGGTGAACAACGTTCAGCAATGGACACTTCCGGCTTCAGCAGTAGACTGAAGAAATACGCTTCAGTGTAAATGTCGTTTCGAAGTAAACTATTTATTGAATAATACACATTATTGTTAAGTACGAGTAAATATTTTGTTTTATTTAATCTCGACGTAGGAATTATTCGAATAAATATTTTCAAGTTTTCATTCACTATTTGAGCCAATTACACAATCCTTAAGCGGAGTGGTGTTTGTAGGTAGAAGGTTCGAACCCAAGCAGACGCGTCTGTGTAAATAATTTCACCACCACTATTTTCAAAACCGTGAAGGAAACCATCGTAAGGAAAGCGACATGTCCTAGAGTAAAAAATCGAAGACATTTGATATCTACCAACCTGCACTGAGCCCGCGTGATGTATTACATACCACTCCCTCGGGAACAGGAGGCCTGGGTCCCAACAGTGGGAACATCATATAGGCTTATTATGGAAACAATCGTTACGTGATTGACAAATTATCTTGCTATCGAGTTACCGTCCTTAGTTTTCATCGAGAATAATAAAATTATAATTACAGCTATCAAGTTTGAAAGTTTAAATCCGGGCATAAGCCAATATGACGTTTTGTCAATTCATATAAGTTATAAAGGAATAAGGAAATCATGAGGTAACCTGGACTTATCTCTATACATCCAATTATATAGTAACTTAGTCAAAACTGTACATTGAATTTGTAAGTGAAAATATAAATAATTGCCACAAGGTGTGGCAACGAATCTGGTGCCGAATTTTTTTTGTTTTTAAATTCTTGTCCGTTTGTCTGGATGTTTGTTTCGGATTGGCACAAAAAAGGCTGAATTGATTTGGATACAAATACGCACACAGAACGTTTATAACCTGGATAACACGAAATGTTAAGAATACATAGGGCACTTGTATATTTTGATATTTTCTGACAACCACGTGGCCGAAACAGCTGACATTAGCTAGTACTTCACTATCACTACATAGTATAAAACAAAGTCGCCTCCCTCTGTCTATCCCTATATATGCTTAGATCTTTAAAACTACGCAACGGATTTTGATGCGGTTTTCTTTAATAGAAAAAGTGATTCAAGAGGACTGTTTATACGTATAATACGCGGGCGAAGCCGCTGGCTAAAGCTAGTAGTTAATATAAGTCTAAATTGCCCCTAAAATTGTCATTCTTAACTAAGATCAATGCTCGTGGCTTCCCTTTATAAGAGGCCTTTGCCTCTCAGTGGGACATGAATTGACTGGTAATAAATGCAAATTCCGACAAAGAAACTTGATCCAAATAATATCAACTTCATATGCCATAAATAAAATCAAGCAAAAATCCACCAATGAGTTGATTTGTGTCGAAATATTCTAGACTGCGACAGTATTGGCAATATTTCTGGTCCATTCAATAAGCAGTAGTCATGGTTCTAGACGAGCTAATACTTTCAATGGCAGGATGTCACACAATACTCAATAGTGGCGTAACTATACAGCCCCTGACCTCGTTATGACAAATTTCGCGCTACTGTAAAAGGTCAGTAACATTACTCTGTCCCTTTTGGGGATAGTAGTAGTCATTATTAGTTAGGTAGGTACTTGTTCGACCCTCACTCTTAATTCTATACTTCTATTCTCACGTGTTCAGGAAAATAATATTAGATTGCACATTAGTTTGCTATAGACAAATAGCCGTGATACTTACATTAAAGGCAGTAGCGGTAAAATTAATGTCTATGCATGCGACGAGTATGTTTCCATTTTTCCTGTGGGTGTCGTACGAGGCGGCTAAGGGTCAAGACCCTTAGTCGCCTAGGCTTTGGGCCCTGGGCCTTTAGTAGCTTACAAACAAGAGTATGGGCAGCGCTGTTCTCTATGTTTTGGTTAAATGAACGCTTATGCCCGTTCTCTAGAACACAAAGCTGAATAAAAAATAAAAATAATTAAAAAAGTATGGTGATACTGCGATAGGCATCCATAGTCCAGAACGTATGTGTCGTTTTGGTGCATTAGTTGTTGTATTCATTTGCAAAATTAAACAGAAAAACACCCAACCGTCTGTTTCTCATAGATAAAAAAAAAGTTCATACATTTATGCAAAATTCTTAACCTTCAGAAGTGTTACAATGTAATGGTATCAATGTCACACATGTCGTTTATAATACCAGCTAAGCTAATGATTATGGGACACCATCAATTTGGTAGTGTTTTGTCATTATTGTATGTGCTTCCTGCTAACGCAAGGTGTTAATACAGACTAATCTAAGAACTGAAGGCCGAATGTCCTAATTTTAAAAGTACTTAATCTAGTCGCAGTGTCTACTCGGCGACAATCAAATGTCAAAAACTTGTCTAAAATGTATGGAATCTCGCGGTATTTTTGATACATTGAGACTTAGATCAGACTGTGGACGTTCTTAAAATTACGAGAATTGGAGTACTTAAGCCAGCACTTAAAGCTACTAAAATCTGTTAAATTTCTTTAATAGGTTTTCAACTTTAACAATAAAGAATTAAGTTCAAAATTGATTGGGAAAATTTTACAGTTTCAGGTAACTTGATGTGCTGGCGTCTAAAAATACTGCGCATCTGTCGATGAGACTGAGTCTTCTTTTATCCGACGCATTATTTGAATGTTTAATTAGTGTCTGGAGTTTAATAAATAAAAATAAAGTTTCATGGATGCGGCAGAGCTTGACCACTTTTCTAGAACAATTTAGAATGATATTTTTTCTTTTTTTTTTCTTTACGATTAACACGTTAAAAGCTGCATTTTAGCACCGATGAACAAAAATTGTTCCAGAAAAGTGGACGAGTCTTTATCGCACGAATTAAACTCCAAATAGTAAGTATACAAATTATAATTTTAGGTCGAAAACAAAAAGCCCAAAGAAAAACACAGTTACAACAGCAATGCTTCTTAAATTTGTTAAAATAATAATAAGCAGCCTGTATTGTCTCACTGCAGGGCAAAGGCCCTTTCCCTTTCCACTCAACTGTAATACAGTACCAACTAGTACGGGGGGTATTGTGACTGTTACTGGCGGCTTTATACAGTGTGAGTCTTTATAAAGTGCACATATCAAAATCAGGGAATTTACACTCTATTTTATCGACGGGAAAATTATAAAAAAATATAAAAAAAATATTTGTAATTTTTATGGTGCGTAGCAAAACGATGCGCATGGGCTCTTTTATAAACGCTCATAGAAACTGTTGTATTTAAGTAATAATCGTGCAATTTTTACATTAGGTAAATCACAGCTTAATGATAAGGCTAATTTGATTTTAATTTTTTAAAGATAATAAATCATTTATGCAGAAAAATACTTTTGTTTTAATCATCCTCCAGTTCAATTCAGTTAGCTGCTTTTTTTAAACGCTGATTCTGAAGTTGTATTCAAGTAATAAACGTGCAATTTTTACTTTTAGAAAGCTAATGCCATGTAAAATAAGCTAGAATTAAAAAAAGTTGGGTTAATACCATGAATTTTTAAGAAATTGTAAAATAATTGTAAAAATGATGAAAAAAAAAACAGATTTTCTTTAAGTTTCACTTAATTATAAAATTGTAGGGTTAGTTTTCTTGGATATTTTTACTTTATGGGTACGGCCTATTATTAGATATCATCACAAAATTTATTCCACTGTGATAACACACTTAGTTAAAAAATTATGACGATTTATGTAAATAGGGTCAACAGGTGTAACCCAAATTTTTTAAAAAATCATAAAAATTACATTTTTTATTCATTTTTTTTTATAAATTTCCCGTCGATAAAATAGAGTGTAGTTTCCCTGATTTTGATATGTGCACTTTATAAAGACTCACACTGTATATTGTAATGTGAACAGTATCTTAAGCTAATAAATTGTGCACAAACAAATAAATAAATAAAACTCTATCCTGAACCATTAAGTAGAGTCGTTAATTAAACCTTAAAGTTTTTAGTTTAAGTTCTTTCTAATGATTTACTCTAGATGTATTGTATACTGATTGACCTGTTTGTCTAGTGGTTAGTGACCCTGACTGCTAAGACTGAGGTCGTGGGTTCGATTCCCACCCAGGACAAATGTTTGTGTGATGAGCTCAGTCATTTGTTCTGTGTCTGGGTGTAATTTATCTATAATATGTATGTATTTAGAAATATATATGTATATTTATCAGTTGTCTGGTTGCCATAGTACAGCCTCTGCGTAGTTTGGGATCAGGTTACTGTGTTGGTTGTCCTAAGATATTTATATTGATCAGCTTTTAACTAGTTTATCCTTAAACAGAAAAAAATATAACTAAACACTTAACAGTGGTCGAAAGATTTATCGAATCTTTAATCAGATGGACAACAAAAGACTTCAATTAAGTGGACGGTCTACAAAAAAATGTTGACATCGCTGTGATCATAGATTTGATTCTACTAAGAATCTATTAGCTGTATTATATTAGTGAGGTCCATTGGTTATAGCATTACTAGCTTTTGTCATCGGCTTCACCCGCGTATTATACATATAAAACCTTCCACTTGAACTTTAACTTGAACTTTACTCATTACTCTGTCTATTTTTGAAAACCACATTGAATTCCGTTGCGTAGTTTAAAAGGTGTGACTTTGTTTTATAGTACACAGTAACTCTTTTATCTATTGGCGGACCAGTTGTCGAAATACGACCATTTTTTTAAATTAATAATAATAATAATAATAAAAAAATTATTTCAGACCATCAGTAAGTCCATATGTTTTACACACAAAAAATAAAAAGAAACAAAAAGATACACTCAAACACCAAAAAAAAAAAAAAAATAATAATAATAATAATACAAAATACAAAAAAGCTCTATTTTATATACTGGAATGACGCACGATGAGTGGTCATCCAGTTCCACATCAATGGACTGTCCATTTTGCCGGCCACGATAGCCACTAAGCTATTGGAGCTATCGCGCACTCGCCGCATCAGGGACGCTATTCGTGCCCGCATAATAGCATAAAAATCAGGCACACCGTGCTCCGCGAACATCCCCGACGCACTGCAAAAGCGCGGTAGCCCCAACATAACTCTAAAGGCGTTATTATATTGGACTCGCAGAGCATTGTACGAGCTTTTTGTATAGCCGACCCATAGAGCGCACGTGTACATAGATTGGCAATAAGCTCTAAAGAGAGTGACTTTTACCTCACTAGTACAACGTGCAAACCTACGGGCCAGCATGTTACATCGAACTGCCAATGCTCTGCGTTCCCTCTCCACATCTACATCGTCGGTCAGACCATCGGTTACCCAATGCCCCAGGTACTTGAACTTCGTGACCCTGGAAAGCTGAGCGCCTCCCAGGGTGACTGGTGGAACAGTGTCATAACATTTGTTACCTGCTCTAAAAACCAGAAGTTCACTTTTTGTTGCGTTGTACCTGAGGCCGTGAGCCACCGCATAATCCTCACAGATACGGAGAAGCCTTCTAAGTGCACTGATCGATGGGCTCAGCAATACCATATCATCCGCGTAGCTGATGTTATTGACGCATTGCCCGTCAATGGAGCACCCGATACCGGTATTGCTGAGCTCACAGATCAGCTCGTTCACATACAGGTTGAAAAGCTTGGGCGAGCTGAGTCCCCCCTGCCTCACCCCGCATTCCAACCCGTATGCATCCGACAGGACACCCGCCCACTTCACATAGTTGTATTGGTTGTTATACCAATACTGTAGCATTCTAATGAGATCGCTAGGAAAGTTCTTAACATTTGATAGTTTCCTCCATAGGCAGTCGTAAGACACAAGGTCGAAAGCCCTGGAAAGGTCCAGGAAGCATGCATAGACAGGTGTTTTCCTACTTGCATAGTACTGAACAGTCTGCTTGAGACAGAGGATAGCTGTTTCTGTGGATAAATGTAGCTTAAACCCAAATTGGGCGTCGTGGAGTGTTAAGCACTTATCCAGCTGCCGATCAATCAGACCATCCAGCACTTTTGCAATGATGGTTGCCAGGGAAATAGGCCTGTAGTTGCTCTTATCACTCGTGTCTCCAGTTTTATTCTTGACTATAGGCACAACAATAGTTTTAAGTAAGTCAGCTGGAAGACACGAGTGACTGAGGCACAAACTAAAAAACATTGCAAGCACTCGCGGTAACTGTTTACCTGCATATCGTAGGTGCTCTATACTTAAGCTGTCATGACCAGGCGACTTGCCTCTCTTTAAGCTATCTATGACAGCAGCTACTTCCCCGGCCCCAAACCTAAGAGGTATGTCACTGGACCCCTCCACCACCTTCGACCCCGCAGACGACGGACCTAGGGGAGACGCAACCATAAAAGCTCTACTGAATAGGTTAGCGATCTCATTAGGGTCACTAAGACCTTCAACACTCACGGGCAGACTCGACCTGGGATTCAAGCTGTTCGTGGCTTTCCAGTATCAATACAGTATTTCCCTTGCATTATTATATAAAAATATTAGCTATCTGCACTCGTTCTCCATATAAACTTTAGAAACTGCGACAAAATATTATATTCCTCAGAGTACAAAGTTTTTGGTTCATCACTACATACTATAAAACAAAGTCGCTTCCTACTGTCTGTCCCTATGTATGCATAAATCTTTAAAACTATACAACAGATTTTGATGCGGCTTTTTTAATAGATACGGGATTTAAGAGGAAATTTTATATGCATAATATGCGGGCGAAGCCGCTAGCAAAAGCATAGGATATAGGACATTCGTAATATAGACTTTGATAGCTCAGAGCAGTTCAGTTTAATTTAGTTCCCCTTTCTGACTCTTCACATTCATCATCTGGTTCTCCATTCATCATTGGTTCCCACAATATATCAAATTTTTTGTCAAAGTTTTTTTTTTGCGTCATATTTTTCCGGTCCACTTGTCAGTTTGTGACAAGGACTTTTAATGTTATTATATGTAAATACCTTTTGTTTATGAACTATTGTGGTAGATATTATTATGTAGAGGCGTCACCATCGGTCATTAGTTAAGGTAGATGATTCATTGAAGATGATTCACCTGATCCTGGCAGTTTATGATGGTACACTTTTGTCCATCATGATTGGAATGATACTGAATACGTTGACAGGGTTTTAAGGCCGTCAGCAAACGGAAGGTGTCCCCTAGGACCGATGACTGCCAGGGTCGCGAGTTTTGTTCGAAAGAGATACCACGCTGACACGCCCTTCGGCTCTACCCTAGAGTGAGAGATGTCATTTGATGATTCCCGATCATAAGAAAAAAAAAGGTTTTAAGTCTAGATCTGTGTAAGCTTGGACACGGTCTCCACCCAGGTTGAGTTCATGAGAATTTTGAAGAGTGGCGGGTCATGAGGTCATTCTTGATATACTCTGCGGAGATTTGCTTAGGAATGCGTCTGATGACGACGCGGGTTAGAGCTTCTTCCGGGACGGAGGAGTCGGGAGCGTTCCATGTGACCTTGATGCCCTGCTGAGTAGCGCGGGCATTGGTGTAGTAGATCTTGCGATCACTACACATTTTAGAGATCTCTGTCATTTGGATTTCTCCACGTACGTGATATTCAAGGATAGGACAATGTTTATTGGTCAACTTTAGGGGGCGTCCATTAATTACGTGAGGCATTTTTGAGAATTTTTCGACCCCTCCTCGCCCCTTGGTGAGATATCGTACGATTTTCCTCAACTCCCTCCCCCCTCCCCTAATCTCACGCGAGATTCTTCAAAATTTCTATTTGGGCTGTAAACGAGTTGGATTATTGAGAAAAAAAAAAGAAAATTTACTTAGACCAAGAATAATTTCTTAACTCAAGAATTTATTCTCTTGACTCAAGAAATTATTAATATTTATTTATTTAAGATATTTATTGTAGAAATATTTTTTCACGCAGTTTTACACCGTTTTCTGCGAGAAAAATAATTACGTGATATTTGCCAAGTGAGAGTTTCCCCCGTAAGTGAGATTTGGAAAGATTTAGCTTGATCCCCTCCCCCCCTAGAACACCTCACGTAATTAATGGACGCCCCCTTACTAAATTATAGTATAAGTAGTATTTACGGCTGATCTACCCACACATGCTGATACCATAACAGCAATATATGCAGATGATACTGCACTTCTTTCGACCCATGAAAATCCCGATTCCGCATCGAATAGGCTCCAATCTCATCTGACTCTTATCGAAGCATGATTCCAGCAGTGGCGTATACAGAGAAGTCGGTCCAAGTAACGTTCACACTTAGAACGAAAACCTGCCCACCAGTGAAACTTTCTAACGCTGAGATCCCACAATCAGATGACGCCAAATACTTAGGTATGCATCTCGACCGTCGGCTTACCTGGCGCAAACACATTTGGACTAAAAAGAAACAATTAGACTGCAAACTCTGTAGCATGTACTGGCTCATCGGTCGTACCTAAGTCGCAGCTGACAGTTGTCAGTAAAATGGCTATATATAAATCAATACTAAAAACTGTATGGACCTATGGCATTCAGCTTTGGGGCACAGCTAGCCATAGTAATATCGAAATACGTTAGGTTTCAAAGCAAAATAATGAGAGCCATGTTTAATATTCCACCATACATAAGCAATAAATATATTAACCTAGATTTCAACCAGCGAACTGTGAAGGAAGATATAGATTCAAACAGTAAGAAATATCAAGCCAGATTGGACCAACACATAAACGTGCTAGCTGCCCAACTGCAGGGAGAGGGCAGCCTAAGATTCTCTCGCCTTAAGAGGAATAGTATACCACAATTAGCGACAAGATTTGCAGACAAAAGATGAGGATTGCACCGCTGGGTGTACGTCTCTACTGAAGATACATTTGCTAATGAAAATCTGACCTCATATTAGATTATTGTTTGGAAAAATAGATTGCTAAGTAGCAGGATTAAAAAAAAACCGGCCAAGTGCGAGTCGGACTCGCGCACCGAGGGTTCCGTACAAACCTGCAGGTCATCATCATCATCATTCGTCATCATCATTTATGAAATTAAATGTTTTTTTTTTTAATTTTTATATTTGAGTTGACTGAATGAAAGGTAAATTGTGGTTTACGATTTATGACGTATTAAAAAAAAACTACTTACTAGATCTCGTTCAAACCAATTTTCGTTGGTAGTTTTCATGGTAATGTATATCATATATTTTTTTTAGTTTTATCATTCCCTTATTTTAGAAGTTACGGGGGGGGGGGACACACATTTTACCACTTTGGAAGTGTCTCTCGCGCAAACTATTCAGTTTAGAAAAAAATGATATTAGAAACCTCAATTTCATTTTTAAAGACCTATCCATAGATACCCCACACGTAAGGGTTTGATTAAATTTTTTTTTTGTGTTTCAGTTCTATGTATGGGGAACCCCAAATATTATTGTTTTAAAAAAAAATGATATTAGAAACCTCAATATCATTTTTGAAGACCTATCCATAGATACCCCACACGTATGGGTTTGATGAAAAAAAAATTTTTGAGTTTCAATTCTATGTATGGGGAACCCCAAATATTATTGCTTTTTTTCTATTTTTGTGTGAAAATCTTAATGCGGTTCACTGAATACATCCACTTACCAAGTTTCAATAGCACAGCTCTTATAGTTTCGGAGAAAAGTGGCTGTGACATACTCGGACAGACAGACAGACAGACAGACAGACATGGCGAATCTATAAGGGTTCCGTTTTTTGCCATTTGGCAACGGAACCCTAAAAAACTCAAAATGACTAGGCTAACAGATAAAATTCACCTAGAAACCAGAAAAAGATTCTAATATAGCGTGGTAGACCACAGTAATGATAATTTCTGAAGCAAAAACTCATAATCATAACAACTAACACAGAATGTGTTTCCCAAAAAAGTACAAAATATAGGTTGCACTACTATCATATTCGGAAAAAAACAATCCACCATATTTTGTCCTTTACCTTCTTAATATAGTCCTTATCTGTATTGCAATAAGGTTTATAATATTCTGATTTTTCTTAAGATAATCATTTCATTGCTGACCTTGCAAGCTGTCCGCGATCAACTAAGACCCAGTCGTGCGCGTAATGAATATAAAACAATTTTACTATTATAAATAAATGTTTGTCTGTCTGAATAATTTTACGCCAATTTAAGTTTAGACGAGTAAAAAGTTGTAGTTGCATGTCTTTGGAACGCAGGGTAAACCGCAACTTAGCCTATGATTTCAAAGTCACATATTTATAGGGTTATTCTAATGAAAGGGCTATGGTTTAATAGATTAGATATGACGGGATGTACAACACGCGTAGCATGACTACCATAGAAAGAACTTTGTCTATTCTTGGAATATAGAGAGAACTGTCATGCTACGCCAGCATAAAACGGTACAAATCTTTCTACAATCTTTAATCTCTATTTTATTGACTCAACAAATACATGTAATAATTTAACTAAAGACTCTTATACGGTTTCAATTTCTAATTCTATGTTCCTTAGTTGCATGACTGAAGATGAAGTTAAAAAGGAGATAATGAGCTTAAATAATACTAACTCCGAAGGTTATGATGGAATTAGCACAAAAATTATTAAAGCGTGCAGCAGCGAACTAATTTCCATATTGACATATTTAATTAACCTTTCTTTTTCATCAGGTATTTTTCCTGATGCCTTAAAATTATCAGTTGTGAAACCACTTTACAAAAAAAGCAATAAAAATGACGTGCAAAATTACCGTCCAATTACTCTTATTCCTATTTTATCAAAAGTATTTGAAAAATGTATGCTCAACAGACTTGTCAACTTTTGTAGCAAATTTAATATTATAGCAAACGACCAGTTTGGATTTCAAAAGCAAAAATCGACAACTCAGGCAATATTTTCTCTTTTGAGCAATATCCTAAGTAATCTAAATAATAACCACATAACAACAGCGCTTTTTTTCGATTTGTCACAAGCATTTGACTTTGTAGCACATGACGTTTTATTTAAAAAGTTAGAAAGTGTTGGTATAAGAGGACTAGCTTTGCAGTGGATTAAGTCTTATTTAAGTCATCGGAAGCAATACGTTGTCATAGATAAAGTACATGAAAACTTGCTTACATCGTTTTCTTCTGAGTCCAGGGAAAAAAAATGCGGCGTCCCTCAAGGGAGTGTCTTAGGACCCCTATTATTTATATTGTACATAAATGACATACCACGAGTGACTAATCATAAATGTATATTATTCGCAGATGACATTTCAATTATAGTGACGTCTGATAAGAAGCATCAATCAGTATCTGAACATGAAATTGAGATTAATAATACTATCGACTATATTTTAGAATGGCTACAGACAAATAAACTAAAAATCAACTTAGAAAAATCTAATTTTATACAATTTAATCAATCTAAACATGTTAAATACAATTTTAAACTTAATATTAAAAGACTAAAAGAAGTTGTTCAAACCAAATTCTTGGGTGTTCTTATAGACCAAGACTTAAATTGGAAAGTACATGTAGATAATTTGTGCAATAGGATCAATAAATTTGCTTATGCTCTCAGACAAGTGAAGAATGTGACAAACAGAAAAACGGCAATAACTACGTACCACGCATATATAGAATCCATTTTACGCTACGGGCTTATTATATGGGGGAACAGTACAGAGAAAGATAGAGCATTTATTGCGCAAAAAAAATGCATCAGGGCCATTTGTGGTCTTCAACCTGATGAGTCTTGCAAACCGTTTTTTAAAAAGCTGGGTTTATTACCACTTCCCTCACTTTACATTTATGAAATCTGTAAATATGTGTACAGTAATAAGGGGTTGTTCAAAAAAGCGTATGAAGTAATCACTCGACCAACAAGGGATCCACACAGACTTGTTTTAAAGGATAATCCTAAATCAGCCAAATATGCTAAAAGCTGCCTTGTAATGTGTGTACGTATATATAATAAAATACCAAACGAACTAAAATTATTAACAAACACAAACTCATTTAAACACCAATTATATAAATGGCTGAATGGACACAACTTTTATGATATTAAAGATTTTTTTAACTTCAAAATATAATTATGTTGTACATCTAATATATAAAATTCTCGTGTCACAGTTTTCGTTGCCATACTCCTCCGAAACGGCTTGACCGATTTTGATGAAATTTTTTGTGCTTATCCGGTATCTATGAAAATCGGCCAACATCTATTTTTCATCCCCCTAAATGTTAGGGGTAGTCCACCCCAAAATTTTTTTTTTTTAGACAAATTTTTTAATTTATATTTTTTTTATGATACAACATACAAAAATACATACAATCCTCAATTTTCACTCTTTTTCACCCGGCAAAACAACGTTTGTCGGGTCAGCTAGTGTATTAATAAAAATGTAAATAACTATTATTGTATTAGGTAATCTGCGACATTGTTTAATTCATATTTAAATCGTGAATGTGTAATTATTTTGCATGCAATTAATACAATTTTTGTATCGCTAAACATGTGGACATTATATAAAAACCAAACTGTAACAACTTTATACCATGTTTAAAGCAAATAAAGACTTATCTTATCTTATCTTATCTTATCTTAATTCTGCCTATAATCTTTCTACAATCTGTAATTTTGTCTATTCTTCCGTCGACAAAACCCCTTTCTACGGTGGTCAAGCTACGCATGCTGATCGTAGTAACTTCGTACACTGATTTGTCGTGAAGCATTTTAAGTAGAATAGCACCATCCCATTTCTTCCCGTGGGTGTCGTAAGAGGCGACTAAGGGACTTACTAGAGAATGGGCAGCAGCGATATCTATGCATTTTACCACCATACTGCAATCGCCAACCCGCCTGCCAAGCGTGGCGATTATGGCAAACCGCCATCAAATTGGAAGAGGCCTGTTTTCAGCAGTGAATGACTCAGCTGCAATGATGACGATGATGATGACTTTAAGTTTAGTTAGATAGAGAAACATTGGAATAGTTCCATTAAGATGCGCTAAGTAGTTAAGTTTATTTGAGTTAATAGTAGTAGAGTGGTAGGCGATTATTTCTCTCATTTAATGAAAGCCACCCAAATTAGGTAGTTAGTCAAGTTATTTTAGTATGCAAAAATAACTTTAGAGGTGTCAAGGGACACCCGGATGGAACGAAGTTCCTTTCCAGGATTCATAATAGTTATAATTTTTTAATTATTTATTATGTACAAAAAACCTGTATACACTCAACAAAAATATTCTCTCTCTCTCCCTATCTCCTTCTCTCTCCCTCTCTCTCTACCTCGCTCTCTCTCTCTCCCTCTCACTATCTCCCTCTCCCCCTCTCTCTCCCCCTCTCCCACTCTGCCCCTCTCCCTCTCTCTCTCTCCCCCTCTCCCGCCTCTACATTCCATCATCATAAATATTACTTCATCAGCAGCTTATAACGTTCTGCTGGGACACAGGCCTCCTCTCAGTGAGAGGGAGCGGGCCACAATCCACCACGCGGGCCCAGTGCGGGTTGGTAGATGTCACATGTCTTAGAATTTTTAGTTCTAAGACATACCAGTTTCCTCACAATGTTTTCCATCACCGTTTTGAGAGCAGTGGTGATGAAATAATTTACACAAAGTAAAGCGCCTGCTTGGGTTCGAACCCACGACCTACTACTCGTAAGTCGCGGCAGTTACCACTGGATCACTACTTGTCTCATAATTCTCTTAAATATTACTTATCATCTTATAATTCCCAGAAACCGAGAACTGAATGAGAAAATGCTATAATCACTTTTAAAATCAAAACAATGCAAATATTATGAGTTTATGACTTTACAGTATGTATATCATTTTAAAGTAATCTATTTTAGCGTAAATGTGCGATGCATACGAAATATAAAATGGGTGTATCAGGTATGATGATAATGTTAATATTTTTACGTATGTCAAGGATACATTTACCAACATTTTATGGTAAAAATTGTCCTTGCCTTGCCTTATTCACCAGCACTTGCAGTAATGTGTCACTTAGTATGGGCGTCCATACAAGTAGTATATAATTGGGCATTCTGGACCACTTTTCGCTCGGCTTCGCCATCGCTCGGTGGTCCAGAATGCCCAATCGTGAACGGCCGACTCGATAAGTAGTTAGTAATGCAAAATAGTGGTAGTGGTACGGTTTATAAAGATGTCACGTGTTATTCTATTGATATGTGTTTAGTGTTTTTCTAGCTAAACAGTGGTACGAATGTATATGACTGTGTATACACACATATAATAATATCGTATTTAATTATGTCTGTATGAGATGTGTGTGAAATGAAGTGTGGGTATGCATACAAGGGAATTAAAAAATAATAAAAAACAATCATTGAAATAAAACCATATTTATTTACTTATCATAAAAAACCGGTTTGTCGGGGAACAAAACATCTGCAGAACGTACAAAGTCCTGCAGTTTTTTCCACTGAGGAGAGTCAATGTCCGCCTGGAGCTTGATTCGTACCAGTGCTCTTTTCCAAAGCTCCATCGAGTCGGTGTTGCGCGCGTCGTCAGCTCGGTACACCTTGCAATCTATGTAATATTCGCCCTCGGTGCGAGCTGTGCGTCGCTCGCACCCGTTAGCCACTCGGTTCACAAACAACGACAACAGGCTGGCTTGACTCGATGATCCCTCTCCGACTTCCGCGCTGGTCTCGCGGGCCGGGTTGATACCGAATATATCGCTGATACTCGTAGCCTTTTTACTGTAAAAAGAAAACAACTTGAGTTAAATTTAATTATTTAAATATTACGACAGAAACCAATTACACTATTTAATTTTTAAACAACATAGCTACTTAATATGTAACCTGGTTAATTTACTAATTACAAGTCTAATTATATTTGATACTGAACTGGGTGATCAAGAATTGATATTTAATAAGGCTTTTCAATAGACTCGATGAGTATAAAAATTAAAGAATTATTATTCGTTGAGAAATACTTTTTGATGCTCTATTCTTGTATGTACTAACAGTAACGACCACAATCACTACACTCATGAGACTTGATGAGACAAACATAGTGAAACATGTAAAACAATATTGTAATTTACTTGATGAAACATGTAGGAAAACAATATGTAATTTACCTGGGACGGTTCGATTTTGATTTGCGTTTTCCATTTTCTGTAGGTTTACGACCAGTTTTCGTTTTTCGTTCATTGGTTGACGGTGTTTGATAGAATGAACCCTCAGAATCGGACCTGAAACAAAAAAGTGATACATACGTTTAAATAAAATAAATTAAAAAGTAAGCGGTGGTTCTGAAGTTTAGAGTCAGAAGAGTTTCGAATATTTTATACTTACATTTTTTCCTGGACTTGTAGAGGACTTACTCAACTTCAAGACGATAGCAGCGCCAGCAGACACGATGATCTTCAACTGGTGTTGGTGATAGCGGTTGTCGACACTGACTTTACTGACTGAGTACAACAATTTACCGATTGCGGATCACGAGTGCACGACTGAAGTCCGGAGTCGCAAGTTACTATTACTTAGTTCACTTGGAACAATTGCAATGATCATAATGAAAAACGTAGTGACTTATAAGGCTGGAAATGTCTAACATGAAAAGATACTTAAAATCTTTGGGTTCTAGCGTGTGATGGAACTTTTTTATTTGGTCGTATTTTAAACCTTGAAAAAGTTAATACTAAGGTAAACTAAAGTACAACCAATTCCTGATGCATCGAAAACACTTAGGGTTTACACACCATTTCGTTACAATTTTCATACAACGGTAGTTATATAAGCAGTATAATGACAGCCCTGTGTAAAATAACTGACTATAAATTAGGCAATACATCGGAAACGCTGAAAGTTGATATATGATAGCAATAGTCTTATTACGAACGCTTGACGTTGTGGAATTTTCTGAAATTGTAAAGACGTTTTACGTATTTCGGTAAATAAATGTCACTACTAAATACGTAATATTACAAGTGTAATATTGAAATTGTGAATATTAAACAGGTAATTATTATTTTAATAAATCATTTATAATAATCTATTTTGATACTTTATAGTTATTTTATTTATAATTTAAATAACAATATTTTTATTCTTTTTCAGCTACACATGCATTACAATTTACAAAATTGTACCAAGACGATGAGATTGAAGATTTATTCTTAAGGAAAATATTTAGTAGCACATAATTTTTATCTGGTAATTTCTACAAGTGCGTAAGATCAAATAACTAACAGGTAAATATATTAAGTATTGTAAGTTAACTAAGTTTTTGCTGAATTATTAATCTAAGTACCTATCTAATAAATCTTTGCATCTTATTTCCAGAATAAGGATGTATGCAATATGATCAAAACAACAAATGAGGAACGGGAGCTACAACTGATCGAGATTTTATTATAGTGGTTCTAACGCATTTTCGAAGCTGTAAATCTGCATGAAAGGTATATAATTATATATACATATATATTTATATATATATATATATATTTAAGGACAACATATTGTTATACACGATTTAATATTAATTTGATACTTGGGTCTAAACGCTGAAATAACTATTACTTAATCCTTGTATATCAATACTAATTCGTGTATTCAATCACAATGACTTACTGCTCAGTATGTCATGTATCTGTAGATAATCGTAAGTGGTCTGGTCATTTACGTAGTAATACACATAAAAACAATAGCGTAGCTCACTTTAGTAGTAATATAAAAATAATCAATTCCTCGTTCAAAGGACGTATTGTAAGTTATAGGATTATTGCAACTGAGGAGTTAGTCCATACATTTCCAGAGAGTTTTCTAATAAAAATTCGAGAACAAGTCAAGGATTTGATAGACCACTCACTAAAAATGCACACATCTGTTAAAGTTAACTTTGAACTATTTTTGGTATTTCTTTTGTTTAAAAACGATCATCAAGAAATGAAATCATTTGCTACAAAAAACTTTATTATTCATTTAAATTACGATTTCGACACAATTTTTAAATCAACAATTTTACTACTTCTCAAAAAAATAGAAGAGTTTCAGGAAAGAGATAGCGGTTGGACATTTTTGAATAACTCCTATTTTGAAATAAATATTAATAAATATCAGCCGCTCAGTGGATCCAAATATATTCCTTTACCAAATTTTATAAAAAATAAAAAAGCTTGCTTGAATATTAAGAACAACGACAAGTACTGCTTTCTATGGTGTGTTGTGGCAGCCTTGTATCCTGCAACCCAACATACCGACAGAGTTACATCATATCCTCGTTTTCAGGATGTTTTAAATATTATTGATCTGTCATTTCCCATCACATTCACGGACATAGCCAATTTTGAAAAAAATAATCCCAATATAAATATTTATGTATATGGATTGAAAAATAATAAAACCATTATAGGACCATTATATAAAACAATTAATAAAAAATCTAGGAGCATTCACTTATTGTATTTAGAAAATGATACAAATTCCCATTACTGTCTTATAAAGAATTTGCCCCGTTTAGTTCGAACTCAAATTTCTAAACATCATGGTAAATTATATTATTGCGAATCTTGTTTATTGTTTTTTTCTACTCTTAGTCAACTTGAAACACACCTGTGTGGAGGGGTTGTCACAATTTTGCCTGATAGGGGATCTGTGCTAGAGTTTAAGAACTTTCAAAGAAAACAAGACATTCCATTCGTAATTTATGCCGATTTTGAAACACTGTTAATGCCAATTTCCAGCGATGAATTTGATACTGCTAATACAACATACACCCAGCGACACGTGCCAGCCGCTTTTGCTTATAACATAGTATCTTCTTTCAATGATAATGATAATAAAAGGTATAGAAGTTATCGCGGTGAGGATTGTGTTACCAAGTTTATAGAGTTTCTTACTCAGGATGCAATTGAAATATATAAAATACTAACTAAAAACAACCCTATGATATTTACTGATAAAGATGATGAGGATTTTAGAAAAACAATTAAGTGTCATATATGTGAAAACATGCTGTGGTCTGACAGAGTTAGAGATCACTGTCACATCACAGGTAAGTACCGCGGCGCAGCTCATCGACATTGTAACCTCCAACATAAAGTACCAAAATTCATACCAATATTTTTTCATAACTTGTCAGGGTATGATTGTCATTTATTTGTGAAAAAATTAGGTGAAATACCTGGTCAAATAAAAATTATACCTAAGACCAAAGAAAAATATATATCATTTTCAAAGTTTATACCCGTTGCAGATAATGAATATGTACAATTAAGATTTTTAGATTCTTATAATTTTTTAGGCACCAGTTTAGACAAACTAGCTAAAACAATGCAGATAGAAGATTTTGTTAGTCTTCGATCTCATTTTTCTGATAATAAACATTTTAGTTTGCTGACACGAAAAGGTGTTTATCCGTACGATTATATGACAAATTGGAAATGTTACGAGCAACAGGCGCTACCGCTAAAGTGTTACTTTCACAATTCCTTGACAAACGAAGACGTCAGCAATGACGATTATAATCATGCTAACACTGTCTGGAATTGTTTTAATATCAATAATTTAGGAGAATACACTGATCTGTACTTAAAAACAGATGTACTCTTACTAACAGATATATTTCAAAATTTTAGAAAAACTTGTAAACAATATTATAAACTTGACCCTGCATTTTATATAACAACTCCTAGTCTATCTTTCGATGCAATGCTACTTAAAACAGGCGTTCAATTAGAACTGTTGACAGATTTAGCGATAATTAAAATGATTCAGGGTGGTATTAGAGGAGGTTTGTGTATGTGCTCGCACCGGTACGCAAAAGCCAATCATAAATATATGATAGAATATAATGCTGTAAAGCCGGATTGTTTCATAGCCTATCTAGACTGTAATAATTTATATGGTTATAGTATGTGTCAGTATTTGCCATATTCTAGTTTTCGGTTTCTTAATGAAAACGAATTCATTAATTTACGCGTTCAAAATATTGAGGATAATGCTGACTGGGGATATATATTAGAAGTTGATCTTTTATATCCTGATCACTTACACAATTATCATAATGACTTGCCTTTTTGTCCTGAAAAATGCATTCCTCCAGGTGGTAAAACAAAAAAACTTATCGCAAATTTATATCAAAATCAAAATCAATCAAATCAAATCAAATCAATTTATTTCGGGCTACAAAGACCCATATCATAAATACCTTACAGACTAACATACATACAAATAAAAACAATGGAAACATAAAACTATTGTACACGAAGTGACGGCGTCGTGTTGCGCTGCGTGGTGTCGCGTAGCCTTCCGCGGAATCGCCGATACACGACACCCTTCGGCCAAAACTCTTCCTTGAGGAAGGTCTCGATTTGAAGAGTTGGAACTCGCACTACAAAAGACTTGAAGTTCGTGTTATGGCGTGGTTCCAACTTCTCGACCCTCAAGGTCCAGTTAGTCTTCACTCGTACATACTCCACGATCTCCTCAACCTTCGTGGTGTAATGTAGACGGGACACATAGAGCTGCGTCGTCGGTGTAGCTGGACGCAGCAGCATATTGGGTCCTGCAAGCGCGGTCCCGCACTGGTTCCGACTAGGAGGCTTCCTCCTCTTATTCCTCTCCACCTTCACGAAGCCATCCTTGTCACACGTGCCTGAAGCCGGGCCTAACTGTTTCGAGCCCCTGTTGCCAGGTTTACAGCAGCTCTTCTCATCCCCCTTCCTGGTTCGCGACACAGGTTTGTGCGTGGCAACGATAGCAGCGTAGGCACGTTTAGGGGTCGACGTACCTACACGAGTCACTACCTCGACCGGTGTCGAGTCAGCGACGGCGGCGGCGCATGTTGCTACGCGCGCAATATCAGCAGCGGGTGACGCAGTGGAGCTCGCCGACTCGAAACTGCTGATGCTAGCGTTACTAGCTCCGCGACGTGTGCCCACGTTGGAGGCAACAGGCGACCTATTTACCTTGACAGCGTTGCGTAACAACTCTACTTCGGCACGTAGTTCACCAATGGTGTTATTTGACACCTCCAATGTTGACTTTACCTCGGCCAGGCTTGCCTTGAGAGTTGTAATGTCCTTCAGCAACCTGGTGACATCGACGTGGTCAAACGTGACGGGGGGCAACTTATGTAGCTCCTTCGCCACAAAAGCGGGAACGTCGTCCGGGTCGGTGCTCTTCAACATCGTGATGATGTCTTGCACACACTTCTGGCCACCATCCCTACGGCGGGACTGCATCTGCTCGACTTTGCCGAGCGATTGGAACAGCAGCAGCTTGGCACTACTGATCTCCTCCTCCTTGTAGCTGGATTTGCAGATCTGCAAGATGCTGACTTCGTCCATATAATCGATGGCATGATTGATAAATGCCAAGACCTCGTTGGCTATGAGCGGTTGTGAACTCATAGTGACGTAAAACGGGCAACGGCTAAAGCCGCGCGACACGCGAATATAATATTCGTATCGAGCAGCGCAAACACGTCCGTACTCGACCGTGCATTGCGCCAATAAGTACAATTATGTCATACACTATGTTCATTTAAAAAAGTGTCTGGAGCATGGTTTAATATTACGAAAGATTCACAGAGTTATTACTTTCAAACAAAGACCCTATTTAAAAGAATACATAGAATTAAACACTCGATTACGTCAGAAAGCAAAAAGTACATTCGAGCAAGACTTTTTTAAATTATTAAACAACAGTGTTTTTGGTAAAACGTTGGAAAATACTGAAAAGAGAGTCACCGTACATTTAGTTAATCAATGGTGTGATAAAACAAATAAAACCAACAAATCAATATCCGCTGAGAGGCTTATAGCTAATCCCTATTTTCATAGTGCAACAATATTGACTGAAAATTTAGTTGCTATACAAATGAAACCAGATAAAATCATCTTAGATAAACCTATTTACATAGGATTCACAGTTTTAGATCTTTCTAAGTCCCATATGTATAATTTTCATTATAATGTTATTAAACCTTTTTATCATGATCGAGTACGCTTATGTTATACAGATACCGATTCTTTTGTGTATGAAATATATACTAACGATTTTTATAATGATCTGAAGTACCATTTCTTGCAATACTTCGATAGCAGTAACTATGAAAATGAAAACGAATATGCAATACCTCTAATCAATAAAAAAATTCCAGGCCTTTTTAAAGATGAAATGGGTGGTAAATATATCTCTGATTTTGTTGGGTTGAGGTCAAAGCTCTATTCTTTAAAAACTTCAAATACAGTTATCAAAAAAGCTAAGGGAATTAAATCATATGTGCTCCGAGATTTAGATATCACAGACTACGAAAGCATTTTATTGAATGGTGGAGTTATTAGAAGAAAAAATATAATGTTTAAATCATTGAAACACGAAATTTTTACACAAAATGTTAATAAAATTACCTTATCTAATAACGATGACAAACGAATTATTTTGAAAGACAAAATAGCAACGAAAGCATGGGGTCATTCATGTATATTAGGTAACCAATAATGAAACACGTCATTTATCTTGGAATTATTACTAAGTATAAGTATTGATAAAATAAAAGAGTTGTCCTGTATTATAACATTATAATAATAATAATAAATATCTTAGGACAACCAACACAACGTTATCTGATCCCAAACTAGGCAGAGCCTGTACTATGGCAACTAGACAACTGATAAACATACTTATATATTTCTAAATACATACATATTATAGATAATTTTACACCCAGACACAGAACAAATGATTGTGCTGATCACACAAAGATTTGTCCTGGGTGGGAATCGAACCCACAACCTCAGTCTTTGCAGTCAGGGTCACTAACCACTAGACTAACAGGCCAGTCAAAAACATTCTTAGTTAAGTAAATAAATGTACTAGTGTTAATTAGCATTATATTATTTAGCTTTAGTTTTCGGAAATTCATAAAGATTCTTATTATTGTACTAAATGTGTCTTTAATATCAATTTACTTGTTTATTTGTTTAACAGATAAAAAACCTTTGATCATTTTAAAAATGTGAAAACAAATGTGAAAAATTGAATTTCTTCACGTGTGTCTGCTAGTTTATAAATAAATATAAATTTAAGTGTATATACTTAGTATATTTTTAATAAGTTATTGATTGCAGAAAAATAAATAAAATGTGTGACCATGTACTTGTTTTATTTATCAGAAACTTGTTCAAAAACATCATCCTCCTTTTTAAAGTTGGTTAAATAGATAATGAAACCTCGACTCGTTGAAGTTTCTTCATCCAGAATGTAATATGATCACAACATCCGTTTCGACGTTCGTCATTATATTATTAATTAAAACAAACTCGAAGCAGTTTATTTATGTATTGTCGTTTTATTTCTAACTAGCTTCTGCCCGCGACTTCGTCCGCGTGTTAATCAACCCAGAGAATAAAAAGTTTCACAGAAATTCCAACCCCCATTTAACCCTCTTAACCACCAACAAAAACCAAAAAGCCCTTTCTTAGTGGATACCTACTCTTCACAAAGAACACACCCTCCAAATTTCACGTGTCTATGACCAGCGGCTTAGGCTGTGCGTTGATATATCAGTCAGTCAGTCAGTCAGTCACTCACTCAGGACTTTGAATTTTATATATATAGATCAATATCAATAATTCGTAGGTAACATCGCAGGGCGATGCTAGTTTAAAATAGTGAAATGTGATATATTGTATGTTAATAACCTTTACACTATAATTGCAAGTTTGCTATTTGTGGAGGTTCGAGTTTATACATGCTGCAACAAAGCTATACCTTATGGGTATATAGATAAGATTTACTTTCAATAATAATTATAAATGCAAGCGTGTTATTTTGTTGAGGTTCAAGTCTATACATGCTTCCACAAAGCTTCACCTTTATTGGTATGTGGATAAGATTTACTTTCAACAATATATGTTATGATCATAATGCTACGTTTACAATATAATCAAAACCATCGGAGTACATATTTAGGTTACTTATTTAGAAAATTTTACTCACACCGAATACTTGTATACAATATTATAGTTTTTTGGTCTATCAGTGTACGTCATAAACATGTCATTGGTAAGTAAAATATGTATATATTTAAATATTAAAGCTAATTTAAAATCTCTCGCATATTGTTTCACTGATTAAGACGTTAATCATTTTGTTTCAGATTTGCGACTCAGAAGTTCAGTTCAGCCAGTACGCTCAGGATCCTTACGAAGGACTTTCTGAGATGATTTGCAACGAACCCCCTCACTGCAGTCAAATAACAAAAGAAAAGAAGTCCCGGCGAAAACGTCGGGAAAAGCCTTCCCATAAGAAACAACCAACAAAATCTTTCGTGATGAGTAAACTGCATCGACGCGGGATAAAACTGATAAAAATATCAGTGGTTGATCTTTGCAATAACAACACAAGTGACAGTGATAGTGAGAGTGAGAACGTGATAATAAATGCACAATACATTGTTAAAGATGCTATGGATAGTGTTATGGACGATACGGAATCGTTAGTTAAAAAAATTTCAAAAACTTTGATAGACAGTGATTTTTAATTTTATATTTTTTGGTTTTACTAATTGTTATAAGTATTTTTTAAATTAAATTTATGCTGAATCTTTATGGTTAATGTAATTCCAGTTATTTTTGATAAACTCTTTTAATTTAAATATTTGTATTGTGGAAAAATGTAATTAGACAGGTTAACTAATGAAATAAAACACATTTATCATTTAAGATTAAATTATTGTTTTATTTAATAAACTTAAAATACATTTTCATTACAAATCCATTTTTCTCCCACAGTTTCCTTCACAGAACTTGTTATAAAACACAGAGAATCATTTTTTATTTATAACCATCAATAACCTTTATTTACGTTTGTTACATATTAATTACCATTACCACTCTAAATATTTTTTTAAACATAATACATTTTTAAGTGCACATTGCTTTAAATGATTATTACAATTTAAATTCGAATCTATATTACAGTATTTTTTATGCAAAATAGATAAATTAGGACATAGACTCTCATCAAGTTCTGTTACTTTACAATTTTCACATAGCTCCTTTATCCACTGCACCTTCTCCAAGCCTTTGACAATAATTTCTTTATTTTGTAAGTATGGAACGATTATGCGATGGAATTCCCTATAGTCGATATTTCCTTCATTCCAATAAATGCCTCTGTTTCTTTCTAACCATTTGACTTGTTTCTGTTCATTGCTTGTTAAGTATCTGAACAAGTATGGAGGCTTAACTAAGAAGGTTTGGGTGTAATCACGAGTAGCCAAAGCTAATTCTTTTACTATAAAAGTGTTGAAGAAGACCTTAAAGCCTTGAACGTCTACTATTATAGTTTCAGGATTCATGATATTTTCCTCACGGTATTGCTTAACGGTTTATACTCAATTATGCAGTCGTTTAATATAAGGCAGTATGCCGAAGTTTGATCAGGTATAACCGAATCAGTTTCGATTTCCACTCTTACATCCACAACAGGGCCTGCTTTCAAGTTATCTGCTTGCCTGGAGCAGTCAATAACGAAGAGCGGAGCCAAGTCCTTAAATTGTTTTTCGCTTAACAAAGGCTCCGCGCGGCGTCCGTAATATGACTGCTGAAATCTAGTGTATTGCTCGTATAATAAAGCAATTCTGTTATCAGCAAAATTCACATTAAGATTTTCATATGGGAAGTAGTTTGAATTGAGGTATACTTTAACATCACGAATATGACAGTGATCGAACAGAGACATATCAGAGTTTGCATTGTTTTTTCTGTTTGTCTGTAAACCGATAATGACATATCTCGGTTTCTCTATTTGCGATGAAGTTTTAATCGACCAAGTATGTTTCGTTGTTTTAGGTAAAGTGGGATATTCGTACAGATCCCAATTTCTAAAAATAATCTGGAGCGGTCGGTCTTTCTCTAGCAGTTTTAACAAACTTATTTTCTCTTTATCTGACACTTTAACATGCGGTACACGCCAAACAATTTTATTTATCTGAACATCATCTACGACTTCACCGGTATTCAGTTTTACAGCGTTGAGGTTAGTATTGCTTCGTAACAATATCAATTCGTGTCTACTATTTATCACTACTTTCTTAAAATCTTCTGCAAATCCGAGAATGTTACAAAGTGGTATGGAAGCAGAAAAACTACCTCCATTAATATTTTTTATGCCATCGATATTCCAACCCCAGGCATAAGATATCTTCGATTCACTCTCATTCATAGACACTAATGATTTTATCGTAGTCGTCACACCAGCGTTTTTTATTTTATCAATTTCCACTCCATTTAATTCGTATCTTATATCTTGAAACAAGTAAAGTAGAAAATTATTTGTTAAAGAAACACTACTCGCTTTATCTTTTGAATCTTTTTTGCTAACGATTATAGTTCCTTCCAAATACAAAGTGCTTGCTGACGGTAGTATATACAGATCCTGTTGATTAATAGGTATACGGATTTCATCGTTCCTGTTGAAGCTTGTTACGTAGGGTTTGTAAGAATGAAATTCAATGCCCTCAACAGTGTTGTCGTAAGTTGGAGCAGATAAAACATCTAAGATATTCATTTTAGCAAACCAATTGCTTTAAGAAATTCCTTATTGTCTCTTGTTAATTTTATTTTTTTCTTAGACCGAGGTCTTATTTGCTTGATCACTTTAGTTGAACTGACGTTCTCAATTTGATGATGCACATATTTATTGTAGTCAATCATTTTTTCTTCTTAGGTGTAAATATAGCTGCACTTCTTCACCACGTAAGTTTATTAATCGATTGTTTATATCTAATAGCCTGATATGTATACAGCTTATGTTGTTTTGGTTGATTGGAAAGTATATGGCGTTTTTCGGAATTTCTATAATTCTATATCCAGGTGGCACATTGAGTGCGAATTCGTGTACAATGTGACTGGGTTTTCCGTTTATGTACGAACCACTTACAATGTCACATTCTATCCTGATCACAGTCGTAGGCAAAATGTTGACTGGTAACTCAGATACATGCCATTTATTGGCTTTTAAAATCTGTTTATTAAACCCTAATAATCTCCTAAAAGTTCCTTCTTTAGTAAAATTGATATCTTTGGTACAGTATATCAAAGTTTTTAGAGTATTGTTATTACACTGTACTTTTATTGAACAATCTTTTATTTCCGATTTTAAATAATCGTTGATATCTTGTAATTCATAAGTGCCTTCAGGTATTTCAAGAACTTCGTTAGAGCCGTAATATAACTTATTATTCGTTTCGTCAATGTTTGGAATTGAATTAAATGTTGAGAAATGCAATAAGGCACACTCATAAGATCCATAAAGTTGTAATGTATTAGGATAATATGTACATAAATCGGACGAGTTTGCAGTTATCGACAAGGTGAGTGACATGATGAAAATGATTGAAATAAAAGAAATACATATTATTTATACGTATTTATTCCAAAATTTCCGTAGATATTCTAAACATAAGTGTCCACAGTTTACTGTATTAAATTGTTGAAATCTAGTATAGTTATAAAAAACATTACAATTTTTAAAATACTGCATTAATTCCATCGGAGGTTTCAAATCCCCAAAGCTATCAAAGTATTCACAATAATTGTTTATTTTAGCGTAAGCTACCCAATGCGTTCCTTCATTTCGTGAATCGTCTAAGTTGACGATAGCACATTCAATGCGTTTTGGTGTTCTTGGTAATCGATCCTTCATATAGACTCCTCGAAAGTATGGAATGTCACGTGCATGCTCACTGATATCGATATTAGTTAAAGGACGATTAGGCAGCTTTTTATTTAGTTTTTTGAACATTTTATAAACAGCCCTTTACCGTTTTTATGAGGCTTGATATACAACCCTTTGCCCAACGCTAAAGCTTCCATGGTCTTATTGTGTCGTTCTGATTCTCGCAAGCTTTTTTGAGCTGCATTGTATTCGTTTACGGTTTTTGCAATACCAGCTGCACCGCCTGCTAAACTTCCTAAAGCCGATAATCCTGCGAAAATTGGAATTAAAGGTAAGACTCCTCCTGTCTTTGGTATGGGTATAACTCGTGGTATGCGAATCTTCTGAATGTCTGGAAATATCTTTTTCGCAGCTGAATAAGCAATGTTGATTAATGTTTTACTATTTTTAGGTTTTAATTTCTTCATTTTTGACTTAATTTTTGACACAAAAGCATTAAATGTTTTAATGCCGGCACCCGACTTTAGTTTGGCTTTCATTACTTTACTCACTATCCATGAGCTAAGTTTTTCACCTTTCCCTGCATCTCTTGATTTTAGTCTTTGTTTAGCCATGTTTAAAAGTTGTAAATCCGCTTTGTGACGATTAGATAAATCTGTGTGATTTGCATAAGCAATGTCGTGATGCATACAAGCTTCGTCTAGTTTATTCACACCTCGATCGCCTCGCAACAATCGCTTCTCAAGTTTTGTTCCCGGTCCGCAATAGTTATAACCAGGCAAATGAAGTTCGAATGGCAGATTATTAATCACACTATTAACTAGTCCACCGCCTTGCATAGTGAAAAGTGTAATGAATGAAAAAATCCTTACAAACACGGTTATATATTCATAATCCTAATCCATAATTGCATCTTTATCAATCCAACTGTTTTCTTCGTTGCTTAAGCCAAGCCATTTCACGTAAACTTTATTTCCTTTCCTTCTAATAACCTTTTCTATCAAATAGACACCTGGATAGCTAGTTTTTTGAAGTTCTTGTTCGTAGAAACATCCTCTAATGGTTTGCTTTCGATGATCTTCTAAATGATATGTTACTGGTATGGTTTTATTAATCTTTTTTACAGTAAATATTTCAGTTGACCAATTAGGCGTGTAACCTTTATCAAAAATATGTTTGTATTTACTGATCCGAACATTTTCACCTACTTTGAACTTAGGTTGACATCGGCGTGATGTAAGTTTCTGAATTTTTTGAATATTTTCTCTTATCTTTGACTCGTTTAACTTATTTACCTCGAATGGTTTAAATTTGATTGTACGATGTTTTGTATTATTATAGGTTTTTAGAATAACTTCTAATGGTAAACCTAACCATTTGTAATTCCCAATGAGACTAAAGTACTTATACAATTTAGTTTTAATCGTTTTAATAACCCGTTCTACAATCGAAGCTTTCTTGGTAGAATAGGAAGAGTAGTGATTAATATTGTAGCTCTTCATAAGCTTTTGGAATGTTACGTTATAGAATTCTGTTCCAGAATCTGTTTGTAAATGAACAGGTTTTCGATTACTCGTAGTTAGTATTCGCTCAAATGCACGAGTAACATCAAGTTTACATTTGGATTTTAGTGGTTCTGTCCAGGTATACTTTGAGAAACAATCAATTACCACTAAAATATAATTATATCCTTTATTAAACTTTTTGAGATTTTGCATATCTATCAGATCAGCTTGCCATAAGTCATCAATGCCTTTTAAAATAACTGAACGTCTAACAAAGTTTCTTCGTGCTGCTTTGTGAAGTTCATTAACAATTTGTTGCTTCGCCATCACGGAGTATTTTCAAGTAATTTTTGGACTTCTGCTTTGTTATAAAACTTATCTTCCAACTGAACTAAAACTTCAGGTATCTTCGTTTTTAAAGTGGTTTGGACTGTTATTTGTACATCTTTTATGATTTGAGCACGCAACAATCCAATCATTCTATTCTGTTCCTTTATTATCTGATCGTGCAATCGATCGACGTAATCCTTGTTTACAGCATCATCTATGTCTAAAGGAGATTTAATTCCTCTTAATCTAGATTTTTTCAAATCAAAATCACCCCTTTCAGATTTTAGCAATGCATTTTCATTGAATTCTAATAATTCAGAGAAACGCATTCTCTTATGAATATGGTGTCCAAATTTATCTACATTCATATTTTAAGGTGTATTATATTTAAAGGTTGATAATAAAATGAACGGTGAAAAATTTATACCAATTATTTATTACTTAATAATTTTACTTTCACTCAGTTCTTCAATAATAGATATAATTTCGTTGTCTAATCCAGTGTTACCAGCGTCTCGAGATGCAATTAATAATTTTAACCTATCCACAAGTTCATTAGGATCATCCCAATATACAAAATCTTTATTTTTTTTCCACATTTTTGTCAAGGGTAGCCCTTTTCCCTTTGCTTGACTGTTTTGAATAGGATTCGGCAGTTTGAAAAGAGGTTTTATAACTTGCAAATATTTTTGTCCCTTATTACTTTTTATTGGTTTGTTTGAATCAAAGTCTCGACGATGTGCGTTTGTGGCAATCAACATCATTTTATAATTCTGCATATCAGACTCTGTAACTGTGCTTAAATCTACGTCCTTTTTCAATAATAATTGTTTCAGTCCTGGAGTACTTCGATATTTCCGTCCACTAACGGTGATGTAATCATCGCTGATCGTTATGACAGCAGAACCTAACATCAATTGTCCTCGCTCCGCTCGAACACCAAATGGAATATCTGTTAGTGCTTCTGTAGATACTGACCAGGATGATGTATTACGCTCTTGATTATTGTCTCCTAATGATTGATACGACTCATCACTGTCGGTATCACATTCACTTTCTTCTACATTACTATCTTCTTCGTTATTAGAACTGTCTTTCTGTAAAGTATTGTTTTTAAACGGAACTTCTGTTTCTTCAACTTCTTTAGATCGCAAGAGGTCAGTTTGCTTATTGGTGTCAGCTAAAAAATTAAGAGACTCTGTTACAGGTCTAAAAACTGATTCCAATGCTTGCTTATTTTCAGTTTCCAAATCTCGCATCTTTCTGACTTTTTTCTTTACAGCTTCTGCAGCATCAACAATTTGCCTTTTCAGTGATTTTTCCATTATTACGATTTTGCGGACTATAATAGTTAACGATGAAGAGTTGACCAAGGAATAATGATATCATGTAAGTACCATATCTTAAATATTACATTTCTAATCAAAGACTACGAAAGTGTCAAATTTATTTCTATAGCATCCGTTATTTTTGTTGCAATCTTTATTAATTACAACATAATTAAAGGGCTCACTCCATATTTTAGAACACATTTCACGAAATTCAAGCCATGTCATATCAGTGTTAACATGTTCTTCATAAACATGCCTCAAGTTAATGTCATCTTGTTTGAATAATATAATTAAGTTAGCATTATCTCTTACTAACTGTTTAGGGATTTTGCTATATGTTTGATTGAGATAAAAACAGTCGATGTGTTTGTGCCTTCCCATTGCAAAATAATCACGCATGTTAGTTTGATTCTCGCAAGCAACGTCATCAAATATAATCACAGAGTTGGGTTTAGCGTCCTGAACGCTTATAACTTCCTCATTCCCTTGATATTTCTGGAATGAGATAATTGGTACCCGTTGTAAAACTCTTTCTAAAAAAATGTACTTTGGTTGGTGTAGGGTTTTTGAATAGATATAAACATTTTGAAACCGTAAACCATTTTCATGTATAAGAAGTCCAATAAGTAAATTTGTTTTTCCACAGTTCGATGGTCCGCAAATGATGCATCGTACTGAATTAGGTAACAATTCTCCATGGCGAGATCTAGTTTTACAAAAATCATCGCAAATAGTGCTTACATGCAGCGATTGTGGTTGTTTTACAAATTTCATGATTACTGTTGTCAACAAACTGATTAACAATGAGTGCATGTGTTTATTACGACATTATTTATAAACTGAAACAGTCACAGATTTCGCGTTTTTTAATCCGAAATGAGAAAACCTCGAACGCTCATCGGTCGATTATTGAGCGTTCTATACCACTGTTTACTTCGCCGAACGATAGGTGGATTTAGAATGCTTTAAATATTCGAACGAATGAACAAATGAACGAGTCGATTACCGATTATTGGGCGTTCTAGACCACTTTCGGCAGCGAGGCGTACACTCGCCGAGCGATTTGCCGAAAGTGGTCTAGAATGCCCAATAATATACTACTCATACAGAGTACGTATATGTCTAATGTACATACACAGGTACAGAATTATTCCCACGGTAAAACTGGCACAATAGGAAAATTGCGTCGTCGATGTTGTATGTAGCTAGAGCTGTTAATACCGATATTAATTTATTATTGTTTCATTGATCGTAGCAAAATTTTGTGCTTACTGTATATAGATTGCTATCGACACCTTATTCCCCATTTCTACCCGTGGGTGTCGTAAAAGGCGACTAAGGAACTTATTAGAGAATGGGCAGCAGCGTCCTCTATGAATTTTACCACCCTACTGAGATCGCCTACCCGCCTGCCAAGCGTGGCGTTTATGGAAACCCCCCCAAATTGAAGGAATACTATGTCTAGCAGTGGACGTCTTTCGGCTGAAATAATGATGATGATGATGATGATGATCGACTATTTAAGAGAGAGATAGTAGGTATTTCCGTGCCAAGGACAAACAATCAGATTGAAAAGGAACCTGCCTCACAAACACTTCTACTTTGGTAATTAGTTTTCCGTATTGATACATTTTTACAAGCGCAAAATAGAGACGGGGGCATATTTAAGCCGAAGCATGTGCTCAACCTTCTATAATTAACGATATAATTTTTTGGTCCTTTTTTAGGCCATGGACGTAACCAACTGGTGTCCAAGCCACTATAAAAGAAAAAAAGGGAGACAGCATCGTAGATGGGAGGACGACATTAAAAGTATGGCTGGCATTACGTGGAGAAGGAAGACACGTGATCGAAGTCTGTGGCAAGCTTTAGAGAAGGCCTATGCTGGGAAGCAACACAATCTTCGCGAAACTGGTGTCCAATAATGTAACTTAGCATGTAAGAAACATATGTAAGATTGTTGAATAAAGGCTAATAATAATGTGCTCAACGTTTATTATTCTAAGCCCGAGTGTTGGTTCAAAACCCTGAGATCTATTGAAAATATAAGCCCATTTACAGTTGAGTATGTACGTTATATGTACATCGTTTATACGTCGTTCCCTCAAAACTGAGGATTGTCACCACATACAACGCGTCTCCAAGAAATATGGTCTTCTGCACTGTGGACCGCTCGGTACCTAAATGCTGACTCCAACTGCCTTCTTGATCGCGTCCGAATCTTGCC
Source organism: Aporophyla nigra (assembly GCA_947507805.1). Lineage (NCBI taxonomy): Eukaryota > Metazoa > Arthropoda > Insecta > Lepidoptera > Noctuidae > Aporophyla > Aporophyla nigra. The sequence continues at coordinate 2,838,333 of OX382296.1, read as the reverse complement.
AGTGATCTCCGTTGAGCGCGTTTTCCTTCCACCCGGCCCAGTAGGACCATAAGTAAGGAGAAAACTCGTAGAAATCGTCTTATAATGAAAAAGCTTAAAGCTTGTGCTCCATGCGACTTTATAGTTTCATGGTTTGGCCAAGATGGCGGCTGGGAAAATTTAAATTTTTCATCTTGTGCGTCCTTTTCACGGTTTTCGAGAGTCCTTAAACCGATAGTGAAGTCCAAATAAAGTTGTCTGTTCAGAACATATAAATCAGACTATTCACATTATTAAAAGCTCTATATAGTTCCTCATAATTTTCTTCACGTTTAGAATTCCCCTTTGATTTGTGTAGAAAACGATGGCATCTTGCTTGTTGAAGATATTACGCATGCGCGTGCAGTGTCTTATTATTGTGTAACTGAAACTTATTAACTTGGTTCTTCTTCTAATAAGAGTGGGTGAACATCACAAACATTGGGTTTCAGGCTTATTTTACCTTGGCTTTGATAGTTCTATGGAAACACGAATTTTGTATTTTATCGTGCTTATATCATAGTCATTCAAATAAGGTCATAACTGTAAAGATTAGTATTCCTTTTTAACCGACGAAAAAAAACGGAGGAGGTTATCAATTCGACGCGTATATTTTTTTTTGTTTGTTTTTAATTATGTATGACCACGCATAACTTTTTACATAGTAGTCCGATTGTGATAATTGTTTTCTGAAACAGATTTTTTGTAAATCGTAGATACCAGTACTGCCAACACGCACTGGGCCCACGTGGTAGATTACGGCCCACTCCCTTTCACCGAGAGTAGGCCTGTGTCCCAGCAGTGGGAAAAATATGCTGATTATGAGTACTGCCAACTATAATGTATTTTTTAGCGTAAAAATAATATTAGTCCGTGGTAACCGATCTGAGACAGCGCGGGAGATATTATAGTGCACAAGAATATGCGTAGCTACAGATGCACTCACTCTTCCCTCACTCTGATAGTCTGGTGGGACCGCAATCTGACACCAAAACATGCTTTTCGAGGCACTTCATCACCAACATCCAAAACCCGGGCTGTTACTGAGAAATCCTTAAGGCGAGGTTGCAGTACTTTTTAACTTTTTTAAACCTCTGTAAATCTAGCAAAATGGCTAGTTTCCGTAAACAAAAAATATTTAGGAAAATTGAACATACTGTTAAGCGCTGTGTGAAGATAGAAACGTGAATTAAAACAATTGGCTCGATAAAAAATAATCATAAAGATGACACTAAATCGCCATTTAAAACGTGTACCTAGAAGAGACTCCATCATTAAACCATGTAAAACTTATACCAAAGGATAGATTTTGTTGTGTTTTAGGGCATGCTGAGAAAATATTTTATAATTTCCTTATCATTTTGCCTCCACGTAACAATTATACACAAAATCTAGCAGCTCAAGCGCTCGCAACGACCGGCCAGTGTTCGCCGAAACGTCTTCAACTACAAGAGGGCCTTAATGGTAAAGCCCAAATCAAAGGCAATCGAATCGAGATCAATCGCTCAGCAGTCGCGCTTGCGACCACGAGACTAGCAGGGTAAATAAAAACACGCACAGACTGTTCAAAGTTAGTCTGATTTCAGGCAATGAAAAGAAGGCTAAAAAAACTAAAATAATCAGGGCCTTTACTTATCAATGACTTAACTATGCCCCATTAAATAACACCAGGTACCAGGAGATAATAACTATTAGTAGTCATTAGGTCACAACTTCCTCCGTTGCGTTATCTACTTTCGCTGTCACCGCTTTCTTTGTCACACCACAGTCCTAGGTAATGGGGCCGTCGTATGAATGTTAAGTGTGAGTACTATGATCTAATTGCATTGCATAGGGAATAGTATTGTATTGAAAGTAAAATGTGTAAATGCATAATGAAGGGGACGACAGCGATTGAGTTTCCTTAACTTCTACGGAAGGTGGAAGATTCGTGATCAATTTTGAGGGTGGCTTATGTCCTATATGCGTTCACCTAAGCATGGTCCGGGAAGAATTATGATACTGGGGTTGGTGGAAGGACAACGCGCTTAAGGCAGGGCAACGGCTAGATGGTCAGATATGATTAAGAAGGATGTTTTATTTATTTATTTTGTATATGTTAGAGGTATATTTTGTATAGGTTGTGTGTATGTTAGAGGCAGTATCTACAGAGCGGTCCACATTGCACATAACCGCATACCTAACTTAGAAATACGTCGTGATCATGATCCTCAGCGTTGAGAGAAAGACGAAGAAGAAGAAAGTAATTGTGACCGAAAGAACGTTACGGAAAAAAGTAAGTATAGGCTTTTGTTTATTCTTTTCCTGAACGTGTCGATGGCTGTCTAAATACAGTCGGCTCAGAAAAGAAGTTTGACGTACAAAAAGTGCTGATCCTTAGTTTAATTTGCATTAAAATTTAAAATTAGAATGACAACACGATTTGACAGTAGTCTTTACTCTTGAGGTGCTGACGCCCCGCGCCCGGCCGGAAAAATGTATTAATTGCGGGTAGGGTTCTTTCCGAAGTATCAGAGTATTTTCGAACGGATACGTACCTTCGTTGATCGACTACCGACTTAGACCATAGGTTCCTGTTTTAAAAACGTAACTGTCACTTGCTTCATCTAGGTCACTCAAATTCCAAGAACGTCAAAATATTCAAATTTCGAAGCTTCCTCGTAATCCTTAATTGTTAAACGATGTTAGGTGCAGTACACTACACGCCCAGCGATTTGCGCAACAAATAAGTGTAGCAGCGTGTTATATAACAAAGAATTCATTACTGCTGGGATTTTACGTCCCGTACCTTAGTTAGTTACGAAAATATTTGTGACTCGAAAAGGAGTGCTCGGTTATAGTTTTGGGTGTTGTGTAAATAGACCTACTAGATACCTAAGTGACTATTAGAGAAACTTTTCTAAGGGCAGTGTAGACTTTCGACAAGTTCTTCTTTTATGTAGTCTCAAAACATTTAAAAGGTACTGTTTATTTCAATACATTTTTATTCCAAAAGTCCTGTGACAGGACATTTGGATAATATACGTAGACAAAGTGTGTAAAAACAGTACAGGAACTATGAAAACAATAAAAAAATAATTAGGTGAGTCACAATCTGCTCGCCGTGAAATTCAATACTACCTATATTTTGCTGTACCATGCTCATCTTAGGTTGTCGTAGTGATAAATGGTTTCATTGTTATCGTCAGTTTCCCATTTAGTTACATAATTTATTAATAATTAAGCGTCAAATTATATCATTAAAAGCAATTTGTTTTCAGCCTATACTTTTACGGTGATTCTTATAGAAATAATAATCATGTCATCGTCACGCCATGTACTATCGCGAATTAATATTACAGCATTGAAATTATATTATCAATGCTTTTCGGTCACCCTTTACGAACTTCATTCATTAGAGACCAATAGTTGAAGATTGTGAACTAAATTGGCCAGCCCTTCATAATCCAATCAGTCTGCGAAATCGAAGATTAATCTATGTGGATGAATTCCATATTAGCGTATAAACGAAACTGAACAGTATCAGTGTTTACATACCACAACAATTTTGACACTAACAGCTTTTGAGCGCGCACAATTTCATTGATGAAGTTTGCCAATAATATTTAGTACGAGTAGGTAGGGAGCTTCCTTTATTTAATTTTAATTAATATGACTAACAGACAATCCGTACAGTTTTGTTAATCTCAATCGCGATGCATATTTTGCTTAATTATACACGGCACTGAAGGAACCTTATTTTCCTTTTTCCACAATAAAATGGCCTAAGTTAATAAAAAATAAAAAAAATAAATAAAATTGTTTATTAATAAAAAGGGACACATTAACAATAAATACCTTAAACAATAAAAATAGAGCAGATTTGCTCATTTGCTTGAACTAGGTAGAACCTGTGTTTCAGGGTACAAAAGCACAAATTCTTAAAGTAATAAATTAACAATGTGTAGTAATAACTAAGATTAAAACATAGGTAACAAAAGTAAAATAGCGTGTTAGCGGATTTATTTGCAGACAACTGGTAAATCTTCCGTCTGTGCATAATTAATGGTTTGTAAATATTGAAGTATATGTTTTTTACAGCTATAGTAATTAGGTTTATAGATACTTAGTTTTCTATTTAATCTATTGTACAGGAATGGGCCTAAAAATGTATAGAATCTTTCTACAAAGACATGTTTTGAGGTTGCATTTGTTATACATACTATATCATTTCGTCTCTTGTTAGTATTGTCAGCAGTGTAGGTAAGCATAGTGTGCTGTTTTATAGTTATAACGTGTTATAACGTTTGTAGTTATAACGTTGTAAGCGCAAGTTTTGAAAGATCCAATCAATTCGATATAATACGTATAGTTTCCGTGGGATAATAGAAAAACTGAGTAATCCACGGACGGTACGGAAAACTATAGTCTAACTAGCATTTAATATAATTAGCATGTGAATTCAACTTAAGATGAACGTAGAACGTACCTAGCTTGTATGAAATAAATACAAATAAATTGTTATGACATCAATTGTTTATTTAGTATACGAAACTAAGAAAAAAATAAGAGTTTCCAATTAATCAGACCATAAACTGTCAGAACTTGTACTACGAATGATAATTGAATACACATAGAAATCACTGACTGAAATATTAAGTAACTCTAATTACTACCCGTGACTTCGTTCGCGTCAAAGTTTTGCTCCCCTGACCCTTCCCGTCGCCTCGATTTGCCTGCCAGCTTTCGTCCATTTTTCGTTTCTGCTCCGCTCCTTTTGATTGTAGAGTGATGTTATATATTCTATAGCCTTGCTCAATAAATAGGCTACCCAACACAAAAAGAATTTTACAATTCGGACCAGTAGTTCCTGAGATTATCACGTTCAACCAAACAAACAAACAAACAAACTATACAGAGTTTGTTTGTTTATAATATTAGTATAGATATTTTTTTATGCAATCGTAGACGTCATCCCTTACTGCCAAAACTTACTCAATTCTACCCCATGCATCAAAAATAAAGCGTAAGACGTGACGCATTATGACCTCAAGTCTATTAGGTACGCAGAAGTACAGGCAGACAAAGCCGATTCACACGGCCCGAGTTCAGAAGCCAGCTCACCGACGGACAGTCGTAAACGCGATACCAAACAAGCACCACGCACCATTGGCTGCTAAGAACCTCGCGCAACTAGGTCAAATAGACCACCGTAACATGGACTATCTTTCAAACAAAAACCCCATAATGTGGTTCCAAGTTATTCTGGTGCTTCTATCGTATTCCTCCGCCGAACCACAATTGGATTTGCCGCCAATTTCAAGTACGCCGCGGAATTATGGTGGATACGGCTTTTCCAGCACTCAGGGTTCTATAAATTCACCTGGAAACCAGTACGATGTGAACAGAAATTTCCAGTACAGTTCTGCAAGACCTGTATCGTCGAGCCAGTCGCCTGGAATATACCCTGTATCTTCCACCCCCTATAGTATAAACCCTGATATAAGTAACAATGGCTACCCTAATACAAATTTCGGGAATAGTCGGAACCCAAGTTCAACATCAAGACCTTATGATGATAGAAATCGAGATGACTCAATTGACATAAACAATGATCCGAATTTTAGGAGGAATGATCCCAATTTCGTTCGTAATGATCCTAATTATGTTGGAGCCAACCCTTATGATTTCAACAGGGGTGTTGATGGCAACAATATAGATGATAGACTGCAGCATGTGAATCTGCAACAGATTCGGGATTTCTTGGCTCAGGCTGATGATCAGGCGTCGAAGGAGTGCACTAACAATGTCGCAGCTCAGTGGAACTTTGAGACAGATGTCAATGATGGGACACAGCATGCAGCGGTAAGTTTTTTTCTATTTTATTATTAGTTTCTAGATTTTATTTCCCTGTGGACAACAGTGCGGCCTAACTTTTTGATCCCCAATTCTTTTTATTTTAATTTTATATTACATGTACATATTTTATTTCTGGATTGTAGTCAGATAGTAGTCAATTTTCTCGTAGTGTCTATTTTCCTTAAACAAATTACTCCTGTGCTGTAGTTGTGTTGTTTTAGTTCAGTTATGCGTTATTATCGTTTAGGAAAGAGCGGTTTTTCTTTATTAACTGTTTGTTCATGTCAATAGATAAGCACAAACCTGAGTTGGTTCAAATAGGTACGTTTGTATACGCTGGTGGCACAATTTGTATTCAAAGCATGAGCTTCAATTTATTCTATCGAAGTAGATAGCTTGCATACAGTATTTTTTAATATCAGCGTTATATATCTTCTTTACATTCACAAGAGTGATCTTATTTTGTAAGAACAGTTCGTCTACGAATTCAAAAAAAAATCTTTTCTAAAAATAGGTCGAGCAAATTGTTGTTGCATTTTTCTATCCGAAATTTCTAGGTTGTTTGTAATAGGGTCGCCGCATTTTCATGTGACTTAAACATAACTGGTAAAATGGGTGGGTGTACTATAGGTACATTTCTGACCAACCCTTCGGAGAAACAAGGCGAGATGTTATGTTATGTTTTCTGAAAATGAGGCTACAATATGTATCTTAAACGAAACATGTTTAATTTAATGTAATTTAATTATTTAAGTACATCCATCCGGTGTATATGCACAAAACATACAAAGAAGTACATACTATTTAAATGGTCGTCCGTCCACAATGATTACTGGCAAATGACTCCACTACTATTTGAGATTGTTATCAAATAAACAATGTGGTACTGCCACGTTAAAATGACATGCAGCATTTTATTATACCTTGGGAACATGTTGTTTCGTTCTTAATTATTGTCTTTAGATGTAGTACCTACACTTAATCATTTCTTGTGTTACTTCTTTTACAAAAGGACGCAGATTGAGAATCTGTTTGGTACACCTAAGTGCAGTAAGTTGGTAGCTTGTCATTTATGAATGACTTATAAAAATGGACTCGTTGTGATGTAGCTGTAATTATCAAATTTGGAAAGAAATAACTGATGAATGTGACGGATGTATTGTAGTTTATGCTCAAGAAATAGGAAAATCACTTATGGTTGGTCTATATTCACTTCAAAAATAACAAAATTACCCAGAACATTAGTTGAATGTTTTGGTTATTTTTGACTCTGATGACAATGGTAGAAATAACGGTGCATTTTCGTGCCCTGGTGACCTCAGCAAATAAATATAATTTTCTAAAAATCCCAATTAAAGACGTAGAATTTCTTATTTCACACATTCCCATAGTCGTTTATCTAGTGGAAAGTTTCCGGGTAGCGGTTCCCATAGAACAATGTATGTGAGATCTGCAACCACGTTTCTACGGTGTGTCTTCACGGTTTTTGTAGAGAGTGCTGTATTGTGGGTACCGTCTGATCAGTCGTTATTACGTGGTGACTGTTTTGTACCATGTTATGGGCAGGTTTCTAGATGTCATGATTGATTATGATATTGTGTGTATTATCGAAGACTTGGGTAAGGAAATGGATGAGAAACTTAGAAATCAAGGAGAATTTAATGAGAATGTACATATTGTACATGTCTTATTGTCTATTGGTGACCTTGGCACTTGCATACTGTGCCTGTTTTCAACATTGGTTCATGAATTAGTTCGCAGTTAAGATGTCGATTTTTGTCATATTTAGGCCATCTTTATATATCCCTGTTTACTCTGACGCGGTGATAAATTAAGTGTATTACTAAGATTTAAATAACAACTTCTTCAATCACCATCCCATCAGCATTGTCCCACGTTGACGACTAATGATAGGAATCATAAATGACATTTTAATTTGTGCAGCGCTTTAGATTCCTCTGCCAAGCGCTTACTAGCTATAAATTATGTATGAGGTTGCTTGCTCACTAGCTCTATATAGCTAAGGGAATTTTGACCAAGATGATCTAAAGGCGTCCTTTAAATGTTGATGTAGCATACGAATCATCATTCACCTGCCATTTTATTTGTGGTCGGCGCAACATGTATTTTTCTTCCACACTTCTCTTTTAGTCGCCATCTCGGTAGACACTCCCTTTCCACCCATATCATCGTTCACACAGTCCATCCATCGTTTCTTTATTCTCCCCCTACTCTTATAGCCATCGACATTCATTCTCAAAACTTACATCAGCTTACAAATGGTTGCCTATGGCGCAGTACTTTACCTATCGGTTGTCTATTGTCTGCACCCTGCTTTACTTTGTAGGCAGTCTTATGAGCCGATTCAATATTATTATCCGGAATCAAACTTCCAATATCTTGACACTTATTCAATCACCAAGCTACTTCCATAACAATGTTGTATGATCAAGATCTAATTATTATAGTATTTCTTATGGCACCTGTTCGTGGGAACATTAGGCTATACATGTGGGTCGTGACTAGTTTCGATATGTACTTCTGTTTGGATGTTTTTTGCATTAATGAACTTATTATTGACGACATAAAATAATAGGGTGATGACTAAGTGTTTGTTGGAAGCTTGATCAGCATTTTTATTGTCAGTTGTTTTTTATGATAGTACGTGATTGATCGGTCGTGATAGAAGATTGTTTTGCCTCAATATCTGTGGGTGTGTGTCCTCCATCTTCCACATCCAGTCAGTCCCAGTAAGTTTGTTCAGGTCGTCGGTACATCTAGCTGGGGTGCATCTCACGCTACGCTTCTTGTACTGCTGCCGATACGCGGTCTCCATTCCAGAACTTGTCTGCTTCATTTGCCATCGGTCCTTCGACAGATATGGCCAGCCCACTGCCACTTCAGCCTGCTTACTCTGCGAGCTAAGTTGGTAACTCCGGTTCTTTTCTGGATAATTCTATTCTCATGCAGTGGCTTTTCAATCATTCTCTTTAAAAATAAGTAAACATACAATACAGCCAGTTAAATTTTAACAAAAGTAATCAATAGCTTCAAAATTCACAATCTGTCACGATCGACACTCATTGGTTTTGGGCCAGTAATATCCGTTATATTGTGTCAAAACAATGAAGGTATGGTGTCACTATGGTGTCGCCGATCATGGCCACTTTTATTTGTTCTGTAATCTATTGAAATGTCACCCAAACTGTGGAAATGCACCGGAGATCCGTAGGATGTGATTTTGAAATAGTTAGAATTATGTCACTTTGTTATAATTGAATACAAAGAAAGAATACATAAAAGATAATGGTGATGAAGTCATTCGAAGAGCTTGTGGCTAGTTAAAAACAGCCGCACGGGTTGATCGTTCAGGATAAGATACGCTTGCCGCGGTTGATCGGTGGATGGGTGACCATCTTTACATACCAAGACCCTTCCGAGAGAAAGCACGTGAAGCCCTTGGTCCCGGCTGTCTTTCTTAGATCTTAGACAGTCGTTACGGGTCGTCAGAAGCCCGAAAGTCTGACAACCAGTCATTGACCAAGGAGTATTATCGTATTACCCAGTAACTGGGTTATGGAAATCAGATAGGTAGTCGTTCCATGTAAAATACTGGTACACAGCTGCATCCGGTTAGACTGGAAGCTGACCGTAACATAGTTGGGAAAAAGTTAGGCAGATGATGATAGTGATTAAGTCATTCGTCTAAACGTCCTTTTAACCCTTACCTTAATATATTTATTGTCGTTCATACCATAATATAAATAGCAACAATAATAATTGCCGACGCATGTAAGCGGTAATAATAATAATTAGCACAGGCTATATCTCACCATATATAAAACTAAGGATAATTGTTATATGCCAATTATCTGTTCCCATTTAAAACTGTGGAAGCCAAGGATGTAGGCAATGAGAAAATGGTGCAAGTCAAGGAGGAGGACCTCTCATAGAAATGCTGTTGTACTATAAAATAGGAAGACGAAACGGAAATATCCAGCAAAGTTGGCATCTAGGTGATCAATTCGCAATATATACATGATGATCATTATCATCCACTGCTGGGCATAATCCTCTATTTTCTTGTGCCAACACCTTTGCTCCTGTGCTAGCCTCATTCCGGTTTTGCCCGCGGAGGCAGCACTGTCTTACGCCCGTCTCTCCGCCGGACGACAGACTGACATGTCGTCTTCCAGTCCTCGGACGCCGTAAATACGTCAATTTAGATAAATTTTAAGCCTTTCCTAAGACTTCGCTATAGTCCCAAAATTGTCGACCCTTTATTCTAACATCGAGCGATAAGAACTTGTCCTACTTTCAATATGGTGTGTCAGGATGTCGAGTTGGGTTTATTTACTAATAGTTTTAAGGAAGTAAAGAAAGTTTTAAATAGTTGTTTTTCTCGATGTAAAATCATGTTCTTGAGAGTGCGATAACTCATTTGCGTATTTCTTACGTCACTGTTGTAACGTATTTTTAATATAACTCACATTAATCATTATTGGAAGCTTGTAATTGGCCATCGCTTACACATTGTACTAGGCATCGAAATGTATTCGCTGTAAAATTTCCTAAAATGAATAAATCAGTAGACATCTCGTCTATTCCACAGCCTATAAGCGTATCTTGACCTACAAGGCTCGTGATAACAGAACAATGAGATAATTCATTACTCCAAGGCTTCGTATTGTGTCGCAGCCATTATAATGATTAAATATAGGTAGAGGAACAGCTTACGGTCGTTCGTAATGGGTCTGTGACCATAATAATTGCTTTTGATGGCACTTGTGAGGTGGTTTCGAATGGGATATAAGTATGTACGGGTAACTTTGTTTCCTGTAGGTCAGTTTGAGTTTTTGTTGGGATCTTATTTTTAGACTTCTCATCAAACATAACACGAGGCTTGGTTTTCCCGGAAGGTTATGGCAGAGGTCGGCGACATTTCCAGCTATACTTGCTAGTAGTGATGCCTGATTCTTTGCTAAGAATCGATTTTCTGAATCGTAATGGATCGTAACTTCGTGAATCGATTCACGATCTTAATCGTATTGTATTGAATCGATTTTACTCGATCTCAAAAGATCGTATCGTAATTTTATAATAATAATGAAAAGCACAAAATACATGCAAAATTATTTATTTAATCTAGTTAATAGATTTATTATAAAGTGCGCCACGGATGCCGTCATGATGACAAACAGACGTTCGGAAGGGAATGCTAACATACCCCACACCACAACTTGTAGTTCGTACGGTTTAGGTTTTAGTTGATCCGATTTCTTCATACGATCTTCTATGCATATACGATTTCATCTGGGCGAAGATCGTATCTTGTTGAATCGATTAAAAAAATCGGTAGATCGTATGGCAATGAACTGATCTTTGGAAAGATCGATTCAGATCGGGCAATCCTACTTGCTAGTATAAGCTGACTTCTTATTGGACGTAAAGCCTAGGCAATGAGAGGTCTTCTAAAAGGGGAAATGTGTAATATATATTAGATATCAACCCTTTTGATTAAGTCCCATGTGAAGAGGGCGAGTCTACCGACATCAGCCGGGCACAAATCTATACTCCGAACTGCTACTGAGAGATAAATTCGTAATGGAAAACTTAATTCCTAAGTCAGGCATCCATCTTTAAAGACCTCATGCTCAGTGAAATGTTCTCTCATTTATATTAATATTTAGTATTGGTAGACATCTGAGGAAAGAAGTTTTACCGTTGGAAGGCGTCCCACAAGGTGGACCGATTACCTGGTGTAGGCCGCAGGAATTCGCTGGATGGGAGAAGCACAAACCGATCGAAGTGGTGGTGCTTGTGGGAGGTCTATGTCCTGCAGTGGACGTCTTTTGGCCATGATGATGATGATAAAGTAAAAAAAAAAAAGAATTTTTATTTTTTATAGATTAATTCTGCTTTAGTTTTTTCTTACTCTAACCCGATTCGATCAGTCAACGACCAGCCTCTGAAAAACTAGAAAAAAATGTAACAATAGCCTCAGCTCTAAAGTTTTTTGATAATTCAATAAACTGTCGAATTATAGTAATAAGGTTATCGATAAGAATTTCAGTGAAGCCTTGAAAGTTTTTTGTGTAAAAAAAATTCAATTTATTCACAATAGAAAATTTATGTAAAAAAAAATATACTGTATTGTATTTTATGTGGTGTTAAGAAGCACGTTTTCTTCGACGGAAAGGTTTATCAATGCCGTTAAGGAAAAAAATCGGGACTTGGACTAAACACTGACTAAAGCATGATATTCTCATTGCTCTAGAAGTTTTATTAAAAATATGATTGACATGTAAAAGTGTTTGTACAAGCCTACCCACATACATAAAATCATTCGTCAAGACGTTTAGCCATCGTGTATGGTAGGTGCATATTCCTGGAAAAGAGTGAAACTTTGCACTAAAGAAAACCATAAACAAACAAAACAAAGGGAGGCCGTAGCCCAGTTACCTACATGGATTAGTATCCGTCGCCTCCTATTCTTTAGGACCAGAGATGATGGCGCGTAGAGTTCAAACAGAAGATGATCTAAAGATGTAAGGGTGACTGGAGGAGTTTAACACCTCACTCCTCTCCAAGACTTGAGGTGCCCGCAGAGGCAGGCCGGCTAATCGGGGATAGCGGAAGTCACATTAGATCCCGTGATCCCCGACGTAGGTGTGGGAGGGAACTCTGTTTTAGTCAGTAAGAGTCTGACAGACCCCTCTACCCACCCCAGGGCGGAAGACATCCATGAGGATTTCTACCCCGACATCAAAAAAGAAAAGCAGTATCCAGCCTATCCAGCCTACCAGTACCTAGTAAATGCCTAGAAACGATAGTTGAAAGGGGTAAGGAATTGTCGCCGCAAAAAAAAATTGCAATCTTAAAAAAAGTAAAACAAGTGAAAACCAAGAACCCTGATTCAATTAGCATAACGTAAATTTTAGTGACACATCGTTTTAACAATAGTTTGCTAAATTGTTCAACTTATTAACACTGGTATTGCACACTTTTCATTCATACTCTTTTGTTATTGATAAAAAAATATTGTACAATGGGTTTACCCCGAAAAGGTTATGTATGTGCGTATGTAAAAGTAAGTACGTATTCCTGAGAGATTTCATACGTCTTAGTAGTTCTAGGCAAGAACTACTGAGGAGGAACGGAATGAGGAATATTTGAAATCATTAGCGAAAAAAATGGCTGCGTATGAAGAAATTCATCATCATCATCATTTCAGTCGAAAGACGTCCACTGCTGGATATAATGTGATATAATGTCTCCCCAAACGGGTTTGCCATAATCGCCACGCTTGTCAAGCGGGTCCGTGATCGCAGTATGGCGGTATAATGCATAGAGAACGCTGCTGCCCATTCTCTAGTAAATCCCTTAGTCGTCCTCTACGACACCCACGGGAGGAAATGGGGTGGTGCTATTCCTTACGTACAGCAACACACGAACTTACGTCCGGCTGAAATTACTCTATCATTATGCACTATTAATCTTGAATTTTTCGGCATTTAGATTTGTGCTAGGTAAAAAAAAAAACTGGCCAAGTGCGAGTCGGACTCGCGCACCGAGGGTTCCGTATAAACCTGTAGTGTTTAATAGCTCTACGCGTTCATGAGGAAAGGGATAGTAAGTTTAAAATTATTAAAAATATTTTTATTATATGATGTAACTAAAAATTTACGGTTTTCGCAATTTTTTCTTTATCTGTGCTATAAGACGTTGCTTCGTACCAAATATCAAAATTCTAGATTGATTGGAAGTAGCTTTTAGGTTTTGATTCCCTTGCAAGTTTCGAAAATTTGCGGAAATTTGCGGCATAAACGGCTATATCTTTTTATTGCGTTAGCTTAGAAATTTGATTTTTTCACAACTCTAAGGGACAGTAGACTTGAGTATTTGATATAAATTTCAGCTTGATACCTCTACGCGTTCTTGAGAAAAAGGGTCTTGACAGACGGACGGACGGACGGACAACAAAGTGATCCTATAAGGGTTCCGCTTTTTCCTTTTGAGGTGCGGAACCCTAATTATGTCAAATTACATATTTCTGAAAGAATTTGATAACTATCTACCTTCACCTTGGCTTGGAATCAGCAGTTTCCAGGGTCGAGAGCCAATGACGTCACAATGCTGTTTTTTTTTTAATAATCAGAATTTCGTATGACCACGACTGCGTTGTTATGCTCCATTGAAAGTACAGATGATAACAAAATATTATTTACTTAATTTTAAATATTTTGGTACAGTCTTGTAGACAACTAGTCTTACCAAGGGGTACGTGTTACCCAGTAATCTGGTTGTATAGGTCAGATTGGCAGTAGCTCTATGTAAAATGCTGGTATTCAGCTGTATCTGGTAGACTGGAACACAACCTTAATGTCGTTGCGAAAAGGTTGATTTTTTAATATAGAAAAGCAGAAACCTTGGTCATAATTTATTGAGCCAAGTCCATATTTTAGTATGGCAAAGTACCTTCTTATTGGGTTCTCTAGTTTTGTGATACAAAGTGCCGATTCTCAGCCAGCTGAAGAGGAATAAATGACTTTTAAATTTAGTACAATTAAAAGCGGTTTACGTTCTCCAAATTGTTCTGACACAACCAAGTCAGTTGGAATATCTTTAAAGTTATATTCTGCTCTATGTAAAACAGTTCAAATGACCTGCATAGCTTTTTTACTTAGCAGTACAACCATTTCACACAACCCACACACATAGTTCGCTAATTAATGACAAAAGACGATCCTGACCTTAGAATCTTCACAACCATCTTAACGAATCACACCAAACAGCCTTCCCCGAACCTAATTACGGTAGTTTAAAGTCCAAAATCCAGTTGACGCAGTGTAAATCTAAGTTGGTATTAAAGTGCAAATGGATTGCATAGTGTTGTGCCAAATATTGAAGCAGCTTTGTGCACGATAGTACTTCTGTTTGTAAACTTGAACTAGTTTGGGTATGAATGAGTTTTTTTGTTGATTTGGTCTCTTAGCTTTTGTTAGCTTCTTTAGTAGTTGCAGTGATTATGATGGATAGTGTACTAACTTCTTAAAAGAATTTTGTTTTGGATGTTTGACGTATTGACAATTAGTCATCACTAATACAGCCGAAAGACGTCCACTGCTGGATATAAGTCTTCCCGAAAGGGGGGTTGCCATAATCCCGTTGCCATAATCCCGCTTGGCAAGGGGGTTGGTGGTCATTTCATCACCAACCCGCTTGCCAAGCGTGATGATTGCATATAGAACGCTTCTGCCCATTCCCTAGTAAGTCTTTTAGTCGCCTTTTACGACAACCACAGGAAGAAATTAAAAATTAGTAGTTAAATTTAAAAATAAACAGTTTGCTTTCATGGTTTCGTCATGTTAAAAGAGTAATTGAAGTGAGAGTAACAAAAGGTATTTACAAGGCAGATTTGAGTTGAAACGCCGGGAGGCCCTAGGAGGACATAATGACGTTCTTCAAAAAGGTCACGTACGTGGTACTCACCAACAAGAAAATGATGGCAGTGCTGTTTAACTTTACGGTATCAAAAAGGGTTCTCTAGGAAAACATCAACTTGCAGTAATAAACGACGTTTCCGTGGCATCAATCACCGGTAACTAGTGGACGCTATGGGGTGGCCACCAATCTACATAGGAATCGAAGCTTTAGTGAGTTGCAAGAAACTCTTATCTTCTGTCTTCCCAATTTTATTTGCAGACTTCTGTATTATTGACATCTCGGTAGTCACCCCCTTACTAGCCATATCATGTTTTACACAGTCCACCCATCGTTTAGTTGGTCCCCTATTCTTATAGCTATCGAAATCCATACTCCTAACTTTCTGCAAGACTTTTTCCACATTCTTCCGCATCGCATGCTCAAACCAATGGCAACCGATTTTCGCACAGCCTGTCACTTATGTACTCATTTCTTATTCTATCAGTTAGTGTATTATCACCACAAATCCGTCTTAGCATTCTCATCTCAGCTGCGTGCATTTGCCTCTCATGCATCCCTTTTGTGGCTTAACCTTTTCGCAGTTTTATGGTCACAACCGAGCATAATCATGATGGGATTTTGTAGTGCACTGTTTGATACATTATCATATATACTACCCATGACATTGAAGGTTCTGTCCGCAAAGAATTAATTAACCCAATTATATAACACGAAATAAAACAAAGAAGCGATGAAGCTTAACAACGAAGATAAAGTTAAGACCTTACGGTAGCCACTTCAATGCCGCCTCAGCATAATGAGGCGCCTATTAATTCTCACACAAGTTAACGTGTGTCCATTGTCAATGATAGAGGACATTCCCATACTGTGGCGTTTCGCAACCAAAACGTGACGATGACTTCTGGTGATTTTGGTTATGAGGTGAATTGAGGAAAAGGGTGGACGGAAATAGTGTTCATATTAGTTTGATCACTATACAGGGCTAGATATGTGTAAGCTAGTCTCAATAGTAGTAGACGGGCCCGATGAAAAAGCTTATTAATGCAACGAGTACTATCGTGGAAGTTAGTTTCTACCAAAGCAGAGTATCATCGTGTGTATGGATTATGGGTCCATAGCTGATGACTTTACTGTTACATAAGATTTTTTGATATTTTCTCTAATGACTATTTCGAGTAGCTGATGAGTTCAATCAAAAGTGGTAATCAGTTTTCAGCAGTACGGGCAGTTCACCTCACGAGACGTGGCCCAAACAGTTCCAATGTGGTGCAGTATCCAATTTTAGCAAGCACGGGGAACCAAATTGTCTCGACGACATTATTCCACACACTCCTTTCCCAAGCATTAGCGAACGAATGATTAATTTAGGCTTAGAACTATATGTTAGTCTTTTCAATAGTTCAAATATCAGACGCGAAGATAAAATTACTAATGGACCTGTTACATCCATTTCTTGTCTTCTATTAAAAATGAGGAGTATCATTTTGTAATCTAAAAACAGAGACTTGGGTAACTAAGTATTCTTGTTATCGTGCATGTTAATAGGTTCAGACCTGTTCAGACTTATATATTGTACCTACGAGTACTTTAATACGATTAAGTTAAGATCGTGACAAGGCAAAATGTGCGATAATATGAATGAATAATTAACACATAAACATAGTCTCAAGTTCAAAACCAGTTTCATACCGTGGGAAACTGAATTTGTTATTACTATAGGTAGGTTTTAAGGTAATGAGTAGTTATTTGTATGAATTGTAGAGTTTTCTTGTAAAAATGGAACCAAGTTCAACACAAGACTATTGGATTTGTCGTTGGGCACTTAATTATCAGGTGGCCTCTCAGGTTTGAAATAGAACCCTAACAGGTGCTTTACTATGTGTAAATTATTTCATCACCACTGCTCTCATAACGGTAAAGAAAAACATCGTGAGATAACCGGCATGTCTTCACCAACGATTCGAAGGCATGTGACATCTCTGCCGGGGTCGCGTGATTGTTCGAAAGAGATACCGTGACCCTGGCACATGGGGAACTGAAGGAACACGGGTGGGTTTTAGTCAGTAAAAGTCTGACACGCCCTCCCGCTCCGCCCAGAGCGGGAGAAGTCATTTGATGATTTCCCATCCAAAAAAATGACATCTACTAACCCGCACTGGGCCCGCGTGGTGGATTATTGCTCACTCCCCCTCACCGATAGGAGGCCTGTGTCCGAGCTGTGGACATATTGTATGCTTATGCTATGCTTGATTATGGTCACACGAGACATACAGGCCTGCGTCTTAATTGCACACTCTCAATCAGAATCTAAATCATTTTGAAGGATATTGCTGATCAATTGCTTCATAAATACGAAAAATTTGTCTGCTCTGCAACGTAAATAACGCAAAGAATGTTGTTGAAGTGTCCAAATGAAACGCGTACCTACTGTTATTATGTCCTGATCTCCTTGTTCCCACTATTCCCTGATGTTTGATATGGCTACACGGTAATCACTTTTCGTCATTTATTTCCTTCTTCATCATCATCATCTTCCTGTTATAATTCCATGTCACTTGGTTTTCGTCTTCCATTCTTCCATTCATTGCCGTCACTGGTATCTTGTATATGAGTTACAACTAGATATAACTCCACTTCTGCATAGTTCTTCAGATAAGCTTCTGTATCGAATCGAACATTTCAGTTCACAAATCAAACAACCGATATTTTTTTAATTTAAATCAAACAGACGATTACTCCTCTTACAACAGCTGTTTGTTGTCGTGGGCAAAGCAAACCAGGTTATCGAATATGTCATTTTCAATACGATAGCCTGTCGAATGCTTGTGAATAGCTATGCTGAGATCAAAAACTTAATTTCAAGCAATATATTCTATCTTTATTTGTGAGAGCACAATAGCCTGCCTCTCTTAATCACCAAGCAACGTGGGAATGGCTAATGTGCTTATATACCTACCTTAAAATTAGCTATTTATATTTATTGAAGTAAAAACATCTTTGTTCAAGTCTTATCTTTCCTCAAAAACCTGATGAACACCGTTCTGGATATTATTCTCAATATTGTGTATTATTATTTACTTCACAAATTATTCTTAGAATATCTAACTCATTATTGTGTTAAACCAGTCGAAGTTCTGCCTTCAGCTAATGCCCAATTGACTCTTGTTAATTTAAAATGAACAACATTTTTTGTAATCCATTACTACGGTACAAATATAATTAAACCACCGAATAATTGCTATTACAAGCAACATACAAAACTTGAACTTGAGTTTAGATGATTAGATCTCTAAGTAAATCAAGGTTACCTAATGAATCGCTTTGTTAAGGGACTTATGACACTTGTTTGCTGTAAAGCTGCGGTCAA
Organism: Aporophyla nigra; assembly: GCA_947507805.1. Lineage (NCBI taxonomy): Eukaryota > Metazoa > Arthropoda > Insecta > Lepidoptera > Noctuidae > Aporophyla > Aporophyla nigra. The sequence continues at coordinate 2,819,663 of OX382296.1, read as the reverse complement.
GGTCGCGGTATAAAACAGTGTTATTACCACGCAAATTTGCGAAATCTGACGTAAGGTCTTGAACTTGAGGGTCAAATGTCGTCTATCTTTGACCTAGTTGTTTTAATAGATGTCTTCGATCGTGACTCGTGTCATAATATGATTTTAAATTTATATTAGTATATCAATAGTTCCGTGTAGTGCGGGTCGTAAAGAAAAGTACCATACCATTTCTTCCCGTGGGTGTTGTAAGAGATGCTAAGGGACTTACTAGAGAATGGGCAGCAGCGTTCTCCATGCTTTTTTCCACCATACCACCACTTGCGATCGCCAACCCGCCTGTGAAGCGTGGCGAATATGGCAAACCCCCCAATTTCGGGGAGCCCTATCTCCTGCCGTGGAAGTCTTTCGGCTGAAATGATGATGATGATGATGAATATATCACTGATGATGTACATATATATTAAGATACACAGGTTAATGCGTTTTCTTCTCGACGAATGCAGACACTTCAAAATGGCTAATTAGTCCATTTGCATGAATTTACTCCACTGAATTCTGCGAATAGACACTTTTAAGTAGGTAATATATTATTTTCAGTTAGCGACTTGTACAAAGTTAATTTATTTCTGGGCGAATTAACAACTCTAGAAATACGTATTAGGCAATTGGCACGTTTAAAGATTTTAAAGCATTGCCCATGGCTTTGAAATTTATTGCATACATTTCATAACATTCCAATTGCCTATACGAATTTATTTTCGTTTCTATGTGGACGATAGCTTTTACATTATATGAAAAATGTTTTGGCCTTTGTCTACTTCTTATCCATTTTTAGCCACTTTCATCAAATTATTCAGTGACCATTTCTCCATTTTGCTTTTGTGCTCCATCTGTTATTCGCAATTTTACATTGACTAGCATGTCAGAACTTTCATTAGCTTTAGACGAATCTGTGTATGTATACTTTTCATGTAAATATATTCATATACTGTCGGTCGGTGCCTCTATACCAAAAAAAGTGTGAACACAATTTTAACTAAGATTTTTAATTACACGATTATTTCACAAAATTATTGCGTTTAATTGCTGGTCATCCGGGTTTTAAGATATAATTATGATTCATACGAGATGTTGACCTGAGAACATATATTATTTTGACCCGTGACGGACTTTGTGAGGCCCGAAACGTTGAGAAACTTCTTTGTGCAAATACATTTTTTCATAAGAAGTTATATTAAATTACATAAAGATATAATAATACGATAATAAATATAAATATACCAACATCCGAAATTAATTAAAGAGTCGTCTGCAATGTTTAATATTTTGAATATTTAAAAGGTTGTGCTGTCCTAGGTGAATATAATGCTATATATTACACAACAGACAGCTGTGCTACTGAGGAGTTTGTTGCGCCACTTCTTCTTCCCAGCGAAAGCACTAGGAAATGGTGAAGGGTGGGCGCTTTGGAGGACTGTCTTATGTAACTTTGACGTTCAAAAAGTGCTGACTCTCAGCTTAATTTGAATAAATGACTTTTGATTTGATAGTGCCTATGGAATAAAACCGTATCTAATAGGAAGATCGGTTTCTTTGCGGTGACTACATATCATCATACAAAAAGACGGTCAAGCCAATATACTTTGAATGAAACCAATAACATGGTTATTATGTCACGTTACAACAATAACCATCAATTATTATGATAGCGACATCACCATGATTCATACACAATATCATCACGCTATATCCACTGAGTCACCAAAGTAATTGCTATAAAAACTAGGCTATACACTTCATCATTGTTTTCTTGTTTTCCGTCATTGTAGAATGACGTCATTTTAATTAAGGTTTCATTATTAACGAAGGTAATAAAGAAGTGGGTAATTTCAGGATATACAAAAATCAAGTGTGTAATTACCAAGCCAAGATTTTATCAGGTTCGCAAACGTTTACAGCTAAACATGAACCTTCCAAAGACAACAGAATGTACGTTGGTCATGAAGTACCACGATGGATTTACGAGACAGTGAACAGTGGTGGCCCAGTGGTGACGGCTCTGACTTACGAGTTTGTAAGTCGTGGGTACAAACCAAAGCAGACACTTTGTGTAAATTATTTTATCACCACTGCTATCAAAATGGTGAAGGAAAACATCATTAGGAAAAGTTCGGTTCTAAGACATGGCAACCGGCATATCTTAGAACCAAAAATTCGATGACATGTGACATCTACCAACCCGCACCGGGCCCGCGTGGTGGATTATTGCCCACTCCCTATCACCGAGAGGAGGCCTGTGTCCCAGCAGTTGGAACTTTATAGGCTGCTGATGCTGTAGCAAACAGACCATGTTTCATGAGACTTACTCCAAGCACCAAATAAGACAGAACTTACGCAAAAAATATGAATTTATAAATAATACTAGCTTCTGCCCGCGACTTCGTCCGCGTCAAATTTTTGCTCCCGTGACCCTTCCCGTCGCGTCGCATCGAATTGCCTGCCAGTTTTCGTCCATTTTTCGTTACTGCTCCACTTCTTTGAATCGTAGCGTGATGTTATATAGCCTTTCTCTTTCAAAAATAATTTTTCAATTCGTATCAGTAGTTCCTGAGATTAGCGCGTTCAACCAAACAAACAAACAAACTCTTCAGCTTCATAATATTAGTATAGAAGTATAGATAATTTTGATACAATATAATTACAATATAATCGCTGTCGAACCTTGTATAATCAGCGTATGATCTTCCCACTAGTGGGACATAGGCTTCCAATCAGTGAGAGGGTGGAAACTTGTGATATGACAAAAATAAAACTTGGACACCAATATTTTCCCTAAAACAGGGGCCTTGCTGATTCTAGAAAAGTTTCTCAAGTTTTCACTTTGACGCACTGTAAAAGGACGCCAGTGGTTCACACGTCTGCTAAGAATTCCGCTATTAATCTTCCATGACAGTGGAATGGAGTATTTGTTTTATGACCGAAAAATAAATAGTTTCACAATGTGTTGACAGGTTGTTAGTTGGTATACAATGGTTACTATTATGGAGATTTTCTTTTTGTTTCATAGAATAAACAAGGCACAAAGTCTGCAAATATTTCAACGACTAACGTAACGAAATGTTTTCGCAGCTTTTCACCATTCATAATGAGTATACTTTTGGGTACCCTAACTATTGTAATAATATACTCGTATGTGTGTAAAAATCTTAATTATCATCCACTAGCTTTTGCCAACTGCTTCGCCCGCGTGGAGATCGCAAATTATCTCGCGGGAACGTACTACTGGGATAAAAATACCCTTTGTGTTAATACAGGTTGTAAACTATCTATGTGCCAAATTACATTTAAACCTGAGCACTCGTTTTTGCGTGAAAGACTCACAAACATCTATACTCACAAACTTTCACATTTATAATATTATTACTAGGATTAGGATGTATTTATCTAGTTCTACCGATTTCTCATTCCCTTGCTATTTCTATTACAGTTGGATGCCCAGCAACGCTACACCCTGTTCCAGCGTGGTCTATGGGAGGCCGCTCAGCAGATACCTCGCGGAGGCCTCAGAGACTTCGCCACATTCAGGCAGCTGCGGTTACTGTCCATCATCGGACCAGCTGCCTTGCCGCCTGACCAGCTTGATAGAGTAAGTACTACTGTGTCTATTTTCTTAATACAGTTTTTTGGCTAAAGAATCAGTATTACTATACAATGTAGCAATGCTGCCAGCCTTTTGGGCACTTTTTCTGTTGACAACGATGCAGAAGATTTTTTTCATGCCCTGTGATTCTTTTTAGGTATAATATTTTTTTAAGGCTGCGAGTTTCAAATGAAAATAGTAAGCTAATGATAGATATAAATATCCAGCTGTAGTCATAAGTTTAAGTCCTGAATCATACCTGATATTGTTAAGTTTTAACAATGTTATTTGGCAATTTGAGATGGCCCAGCTTTTACGAGGGTACCACTACCTAGGTAGGTACCTATGAAGCACCTGTTTTTCGAGACACATCACTACCAGTAGCCATGGATATAATAGCGCCCGGTAGATTACAAATTATGCAGAACTGTAACAAAATTATTAGCCAAAGAATAGTGTCTGGACTATAGCAATAGTTTCGAACCTAACGTTGCTATATGAACGAAACTTAAGCTAGCCCAAATGCCTCTTTAGACCACTTCGGGAAACATAGGTGTGATTTTGTCATTGTTGTTTGTCAATCTCCATTGGAGCAGTGGTAGGCTACAAGTCCTACTTCTTAGTTTCGAAGTTCCAGACAGGCGCTTTACTTTATGTAATTTATTTCTTCACCAATAATCTCAAAACGGTGAATGAAAACATCGTGAAGAAACCGGCATGTCCTAGAACCAACAATTTGAAGACATGTGACATCTACCAACTCGGACTGGGCCCGCGTGGTGGATTATGGCTCACTCTCTCTCACCTTGATTAGGCCTGTGTCCCAGCAGTAGGAACATTATAGATTTATAATAATAAGTATGTATTTAGAAATATATGAGTATGTTTATCAGTTGTCTGGTTGCCATAGTACAGGCTCTGCCTAGTTTGGGATCAGATAAGGATGTGTTGGTTGTCCTAAGATATTATTTATTTATTTATTATTCATTATGTATGTACGGCCATATCGACTGATTATGTTTTTAATATGTAATTTTCAGTACAACCGCATAATCAACGACATGCTAGCGGTCTACAACACAGCTGAGATCTGCGCGTACAACGAGCCTTTCAAGTGTGGTCTGCACCTGCAGCCTGAGCTCCAGTTCATCATGTCACACTCCAGGGACTGGGACGAGCTGCAGCACATCTGGACCGAGTGGAGGAGGAACACGGGCAGGAGGATCCGGGACCTGTATGAACAGCTGGTGGATCTGACCAATCAGGCGGCGAGGTTGAATAGTAAGTGGTTTTATTTATTTAATTGGTTGATACAAAAGTCATTTTAGTGGAGGCTGGGGTTGAAAACACAAAAAGATGTTATGTATGACATTTTTTTTCTTAATCTAACACGTTAGAAGTTTGACTTGACATTGTAGATGAAAAACATGTTCTCCCATTCTTTTCAACTACCTACATGTAAGTTGGACCTAGTCACAATATTTAGAGATTTACTATCTTATTTTAAGACCTAAGACTTTTTATACTGTTTTCCTGTAATCTATAAGTAAAGAAAAAAACACTCTTCTAACAACCCCATTCATTTGACGGGTCTCACAGTGAAGTTGGCCAAAGGTTTTTTTTATAATTTTCTAATTGGCTTCCGATGTGAAGTTCCGTTCCATCCATATTATTCATTATATTCATATACATTATATACACTCACAAATGAAACCCTAGTCTTTTATTTCATAAAAAAATTGATGACTAATCTGAACCAAAAACCTATAAATATCAACAATGTGATGCTATTGATAAAATATATTTTGCCTTGCGCCTGTAATGTTTGATCGACGGGAAAATGCTTGATGCTGCACAGTTGTACGATGTGCTCTAAGAAAAACAGTAGGCGCTTGTTTATCTAAGTTCTGTGCGTGATATGGTAACATTGTATTTTTTTCGTGATAGGAAGTAGGAAGTTTTCGAGACATTCTATTTTATCATCACCTGATGAGTTCGTTTACGATCGATGCCATTTTATATATCCAGATCAATGCAATCGGTTTTGTTTTTATTCAGTCTCCTAAACTCCTTGCAAAATGTTTCTAATATGGTCATTTTGTGTGTTCCAGATTTCACGGACGCGTCTGCTTACTGGATGTTCCCTTATGATACTACCAATATGAGACAGGAGGTGGATGAAGTTTGGGAACAGGTAACAACCCTTAATTAATATAATATTAACGCCAATCAACTTATTCCGCGATTTCTGAAAGTCTACTCAACAATATTTAAAAATTAACTCGTTTCAAGTTATTTGTTAGCCAGCAGTTAACACGAGTTTGACAATCTGATGGCTACTTGTGTTAAGTAGCACTTTCGGAAACCACAATCAACATAATAACTCGGAAAGTGAAACATCACTTTCCGAGTGATTGTGTTAATCAATAATTTGTCCCATCAGCTCAGATAACATTTGTGGCTGGTTTGTGTCAAACAAATTGCTTCAAAGTGTGTTGGTATAAGACCATACGAGTAAAACTATGCGGTGTTTTATTCTGTAGAGCATAATGTTGTCCTCTGAGCTGAGCTTGACCTTACCTCAACTAAACTTACATATTATATATCATCATTCTTGTATTCCATGATGGATTAGGCAGAGGTGTACTTATAGTAAACTTAAATTTCGCCAGAAATGTTAAAGTCTCATGTATAAGGAGGCAGGCTTATTGATAAATCTAGACTCCAGGTTGCTACTAAGAAATTGACCTAAGTATACATGTAATACCTTCTATTGACCTATCTTACTATTTGTCTCCAGATCAAGCCCTTATACGAGCTTCTGCATGCCTACGTCCGTCGTCGTCTTCGTGAAGCCCATGGTCCTGAGCGCATCTCTCGCTCAGCCCCCCTACCTGCTCATATCCTCGGCGACATGTGGGGACAGAGCTGGTCGGGCATTGTGCCCGTCACCCTGCCTTACCCGGGCAAGACTCTCGTGGATGTAACGCCGGAGATGGTTCAGCAGGTAAGATGAAATAAGAGACGGTGATCTCAAGGCATTTAGAACAAACAGCCTATGCCCAACCTGGAATTGACCAAGGCAGCGTTAATTAAGGAAATATTTAACCTGGAAATGTCTTTCATTAAATGCTAACAAAAACTTAAAGGATTTCTATATTTAACGAAGTGGTTGTGTATCATGCGTGCATTGTGGATTGAATCTTTCAAATCAGTGTATTTTATTCCTGCTTTAAACATAAATTGCATTCGAAATAGTATCCCCGGACGTAGTTATTTTAAATTCCAGTTATTTTCTTCATATCTTAAAAGTATTGGCGCCATTTCCAACCAAGTCACTATACGCAGAGACAACACTAGTTTAAATTCAATACTCTAATTTCCAGGGCTACACTCCACTCACAATCTTCCAACTGGCCGAAGAGTTCTTCGTGTCAATGAACATGTCCGCGATGCCGAACGACTTCTGGGCTCTGAGTGCGCTGCAGCAGCCCACAGACAGGCACATACACTGCCAGCCTTCTGCCTGGGACTTTTGTAACAGACATGACTATAGGTAAGAATGTTGGGTTTATATTTTGCAAGGTTATCATGGTGATGGTTATAATAAAGATGTAATTATGATATCAAACTGCTTAAGAACTCCTTTATAAATGATGAAGATATTTGACCCCAATTCTTTGCGTACCTTACGTATCTCAGATCCGACTCTTAAAAGTAAACTATGTGATTAAAACGCTTTTAGGATTTTTGGGACCTAGATTTTCTAATCTACTTGTTCTAGCCATTGTGCGTTCTTGACAGATTAGGTAAGGCAAATTAGTCAAAAAATTCAGAGAACACAGATCATGACCACTGACTGGAGTTAAGTGGACCTGCCACTCAAATCTGTTTAGTTCCTGACTTTAAAAAATACTGTGATCTCAAAGTTTGTATCGGTATTTCTTCTCGGAGTATCTACGTTAGGAAAAATCGAATTCAACTAGTTTTGAAAACATTATTTTGATGTGTTAAAAGAGTATTTTCTATCGATTTACATAAACATATATGGGTAGACTTGGACCTCTTGGCGCAATCACTTGACGAGTCTTCACTGAAATATCAATTTTTGGTGCTCTTATTTTTCAATTTAAATGTACCAAAGTATCATAATTATTTTTACTTATTATGCTTTCCATATTTTCAGGATCAAGATGTGCACTCACGTGGACATGAAAGACTTGGTCACGGCGCATCACGAGATGGCACACATCGAGTACTTCCTGGCTTACAAGAACCTGCCTAAGGTGTTCCGTGATGGTGCCAACCCAGGTTAGTGGACCATTAATTTAATTTCTTCTTTACATTAAACTAAAATGGTTGAAGACCGTAATTCTGATTCTTCTTACTATTAATCAAATTGGTCAATACCAGTTTGGTTAATAATGAGAAAATTTGAAGTTTTTGAGAATTTTGAGAATTTTGTAAATGCAAAAGATAACTATTATGTAGAACTAAGCTTCTAAGAAAACGACGAAAATTAAGTCATTGGTCAAGAAGCGTGGAATAGGAAAAAACTGCGGGAAAGCAAGTAGTTGTTCTTCCCTTGGCGCTGGTGGTAGAATCACTGCCGCAGAAATATAATAAGGAAGACCACAAAGAGAAAGCGACTCTGACAAGGATTGTCCAAAATTGACTTGATGCGAGTTGCTTTATTCAAATCACAGTATAAGAGTTAAGTGTGTCCGCAATTAAGAAAAATAAGGAGATAGTTTACTCATAGGTAATAGTGGTGGAGCATATATTTCTATGCAAAAAAGTAATCATTTGTCATATATTCCGGTGCAGAAGCTTATTAGTCAGCGCATATCGATCAAACTTTAATGGGTGCGTTAAATCTTAAGTATCAGGAAAACTTCTGTCTTTAGTATGTGTTTGCTTTCTGTTGATGATAATCTAGTATCGAATCGAATAATTAGGAGATTAAAATAGACGAAAACAATTTTTGTTGTAAGTTTGTTGAGTCATGCGTCTACTAGTGTTAATGCGTTGGTTACCAAACCGTAATTGTTCGTACCTACCGTAGCAGTTCAGAAAACGAGCAAATAATATATTGTTTTATGCTAAGAAATAACAGCCGCACGGGTTGATCGTTCAGGTTAAGCCACGCTTGCCGCGATTGATCCGTGGATGGGTGACCATCTTTACAAACCAAGACCCTTCCGTGCCTCGGAAAGCACTTTAAGTCCCGGCTGTCTTTCGTAGATCTTAGACAGTGGTTACGGGTCGTCAGAAGCCCGAAAGTCTGACAACCAGTCTTACCAAGGGGTATCATATTACCCAGATACTGGGTTGTGGAGGTCAGATAGGCAGTCGCTTGATGTAAAATACTGGTACTGCATCCGGTTAGACTAGAAGCCGACCCCAAAATAGTTGGGAAAAGGCTAGGCAGATGATGATGATGGTGAGTTTGTTGAGTCATCTATACTTTTAATATTACAAGAGAAAATATTTATTTCTTATGTTTGTTTCTTACACTTTCACGCTGAAACGGATGAATGGGTTTTGATGAAATTTGGCACATGGGTAAACCATGAACTTGATTGGACAAATCTCTTTTTATCCCGTTGTTACCACGTGATCGAAATTGATGCGGGTGAAACCACGAAGCGTAGCTAGTATATAATTTACAAGCATTTTAATGTACATGAAATAAAATAATTTTGTCTTAGCATATTTTTAGAATTCTATACTTTTGACAGCTATCGGGCCATGATCCAATGATTTTATGCTTTAGAATTATTTTTAATTAGCTTTGAAATTATATGAACCTGTGTTACGCAAATAATATTACATGACGTGTATCAGACGCTTATGCCTAATAAGCTAAGCTTCATAGAGTCAATCAATCAACTCAGCCAACCGCAGTCTGGACATAGGCTTCTCCCAGGCTGCGCCATAACACCCTGTCCTCTATCTTCTGCATCCGGTCGGTCACAGCCACTTTCTTAAGGTCGTCTATCCATCTAGCTGGGAGGTGTTCTACAATACGTTTGCCGATACGCGGTTTCCACTCCAAGAGTTTATACTGTAGTAGGCATAATTACTTTATAGCCCAGCAAAAACATCGAGTAAAATTACACAAGAAATTAAAACAACAACAATCTACCATTTAATTCGTTCAACCAAAATTCTAATACCATAACCCTAAAAACAACAACACACACATGAACGCCATCTGTGGATAGATCTGATCAACTCCGGAGTTGCACAGATCCGTGTTACAAGTGCAGTAGGTGACAAACACGTCGCCGTTTCCGGAGACCCGCCGGCAGGTCTGACCTTTGACCTCGCCTTCGGCTAGGTAGCCGCACTGACGGACCACTCGGACCTTCCCGTAGACTGTGGAGAAGAATTTGTATTAGGAAGTTAGGAAGTGATGATGAAGCTTCAGCATGATATTATAAATATAAAATATATTATTATTATATATTATATTATAAATATAAAAAGAAACAGTGGTAGTTCCACCTTCTTCGGGATAAAGAGTTCTGCTACAATATTTCTACGAATATAAGAATAAATAATAGCAGAGAAAACTTTATGTTTTTGTTTTAGCGTATCGTGTCCTTCTGCTATTCGAACTCTAGAATAACTATTAAACTACAAAACTAATTAGTTCTTGACTGTGATGACCTACTGCTGAATGAAAATGAAAACCAATCAGTATAAAACAGCACGCCAAATTGCGGCGGTAAGTCCCCTCTTTGAGGAGTGGATGGCGCCACGGCGTCCTCACCTTCCGCCTGACGCAGGTTCTCACCGGGCATGGGTGCTTCGGTGGGTTCCTGTTCAAGATAAAGCGGGAGGAAACGCCCGGGTGTTTCCATTGTGAGGATCGTCTAGAGGACACGGTGGAGCATACGGTGGAAGTTTGTCCTGCCTGGGCGGAGCACCGCCGTGTGCTCGTGGAGTCGATCGGCGGCGGCGACCTCTCGCGTCCGGCCCTGGTGCGAGCCATGGTACGGAGCGAGAGGGCATGGGAAGCCGTCACCTCCTTCTGCGAAGCAGTAATGCTCGCGAAGGAGGAGGCGGGGCGCGTGAGGGAGTGGCAGTCTTTGCGCCCTCACGTCCCTAGCCGCCGCAGGAGGAGACGCCCCGGGCGCCGCTTGCGGGTGGCGAGCAATGAGTAGCTCGCCGCCCGGTAAGGACCAAGCTCGGGTCGACGGCGCGTAGTGTTCCACGCGCGCCTCAAAGAGATGTCAGCAGCACTGAAGGGGTCTGCTAGCACCGATGCCTGCCGGGGTCGCGTGATTGTTCGAAAGAGATACCGTGACCCGGGCACATGGGCAACTGAAGGAACACGGGTGGGTTTCAGTCAGTAAAAGTCTGACACGCCCTCCCGCTCCGCCCAGAGCGGGAGAAGTCATTTGATGATTTCCCATAAAAAAAAAAAAATCCGTATAAAATGATTAAACAGATACTCACTCTCCATCTTGATAGATCGACAGAAGGTGGGCTCGATAGGCTCTAAATGTTCTGGTGGGTCCCTCAAGGAGCAGTTGACGATGCCCAGGCTAAAGGAGTCGAACTCCACGCCGCAGCGAGGGTCGTATGCGCTGTTGCAGTCATAGCATAGTATTGAAGAGGCTGAAATGAGAGTAGGACTCTTTATTTAAAGCAGTGGTCGGAACAGTTTCCAGAGGATTAAAAAAAAAAAGTTCATACAATGAATGTTTTATATTTAACTTTGTTGCACTACCCAGGCAGAAGTATTTCATACTTTGGTGGTAACCATTATAAAGAAACTTTTTTCGGTGATTACAATATTAGGTTCAGTAAGTTGACTAGCTAATAAATGTTTGTCGAGCCCATCCATTCCAAATTATTTCAGAACCTTCACAAAATTTAGTCTTCTAACTTTACTTCAAGCAACCATCGCGTTACCATAAGATACTAAAATAATTGGGTCTTCTCATGAACATAATATGAAGAAAATATTCTACTTTCAGTGGAATTTGAGTCAAGTTCAGCTACTTGCGGTCAGTAATCCAATTTTGTTGTACATTGTACGGTTTCAGGTGTCGTGTGACCATTCTGACCTACATCGAAATCAATGGATTTGGGGCAAGAGTTTTTGATACGAGAATGAATCTAAATGAGCTTCATTGTCGAATTTTAGGGTTTGATTTAAAAAAGTCTTTTTTAAATTAAATAAAAATTTGTTGCATATAATCCCCACTGACATTAAATAAAATAATGAAATAGTAAGGATGTGAAAGGTCACAGGGAAACTGATTGGCTCAAATTAATTCTACGAAGAAACAAACCTTCATGCAGTCGTGGACGGAAAATAAACTGACGATTATGATGATGAGCAGGCATTAATATCTCGATGTCTGATATCATTGCAATCAGTGGCATTTTAAAGAAAAGATGAACAATTCTATTCCATTACGTAGTCAGAAAGTACATTTCATGGCTATTTAGTGACTACTTCGGACGATAAATCAAGAAAGGTAGATAAATAGTTTTAAGTATACCTCATTAATAGTCTAGTAGAAGGCAAATAAAATTTGGTTTAATATAAGCAATGAACATTTTTGATTCAAATCTGATGATATAGGACGGTCTCTAAAGCCTGGATTGAAACAAGCTTGATATAGAACAATATCAAAAGAGATAATGCTCGCGTTATTATATAAAAAGGATATTATATGACTTTGAACATGACAACATTGTAAAACCCGGGTTGGATTATGCAGCAAATGAAATAAATAAAAATACGCATCACAGACACTTGCAGTTAATAACTTTTCTACCTTATTGTTTAAGGCAAGAGGGTAAAAGTGATGCACCGCAATTGTTTGCGTTGGTACATGCAAAATAGGAACACAAATGCCATATTTACAAGACAAATATACTTAATTAACTCACCATACTGAACACATTGCAACAAACTGACTACTATTGACACCACAACAGATTTAGATAAAGACTTCATCACTACACCCTGTATACTCCGAACACAGGCAATGGTGGAAGGGAACTGAATTACATGTCAATGACAACACGTAATTCGATTAGTGAAGACTGCTGTGTTAGTTGAAACGATACCAGTCAACCAAATAGTAAAATACTGTTTAATTACTACGAATATAGGGTCAAATTAAATGACTGGCAATAATATAACAATCGGTGTTGGTATCGATATCGAAAACTGATGGAAAAAAAACATTCCACCTTTGTTTAAAACTTTAACTGACTCTTTAACTTTAAATGACTTTTGCATATACAATAAGGCAACCAAATCAGGAGGAGATGCCCCGGGCGTCGGGAGTCAATCGAGGACTCCCGGCCACCACAAGCCTGCTTGCGAGCGGTGAGCAATGGGAAGCTCGCTTCCCGGTAAGGACCAGGGTGCTTACTCTCGAATATAATTCCAATAGATCGACATTAGAATTGTCAGTCTAACGTCAGGGATTGGCTGGAATCACTGACTCTAGCCAATCCCTGGCGTTTAACTCAACCAACTGACGTTTGACCAATGTCGATCTATTGGAATTATATTCGAGAGTAAGCACCCTGGCCCGTGTCGACGGCGCGTAGTGTTCCACACGCACCTCAAAGAGATGTCAACAAAACTGAAGGGGTTCACTAGGACCGATGCCTGCCAGGGTAGTGAGATTTGTTTGAAAGAGTTACCGTACCCTGGCATATAGGCGACTGAAGGAACACGGGTGGATTTTGTCAGTAAAAGTCTGACACGCCCTTCCGCTCCACGCAGAGCGGGAGACGTTATTTGATGATTTCCCACCCAGAAAAAATAATAATACACAAACAGCTGATTGATTACGGGCATGATCTTCGCCCATAGAATGATGCGAAAAAAGTGTTTTGTTTATTTTCTTTGTTCCATTAGTTTTCTATATATGATACCCAACACGTGGGTAAAGTATTGTCAGCTAATTCAATTTGACCCGGTAGACTGAAAGTCATCTTTATTTCTCCTCCAAACGACAGGCTTAGGCTTAGTTTAGATTCCAGATCTCCCACAAATGACATTATAAAATGCTTGTCAACTTAATATAACTAGTTTTAGGTGGAAGGTCTCGGGTACCCTTCGAAATTGAAATTTTCTTACGTCTTTTAGCAATTTGCAGGTCACTGCCAGGATTCTATTGGGAGGAATCTATTGATTAAAAAATGATTCGCGATCGTAACACGTCTACGTATTTCCTAAATTGATATTATTTATTTATGTATTCAGATAAAGTCCATAATTCTTATTCACAAAAACTATGTTAGTATAGACGTATTACAACAAATCATGAAACCTCCTGCTGCTCGAGTTCAGAATATCCGACCAGAACCCGAACGAAAGCCTTCATGACTGCCGAGTTATACTTCACAACAAATACGTGATATGATAGAGTGCGGGGCAGCACTAACAGTATCTTTTAGATACTGTTTGTTAGTGCTGCCTCGCACTCTGCATAGTAGGGAGACAGTGAAGTTGGTGTCTTTGTCAAGTAATTTAATTATATTTTCCTTTTTTTTTAAATTCGTATACCACTAATTGCAATATAACCTACAGTGATAGGAAGTAGTAGAATGTTGTCAAGAAACACAAACTGCATTATAAACGTTTATAATGATTTATATGGGACCATCCCTGAAATCGATCCACAATCACCGTAGATATCTCAGACCATACATACAAAAAAAAAACATGCAGGCGAAGTGAGCACCTCTTTTTGAAGTCGTTTAAAAAAGATGTTACAAACTATTATTAAATCCGCGCGTTTATCCAACACAAAAATGTTACAATAGTTAAATAAGAAACGCGACTGCGTTACATATTACATAATAATTAAATCTAAACTGTAGTTACGACGATACCAAATGTGGCACACGGCGCCGCCATGTTGGGAAATTTTATGAATAGACGCAAAATTGTGACACGTACGACTGGTTAGGATGAGTCTCGAGAAACTTAAGACGTGAACACACGACTAGAATGAAGATCAGTTTATTTTCCCTGCTAATTTCCTTTGGTATTTGTGTGTCTTCACAAAACTTTGTCAACATCTGACGATTCCTCTTCTTCTCACAAAAAAATGGACGGTTGACAGACTGATGTCTGTCAACAGTTCAGTTTTTTTGGGAATATTATCTAGCAGTTCAACCTATGAGGTTGTTGGGTGCTTAACTGGACTCACCTGTGGCTGCCTTTATAAATTATGGCCTCCAGCCAGGGCTTAAACAAGAGCGACCACTCGCTAAGGGTTCCCGCCATGGGGTACATACCTCGGCTTAGGGCATCGCTGGTAGAGGGCAAGAAGAGACGGGCTGCATCGGAATGATCAACCGTTCTCAAATGGACATGTTCCTTTTATATGAAGGCTATAATATAGGCGAACGACTGGAAATGTATTCTTGACCAATTTAGGCACTCTTGGAAGATAATACTTCTTCTCAATTTTTCTAAGTTTTCTTTAATTATAACTTCCCATCTTCACTGTAGAAAAACAATAGAAAGCGGCCTGTTATTTCTCGCGCTCTATAATGAAGCTAGGTAATTTATGAGTGGTACTATTACATTACATTATATATATACGATTTCGTTACTGAAGTTACAATATTTCTCGCGTATGCAAATGCCAATGATTTTTGTTTTTAAACTTCTTAACAAAATGTGAGTGACAAGCCAGAATATACTGTTACCGTAACGAAATAATTCCATGTCAGCACGAAAGAGATACAGAAATAAATATGTATTTAAAATCAATGAGTTGACCATAACAAAAAACTGCACATTAAAAAGTCGCACGCGCTGTAGGAAATTCACGGAAATTAATACTAACGATTACGGAGCTCAGTTACGCAACTCACGCGCATCTCACCGCGTGCGTCCTCTACAACAGATGTACGGTGTATGGAAGTGACAAGGAGATTAAACGTGTACAAGATACTCGTATTTATACCATAACGATCTACTGATTGTGTCTTTTATTAACGATCTGTAGATTTAAATCTTTCTAAGAGGTAGGACTAGGTATCTATAGATCTAAGGAGAAATAGATCTGTCTGTACACACGATCACTATAAAATTCGAAGACATATGCCATCTACCAACCCGCACTGGACCCGCGTGGTAGATTACGGCACACTCCCTCTCACCGAGAGGAGGCCTGTCTCCCAGCAGTGGCTGATTATGTACACACGGCTTCATATCAGGTTATACTTTTCCAGTTTAAGCAGACCTGGCATTGTGTAGGCTATTCGTACATTGAGAAGTCAGCTTATAATGTATAGCTTGATTTGTCGTCGTGCGTTCGTAGGTGTGCGTCTTTTGTATGCACTATACTACTATAAGTATGTAGGCTTATCAATGTTTTGCTATGCTAGGATTTAAAAAAAATGCTGTTTTTGTTTTAAATTTTGGGAGGTATTTATTTAACGTTACAGTATTAGAAGGTTTTTTGCGAATATTGAAGGTATTTAATATAGTCCCTAAATACTTCGATCTAGTGTCTTGCTTACAGTTTATGTAACAAAATAAGTTATAGTTAATTTTATTATAGTCTATTGTTATTGAAGTCAATTCTAGATTTGTCTGATTCCATGTAACATTAAATACTTTATTTTTTTGTACGTCTATCTGCGCGAGCGCTCATCGGGGTCAAGTTCGAGCTGCGCCAGATTCGTTTCTATGAAATATGAAATGTCACGGTTCCGTATTTATTATGACTACGATTTTCTATAGATCAACACTGATTTATATTCAAACAAAGGTGATTCGTCAGTTTTGTGCCTTTCAATTAGTGAATAGTGGTGGCTAGTAGGCATATCGAATTGATTTATTATTGGGCATATAAATGGATTACAATAAATATCGGATTTTTAACACTAGGTATTTATTATGCGATACTTTTATTTTATACATGAAAAATCTTTTATTTTTCTTTTTAATATTCTTGTTCAGACATAAGCAGTACCTTTGTACTCAATTAATATGTATGTATATCGTTTACCTAAGTATTTTACTGTGTGTAGAAAAATAATAAAATAAATAAACAAACTTAACCAACAGGCATGTTAAACAATCTTAAAAAAAAACAACAACATTTTATGAAAACCAGTAGAAAGTAGAAAGTGTGCTACGAATACATATTTTTATCGTAGTTAACATAAGTATTACATAAAGCTAAGACATTTTTAGAGGCAGTTACGAGAATAGAAACTAAATAACTGTATTAATACCAAAAATATTATACGGCTATCGATTCTCATTAAGTTATTACCTAAGATGACACATCGTATAAAAACCGGTGAATTATGCTTTAATTGCAGTCATCAGTTTCAAATTATGTAAATATAAATAAACTTTTTTACAAACCGGAACGTAAATTATCTAATAACCAATCAGTGAGCTGGTAAATCTGTCTGTTTTTTTAATTATAATAACCGCACAGATATAAACGTTATAACAGCCATCAATAATTTAATTAATTTTGATGCACTGTTTACAATACAAATAAAAAAATATTAATACATTATTTCTTATTTTAAATCTTAGCCACATCTAGTAAAAAGTCTTCTCTAGAAAATTATCTCAATTTCCTTTGCATAATGGCTTAATTCCATAAGAACAGCATCATTCCCTTTTGTTTAATATTATTTTAAAATAAAGAAACAAAAAATCAGAAAGCGTGGTCGCGGGTAAAACCTAGTCACCGATACAACCAATACTTACTGGATTTTATTTCCGCCATTTTGTTGCGCTCGAGTTTATCAATCGGGAGCAGGTTAACATCCGCGTGTGCGCAGCTTTCACCCGCGCAAGCCATTTGCATCTCTTTTGTTACTCAAGAACTTATTGATTAGTTTGTAACTTGATTGGGGGATAAATAATTGAATTAATTAAGATTTTTCGTTCTGAAACATTTCTTTGAAGAAATATTGTATCGATAGCAGCTTTTCAATTAGCAGGTAGGTAAAGCTGAAGTGCGGTTGATTTTGTAATTTGTACAAATTATGTAATTTTTAATTCATGGTTAAATTAACATTTTTTATTTTTATTTTCCACATCAGAACATCACGTCTTGTTCCCAAGTGTTTTTGGGCAAAGCTGTTCATACAGTACACCCACACTTCACCAGTTATGTTTAAGTTCCATGTTAAACTGGGCAGGCCATTGCCATCAATCGGGTACAAATCCAGATTCCGGGCTGCTACTGAGAAATTCCAGATATCCAATAACATTTTGCTCGACCTGGTTATTGAACCCAGGACGTCATGCTCATCAGTAGCGCCTATGACCACTAGACAAACGAGGCTATTAATTAGTCAGTTTAAAAAAGTATAAATTCCAGAGAAAACGAATCAATAACTTAAATACTTCTTCGGCATTATTTCGCTTTTCTTCCACAGTCCAATCTCGTTCTGAGTGTCACATAACTGACAGCACACACGAGAAAACGTAACAAAATCTCCTTTTTCGGTAAATCACACCCACAAAGATGTAAACAAGGACATCTTAGATTCATTACCGGATTACTTAACAGCAGAGTAGCCACATTACATAACCTCTCTTTATTACCTGCGCGGTCGGAAGTCACCCATATTGGGACGCATTGCGCATGCTGATGGCGCAGATACCGACCAGAGCACATTGTTTGTACGCATGCGTGAGATTTTTGTTGTTTTGTTTTTTTGATGCTGTTGGTTAAGTAAGTGTTACATGTTTAGTGAAGATGGCTTCTGTACCTTTATAGTAAGGTGGATAGGTTTAAAGAACCCGTGAAACTTTCTTAGGTTTTTTTTGCAATTAGCGTGTCAGTAAGGCTGTATGATGAACAAATATGATCCGCGAACAAATATGACTTTAAAAAATTATAATAATTAAAATAATCAATTATCTTACTGATTTTTTTTACGAAATAGTAATCCAAGCTCATGTCTTACCACAAGATTCAAAGTATCTTCTCTTCAAATTTCATCAAAATTTAAGGTTAGCCGAAACAAACAAACATACGACAGAAAAAATTGTTGTTATAAGTATGATATAAACTTTCATATACATTTACTAACAAGCTGTTATTTTGATTCTACAGACAGACACTATACTTGTATCAATTTGTAATATAAATAGAATAAAAGGTCCACAACATATTATGTTCAAAACAAAACAAACAAAAAGTATTAAAAAAGTGAACAAAAATATAGCTATATTTCAAAGCTATCAGATTTGTCTCGATTAAAGGCTCGAGCAGACTAGCGCGACGCCACGGTCGCGCGCGATTCGGCGATTTATATCCATAGTACAATTTCTATGAAAACGCGTGCGACACTTCAAACAGGGGCGATCTGTCGCGCCGCGACACGATCGCTCCGCGTGACAAGTCGCGTCTGTTTGTATGAGCCTTAACAGACCACTTACCTACCTACTTTAATAACAAGGGCCACATCCAGAACAGCATTCCACTACAAGTTCCATGTAACACAGTGACGTAACCTTATTGACACATTAAACGACCATATAAGGTAACAGGAATCTACGATATTTTGCAGGAACTATTCCGGTCTGTTTTAGTAACAGTATCACTTTCCCTTCAAGTTTCTAGTTCCTGTTTATAATCTGATACTATAGGTATATCAAATACCTGCGTTAGTTTATTTTGTACGTAATTTAAATTGATTGCAGATGTTGTGGTTTTAGAAATACTTAATTTGATTGAAGCCGAATTAATGGGTAATAAATATTTGCATGAGAAATAAATAAAATTGAAGAGTTTGCTTGTACTGTCAAGATTATGGTTTTTTAATAAATGTATATTGGTACTTAAAACAAAAGCAGTTTTTTTTGTTTGTGTTTGTTCCGGTTAATTTCCGAAACGGCTGAACCGATTTTGACGGGACTTTCACTGACAGACAGATAGCTTTTGTTATAAGGAGTAACATAACCTTTTGTCCATGTAGCGCTTTCCCGTGGATTAATTTCTGACATCCACGTGGGCAAAGCCGCGGGCAGCATATGGTATACAATAAATTTACAAATTATAGATCATCTAGCTTTCGCCAGCGGCTTCATCCGCGTATTATATATGTAAACCTTTTGAATCACTTAGTCGATTAATGAAAACCGCATTAAAATCCGTTGCGTAGTTAAAAGCGTTCAAACGCTGGAAGCGACTTCGTTTTGTATTAAGTAAAGAAGATAGTTGTGCATTGAAATAAACAAACAGGTTCAAGTTCTTGCGGATTCCACTGTTGGTCATATACATATACGTATTATCACTTATTTATGTATAAAATTATGTATAAAACAATTGCTAGTTACACTTACAGTACACACCAAAGCGGTCGGAAAGCGCATGCATTCTACCTCTGGTGCAATTTAAAAAATGTTAGATTTAAGTCACAACATTACCTAATAATTACAATAATTATCGAGCAATATGGCTTATATAAAAAGCACGTAATATTCTAATCTTTCAATTAAATCAATTAATGACCGTTTTGTTCTGAAGAGCTTGGCCATCGGTCTTTCTACAGATGTTCGAAGATATGACGAGACCACTGCTCTTTCTACAAGACAATAAAGTCTGAATGTCCCTTTCTCTACTTTTAGCTCGTAATTTAAATAACTAAGTCAATACATTTTCAAGTTACGAGCTTCCATACATTCATTGTTTCGCCACGACCATATAGTTTGCAGCCTGGTTGCAGATACAATGAAAGACATACTATTGTTTCATTAAAGATCATTGTTGCCAAACTATCAGAAACGTCTCGAACAATCAAGGAATTATATCTTCACGGTGTTGAACGGAGGAAAGTAACGCACTAGTTAGAGAAGTAATTGGGGATTTCTGTGTTTGATGCTGATGGCTTCTGAGTTCTGATTCGATGATTTGACAACAAAAATATGGCGCTGTGCTCTTCTTCACGTGGGTGTCGTAAAAGGTGACTAAGGGACTACTAGAGAATGGGTAGCAGTGTTCTCTATGCATTTTACTATCATACTGCGATCGCCAACCCGTTTGCCAAGCGTGACGATTATGGCAAACCCCTCCAAATTGGGGGAGGATGTTCAGCAGTGGTCTTTTGGCTGAAATGATGAGGATGATGATGTTCTCTTCGTGCGGCAGTCAGCTGTCGGTCAGATTGTTTTAAGATAGTCTACAAGTTATCATAGTACTTAAAATATTCGACTGGCCTGTTAGTCTAGTGGTTAGTAACCTTGACTGCGAAGACTGAGGTCGTGGGTTCGATTCCCACCCAGGACAAATCGTTATGTGATGAGCACAATCAATTGTTCTGTGTCTGGGTGTTATTTTTCTATAATATGTATGTATTTAGAAATATATAAGTATATTTATCAGTTGTCTGGTTGCCATAGTACAGGCTCTGCCTAGTTTGGGATCAGATAACAGTGTGTTGGTTGTCCAAAGATATTTATTTTTATTTATTCTTTAATTTGACTGTCCAGTATTTTTTTTCCGTATGTTTTAAATAGTTTCAATAAATGTGCCGAAGAAAAATGGTAACAGTCAGCCGACACTTAGTTGTTAATCTTGTCATTATTTGATGTTTCTTATAAAGAGTAAAATACTCTGCTTGCTTTTACTTTCACTCCGATCTACCTGGACCTTGCTGCCCTCTACCAGCGATGCCCGCCCCCCACAGGGGGTGTCCTTAGCGAATAGTCACTTTATTTTTAAGTCTTTGTGCCCTGGCTGGAGGCCTCCATTTATTAAGGTAGCCACAAGCAAGTCCTGCGAGCTGTCTTTCCCAAAAAAAAACTTGCTTTTACAATCACATGAGATAGAATCTGAAGCTTGAATTGTGAATCCATGAACGCAACGGCACCATAAGATAGTAGGCTTATCATGAAACTCACCACATTTCTTCTTTCCAGGTTTCCACGAAGCCATCGGCGAGACGATCGCCCTCTCCGTCTCCTCACCTCGCCACCTCCAAACCCTGGGTCTGGTCCAGCGGTCGGTGGACGACACAGCCCATGACATCAACTATCTCTTCACCCAGGCTATGGACAAACTGGCCTTCCTGCCGTTCGCTCTGGTCATGGACAAGTGGAGGTGGGATGTGTTTACCGGAGACGTCAGGAAAGAACAGTATAACTGTCACTGGTGGAGACTCAGGTAATTTATGGAGATTTTTAATTACGTTTAATAATGTATTTAGTAAAGGTCACATTGAAGGATATTATAGTACATAGGTACCGTGTGGTGCCGGACGTAAAGAATAACACCACCCCATTTCTTCCCGTGGGTGTCGTAAAAGGCGACTAAGGGAGTTAATAGAGAGTGGGCAGCAGCGTTCTCTATGCATTTTACCACCATACTGCAATCGCCAACCCGCCTGCCAAGCGTGGCGATTATGGCAAAGCCCTCCAAATTGAGGGAGGCCAAGTCCAGCAGTGGACGTCTTACGGCTGAAATGATGATGATGATGATGATAGTACATAGTTAACATCATGCCTGTAATCTTCGAAGGGTAAGGCAGAGGTACCTTATAGTACACTCACTTCTCACCAGTTATGTTAAAGTCCCATGTAATAAATAGCGAGCGAGTCCATTGCAGAGAGCCAAACACAAATCTAGACCAGGGTCAGGACTTCGGTTACTGAGAAATGTCGTATAGAAAAATCCCCTTAACATACTATGCCCGACCTGGGAATCGCACACTTACACCTTATGCTCAATAGTGGGGCTTGTTACCACTAGACTAATGAGATATGGAAGCGGATGGGACGCAGGGGTGAGGTTATAAAATATAATTTCTTGGTTATCACTTTGAGAGGCACTAAACGCCTATAGGCGTAATAATAACAAATAGTCAATTGTGCCTCGGTCCGTGTCCCTCTACAAGGATGAATGAGAGATGATATTTCTATTCAAGTATCTCACATAATCGACTACTATACGTCTATACTTTCAATATAGAGTAATCAGGGACTGAAATTAGTAGTCTGTTCTAAGTGGTCCACTTACCATAATTGCAGGAACTGTCAAGAGCTCTTTCATTTCAATAGGGCCGGGTGTAAGACGTATCACCTCTCCTCTTGGGCGTCCCCAAGAGGAGAGGTGTTGCCCTACGCCTATGTCTAGCAATTTAATGAAATGATGATGATGAGTATAAGATCCGTACCAGTATAGTAAAACCACAAAATCTATATAGCGCGAGTTGCAAGATCGATTAATTTAGGGATTACGAACATCTTTGAATAATAGTAAAATCAACAACAATAATAACATTCATGTATGTCCTCCATCGGCGTTATGTGCAGACGACGTTGTGGCCATCGTGGGCAAAATATAAATGAGGCTGGCACAGGAGCGTTGGAATTGGCATAAGAAAGAATTATGAGTCGGCGCTTTGAATGATCTTAGTTCATTGATTTTTCAGCGCCGACTCAAAATTTTAAGGTTTATAATTTTTTGCTTTTCTGTTTTTTCGGCGGCTTAATTTTTTGTTTAAAAGTTTTTATTTTGTAAATTGTTTTGTGGCTTTAATGTACTAATAATACTTGGCAAGGTATACCCTATCCAATGAAAAAATAATGATCAAAATCGGACTATTCTGTACAACGTTATGCGTGGTTATACATTACAATCAATGAGTGAACAATCAATCATCTCCTGTTTTTCGACCCTTAGGGTTCGATTTTGTTTTCCAAATTTATATGGGACCACCCTCGGAGTATACCCTTTCCATTTAAAAAAGAATTATCACAATCGGACTACTATGTGAAAAGTTATGCGTGGTCATACATAAAAAAAAAACAAAATATACGCGTCGAATTGATAACCTCCTCCGTTTTTTTTCGTTGGTTAAAAAGAGAGGCCTATGTCCGGCAGTGGATGAAGTCGGACTATGGATTGATGATTAACGTACTAAATTTAAATTGATAGTTTATATGTTTGTTACTCAATCACGCAAAAACGGGCGAATGGATTTAGATGAAATTTGGCACACAAATAACACACAAGTGGTTAACACACAAGATACTTTTTATCTCAGTAGTGCATTCCCTTGGTATGTTTTCGACCTCCAGGCGGGCAAAGAACCCTGCGGACTCGCCGTCCGCTTACCGGCCCATCGTGCTGCTCGACGAGGTGGGCAAGCTCTTTGAAAGAGTGATTGCAGACCGCCTTGTCGGGTGGCTGGTGCGGGAGGGGCCGGACTTGTCGGACGGCCAGTACGGCTTCCGCAAGGGGCGCTCTACGGTGGACGCCATCATGCGCGTGCGAGCCCTTACGACGGGGGAAGCAGTGGCCCGGGGTGGGGTCGTCTTGGCGGTGTCTCTAGACATCGCCAATGCCTTCAACACCCTGCCCTGGAGTTGCATCAGGGAGGCACTCCGGTATCACCGGGTGCCGACCTACCTCTGTCGCGTGGTCGAGGCTTACCTGACGGATAGGGCCGTCATCTACCCCGGTCATCAGGGAGAGTGGAACCGGCGAGAGATGTCGTGCGGTGTCCCACAGGGATCGGTTCTGGGGCCGCATCTGTGGGACATCGGATACGACTGGGTGCTGCGCGCCGACCTCCCTAACGGCGTCAGCGTGGTTTGCTACGCTGACGACACGCTGATCCTGGCGCAGGGGAGGTCGTACGAGGCGGCGGCCGACTTAATGACACGCGGGGTTGCGACAATCGTCGAAAGAATCCGGCAATTGGGACTCGAGGTGGCTCTGCACAAGTCCGAGGCCATGGGTTTTCATGGTCCTCGGAACGCGCCACCTTCGGGTTCCCAACTCACGGTGGGAGGGGTTCACATCGGCGTCGAGTCGACGATGAAGTACCTAGGACTTGTCCTCGACAGCCGGTGGAACTTCGTTGAGCATTTCCGACGTTTGGCTCCCAGACTGGAGCGGGCGGGGGCTGCCTTAAAGCGGCTCCTGCCCAATCTGGGGGGACCAAACGCCTCCTGCCGGAGGCTCTACACGGGGGTCGTGCGGTCCATGGCCCTATACGGGGCACCGGTGTGGGCGCCCTCATTGAGGCTGCGCCCAGCGCGCCGGTTGAGTGCGGCCCAAAGGGTCATGGCCATCCGGTTAATCCGGGGATACCGCACGGTCTCCTGCGAGGCGGCGAGCCTCCTTGCCGGAGTGCCGCCATGGGATCTGGAGGCAAAGGTCCTCGCCCACATGTGGGAGTGGCGCGAGGACGCGAAACGCCGGGGCGAAACTCCGCTGCCGCGACAAATCGCGGCACGGCGGACAGAGCTCCGGCAGGATCTCATGGCGACATGGCGGGTACGATTGTCGCAACCCAGCGCAGGGCACGCCACAATTGCGGCGGTAAGTCCCCTCTTTGAGGAGTGGATAGAGAGGCGCCACGGCGTCCTCACCTTCCGCCTGACGCAGGTTCTCACCGGGCATGGGTGCTTCGGTGGGTTCCTGTTCAGGATAAAGCGGGAGGAAACGCCCGGGTGTTTCCATTGTGATGATCGTCTGGAGGACACGGTGGAGCATACGGTGGAGGTGTGCCCTGCCTGGGCGGAGCACCGCCGTGTCCTCGTGGAGGCGATCGGCGGCGGCGACCTCTCGCGTCCGGCCCTGGTGCGAGCCATGGTACGGAGCGAGAGGGCATGGGAAGCCGTCACCTCCTTCTGCGAAGCAGTAATGCTCGTGAAGGAGGAGGCGGAGCGCGTGAGGGAGTGGCAGTCTCTGCGCCCTCACGTCCCTAGCCGCCGCAGGAGGAGACGCCCCGGGCGTCGGGAGTCGATTGCGGACTCCCGGCCACCGTAGGCGCGAGCTTGCGGGCGTCGAGCAATGGGTAGCTCGCCGCCCGGTAAGGACCAAGCTCGGGTCGACGGCGCGTAGTGTTCCACGCGCGCCTCAAAGAGATGTCAGCAGCAGTGAAGGGGTCTGCTAGGACCGGTGCCTGCCGGGGTCGCGTGATTGTTCAAAAGAGATACCGTGGCCCCGGCACTGGGCAACTGAAGGAACACGGGTGGGTTTTAGTCAGTAAAAGTCTGACACGCCCTCCCGCTCCGCCCAGAGCGGGAGAAGTCATTTGATGATTTCCCATCCAAAAAAAAAAAAAAAAAAAAAAAAAAAAAAAAAAAAAAAAAAAAAAAAAAAAAAAAAAAAAAAGGCGGGCAAAGAAACTTTTCCTGTAAATTAATCGATACTATTTCACAATGCAATCAGATTATAGTCTCTACATTCCATAACATATAATGAGTTGTGAGATCGTACGCAAGTAACGCTGCTCATCGACTGCCGAGTTAAGTAACGGTCACCCTCAGCTGGCTCTTACCACACTGCAGAATACACTGGTTATCTTGACTATCATCATAATATTATGTAGTGAAGGTACCTAACATACCGGGCCTAGTGATCTAGATTTTGTTGCTGTGAGAGGGCATAATGCGGAACACAAATTTTATGGGTGGGAATAATCTGGCTAGTCTTAACTATGTTGGGGTCAGCTTCAAGTCTAATCGGATGCTGCTGTTAAACGAAAGGAATAATTGAAGGATTAAAAAGTAATTATGAATAGTTGGTAGTAGTAGAAATTGATCGTGGCAAATCTTTCTCGAGATTGTCAATGATGATGGTGATTTTTTTGATGTCTTGGCAGAAAACCACGAAGGTTTCAACTACAAAAGTTTGAAAATTTGATGAATAAGTTGCCAGTATTAAAATACGATAAAGTGTCAAATTAAATAATTCTACTTTTTGTGATCACTAGATATGCTTTATCCATCTTCAAGTAAACAGTGTGACGGAGATTGTTTGGTGAGGTATTTAAAGAATCTGCTGTTTTCTACAAAAGTGGAAATATCTATCGAACTGCTAATTTTTTACACTAGTGAATGCCCAGCCAATCTTACAGGTTTTATCCATGAATTTAATGTATTTGTCTTTTTCATTAAAAAAAATATATGGACTCCTTCTCCATATAAACTTTAAAATGCCAGATTTTATACTCCTACGTCTGCGTGATTTTCGTAAATAGGGATACTTACAAACTGTTTGCTTCCCGTATTAATATATAGACAACCGATGAACACTTTTGACACTGGGGGCTCCAGAATAATATAGTCTATGGCCATCCTATATTCCAAACATTTATGGGAACAGATGCTGTAGCTCACTCAAACGCATCACACGAACAATTACTAAATTAAATCACTTCACACATTATGCATTAATTACACTTTTTTCCTCGCCACTAACTAACTCATTATCAGTTAGATAATTCAGTAAACACACGCAACCACATCACATAATATTAACGCTCTGGTGGTCAGTTAGAATATGTGAATACGAGTATATTCTAGGTCAGAATAGTAAATTATGTAGGAGTAGTGTTACTACATTCAAATCAATCAATGATTTTGACGTTGCGACGTATGTTATTAGGTAGAACTTTTTGGTGATTGATCAATCTGATCGAAATACTTAATATGTTGAATAAAGAACATTTCGCAGAACTATCCAATCATATTTTTTTTTTTAAAGATGTCATAAATATAACACAGGCTATAAAAATATAAGAAGCAGCAAATAGATACATTTAATTAAACTTTATTGTACGTCAAATTAACGTAAACAAATCTTCAAGAAGTAAAAGATGGCAATACCACTATGTAACGTAATCAGAGGGCTTAGAAACAAGTTCATCCAAAAGTTTATTAAAAAAAAAACATTTTTAATATTAACATCATCCAATCCATAGTGCGACTTCACCCATTGCTGTCCATAGGCTTTTCTTTTCAAATGCCAGTCCCCAAGCTTATTTTGTCAATCAGTGATGATGAGGTGGGCTGACGACATTGTTACCATCGCGGGTACAATCTGGATGAGACTGGCACAGGAGCCCGCACTTAGCTCGCAGAAGCGGGCCGGCACCAGTCGGGGGCTTTGTTGGAGATTGCTTAAGTGCCCCCGTAGCCCCCAGTGCAAGTGTGCGAGGGAACACGGGGTGGTTTTAGTCAGTAGAAGTCTGACAGACACCTCCGTCCGCACGTTAAAAAAAAAAATGGAGCCCACGCTCCGAGGCCTTTTTTATAACAAGTATATTAAGGGCTTTCTATCTTGAACTTGAAAAAGTTGTCTTAGATATTACAGCTTTCATTTCTATCACTAAATAAAAATTTATCGCAATCTTCAGTAAAAAGCTTGATGAAACAATCGAATTTCGTAAACACTAAAAACAAAAAACACCATAGCAAGTGATTGCTACCGGTTGCAAGTACGCAAATGAAGTGGTCCACGTCGTGATGGGATTGCGGTCGTCGGTCGGCCTTGACTCGGTGACGGGTTCAGACCTCCGATGAAAGCAAGAGTTGGAACTGTGCAGTGTATGAGCGGAAGCGAGAATGTTTTATTTAGCTTAACTTGCCCATAAACTCAAACCATTTGATAAAAATTATACCATTTACAGACTCTTTTGAAATATCAAGACATTTAACAATTAGTCAGAAGGTTAAAGCTGGCCCAATCCGAAATGTCCATTACTATGGAGAAAAACGGGTAAGAGAACCCATGGATACTCTTTTAAAGGGACATATTACGAAATCCTCAACGTATTATTCATTTTGATTATTTAAGTCACATACTGTACCACTGCTGGCAAAAGCATCTCCAAGACTGTCTTGCGCTACTTTAAAGAATGATAAAAGTTCTATGAATATTGAAAACGGAATCTCGGAGACAAACACAAAAACAACAAAAATGTTGGAAATACAAGTAGTACATTATATTAATGTAGATGAAAAGGCTGAATAAGGAACAATTTCGAAGTGATGAAAAATAAGAGAAAAATACAGAAATATCAAGCCCTCATTTATTAAGAAAAAAATATCATATTCATTTTGATTATTTAAGTCACATACTGTACCACTGCTGGCAAAGGCATCTCCAAGACTGTCTTGCGCTACTTTAAAGAATTATAAAAGTTCTATGAATATTGAAAACAGAATCTCGGAGACAAACACAAAAACAAATGCTCAATCAACAAAAATGTTGGAAATACAAGTAGTATATTATATTAATGTAGATGAAAAGGCTGAATAAGGACCAATTTCGAAGTGATGAAAAATAAGAGAAAAATACAGAAATATCAAGCCCTCATTTATTAAGAAAAAAATATCAAGTGACTTAATTTTTTAAATTGAGCTTTTAAGCTATATTTTATACATCGCTAAAAGTTCAAGCTACATACAATACGCTATCGTTCAACACCATACCCGCTACCTTAAACGTACTATGTTACAGAATGCATTTCTGACATTATGTAAGTTCAAAATCTTGTGTGTAACCAATTGACCTAATTTCTTTTAATAACACACTTATGTCGATATTACACAGTTTTAATGTACCTATGTTACAAATAAGTACCTTTAGCAATGACAAGCTTAGGCAAAACACCTGATTGAATGGGCCAATCAAAACAATAGAATAAATTAAGTAATTTCATTTGTAGCATAAAGTTGGTCATAAATAAAACGATTAGCATTTCAAAACATAATTTGACGCTTGCAATCTTTTAAGGTTTAGGTAGCGGTGACTTATAGTACAACTATTGTAAAAGGGGCAAATCTAGACTCCGGGCTGCTACTGAGAAATTCTTAACAGAAAAACAAAATAATACTTTACTCGACCTGAGAACTGAACCCAGAATCTCATGCTCAGCAGTAACGCTTTACTATGACACCAACAAAATTTTAGATTAAATGATTAATAATAGCGAAAATCCACCAGGTGGGTAAAGCATAGAACCGGTCGAAATGGCGATGCTTGGGGGAAGGCTTATTTCCAGATCTAACAGTGGACATCCTTCAACTGAAATGGTGATGATGTATGATGATAAATATTGAAAACATCACAACAGATTGTAGGTCAAAGGATATCTATGGAAGGATCAAGGATAGTGGGACAATGAAACTCAAAGAAATAATGCGAATGGAAATAGTTTATTCTGGTGCCGATGATATACTCAAAGTATTTATCACATAAACCAATTACAAGCATTTTTGAGTGGCCAAAGGGTCGATTAGCCAAAAAGATGGAAGCTACTTGTCTATATCAAAGCTTAGTAGGTACACTTATGGAAGAGAACGGGCAAGCATCTCCACGCTAACTCTCTTAAACTTAAATATTCTTACAAAATTATTAGTATTTTAAGATTTAGATTATGCTTATGACAATGTAAGCGTTTCAAACAAAACAAATGTCTTCATTTTCTGCAATTTCTTTGCTAATCCCCTTATTTATTCACAGGGAGCAGTACCAAGGCATCAAGCCTCCAGTGCTTCGTTCTGAGCTGGACTTCGATCCTGGTTCCAAGTACCATATTCCTGCCAACATCCCGTATATAAGGTAAGTCTAGGATATATAAACGGAGGTCACACTAAAAGTTTTTACAATAAGACAGGAAGAAAAGCAGACGATGAAAAATTTCTTTAATTTTTATTTTATGTTAGAAAATTAGGTAAATATAACTATGGCGTACCACAGGGTAGTGTCGTCGGACCTATCCTATTTCTTATCTATTTCGATGAGCTGTGTCAGTTACTTCTTCCGAACACAAAAATAATTACTTTAATTTTTTATTTCGTTAATTTATTATTTTCTTAGATTTTGAAATGGAAAGGTCCATTTAAAAAAATCTGCATAAACAACATAAAAAAAATGAAAAAATAGTAGTACAATGGTATCAGGAAAAGGGTCAAGCTGCCGGTGGTCAGGATTCTATAGAGAGAAGAACCTCCTCACTATGCTTGCTGTGCTTAGTAGTACTGCTTTCTAAATCAGGCTCTTGATTCAGCCGCGCAACCAGAGCCTCCTAAAGTATTTAATTATTTTCATCATTATAATATTCCTATTCATTACCCTTGGTTGAATGGTCGACAATGCTTAAGGCATTAAGTCGTCCTTTGTACCATATTTGTGTGCGATAAGTTTAAACAAAAAAGTATATAGTAAGCATACATTTCATCATTCTGCTGCACTTATACCAAATTATTTGGGGTCAGCGCACCACGTCTTTTCCTGCCACACTTCTCTGATAGTCGTCATCTCGTTAGTCACCCCCTTTTCTAACCATATCATCATTCATCCACTTCATCCATCGTTTCTTTCATGTCCCCCTACTCTTATAGCCGCTATACGTCCATGCAATTCACCAAATTCTTCTGTCCAAACAGTTTCACATCTCTAATTGACGTAAACCTTATTAATGTCTCATATTTAATCGGCAATCTGTTGTGGAAATCTCGTCATATAAAGTAATATAAGATCAGTATTTCTTACTTCATAAGTAATAAGGAGATTAAGTTAAGAAATGTATCGAGTTACTGCTTATTTTATTGTATTCCGGTTGTATAATGCTGCAGTTATGTTATATATACTATCTTGATGGCATTTAGTTTGTAGTGCAACTATCCGTCATTGCCCGCTTTCATTTGTTTTAAATGTCATTACGTTTTTATGTTTGTATGTGGGTTTAATAGAGTTTTGTTCGGTAATATTTGTGTAGCTTAAGAACTGTATATCGTACAGTTTCAACGGGTACTTCACCTGACGTATAATCAAATGAAGTTGCATTTAAACTGTCCAATTTTTATAAACGTTGCTTATAAGAATTATTAGTGATTTCAGAAATCATACATTTTTCTTAAAACGAATAAAGCTATTAAAACGTGTAACCCCTTCATTTCTTGGCCTACATAAGCATGGGCGTAAAATTATCGCAGCGGGATTTTATCGCGCACTGGATTAAAACTCTCAGAGTTGATCTGAGTATTGAGTATCCAACAAAGTGCTTGGATTTCCAAATATTAACGCTAAGCATTGTGTTGAAGATCAGAGTGCGCGAAGAAATCCCACCGAGAAAATTTACATCGGCGCGAAGGTGGAACGATTGTAAGAAAAAGTAAAGCAAATAATTAGAATCAAAACAATCAATTGTTGTAGAGACGATATTTCAGAACAATCTGAAATTATTGAGAGCTAAGCTCTTACATCAACAAGTTTAAGATGATGCATTGAGTACATCATCTTCAATAGAATTTTGAAAGACTTTTTGTAAAATCTCCATTTTTGTCACATAGCAATATCAAACCATTTATTTCCCAAAACACAAAATGCAGTGGTGCACAATCTATTACACCATTCCTTATAGGGATAAATGGACACTCGAGGTCTATTGTGGTGAATGTACCACAGAATCGTGTCAGACTGCCAGTAACTCATGTCCGATACAGTTTGAGACAACTACCGGCGTTCACACGGTGTTGCGTGTACATTTTCGTTTTATATGCGTAGCGGTATTTGAGACAAGCTTTTGAACATGTAACTCTAAAGGAAATAAGTTATTCGTCTAGTGGGAATGGGGACTGTGCTTACGTTATAGTATTAAAAATGCTTGGTTTTATCTTAATCGATGTGGAATTTAACGCTTCTAAAATATGGTAGTGTTTACATATAAAGCTTTGATTTAGAAAAGGAGTCATGTTATTTTTGTACTTTTTTCTAGTGATCGGAAGAGGTTTTGGGGGGTCAGAGGACCACATTTATCCCTCAAAACCACTGCTTCTAACTGTACTTCCTTTTAAGGAGATAATGCTGTATGCGCGACTGTGGACAACTACAGTATTTGTAAGAAATAATAGAAAGGAAGATAGAGCTTGTGCAGTGCAGTAGTCTGTAGGTAAATAAACAGATACCAAACACACACACAGACCACCCCCTTATTATAAAACAATGTTTTTATTTAGAGTAGGTTTAAACCTACTCTAAATAAAATACTGCGATCGCCAACCCGCCTGCCAAGCGTGGCGATTATGGCAAAGCCCCCCAAATTGGGGGAGGCCTAAGTCCAGCAGTGGACATCTTACGGCTGAAAAAAAAAAATTATGAGGTTTAAACCACCAAGTCAGTTTTTTAATTAGTCCGGTTCTATGTTGTCAGTTTTGTCTAACTTTACCTAAATCGAAATAAAGTTGAAAATGCAAAAAAGAAAACTGGGTTATTCCCAGTTGTCGCCACTGGTGACGCCACCACTGGCGACAAATGGGAATATTTTTCAAAAAAAAACCCAGTTGTCACCAGTGGTGGCGCCACCAGTGGCGACAACTGGGAATGGCCATTCTTCTAGTTCCCAGTTGTCACCTGCAGTGGCGACAGATGGGAAATATAAAGTGATACGCCTCCGGTGGGGGCGATGCTAGAGCTGAATTATAGTGATGGGGTTTCATTATTGTATCACTAACGAAGTTTTAAATAGGTATATTTTATATTTTCTTAAATAAAACTTTTACACGTTACTTGGGAAGATATATATTTTTATAAATCACAATATTTGTATTCATTGAGATTAAAACTGCACAAGTACAGTTTCCAGTACTACAACTATTACAGATCGTATAATTATTTTACTTAAAACTATATTATTAGGTTCTTATCACAGATTAATCAACGTATGGCATTATGTCTATTTATATATATATTTTTTTGTTTTTTTTTTTTTTTTGTCTATTTTTTTTTTTCATTTTATTTATCAAAAAATACTGTTTACCACAGTAATATATTTGTATAAGAGTATAATATTAAGTAATTCCTATTTAAATACATCTAGCTAAATCGAAAGAGTAAAGTCAATTATTGTAAATAGTATGTTGATCTGTGATAAAAAAGTAGAAGTATAAATTATTGTAAATAATGCATTGATTAATCTGTGATAGACATCGCAGTAAATTAATGAGTAACATAATACCTGTAGATTTAGAAAATTATAAACGTCAATTATTGTGGTTAATATATACAAGTCAGTTTTATAAAAATAACCTAAGAAAAAAAAAAACAAAAAAAAAATAGACAAAAAAAAAAAAAACAAAAAAAAATATATATAAATAGACATAATGCCATACGTTGATTAATCTGTGATAAGAACCTAATAATATAGTTTTAAGTAAAATAATTATACGATCTGTAATAGTTGTAGTACTGGAAACTGTACTTGTGCAGTTTTAATCTCAATGAATACAAATATTGTGATTTATAAAAATATACATATATCTTCCCAAGTAACGTGTAAAAGTTTTATTTAAGAAAATATAAAATATACCTATTTAAAACTTCGTTAGTGATACAATAATGAAACCCCATCACTATAATTCAGCTCTAGCATCGCCCCCACCGGAGGCGTATCACTTTATATTTCCCATCTGTCGCCACTGGTGACAACTGGGAACTAGAAGAATGGCTATTCCCAGTTGTCGCCACTGGTGGCGCCACCACTGGTGACAACTGGGATTTTTTTTGAAAAATATTCCCATTTGTCGCCAGTGGTGGCGTCACCAGTGGCGACAACTGGGAATAACCCAGAAAACTGGCTGCGAGATTTAGGCTAGAATCAAAGTTTTGTAATAAGACAGATACTGATTAGTACTTTGGACAAATTATCTACAAAATATATAGAAAATAAGACTCACAATGAGAATGATGGTGAATTCAATAGAAAGCTCAAGAACGAAATAGATTTTCTTCTAACTCATTAGTTATCCGGGGATGAATAAAGCTGATACTAACGTGTTGGCCGATGAAGTTAGTTATGTAAGTGCTGTTCTTGCGCAAGGCACGCGGTTTCCTTAATGACGACGCAGTGGTGAGCAGGAAGTCAATGGTTAATACAAGTTTTGTGCGGTTTTTGGGTAGGTGTCAAATATAATCATATATTTTGGTCGTTTGCTTACCGAAAGGACAATTTTACTAATTAAGAAAGTTCAAAATTTACTCACATTCTCATCTTGGCGGCAATCAAATTTCCAGACCTTGTTAAAACTGTATGAAACCTCGAGGTATTTTTGACAGATTGAATCGGAGATTAGACACTGAACGTTCTTAAAATTACAAGGATTGCCCACCTAGTAAGACGTCTTTTTTATTGTGGGTGGGAAATCATCAAATGACGTCTCCCGCTCTGGGTGGAGCAGAAGGGCGTGTCAGAATTTTACTGACTAAAACCCGCCTGTGTTCCTTCAGTTGCCTATATGCCACGGCCGCGGTTATTCATTCGAACAAATTTCGCGACCCTGGCAGAAGTAAGACGTCTACGATTTTAGAATGAGAAATTTTTATTCTTCAGACATTTTTCATCATTTTATGTATACTGTCTTGTATTTTGTACAAAATTGTTAAGCAAGATTCTGTAACCGATAAGAAAATCCTTATGAAATTAATTTTGAAACAGTTGACTCTACATGTCAAGGTTTAAATGACATATTTGACATCGACAAATATTTCCAATTATAAAATATTTACGTATTTTGCCTAAGACTGCTAATTATAATTTATTGGGCAATATAATTAACTTTGTTGAAACCATCGTAAATTATGGTGCCCTACGAGAGATGAGTCAATATTATGATTTCGAAAATACACATGTCGCCATCAACATCACACCTTTTATTCTCAACGGGCTAAGCAGAGTTATAATATCTTTCGTAGTTTTCGATATCTTATAGCTCAATGAATATATTATATAGAGAGAGACTTGTGGCTAAGTAATAAAAGCCGCACGGGCCGATCGATTCGGTTAAGCTACACTCGCTGCGGTTGGTCTGTGGATGAATGATCATCTTTACATACTACGATCCTTCCGTGCCTCGGAAAGCACGTTAAGGCGTTGATCCCGGCTGTAATTCGCGTATCTTTGACAGTGGTTACGGGTCGTTAGAAGCCCGAAAGTCTGACGATCAGTCTCGACGGGGTATCTGTTTACCCAGTAACTGGGTTGTGGAGGTCAGATAGGCTGTCGCACCATGTTAAATACTGGTGGTATTCAGCGTGTCTGGTTCGACTGCAAGCCTACCCCAACATGTTTGGGAAAAGGCTAATCAGAAAACGAATACTTACGACATAGAAAAAAAAATAGGAGAAAAAATAAATCGTAACATCTAGTGAAGTTTCCGATAGTCTTGATTATAGGTTCGTCGTTATGTACCGTGATAAGCAATTTTCTTCCATTAATGTGATGTTTCTAGTTTTTGCGTTCTTATGTTGGATTGGAGGATCAAAATACTGCAAAAAGCTTAGACACTTTTAATAAATACAAATCGCACTTGGAATAAATAGAAGATTTTATTTTGATGGTCTTTGAGCATTTAATATAGTAATTTGAGTTTCTGTTGCGAAGTTTACTTAATAATGTCTTTCAAGACATTTCAGCATTGTTTTTGGAATGTCCAGGCATCTGGGAATACTTAAAAGCATGGAAAAAATTTACGTCTTGGTATGTGACAGTGGTTACAATTATGACTCTTGTTTTGAGTCAGGATCTTTTCCCATACGTTAAAAATATATTTAGTTTCTATCAACACACTTAGAATTTGCAAACATGACATTAAGTTTCAAATCTCTCTCTGTCTCAATTCCTTGATGTCATGTTGTGAGTTGCAGAATCTTAACCCCACAATGTCGGTGTGATTACGATAAAATGTCAGTTACTTCAGATTTCACTTGCATAATTATATTATTCGGTCAAATCGATTAAAAGTTCAAGTGATTTAATTAATAGAAATTTATGCTTGCGAGGAATTAAATCAGCATATGAATTCTTACAAAATCTTGCTGTAATTATTGTACCTCTACTTCTCAAGGTGTATTGTCATTTTGCACGATATGTTTTACCGTCGAGAGTAACTAGGTTGGTTAGTGAAAGCGGTTTGTCTGCTAAAAAACTTGATATGAATAATTTAGGATTATGTAGCGTATGTATCGAATTTCTATCGATAGTGTGTGACGTCATTGTTTTATTAAGGAAATTCGTCTTTGGGAGTTATCTTTTTGGATGAATCTTAAACTGTTTTGAACATGAAAGAATTATATTTTATTTTATTTGACTCAGGTATGTTAATAAATGTTTGTTTCTCCGAAAGCTCGGGCAGAAGTATACACCTTATAGTACCCCCATATTTTACCAGTTAGGTATAAGTCCTATGTAATAGGGGGCGAGCCCTTTTATTAATAAATGATTCAGTAAATGGGTTTATTAGTTTAGAGATACTGGTTAATCTCATGCAAAATTAAATGAGTAAATACTGAAAGTGAGTTGAAAGAGATGAACTTTGCTTTTACAATCTAATGGAATTCAGAAGCTTCCGCAACTTTATTATGTAGGCAGGCTACATACAGGAAAATAATCTTGAGTTCTAATGTAACAATATTAAAACAAGTTACACCAAACGATTTTCCGGTTTGTCTAGTCATGGTCTCAAAGAAGTGTTTCTCTTATTTCTAGACAATTATGGAAGCTCATAATAATGGCTTGACTTTGGCTCAACGATTTGTGCTTTCCAGTTGATAATAAAACAAAAACTTAGTATTATTTATATCACTTTTTTAATACTTTCGTTTACTATTTACATCGTCACAGGTACATAGCAGTCACAAAATATTAATTAAAAAAAAACAATTACTAAACAAGATAACACTTTAAAGCTAAAGAAAAAATAAAGAGATCAGTTCTTTTTAATGGTGGTAGTGCTCCTCTTGGCCGCCCTCGTAACCCCCTTCGTGTCCTCCTTCTTGGCCGCCCTCGTAACCCCCTTCGTGGCCTCCTTCTTGGCCTCCCTCTTGGCCTCCATCATGCCCCCCCTCGTATCCTCCGTAGCCTTCGCCCTCACCTCCGCCTTGTTGGATTTCTTGATGTGACTCCTCATGGTGCTCGTGATGCTCATGCTGCACAATAGGCACGTGCACTTTCACATGGTAAGGCACGGGCTTGTCAACGTGGTAAGGCACATGCTTCTCAATATGCACAGGGTATGGCCTGTCAACGGGGATCTTTACTGGGTAAGGCACATTCTTCTCCACTGGGTAGGGAATGACTTTCTCAACTGGGTAGGGAACTGGGTAGGGCACCTTAACCTCGTAAGGCACTGGCTTGTCAACGTGCACGGGCACTGGGTTATCGACATGAACCTTAACTGGGTAAGGCACTTCCTTTTCAACTGGGTAAGGCACCTTCTTTTCAACGTGAACGGGAACTGGCTTCTCTACATGTACGGGCACGGGACGGTCGACATGCACCGGCACTGGGTAGTGGATAATTTTCTCGACGGGGTATGGTACGTGTACCTTGACTGGTACTTTGACGGGGAACGGCACTTTCTTCTCGACGGGGTAGGGCTGCGGCACGTGCACTTTGACGGGATAAGGCACGTGTTTCTCGACTGGGTAAGGGACATGTTCGTACACATTCACTGGGACGGGGTTGTCGACGTGAACTTTCACGGGAACTGGCACGTGTTTCGTCACGGGGTACGGCTTAGGGATGTATTCGGGTACTTTGATGTATTCCTTGACTGTGTAGTGGACGGTTTTGACGACGGGGTAGGGCTGGGGTACATGCACCTTCACGGGGTAGGGCACCTTCTTCTCCACTGGGTAGGGGATGCGTTTCTCGACGGGGTAAGGCACGGGAACTTTCTTGATGACAGTGATGGTTTTGTGGGAGTGTGTGTCATGGTGTTCCTGGTGGCCAATAGAGTGGCCTTCATCACCACCTCCGCCTCCTAGATCATGCCCGTAGGAACCACCGAAGTCGCCTCCGCCGAAGTCTCCATGGTCACCGTAGTACTCCGATAGTCCTCTTTTGTCTTGTCTCTTTGTTTCCTCTGCGGCTTTAGGTTCAGCCTTGGTGTCCTTCTCTGCCTTTTCCTCTGCCGTGGCCAGGCTTAACGCCACGGCCAGGATTAAGGACGACCTCTGAAATAAACAAAGATTAACCTGTATTATTTATGTTTTTAACCGACTTCAAAAAGGAGGAGGTTATCAATTCGGATGTTTATATGTTTTTTTTTTTTTTTTTATGTATGTTCGGCCATAACTCCGTCATATATAGACGGATTTGCAAAATTCTTTTTTTGTTCGAAAGGGGTTTATTCCGGAATGGTCCCATATAATTTTCATATAGATCTGATGACGAGTTCGGGAGACAGACACCGGAACTCTTTAAAAATGACAGGAAATCAACCGCGATTTCTGCTATCGCATAAATATGCATTGTTTGTTTGGAATTAGTGCAGGGTGAATACCACAACTAAAAATTTAAAAATAAAAACTTTTTTGCAAAAAAAAACAACCGACTTCCTTAAAAACACTACAAAGTGAAAAATAACTTTAATTTCGGAAGTCGGTGGCAAAAAAACCATAAATACAGATCCTAAGACACCGACTACCGAAATTAAAGTTATTTTTCACTTTGTAGTGTTTTTAAGGAAGTCGGTTGTTTTTTTTTGCAAAAAAGTTTTTATAAACTTAACATAATGTATAAGAAGTGACTGTGTATGTATGAGATATACTTTTTAGATAAACATTAAACACTATTATTTATCTTACGTTTAAGTTCTATAAGTGGATGAATAGAAACTATATTTCTATGTGAATTACTATAAAGATCCACCATGACTAATCTAAAAAAACTGAGATCAGAGACGCAGCTAAAATTACATAGGAAACGTTAAATGAAAAGGGAAATTAACTTATACCAGTGAAATCTAACTGGAAGTGAACACTAGCACTTTCCGAGCATTGTGGGACAACTCATAACAACTAGTTATGCGAATAAGGAAATATCTTTACGTAATATTGATCTAGTAAAGCCTTATTCACTAAGATACTGTGATTGATTAAAACCTTTACGATATACGATACGTCCGGTAATACAATGGCGAACGATGATATTTAAATAAAGAATCAAGTCTTCTTTTTTTGTAATCGATAGACCTGAATTCCATTGCCACATTTAAAAAAAAGCACAATGACACTTGACATCCGAACTGCACACACATAGAACACTGTCACTAGATTTTTTTTGAATTGTTTTACTAACCAGTAGCTTCATTTTCGCTTCGCTTGTTGTTCAGCGAATGTTACGCCGTGAGTGTATTCCTATCACGCCAGTTACCACGTTTTATACCTCATGCAAGTAGTTTCGTATGTACGAGTGTTGCAAACGCTTTCACTGGTGTGAGTGACGGGTCAATGTGTGGGTGTTGGTTTTTTTTTTCCTAAGAAGATGGGACATTGCAGTGCCCTGCTTAGTAACCTTAATTGATAAATTAGAATGATGTACTGTTTGATGAAAAAAATAATGATGCGATTTTTATTTATTTACAAGCACCAAATGAGATTTTAATGTAATGGAAAGTACTTAGTTGACTTTCATCTAAATTATCATCTCATAAAGAAAAAAAAGGTGCACTGATTTTTTTTTAACAATTTTCTTAGGTGTTTTTAAAATATTTTCTATATTTAAAAAATCGATATTTTTTTAATTCAAATTAGCGTATTAAATAATTTAATTATTGACTAATAATTTTAAATTAAATGATATAGTCGACGTGGTCGAAGACGTCTAGTCAGTTTTTACCGATAAAATATTTTGCGTCTATATTTATAAATATTTAAGAGACTGTGTGATAGTAAAAGTTTCTTTTCAAAAGTTGATTTCTAAATATTCATTGTAATTAAATTAAAACCACCACTAAACAGTTTTCACTTCTTGTTTCTTGATTTATATGGAAATAAAAGCCATATCTATTTAATGATACCAAAATAAAAACAATAGCATAGGAAGAGATATGCAAAAAACAAAACAATTTCCCTTCTACATATTGATTTATCCCAAACGTCCCACAACATCTCTATATATTGACCTACGTCTCTATCCGTCTCCTTTGTATAACCTACAGCATCTCACCATGATAGTTATTTGTTGATTCATAAACATTGATAATATCATAGTATTCAGGTTTTTAACCTTTTATCAGCTGAAAAAGTTAACCACAAACTAGGAAAAAAAAAACAAGGAGAAAAAACCGCCTCCCATAAGATACCACAAAACTCAGTCGCGATTTAAAATTAAAATTAATATTCCCTTTGCATATTGATTACCTATAGATAAATACGAACGATCACGTATAGATGACTGTATCCAGTTTCTTCAGTCTCCCTAAACTGCAATAACAGATTAATTCGAGATTCGAAAAAAAAAAATTGTTAGTAAAACATGTGTCCATAATGTTATTGCTCTCATAAAACATTTTTTTAGTATTAATTTATTTCCCAGCGGCATTCTTTCAACGCATCCGAACAATCGGAGCATGGCCTGCCATAAACTCTGGCAGGTATAAATTAAGTTTTAAATCACTTCACGCCTGATATCATAGTGGCAAGTGTACTAACTGCTTGTGCGGTTACACTGATTATCGTGTCGACCGGTGATAGAATGTCACTTTTTTCATCGTCGACGATTGTTAAGGTCGATGATAGTGACAAGGTTTGAACAAGCAGTCATATATCATAGTTTTCTTGCCCTTAATTCAATTTATTTATGGTTGGCGACATAATATTATTTCCTTCCTAACTTTTCTAACAGTCGGCTTCTCGTTAGTCACCCTATTTCTAGCCATATTATCTTTTATACAGTCCATAGATCGTTTCTTAGGTCTTTACCTGTTAAAATCATCCGAATCCAGACTAAAAAAATCTCCGCACATTGTGATTATTCCCAGTTAGTAATCCCTGGATAGTAACCATTTCTAAAAGTTGGTAGGTATTCAATTGCTACAGCTATTTTTGCCTGGTTTCACTCACTGTCAAAATAGCTCTGTTCGCAGCGGCGAACAGAGCTATTTTGACAGTGAGTGTTTTTTATGAAGTTTGGAGCAGTTTACTACAGTCAAATGCTAACTAATAGTAAACTAACCAGCCTTTTAATTTAAAAAAAAACCGGCCAAGTGCGAGTCGGACTCGCGCACCGAGGGTTCCGTACAAACCTGCAGGTCATCATCATCATCATTCGTCATCATCGTTTATGAAATGAAATGTTTTTTTTTTAATTTTTATATTTGTGTTGACTGAATGAAAGGTAAATTGTGGTTTACGATTTATGACGTATTAAAAAAAAACTACTAACTAGATCTCGTTCAAACCAATTTTCGTTGGTAGTTTTCATGTTAATGTACATCATATATTTTTTTTAGTTTTATCATTCCCTTATTTTAGAAGTTACGGGGGGGGGACACACATTTTACCACTTTGGAAGTGTCTCTCGCGCAAACTATTCAGTTTAGAAAAAAATGATATTAGAAACCTCAATTTCATTTTTGAAGACCTATCCATAAATACCCCACACGTAAGGGTTTGATGATTTTTTTTTTTTGTGTTTCAGTTCTATGTATGGGGAACCCCAAATATTATTGTTTAAAAAAAAAATGATATTAGAAACCTCAATATCATTTTTGAAGACCTATCCATAGATACCCCACACGTAAGGGTTTGATGAAAAAAAAATTTTTGAGTTTCAGTTCTATGTATGGGGAATCCCAAATATTATTGTTTTTAGGGTTCCGTTGCCAAATGGCAAAAAACGGAACCCTTATAGATTCGTCATGTCTGTCTGTCTGTCTGTCTGTCTGTCCGAGTATGTCACAGCCACTTTTTTCCGAAACTATAAGAGCTATTCTGTTGAAACTTGGTAAGTAGATGTATTCTGTGAACCGCAGTAAGATTTTCACACAAAAATAGAAAAAAAACAATAATATTTGGGGTTCCCCATACATAGAACTGAAACTCAAAATTTTTTTTTCATCAAACCCATACGTGTGGGATATCTATGGATAGGTATTCAAAAATGATATTGAGGTTTCTAATATCATTTTTATCTAAACTGAATAGTTTGCGCGAGAGACACTTTCAAAGTGGTAAAATGTGTGTCCCCCCCCCCCGTAACTTCTAAAATAAGGGAATGATAAAACTAAAAAAAATATATGATGTACATTACCATGTAAACTACCAACGAAAATTGGTTTGAACGAGATCTAGTAAGTAGTTTTTTTTTTAATACGTCATAAATCGTAAACCACAATTTTACCTTTCATTCAAGCAACTCAAATATAAAAAATAAAAAAAAACCATTTAATTTCATAAACGATGATGACGAATAATGATGATGACCTGCAGGTTTGTACGGAACCCTCGGTGCGCGAGTCCGACTCGCACTTGGCCGGTTTTTTTTCTATTTTTGTGTGAAAATCTTAATGCGGTTCACTGAATACATCTACTTACCAAGTTTCAATAGCACAGCTCTTATAGTTTCGGAGAAAAGTGGCTGCGACATACTCGGACAGACAGACAGACAGACAGACAGACAGACAGACAGACAGACAGACAGACATGGCGAATCTATAAGGGTTCCGTTTTTTGCCATTTGGCAACGGAACCCTAAAAAAGAAGAAAAACGACTTCGTTCTTTATTTTAAGAATCAGCATCTTTTGAGCATTTTTCTAATTGACAGCGATGTGGGCGTATTTTTTGACGCCCTGTGATTCTTTTCGCTCTTTTTGTAAGTACATATAAGATCGATGACGCAAGTACCCTAGCCCTAACCCTAACTGCCATTTCTTTTAAAGGAGGAGAAAGATAAGAAAAGGAATTGGGAATAGTACCTCATATGTTTGATCATACTTTCAGCACATCAAACAAAATTTGACAAGTATGACACATTGTTTTGTTCAAAAGATTTAATTACAGTAAAAAACTAAATAATTGAGTAGGTATAACATTCAAACCGATGACGTAGCTACAAGTAAATGTTAAAACGATTATTATAGCATAAGGTCATCCTGGCTGACCCTAGGTTAACGAGGGTCAACATTATATTATATAATATTTACAAACCACGTAATGTAATCATTTAATTACCCACTGGATAAAATATATAATCCCTAACAATAAGTAATACATCCACGAAAATGCCATTTCCCTAAAAAGTGAGTTGTCTTGAATTCGGTATTTTACTTTTCCTAAAAATATTCTTGAACACACTATATCATATAAATATTACACCTCTTCTTATGTATCTCTATCAAGTTCTATTTTGAGGTCCTAAAATACTAAATAACGATAAAGTTGGATGTAGCACTCGCTCGGCTAACGCGCGCTTGGTCACAGTTCTACAACATTTTGGTCAGGGTGTCCTAGCTTAATTACTGCGAAGAAAGGCCAGAAATTTATAAATGAGCCTCTAATTTATAAAAATATATGTGCAATACTACTAGAAGCGCAAATGTTATGTGAAAAATGTGTTCCGTATTAGAAGGCCTTAAGTTTTTAAATTTATCAGTTATATATTTTCAGTAAAAAGATAACTACCAGAAATAAGATAGCCTTTTATATCAAAGTTATAAAAAACAGCACGGAAATAACAAAAGTGTAGATGTAACAGAATTTCACGATAAAAATCTAAAACAGGAAGACTAGTAAAATGGATGACAATAAACTGCCAATACGTGCTAGTTAATCTTATAAGTGCAACATTTAGCATTCTGATCGCGTCCTTTAACTTGACCGTTACGTGAACAACATCTTACGTATCTCTAATTGAGAGAAGGAACTTAAGTAGTTAGATCCCATTTTGTTAAGGTTTAGGTCAGCTTTTATACTGGAAAGGAAAAAAATAATCACATATAATAAAATCACTTAGGTACTGGTAAGTAAGTGATAATAAGATAGATAATGATGATGGTGTTTCGTGATAGTAATAATGTTATATTGTGCAGCAGCCCAATATAATATTATGTGAGTCTAACAATACAGTGTCATGTTTGGAAAGACCTTTTGAACAAAGAGCCATTACAACTTTGAGCTGATCTGTCCCTACAGATGGTATGTATGTATCAGTTATCGTGCAGCTCCACCATTTTACTTTCAGCATGAGTTATGTAAATTTCAAACGAGTGAAAAGGAAGAATTTCTGACCTCTTACACTTATCACAAAAAATATAATATTTATAAGACACTTTTACACGTCAGTATTTAAAAACGCTGAGAGGCGCCGGCATTTCCTAGCTCACTGATCCGTGAAAACAAATACCGAAACAAACTCAGAAATCGTAGTCTCTGTTAAAGTGCAAGCATTATATTATAATTTTATTGAGTCTAAGAATTCAGTGCCATGTCTGGAAGGGCCTTTTGACCCAGTTTTGAGTTCACCTTTTTTTTAACGTGGAGAAATGCTCTGCATGAGCATTTCTCCACGTTAAAAAAAAGGTACTTCGCTACCACGGGGAAATAGCGCAGTTA
Organism: Aporophyla nigra; assembly: GCA_947507805.1. Taxonomy (NCBI): domain Eukaryota; kingdom Metazoa; phylum Arthropoda; class Insecta; order Lepidoptera; family Noctuidae; genus Aporophyla; species Aporophyla nigra. Next base: position 2,774,920 of record OX382296.1, on the reverse strand, counting down.
TGTGGGACTCCAACCCACTAAAACTCCACGGTGTCCTCCTACACCGCTTATGGCGGGAACACGGGAAGGAAAAAACTCTTCCGCGAACCTGCCGCGGGTGTCCGTCGCCGGACCCACCTCTGGGGATTACCCCCATTCACGGCGCACATGAACACATAACACGCCGTGACCACCCCGGGGACCAATTAGCACACGGGCGCCAGATGACCCTGTGAATGGCCCTTGGTCCCCTGCGACGGGTCAGGACAGTGGCCTCGCCGTCTACCACTTTTCGGCTGCAGGGGATAGGGAGAGTGGTCAACGCTATACCAACACTCCTCTTCCCCTGTGGCACCACCGCGTCTGCCATCGGACGGTGGCGACCCCTTACAGAGCGCGGAAGGTAGGAAGAGCGGCGCACCTCTCCCACCGCGGCCTTCAACCCTCAGCCACGATGCCTCAGATACAACGACATTGCGATGTCGCCTAAGCGACACTGCAAACTACGTGTTTGCCGCTACGTCGCGTCGTCGGCTTTGGCAGTAACGCCCTGACGAGCGGTCCCTCTTCGAGTTCCTCTTAGCTTCACCATGGGTGTTCAAGCTACGGCTACTGAGCTCGACAATGCGGGAACCCATTGGGGGGGAGTTTTGAGTTCACCTGTCCAACCGATGGCATGTGTGTATCGGACATCATCTAGCTCAAACCTGTTTTAGGGAGCTCAACGACCCGTTACAAGACGCTACCGGATCTGCAGGATGTTTGCGATGTCAAAATGACAATTATCGGTCTTTTACACGATCTATCCCTCTATATACCTGCCACTTTTTTGGCATATATGTTATTATCATATTTATTATTGTCATGGTTTTTCACACAGTCCAGTTTTTCCAGTGCGATGACGATCAAGTACTCCTAAATGTTGTCCAAATATCAACTACATTTACTAGATATCAAGTAAGCTTTTCTTGCTCCTGTCTAAGCTTACTCTGTAAGTCGGTTGCCTTGAGATGATAACCTTTTAAGGCTGTGAGCCCTTGACGCTCCACGCCTCGCGCTGTAAAGGTCACTGCGGTCAACAACCTGACTTTGTGATAGAATAATATTGTTTGTTTTGATTATGTATATTAGCTTTTAAATATTAAATTGAGGTCTCTTTGGGACAGCTTAGGTGTATTACTTAAGTACCGAAGAAAAAAAATTGTTTTCCCTGTCATCATTTGCCTAGTGTTTTTCCCAACTACGAGTATATTACGGTCAACTACCAGTCTAACTGGACGTAACTGAATAGCAGTATTTTACTTGGGGCGACTGCCTATCTATTCTCCACAACCCGGGTACTGGGTAATGCGATACCCCTTGGTAAGACTGGTTGTCAGACTTTTGGGCTTCTGACGACCCGTAACGGCTGTCAAATTCCACACATGACAGCCGGGACCAACGGCTCATCGTGCTTTCCGAGGCATGGAGGGGTCTTAGTAAGTAAAAACTTTATAACAAAAAAAAAAAAATGTGGACCTAAATATATTTTTTATTTTATAATTTTTTGTGGCTATAATCTACTAATTACTACATGTTTCCAAAATCGGACTGTTCTGTAAGAAGTTATGCGTGGTCATTACAATCAATGAGTGAACAATCAATCATCCCCTGTTTTCCTACTCTAAGAGTTAGATTTTGTTTTCCAAACTTATATGGAACCATCTTCGGGATATATTCTTTATTAAAAAAAAATATTATCAAAATCGGACTATTCTGAAAAAAGTTATGCGTGGTCATACATAAAAAATGAAAAAAAATATGTATATACGCGTCGTCTTGAGAACCTCCTCCGTTTTTTTCGTCGGTTAAAAATGATCATCAATCCACGGACCAACCGCGGCAAGCGTAGCTTAACCTGTTCGATCGATCCGTACGGCTGTTATTACTTAGCCACAAGCCCTTCAACTCGATAAAATAAGTTAATTATAGCTTACTCAATAAGATTAACAAATATTTTACTCTGCTGTTGAAACATTGAGTATGTGTTTTGGTTGGCAACTTTAATTGTAATTTTACCAAAAAGTCGACGAACCGCAAATATTCATAGCAACGAGTATTTCAGTAAATACCTGTTAAAAAAAAATCTCGGCGAATAGGGAGATACAGTTCTCCACGACAAATCAGTGAGTAATCAAATTAGTAACGCGAATTACTTTAAAAGCCGTGTCAAACATACAGACAGGAAATTCGAAAGTGGTCCAAATATGTCTTGAATAATATAAATGGCGACCTTGACTGAACTGAACGGTGTTGCTCAATAGACCAGTTCATTCATAGAAACGATTAATTACCCATTACAACGATTTGTTTCTTGGTGATTTGATTGTAAAGGGAAGGATATTGTTCTCTATGATTGAATTCAGGTCAATTGTGGTCAGGGACGTAGATAGTTCACTTATACAGGCGTTATATAATCAGAGTTCGATGTAGAACCAGTCTCTGTGCTATAGCGATGCTGCAATATATATAATCAGCCTATAATATTCCACTGCTGGGACACAGGCTACCTTCTCTGCAAGAGGAAGTCACCACGCGGGCCCAATGCGGGTTGGGAGACGTTACCTGTCTTCGAAGTTCTAGTTCTAGGACGGTTTCCTTACGGTGTTTTCCTTCATCGTTTTGAGAGCACTGTTGATGAAATATTTTACTCTAAGTAAAGTGCTTGTCTGGATTCGAACCTAGAACCTCGTAAGTCGCAGTCGTTAACACTGGTTTCTGCTACCATGACGTTTGGTATTTATTTTATTAAGTCTTATTAATTTAGGAGCTGGACTTTATTGGCTTATACATTCCTAGCTTCGTAATGCTCTGCATCAATCGCTTTAAGCGAACGGGCAGCTTGGCAGCTGTAAGCCTTCTCTTAGTTTAGCCCATTATCGTACTACTTTTTCATTATTTTCATTTGTTTTCGAATTTATGTATATTACGTAATACTAATACTACGTAGGCCCTAATGATTCAGACAATGATAAAAAAATGATAATATATCAATTCTATTCTCTTTCCAATCAAGCGCAAGTTGCAATAGGAAACCATACGCGATAGTAATCGGGGGCGATGAGTTTGCAACCCGTCATTATATTTACACTAAGTATTGCGTTATCTTGCAATATATTTCCATGTTGATCTAGAAATGGAAAAATGTTTCGTTATAGATGTTTAACATCGATTATGTGTTGTAAAAGAGATAAACGTATAACTTGATACGTAGTTTTTACAGTATTCGGTCTCAAAAAATGAAAAGCTGTTGGAATTCTGGTAGCTGTATTTGGTGAAGATCTATTTGTCTTACAATGGACGTCTTTCGTTAAATATTATGATGATGCAGTTCATCATCATCAGCCTATAGCAGTCCACTGATGGACATAATCCTCTCCAATTGCACGCCATTTAACGCGATTCTCGGAAACTCTCTGCTACCAGCCACTCTGCGAACTCGCTCCACCTAGCCTGAGGCCTTCTTACCTTACGTTTGCCGATTCGCAGAACAAATTCCGGCATGTATAAGAGATCTATGGAAGAGAGAGAGCGAGGCTTTTGCCCTTCAGTGGGGTCATAGGCTAGTTAAATAAATAGATGTATTAGAGATTCATATAATAGTAAAGAATGCTCCATGCGAAAGGGCTCGTCTGAGAAAGTAGCACAGATCTAGATGTTTCTAGCCAAACAGCATTGTTTTCTGCTTAGTCTCTGACTTGAGAGGGAATGGTGGCCGGTGGCGGTGGTATTAGGATCACATGATAATTCAAATAAGTATAATAGGTCAAATATAATAATTTCCCACAGTGTCATGGCACTTTAATGTCTTGCTTAACAGTAAATTATAGGTAATCAAAAATATTGATGGAGGCATTATAGTATAATCAGGCTTTAGTATTGCCACTGCTGGGATATAGGCTGCGTCTCGGTGAGAGGATGTGGGCCGTATTCCACCATGCGGGCCAACTGCGGGTTGGTGGATATCACGTCTTCAAATTTTTGCTCAACCCGCCTGCCAAGCGTGGCGATTATGGTGAACCCCTGCATATTGAGGGAGGCCTATGTTCAGCAGTCTTTTGGCTGAAATAATGATGATGAATATTGTCTCTAGGCGACTCGCAGAATTAAATCTATTTGTGGGCGAATCGACAATTTCAAAAATATGGATTAGGGAATTGTCACGTTTTGTATTTTATGTCATACAGTTAATGTAGTTTTTAACCGACTTCAAAAAAAAGCGGAGGTTATCAATTCGACATTTTTTTTTTTAAATATTTGTTACCTCATAACTTTTGACTGGGTGAACCGATTTTGATGATTTTTTATTTATTTGAAAGCTACTGCTTCCCGAATTTGGTTTCATTTGGACAATGGCATCTATGTGAAACCCATATAAGTCATAAAATTTGCATTAAGTATTTGCGCGACAAATGAACGAATAACGCGATAAGATTAGTGCGGGGTATCTACCATAACGAAAAAGTTAAAATAAAAACTTAAAAAAAAAATAACAACCGACTTCCTTAAAAAACACACTACAAAGTCAAAAATAACTTTAATTTCGGAAGTCGGTGGTAAAAAAACCTTAAATACAGATCCTAAGACACTGAATTCCGAAATTAAAGTTATTTTTGACTTTGTAGTGTGTTTTTAAGGAAGTCTGTTGTTATTTTTTTCTTTAACATTTCATTGTTCCATTAACGTTTTATTCAAAACACGAAAATAGCTAATACGTATGTCTGGAATGATTGATTCGCCGACAGTTAAATTATTTTTGCGGGAATCAACTAATAATCCCTTAAACCCACTGACTTTTAAATCAATACATTACGTTTAACAATTAACACTAGTTGCATACAAAACACGCAATATAATCCGACATTTCTCAATAAGTACCTACCAGTTTACTTTCCAGCTTGCTTCATTAAATCTCATAACTGCATTGAATAATCTTCCACCGTATTACAGTTTAAAAAAAACAACAACAATTACAATTTTATTAATAAGCTCTCATTAGCATACACTGGCGGCCACGAAAACCGGTCATTATAAATTATAATGCATAATATACGTTAGTCAGTTGGAGGCCTAGATGAGGACGTAATAGTCGTAAGTGTACGGTGATGCGTACGCAACGAAGAACACTTAGTGTCAGATTTATTGACTCAGCGAATGGTTTTTTTTCTTATTTACGGTTGCGCGTTTTATTTTGCTTTGTTTTTGTCTTGTTTGTGTTTAAGTAAGAGTGTGGTTTATGTGCCTTGTTTGTTAATGAATGGGTTATAAACAGTGATCGGAATAGGTAGAGCTAATGTACCTAAAGTTCAAAGAACAGAGACAAAAAGTGGAGACCTCCTTACGACAATTTTTATTTCGGAATATTTGTTCCGAGTTTTGGAACATTACTTGAAACAAATATTCCGAAAAAAATATTTGTTGTAAGGAAGTCTTTACTTATTGTCTCTTTTCTTTGAACTTTAGATACATTAGCTCCGATCACTGATTTATTAGACATGTTAGATCATGATTATTTCATGATCTTTAATAAACTTTAATAAAATTAAAGATATGATAGCTGAACATGATGAACCAAAAAGTGTAAATGATGAAAATAAAATTAAACAGTTTAGTAAATGGATTGCTACATTTAACAAAACTCACTGTAATTGCAGGTTACAAGTATATTACCATACTAATTAACTAGTTTCAGACAATCCGCTATGTATGACAGACAGATTAAGTAACTTAAACGCAAAGTAGAGTTTCAACTGTGATGTAAATATATTTAACTTTTACTGAATATTAATCTAGCTAATTACTTAAATACTTCTTCATGACTACAAATATGAATACTCATTAAAATAGTTTTTAATTGTTGTTAATTTAACTTTTATTTAATTTTTGTATTCAGTGTATTGCGTTTGTTAGGTAAAAACCGTTTTAAACTTAACTTCTTTAAAGAATTAAGTCTAGGTCTTAGGTGAACTGTTTAATGAACTCATAGACGAACAACAGTAACGAGTGAATATAATAACGAATTCCTGTAACACACTCTGCCAGTTAATCATTTATTTTTTTGGTGTGTGTTGGCCACAATTGCCACGCAACATGCGGGTTGGCGATCGCAGTATGGTGGTAAAATGCATTCCTCTATGCATTTTACCACCATACTGCGATCTGCTGCCCATTCTCTAGTAAGCCCTTGAGTCGCCTCTTACGACACCCACGGGAAGAAATGGGATGGTGCTATTCTTTACGTCCAGCACCACATGGAATCAAACACGGATTCGAACCACACTCTGCCAGTTGCCCTAATAGTATATATTAATAACATGAAACATGGACCATGCTCGCTATCGCATTTACTATTAAGGCCACACTTTTGTCGCTTGTTACACTTAAGTTCATTCTGTTTTCTCCACACGTTTGCGAACCCCACAACAAGAATTAAGATTATTGCGTCATATTTGTTTTTATGTTTCCTTTGTAATTTATAAATAAATTTTTTGTAATTGACATTTTGTTATTCGTGGGAAAATAATGTTGGATTGAAGTGTAATCAATGGTCTGAAGTAATTTTAAATTGAATTGAAGTTTGACGACATTTTAATGATATTTGATTGAAGGTAATGTCGAAGTTAACTGTGCTAATGATGGCAAAAAACAATTGGCACCTACATTCTATACCAAGAGAAGATAGAGACATCACATTTATTATACATAATGCTCTACAAATGGAACACAAAAAAACTTTTTACACACCTTCCATGAGATGAGTTAATGCATTCATTAACAATTAATTAGTGAGAGGATATTTAAAAGTACTGATTATCTTTTAACATCAAAAGACTTTTGATTCAATCAAGCTTTTTGTGGTGCGTCATTACTGAGTATTTTTTTTTTTTGTAAGAATTTTCACCTCAATCAAATCAATCACTATGTATAGCAAGCCGATTCCTTGGGAGAAGCGAGTCAAATATCTAGGTTACCAACCTCTTACGTTGAGCCGCGAGATGTCACTAGCAAAAAAAAAACAAAAATGTTTCAATTATACTTCTGCCTGCTCATTTACAATGCGTTTCTAAAGCAGGTCTAACACCATTGTTGATCTACGCTTTTCTTCCAAATTCTTCTCTTGCAGGGACATAAAACGAACAAGTTAAAACTGTGATGCTGTTGAAGTACCTCTTTTGCCATCAGTCAGTCCTGTAGAATTCTATGGGTCTATTAAAGCAGCTTCCTCACGAATTTCACATGAGTTATAAAATAATGTAGGCCACTTTGATGGTTCTAGTTAACGAAACACCAATTTTGTTTTAACTTGTGCAATTATGATCTTTTTTAATAGCCAAACATAATTATTTTGTTGCCACAAGTTGCTCGGAGCAAGATTGGTAACCACTGTGCTTTTTGATATAGACAGCCTATAGAAATCGTCGACTTTGATTGATGAAATATGTAGATCGTGTTCATCTTTTTTTAGATATGTCTTTTTCGACACATAAGTTATTAATATCATTGGTCACTTTTTGCATATTATATGCATCAGAATTTTAATATGATGTTCTTAGCACATACTGCTTCTTCGTCGTGTTATTGTCACGGCAGTGTATTCAATTTTGCTGGCCAAAAACTTCACCACATCTACGGTTTCGTCTGTGGTGGCGCTGAGGTTGCCTCGGAAAGCACGTTAAGCAGTTGGTCCTACGCCTGATCTCTCTCCGGTCGTGTCGGATTGCCGTCCCATCGGACTATGAGAGTGAGGGAAGAGTGAGTGCTCCTGTGTCTGCGCATACACTTGAGTACTATAATATCTCCCGCGCCGATGGCTAGTCTCCGTTGAGATTGGCCGCCGTGGCCGAAATTCGGTCTGGAGGAGTATATATGGCTACATTTTACCCAAACATGTAAGTCCCGTCAAGCAAGTTTGGCCCGGGATATCATAGTATAGTATTCATTATTTATTAATTATGGCAGTTTTTCAGATATTGCATGAAAAATAGTATTATTTTTCATGGAACATAAAATTGGAAAATCTGGCATGATCCTGAAATGTTGGCCGCCTCGTTGGCCTAGTTGTGGTCTGCCAGCGTGAATGGATTTGTCCGAAAGAGTTACCGTGACCGTGAACGCGGATGGGTTTTAGTAAATAAAAGTCTGACACGCCCTCCCGCTCCATCCAGAGCGAGAGACGTCATTTGATGATTTCCCGCCCAAATACAAAAAAATGGGCTAGTGCTCGCAACTGGTACTGCTGGTACCTTTCGTCAGTTATATTAAATCCCATGTAATAGAGAGCTAACTTGTTGCCGTCAACCGGGTACACATCCGGGCTCCGGAATACTGCTGAGAAATTCCATATAGAAAAATTCAACACTCTCACTCATAAGTTCATAACTCATTACCCGACCTGGGAATTGAAATACGGACTTTCAGCTCAGCAGCACCACTTGCAACTACTGGACCAACAACGCAGCCAATGAGGTCGTTTCAAATTCAGTTATGATCATCATCATCAACAGTCTATAAATTTCCCACAGCTGGGACATAGTACTTATCAACCGAAACGGAATCAATAAACAACACCACCTAATCTATTTGACCTGGTTGACATCACCGAAGATCAATCAGTTAGACAAAACGCTCACGATCTATTTACGCCGTGATTAGACTCGAGATAGGCGCGTGTTTGTGTTCGTAACCATCGAGAATGTTCTCTCGAATGCGGAATAGTGTTGTGCAAGCTCACTTACTTTATTGCTATAGGGTGTGGTGCTGGTGTTAGCGGGAAATTATTTATTTATCATGAGTTCGGAATGTAGGATATAATCGCAGTCATTTAATCAGTGGTGGCGCAGTGATAGCCCAGGGGTAACGGCTGTGGCTTAATTGCGAGTTGTAGGGTCGTGTAGTTGAACCTAAGTAAGCGCCCCACTCCTGCTCGCAGAGAGGCATGGCTTTGAAAAAGTAAGAACATTATATTATTATGCTGATTATGCGTTGAATCCTCTGTCTAATATGATATTAATGATGAAATCTTTTTTGACAGTTTATTGTAGATTTAACTTATCCATTAACAGTATTATATTTACTTTCTTCACTCCATTAAACATTATTAATTTACCTAATATTTTAGAAATAAAATGGTCTTATTATAACTTCTTACATTATTTAATTGTCTTGCAGAACCAAGTTAATCATAATGACGAACTTTAGAAAAATAACTGCAATTGCAGATGCATTTTCAAGTTTCGTTTAAAACCTTTTTCTCTCAAGCACTACAGTTATGTTGCAGTTCATATCAAAGTTTTATATACTGTCAGTGGTCATTTCGCACGAATTTTACACTGAAATAAGTTTTCTTGCTCAGAAACAATTGCACATTTTAAACGGATGCAAATTAACTGAACGTATAAATCACCCGGAAAGCTAGAAGAAAAAAAAAATTATAATGTTGATTGCGCTTAAAATTGGAAGTAAATACTTAAAAATAAATTTAAAACATCGGAAAACAGCAATTGGATTTGGCGTATCTGGCCACGGACAATGAAGAGTTCCATGGTTGAAATGAATTAATCCCAAAAATAAAGGAATAACATAATATTCTTCCATGAATTCCAAATTGTAAGTTTGTCGATTATTTCTCGTAAACTTTACTTGGCTGTGCTAGTTTTCTTTTTAACTTCGTTATATTATAGTACTGCTATGAATTTTTTCACGTATATAAAAACAATCATTACGCTGGCAGGGCGCAGAAAAAAATAGCACTTTAAAGCTTAATATTTCACAAACGGATCACGACACTAATCGTTTTTTTTTTTTCACAAACCCGCAATATTTTTGAAAGACATAAGAGTAGACGAGAATTACAGCTTTCTAGTGCTAACATTCTGTAAGCTAAGCTGCAGACAGACGGATGGAGAGACGTAAGGACGGAAATAGCGAAACTATAACGGTTCGTTGTTGACTATGGAACCCTAAAAGAAACTCCAGTGTCTTTTTTATTTAATATGATAAAATACAAATATGATACTATTCAGGTATTAAAATCATCGTCAAATCCTCGCCGACACTGCAACCATACCCAGCCCTAAGGCCACAACAGCCGCGAAGGCAAATCGCTAATGCACTATTAACATTAAAATTTATGAAATCGCTCCACCATCAGCGTTTACTTTACGATACGGCTTCCGAAGTATTGTGAACAATGTTCCAAGATACGAAGCTTAGTCAGCAGTATTGACTCCAATCAGTGTTGAATGGGAGACTAGTTTTTGTTGCTACTTTGTCGTCATGAATTTGGAATGTAATAATAATATTTTTAGAGCAGTGGAGTCCCAGTGGTGATGGTCGTAGGTTCAAACTTATACAGGTGCTTTACTTTGTGTAAATTACTTCATCACCAATACTCTCAAAACTGTGAAGGAAAACACCGTGAGGAAAAAGGCATGTCCTAGAACCACAAATTCAATTATTTATCAACACGCACGGGGACCGTGTGTTGATTTCGGCCCAGTCCTTCTCAGAGAAAGGATGCATGTGTCCCAGCAGTGGGAGTATTATACACTGATTACACAGCCCGACGTGACTCTTGCTGAATAAGAGTAGTCAATCCCCGTAGATTTTGGGTCACTGAATTCAAATTCGGCCTCGGAATGTGTGTTTTTTATTACTAACATTATATGGAATTATTTCTTAAATAAATAATTTGAATTTGTAACAGATGCCGCCACTGTTCTATCTTCAGTACCTACTGGTTACCAGTTGTTTGTCAATCAATCAATCACTCAAGAAGCTAGTTTATGTGTAACATAAACTATCTGTAACATAAACTAGCTAGATGGACCGGCGACCTGAGGAAAGTGGCTGGGGCAGACTGGATGTGGAAAGCGGAGGACAGGGTGTTGTGGCGCAACATGGGAGAGGCCTATGTCCAACAGTGGACTGCGATAGGCTGAGTTGAATGATAACAACATCATGCCTGTAATGCCCAAAGGGTTAGGCAAAGGGTTAGACATTACAATTTCTCTGCCAGGGTCGCGAGATTTGTCCAAAAGAGATACCGTGGCCGTGGGGGAGATAGGCAACTGAAGGAACACGGGTGGGTTTTAGTCAGTAAAAGTCTGACACGCCCTCCCGCTCCGCCCAAGAGCGGGAGACGGAATTTTATGATTTCCCATCTATAAAAAAAGGGTTAGACAGAAGTGTACACCCACTTTGTTTTCCAGTTATGTTTAAATCTCATTTAATAGGGAGCGAACTTGAACATGAACGAAATAAAATCTCGGCGGGATTTTCTGCGCACTGGATCTTGAACACACTGCTTAGCACCGAGAGTTGATAATCGAATAGTTCGTTTATTTGTCCCGCTGAGATGCACTCTGTTGGATTCTCAATGGTCGGTTCAATACCGAGAGTTGAAAATCTAGTACACGATATCTTTTTACTCTCCGGCTCCTGAGAAATTCCTGATGGAAAAAGCCTCTCAACTTTCCTGACGTGGGCTATGAACCAACCTCATGTTCAGCTGTAGCACCTGCGACTAGTAAACCACTGAGGTAGTTTATTAGTAGATAGGCGAGGTGTAGATTGGTCCGTGTGGTTGTGGACTTAACAATAGCACCATCCCATTTCTTCCCGTGGGTGTCGTAAGAGGTGACTAAGGGACTTAATAGAGAAGAGGCAGCAGCGTTCTCTATGCATTTTACCACCATACTGCGGCCGCCAACCCGCCTGCGAAGCGTGGCGATTATTGCAAACAACAAAATTAGGGGACGCCTATGTCAAGCAGTGGACATCTTTCGGCCGAAATGATGATGATGATGATGATTTGTAGGTAGGACATAAATGAGATTAATGAGCTTTTAGTTAGTAATAGTTTAGGTTACAGCATTTACTTACTGAAAGAGGATTAACAAGAGTTAGTTCATCGAGAGTATTACATGAGTTTGAGTAATAATCGTAAAGTTGGAGAAACGGGTTAACGAAGTAATAAATCTTACTTTACAGTATTTAAGTTCTAGTTTATTATTATTTGGGTATTACTGTCTACTTCATCATGATTAGCCTATATTGTTCCCATTGCTGGCACAGAGGCCTCCTCTCGGTGAGAAGGAGTAGGCTTTAATTTACCACGCGGGCTCAGTGCGTGTTGGTAGATGTCATATATTATGTATTCGAATTTTTGGTTCTAAGACATGTCGGTTTCCTCACGATATTTTCCTTCATCGTTTGGAGAGCAGTGTTGATGAAATAATTTACACAAAGTAAAGCGCTTGAGTTTGAACCTACGGCCTACAACTCGTAATCGCGGCCGCTACCACTGGGTCACCACTGCTCTCTGTCTTATTACAACTTTAAAATTCTATTTCAATGCAGCCAGTAATTAACTTTTCACTTTTAAACCGACGAAAAAAACGGAGGAGGTTATCAATTCGACGCGTATTTTTGTTTTTTTTTCTATGTATGACCACGCATAACTTTTTACATAGTAGTCCGATTGTGATAATTCTTTTTTCATTGGATAGGGTATACCTTGCCAAGTATTATTAGTACATTAAAGCCACAAAAAATTACAAAATAAAAACTTTTTAACAAAAAATTAAACCGCCGAAAAAAACAGAAAAGCAAAAAATTATAAACCTTAAAATTTTGAATCGGCGCGGTTTAATTTTTTGTTAAAAAGCTTTTATTAGATAAGTATTCAGAAAAATGTCATCGTTTGTTATCAGCTGCTTAGCCTATTCCCAGCTATGTTGGGGTCGGCTTCCAGTCTGACCGGATGCAGCAGAATACCAGTATTTTACATGGAACGAATGTCTATCTGACCACCACTACCAAGTTTTTGGGTAATACGATACCTCTTGGTAAATTTTCAGGCTTTTGACGAGCCGTAACGGTAGTCCAAGACCAACTAATAACAGCCGGGAGCAACGTGACGGCTTAACGAGCTTGAGACACGGAGGCGTTTTGTTATGTAAAGATGGTCACCCATGGATCAGCCGTGGCAAGTGAAGCTTAACCTGATTGAATCGTGCGGCTGTTATTACTTAGCCACAGGCCCCGTCCCAAAATGTCATCGTTAGTAAAGAACTTAAAAATAATATCAGAACATTTGAGAACACCGATTTACTTTAAAGAGTTCATGTGGCCAGTATTTTTATGAATTAGGCTCAATAAGAAACAAGAAATACAAATTTCGTACACTTGTCACATTTTTTCATGTTGATACAATCATATCACAACATAACTAATCGTGATCATCAGCAAATATTATCGTCACTAGGCTCTCTGCTCACCCACTAACGAGAAGCGAACAAATAATAACACACGCACATAACTGGCGGCAAACATTATCGAATATGAAAAACGTGTACATCTCGACTGATACAACGTAACTTTTAGTGATGGGCACAATGCGATGAGAAGATATCGAGTATCGATAATCGAAAATTATTTAAAATTCAATACTACATTGGTGTTTTAAATAATAAGATTGGTAATTCGCTAATTGCTTCGATGGATTTGTAAACGATTGATTAGGAGTACAAAACTATCGGTTCCTGTAAGAAATGCGTCAGAAAACTGATAAACAAGAAAATTGTTAAAATCACATTTAGCAAAGACTTCCCTTATTAATTATTCCTTGATCAGCAAACACTATAATCAAATACCGTAAACACATCTAGTTTACGACTTAACCGTTTCTCAAACAAGTTTACGTAACACGATGTGATGAAAGTTATAATCAATTCGAGTTATTAATTACTCCAAGTTGTTGTAACTAGCCCTATATCAGATAGAACCAATGGTTATTAAACTGGGCGGTCATTGCTATATCTTTGCAATGAACCTTTATTTCTATTCGACACGATTTTATAACGCTGAAGGATTTTTTCATGTTGATACAATCATATCACAACATAACTAATCGTGATCATCAGCAAATATTATCGTCACTAGGCTCTCTGCTCACCCACTAACGAGAAGCGAACAAATAATAACACACGCACATAACTGGCGGCAAACATTATCGAATATGAAAAACGTGTACATCTCGACTGATACAACGTAACTTTTAGTGATGGGCACAATGCGATGAGAAGATATCGAGTATCGATAATCGAAAATTATTTAAAATTCAATACTACATTGGTGTTTTAAATAATAAGATTGGTAATTCGCTAATTGCTTCGATGGATTTGTAAACGATTGATTAGGAGTACAAAACTATCGGTTCCTGTAAGAAATGCGTCAGAAAACTGATAAACAAGAAAATTGTTAAAATCACATTTAGCAAAGACTTCCCTTATTAATTATTCCTTGATCAGCAAACACTATAATCAAATACCGTAAACACATCTAGTTTACGACTTAACCGTTTCTCAAACAAGTTTACGTAACACGATGTGATGAAAGTTATAATCAATTCGAGTTATTAATTACTCCAAGTTGTTGTAACTAGCCCTATATCAGATAGAACCAATGGTTATTAAACTGGGCGGTCATTGCTATATCTTTGCAATGAACCTTTATTTCTATTCGACACGATTTTATAACGCTGAAGGACAATAGAAAGCTTTAAGTGAGCATTTAAATGATTGTGAAACAGAATTTATGCGTCTCAATTGAAATATTATGTGTTTTTGCTAGTAAAGTAATTAAATTACAATTGATAACAGTGTGTATATACCTTCATAATTAATGAATATTAAGAAGTTTCAGTCATATTATAAACGTACTATACCAACTGGGTACGTGGAAACCACTTCTCTCAATATCAATTTCCAACAAAATATCGCAATACAGAACAAACAACGCTTAAGTAATCCAATTACCGAGCTATGCATTCTTATCAAGATAAATTATTTTATCGATTAAGTAACAACACTAGTGGTTACATAAGCTGTGTGATCGCGGCCAGTGCTCACTCTTCCGTTAAATTTAATTGCACTAGCTTGTACTGTAGAGAGGAAAGCGTTAAAGAAAATGGTGGAAATTTTAGTAAACAGATAATTTACTAAAATTTGTTAAGTATTAACTTTAGCCATAAAATTGTAGTAGAAGTACCGTCAATACTGTGTACAATACAGTTATAATATCCAATGGGGACTGGCACTGTACTCCCTTATACAGGTTATTCTATAACCTAGCTGGGAATGCAGCACCTCACCCCCACTTCAGTTGTAGTTTTAGTACACTCAATTTGTCAACCCTTTAAACTGTACTACAATGCTCTTATGATGAATAAACAATTTCATTTAATTTCATTTCAATTCTTAAAAAAAATGTATTATTTATTCTAGTACAGGATATTTGCTTCTTAAAATGTTTTTCATTGATGCATTCATATTTTCAATGATGTGGGGTATATATTTTTTAATATTTCGTGTAATACAATTAGGCTTGATTTAAAATGTTGGCATAACTGAATACAGTATTCAGGCATCTTAATTGCTATAAACATTCATCCAATTATGTACCTCATACAAGATTCGCATAACGCAATATTCTATAAAAGATCACGAACTAAATTATCAAATTGGATAAAACAACAAAATTAATCGGTTGTACGGTCCCTATTTGTCCACAGAAAACTTTCGCAACATCTTGATATTTGATGTTTTTAAGTTAATGAAATGAATATAGATGGAAAAAGTATCATTATGTCATTGAGAGAAATATAATCGGCGGTTATTATATCTACACGGGTTATTTAGGAGGATTGCAAAAAGCGTTTAAGAAATCACTTAACAAAAATTAAAGATAATAGATCTAGTAATTGATTCACTATTATCGGTATAATTCATTCAAACCTAAAGAGTCACTGAAATAAACAACACATTTTTTTTGTTACTGTTTATTTCAGTAAAAAAAAAAATGTGGTGTTTACATCACATTTTTTTTACTGAAATAAACAACACATTTTGTTTTGATACTGACATTTTAAATAAATACCTAAATAGATAAATAATTTAATCATTTATTTCACGAGTGTACTCTGCTTTGCGTCGACTCCCGCGCACAACCACAACATATCGCGCGCGCGCAACACGCTTCCCCATTTTTTATCGATCATTGTACGACACGATGACAGTTCACATCTATCGATAATAATCACCGCGTTCTTATGAGGCGTCACTACACTATTTCCGGATTTGATCACCTACTTTATCTTTTCTGGTTTTTCTGATTCACTATGTTAATATTTGTGTTGCGTGTACTGTTACGAATTAATTAGTGGGTCTATACCACATCTCATTTGGATTATACCTGTAAATTTTCAATCTGTCACTTGTCATTTATCACTTGAATTATAAGGCAAAGGAGATTGTCGTAATCACCACGCTTAGCAGAGATAAATGATTGCAATACTGACAGAAGGAAGCAATGCTACGGTTTATCTTCTTCACGTAACCCCTTTTATTTATTTATTTTTGGAAGGGAAATCATCAAATGACGTCTCCCGTTCTATCGTGTCAGACTTTTACTGACTAAAACCCACCCGTGTTCCTTCAGTTTCCCATGTGCCAGGGTCACGGTGTCACGTAACCCCTTAAGGCGCATGCGCTAACGTAGCCTGCGAAACTGAATCTTTATACGGTACTCTATTATAATTGAATATTTTTTTTACGTTGCATTATTTGCAATTTGCATGTCAGTGTCGGTTGTATATTGATAAAAATATGAACCCTCTGCGGCAAAACTTCTCGTTGGTTATTTTATAAAAAAAAGTTGTTTTATACGTTTGATTGCGTGCGTATTGCACCTTTCTAAGAAACAGCATATTTTTTATGAAATTTCCAAGGTAGGTCCAGAATCATGGCTTAAGTTTGCACGTCGATGTCCTTGCCCCTTTGTATGTTAAGTAAGACACATTACCTATGTTAAGATTAACAGCGTTGCATGCAGGTAAACAAAAACTTTAATTGTATTTGCGCACGCATGTTCATCTTCATTAAAATATTATCTCAATTACATCAACATGAAATAATAAACCTCCTTAACCAAAATGTAATTAAATAATCAAAAACCAAAGCAATTAATTAGATATTTTATAACAGCGGGATGTTATTAAAATAAATTCTAAGTAACTGTTACAAAATAACTGTAATTAAGCATTATGTACGTGTATGTAATAAGTGCAATGCTTTAAGTGGGTTATTAAGACAATGTGTGTTTTGTTTATACCTAATGTAAATTTTAAACACGTATATAATATTCTTGTGGAATAGTCACATGCTAGGGTCTTGTGGCTTAGCAATAAAGGCCACACAGGTTGATCGATCAGGTCAGTCGGTCCAGGGATGGGTGACCATCTTCAGATACAGACCTCTCCGTACCTCAGAATGCGTATCAAGCAGTTGTTCTCCTGCCAGGGTCGCGAGATTTGTTCGAAAGAGATACCGTGACCCTGGCATACAGACAACTGAAGGAAAACGGGCGGGTTTTAGTCACTAAAAGTCTGATACGGGAGACGTCATTTGATGATTTCCCACCCACAAAAAAAAGCCGTTGGTCTCGGCTGGCATTCGTAGATCTTGGTCGTCAGAAGCTTGAAAGTCTGACGGACAGTCTTACCAAGGTATCGTGTTATCCAGTTACTTAATTATGAAGGTCAGATAGGCAGTTGCTCCATGTACAATATTTGTATTCAGATGCATCCGGTTAGACTGAAAGCCGACCTAAACATAGTTGGGAAAAGGCTAGATCGATTGATTAATTGTGAAATAGTCACAGTATAAGAAGAGAAGAAACGCATCTAACTAACAGAGTGATGAATAAAATGTTAAGGGTTGGAGAGCGAAAGGAAGGTCAGAGAACAGATGGAGTGAGGAATTATATTAAAGTGAAGGGGATTTGTAGGTATGAGGAAAAGGGTGTTAAGTTCACTCAATCACCGTAGAAAAGGGAAAACTCTTCGACCAGACGGGTATCGTGTCTGGTGAGCCACTGCCCGACGGTCGATGTCAGGACGTTGTATATATGCTAGTTGCACGGTAAACTATGCTAGCGCGATGCAGGATTTTGCGTGGCGTCAGTGTGCATCGCATGTGGCGGTGTAAATGCCGCTACAGGTATGAGTGACAGTGTGACGGTTGATGGAGAGAATGGAAGAAGACAACGTTGCACCGATCTCATGAAGAGGCATGGGACAGCTGAAGGAAGAAAATTATTCCTGTGAAGTAGTTCGTACAGGAATTTATTCTCATCATTTCTCAACTAACGGGACACGGGTAGGTTTTAGTCAGTAAAAGTCTGACACGCCCTCTCACTCCGCCTAGACATCTTCTCCCGCAGACATTTGATTATTTCACACCCAAAAAAAAGGGCGTCGGAATTTTTCGACTGCCAAAAAAATATTGTTGCCTGCCATCCTGTATAAGGCGTTTTTATTATTAGCCATTAATGTCTCACTGCTAGACGAAAGCGTCTTTACTATCTTTCCACGTCTCTCTGTCCAGAGCCGCCAAGGACCAATCTCCATTAAAAGAGTCCAGCTCCTCCCGCCATCTTCGTCGGGCGTTATTTCATTTAAATTACTTCAGCTATGCAAATTTACCGGTTATCAGAATTGTGTAATGTCAAAACGTTCAGTTAGCTTCCTGGGTATTAGTCGCAAATCATAGTGCAGGTTGAGCTTGAATAATTTAGCTATTGACAAGGTTTACCTTCCGAATTATGTAAAGGAATTATGATTTTGTTGTACAGGTTAGTTACGTTACTAAGTTAGTATTATAAATGGTATGGTAATAATTTTGTTACCCGGAATCTTTTGTTGGCCCTTAGGGTCCAAAAATGATATCTGTTTTTAATGACCAATAAATTGACAAAAATTCCTTCGTCTATTCTAAAATTGACATCTTAAAACATAACTCTATTAAGGTGAAAGCTCCAGGGAGTCCGCGCATTCAACATAATAATGATTCGCAACTGTAACAATAAAAAAAAAAACATAAACAAATTGCACAGAAACGTAACAAAATTTGAATTGCGCGGGTCATCTTGTAGTTTCCACTTCAATAAGTATCGCTAGAATACGCTTACTTTAAGCAATGCCTCTACCAACTTGCTCACGACCAACTTTAAACTTCCAAATCTTTTAAACCTGAACCTCTGCCGCCTCCTATTCTAACAAGCGTGATTATAGTAGTAATCAGGTGTTCTAGAATGATACGTTACGTAAAGTATTTTGTACGCGAGTGATTACCTTCGCCAATACATCGTGACGGCCCGCTTGTTAAACAGCGTGTGTGCCATGTTATAATAAACTGCCGGCTTATTTATTGATATAAAACTTGTTTTTAGGAGAAATAACTATTTGTTGGTAATATTCTTCTATCGTGTTGACTGTACGTTTCATATTTTTTGGGCCCAGATCACATTAGCTATGGGATACCTACCTAATGCGAATTTTATCTCTAAGCATCACTTTGAAATTCGAACGATGTCGAGGAGTGTATCCGCATTGATTTTAATTACCTATAAAAAAAAAAAATTGGGCGGTCACTTTAGTCAGGTTCGAAAGTGACTGCAAAATAGTTCTATTGACATTTATTCCAACTTTTTATTAAACTCAAAGGGCCATTGTATTTTTTTTACACTCCAAGGTTTTTGTAATGGTCGGGGGATTTCTAAATTTTAAATTTAATGGCAACCTAGTCTGTAAGCCAATTCTTACAAAATTGTTAGAGGGTTCCTTTAATGGGGTTTTCATATTAAGGCGCGGACTGACTACGATTTTAAATGCTACAACTACATGCTACAGCTCCAACAAATAAGGTTGAAAATTGAATAAATATTTGGATTGACGATGTGACTAAGCTGCGAATTGGCATTTATTTAACGGTTTTATTTAGATTATTCGGACTACACACATTAAATTAAATAATTGTCTGGTTAAAGTTTTAAAGTAATGTTTATTCTATTGAACTCTTTAAAAAAAAAATGTTGTTATCGCTGAAAATACAGAGATGTTCGACGTCAAAGTTTTTTTTGTGAAACAATTTTTATTGGGAATATCAAACAATTTTTCACTATTCTATTCGGTTAGAATTTTTCTTTAAACCCTTCTCTGTCCACTGTATTTTTTGTGTCGTATATTTTCATTGCGTTACGTCATACTCGATTGTCAAAGATACCAGTGTTTTGTGAATATTGAGGTAACACCGCGCCTTAACTCTTCGTAAGCCGTGAACGTGGATCCACGCAAGACACGATGGTTTTTAATTGTGTCTGTAATTACGGCATTTAAGGGGTTTTTTTGTTTCCCTACGTTCCTACTATTGAAACTTCAAATTTTTATTCGGTGAAACTGTTATGTATGATGTCTGAAGGTACTCATTCTTATCATGTATTTTGCTTTTCTTTCAGGTAAGTCAACTGAAATTCTGTCATTTTCCGGGAAATGGTGCAACGGTAAGTACTCTATTTTTAAAACTGAGCAGTTGGAATTTTCA
The DNA here is from genome assembly GCA_947507805.1 of Aporophyla nigra. Taxonomy (NCBI): domain Eukaryota; kingdom Metazoa; phylum Arthropoda; class Insecta; order Lepidoptera; family Noctuidae; genus Aporophyla; species Aporophyla nigra. Next base: position 2,754,461 of record OX382296.1, on the reverse strand, counting down.
GGTATTAAAATATATTCCCCATCTACTTTATAAACGAAATGGAAGTAACCAAACCGTAGCTGATAAAATTAATCCAATTGGATTTAAACAAATAAGTTTTTATCTATTTACCTATACCTAGACTAAGGGAATACAAAAATTGGCCACTAGCCACAGCACACTACCGCCACTAATGAGCGGTCAAACTCTGAACTATTACGGGTTTTGTGCGGGCTATTGAAAGAATTAAAAAATATACTTCCTTTCACTTTCGTTTTTTTTCTGGCGGTCACTCACTTGGCAGTGCAGCAGCTATACTGTAGATGGCGTTGTAGTTTCTGACTCGACCAAAACTGAATTTAAATTGCATTATTTTTTGTGTGTATGCGCGTTTAAAGTGTAACTTTTACTAATGCGTGAAAGAGGCACTAGATGTCTCAGAATTAAATTCACGATGTGTGCAGATACCACCAATTTCTTGCGCAGAAATATTATTTAGGAAATTTAGAACTTTTACTTATTTGCTTGCAAAATATGGACTTTATAGAAAATGATTAGCAATAGAATGGCCGGACAGATTCACCATGAATTTGGCATAGTTCGATGGTATGTAATAACAACTATGTATTTCATAAATCAGTCGCATTCTTTGGTCGCATTACATAAACAGCCTACTATATAATACACGGTAATTTTATAGGTTTTATAGCCCAATAATTGTTATCAATCTCATAGGAATTCCCATCAAGAATCAAGGCCATGTCCGAGTTGTATTGAAAGCGAGAGTGTCTACTTAACGGTACAGCGATAGTGCAAGTTTGAAAACTTATCGAGAATTAGCAGAAATTCAATTGCACTTCGCACAAATACTTAACTTAAAATAGCTTTTTACGGCTCGTTTTAAGTTATTGTTTAAAAATATATTAAAAGTATTCGTATATTTCCCATTATTCAGGAGCTGAACGTTCGACTCAGGACTTTACCGAACAAATAGCTAAAAATACATAGACAAAACATTCCCGCAAAAATTATGATGTAAAACTGGTTTCCGTTCTTAAAGTACAACAGAGAAAGAAAGAAAGATATATATTTTTTTTGTATTTGGAACACGCACAGATAAGGAAAACAGTAAAAAAGGAACATTAAAACTAGCTTCTTTTATTTTGGAATAACAAAGTCAAAAGAATAGATGGCATCTATGAAATATTCTAATTATTTGTAACACATTACCAATACTTTGCAATACTTGCTTTCCTATGACAGAATTCAATTAAGACAGCTGTTATATTATAATAGGTACTCATTAACCTGCAGAGATTATACGAATCAAGCAAGGAAATAAGTTGTAGAAGTGTCCAGGTGACAGTAAGCCGCCACTTATTACGATACCTATTGCAATATCTTACTCTTAAGGTAATACATTGTTGCTTAAGGTTTACTTTAGAATATTCCACTACTTTCATTGACTAAGATTTATAAATCGATCGTCGTAAGCCTTTTCCTAAAAATGACTTTCATATTTTTAAGCATAATTTTAGATAGAGGTGCCATTATATTATGGCTTATGTCCATTTTCACTAATACAATAAACGACACCTAAATTAATGCGTAAATAAAAAAGCACTATTTTTTGGATATTCAACTTTTATGCGCTGACCCGAGCATTAAAACAGCGTGCTTTGTTTAGGCATTAATTTAGGCGCCATCAGTCATAAAAAACGGGCATTAAAGTTATAATTTAACGTAGAGCGTCTGCCATTTGATTTTAAAATTTTCCAGTTGCCAGATGAGTAACTAAAAAAACAACCGACTTCCACGAAAAACTCTAATTTTACCCTACAAAGTGAAAAATTACTCTCATTTCGAAAGTAGTCAGTCAGCAGCGAAATCGAAAATACAAAACTGAAAGAAATGTTGCTTTTTTTGGACCTGTAATGGGGCAATGTGGCCGTGCGAGAAAAGTCATAATTTTATGAATGTACCTTAAAATAATGGAATTTTAAACAATCACAACCGAGGCCTAATTTCCAATCAAACATTATATCACCACTTACATTACACGCCCAGTCCTACATTACATAAACTTGAAACCATTCCAGTGTAATATTTCATTTGATCCACCAGCCACATATCACGTAGCTTAGCAGGTTTTTCCTCAAAAACCCGACCGTGTCCACTCGTGCGCATCGGATCCGTTGCGCACGCGTTCCGTTATGACATAACTTTCGGTATCGTTCCGTGTCGTCTCATTGACTCCGTCGTGACGCGATCTTGACCTTGAAGATGAGAACTACTCTCGCTTTTGTTTGGAGAGGTAAATGTGTGAATGGGTTTTGTTTTTAATGTTTGGTGTTCTGTTTGTGATGGTAAAAGCGTTGCAGGTTTATTTTTGTCAAGTGAAAATAATTCATATTGTTTAATTCATATGACTGGCCTGTTAGTCTAGTCGTTGGTGACCCTGACTGCTAAGACTGAGGTCGTGGGTTCGATTCCCACCCAGGACAAATCTTTGTGTGATGAGCACAATCATTTGTTCTGTGCCTGGGTGTAATTTATCTATAATATGTATGTATTTAGAAATATATAAGTATGTTTATCTGTTGTCTGGTTACCATAGTACAGGCTCTGCCTAGTTTGGGATCAGATAAAATTGTGTTGGTTGTCCTGAGATATTATTTATTTATTTATATATGTAGTCGTTCACTGCCTTGTTGGTCTAGTGGTCACAAGTATTACTGCTGACCATAAGGTCCTGGATACGATTCTCACGTACGGTAAAGTGGCGGGAATTTCTCAATACCAACCCGGAGTCTTAACTTGAATCCGGTAGATAGCAAGTCACCTAATCAATACTAGAGAAATGTAGGTGGTATACCACTGCCCAACCATTTGAGAATTACAGGTGTGATGTTATAGTGTGTTACTTATAAATATTGTTCAATTTATACAATCGTTTGCTTCATACTACTAGGACTAAATTAATTATGTTCTTTTCAACCCTGTGATAATTTACCGCTTATATCATACATGCTAACGCGTTGAAGTCTTTCGTTCTACGCAATAACAAGATAAAGATTGAATGTAATCAATGTTCAAAATAATGTACTCTTTTAATCTAATCAAAGCTTATTTTGTTGGTCACAATTAATTTCTGTCTAGTAATAAAATTCGATAAGTTCTGAATTATAACTTAATTTGTAACCATCCGTTCTATTCGTAAAGTGAGATTGAAGCAAGCTGCCAATAGTGTCAATTCCTAGAATCAGGTAGCCGGTAGCCAGTCTATAATGTCCCCTCTGCTGGGACGTAGACCACCTCTCTATGAGAAACAGCGGGCTGTTATCCACCACGCGAGCCCAGAGCGGGTTAGTAGATGTCACATGTCTTCGAGTTTTTTTGTTTTTAGGATAAGACGCTTTCCTCACGATGATTTAATTTTTCATCCTTTTCACATGGTAAAATGCCTATGTGGGTTTAAACCTACGGCCTACATGTACAATGACAGCTCAATTTTCCTAAGATATCGCGTTTACTTTGAACAGAATAGCACCGCAGAGAATTATTTACGAGGATTCTTCTACTCTTAGTGAAGCAACCGCTTTGACTTTTATAATCAAGTAAGCTAATATAATTAAAGTTCATCAGAGTAGAATTCATCAATCAAAAATTTTAATTACGAAGCATACAATTACAAAACCAATCTCACGCTTAAATTATTACGTTTGTTCTATTCAAATACACATGTTCATCAGTTATTATTGAAATAATTTGTACACATATGGAGCAATGCTATCAGTAAATAGTAATCTTATTATACTTTTTTTTTGACGTTGTTTCTGTTATGGTGCACATTGTTGTACTGCAGCTGTTGCCTGCAACTTCACCTGCAATCCAGGAAATCAGGATTTAATTTACCTGTGTGTACCCCATTTAAAGCAAATGAAATCTTTTTAATTCCTTATCAAGCACACATTCCTTTCAATCTTATAATATTACCAAGCAAATTTACATTTCTGTACGAGTATCTAGAGTCAGATGAGTAACTATCACATCAATATATTAAAGGTTAAGTTTCGCAAAAAGGTAATAAGCATGATGACTTATTAGCCATTCATACTCATCATTAATTATTATTGTAGTTTAGAGTAATTACTGTTTGAGTGATTGACTTGGAAATGTGTACATAGTGAGGCATCTCTTGTTACTGATGGTGAATGGGTTCTAGTAAAAGATGAAGGAAATTGGCATAAGATAATATAGATACAGGAATCATCTAGGAATACTATAGTTACGGAATAGTATTCCTTCAATGATAAAAATGAGAATTTCAAATATATACCTTCATATAATTCAAACTAGTTTAAAATTGACTATTTGAGCTTTATATCAGCCAAGCTGACCACGCAGTGGTAGCCCAGCCGTAACTGACGCGACTTACGAGTTTGTCGTATGTTTGAATCCAGATAGGTGCAATACTTTGAGTGAATTATTTCATCACCACTGCTCCCAAAACGGTAAAGTAAAACGTCGTAAAGACACTGGCATGTCTTCGAACCAACCCGCACTGGACCCATCACTCCCTCTTTCAGAGCGGAGGCCTGTTTCCCAACCAATATTAGGAAAATAATAGGTTGATTATAAGTTAAGAGAGCCAAACACTCCACTTCTAATTTTTCAATCTGACGATACTGAGAAAGTTATACTTTTTACTCATTTTGAACTATGAACAAGACTCTGGCTATGAGGAACAGTCCTACAAGTTATTCCTGCTATCACCTCATTTGGAAAATATGTAGTAATATCAAGTTCTTTAGAAATAATACTAACACCGCATTCCTTTGTGTTACCTTTTATGCCATTTAAAAGAAAGTCATACATAGATATTATGATTAGGTTACGAATAGATTCGTAAGAGGTAACCTATTCGATCTATAACATATCTAGAAATACTTGTATTTAGTAGTAGAAAGGTTTCAGACCACTGGAATGCATGGAATGCTGGTTAGCATCAGCTTAATTATCTAGCGGTAAAGGAGGTTTTAGATTAGAACTTGCCTCTGTAAGTTGACTTTAAACGTGGTACAGACACAAGGCAAGACCCTTGAAAAGTAAAGTCAAAAGTAAGTATAGAGAAGAGGGAGTGAAAAGAGAGAGAGAGAGTAGAGTTGAGATAAGTTCTTTTTAACTTTGACTGTACTTGTCAAGAGTCTTACAAAACTCTTAATCTTGAAATTGACGGCATTTCCAAATGGCATGTTTTAAAACAAGTTTACCTACTTGTGTAAATTGATGTTTTTATCTTTCTTCCAATTATTACAGACCTATAAATGCTGCGCCGTCCCCGAATAAATTATGATAAGGGAAAGCAACAACAACATGATAAACCTAGGTACTGAAAATATATTTTCAATGGTCGAACCACTAACACTACATGAACTTAAACTACTTATTAAAGACATCGTAGTCGTTACAGTTTCTATCTACTAATAATACCGATGAAGTTCCAAAATATATTTCCATATATTCTAAAAAGCTTAGTAAATATAGCCGAAAATCGAGCTGAATAGCGTGTAATTGGAGACACCTATTTCCAGCAGTGAAGGTAGTGAAGGTGATGATGATAATTTAAAACCAAGGCAACCTCGTTATCTGTACGTACATACTACATATTTTTTTTTTTAAATGTCTAATCTAAATGCATATGAAAGTACAGCAAAAATAAAGTAACTAAAAATTTGTCCGACTCTTTCTTCTTTGGCTAACCTCCGAAATGGCTGGACCGATTTTGACGGGACTGTTTGTCCTACTAGCACAGACCTATGCGATGATTTCCGACTACCACCCGTACGAAGTCCCGGACACAGCTAGTAAGAAATAAATTAGTTACTCCAATGTACAATAGCTCTAAATTGGAAGGAGTCACACATGATTGCAGATATGTGACGGCTAGTAAGTACATTGGCACACACTCCTATAATGCTGGGCTATCTGATTGTCTGCACAACCAGTTTGCGCAGCGTTTCATAATCGTCTGGCCACAGGCAATATTAATATCAACAGTATGTTCTGAATTTTTAATGAGTTCGACAAGTTATACTTTTGGATGATTTGGTTTTAAATAAGCTTTGTGGCACTTCACTACTAAACTGGATTAACCAAAGTTACATGGAATTCGAAAAGGCGATTTAGAAATAATAAAAATTCTTCTACTAAATCCACTCGTATGTATGTTGTCACAGCATAATTATGTTCACTGGAAACCTGACAAAGTCCTATCTAAACTAATATTATAAAGCTGAAGAGTTTGTTTGTTTGTTTGTATGTTTGTTTGATTGAACGTGCTAATCTCAGGAACTACTGGTCCGAATTGAAACAATATTTTTGTGTTGGGTAGCCTATTTATCAAGAAAGGCTATATAATATCACGCTATAACCAGGAGGAGCGGAGCAGTAATGAACAATTTTGCAAAAACGGGAAAAATCGCACGGGTAGGCGATTCTACGCGACGGGAAGGGTCGGCGGAACAAGAAATTTAATGCGGACGAAATCGCGGGCAGAAGCTAGTACTGAATATAAGGCTTTCTAAGACTACTAAAAATCGGATGTAGAAGAATGTTGCCATTACTACCTAAATTGGTGACGGTAAGCCAGTGCGGTTAGCAAACACAGTTTGTCTTTAATTTCTAAATTAAATATTGCTGTAACAGGTAATTGTGTCTAAGACCTTCAGTGTATGATTTGTATGAGTATTACTACAAGTTCCTTAAACTAATACGTAGTTATTGTTGGTTGGCGCAATAGTTCATAGTTCTTTATAGTGGTCTGTAGAAAGTGGAATGAAAACAATATGTGTTGAGACCTTTACCCCAAAAGATCTTGTATTATTATTATCCTCATCATCTATTGGACATAGTCCTCTCCTAAGCTCCACCACTTCAATCAGTTCTGTAGTTCCCGCATCCAGCGGATTCCTGCAGCCTTCACGAGGTCATAGTTCCACTTTATGGGAGGCCTTCCAACTGTACATCTTCCGGTACGCAATCGCCACTTTCAAACCTTTCGGCCCAATCGGCCATCTGTTCTGCGAGCAATGAACCCTGCCCACTGCCTATAAGTTAAGCCATGGCTTTTCTGCGGATCTCTTCATTTCTCATTACATCTCGTGTGGAAACTTCAACGATAGCTATTGTTTTGTTAACATTACCCTTAAGGCCAATTACGGCGTATAGGCTACCCTATCTCTATGTCCAGAGAGAGTTTAAAAGTAAATCTTCATTGTGGAATAGCGACAATTAAATTCATAAACACATCGTAAATATCAGTATCCTCTTATCCTCCGACACATGTAATTAGATTACAAAACTGTAAATCAAACGGTTTCCAAATAAGCTCTGTCAAGGTGAGGATGTTTTTCGAAACATTTCGGAAACGCAGTCTGACCTTGGTTTTTTAGTTTTTTAACCTAATCTAGAACGTATGATAACTTTGCCTCTGAAGGAGACTGAAGTATAAAAACTGATACTCACATTAGGGAAGGAATAAGGTCCAAAATCGGGTCTTGGCATGGTCGCCATCATTTCATTGTTGATTAGAAAAATGGCGAACCCCATCCTTTTGTCATCATCATCATTTCAGCCGAAATATTTCCACTGCTGGACGTAGGCCTCGCCAAGCATCGCCACTTGAACTGGTTCTGTGCATTCTTCTCGCATTGAGCGAATTCCTGCGGCCTTCACCAGGTCATCGGTCCACCTTGTGAGACACCTTTCACACTACGTCTTTCAGTACTCGGTCACCACTCCAGAACCTTTCAGCCTCATCTACCATCTGTCCTGCGAGCATTGAGAACTGGTCACTACCCCTTGAATTTGGCATTTCTTCGGGTCATGTTGGTAACCTTGGTTCTCCTACAGATCTCTTCATTTCTGCATTCGTCCCTTTGTAAGTAATCGTAAAAAAGGATGGTATCCAAAGAGCGGGTAGGAGGAAACTGCAACTGTCTACCAACTTATAAAAAGCTTCTTTGAATGATGTTTTTGCCTGCCCTACAGTATACCACACATGGTGTGAAGTGTTGACATTATGAAAAGGCTAAGGTTAACAACCCCACCAGCAAACAACAATTATTACGCATACGAGTGGCCGTGCATTTTGGGTACAAGTTGTTACACCCGACTTTAACTGTTTTTCTTGCAATGGTTCTTGATTCTTTTTTCTTCCTCTCTCTTGACTTTCTATATTTATTTGGTGATAGTTCAGCATATCTTCTTTTTTCATTCATCTCTATTTCAGTAGTCACACGCTTTCTAATCAGATCATCTTTTAATGTATTTTGATTTCTTCTTTCACTTCATTCCTTTCCAATTCCTCAAGCTTCTATTAAAATAAACAAACGTACATCGTTCACAATAATGGATGTTCAAAAGGATGTGTAATATGTCAAAACGTTAAATGTCAGATAATGATTAATATTGTTGCCTCACTCGATCAGCGGGTATTCGTCGTTTCTTTGATATCACAAAAGGAGTTAATAAAATCTTATAAAGGTGCTGTAATTTCAACTACATAGTTAAAGCTTAAACTCAAGTTACTTTTAGCAAAGGTTTTGTTAACATAGTGTAATGACAGGCTGTCAAAATTACTGTTACAATGTTCATTTGTTCTACGTCTACACTATTATAGAGAGGTAAAGTTTGTAAGTTTGTTTGTAAGACTTAATTTCTGGAAGTAAGAGTCGAATTTCAAAATAATAATAAAATAATAAATATCTTAGGACAACCAACACACCGTTATCTGATCCCAAACTAGGCAGAGCCTGTACTATGGTAACCAGACAACTGATAAACATACTTATATATTACTAAATACATACATATTATAGATAAATTACACCCAGACACAGAGCAAATGATCGTGCTCATCACACAAAGATTTGTCCTGGATCGAACCCACGACCTCAGTCTTAACAGTCAGGGTCACTAACTACTAGACTAACAGGCCCAAAATATATTGGTAGAGTTTCCTGTCCATTCTTCTCCATACAAACCCACCTTTCGGAAGGCGACTAGACTCAATTCTATTTTAATGTAAATGCTGACGTTTAAAAGTGTCTTTTTTGTGCCTATTTGAAATAAATGCTGTGACTTTGACCTTATTTTTGCAATTGATAACCCCGTTTTTGAAAAAGGTTACATACAGGCTATTAAAAATCACACTACGACTTTTCGGAATCTAGCAAAAAGAAATAATTTAGAAAGAACGCTAAGTGAAAATGAAGTAATATTGCATGCGGGCAATGAGATGCGACGCGACGGGTCGGGGTGCAAAATTCCACGCGGACAAAGCCGTGGGCAAAGCGTAAGTGATTAATATGATGGTTGACTCCGGCACGGTTTCGTAAATAAACAAAAGTTTGCTAAACAATATCGAAGAACGTGTAGGCAAAAAATGATGACATGTTATAATTTCAAACTGTGGTTCTATAAAACCATTTGCTTGCCGGCTCTATTTAAAAGTAACGTGTACTGTGGCGAATAGGAATGTAGGGATGATTCGGGATAAAGCTTTAATTTTTAAATAAGATTTTAAATTTAAAATGATATAGTTTTTGGCCATGATGAAGTGTTCCTTATAGACACTTCATCGTTAATTATAATACAGTAAACACTAATTAGAGTTATTTTGGCAACAAACTACATATTTGATTTCAATGGTAAAATGTCTTTTCAAGTTTTGTCTATAGGTATTCACTTCTGCTTTTGCATTGCTATTCACCTCGTTTTGCAGTAATAATAGCTCGACCCGATATTTATAAGGTCGACTATACAGACGAGTTTTGCTTTTAAGTTATAGAAAGGGGATAACAAAGATAGTCCAAAAATACGAAATTGAAGATGTATCGAATCTGAGTTACTTTTGAAAATTATTGCAAATCGAATAATACGCGTGTGCATTGCAATCACGTGTCTTTTCGAAACAATGCAAATATTGAAAAATATTTAGATTCCAATAAAATTATCAAATGTGCTCCGATGACTAATATTTTAACCGATTCTTCGATAGCGAAACGCGGTAGCCATCCATTACAATTTATGTTAAGTGCGGAGTTGCATAAAATTGAATACATTGACATGAATTCAGTTGACTTTACATGTGTGATAATTATCAAAGGATTAATTAGTCTAATTAATCTTATATTGGTTATCACTCAACTTCAATTAGGAATGCATTTATTAGATATAGTATCTAGAAAATTAAAATAGAAATGATTATGTCTTTATTATTAGATGTAATAACATGGCGGACGATAAGTTCAGGGTCACGACCAATATATTAAATTATTCATATATTCCATTTCCAAACTAAAGCATATCCTTTTTGATGCTATTAATTTCTAGACTTATGGCTAATGTGACATTGGTTTTAATAACGTCATTAGAAAAACCAGAAATCGATACTTTTTTGTTCAAAAGAACATCATCATCTACCTAGCCATTTTTCAACTATATTGTGGTCGATTTCCACTCTAATCGGATGCACCTGCATTCCAGTATGTTCTATAGAGCGACTGCATTTCTGACTTCTACAAGACTTTCTTCCCGTAAGTCTGGTTGTAAGCCTTTCGGGCTTCTGAGTTATTTTCCATTGGATGCGGTCTCGAGAAAATTATTATTATTCACCAACTTCACTATGTTAGGAGTAAGTAGGAACTGTTGTACGTGAATACACAGAATCATGTCGACAACATTTCCTTACGTGAACATTTCCTGTCATTTTCATCTCAATGCATAAGACGCTTAACATCGTTTTAAATACTGAGAGAATGCACACTGTATCGTCAAGTTGTATTATGTCCCACGCAAGTGCGAATAAGTACAAAACTAGTCACTTATTCCACTTAAATTACTTCTACGTGAGTGGGGTGAGAAATATTCCGCATTACATTCAGTTTTCCATTTCATCATCACATTCAAAACTTTTAATATCACTTACCAATGCCGCAATGCTAATTAAACTTCAATTATTTCGCAAAAACATCATAAAAGTACTTTTATTGATACCAATGGAATTGTTTTCGAGCATTTAAAGACAAAGCTTACGTAAAATGAGGCTTATATTTTCGTAATGGAAGGCGAGCGTACATTTTGTCGCAGTAATGTTGACAGTATACAACCACAGCATATAATGACATGTTGCAATACTTAATGCTCATAAAACATGCGTTGTAAATCAAGTACCTAACACTGATTTTGAAAGATCAGCGTTAAGTTAGTAATCAATCTGCAATTTGACAAATGGATGCTCAGCGAATTGGTAATTTTATGCAATGAATTTATGATCGTAGAGAGATATCCTACTACGACTGAAACAGGTTTCTGTGTTATTGATTGCCGTGCGCTAATAAATAGTAATAGAACATTGTAGTTAATTGTAATCGTGTGAGATTACGCTCGCGTAATATAGCGGCTTATTACGCAAAACAAAGATCGCGTACTGCGTGTATATTGTCAAGAGTGAAAATGTACCAGGTTTCGTCACACGCGTAAGTAGCGGCTATCCGCTTGCGATGCTTCTATCTGGGTCATATTATTTCGCATTTCGTAAAACTTACTTACAGACCCATAACGTTACACTCAATTACACAGGGACAATGGACGAATTAAAACAACGGACATAATTATCGTAATTGGCGTGGCCATTTATTTTCACAGTCAGTTCGTTCATCCAAAATTAAGGGAAATTCAAAAACATCATTTTTTCGTCTTACAATAACAGGTACATAAACTCAAACGTAACTTCAACCGATTAAAAAAAAATTAACAAAAAGTAGACTAATAGAGTATTTAGTTCAGTGCGTTCGATCGCGGGTCGTGGAATACGAGTTCCTTGGATCTGGTAACACGACCACTATCCATTGCCGGGGTATTTCACGTCCCCCGTTCGTATTAGTGCTAAGCTTATATTTATGTATCACATTCCGACGTATCTGCTCCCTGCAGCCTTAGTAGCTACCATGATGGCCATATCCGTGGCCGTGTTCGTGACCGATAACAACGGGGACTGGTACCTTCACTGGGTAAGGCACGGGCTTCTCGATGTGGACTGGCACGTGTTTCTCAATGTGGACGGGGTAGGGCCTGTCGACGGGGACCTTGACGGGGTAAGGCACATTCTTCTCCACTGGGTAGGGGACGAGTTTCTCAACGGGGTAGGGAGCTGGGTAGGGCACCTTGACGGGGTAGGGCACGGGTTTCTCAACGTGTACGGGGTAAGGCCTGTCAACATGAACCTTGACGGGGTAGGGAACGGGCTTCTCTACGGGGTAGGGCACGGGCTTCTCAACTGGGTAAGGCACAGGCTTGGGGATGTGCACGGGGTAAGGCCTGTCGACGGGAACCTTCACGGGGTAGGGCACTTCCTTGTACACGGGGTAGGGTTGGGGCACATGTACGGGGACCTTTACGGGGTAGGGTACCTTCTTCTCAACTGGGTAGGGAGCGGGAACATGAACCTTGACAGGGACGTGGATCTTCTTCTCAACGGGGTAGGGCTGAGGTACGTACACCTTGACAGGGTAGGGCCTGTCTACGGGCACATGGACGGGGTAGGGTACCTTCTTTTCAACTGGGTAGGGTTGGGGCACATGCACTGGTACCTTCACGATCTCTTTGACTGGGTAAGGGACGTGTTTGACGACTGGGTAGGGTTGGGGAACGTGCACCTTTACGGGTACGGGAACCTTCTTCTCCACTGGGTAAGGGATGTGCTTCTCTACGGGGTAGGGGACAGGGACGTTCTTGACCACAGTGATAGTTTTGTGGGAGTGGGTGTCATGACCACCGTAACCTCCACCATAACCACCGCCAAAGCCGCCGTCATAACCACCGCCGAATCCACCGCCGAATCCTCCGTGACCACCACCATGTCCATAGCCAAGTCCGATGTCAAACACTCCTCTCTTCTCGTGTTTCTTTTCGTCCGCCGCAGCTTCCTTGTTATCGGTCACTGCCACTTCTTTTTCTGCTGTCTTGGCTTCTTCCGCGTAAGCGAAGGCCAAGAGAGCCACCAGACTGGCGGCCACGAGCTGCGAACAAAAAGGCAAAGATTAGTATCAAAAACTGGAACAAATGTGATTGTAAGAATAGAATCGAAAGTTATTATCGCAGTTGACTAATTATCTGGTGCAAATATGCTTCGAGGCTCGTTGTTTTAATGAGTGGTCGAGTTAACATCGGCACAGGCAACTACACACTAAGTACGCAATTTCCTTGTTGCGCAAAAATATAAAAGTGGGACAAGGGGGTTTTGCATATCCAGGCACTGTCACAACCCTACGGGTTTTTTAATTATTATTTGCACTGTCACTTAATTATGTTTGTAATTTTGAGTATTTTAAAGTTCGAACACACCATGTGCCTCATGATGCTGCACTAGTAGGTTGCACTGAAGTCAGCGAAGTCCTGAATGCGAATGATGCGTGATCGTTCGTAGCTTCGCTATATATATGCGGTAAGAGCGGCCGAGCGAAGAAAAAAAAATGGCGGCACTCTATAGGACCATGTTACACTTTCGCTTTTGAGGGGGTTCGGAATCGAGCGAGCCGAAATGCTCTATATCTGTCTACGCCGAGATTCGTGGCGACCGGTTCGCTAGCAATGATATAATTTAAATATAATTAACGTAATCATCTAATGCCGATCTGAGAATGCTTTTCCTTTGTAAGGCCTCAAGGTTGCTGTGCTCATGTTCGGCTTGTATGTTGCAGTTTAGTGGATACGGAGTCGGTTGATCTATACGTTTTTCGTCTGAAATAACTTGTTATTGAACGTCGTCCTTGGACTTTTCTTGAATAATTTCTTTGTTTTTTTATAAATGAGTTGAATATTCTAATCATTTTATTAACTGCATTGTGTAGTTGGCAATTTAATTTAGATAATACTATGTGAGACAGTAAATGTAAAAGTTTTAAGAGGGTGTTTAATTACGAAAGATAGTGATCATTCTAACACATTGTTTATTTGCAAAAATATTTCGCCGACTAATTGGCGTACGTTGGATTCCTTTGAAAATTTAGTCTTAGTATCTAATTAAGATTTCTGAAATATAAAAAAGCCTGCACTGGATTTTCTAAAATTAACAATTTTGTTTAAATCTTCATAATCGAAGAAATGTAGGGATGGTTCATAATTTTGACACGAAGATGTGCATTTTGAGAAGAATCCTTGAAGACATTTGATTACAGGTGAAGGGCACATAAATATGTCACAATCCGTAAGTAAATAAAAGAATGGCCACAAACTGCATGCACAAGATTACATTAAATAGGTTTCTTGGGATATACCCTTTACGTAATTTTGAGGCCTTTTATTATGTTGCAGAATAAGTGAATCATAGGGTTGCAGTGGTTATTTTAAATCTTACAACAGATTATGCAAAAATTCATTGTTTGTGTGCCTTGTTGGATATTTGGAAGTCACTGTTCGAATACATGGGATCTTGCCAATAAAAATGCTAAGTAACGATGTATTTATTTAATTTAAATATTTTGCAATTCCTTATTTAACACTAAAATTAATATATTATGTACAAGTATATAAAGTTTATAAAAACAGAGAAAAAAGAATCAGAGGCCTTCAAAAACTCGTCTGCATCGCTGTCAATGGGAAAAGTTCCCAAAAGGCTGGCAGAATTGCCACGTTGTATGGCAATGCTGATTCTTTGGCCAAAAAATAGGCCAGCCCTCTGGTCACGTGAAGAGTCGACAAACCGCTTGGTTATGTCTCGAAAAACAAATTAGGCACTCGGACCCCATGGCCCTAGTGTTTCAACCCCAAACGGCTCAATAATAAAATATGTAACTTCCAATGAGATTGGAATAAGTAATAAAATAAAAAAGCTGCCAATATAAACGATTTATTTATCATTATTCTCTTGCCCTTGTTCAAATTTATTTGGGGTTGAGGCCACATGCTTCAAACATTCTTACATACTTCTCTATTAGTAGTCGTCTTGGTAGTCATCCCCTATCTAGCCAAATATATTATCTTTTACACAGTCCATCCATAATTGACTTGCCTGTTAGTCTAGTGGTTAGTGACCCTGACTGCTGAGGTCGTGGGTTCGATTCCCACCCAGGACAAATCTTTGTGTGATGAGCACAATCATTTGTTCTGTGTCTGGGTGTAATTTATCTATAATATGTATGTATTTAGAAATATATACAATCCTCCAGACCGAATTTCGGCCACGGCGGCCAATCTCAACGGAGACTAGCCATCGGCGCGGGAGATATTATAGTGCTCAAGTGTATGCGCAGACACAGGAGCACTCACTCTTCCCTCACTCTCAAAGTCCAATGGGACGGCAATTCGACACGACCGCAGAGGGATCAGGCGTAGGACCAACGGCTTAACGTGCTTTCCGAGGCACGGGGGCATCACACCGCCAACTTCCAAACTCTGGGCTGTTACTAAGAAATTCCTAATGGAAAAACCCAGTAACACTTTGCGCGACCCGGGAATCGAACCCAGGACCCCACACTCAGCGGTCGCGCTTGCGACCACGAGACCAACCACGAGACCATATATAAGTATGTTTATCAGTTGTCTGGTTGCCATAGTACAGGCTCTGCCTAGTTTGGGATCAGATAACGTTATGTTGGTTGTCCTAAGATATTTTTTTTTAAATCTTTGGTATTCCCCTCTTATAGCCATACACATTAATTTTCAAAACTATTCATATGACATGAAAAATATTTTCAAGAAATAAATTACATAATTAGCTTAATGACATGACCATCTATATCAGGTCCTGTACAATCGATATTTTTTTTGTTTCGTGACTAAGAATTTAAAAGTTCGTTTCATGTTTACATATGTAAAACATGCATATCAGTTACATACATTAAAATTACATGTACATTAGCATATATTTGTAGTTTCGTGTTTTCATTACAGGATTTCGTCTATTTCATTGAATAATGTTTCATGACATGACGCTAGTAAGCTAAGCAACACAGTACTTGTAATAATGACTTAATAAGAGTAATTTTTGATAAAAGAAAATTATTTACTGAATTGGTAACCAAAACAAAAAATAAAACTTGAAGCATTTTTAAAGAGACGGATAAAAGAAAACAACTAGTTTTTCTGTAACTATAATAGATAACAAGTGAGAGAGATAGTAATAGAAGTAAATGGTGATAGTAGAGAAAAAAAACCAAATAATAAAAAGAAGGTTGTATATCTAGGCAGATTATAATGGCATGGCTTGGATGGCAGTCATGAGATTGGTGAATTGAAGGAAATGGCGTATAGTTCAGCTGAAGTTCAGTAGTATCAGTAGTATTCTCTATCAAAACTGCAATATTTCCTAGAGCACGCCCTAGTTGGACGTGACCCACACGTATTACTAGCAAGACACTTTCATCTTTGCCTCTGGGTGAAGGGCCCAATTCAATTAAACTTAGGGTACGTCCTTGATGAAGGCTTGGTTTAGCTTATTATTCAATCACGTCTGATGAACTTCGAATAGTTCTATGTACAGATATACTAAATCGGGAAGGATTTTCTAAAAGACCTAATTCTAGGTTTTGACTTGACTGGAAAGAGTACTGGAAAGAAACTGGAAAAGAGTTTCGTGTAACGAGCCTCCGTTTAAGCAAACAATGCCTGTGTTAGGAGACTCCGCTCTTCCATTGTACAGCATAATCTTCTTATATTAATCTATTAAAGCAAATCCGTTGGTACTTAAAATATTAAATAAAAACAAGTATTTTAGTGAGAGTGTGATTCTTAATGTGACTGTATATGAGAGTGTCTGTGAAGGTATTTACTACTTGATGTGCTCCAGAAGTGCCTCCGTTTTTATCCAACTGGTTATCGTTTTCTTCATTCAAAACTTTTTTTGTGTATAAGTAAATTTGTCTGCTTATTTTATTGTATAGTTGAGCAGAGCTTCTATATCTTCAGCTTATCTTAGTTATCTACTGCTAAAATGTAGTCTGTTGTCTATTTTTCACTCTCCTGCTTTTTGCATGTCTTTGTTTTGTTGAAAGTTATTACGTTCATGCCATTGTGCAACGTTTCTTCTTAGTCTTTATCCGTCACATGCCTACAATTTGATTGCGCCACGTTGTCAATAACAACCGTGATTCCGTCAAAATGCTAATTTATAGTTACTACAACAAGAGCTTTGGCACGTAAGCCAGATGTTAAGTAAATAAATGAGTAATAGTTATCTTGACGTCAAACACATCGGACAGTTTAGTGACAGCAACGCGGATTACTGAATTTAGGGAGATGTGTATATTGTCAGATCACTGTCAATTGCTAGTCATTGGTCCCCCTCATCAGCCAAACATATAGGCTGTATTCATTAGAGGGCCTAAACAATCGCTTACAAATCGTTCTGTATTTATACAACGATTTTTATCAGAATTGACAGTACATAATTGTACCAGTCTAATATTTTGGACATTTTTTGTCAAAATAATCGCTAATAAAAAAGGGACTTAGGTTGGAATTTCGGGATATTTAACTTTTACGCATCAAAGCGGCTACAATGCTGGATATTTACGGTGATCGCTTAATTTTGTCTTCCTTGTTTATTATGTCCAGGAAGAATGTTTCTCCAATTGAATACAACTCTCTTACTTTCCACGTTTTCCACTTAAAAGTGTCACCTTAGTTGGATTAGATAAAAAAATGCGGCGAATGCGGTGCTTATGTTCAGTTATCCAAATGTATATAGTTGAAGGTCTATAAGAAATCGGTGTTTTCGAATAGAACAAAATGCAATACAAATAAACAGGTCATATATTAAATTTCATTTGAAAACACTCACCGGTTTCTAACATCCTTCAGCTATATCCGACGATCCGGTTACATATCTCTTTTGGTGGGTATACAACTCTATGACAAACAGTGAACTACATTAGTATTATTTAGCTAGATTAGTTCGATTGCTAACATAAAGTATGCTGCTATGTTTCCGTGCCACTTGTCTGTCACGTCATGCTTCTTAAATCTATGTCTACAACGAGTGATATAATAGTGGCTTTGGGTCTGGTGCTCCATTGTCAATTGTCATATCATGCTTACTTCTTAAATCAATGTTTACAACGGGTGAAATGATAGTGTCTACAGGTACTTGGGTGCTTGCTTGAATTTACTTCGCCTACACTTGTAACAAGTTTTAGTTTACATGCTACTTATGCGGTATGATAAACAGATTCATGTCTCTGTTTTAGTTTGTTCTATTCCTAGATTTGTGGGGTTTCGTAATTAGATAGTGGTTTTGGTTTGTAATAATTATGTTACATTGACTTAGAACCGTTTAAGTTAAATTATTACTCGTTTAGAATATCCCTACTACCTACCTTTTCAGATTTCAGTTACGTAAATTTTGGAGTAAATTTTGACTAAGTTTCTTACTGACTTCACGTGATGTGAAAGCTGGGTCATCCTTTGGCCAAAGAGTTAACATTGCCATCCAACGTGGCAATACTGCCAGTCTACTGGGTACGATTTCAAATGACAGCGATGCGGTCGGATACTTCGCTTAAGAGTCTTAAGGTACGCTTAAGTGCCTTTTTGTTTTAGTATAGTTAGTTAGTCATTTAATATAGTACCTAGTGTAAATAGATAGTCTTGTTAAATATTGTAAACATGTTGTATGTAAGTAAACCAATATACAATCTAAGTTTCTGGATTGCATTTGCAGTTATTTTCTTAATTTTTTTACTCTTTCCCACCTTCTTTCCTCTCTTTCTCTGAAAAAGCCCAAATGATATTTGGATGTTTTGTGTTGAAATTGTATGTTTCAGCAATGGATGTTGGACTTGATTGAATGATAATTTATCATGAAGCTATAAAAGCTTTAGTCTCGTTATACACTAATACCATATACGCAACAGATGAAAAGAAAGACCCTGATCTTATAGTGAATCACTAGACTTGACAATGGACCAAAAAAATCAAATGCATTATGCATTAATTAATATTTTTCAAAATTGAAGAAGGCATTTTATGTCAAGGTGGACTGCAAACAAACTTTTAGAGATTTTTCGATTGAATTTAAGAGGAATGTGGGCGGGGTAGTGCATTAGCATATGTGATATACATTTTAGTTTTAATTCTGACATTTGAATGAGTAATTTATTTGACGTTAGATGCAATTCAACTTTTTACCTGGGTGAGAAAATATCAATAGCCTCCCGCTCTGGGTGGAGCGGGAGGCCGTGTCAGCCTTTTACTGATTAAAACTCACCCCCTGTGTCATACCACGGTAAATCTTTCGGATAAATCCACTACGCTGGCAGAGATCCCATCCAACTGACATCAGTTCGGTGCAGTGGTAATTTGTTGGAAATAAGGAAAATAATTTGAAGTATTCTTTTAGGAAGGATTGAATATAATAATATTAGGTTGGGGAAAAAGTCTTTTCGCATTATAGTATGTATGAACTTGTAATAAAATCTCTTTGGCTATACTATTTGTATCTGGCTGGTTTTGGTATCATTGAAATTTTAAATTTTAAAGAACATAATCCCAAATTCAAATTAGGAAAATGTGTGATTTTCATTTGTTTTTCGTACCGTCAAGATGAGTGAATCTAATGAAGAAATTCGATACATTTTAAAATTTTACTACAAAAAAGGTAAAAATGCAACGCAAGCCGCGAAAAAAATTTGCGATGTTTATGGACCTAGTGTAGTGTCTGTGAGAGTAGCACAAATTTGGTTTAAGCGTTTTCAATCCGGAAATTTTGATGTCAAAGATGCACGTCGCTCTGGTCGCCCTATTACGGATAAAATGGATGCCATTTTTGAAAAAGTGGAGCAAGATCGACATACCAGTAGTTACGACGTAGCTGAAGAACTGGAAATTGACCACAAAACAGTTTTGGCGCATTTGAAAAAAACTGGGTACACAAAAAAGCTCGACATTTGGGTACCTCACGAGCTCACTGAAAGAAACCTAATGAACCGTGTAGTCATTTGTGATTCTTTATTACGACGTAATGAAACCGAACGATTTTTGAAGAAGCTGATAACTGGTGATGAAAATTGGATCACGTATGACAAGAACGTGCGAAAAAGGTCGTGGTCAAAGGCCGGTCAGGCTTCACAGACTGTGGCGAAACCCGGGTTAACTCGCAACAAGGTGATGCTATGTGTGTGGTGGGATTGGAAGGGCATTATTCATTATGAGCTGTTACCACCAGGCAGGACCATCGATTCTGAACTCTACTGCGAACAACTGATGAGATTAAAGCAAGAAGTTGAGAGAATGCGGCCGGAATTAATCAACAGAAGGGGTGTGGTTTTTCATCATGATAACGCTAGACCTCACACATCTTTAGCCACCTAACAAAAATTAAGAGAGTTTGGCTGGGAGGTGTTAATGCATCCGCCGTATAGTCCTGACCTTGCACCTTCAGATTTCCACCTGTTTCGGTCTCTTCAGAATTCTTTAGGCAGTGTCAGGTTAACATCACGAGAGGACTGCCAAAACCACTTGTCGCGGTATTTTGACCAGAAGTCCCAAAATTTCTATAGCAATGGGATCATGTCCCTACCTACAAGATGGCAAAAAGTTATCGAACAAAATGGTACCTACATACTTTAGTTAAATGTAAATAAACTTTATTAAAAAATGTTTTGAATTTTCTTAAAAAATGCGAAGAAACTTTTTCCCCAACCTATTATGAGCATTGTAACAATATATTTTATTTGGTTGTTTCTATCATACTATAGAGTCCCCAGTATCTTTAATTTGCAGAAAATAAAACATGATTATAAAATATTACTCATCTGAAGTGGTACGCCACTTCAAATAGGCGTGGCAAAGCCTCTGCGTGTGGCGATACTAGTGAACGTCCGGTGCATCTTAGGCAGTCAGCTCAGCTACCGCCCTAACCAAAAACAAATAAAGACGATTATATTGTTAAATGTTTGACATTCAATTTTATCCTTACCTTGCTTTTAATATGCATAATTTATTTGAGGGATTAACGATGACATGCATCTGCAAAAATGCAATAATGGCAAAATCAATAGGTTACGAAATAAAAAATCCATTTTAAGGATGCCAAAATATATGCTTATCTGCAATGATTCATGTCCCAATGACATCTTGTCAATCCAATCACTTGGTGCATAATCTTTTTCTTACCATTTTTACGAAATATTTTACTATGTTTAATTTGGCCATAAATTATTTAGATTTTGACGTTGGATATGACCTTTGCATGCTTGCCGATTGTTTCTAATATTTTTGAATTAGTGTGTGAATTCGAAAAATCCTTTGTTTTAGGAGCGGAAGTTATTTTTATCGCATCGCTTACATACGTTTGAGTACGTGTTATCTTTCAATCTTATTCCTGCGATGGTATCTGTTTTAGGATCTCCGGAAATGTGACATTGAATGATGGCGTCGGCTTTTTGTTTCGTGTAAATTTATTTAATTTTGAACTTTAATTATACTGGACTTATAAATGTTTATGGTCACTCACGTATATTATTTTAAGGGTTTTCCACAAGTGTTTTTTAAAACATTACCGACCTTTTTGGGGCTTTTAAAAAGGTTAAGGCACGAATATGAATAGTAAAGTAATTTTCTAATACGCCATCTTCACATAGTATAAAACAAAGTCGCTTCCCGCGTCTGTGCGCTTAGATCTTTTAAACTACGCAACGGATTCAGATGTGGTTTTTATCAATGTTATCAAGAGGATGGTTTATATGTACCAATAATATACGGGCAAAGTCGCTGGTAAAAGCTAGTTAATTATAAACAAATAAGCTTAGCGTTTTCTTAACAAACACAAATAATGAAGATTGACTTTAAACTTCAATTACAATATTAAAGTTTAATGTATTGGCGTGTATAATATGGGTGCATCCCGTACAGCCTTCGAAACTAATACGCATATATAGATTATGGCCATTAATCAATTATATTATTAAAGAACTGCAGTCCAATTGCAGCATTTTTTATTGAGGATGCTATTAATTTAAATGAACTCAAGGCAACCTGATTCAAGTTTCTCTATATAAATACGTCGTATTCTATCAGTGGTATTATTCATGTTCGTCTTCATCATCGACCTACCCTTGTCCCAGCTAAGTTGGGGTCGGCTTCCAGTCTAAATCCAGGATGCAGCTGTTGACCAGTATTCTACATAGAACGACTGCCTATCTGACCTCCACAACCCAGTTACTGGGTAATACGATACCCCTTGATAAGACTAGTTATCAGAATTTTCGGGCTTTTTACGACCGTCAACGATCCACAAATGACAGCCGGGACCAACAGCTTAACGTGCACGGAGGGGTCTTCAGTATGTAAAGATGGTCACCCATCCACTAACTCTCCGCGGCAAGCGAAGCTTAACCTGATCAATCAATTCGTGCGGTTGTTAGTACTAAGCCAAAAGAGGCTCCGTTTTATTAATGTTTTGACTACAATAAAAGCCAGTTTACAGTCCTATAATAGTATTTAACTGTAAATATTTGAAGAGTGTTAAAAACAACTGAGTAATTATGCTTGCAGAGGTAGAATAGCGAGTAGATCTGTAAAGAAACT
Organism: Aporophyla nigra; assembly: GCA_947507805.1. NCBI lineage: Eukaryota > Metazoa > Arthropoda > Insecta > Lepidoptera > Noctuidae > Aporophyla > Aporophyla nigra. Next base: position 2,731,892 of record OX382296.1, on the reverse strand, counting down.
AAAAAAAAATGAGGAAAATAAAAATAGTGTACTAGCATTATTTGGGAATTACTCTATTGGATTAAGTTACGGAGCAGCCGCTGCGACCATATTTGTTTTTATACAAGAAATTTTATAAAATTATGCTTCATTTTTATTATGCCAACAGTATTTATGGCAATAAACATTACGGTTAAACATTTATACCTAATAAAATTATGCGTAGTGATCATTATGCTTAATTTGGTTATGCTAATGTAAATTAGGACAATATATTTTATGCATTAGTAAACCGCTTATCATGCAAGTGCCTTCATAATAATTTCAACCGAAAGACGATTGCACAGTCGCTTCTAAACAGTTCTATGCGTAACTGACTTTATATGAAATCATACAAACCATGATCATCATCATGGTAATGGTACTAAAATGCATAGAGAATGCTGATGCCCATTCTCTAGTAAGCCCCTTAGTCGCCTCTTACGACACCCACGGGAAGAAATGGGTTTGCTAAAATAGTGAATGGTTTATCTACAATTTAAAAACAAAATCCGAAAGACTTAGATTCTGTGGCATGTTTCTGCTTTTGTTGATGTCAAACCACGATGTTCAAACACAATCCTTTAGTAACCACGTAGGTACCATGCGCTCTTTGCAAGACCAGAGACGTGACAATCAATGACTCCATTACTACCTTGTGTCAAACGTCACACTTTAAAGGTTCGTGCCCTTTTACTAACGCTACATGTCGTCAACCGTCATAACCAGTCAGGTCTTGGCTCCTTGTGTTATGTAACGTGACCTGAGTCACCTGCAGACAGAAGTGGGCGGGTTATATTATAATTATACCCATAAAATAACAGGTTTACTTGCTGTATAATTGTACAGTCTTTGTCGGACGCCGTAGCTGTCTGCTCTTTGTGAAACTAGGTTGAAATTCTGGATCTGATGTTGATTGGTTCAGGTCAGGTCATGTGGAAATAATTTTATAGTGTGACTTAAACATATTTTTTCACATGCTGAGTTTTCCGCAGAAACTGTATACGCATAAACAGCCTATAATGTTCCCACTGCTGGGATACAGGCCTTCTCTCACACGAGCCCAAAACGGCATGGTAGATGTCCCATATTTTCCAATTTTTGGTTCTAGAATGCCGGTTTATACACGATGTTTTATTCTCCCGTTTTAAGAACAGCAACTATAGCCACATCAATTAGTATGTTGATCTTCTGCATAAAATACATGATCAAAAGTGGTCTATTGTAATTATTTTCACATTACATGTGGTAAAAGGTATATACGCCTACTTATATTGATCAAGCGTTTCAGCATCAATTTTGAAGCCATACCATCCAGCACCAGAATGAAACCCTCTATTGCTGCACTATAATGATTGTTTTAATCATCAACACCAAAACAGCACCTTTTCTTATAAAACAACAACACGAAAAGATACAATCTTTTACATTGGTACCGATTCCCTTGTTCACAAACTGAACTAAATTTAAGTTCAGTGCATCTTTTTCTTTCTATTTCATTAAGAAAAGGACAGAAGATAAATTTTAGTTTAGTCTTGTCAAATTAATCAGCGCCTGTCACTACTCCATACAAGTTTAGACGTGATTAAAAACTTGCCTACTAAAATTACGTCAATTTACGTCAAGCGCTGATTAATTTGACAGGACTAAACTAAAATTTATCTTCTAACCTTTTTTTAATGAAATAGAAAGAAAAAGATGCACTGAACTTAAATTTAGTTTAGTTTGTGAATAAGGGAATCGGTACCATTGTCTACACCAAAACTTAAGTTAACTAGTTGTCTTGTTCACTTGAAGTTCATGGCCGCAACACCTAGCGACGAGGGTAAACCCAACAGATAATAATTTCACGCCAAATAAAGCGTTACTTTATGTATGTCCAACTAATTTGGAGAAAAAACCTCTTTAAATAAATGCAATCAGGAAATTGCATGCTAACTACCGGTAACTTTATTTTTAGGTAAATACTTGGAGAGTAGGTACTTATTGTCAGGCTTTGATTTATTTAGGTTACAGTACAATCTTCGATGTAATAAATGTGTAAATGTAGGTTTAAATCGTTATTTCAACCTCCGATCCATACATATAAATATGTACTTACAGTGTTTCAGAGTAAAATCTATTCTCATTCCGAATATAATATAGCCCGTCCCTTGGTGCCCTCTACCAGCGATGCCCTAAGCCGAGGTCTGTACCCCACAAGGGGTGCCCTGAGCGAGTAGTTGCTCTAGTTTTAAGTTTTTGAGCCCTGCCTGGAGGCCTTTATTTATTACGATAGCCACAGGCAAGTCCGGTTAAGCAAACGACAACCTCATAGGTTGAGCTGCGAGATGTCAATCCAAATAAAAAAATATATTATGTTTTTAATGTTAAAACGAAAAGTATATCAAGATAAACAAACGTCATAACAATTCTAAATGCATATAAATAGAACAATGTGATGATGTGGACAAGATGCTTTAAATGTGGTAAAATAGCAAGAAATTATTTTATGTACTAAAATCACTAGGGATTTACTGAAATATCTTCGCTGTTATAAGTAAATAGAAATTTATCCTTATAGCCTAATAATAACAGCATGGTGAGTGCGGCGTGGGCCTGTCGATCGCTTGTTCTATTATCGATGGGCCGCGATAAAGTTTTCGTAATAGACTTCCAAGTTTCGCACTAGGCGTGAACGTCGCGGCGTTTTAATGAGTGTTATGACACTTTGTGAACAGAAAAGATAATCAGTACAAAACCTCATGATTCTCGTTGCAATTATTTCTTACAACTTAGGTTTAAAAAAATTATAATGGTTTGATACACAATTATTTCAATGAAAGCAGCCGCCTTCGACGGCACAAGCAAAAAGATGGCACAGAAGCTAAGTCTTTTTTCCTAAATCGTGAATGACTTAGTAACTATTTTAACCAATCAGTTTTATGAGAGACAACTTACCAATACAGTAATAATAGCACATGCCTTCTGAGCTCTTTTGTTTATATCATAAATAGTTCGCGCTCTATATACATTAATTTATCTGACGCCACGCGTGATAAGCTTTAATTTGTCCGTTTATTTACGCGTAATATTCGGAACAGCTAGGCAGACCCATCTAATGTTGAATAGTAATGCCTATTACTTGATTATGCTGTAAGTTGTTTCAATTGACATCATTTACGTGATTCTATTTGAATAAGAGTAAACTTTGTTGTTGGTTTGCCCATTGGGCAGTTGAGGAATTTTTCGTCTGTTTTTCAATAATCTATTTCTATAGTGAGTCGGTTCCATAAATCCAAATTTACATTATGAAACTCGTTGTGCAAACATACTTATTCATTGTTTGGTTCACGTGTAAACAATTTGCAATTTAGTGTCATTTTGTTATTTATCTGATAATTTTTATGTTAAGAATAAATAAAGTGGTTTGAAATAATTTATATTCGAAGCTTTATTCTTTAGATAAAAGTTATCTCACAATTGAAATATAGCCTTCACACGAGAAACGATCAATAAATAACGAAGTTTGCCCAACGAGATTCTTAATATAAATTCGGCATAAGAGCACTCACTTCAGGATCATATAAAATGACATATACGGCGGTTTGTGGCCCAAGATTCAGGGTTTTTAAAATAGGTAACTGGCTTTGTATCCCATATTTCCTTAGATTAAAAGATATATTATATTCTACCTTCTAAGTTGCTATTTTATTTGATCGTCACAGATAACATTTGTTGAACAACTGTCATCTGTGACGATCAAATAAAATAACAATTCCGTGCGTCTCTTACGCTGATTACATAACTAGAAACAAGAACCCACCTGCCTAGCATGCTGATTAAAACATTTCTGCCAAGGTCGTTTGTTGCATAGAGATTCATTAGAAAGACCTAGTTAGCAGTGAAGTTTATTGCTACAATCAGAGACATGTACTATCGACTTATGATTAAGAATGAACTTCGTACTTCTTCTTCTGGGCAAGTCGAGAGAAAAAGAAACACCAGCAAATGTATTTCCGTGTAGTATATATGTAGTTTGGCCCAAAATTCAGCAACTCAATTACCCGATGCTTGCACCATTAGGTCCTCACGTATCCAAGTAACAGCGCTTGTGGTATAAGATGAGAGAAAATCATAGACAATGGCTCACCTCCCATCTTGCACTACTTAGTACTGTTTTATGTTTAAATCTTCTGGTTTTTAGGGTTCCGCACCTCAAAAGGAAAAAGCGGAACCCTTATCGGATCACTCTGTTGTCCGTCCGTCCGTCCGTCCGTCCGTCCGTCCGTCTGTCAAAACCCTTTTTCTCAGGAACGCATGGAGGTATCAAGCTGAAATTTATAACAAATACTCAAGTTTGCTGTCCCTTGGAGCTGTGAAAAAAACAAACTTCTAAGCTAACGCAATCAAAAGATATAGCCGTTTATACCGCAAATTTCCTCAAATTTTCGAAACGCGCAAGGGAATCAAAACCTAAAAGGTACTTCCAGTCGATCTAGAATTTTGAAATTTAGTACGAAGCAACCTCTTATAGCACAGATACAGGAAAAATTTCGAAAACCGTAAATTTTTAGTAACATCATATAATAAACAGAATAAAACACAGACATAAATAAAACCAAGCTAAGAAACAGAACAGAACTACGACTCGATTGTCGTGATGGGTGAACTTTTACTTATATACCTACAGGTTTGTACGGAACCCTCGGTGCGCGAGTCCGACTCGCACTTGGCTGGTTTTTTCTTTAAACACCTTACGTCAAGGGGAATCGATGGAATCCTATTCCTCATTCAGAACACTTTCAAAATATAATTCACAATCTCATTACATCAACAATGTCAAAAAATGTGCCAAAAATGTACGAACAGTAGATTTATTGCAACGCGTCTTCATATTTCGAACAGTAGACTATAGATATGATAGTAGGTAGCAGTATATCAAACGATAAGAAGCACATTATTTAAATGTGTGTGAACTGTTCCTGTGCTGTATAGTGTCATTATGCTCTTAAAATGGGCAGTTACAGGGTTCCCATGGCTAATATTCGTTTAAAAGATAAGCATTTATAGTTTCATAGTTCTATTATTTCGGAAGTGTTTTGTTTAGAGTTGTATGTATGCACGTTTAGAAGCTCAGGGTACTTTATAATTATTTCCATAGTTATTTCCTGTTTTGTTGGGTTTTATGGCTCCTAGATAATAAAATATAATGGAATAGCTTATTTTAGTAGCAATCTACTTTTACTTAATTTGCAACGATTTCATGACATGACATGTTTTTTTTCTCATAAATGTCAGTCAAGTCTTCAACATATATATTTTAAAATATTTATTTACCTATTTATATTTTGCACCGAAATTGATAACATTATAACTATTTTCCGTCCATAACTCGCCCGCCACTAACAGTAACAGCGTCGTAATAATTACTGTTGTGAATCAAAACGCAGCGTTCCGACCGCCGCGTTTCCTGTCCACAGTGCGTTAACACCTTAGATCCAACCGATTCTTAAGTGTTATTTCGCAAACGTTTCCCACCGAAAGGTTTTCGTGAACCGATTGTCATTCCAAGGTCCTTATTGTTCTTTTAAATTGTCTTATTTTTATTAGGATTATGCTGTTTAATTATATTGAGATCGGTTGTAAAATTTTGAGTACATATTGGAGATACACACACGCTTGTATTTATAAAGTTTGAAGTGAGGTATGTGTGGGAGTGTGTTTGCTGGTCAGGGTGCAACTAGTACACGTTTCATCGACGGTATTGTGAAATAACAATAACTGTCCTCCACAATCCAGTTACTGGGCAAAACGATACTCCTTGGAAAGACTGGTTCTTTCGGTCTTCTGACGATTCAGAATGACTGTCAAAGATCCACGATTGACAGCCGTATCCAACGGCTTAATTTGTTTTCCGAGGCACGGATGAATTGGTTCTTAAGTAAAGGGCCATCCATAAATTACGTCACACGTTAAGGGGGGGGGGGGGAGGGGGTCGACGAATTGTGACATTGTGTGACAAGGGGGTGGGAAACCCTAAATTTTGTGACATCACATTTCAAAATTTTATATATTATATTTAAAGTACTATTAAAACACGAAATATGAACTATGAACGAAAAATTTAAAAAAAAATCAATGTCTAGATGTTGTTACGTATCTGCTTATCCTATTGGAATGAGAGGATAAAGGCAGATCTGTTACAATTTATTAGATGAATATTAACAGGAGATGGGAAGTAAAGCTAAGTATAAAAGACCCTGCCTGGCACGCACTCTAGTTTGTTATACGGTTCTGTGGTCCAGCACTGAGGGACGGGAGCAGGCAGCAGAGCGGCAGGTCGACATTAGGGTTTCTTCGAGGGCTTCGTGTAGATCTTAGGATCCGCCAGGTGAGCTCCGTAGTAGATCTCGAGGCCTGTAGACTGGCTTCAAGAGTACACTGGCTTCAAGAGTAGACCGGGTTGGTTCAAGAGTAGGCCGGGGTCAAGAGTAGCCCGGGGTAGGAGTAGAACGGCTTCAAGAGTGGACTGCTTCCAGAGTGGACTGCTTCAAGAGTAGCCTGGTTTCCAAGAGTAGTGAGAGTTCAAGAGTAGTGCGAGTTTCCAAGAGTAGTCGTTTCCAAGAGTAGTCGTTTCCAAGAGTAGTCCCGTCAGCGGTTCGAACGCCCGTTTTTTCAAAAAATATGGCTCCTAAGCTGTACAATTATACATATATCGTAGGCTAAATTTTGAAGACTGGTAATTTATAAAAAAAAAAAAAAAAAAAATTTAACTATTTGCTACTTACACTATTTAATCACATTTCTCGTAATTATATCAAGAACAATAAACAAAAAGCAGCAAAAACCAAACAAGCTACTTCTGAAAGCGACATAATTTCATGCCTCTTATTCTCTAAAGGGTTAAGCAGAGGCGTATGTCATGTTCGTGAACGGGTGCCGTCAATAGACACTGATCATCACTTAGCTGCCACAGCTTGTTTAAATTTCTGAATAGTTTGATTTTTATTACAGACGCTTTTAATGTGCACGTCTTTTTACATTCTTCTCACGTGCATAATTTCAACATGAATGATTTAACCAATTTTTTTGTAACAAAGTTTTGATTTAAAACCGTGTCCTTGGAGTTTCGTGTCCGTTCTTCTCCATAGAGACTTACTATGTTTTTGTACGGGCAATAAACAACATGTTTCTGACAGACGATCCCCTTGACTATTCAAAAGTGCCTGTTACTGTGGTTCATTTGAAATAATTCATTTGAGTTTTTTGAGTTGCGTATCCACATGTTACACTAGACCTATTCCTTTGCTAGACTAAAGCTACCTTCAGTTTTCTAGACTACCATCTCCATCATTTGATTCACCCGTATTCGGCATGACGAGGCTCTTGGCTGACAGGTCGTTGGCTGTCACAATTACCAGCATCATTGCTGCTGAGCACGTCTCACCATCGTGAGTTGCGAAAGTGATATCAACAGTCATTTAACGGCACTCTATTGATCATAATGATAATACTTTTATTATGTTTGCCTGTAGGCTTTGTTTCTGCTTGATTTCGTAATTAACAAGTACAAGAACTTTTAATCTTTGGTACCTTGAGCGAGTTAGCGAGGAGCTTTGTTATCAATAATTGCCATCAATGTTAAACATCCATGTGACCATTTATTATTATTATTTGCTTTTCAAAAAAATTCATGCAACAATACAGTTTTTGGTCCTTTCGTTTTCTTATAAATATATCTTATAATATTTACACTAGGCAGGTTTTAATTAGTCTCATTGTTTATTCAATACCAGTGGTATTTTTAAATCTCGGTTCCTAATCTGTGCTTTTAATACCAGAATAGTATCTTGGTTGAGGACTATATTGTTTCGATATCGTGGTTCTAGCCAAATTTTTTGAATACCAGAATTTAGAAATCTTTATTGTAGTCTTTATTATTTAATACTAGAATTCCGAAATCTTGGTGGAGGCCTCTATTTTTTAATAGCGGATTATGAAATCTTGGTTGAAACCTATTATGTTTAAAAGCAGAATTTCGATTTCTAGGATGAAACATATTTTGTTCAAAATCGTAATTTCTGTATCCTGGTGGACGCCTATTTTTTCCAATACCAGAATGTCGAAATCTTGGTTGTAGCCTATTTTGTTGAACACCAAAATTTCGATAGTTTGATTGATGCCTATTTGGTTTAATAGCTGAACTTCCATATCGTGGTGGAAGCCTATTTTTTGCAATACCATACTGTAGATATCTTGGTCGCTGCCTTTTATGTTCAATACCAGGATTTTGATATCTTGGTGGAGGCCTATTTTGTTCAATAAATGAATTTGGATATCTTGGTTGAGGCATGTTTTGTTGAAAGCCAGAATCTGAATATTTTGAATGAACTCTATATTTTTCAATATCAGAATTCAGAAAACTGGCTTGTGGTGATATTCCAGCGTCATTGGGAATTGGATCACCGAATTTAAATAGCAGTTTAAACTCTAAGCCTTTTCCTGAAACAATATAAAAATTAATAAGAACTAGGTATTAAATAATAAAACTAAAAACGAGTTTGCTAAAACTATCTTTATTTTAATAATAAACTATATATAAACAAACATTATTGTTTCCGTATAAAGTTAAAGTGCTACTAGACTGCGGTCAATCATTGGCGGCCATTTTGATAAATTGATACGGTTAATTTTGAACGGACGATGTCATCGCAATCTAGTCACACATTAGTTGTTTGGTCTTCAAGCCACAGCGTAGCACTGACAACTCCCGTAGAGGCAGTAACAGCCCGGACCGTATTCTCGTATGCATATCAGATCAGTGTAGCATTCTGGAAACGAGACAAATCTGAACTGACTATCTAATTATAGGTATGTTTATTTTTTTCCCAACGTGATATTTCCCTTTGTGAAAAAATTACTTTATTGCATGGTCAAGATCAAATTATTTTTTTCAAACTAGTTTTTGCCAGCGGTTTTGCCCGCGTACAATACATATAAACCTTCCTCTGGAATCACGCTATCTATGGATGAAGAACGCATTAAAAGCAGTTGCGTAGTTTAAAAGCTCAAAACGTACAGTCACGGGAAGTGACTTTATTTTATACTATGTTTATAGATATGCACTTTGGTCGTCAAAATGTATACAAAAATAGCATTAATTCTGGTTGAGCCTCCCGATACCTTGACGACCCGAAACTACCTGTTTCATATGGAGAAGAATGGCCAAAGAACCCAGCCTTTTGAAATGTCCTAAAATATTATGGATAGATTATTACAAGCACTAGTACCTATTCTGGTAATTTTATCTTAGTAACGGCAATGTTTTTACCGTGTGTTAGTACAATCGCGGAAGGAAAAGGTAAAAATTGGAAAAATATTCCATGCCCGAATGTCGTCTTATCTTAAATACTATTTCAATAAAAATTGTCCCCATCATAATTATCATGTACAGCCTATAATTTTCCCACTGTAAAGATACAGGCTTCCTCTGGTAAGAGCGAGTGGATCATAATCCACCACGCAGGCCGAGTGCGAGTTGGTGAATGTTGCATATGCTCCAATTTTTTGGTTCTCGAACATCTCGCCGGTTTCCTCACGATGTTTTCCTTCACCGTTTTCAGAACAATTGTATAAATATGAATTGAATACCCAAAGTTAAGTGCCTGGCTAAATGAGTTCATCCTCATGGCCTGAGGACAACACGTAAGACGAGGTTGAAACCACTGCTACAATACTACTCCAAAAAAAGTTGTCCTAGGTGGTTTTAAATTTCATTCCGCGATGGTACTTATTTAAACATTCTAAAATAAAAACGTAAATACCTGGTACATGTCTCAAATAATAAAAGTGATATGCAGACGCAATTTCCATCACCAGCAAAAATGTGAAAAACAGTGCAATTCTTGGAATCCCCATTTCAGTCAAATATTCGGTGGCGTATATTTTTACCTATATTTATGTACTTTAATACACATGTAATCATAACAGTAATCGATTATATTAAACTGTTGTTTATTATGGTTATTACCGTTACTAAATGAATACACTAATTCAAATCATAACGGTTAATAAAACTGCATATTTTCAGCTGATTTTATTTATCAAATCAATTTAATCTTCGAGATATTTAGGACACGGTAAGTCGCACTGTAAAATAAATCAAGATTTCCATTTTCAGGTAGGCAATACGCCCAATTCGCATGTTATAAATCTTTAAAAAAATAAAGGCACATGATGTTGCATTATTCTCATATTAGCAGTTAACTATACCGACGTCACCAACATAATTATAATTCGTAGTTAACGTCGTAGCATTGCTACGCGGCGTAGTAGATTTTTTCGACTTAATAAATTTGATTTCTTTAGATGTTTGTTTGTTAATCACCGTAACAAAGTCTTGCTGGGTAGTAGATCCTTTCAAATAAGCACCATATGTTGGTAAGAGTAGTCTGAAAATATCTGCCTTCTTTTGTAAGATTAACATGTTGTTTTTGATATAATAATATAGGAAGTCCCCTCTCACAAAGAGGAGCCCTGTGTCCTAGCTGTTGGAACTCTTTAGGCTGATTATATGCGTATAATAATCTATACTAATATTATAAAGCTGAAGAGTTAGTTTGTTTGTATGTTTGTTTGGTTGAACGCGGTAATCTCAGAAAGTACTGGTTCGAATTGAAAAAATATTTTTGTGTTGAGTAGCCTATTTATTAAGGAAGGCTATAAGCTATATAACATCACGCTACAATCCAAAGGAGTGGAGCAGCAAGGAGAAATAGACGAAATCTGGCAGGCAGTTCGATGCGACGGAATGGGAGCAAAAATTTGACGCGGACGAAGTTGCGGGCAGAAGCTGGTTTGTGATAAATATTATTTTTTCTGGAGATAGGTCAGTACGAAAACTTTAACAAGTCAATTATTTTTTTTAAACTAGATGAGGTCGGTGTTTCCTATCTGAATATATATATAGTCCTCCAGACCGAATTTCGGCCACGGCGGCCAATCTCAACGGAGACTAGCCATCGGCGCGGGAGATATTATAGTGCTCAAGTGTATGCGCAGACACAGGAGCACTCACTCTTCCCTCACTCTCATAGTCCGATGGGACGGCAATCCGACACGACCGGAGAGAGATCAGGTGTAGGACCAACTGCTTAACGTGCTTTCCGAAGCACGGGGGTATCACACCGCCAATTCCAAACTCCGGGCTGCTACTAAGAAATTCCTAATGGAAAAACCCAGTAACACTTTGCCCGACCCGGGAATCGAACCCAGGACCCCACGCTCAGCAGTCGCGCTTGCGACCACGAGACCAACGGGGATCTGAATACTTTGAGACTCAAAGATCATAGTCTCTTTCGAAGTCCAGACGTGATTATGATCGATGTTACTGTCCATATTCATCATATATAAAAATTCTAGAAAGTTTATGTGTATAATACATTAGTTTCAAACAGAGACATTACAAAAAAAATTGACGTTTTGTCACGTAGTTAGAACCCTGTGAAAATGGTAGAATGGATCGCTGGTATTTAAGATTACAAACCCCTTTGTTGCAACATAGAAGGGAAGGGAAGTTCTCGTTTTTAACATCCAACGAAAGTTGACTTAGTAAACTGCAATGGAATCTAGATTTCATATTGTACATACGCCAGCACATCGAGCTACTACAATCTGTCAAATTTCTTTAATAGATTTTCAACTTTATCGCTAAAGCATTAGGTTCAAGGTTGATTGGGAGAATTTGACAGTTTCGGGTACCTCGATGTGCTGGCGTCTGTACAAGCCAAAGATTTATGTCCCAGCGTTATAATGTTCATTTCAAATTATATGCCGTTTGACCCGACACGTATGCGCTTGTGCAAGTTATACCCAATTTCACATTTATAATGTAACGTGTATGTTTACGTTTGTATGTTTTATAGTTACTCATGTTACCGTTATGTTCACTGGCTCATTGGTCTAGTGGTTGCAAATGCGCCTACTGAAAGGTCTTTCGTTTGAAACTGTATTGAACAAAATTTTACAGTAGAAGCGCGGAGTCTGAATATTTGTGCTCACTAATAGTTATCTACAGCAGCTCCAGGTTATATATTACTGTCAATCAACACGTGCAGGTTTTTTTGTTGGAAAATCATCAAATGGTCTTACTTTTACTGACTAAAACCCACCCGTGTTCCTTTACTTGCCTGTGCCGGGGCCACGGCCACGGTTACGCGAATCTGGTAGGTACACGTGCAGCCTGTGGGTCAACTTCAGTACAATCTTCAGTGGGCATACAGCGACCTATGTGTTCAATGTAATACTGCTTTGAGAGTGCTTCAGCTGCCGTGGTGTTGTACTTCGGTTGCCGCGTCAGGGATGTTTACAGAAAATAATATAAATGGTTGTGCCGCTCTTATTAGGAATATATGTACATTCCTGATGACGTGTTTGCGGCAGCACCAACAGTATTCTCTATATATTCGAAGATCGGTGGTATTCTCCTATGTTGTGGAGATGGATACAGCTCCACGCTGAATTTTAACCGTATTTTTAATTCGTATCTGTAGCCTATTAATACTAGACGGAAAATAAAATTATTATTAATTGTATTGAGACCGGTCTGAAATAAAAGTTTTCCATTTTGTAACAATTTTGGCGCTCGAATGATGTTGACAGGAGGGCACTTTGACATGTATTCAAAAACCAAGATGGTGGTGTTTGGGTTTTGTCACGCAATTTTGAGTTTGGATACGCACAAAATCCATGTAGCCTCCTCCCTTTTTCGAAAATATATCCATATTGGCTGCATTATTCAGGTGATTCATTTGAAATTTGGCTTGTTTAGAATTTAGTTAAATTCGGTTCCTCAATGTGTGACGCAAGCCTTGTGAAAGGCCTAGAATGGCATATTCTACAGCCTACATACCTCAAATTGTCCCAATTATAGTATTGAGAATATGTCACTTTATTTGTTCCCACGCCACTATTAATTTATTCTAACAAATACATTTAAGATTTGGATCCACAAGGCGTCTATTTCAAAATTCGATCAAAAACTTAACTAGATTAAAATGTTAAAATTGACATTAGAATCTAATTATAAGGAAAGTCATGATCAATTAGCATTATGTGAAATTATTGATTTTTTATGATGTGCGAATTGCGAACGGGAGCTAGATTTTTGAATGTGTGTGTCTGATTGAAAGTCACGTCTATCTATGATTAACTAGATACATCAATGATGCTTAAATAACCAGCAATTCAGTTTCGTAACACTTATATTAGCTTGTGCTTTCATTTGGTTAACTAGTTTGATAGAATGTCTAGTGTTTGCAGACTTTCATATAGGTGTCAAATATCAAATCAAAAGTTTTTTTTTTTCAAATTACGTTGACAATCAGCACTTTTCAAACGTCAAAACTGCATACTACGTGCTTTAGGTGAGATGAAGAAGTTGGCACAACAAAGTCTCCAGCAGAACAGCTGTCTGTTTCGTTAGGCACAGAAGCCAGCACATGAAGGTACTCGAAACTGTCAAATTCTCCCAATCAACCTTGAACCTAATGCTTTGGCGATAAAGTTGAAAATCTATTAAAGAAATTTGACAGATTGTAGTAGCTCGATGTGCTGGCGTCTGTACATACTTGTTATCTCGGTAGTACGTTTCCCTTTTTTTTTGTGGGTGGGAAATCATCAAATTACGTCTCCCGCTCTTGGGCGGAGCGGGAAGGCGTGTCAGACTTTTACTGACTAAAACCCACCCGTGTTCCTTCAGTTGCCCATGTGCCAGGGTCACGGTGTCCCTTTCGAACAATCTGGCGACTCTGACAGAGTACCTTAGATCGCTTTCGACGTTCACGCGGGTGAAGCCGCTGCCCAAAGCTGGTAATAAAATAAAAGTCTTCAGTCAAAGCGGTAATTTTTATAAGAGTCATTCAACGCTGGGTCGTTGAAGTTGCACCACATTCCTTTTTAATTAAGTTTCTCCCAACTAGTTGCTTTTTGCGAGTATCTCTTCGCAATAAAACATTACTAACAAGATCTCTAAGTCATGTGGCTTCAAGCCTTCATTTAATGCCTTCTCATGATTAATTACTCCATAAAGTAATACAGTGTGTGTATACATTTCCTAACGTTACCTTCGCGTTGAGAAAAATGCCGTGACGCAATGTCGCAGTGAGATGTCCACATTACGTATGTGGAGCAAAACGTACGGACGTCCAGCTGTAGCGGGTGGTCTGTGGTACAAGGTATAAGAGGTAGCAGTGAACCTACTACACTATATTGCTACTTAAGGTTCTACCTTCGCCCCTACCCTACCGCGTCAGGGTAGACTGTGAAGTTCAAATTTTATTACTTTTTTTTTTTGCAATTTTCAGTGTTGGTATCACGCTGTATGTTGAATAAAATATGTTTTTTGTACAAAATAGCCTTTTAAAGAGATATAATAAATTTAAACGGTGGTATTAATAATTTATCAACATGCTTATAATTCTGTAATACATACATGTTACGGTCGCAAATAATGTTTTGTTCAACATACAACCTGACACTGACCTGTAAATGACAAAAAGAGGAATAAAATTTGAATTTCGCGTGCTGCCTTAGGGCATCTACCTGAAGCAACTGTCAACAGGCGTGAACTCTCCAGCTGGCCAATACAATGTGGTTCTAACAGCAATAACGATGATGGAAACGTCAAAAATGTTTAGGATTTACTTACTGTACCGTAAAGTTAAGGTCAAGCTTATTTAAAATCTTTGTTTGAATAAGAAACGGTTTATGATTGACATTTATTATTTAGGTATTTAGGCGTATTCTTAAAAGGCTCCTGATCTCCACCAGTGGCTACTGGTGGAGTTCAGAAGATGAAAAATAATTATCAGTATTATTTGTAACTAGACCAATAAACTTACATTCCAAAATAAACCTCCATGAGATACAAATCAGAGAAAAAGATATACACAACATTTAAAAAATTAATTGCTAAATCGATTAAATTGCCTCTCGCTTCTTACTTAAACCATACAACCGCGCATAAACGCAAGCCTTACAATAATTTGATACTGAATCATTATAATTACGAAAGTCATTATGCCCCACATAGCATAGAGGGCGTTACGTGCGCTGATACTAAATTATTATTTCTGTTTTATTTTTGAACTTAATTAGTATAGACTTTATTGTACAACACTAGAAATTTCTATTTGTTATTCTGAATAGAGATTGTAATCGCTTAGGTTGGCTGTTGGCACTCACTCTAAATCATTATGTAAAGTTAAAAAATAATAAATAAATCTGCATCATCTTTTTAGGTGAAAGATGTCTACTGCTGGAGATAGGCCTTCTTTAAGCTCGAACTTCTGTGTTCACTTCAAACAGTTCTGTGTTTCCCGCTTCCCAAAGAATTGCCAAACTTAAATGACAGGGGGCAGGGCACATTGCTCGCAGAAATGATCGACAATGGAACCGAAAGGTTCTTGAGTGGCGACGGTGTAGCGTATGACGTGGAGTAGGAAGGCCTCTCACAAAGTGGGAGCCCCAAGTGGGAGATCTTGTGAAGGCCGCTTGGAATACTCTGGATGTGGGATACCATAAAACTAACTTATATTATGAATGTGAAAGTTTAGATGTTAGGCAATCACGCGAAAACGGCCGAACGGATTCGGATGAAATTTGGCACACATAAGATACTTTTTATCCCGGTGGTATATTCCCGTGAAATAATTTTCGATCTAAATGCAGGCGAAGTTGTTGGAAAAAGCTAGCAATAATATAAAAATACAAAGTATCTACGAGCCAATTTTAAAAAGGAGTTTCTTAACCGTTGACCAAGCGCAGTCGGTAAGAATTAGGAGTCTCAGATATCAGTCAAGAATAACTAGATTTTAATGTACAACCCGCTTCACTTTTGAAAAGGAGATGAGTAAGTGACCTTTATTAACGAGTTGTATTGCGTAAACTAACTGTTCAAGTTTTATTATCAATATATTTCATAAGCCGGGCATGTAGGTAGGTACTATTTAGCATTTTGTACATTTTGAAAGTCTCTGGTTAAGGCGTAAACGTCTGGTTGGACCGCGAAATTCAAACTTCTTACATTTTTTATAAATTCCAGAGGTTATTCAGCTTGTTTATTCATCGAAACGTGATGAACTATAACCAACATTTATTAATAGAATAGTAATCTTTAAAAATATCAATACAACTCTTTAACTTCCCAATTACTCTATTGATTGACTATTGCTTGATATCATGACATTTGACGCCAATTATACCTTTAGGAGTCGTATTGCTGAATCTAAATACTTAGCGGTATTTTACGGTTTTGACGGTTGTGAATCATATTTTATCCAACTTACAACCTCATACTGAACTACAATTTGCAAAAAAAAAATAACGTAAGTAAAGTTAACATTTCACGGGCCTTATCGTATTCGCCTTAATGTCCACCTCAAAAATTTCTCAAGGACGAAGATGATTTACAAAAAGTGCAACTCATTGACAAAACCGCAAACTTATTTTATCAGTTCTTTCAACACTTATTGAATACAGCGAGTGTGCACTCAAATCTGACATTAAAAATGCACGAAAAACCCAATAACCCACATTTTTATACAAATTATCGCCCTCCGTTTTTCCAACTGCTGCGTTAACCTGCCGTTCATTCATGGAATCCTACTAATATTATAAATGCGAAAGTTTGTGAGGATGGATGTATGTGTATGTGTATGTTTGTTACTCTTTCACGAAAAAACTACTGAACGGATTTGGA
The DNA here is from genome assembly GCA_947507805.1 of Aporophyla nigra. Lineage (NCBI taxonomy): Eukaryota > Metazoa > Arthropoda > Insecta > Lepidoptera > Noctuidae > Aporophyla > Aporophyla nigra. The sequence continues at coordinate 2,715,133 of OX382296.1, read as the reverse complement.
TGAAATTTGGCACACAGATAGTTCATAACCTGGATTAACATATAGGCTACTTTTTATCCCGGTAGTACGTTCCCGCGGGATATTTTCCGACCTCCACGCGGGTGAAGCCGCTGGCGAAAGCTAGTTAATGAACAAGTCACGCATCTCTGAGTGTCTGACATAAGAATCTTCAGAAGCGCTACGGTCATTAGCAAGCGCACGAGTGGTTCATTCAAGTTATTAACCTTTATGACGTCATTGACATTGTCTGACCTTCGTCTGATAATGGTATCAGTGTGACTATCGTGGCTAGTTTTCTGTGAAAGAGCTCGCGCCCATCGCCATAGTTAATGTTTGTTCGGCTTTTCTGCACTAGTCCAGCCCTAGGGAACACAAACCGTAATGTTATATATATGTATGTTTTTTCTCAGAGTAATCGGGTAAGAAACGCCGACCTCATTTTGTCTTCGTACAAACCTATTTACAGAAATCATTATCATCATTTCAACCGAAAGACGTCCACTGTTGGACATAGCCTTCCCCCAAGTACCGCCACTTCGACCGATTCTGTGGTTCACGCATCCAGTGCATTCCTAAGGCCTTCACCAGCTCATCGATCCATCTTTTGAGAGGCCTTCCAACGCTACATCTTACAGAAATAAAATCAATACTTATATTTAAAGTACCGTGATACAGTTTTTATATGTACGGAGATCAGTGTGAATTACTCTCCAACAACCATTTACGTTTGACATGAGATCTTATTTGTTTTTTTTTTGTTTTTTTTTTATACATACATATAACACGTTGTATCTAAGGTTGTTATTGAGCTATTAGATTTTTTTAAATTAATTAATTTATTCATATTAGGCCAAGAATCAGCACTTTTCGAACGCCAAAATTACATAAGACAGTTCCGCAAAACGCTCGCCCTTCACCACTTCTTAGTGCTTTAGCTGGGAAGAAGTGGCGCACTATACTTCCCGGGAAGTCCAGCCGGTGGTAAGCACTTTTCTTTTAACGTTTTCTCGTTTTTCATCATATTACGTTAAAAATAATTATCATAATTAAATTACAAGACTTGCATATGTCAGGTCAATGTTCTGTAAATGTTATTTCACTAGACTGAAGTAACCCATTTCATGATATTTGCAACTTGCTGCAAACAATGAGCTATTGAACTCAGATATTCTTACACTCAGAATGGCAATATTGCCAAATTATATAGCGTTAAAATATACAAACATGCACACTTTGAAATGATAATCCTTTGCCAGAACTATAATTGAGCTTCCATTTTCTAATGGTCTTGAATTCCAACACAGTCAATTCTTTTCTCTTCGTTCTCTTCCATGGAGTTTTCATAGAACTTTTTAGCCTTATATAAATCACCAGCGGCATCGCGTTTTATGCATACGAACTTTTTCTCGAATCACTCTGTCTATTGATGAAAATCCTTTGCGTAGTTTAAATGATCCAAGCATACAGATGCGGGAAGCGACTTTGTTTAATACTAAGTAAAGATTACACGATCACTAATCCAACTAATATTATTAATGTGAAAGTTTTAATGTGTGAAACAATGAAAAAAACCACGCGGACGAAACCGCTGGCAAAAGCTAGTCAGACATAAAATAAAAGGAATTTCTGGTAACCGTGATAAATCATACTAATAAATTACACAGTGCGATGAAAGTCGTAAGTTCGTAACCGATTTGACAATCTCCATTAAGAACCGAAAAAACAGCACATCCAAGTATGTGGACGGTAATTCGTCAAACTGGGCAAAAAACGTACATTAAGATAATAACCCGCATTGTGCAAGTGCAAGTAATTCAATGAACGACATTTTAAAAGGGTATATTTTCAATTTCACACCAAAATGAGGAGCAATGAAACGGTTAACATCTGTCTCCAAATGTCATTGTAATCTGAACTTTATGTGTTTCAAAATAAGAGTTATTGTATTATCGTAAAATGCAAGCATACTTTTTGGCGTAAGCATGCGAACTGGGTTAGGTGTGCAATGTATCTGCATAATCAAACTGTTATGTATGTTTCAACTTTTTTGTTCCTTTTTTTCATGGTCAGTAAGTATATTGAAATGGATTACTTAAGGATTACATGAGGTTTTGTGTTGTTACACTTGGTAATAGCACTTGTAGTTTTACCTACTATACAAAGTAATGAAATTAATCTTAAAATCTGTAGGCGACTGTGTTAATACCTAGGTATCGAATACATTTTAAGTCCTTTGTCGTTACTCCTGATTTTTTTTTTTCATTTAGACTTCGCTATCTCTAATATCGACTTATTTTAATATTTTTCATAACCTTTGTTTATTTAATTTTACAACTAAAACATTTATTTGTAAACAAAGACAAACGATTCTTGGAAGAAAATAGAATTTCATTTTCAATTATATTAGAACCATCACAGTCTAGCAAAAAGTATAAAACCATAGAGGTAAACAAATCTATCATAATATGAATAAATAAAAATAAGGTTGCACTATAAAAAAAAAAACATAAAATACAGGCTGATTTGTTTGAAAAAGCCGTTTAGTTGGAAGAAAAAAGTTTAAAAAAAGAAAACATTAATGGCATCCACAATTATTTTGACAGTAAGTGGCCAGCAAAGAAGTAGTTATGTAATTAGCAAAAAGTCTGGTATTGCAATTTTTTTTTTTTTGACCGATTGATATAATTTACGTGAATCTCATGGAAATAGAAATTAAGGAGATTTTCTCAGATTGGCAAAGGCATACATTACTGTGTTAGTATTTCGCAAATTGATTCAATTTATGCAAACTGGTTCATTTTTCATACGCCACACTCACTTAATACGACTTAACGCCTCTTTCACGCGAAACTTATGTAAATCCTGTTCATAAATGAATTAAAACAATAACATTAGCATAAGCAATCTGGTGTGAATGTGTTTATCGTCTGTCGGATGCCTTTTCCTTTTAAATGGCGCTACACATTCGAGCTCACTATTTAGTACAGTGATTTATTTAATAGTGGAATAGGGCTGTCACGTTCTTAATGTCAATCGACCAACTTCGCCTATGAAATGAAATGTTCATTTCTGTAAGTAGATTTTATAAGACACTTTAGCACGTCAACAGTTTTTGGTCAATATTTTAAAAACTAGATGGCGGATCATCGTAGTCCATTGCTGGACCAGGGTCACTCCCAAGCTGCGTCACAGCACTCTATCCTCTGCTTTCCACATCTAGTACAAATGTGGCCAACCCATGCCAGCTTGCAGAACGAAACGAGAAAAAAAAAAAGAATTTTTCGGACTATTAAGTTACGCTTTGCTGTGCATATTTAGAACCATTTGGCCTTTGGAGGCTTTCTTTAGTAATGGTCTCTTTTATATTTTCAACTCTAGGTGTAGAATTCAACAAAGTGCATCTTAGCGCGTCTATAAATCACACTATTCACGTTGAAATTTTAGTGCACGAAAAAATATCGTCGTGAGGAACCCAGCATGTCCCAGAACCAAAAGCTCGAAGACGCGTGGTGGATTACAGCTCACTGTCTCTCTAGAGCCCGTAACCCACCAGTCAAAATCAAAAGTCATTTATTAAAATTAGTCTGAGGGTCAACACTTTTCGAATGTCAAAATTACATAAGACAGTGCCTCCAAAACGCCCGTTCTTCACCACTTCCTAGTGCTTGAGCCGAGAAGAAGAAGTGGCGCAACAAAGTCCCCAGCAGTGGAGACATCATGGGCTTGTTTTGATTGGTTACAATACAAAACGGTTGAAGGTTTTTAAATAAAGGTACTTATTCCTTCGTGACGTACCAGCCCTAAAAATAATGCATGAATCACATGTTAGCATTAAGTATTAAGGCCACTGTTTGCATATTAATCAGATTTTAAGTGTTGAAGAATTAGTATAGCCATTTGATCACCATAATAATTAACATCTTCGCGTGAACGATTAATTGTATCTTCTGTTCGCATGAAAAAAGATACTTAACCTATATTGAATCTAATTCCATGAAATCTATTCTATATTTTATTTGTTTATAAAGTACATTATTACATTGTTGGGTGAATTGAATAATCAAATTGTCATTTTAAACACGCCTTGACGTTGAGTTACAGTCACCAGCCCGTATTATGTTATCATAGTACATAAAAGACCATCACACCTTGAGGTTGGGTAGAGGTGCACCTATAGTACACACAGATTTTGTCAGTTATGTTAAAGTCTCGTGTAATAGGGAGCGAGCCTATTGCCACCAACAGAGCACAAATCCAGATTCTGGGATGCTACTGAGAAATTCCGGTTAGAAAAACCCAATAACACTTTCCTCGACCTGGGAACTGAACCCAAGATCTCATGCTCGGCAGTCGCGCTAACGACCACTGGATCAACGAGACAGTCTTACTTACAGACCTATATCATTGATGCGCAATATAGCAAATCATAAAGAAATCGTTAAACATACATTAAAAAAGAAAGGGATTAAATATAATGACCACCATAAAATGCTTTGATACCCTTAGTTCTTTTACCAAAAATATATACTTGACACCAGAAAAATAAAGTCTAAAATTACAATAGTACTAGCTATTTTAGTCACGACTGCACTTCAAAATGTATTCGAACACCAAATGTAGTAAATGATCACCAAATCTTAATAATTGGGTGTACTACGTGAGCTCGACAAATGAATGTGCGAATAACACTTGTGCGACACACTCAAGCTCATTAGGTTAGGTTAGGTTAAAACTGTGACCTCCTATGCTCCCTGGCCCTCCCAGGCCTCCTGCTTGAAACGACTAGATTCAGTGTGTCGCACAAGCGTGCATTCGAACTATGGTGAGTTGCAGTACAGTTTTGTCGCACAAGCGTTATTCGCACATCCATTTGTCGAGCTCACGTAGTCCACTCTTAATAATTTGGTGTTCATTAACTATTTTTGGGTTAACAATGATTTTTTTGGAGTCAGTTTGCTTAAATAGGATAGCAAGATGTAAAAACTTTGGTGATAGTTTTACATTGAAATGCTGGTTTAATTTTGGTGATCATTTACTACTTTTGGATTAACAATGATTTATTTGAAGTCATTTTGCTTAAATAGAATATCGAGATGTTAAAACTTTGGTTATAATTTTACATTAAAATGCGGGTTTAATTTTGGTGATCATTTACTCTTTTTGTCTGTTATATGTTACTATATCTGCTGGTAAGTTAAACATAAGCCAAAAAGAAATACTTATATAGAAGAGCTCTACACAATTTTAACTAACTTTAAATAAATTCATTTCAGCATTGCCTCAATCTTAAACCATTTTAATCTATATATATAAAAGAAAGTCGTGTTAGTTACTTCACTTATAACTCAAGAACGGCTGAACCGATTTAGCTGAAAATTGGCAGGGAGGTAGTTTAGAGCCAGGAGAAGGACATAGGATACTTTTTATCCCGTTCTGACCCCGGCATTTTTACCAAGATTTTTATTTATCCCGTTCGACCGTATTCCCGTGTGACGTGACATAAAACGTCAAAGAGAATACAAGTCACTTTAAAACGTGGTATGACAAAAACGTTGCCTTTGAAGTACCAGGTGGTCATAACTTGGTAGGAGCTTATCAAACAGCAGTGTCAGCTAGAAAACGTTTTTTGCCTTCGAAGTACCAGGTGGTCATAACTTTCTGCCAGGGTCGCGAGATTTGTTTGAAAGAGTTACCGTGGCCCTGACATAGCCAACTGAAGGAACAAGGGTGGGTTTTAGTGTAAGAGATTACTACTGATAGTGTATTATGCAATTACCCTCTGAGATTGATGTGTTAGGTAGAAAGCGCTTTATACCGTCGACGTACCAGGTTATCATAACTTGACAGGAGCTTACCAAACAAAGGATTGTCAGCTAGAAAACGCTTTATGCCTACGAAGTACCAGGTTATCATAACTGGGTAGGAGCTAACCAAACAGATGAGTGTCAGCTAGAAAACGCTTACCAGATCACCACCGCATACGAGGTTGTCAAACTTGGTAGGTTTATTACAACATTTACTGAATCTGAGGCGATACGAAGTTCGCTGGGTCAGCTAGTTATATATAACTGAGAAAACCAAGTCGTTACTCAGTTTCGATAAATCTTGTAAGAGATTTCCTGCAATTTACAGGAAATATGAAGCACTATTATTATATTTGAAATCAGAACTCAGAAGCAATGGAAACGGTTACATAAGATACAGTTATATCTTAAAGTTCAGATAGGCAAAGTACAGGGAAGTCTGTGTAAAGCGTATGGCGTTAAGTTTGCAGGTGCCTTTATGGTCGATTCTATAATCAGCCTATATTATTCCCAGTGCTGGGACACAGGCCTCCTCTCGGCGAGAGGGAGTGGGATGTGATCCACCACGCGGGCCCAGTGCGGGTCGGTAGATGTCACAAGTCTTCGAATTTTTGGGTCTATGACATGCCGGTTTCCTCACGATGTTTTCCTTCACCGCTTTGAGAGCAGTGGTGACGAAATTATTTACACAAAGTAAAGCGCCTGACTTGGTTCGAACCCATGACCTAAAAACTCGTAAGTGGTCGACTCGTAAGCGTAACATAGAAGCAGTGACCCAGTGGTAACAACCGCGTCTTATAAGTTGTTGGTCGCAGGTCTGAACTCAGACGGAAATCAGACGGAAATTAGACGGAAATCAGACGGAAATCAGACAAAATTGGCGAAAAGTAAGGCGCTTTACTTTGCATCAATTTATTCATCACCACTGCTCTCAAAACCACTCAAAATAAAAGCCACTCAAAATAAAAACATGACAAAAGGAAGATAAAGCATGTAGAACTGCACAGATTTCTAAGAACTGCATTCGTAAATTAAAGTCAAACAGGGATTAAAATTTCTATAAGAACGTGTTTGCGAGTCTTCACACATTTCTTCTGATCATAAAACAGCACCTCATTAATTTTTTCATTCACATGTCAAAAACCATTTCGTAAATCATTAGATATATTCTCGAATACGAGATAATATATTTAAAAATATTATTAATGCGTAGAAGCATAAATAAATATTGCAACACATGAAGTATGGAAATGTCAAAAATGTTAAAATATTTGACTACGTTTTGGACATCATCATCACAATCGGCCTATTCTTTACCCAACTGTAATACCTGGAGTACCTGGACGAGCTGCTTGTCTTACCCCCACAACCCAGCCCTGTCAGACTTTCGGGCTTTTGACGACCCGTTTATTACGTTTCGAACAATGAGCAATACTACTTAATTTAATTTTGAGCAATACTTTGTTCAAAAACGCGGCAAAAACATGAACCACATATCAATAACGCTTCGTCCTACGTAGGCGGATCAAAGCGAACGCGATTATGAAGCGGTGACACGCGAATTCAACGCGATGCGGTGCGACGCGGCGGCTATGTCCTACGTGCACGCGAATCGTCTCGCACAGCCGCCACTGACGCCGACGTTCAGTGGGCACTGTGGATTTGTCATGGACGGATATTATTGGAAAATGTTAAATATCAAATACTCAAGAAGTATGAACGGCGAAGAAGTGAGACTAATATTGTATACTTAGGTCCCAGTTAATTTGGCCCAATCCTCCCATTCGCGGTATGATTATAACCGGTTGTGATATTTTTTATTCCTTTTATCCTATAATATAGGACGTTCTTGGATAGCATTAATTAAAATTTCTATAAATCCGAAATTATAAAAAAAAAAAAAAAAAAAAATACGACGGCACCGCATCCAGTTCGCGCGAAAATATCAAGCCAACTGATCGCGTTCGCTTCGTTTCGCGCCGCTCCGCACCGCACGCATGTGCGTTTGGTCACGTAGGACACTTCAATAGGTTTCGACTGTTTGTTGTTTTCGCGCCGCGCCGCGCCGCTTCGCGTTCGCGTCTAGATCGCTCACGCAGGACGTCGCGTTAGGTATACACTGATCATTCAGAAGCTTTATTCAGTCGTGAATTTTGTACCAATTCATAGTGACCCGAATTAGAACCCGTTTCTTAAGAGGTTATTCGTTCAAAACTGTACCAAGGTAAATATTTTTTCATGGTAAAAAATATACCTTCACAGGGTTATAATAATCAATAAATCATCAATACCATCGTCTAAGTTAATTTGATCCCATTTAATTACTTTATCATGAAATAGTCAGTGACACTCGATAATCATATTATGTTCAATATACAGACAGAACTGCAAATTGTAAAAAAAATGTAAGAAAATTTGAATTTCTTGGGATACCCTGACAAGCGGAAAGCCCCTGAACTATTGTTATAAACTAATATCGCCAAATCATCATCATCATCATTTCAGCCGTAAGACGTCCACTGCTGGACTTAGGCCTCCCCCGATTTGGGGGGCTTTGCTATAATCGCCAAGCTTGGCAGGCGGGTTGGCGATCGCAGTATGGCGGTAAAATGCATACAGAACGCTGCTGCCCATTCTCTAGTAACTCCCTTAGTCGCCTTTTACGACACCCACGGGAAGAATGGGGAATGGGGATATCGCCAAATATTGAAGCAAAAGACAAGTTTCACCGAACTAAATTGGGGTAAAGGCATGAAATTATGACAGTGTCACATTAAGCAAATGATAAGGAGTTCCTAGCTTTTTGACTTTTAATGGCAATTTTAAGTGAATCGCTAAATCTGGAGGTAACTTTGCTTTATCTGCCTTCACTTTAGTGCGTGAGAGAGAGAGAGGGGCACTAAGGCATGTGTGCTTACTTTCTAAACTAAGTACTACTAACTTGTACTAAGACCACGTAGCAAGTACGTAAAAATATTGTGGCACTATTTTATCGCGCCCTATATTTTCAATTCTCAGCTCTAAACAATACGAATAAGATCCACTTTGCCAAAAAAAATCTCCGCGATACATTTACGTACAAGCAAACGTGGACTTAATGTTACTGTTAAAATAAAGCTTAAAATTAAATCATCTAACCGCAAAGCAGCTAACGACTTAATAAGATTGTTCAGCTCTTTTAATTAAATGATTTTCATATAATTTTTGATTAACTGGTTTATATTTTATGATTTATAGCCAAATCGATAAAAATAATTCTATTTAAGCCTGTGAATACATTATAAGTAGACTTAATTTTTTTCTCGGTTATCTCATACATATATCAATGTTTCAGTCATAAAAGAAATATCTTAAAAACGATTATTGAGTTTTGATTTAAAATATTGTATTAATTTTGAAAGCCGCAATAAAAATTGAACTTCGCATCTCTAACGTTAATAATAATAATATAAATAACTAGTTTTTGTCAGCGGCTTCGCCCGCGTGGGGCTCGGGAACTATACCGCAGGAACGAACTACCGGAATAAAAAGTGCCGTATATGTTAATCGTAGTTATAAACTATCTATGTGCCAAATTTCATCTACATTATTTACGTAGTATTTGCGTGAAAGAGTAATCAACCATCCATCCTCACAAATTTTATTATTTATAATACTAGCTTTTTCCTGCGACTTCGTCCGCTTAAATGTCGGCTATCGCGGACGTAGACAAAGTCGTGGAATAAAAGTAACCTATGTTCTTTCTTGGGGTTCAAACTTACCCCATACCAAATTTCATCAAAATCGGTTCAGTGGTTTAGTCATGAAAGCGTAACAGATAGAGTTACTTCGCATTTATAATAATTAGTAGGATTCTTCTGAATACAAAATTGTGAAATAATTACGTATTTTCCTGCAATTAAAAATGTGCCCCGTAAAGTGATTTACTCTAGACACAAGACAAAATTTATGGATATTTTATCCTATCACTTTAGTTTTCAATCAACACCGGTTACCTTTAGAAATATTTACAACATAAACCTTCTCGCGATAAAAAACCAGCTAGGGTGTGTCTCAACATCCACAACAAAATGCAAAAAAAAAATATAACTCATACATTTTTTTGTTTCACTGTGTCGTAACTACTTGCGTCAAACCTCCGTTATTATATAGTATCAAGTGTTAAGCACACATATTAATAAATTATTGCACACACACACAGGTTTGCACAACTGTACACTCACGTGCAAAAAAATGTTGACCACTTAATAAAATTCATCAAACATTTTCTCCCGAACTATTATATTTCTTACTTGAAATAAAATTGTGATGTGTAACTAATGATATTATCTTTGGAGATGTCAATCTAAATATTACAAAATTTACTATAATATTTTACACATAAAATTCACGACTTCAGACACTTTAGCAAGGGCACGCCACAATTGCGGCGGTAAGTCCCCTCTTTGAGGAGTGGATAGAGAGGCGCTACGGCGTCTTCACCTTCCGCCTGACGCAGGTTCTCACCGGGCATGGGTGCTTCGGTGGGTTCCTGTTCAGGATAAAGCGGGAGGAAACGCCCGGGTGTTTCCATTGTGAGGATCGTCTAAAGGACACGGTGGAGCATACGGTGGAAGTGTGCCCTGCCTGGGCGGAGCACCGCCGTGTCCGCGTGGAGGCGATCGGCGGCGGCGATCTCTCGCGTCCGGCCCTGGTGCGAGCCATGATACGGAGCGAGAGGGCATGGGAAGCCGTCACCTCCTTCTGCGAAGCAGTAATGCTCGCGAAGGAGGAGGCGGGGTGCGTGAGGGAGTGGCAGTCTCTGCGCCCTCACGTCCCTAGCCGCCGCAGGAGGAGACGCCCCGGGCGCCGGGAGTCGATTGCGGACTCCCGGCCACCGTAGGCGCGAGCTTGCGGGTGGCGAGCAATGGGTAGCTCGCCGCCCGGTAAGGACCAAGCTCGGGTCGACGGCGCGTAGTGTTCCACGCGCGCCTCAAAGAGATGTCAGCAACACCGAAGGAGTCTGCTAGGACCGATGCCTGCCGGGGTCGCGAGATTGTTCGAAAGAGATACCGTGACCCTGGCACATGGGCAACTGAAGGAACACGGGTAGGTTTTAGTCAGTAAAAGTCTGACACACCCTCCCGCTCCGCCCAGAGCGGGAGAAGTCATTTGATGATTTCCCATCCAGAAAAAAAAGACACTTTAGCAGTAATGCCACATTTCCAATAATGTGTTTGTTACTTTACACCCATTATTAAAAAAACCTGCAATGAATTTAAGTTATACGTCAAGTAAAATTGTGGCTAACTTAATATGGAAAATTTTGGTTCAACATACATACATACATACAATCACGCCTTTTTCCCATGGGGGTAGGCAGAAACTACGGAACGCCACCTGCTACGATCTCTACACACTCCTTTTGCCTCGTTTAGGTTCATACAATTGGTCATACCCACACGCCGGTTGCGAGTACTACGCACCTGACCTTTCTGAAGAACATCACCAATAAGGTCAACTTTGGTTCAACTTTAAGTTTATTCTGATTGTAACTATACTCCGCATTGGATGAATAAGGATGTTAAAGCCCAAAATCTACGAGCAAAGCCTTTTATATTTTCTAATTAAACACAGATATAATCTCACGTTTTATTCCCACTGCAAGTAGTTGCACTGTACCGAACGCGAACGATCCTATATACTCCTTTGCTTAATTTTTTCATAATAAAAAAAACTATAATAAGATAGTTATTAGAGCCTTCTCATGAGCAAGAAATGTCTGACTCCGCTTTTCCACAGCAATATAATTTAAATAATAAAATTACAAAATTCGCGTGCTTTTGCATGGGTATGAGTATGAGGGAAGGTTTGTGTGTGTGTGTGTGTGTGCAAACATATTTTTGAACGCGACTGTACTAGTAGTGATAAATTATATAGGTATATTTTTGTTTTTATTTTGTCTGTGACGCCTTTCACGTTAGCATGTAGGTGATTGTGAAGACGGCGGTTTGTTTCACATTCAGTAGGCTGATCGTGAGTGATGAAGATTTAAATATAGTCTTTATTTTAACTAGCGGCTACTGATGATATAGATTGTATGGCAAGTAGAACATTAAGTTCTACTACTGCAGATTTTTCTATGCAAAAATGTGGTTAGCTGGAAAAGTGAATAAAATCTGCTTACTTTGTATAACTAAGTTTAGATATAGGTCTGCTTACTTCTATGGTGAAATATTTCCATAAACTACCTACCACCTACACCCTCTAAACTCTGCTTGTAAGAAATATACGTGCCAAACATGGACAGCCGCCTGTCACAAAAATACATATAAAAATCAATACCAAAATATTTTATTTCATATAAACCTACATGGGCACTTACGAAACGTCAGAAGCTAGGTGCACGGTTCCAAATGGTCGTTTTCTATGGAGAAGAGCCGGCAAGAAACTTCACCGTTTTTAAGCTTTGAAAAATTAGGTAGACAACTCATATTTCCCTTTTAAAACCACAGGCGAGATTGATTGTATATTATGTGGAAGTTATTTATGAGTTTCAAGGTTTCTTCACACCAATATTTTTTATTAATTACATTACTCCACGCCTGTATTCTCCGAAGGAGTTAGCAGAGCTGAACCTATAGGACACCTACATTTCGAAAGTCATTGATGTTTGTCTGTTAATCGTATTATTTCATAGTTTATAAAATGTGATGTTAGTTATGAGTTAATTATGACTCTCAAATGTTTATTTTAAATCATTTAAGTTATTCAGAGTGAAAGCGTAACAAGCACATAAGAGTACAAGTGCATAGGAGATCATTTTTCGTAGTCTACATGCGAAATAATGAACAGTAAAGGTTTTCGCGACTGTGCACAAATTCTTTAAAACAGAATTCTAGTTTTAAAACCATACTTTTTTAAGAGGAGCTTGTTATACGTAAAAGTTCAGGAAACCAGAGGGGTAATTGCGGAACTTTTTATCGGTAGGAATTGGTTTAATATTCATAGTTAAACAACATTCATTGCGTTATTTACGTTACTGAGCCGACAATTTATTCGAACAAATGACGCAATGGTTTAGAAATAATCTTCAATCCCATTTAGATTTTGATAAATTGTGCGTTTCGCAATTAGGGTGCAGACTATCCCGTAATAAACACGTGAAATCAAAATGAGACTGCTACGGGCTACGGTGCTACGCTGCTACGAACTTTTCCTTCTGTGGTAGCAACTTTTATGAATAGATTTTTTTTTGTGATTCCAGACTTCTATTTGGTAGAGAGGCTGAATGCCCTGATTCCTCTAAACGTTATGTATATCACCTCTCATGAAGGTTTTTTTAATGCACTCCTGCGCAACGGAATGAACATTATATTTTTCTATAGGTACTTAAAAAGCAACACAAATTGAAAACATAATATGTCTTGATCTTTCAAAAGTCAGATACAACCCATTCACAGTTATTATAGGTACCTCTAATTTTACGACGTTGTCAAAATAAAAATAATCTTTGTTGTCGTCACAATAAGGTTGCTTTTTGGTTGCTGCCACTAACAAGTGTGTCCATATCAAACTGATCTTTATTCGCGTTACGATAAGGTTGCTGTTGGGTTGCTGCTATCAAGAGTAAAATGACTGAACGGAATTTAACTTCTGAAAAATAAATATGACAGTTGGACAAACATAAATATTTCCAGCACAAAATGATGAAACCCCCACTTTTTTTTTACAAATTAAAGTTATCTAAGTATTGAAAATCGGCCCAGAAGACATTATTTTTAATTCCTTTGTAGATGTTATATTGCACAAGGTAAATAATTACCATCCGACCGCTACGCCCTCTGCCGTTGTCGTCAGGAACTATTAAATTGTGTTTCTACACAGTCATATTCTATACTTTCTAAACCTCGAGCTGGCGTTAACTTGATACGAATGTAATGTTTACGTGCACTTTACGTAGATGGCGCTGTGTATAAAATGTTATTGTTAAAACGGTAAGAGGGTAGGCAGAACGGGTGGTGGATAAACTAAAGGTACTTTAATATTAAAAAAGGAAGGAGAATTTTTCAGTGTAGATTTTATTGTAAATACAACTAACATCACACCCGCATGTTTTTCTCAAATCAAATTCAGAGAAAAACAAACATTTTTAAGAACTTAGTTTTAAATAGTTTTGTATTAATATGTTAATATAAATTAATATTATTATGAAATAGGTACTTAATCGTTACTGAATAGTCAATGTCAAAATTAAATACAGTCAGTGATCTGTATAGCCTGACCCGTCCACGTCACTTCTTCTGTGTAGGAGGGGTCATATAATGCAGGTCATACAAGCTTTTACCTTTACAATATTAGTAGGAATTAGTTGTCATAAAATGCTCCGTATTTGGATAGCCGGCATTATGTGCCCATTCACTCTTTTATCTCAAGTTCATAAAAATACTTCTCATGACTTAAAAATCCTTCATTCAGCTCCCTGCTCCAGTTCCAGCGCATATAAAACCGTCTATGTTTACTTTACCACGTTGCACTACCGACCTCTTTCGCAATGAAAACAACAAATTAAAGCTTTTCCCATGAAACTTGCAAGTACCCGCTACACTGACGGACAATGCGAGGTATACACTATAATTTTTGCACACTACCAATTACGGTTGCATTCTGTCAAAGTCATTGGGCAATGTGGTTTGCGGCTGATTCTAGTTTGATACGAGTAATTAAAGTTAGTTTTCGTTTCCTTGTTTGCAGTAATTTGTAGATAAGTCAACAGTTTGTAGAAATTGGATCATAATTTGTTTCGTGGTCTTGTTATTACAAAACAGACTGGGCTCAATAAGGCTAGGTGGGTAATTAAATTCTAACCTAATAAAGAAAATGAGCATACCTCGCAGTTAACTTTTTCTTTTAATCTTATGTAAATAGAATCTCGTAAAAGGCGACTAAGGGATTTACTAGAATATGGGCAACAGCATTCTCTATGCATTTTACCACCATACTGCGATCGCCAACCCGCCTGCCAAGTGTGACGATTATGGCAAAACTCCCCAAATTGGGGGAAACATATCTCCAGCAGTGGATGTTATACGGCTCAAATTATTATGAAATGGAAACTCAATAAAAAGGTGAAATTAATATATACTTTATAGTTTAAAAATTATTACCAATTACATAATTATTTTAATTCAGTAATTGAGATATCTAATTAAATACCCAATTAATATTCAAATGTAACCATCAAAATATTTTTTCTTGTATTGTGCACAAGTTTTTTCTTCCTCGTGTGCTCACGACTGCGTGTGAGCACGTAAGTAACAATGGGACAAAGAATGCTTTGTGCCGTGTAGTAACATTTTAATACATATGTACATACACGCAAACCTGTAAGTTGAAGTTAGATGTGCAATGGCTGAGAAACTGTGTAATTTGTGTGACTTAACACTTCTTATATTGTTGTCTGCATCGATAAAGAATTACGCGGAAGATAAAAAAGATGGTGTGTGTTTATGCCCACACGAACACGTACGACTGGACCCGAGTATACCCGATTCAGCGTGATCCGAGTATACATGATTCTGAATATTAGATTTGTAATTTCTAGACGTTTATTATAAAAATTTACTGTTCCATATATTTTGTCCGCGTACGTATTGCAATTTTCGGATAATCATTTTTTTATATTTTTTTTTGTAACTTACAGTTTGTGCGTTGTGTCCTAATATAATATTACTAAAGAATTTATTTATTTATTTTTAGTCTCTAGAACAACCAGTTAAATCTGTTTTTTTTTTGTATTCGGTAGCCTAATTCTTGAGGGAAGTTAACTCATGAATAGCCAAGCAAAATGAAAAAGAATTCACTCGGACTTAGTCTCAAGCTGAAGCTAGTGTCTCATAAATCTGACCTCAGACTAGGGTGGAAACTATGGCAATTAAAATATCAAGAGTACTCAGTTTGCAGCAAACCCTTGCTTGTCGATTAAAATACCATCACATTAATTTATTACTAACCTTATATCATCCAACATAACTAATCAACATAATTCCATAAGACAAACATGCACTTGACCGAATTAAAGAAGCGTGTCAAAATTCTAGAAGTACATACAATACAAGGTCAGTAAATTTATATAAAATGGACGGCTTACTCCACTTTTGTTAACCTTAACCATCTTACGTAAAATATATTCTCACGTAACGGACGACCACGATGGCTGGCGACTTGAGATTAAATTGCAGAGACAACACATTTACGGACAAAGCAGATAAAAATATACACATACGAGTATATATAATTGCCATAAGGCCTTTGTTAATAATACCAGCCTAATATTGTTCCACTGCTATACACAATAAAAAAAGTTTAGTCAATAACGTAAATAAATGAATGTTGTCGAACTGTTAATGTGGAAGCCATTGCTAATGTGCGAAATTACCACGCTGCGCGCTGCTCTTACTTCAGAATAAAATCTGGCGAAAGAAGTAGGTGCTTTATAAACTTTTTAAAGTTTAGTAACTTTATGAGTCTTCTTTTGCATTTAATCTTATGAGTATTTACGTCACTTCAATAAATATATAAATTTATTCATACATACAACCAAGTTAAATGAATCTTCGCTAAGTTTCTGTGTCTGACAGAATGTTTTAAAATAATAATCATTTATTAATTTATTTCTGAGTGTATGGTACATGATGTATAGGTGTATAGTTATGACCTTAATATTAAGTAATACCTTAGTAGAATCTTAATCAAGTAGCAGTTTACAGCTAGTGTTTTTTATTCTTGAAAAGAAAAGGCTATGTATTTAAAGCATTTTAAAGGCTGCAATCCTGAATTTCATCCGGGATAATGTAAATAATATTGAAACACACTCGATTACTTGCACCCCAATTCCGTAACTCATTTTTAATCACAATCTGTCAGATTTTGATAATAATAACTAATCCATTATCACAAAATTCTAGACACATTTTGGAAAAAATTGTCTGCACGACCATTCGCTACTACCTACTTCAATTTAATCACGTATTTACTGTTTTGACTTTTCAGAATTTAAGGCATGCCATTGTTAGTGTGCCCAGCAAGTGGCCTTTGCCATTCCAAATAAGTATATAAACCATTTTTTGCTATAAAAAATCTCAAGTCCACATCTACCGTAGTCGTTATTTTATAATAGCAGCAATTCTCGCAAATAAAATAAAATATTATAGAATCGAGAGGCAGTGAGTGAAGGTCAATCCTTATGATTGTTTAGCTACACCTCATACTGCGTTTGTTCATTTCCTCAATCGATCGGTTATTTCCTTAAAAAAAAAAAATTAAAAGGCCTGTGATTTTGGAGGTCATGTTCGTAAAATGCGTTTTTTTTAAGATTGTGTGATTGGTGGCCAATGTTTTTTTTTTATAATCCCCGTTTGTTTTTTTATCAATGGAACACCATTCATTGAAAACCTTCAATGATTGATATTTTAATTAATTATATACGTTATTCTTGTTTTATAATTTTGAGAATTCAAAGTATAACTTTTTAAAATATTGTATTAGTTTTGAATTTTCTTCAGCAGTGTAAGTCGAGATCTTTTAGATTTTCTTTAGGTACTTGTCTCAGATTACAGGGTTGGTTTTTGGTTAATTCAAACAAAGAAAATAATTATTAATTATTTAATTTTTTCATACTTTTTTACATTCATCTTAACCTAAAATGGTAACCTTTATATCACTACGTACACGTACGCTCATACATGCAAGACATGTTTACATATAAATATACAAAAATTAAGTGTTTTCTTTTTGCTGGTGTCCCGGCCATAACTAGGCGAGATTATAAATAACATTTCAATGATCGCTTGGCGGATGAAAACTTTTTATATTAAAGCTAGTATTATTCTAATGGCTGTAGTAGGAGCCTCCATAGCTCAAGTGGCTGGAGTGGTCGTGGTCGTGTTCGTTGACCAATACTGGGACCTTGACAGGGACGGGGTAAGGCCTCTCAACAGCCACAGGAATGTGCTTCTCAACATGCACGGGGTACGGCCTGTCGACGGGTACCTTCACGGGCACAGGGTAAGGCCTCTCTACTGGGTAAGGCACGTGCTTATAGACGGGGTAAGGCTCAGGAACGGGCACCTTAACGGGGACAGGGTAAGGCCTGTCTACATTCACGGGGTAAGGCCTGTCGACGGGCACGTGTACGGGCACTGGCACTGGCTTCTCAACGGGGTAAGCGACCGGGACGGGCTTCTCAACGGGGTAGGGAGCAGGTACGTGTACGGGGTAGGGCCTGTCAACGGGCACCTTCACGGGGACACCAACGTGTTTGATTACGGGGTAAGGCTGGGGAACGGGAACCTTCACTTCAACCGGGTATGGCACGTGTTTCTCCACGGGGTAGGGTTGGGGCACTGGCACCTTGACGGGGTAGGGAATGTGCTTCTCAACGGGGTAGGGCTGAGGGACGAGGACCTTCACGGGGTAGGGCCTGTCGACGGGAACGTGGACGGGGTAAGGTACCTTCTTCTCAACCGGGTAAGGCGCGGGCACATGAACTGGAACTTTAACGTACTCTTTCACGTGAACAGGCACGTGTTTGATGACCTCGTAGGGCTGTGGTACGTTCACTCTCACGGGGTAAGGCACGGGCCTCTCCACGGGGTACGGGATGTGTTTCTCGACGGGCACGGCGTAGGGGACGCCCTTCACGAGGGTAATGGTCCTCGTGGTGTCGGAGTGGGTGTGTTGTCCGATGTCATAGGACCCGTAGCCGTTGTAGGCACCGTCATCGACAAAGTTGTATGCCCCGCCGAGTCCGTGGCCGCTGCCGATGTAGCCGACGTCTAGTCCGTGGATGCCGTATCCATAGCCGAGGTTCAAGAGCCCACGTTTGTCCAACTTCTTGTCCAAAGGCTCCGCTTTCTTTTCTGTCGTCTTCTTCTCGCTGGCAGCTGCGGCTGCTACCAGCAGGAAAACTAAGCAGAACTGGAACAAAGGAAAATGATTGTTAAAACTCGATTAATAAACTCTCTTTTCCCCAAATATGACTGTAGTTTAAGTAATGCGCGACAAGGCAACAAACGATGTCATCAATCACACGGATCTATATCCTACAATTAGTCGTTATGTAATAATTGTTCAGTAATTATTGTGCCGCTGTATTATCGTATTAATACGTCAACTAGCGACTTTAATGCTTACTCAAGTGTGGAGAAGAATTTGAATGAAAAACACAGGAAAACGACTACGACTGTGGTCGAAAAATATCAGTGTTGGAGAAAACATTTGTACGATAGAAACATAGGGACAAATAATTGATACGGGCACGCATTTATTTGCATAAAATGTTTTAGTTTATAAAATGATAAATAATAAATCATTTTACTAAGGTCAATTCTATTTTTAAATCTAGATGAGTTGTCCGAGAGATATGCATAAATTGAAATTAGTGATCAAGTATTGCGATAATGGGAAAATCCCGATTCACTTTTATCCGGAACGAATCAAGTTTTGGTGGCATTTGAACTAGATTATCTATTTCAATGTCAAGAACTTTATATACTTTGGAAATAGAATACTATTATCATACAAAATTATTCAAATCTAGAAGACCTCAAATGTCAGTTGTTTCATAAACAATCTCAGTATGCGCTATTGTAAGAACTAGTTCGTAACATAATAGCTGCATAAAAAGCCTATTAATCAACAAAATTACTTAATGTTGTACAACGGTTCCAAATAATGCCTTATTAATTCATTAATCGTTGTAATCGAACTAGAAGCATCGATGCAAATCGTGTCAATACACGTTGTTATATAACGAGAGTTTAACGTATCGCTGACGGACGTTAAATATTCTCTACAATATTGCAAATAGTTAAATCAAGTTTGTGCAACCGTTCTTGCAACCAGGTGACATGGAAATTACTATAATCAATAACTTGTATTGCGAAATCTATGTAGTTGATTATTAATGTCTCTTTTATAGTTTCATAAAAGTCTGTAGAACATTCAGGTTAAACCTTTAACATCATAAAGGACTCGGTAAACTTTCTATTAAAGTAGGTACTCGAGCACATATAATAAATTATTCTCTTGTTAAAATCATTATCTTTATGCCTACACATGATTATGGCATGCAAATTAATTCACAAAAGTAATCCTATTCAAACACATTACATAAGTTAACTTTCAAACAAGTGAACAAAACTTTAATCTAAGCTTTACTATAACTTAATGATTCAATTCAAGTTGCAAGATGATATAACTTAACAAAACATGTGGTTATGGCGCGTTGGAACGATTTGTAAAATACCCGGACAATACCAAGATTGATGAGAAATCAACGTCACCTAGGTAATTGAAAGTTACGTAGCAATAATGACCTTGGCGAATGTAAACCGAAATCTGTAAAGTCACCGGCTGGTGTTGAAAACAGCTGATTAAAGCTTAAGTATTGTAAACTCGATAAAAATAAGGATGTGGATTAGTTAAATAGGCGCTATGCGTAATTTTCAAAGAACATGACAATTATCTGGCCTTCGCAGATTATCTGTTTCCAATCAGTTACATAAAGCACGTACACATTTCCCATCTAACGTTCTAATTCGAAACAAAAAACATACAAATAAACCAAGAAGTTGAGAAATATCCCTCTAAGCCCGTACATCTATTTGCAATAGTCATTTAAATAATATCACGCTAGATACCAAACGGCTCGGTAACTGCTCTATAATCGTCGGTCACAAATCGCTCAGTTAAACCACTGTGGTGCAATCCGGCCTGCATCGAGCATTCTTTGTTCAAAATTTTCCCAGCATTTTTGTTTTTCTTCGAGCAATTTCGTGATTGACCTTGCATTGTTTCGAATTTTGAATTTATAATTCAACATTCGAATTTTCTAGAAACAGAAATTGCATTGGCGGCAGTTTAGTTTTTATTGTACTAAAATAGTTATGATGGCTGACCTTCGTATACGTTATTAAGATGAACTGCGTTAATCGTTAACTGGCCTGTTAGTCTAGTGGTTAGTGACCCTGACTGCTAAGACTGAGGTCGTGGGTTCGATTCCCACTCAGGACAAATCTTTGTGTGATGAGCACGATCATTTGTTCTGTATCTGGGTGTAACTTATCTATAATATGTATGTATTTAGTAATATATAAGTATGTTTATCAGTTGTCTGGTTGCCATAGTATAGGCTCTGCCTAGTTTGGGATCAGATAACGATGTGTTGGTTGTCCTAAGATATTTATTTATTTATTTATAAAGCTTTAAATCTCAGTTAAATACAAATATTTTCTTAACTGCCACAATAAACTTTATGAGTAATGTGCCGAGTTCAGTGCCACATATTTTGCGAAATGAATACCTTAACCAGCGGATCTATTTACTAACACATCTACTGTTACAAAACCCAAGCACTCGTCGAGAACATATCATTACCACGACATAATCCGCAACGTACCCGAACGCGTCATTGTACGTAACTGTCTGATTAAATCTTTCTTTATTCGAAAAAGTATCACGAACGCTGTAACCGCAGTTTGAAACGCATCTCTGTGACGTCATTTGACAGTTTCAAACTCGTAAAACTGACCTCTTTGGCACGTGGTAGCAGTAAAACATTATTTGTATGTGTCAGCACATTTTTATGACTGTTAGATTTCTTTTTGTCTTTAAATTTACATTTGAGTAATACGCGACACAGATTTGACAGATGTGTAATGAATTCTTTCGCCACCATGACTCAAACGGTTCTAAGATCTTTATCTATGATTAGATTTATATATGATAAAACGGCTGAATATTTAACAGAAGCAATCAATAAATTTACGTAATATTCGGTTCCCAATACCAAAACAAAAGTTGAAAATTGGATCGCAAACATTTTCATTCGCATTGTTTTGACAGAAAAGATGCTAATCAGTAGAAAGAGAACGAGGTCGGTCGGCGATCGGGTTGCCTCGGCTAGTGACTCGTGGGATAATATTACTTCTATGGTGGTTTCGTAACTTAGGAAATGGGTCGCAGATACTTACCTAACTGCAACTTTTGCGATATGTTAATTTGTAGTGTTCTGCAGTTTTATAAACAAAGAACTTACTGTGAGCAATGCATCTACTGGTATTTTTAAACGTTGTTTTTAGTTTGTTACTATTTTCTATCAAAATTATTATCTATTATCTTTTAACTGACAGAAACTTCACACCGTGCATTTTATCTTTTAATTCTCGCTCTTTCTTCTGGCTTCCAAACCAGTAATTTCGAGAAATAGCAAAAGTCACGGAGTTTCTTACAGAGACATGGTTGGTATCAAGCTTTGCGGCAATATAATACCAAGAATGATTGCTACCATACATGGCCAAAGATCGCAAGCTGCGGGTCACTAATTCAGAAAATGTGCCAGTTTTACTTCTCTTATGTAACACGTAATACTACGGGTGTAAACATTGACCTGGCCATTATGACATGGGCATATACACATCTTTAACATTAATCAAACTTGCGAGATAACACGCTGATGAAAAGTGCGTGAGATGAAGAAAATGTACGATTAAGAAATTTGGAAGGAGACGTGACGATTATTTGGGTAAACTCAGCTGAATTAAACTGGCAAACAAGACGATTGCTAATGACGATAAAGAATACATTTTGCCTGTCCTTTTTTCTGCTCTAATCTGGTAATAAAATAAAGTAACATCAGAAAATATTAGGACACTTTATATCCTGATATGCGTTTTGGATGGTAGAGCTGAAAACTTTACAAAATATAAAGTGCTTTTTGAATCTTCATGGAATACAAAAATGACAATATCCATCATTACGGGTTTCTTATGAGAGTTTTGTTATTCCTATTTTCAAGACGACGCGGCAAAGCTCAAACCATCATATCTTTAATGTTTTCAAACTAAAATAGATCTCAGAACTTGTCAGTTTAGGACTAATAACATAAGCCTTATAAGGCAAACCGGGTTATACAGGAAACTAATAAATATTATCGGCTTGGCAATTCTGTTGGCGCTTGCCTTTGAATAAGTTATTTCAATACGGTCGCTGAAACTGAGCCTATAAATTGGATCTCTGTTCTTGCAGTAATTAAAAGTAAATCAATTGATCAGGAAATTGTTACTGGTGGGTTTTATTCCTAGATTTTATGAAACTGGAACTAGAATAGAACATGTCTTATCCAAGTTTCTTTAAATATAATTCTCTATGGGCTATTGAATTGATGTACTGAGTTTATGTGGGCACCAACTTAAATGTATATTGAGTACTACTAAATAACGGAAAAAAAATTGATTAAAAAACTTTGTAGAAAAACGCTCAACGTTTTATAAAAAGAAAATTACTTTCAAGAGCGGCATCGCCCAAAATATATTACTGTGTGTTTTCATAAATATCAAACAGAACTTGGTTTACTGTCGCGAATTGTTAAACTTTAAAATGGACAGTTTATTTAATGGCATCTTAACTGCTACAATTAACATTTAGACGTTGTATTTAGCAGTCAATCTCTGATTGTAACTAACTAGTCTGTTGTGTTTTCTCACGGGTCGATTTACAGAACTATTGTTGCGTAAAATGTTTTCTCATTGTTTTGAAAAACTGGTGTCATGTTCTTTTCATAACTTTATCTAAGTATCTTCTGTTGTTCTTTTTATCAGATTTTATAGTGAAGAACCTTTTAGGATTTTTCTTTGAATTATTATTTTCTTTTTTTAGTGAAGAACCTTTTAGGATTTTTCTTTGAATTATTATTTTCTTTTTTTATTATTTCGTCAAAAAATCTTTAGCTAACTTTTCTGTTTCTCTTATTACATCTTGTTTATTTTTCTGCCTAGTTATTTCCTCGGGTGCCTTTATGCAATTCACGCATTAACTGGGCGTTGCATTGACTTATGCCTTCCTGGGCTCTCTTCCTAGTTAAACTGGACTGAAACCTGTTAGTCTTGATCGAGAGTGAATTCTCCATTGTGACGTAATGTGAAAGAGATTACTCATCAGCAATGCAAGCAATGATTTAGACTTTAACTTATTACAGCTTGACGTTTAGGTTTCATTACCAGTAGGTCGCTTGAAGTCTTTGTATTATTGTCCTTTCAAATTTTTATGATGGAAAAATAATGATTTTAGATTGAAATCTATTTGAATTAGGATGTTGAATGCTGCAGTAAATTAGTACTATCCGGTTCTGTTCTAAATACAGATGATTATTATTATTTTCTACATTTTTTTTTTCCGATGATTTGCGATTTTGATGATGATACATGTAGTAATTATGCGTTAACATTTCGTAGTAATTTAGTTATTGAGGAATTAGTTTTAAAATAATAGCAAAATGTTGACTTCAAAAAAGTGTGTCACATCCCGTTTTTCACTCGTAAATTCTGGTGATATTTAACGTAGAACCTGTTTCACCATTGTCCAAACAAAAATTAATTTGAACATTAATTTGGAGACTATGAAAAATCACTTAAATTTTAACCGTATAGTTAAGTAAACAATGGTATAACAGGCCTTACGAATCACTGTTTCACAAAGCACGGGACACACTGTATCACTTTTTTGAAGTCATCACTTGCACTGCACTACACTTCACACACTCACCGCTGTTTTCATAATGCCTCTTCAACGGTGGTTGGTGTCGGGAATCGAACTGGATACTGTGTTGAGTGTGTTGTGTGTTTTTATAGGTGGTTATTTGGCGATACTTTCGCCATTGCCCCCCTAGCGGGAATAGGCTGTTTTGTGTACGAGTCCTTCGTATTCGGCTAGCCGTCGGACAGAAGACAGACGCGCCGCGCGTTCGGATTAAAAAAATAATAATTCAAATAATTCTTCGCTCTAATTACTCCAATTTTTATTCGATTCAATAATAGTCAATGCTTTTGGGATTTGATAATAATCGTTCCGTGTGTTCATGCGCTGAAATTCAGATTTTAGATCTCTGCATATTTTCGTTACGTGTATTTTGCAATTGCGAATCTTGAAGTAAATATTAGTGTTTCCGCTTGATATTTAATACTGGTCGGCATCCTGTACGAACATTATAACTTCGTCCGTAATAATTGTAGTTTGCGTATGTCGGTAATAGTCTAGATCGTAAATTATTTCGATGTCTGACTGTTTACGAGTAACGAATATTTGTTCATATCCTTTTGTTTGTTCTACTTTTTGGTTGATTAAGTCAACAAAGTGGGCGATGTCAAATAGAAAATGTATTGATATGGTATTTTGTGTGAAAAATGTATGTTTGTTATGAAACAGAACCCAAAATGTTTCGAAATGCATTTTCGGTTTTGGTGACATCATTTGGTTTGAAATACAGAGATAATATATACATAGCCAGGTCTACAACCTTAATGATTCAAACGAGAAGATCATTGTTCCTTACAGCATTTCTTACCCTTTGTTAAATAAAAATCATTCGTATTTTATTACTGTAGTCGTTTCAAGTTTGATTCCCGGGTAAGTCATTTTCCATTATGTGCGTGTATTATAAAAGGCCTCCTATCCATCTAAACTGAGGCCTAGGCACCATGTTACGTGACAAACATAATGAAATCAATTAGAATACAGTTTTATAGGAGCCAAGTTAAAACAAGTTCTAAAATGATTGCCTTCGGTTAAATGATAGAGTAGGCAATTAAATGATTGTGCAATGATTTAATCAGTCTTGTTTATTCTTTCTCTCAAGGTGTGGTTTAACTTTGACTGAATGTTTGTATTAGCCGGTAAACTTAAAACTTCATTGAATTTGAGCATTTCGGAGGAGGTTTATCTTTTTAGTGGATAGATAAGATGAGTCGTTGTGATAGTAATTTATGCTCAACATTTTGAGAACGGGACGCAAATCATTTATTGGGCTCTATTTTAAAATTTCTTTGTCAATAAACTATTTAATTTTATGAAATATTTTTGAATAAGACTTTTCTTGGATTATTTCAGCGGGCCCTCATTTTTTTATGGACTTGATATCTGTACCAAAAAGCCTAATTGTGCGACAAATACATAAGTGTTTTACAGATTCCCACGTTTGGGCTGCGTCTGAATGGACAAGTAGAAAATTTACATTAGTGTGTAATTACCTAATAACTTTACATAACCTCGATATTTTAGTTTTCCTTATATATACATCAAGTAGACATTTTATTTTTCGTTATGGTAAAAATAAGTAAGTTAGAATATATTTATAGGTTACCAGCTTTCCCAAGATATCTGTGAAATGTTAGGGGTATGTACCAAATGAATACAGTTGTATCTAATTACATTTTATGTATTATGACAGGTCCGTTGACATAATTATGCGTAAATAGTACCTATCTACTAGATAATACGGTTCAACCATGACCTGGATCGAATACTGATTCATTTATTGTAATTTCTTATATCATTAAATATTTATCCGTTGTTTTATAGGGCTTTGGTTTTATTGCGTTTTAAAGGGTTTTTATCAGTGCGTGTGCGATTCAAAATTATTTAATAATAGGATGTTATTATATTTTAATATTACAAATGAATAACAATGTTCTGTATTGTTTACATTAAAACTAGAAGTGCGGGCGACCCAAATTTGACCCATTTCGATATTCTTCCGGGTCTAATTAATATTTTATTTTGGATATAATCGTAACTTTTCATGACTTTTCATGAAATATGATGATTATTATATTTATTATTTATACGAGACTTCAACCACGTAATTGCAGTATACATATATTTTTATCCAAACTTCTTTCAGTCGGAATGTTCAGTGCTTCTAGTGTTAATTGGTAAACAGGCAAGCTTTTTCCGCGATTTTAATCTACTTCTGTTGCCTTTTATCCTAAAATAGGTAGAGCAGCAGTGTTCGCGACTTGTACGTCTTAGGTTCGAACCCAAATAGGCGCTTTACTTAGTGTAAATAATTTCATCACCACTGCTCTCAAAACGGTGAAGGAAAATATGAGAAAACCGGCATGTCCTAGAACCAAAAATTCGAAGACATGTGACATCTACCAGCCCGCCCTGGGACCGCGTTGTGCATTACATCCATCTCATAGAAAGGGCATGTTTCCCAGCAGTGGGAATATTACTGGCTGATTATTTATATGTAGGTAATTTCGTAGGTTTAATCTGCTGTGAAATCTTAGTATATCTGTTAGGAATGGTCAAGTTATCTCAATCGTTGACAGTTATAAGCATTGTCTTGTCATAGAATAACCACAGATAAATTATCCAGGTGTTTGACTTCGTATTAATTAAAAACCAGGACGCTTACAATCTCTCAATCATTGCAAAAATTTTCATACCAAAACACTACTATGTATATCCTAATCCTACTAATATTATAAAAGCGAAAGTTTGTGAGTATGGATGTTTGTTACTCTTTCACGCAAAAACTACTGAACGGATTTAGATGAAATTTGGAACACAGTTTATTCCCGCGGGACATTTTCCGACCTCCACGCGGGCGAAGCCGCTGGCAAAAGCAAGTAATTTTATAATTCAGCAGTAATATGTAATTTACCTACTGGATAGATAACTTCATAATTTACCAGTACTTAGTAGCTTAGAGTACCTCCTGACATAATCTGACTTAAGAAACTTCCGGCGCGAACCAAATGACCCGACCTGAGTCTGACCATTAAAATTAAGCACGTGGACATAATTTCATTAACTTTAATGAAGAATTATATAATAAACATATTAGAACCTTTATGGATATATATGTACATTTGCCATAAAATAATATTTACAGTAGATACATAAAATGGGAAAGCTTAATGCACTTGATTTACGCAATAGTACATAGATGTGATTATATTCTCACTTGTTTATGACGTAAGACTTTTCATAGTTTTCTACCTTACTATAGCCCTGCCGGCGTAGCATGAACAATTTTATCTCTATTTTACCAAGAACAAAATAAAATCCTTATGTACCAATTTGAATTCTGTAAAAATGTTTCTATCTCATCAACAGTAGAGAGAAATAGTCATCATACTTGACATCGTACTCTTGGCGACTGTAAAATAGAAACTCTTCAGTTTTACACAATTTATCATTTTGTCTTCTCTTCCGTCGACAAATTCCGTTTCTATGGCGGTCATGCATGTCAACATAGCCTTGGTTTTGAAAATTATTGTGGCCCAAAAAGTTCCCATTACATAAAAAAATGGCGTCATCTTCTTTTCATAAAACTGTGCCTTAGTATCTTCTGTTGTTCCTTTTATCAGATTGTTTTTTTTTTATCAAACAAGCGTCTCAGATTTTATTTAGAATGTTCATTTTCTTTTCATTATTTCGTAAAAACAACCCTGTGTTTATAAAGGCTTGGCTTGACTTGCAGAGAAGAGCCAAATCTGTTTTATTAAGTGTTTCTTAAAAGTAAACTGTTTTCAAAGTAATTATTTAAAACACAGATTTATAACTAATAGGCATGACATTCATATGAAAAAATGATCAGTGTTCTTTAAGACCCTAGGTAGGTTGTAATAGGGTTTATTTCTCATTAACGAGTCCAGCACCCCATTG
Source organism: Aporophyla nigra (assembly GCA_947507805.1). Classification (NCBI taxonomy): domain Eukaryota; kingdom Metazoa; phylum Arthropoda; class Insecta; order Lepidoptera; family Noctuidae; genus Aporophyla; species Aporophyla nigra. Next base: position 2,686,838 of record OX382296.1, on the reverse strand, counting down.
CTAGTCCATTGCTTCATTTGTTCCAAAAATGCGTCTTCTCAACATAAATAATGCAATGAATGTCGTGGAACTGTCAAAACGAATACGATTCCTATCACAAGTGTATTATGTTATTACTCAACTGAATCGTGGAATATCCCGAACCAATATTGAAAAAAAAAAAAAACTAGTCTACGTATTGTTCAGTAATTGTACTGAAAAGTACAGGTTTTCAGTGTTATGCCTAACTGCCTAAGTAAATTACAGTGTTACGAAAATTACGTCAATCGATAAATCAATAATATGTGACTTAATTAGGTAACCGTACGAACCTACAATTATTTTTTTTGTGGATGGGAAATCATGAAATAACGTCTCCCGCTCTGGGCGAAGTGGGAGGGCGTTTCAGACTTTTACTGACTAAAACCCACCCGTGTTCCTACAGTTGCCTATATGCCAGGGCCACGATAACTCTTTCGAACAAATATCGCGACCCTGGATAAGAAGCTACTTAGCTGTTAATCATCAAACTAATGACGCATTATTTGCGGGAATACAATTATATTGCATTAAATTATAAAACAATATGCGATAATTATACAGGAAACTTATTTTTTATCGAGTACTTAAAACTGAAACGGTATCGAGTCCTTGCTTGCGCTAATATGTGAAAAAAATCGCCACCCACGCGGAAATAAAAATTGATTCTCCTACCGATTGTTATTATCGATTTTTATTACTTACTTATTATACGGTTTTTGTTGGGGATTTTTAAGAGTAAAAAAAAACCTGCACGTGTCAATTTTCAGGGTAAAGCCATACTTGCCGAGGTCAGTTGATGGATGGGTGATCCATAACATACAGAGACCCCTTCATACCTCGGAACGCACATTTAGAAATTGGTCCCGGTTGATAGTCGTTATGGGTAGTCAGAAACCAGAAAGTCGTACCAAGGCTATACCCCTTGACAAGATTTTTTGGTTGTTACCCAGTAACTGGGTAGAGGTCAGATTGACAGTCGCCTCATTTAAAATCTTGGTATCCAGCTGTATCTGGTTAAACTGGAAATCGATCGCCACATAGTTGAGAACAGACTCGGCAGATATAACCGATTTTTACACTTAATTGCCTCGTTGGTCTACTGGTTGCAAGCGCTGCTGCTCAGCAAAGGTCCTGGGTTTGTTTATACCACGTCGAGCAAAATGTATTGGATTTTTTATATTACGAATTTCTCAATAGCAAATCGGAGTATGACTTTGTGCCCGGTGATGGCTTTATGTAATAGACTCACCTGAAATGTAGGTGTCCCTACTGTACTTACATCTCTGCCTTACTCTTCAAAAAACAAGGTGTGATGTTATATTATGATTTAGTAAACGATTCGTAAAATTATATAACAGGATATCATGTCATTGAGTCATACCGGAATCCAAACGCTATTTTCTTTAAGGATATTTGCTAATAACATTTTAAGTTTATACCGGATGTTAGGTCAAAATAAATCATAATCTAACTCGATGTGCCTGCAATTTGATCAAATTATGTTATTAAACAATGTTGGAAATGCTATATTTCGTTTTGATATGACGTATCCAGGTTAGCACCTTAATAAATCATAAGTAGTTGAGGAATCAAATAAACTTGACTGCTAAGGTTGTTTCGATTATATGTTATAGTAATTATTTAGTTTCTAAAACCTAGGTATCTTCTAGTGGTGCTAAGTAATTTAGTAGTTGTTGCTTGTAATTGGCTAGATTCTTATGAATAACATATCGACGGTGGAAAGAAAAAACAAATGAAACGCAACTTTTGTAAAATGAAGTTTCTATACAGTTCGATAGGGTTTTTAATTCTCTATCGATGTGTCTAGGTTGAGAGCAGTGGTGGCCCAGTGGTAATGGCCGCGACTTACGAGTAGTAGGTCGTGAGTTCGAACCCAAGCAGGCGCTTTACTTAGTATAAATTATTTTATCACCACTGCTCTCAAAACGGTGAAGGGAAACATCGTGAGGCAACCGGCATGTCCTAGAACCTACCAACCAGCACTAGGCCCGCGTGGTGGATTATGGCCCACTCCCTCTCGAAGAGAGGAGGCCTGTGTCCCAGCAGTGGGAACATCATAGGCTGATTATGCTGTAGTATACAATACACAACTTTCAACTCTAAATGTTCGTAAATATCTGCTGCTTATTTATTTATTTATTTATATATACTTTATTATACACCATTAAAATACAAAACAAAAAAAATATTATTGTTTACCATAAAAATGTTCGCCTCAAGAATTTGTTAATGTTATTGTAAACAATCGCTTATTAAATAAGGAAGTACATTTCCAGTTTATCGTAATCAGCTCCAAATCTTGACCCAGAATTGAAATCGTGGTCGTTTTGATACAATTTTTGACCTTTAAAACGCTGCCAATGTTTCCAGTCACTTCCCTTTTTAATAATAATAGTAATAAGTGGCATTATTGTTGTTATTAAAGCTAAATTGAAATCGTGTGTAGCCCTTTGATGTATAAAACTATTGGAGGCTAAATTGGCTACGTGCTCATATTTATTATATCATCGAAAACTTATTAGGAAATGTAATCATAATAAGTAAGTAATAATTTCATATTTGACATTGATTGGCCTTAGTCCAAAAGGCCTCAGTTTTACTATTTATTGGTGATCTGCCTTTTCCCAACTATCCTGAGGTCAGCTTCAAGGCTTCAGGTCAATGTTTGTAATATGTTACAAAATATAGATATTGTAAACAAAATAATAATAAGTTAGTAAGTAAGAATTTAGATGTTACTCTATCGCATTAGGTGCAAACCTGTAATGGTAGTTGTAAGTTGGAAAGTAAATAAAGAAATAAATATATTCGAAGACTAAGTGAATTGTTGCTGACCAGAAAAAAGAATTAACCAGATAATGCCAGTAATTAACTGCCTATCTGACCTTCACAACCCAGAAACTGGATAAACAATAATCCTTAGCGAGAATGGTTGACAGACTTTTGGGCTTCTGACTTTGCTATAGCGGATGGCTTAACCAAAGGCTCGAAGGGGTCTCGATATGTAATAGATGGTCCCCCATTCATGAACCTACCTTCGATCGACTCATGCAGCTGTTAGAATTTAGTCACGAGCTCCAGCAGCGTTACATCGAACCCCGGACTATTATCTAAGATGCACCAATATCTCTTACCAATATAGTTTATTTCAGAGATCTCTTAGGGTTGTAAAGCAGTGGAATAACCGCGTTGATAGCTTAGCAACATAAAGTAAACAATCGTTACCTAAAATAAATCGTATGCAATTCTAAATACGGTTTTAGATCGTTCCGCTCTCGTTAAGTGGTTAAAAATCAATCGATTTACATGCCACACAGCGTACATTCAAGTACATAAGTAAGTATCTATAATTATACTGAATATTGGAAAGGCTAAGTCGATCAAGCGTGCCGTACAATCTTATTGTAGGCTCGGAGCCTGCGTGAGCTTGTAGAATTTCATCAAAGTTTATTTCGGCATCTGTCAATAATTTCAAGTCAAAGCATTAATTTGGAATAGGCACATAAAATGCACTTTTTAACGTCAGCATTTATATTAAAATATAATTGATTCCAGTCGCCCCTTCCAAAAGGTAGTCGCATGAAGAAGAATGGAAAAGAAACTCCACCGTCACACTTTTAATATGTTTATAATATTTAAGATACATTCAGTACATAATTATATGTAAAAACGAAGCACCTAGAATAAAATTACTATAGCACAGTAGGTAAAAAGTTTATATAAAAACAACAAAATTGAGAAATGGCAGATAAATTAATTATATTACAGATACAAATCTAAAAAACGTGTGAACAGAAATAAATAATGCAATTTAAAAATATCATATTTTATAAGTCAAGTATACAAATTAGCAAAGCTAATTATGAAGATGCATTTCCTAGGAAATGACATCAATAAGTTTATCTGTATCATAAATTACTGTAGGTGTACCATTCTTGAACTTAAAACCTATTTACATAAACAGATCATTTTAAGTTGTTAAAACATATAATTATTAAATGTTAATTTAGTAATAATGATTATCAAATCGTGTCGTATATTGTAAATGCCAAGATACATGAAGATTTAGGTAATGCAAAAATTTATTTGAATGTTTATGCTGCATTACACTTTATTATTTGCTAATTGAAACAGCACATAAAGTTTTATTTATTGCATCAAGACAGAAATGCTCATATTGGTGAATACGAAACAAATAAATAAATCGTATTCTTGTATTACCTCGGGATTTTAAAAACAATACATAATGGACCTTATAATAAGAAGGCCCGTGTACTTTCAAACTGATCTCTAATTGACATCTGTCACAATAAACATAAGAGTCTAACATCTATACAATACATAGGTAACCATATTGTAAACAACGGGGACTGTATAGTAAAAACTAGCGAATACGGCCGACCAGCGGCGCTTGCGTCTGTCCGCGTGACTACTCCCCAAGCGTTCCCATCGTCGCACCCGGCTTCTGCCGTGCCCTTTGGTCCCATTTATTTAAAAATGAAAGTTTTACAAAACATGCGCATCGCTGATACCAGTCATGTAGAATAATGTCTATAACAAAGTTTAGTATACGACCACATAATACCTACCAACAATAAATCAATGATATAAAATTCTGCAACTACAGCTCCGAGTCTATTGGCCGACCGGTTCCGGTGTCCGGCGACCTTGAACTCGAACGAATTCTCCCTAAATCTAGTGCATTGAACGAGACGCCGAACAAAATGAGACAACATGCATTCTTTGTTTATGTTCTTTATTTATTTTTAACGTGAACAGTGTATTAAGTAGTTGCCATGTACTTTATTTTTACTGAGTACCAAACATGTCTTGTTCTTGCTTAAAGAACTAGTGGAATGCTTGTGACTTTTATGTATTAGTCTGGGAGTAAGCGTCCATGGAAAATTGAAGAATGTCTCTTCAATTTTAAGAGTATTTCACTTATAGATTGAAAGCTTATACCAGGATCAGTGATGTTAATCAACGCCCATACAACGTGAATGTGGGCACTGTGTGATCTGAATAGAAAACAAGAGATGTGGATTTCTAGAAGTAAATCATAGAAATAGGTATAAACTTAATACCTGTAGTTTTAAATTAGCCCCTAAATCATTTTAACCCAGATACAGCCTGTCCCTTGCTGCCCTCCCTATCAGTGATCGCCTAAGCTGAGGTTCGTACCCCCCTCGGGGTAGCCCTTAGGTCAGCGCTTTAGTTTTTTAAGTATTTAAGCCCCGGCTGGAGGCCTAAAAAGTTAACTATTTAGGAATCGCCGGGCCACTATCCGTTTAAGTAGTAAAAACTTTATTTAGGTTAACTACGAGATGTCCCATAAAAATAAAAAAAATTGGATACTTTTTACCCCGGTAGTACCTTCCCGTGACTACATACTACAGATAATTTTCAACCATCACAAGGGCGAAGCCGCTGGCAAAAGCGAGTAGGCCCATATGTGAACATGCATTTCTTTATAAGCATTTTCGGGTCTTCAGCATATCTCAGCTTCTAATACTACTACATACTGTAAATTAAGCTGCGTTTTAAAATAAATTTATGCTCTATTTCATTCACTAATTATCAAATAGCGGGGTCAAACATTTGATATGACAGTATCAGTATTAAGTTCTCCGTAAATTAGTTTACTTGACATTCACCTTATTTCAGTGAGGTCAGGTTTTAAGCGTGAATTATGGCCTGTCCAATCCTGATAGAGATCAAAATAAATCATAAGATAATTTGAATTGTTATACTGTCATAAAAATAACAATTAGAATGACGTAAGTTTTATAAGTATATTATTATTTTTACATCTATACAAATAAATAAAATTTAAGCGTCTGTTTGTAACGTTAAACTAACAGATTTTGAGTAAATGACTGATGAAACTAAGCCTATAACAAAAAAAAAAAAAATTATGTCTGTCTGTTTAAACCGATTTGGACAGGACTTACACTGGTAGATAGCTGATATTGTAAGGAGTAACATAAGCTTTTTGTGTATATGAATAACTTTTTCTAGGTAAGCAGACACTATCTTCGACCGCATCCTCATTTTACATCAAATGAGATCAAAAAAAGCCCATTTAATATAAAAAGTATTTATCTTAACTTCTTAAGAAGGGCTATGAATTCACCTCATTAGTATAAAATGCCAGTTGACATTATGACTCACTCCGCTAAGACATTTCCATCCGCTCTTGCCCAACCACTTCCTACAAAATGGGGTTAAACATTTTCACACACATCTCAATCACGAACAGCTTCCAACAAAATTATACTACTTCCCGTCAATTTATTAGTAACCTTTAAAGTGGCTTTGGGTTAAGCCTCGAATTCATGGCAAGGAAAAATTGCGCAATATTGTTGCAGCAACATGACTGCCCTTGTAAGACTGCATACTGTATAAGCCCTTTTATCATCATAATTTAAGCCAGAAGAAGTCCACTGATGGACATAAGCCGCTCCTAATTTGGTGGTTTGCTATAATCGCCATACTTGGCAGACAGATTGGCGATCGCAATATGATGGTAAAATGCATTGAGAACGCTACTGCTCATTCTGTAGTAAGTCCCTTAGTCGCCTCTTACGACACCCACGGGAAGAAATGGGATGGTGGTATTCTTTGCATACGGCACCGTTTAACCCGTCTGCCTTCAAAACAAGAGTGAACAAGCATCTTCTTTCTAATCACTCTCGTTCTATCTTAGACCTCATCCATCCCTTTCTATCAGGCGTGCTCGGCATCAAGAGCGCCTCGAATTCTGCAATTTAAAAAAAAGCTTTGCAACAACGTAGCTGCAACACCTCTTAGTGTTGTGGGTTTTTTTTTAAGTCATATTGCAGGTTGCTTAATCCGGCTATCCTGTGAATGCCTTAATACTTCAAGACCTACCAGGGTCTATAACTTTATTAGCTAAGTATGTTGCTGCACCCAAAATAATGCTAATAACACGTGACTGGCTCTCTGCGTGCAATATGCAACATGTATCGAGCAACACACAATCTCGTTGCAGCAACTGTAACACTGCTTCGTAGCATTTGTTTACTAAATTAAATACGGAGCATTAATGTGAACCAAAGATTACAAAGGCTACATTCAAGTTCAAGATTTAATCGGTTCACCTTGTGATTTGGTATTAATAGAAGTTCAAATGTCATTGTTTGGTTTAGCTAAGTTGTGAACTTTGGTGACCTATTAAATAGTAGGAGACTTTATTATTATACCTAAAAGCTTAGTTTGACATCCTTGTTGGTCTACTGGTCAGAGTCAAAGTTTTATTGAGTTTTTAATGTGGAATTTAGAGTATTACTCAGTTGCAGCCCGAAGTCTAGATGGATGTCGAGTGCCGAATTCCAACATCATTGATTCGATTCACTACTAAATTATTTTTTCAGTTTTGATTCATATCAAAGTAATAAGTAAAACGGGGTTGATGACTCATTCCAAGTCAAATCGCGACAATCAATCAATGCGCGTATTTCGCGTATGGGTGGAAAACGTCCCGTCCCCTCCCCAGCTCCTCAAAGAAGGTCAGAAACGCCTAGATTCTGCTGACCATCTCATATATGGTATCTTGGTTACTGAAGTACTTTACCCCGTACATGGCGACCATCCGGCAGTCTAGAAGAACATAGCTACTGTCTCGTCGTCCTTCACGCAAGCCCTGAACAGCGGACTGACTGTGACTCCTATCGATTCATAATTATGTTCAGACGTTTCACTTCTAGTAGCAGATCCTGAATGCAGAATGGAAAACTGAAGCGTCTTATAACGGTTTCAGCAAAACAGCAGCACTAGATAGTATAATACTAGATAATATCTTCTAATATATAAAATTCTCGTGTCACAGTTTTCGTTGCCATACTCCTCCGAAACGGCTTGACCGATTTTGATGAAATTTTTTGTGCTTATCCGGTATCTATGACAATCGGCCAACATCTATTTTTCATCCCCCTAAATGTTAGGGGTAGTCCACCCCTAAATTTTTATTTTTATTTTTTAGACAAATTTTTTAATTTCTATTTTTTTTTATGATACAACATACAAAAATACATACAATCCTCAATTTTTTTATATGGCAAAACAACGTTTGCCGGGTCAGCTAGTTCTATTATAAGAATGCAATGCACACATTCACCTTGCACCGACACTATTAATTATAAATAGTTCCTCATCATAACAAAAGAAATAAACAAAGCAGAAATTGAATTCGTTTTAAAACGATTAGCAAAGCACTGCGCAAAACTGGGTCATATACCTTCCTACTTATGTATGTTCACATATTATACAATAAGGTTTAAGACCTTGACTGGTAAGACAAAAGTAATCATTGCAGAAGATGTATGGTGTACATGTGTACAGTCACCCACACGCTACGCGTTACGACTCTACGCAAACTATGCCTACTTATTTCTTCTAAATTTTGTTGCACGAGTCAATCGAAGGTAAGCTACGTTTGCCATGGTCGGTGGGCGGATGGGTGACCATACACTATCCGTGCCTCGAAAAGCATGCTAAGCTGTTGCTCACGACTTTCATTAGTAGACCTTTGATTGTCGTTACGAAGTAAGACGCCCAAAAGTCTGGCAATTAGTCTTACCAAGGGGTGTTAGAGAGCAGTGGTTGCCCAGTGGTATCGGCCTCGACTTACGAGTTGTAGGTCGTGGGTTCGAACCCAGGCAGGCGCTTTACTTTGTGTAAAGAATTTCATCACCACTGCTCTCAAAATGTTGAAGGAAAGCATCGTGAGGAAACTGGCATGTCTTAGAACCAAACATTCTAACATCTACCAACCCACTCTGGGCCCGCGTGGTGGATTACGGCCCACTCCCTCTCACCGAGAGGAGGCCTGTGTCCCAGCAGTGGGAACCATATAGGCTGATGATGAAGGGGTGTTAGATTGGAAACCTGGTCAGCTCGCATCTGTCATATGGAGCCATTGCTGCAACTTTTGCCCAGCAAGAGATAGCAAAGTGTTCATTTTCAAAATGATAATAACATTTAAGATGTCTGTCGACTAGTTTTATGAAACCGGTAGATAAATACTAATGAGACTAAATTAAATGAGTTATTACTTATTAGTCTCGAAATGAAGACACTAATTAAAAATGTTGTTTCACCTCCAGGTCCGGTTGGATGGAAACGTCACAGAACATAAATAGATAAAATGTCTTAGTGATTTATGTAATCCGAATATATTATTTATTACTTAATTGAGTATTAAATGTACTGAAAAAGCTTATCTCGTAACATGAATATATTTTTTAAACTATCTTTTGCTCGCGACTTCACATGCGTAGATATCGGGATTAAAAGTATCGTATGATATCCAGGTATCTATTTCTGTGCCAAATTTCATCCTAACCGTTCAGCCGTTTTTGTGCCAATCCGGAACACACATTCGGACAAATTAACAAAAATTCTCCGTTACTATAGATGATATAGCAAAAAAGCTCTCAGACTAATATCAGCCAAATTATCCGATCAATTATGCTAGCAACAAAAGCAAAGCAATCAATATGGGAAAATCAGCATTATATGAATAACAAAACAAAATTGGGGGTATTGTTTTTTATGGAACCTTCACAAACTGGGCCAGTGCGTTCCCAGATTCATATGCAAAATAATAGGTAGTATATGTTTTGAATGTCTTTGCTGTTTTGATCCAATGACATGGTAGACGTTTACGTGAAAGCGTAACTAACAAACATACAAATTCATTTTTCTCATTATAATATTAGTTTAGATATACCATTAGTGCGCTACTGCTGTTTACATACTTCTGAAATGGAATACTTTGTCGGTCCTCTTGATATTTTTACTAGTTCTACCTACTTGGTCGTTATTAATTTTCTTACCCTTAGCCCAATTTACTTTGATATGCCGCGGCATGTCATTTTGCTCCTAAACTTCTTTATTCTTCGTCATCTCTGTCTTAGTTCGAAGCCATATCATCTTTCACATAGTTGCTTATTTGGTTATATGCATAATATATATGATATTGAAGGAAACTTCGATCTTTTCTCACACAGTTTCAGCTGCCCCAATTCCCATTTTTAACTTTTACAATATAAATGCTTACCATGAAGTTTGAAAGGAACAAAAAGACAGGTAGAGATGGAAAGGAGGTGGAATATAAAAATAAGGAAAAATTTTATTTATTCGTCTATGTAACCATTTTTTCACCCCCGACGCAAAAAGAGGGGTCTTATAAGTATGTGCGTCTGTCTATGTGTCTGTGGCACCTTCTCTCAAAGGGGTCATCTTATTTGGGTGCGTTTTTTTTTTAAAGTAAGCTTTCTACCGGTGGCGGTGGTTCTTAGAAACGTTTTATCAAAATAGGTTAAGACGTTTCGACACGACAATCCATTGATCAATATATTACCTATAACTTTTTATTAAACTTAAAGGACCATTACGTATATATTTTTTTACTTTTCAGAGGTTTTCTTTTGATCAGGGGTTTTTAAATTTAACTTATTACTGACATCTCTAGACAGATGTGGGCTTACAATGGATCTTAAGTACTTACAGCCTCGCACATCTTTAAAATCAAATTGCATGTTTATTGATTCAAAATGACCTGTATCCATTTAATGATCTGACCGTATCAAATGATCATCATTTATCAAGTTCCGAATGAAATCGAGAGCTTTTCGAAACACTTGCTTGTAATTATATTTTGAAAGTCTCCTATTTGGAGCGATTAATTAATTATAATAAGTTTATTGTAGTTCGTGATGTTGTGAAGGGCGGTGATTAGAAATAATTAAGATATAATAAACACCTTTTCCTTGCGGTTTAAATAAATACGAATTTTCGCATTTGTCATGTATGGCTGAACTTTATTAGGTTTAATTGTTGAAGTAAATTGTCGTATTTTTTTTATCCGCCTTTCTTTCATTATACGTCAGATAGGACAGTGAATGGGTTGCAGACAAAACTGGGTTTGTTAAAAAGTTAAAGTCAACCTTTGCGTACGGTCACCAAAAAAACAGAATTAACCGGGGTCGTTGAATATATAGAACTGTAGTTCGAAACCAATGGCTGTTTTAGAATTTAAAAAAAATATAGAAAATAAACAGTTAATTTATCAAATTAAACATTCAAAAACATGCATCAGACCTACAATATTTCAACTAAAATATCTGTTAACCCTGGTGACTAACCTATTTTGGTCTAAAATTATATTAATAGAGCTATGATTCTGCTAGGATACTATCAATGCCGTAGCTATAACGCCAGTATAGCTGGCTGTTTCAGTTTACATTTTTCACTTTCCTGTGCGTGATGAATTACAACCCACTCCCTCACACAGGGTAACCCGAACCCTGACCTGATACCATAGAGAACATAATGAGCTGATTGGTCCTATTTACACCTACCAATACAGCTACTTACAAAACAATAGAACAACAAACACAACACCGTGAAAGTAAGACTTTCGCAAACGTTACTGACCTCAGCGACCTTCGCAGTGTCTTAGATGAGAACCTGAGCTGAGGTTAAATCTCGTAAAACCAGATATTATGCACAAGGTCATGAATAAAACAAGTGCCTGTTAACTTAGGAGTGGTACCTATGATACTTGTCTTAGGAAACTGAATTAGGAAGACGATATGATAGATTGAGAAGTTCATGTTTAATGGTAATCAAATAAAAACTCATAAATGAGTCCTGGGAGAGCTGTGTGGATTGATGGTCGTAACTTCAAAACCAAGCAGGTGTTTGACAATGTGTATTTTTTTTTAATTACGTGTGCTCTCGAAACGGTGAAGGAAAACATCGTAAGAAAACCATCGTAAGAAAACCGGCAGAACCAAAAATTCGTAGACTACATGTCTGCACTGCGCAGGGCGGGTGGGTAGATATCACATGTCGGTAATTCACATACGGCCAAATTACGGCACATGTGGTGAATATCGGCTCACACCCTCTCGCAGAGACTGTGCCCCAGTAGTAGAAAAAATATACCCTGTTAATGCTAAAGGAATCCTGTTACATAGGCAATTAGTGACAGCGATTCGAGAGACCAAGCATCTGCTATATTAAAGGCACCCAAACCCTCCATGAAACTTATAATTTTCTCAACATCTTAAAAAAAATGTACAAGCTTATACCGGAATTTTAAATAGAACCTATTCTAATCTAAACTCTAGATTTTAAAACAGTAGCACACAAAAGAGAACACAAACAGAACTAGTCCGGTTGGTTTACGTCAACCGACCAAATACCTCCTAAAGGTCACAGATGCACCCACACAAAACGAAACAGAAATAAGACTTCTATTATAGCATGTGACTTCTTGTTTAAATGGAAACACAATGCTTATTTATGGAGCAAATATTAATAAGTATTTGTTTTAATTGGACTATCGTGACGTCAGTTATTTTTTTGCATCCATTTATTGATCATCTTATCATCATCATCAACATCATTTCAGCCAAAACACGTCCACTACTGGACATTGGCCTCCCCAAATTTGGAAATGTTTGCCATAATTGCCACGCTTGGCAGGCGGATGACGATCGCAGAATGGTGAGAAGACCTCTGCCCATTCTTTATAATAATAATAATAACCCTGCTCCAGCTACCGGAGCTCCACTATTTTTTATATTTTAAAATTGTTTTTTTGTTGTAAATTTATTATCCTAAACATATTTAAAAATGTAACTAATATGTATTTAAGAAATAAACGAAATAATATCTTTGGACAACCAACACACTGTTATCTGATCCCAAACTAGGCAGAGCCTGTACTATGGTAACCAGACAACTGATAAATATACTTATATATTTCTAAATACATACATATTATAGATAAATTACACCCATACACAGAACAAATGATTGTGCTCATCACACAAACATTTGTACTGGGTGGGAATCGAACCCACGGAGGAAGTTATCAATTCAACGCGTATATTTTTATTTTTATGTATGACCACTCATAACTTTTTACATAGTAGTCCGATTGTGATAATTCTTTTTTTATTGGAAAGGGTATACTCCGAGAGTGGTCCCATATAAATTTGAAAAACAAAATAAAACCCTAAGGGTCAGAAAACAGGGGATGATTGATTGTTCACTCACTGATTGTAATGTATAACCACGCATAACTTTGTACAGAATAGTCCGTTTTTGATCATTCTTTTTTCATTAGATAGGGTATACCTTGCCAAGTATTATTAGTACATTAAAACTACAAAAAAATTTAAAATAAAAACTATTTAACAAAAAATTAAACCGCCGAAAAAACTGAAAAGCAAAAAATAATAAACCTTAAAATTTTGAGTCGGCGCTGAAAAATCAATGAACAAAGACCACTCAAAGCGCCGACTCATAATTTTAAGGTTTATTATTTTTTGCTTTTCAGTTTTTCGGCGGTTTAATTTTTTGTTAAAAAGTTTTTAGAGTTTTAAAAATACTAAATATTGAAGTAACTGTGGCCGACTATGACATAGCGCTAGCCACAACCTATACCATTTTGTCGAGGTGCCACATCTTAGTTACACCTTACACCTAAAGCTAAGCAAGCTAAGCTATCTTTTACTTTACCTGACTGCCTCATTGGTGTAGTGGTTGCAAGCACCACTGCTGAGCATGAGGTACTGGGGTCTATTCCCAGGTCGGGTAAAGTGTTGTTGGGCTTTCATTGTGGATTCTTTCAGTAGCAGACCTGAGCCTGGATTGGTGCCCGGTTGCTGGTAATATTCTCAACCCTTATTACATACGATTTAAACATAACTGGCGAAATTTGCGTGATGTGATGATATTTTTTTTTAAAGTATACTTATATGGAGGCCCTGGATTTTTTGAAAAGAGGAAGTAAGATTTTAGAGGATTATGTAAAATATTTCCTGTTTTAAAAAATAATCCTTTCGATACCACTTCTGTAACCTTGCCTAGACTTACCAAGGATGGACATTGCACAGCTTTATATTTCGGCAAGGTCAATACGGTCTGGTTTTGTTGCTATGCAGTGTTCACCAATATAGTTCTAAAAACCTGTCACTGTTTTAATTGAGGTCACTTATGACCCAGGAAAAAGGAAAAACGGTAACTGGTATGAGAAGTCCGTTGTGAATTTTTAATTATTTTTTTTGGAACAAAAATATGTTGATACAAATTAGTCATTGTGTAATCGAAAACTTATGTATGTAGTCGACTTGATTATCGGTGGCCAAGGGCCCCCAAGGGCTCCCAAGGGGTTTCATGCGATATAGATGACGGGTTTGATCCTCAATGAAACAAGTTATATTGGCTATGGTGGGGTAAGTTCGGCGCTACGATAAGACCGTACAAATCAAATACAGCGTCTAATTTTGTCAGGATAGAATAAAATTACGCACAACTCAAAATTCAAATTCATTTATTCAGCAGAATATAATTTTCAACGTTTGATGGACCGATGACCTGGTGAAGGCGGCAGGAATACGTTGGATGCGAGAAGCACAGAACAGGTCGAAGTGGCGGTGCTTGCGGGAGGCCTATGTCCAGCAGTGGACGTCTTTCGGCTGAAATGATTACAGATAGTGTGCAAATCAAATCTAAAACGTCTCATGCATAAGAATTTGTATGGAATAAATAAATTCATTAATGTCAAAGTTCTAGCTACGAATATGCGAGTTCAGAAGTAGTAATTACATATGTATACTGTCACCGTGTGGTGCCGGACGTAAAGAATAACACCACCCCCTTTCTTCCTGTGGGTGTCGTAAAAGGCGACTAAGGGACTTACTAGAGAATGGGCAGCAGCGTTCTCTATGCATTTTACCACCATACTGCGATCGCCAACCCGCCTGCCAAGCGTGGCGATTATGGCAACGCCCCCCAAATTGGGGGAGGCCTAAGTCCAGCAGTGGACGTCTTACGGCTGAAATGATGATGATGATGATGACTGTCAGATCAAGAATATATAATGATAAATTGTGATTTTACAATCTTGTCACACTTTGTCATATTTTCATAATAATGTGGTCACCATTAAGACAAAGTTTCCAAATTAGCCGGGAATATGATTGTTATGATTTGTACGGTCTTATCCCATTGCCCAACTTACCCCGACTTACCTAATTATCTACTGCGGCCGTATATGATCGTAGAAATAAAACATGAAGTTTTATCTCAACCTTGGGTAGCTACAGATTAAACATTTGATAATACTCGAGGAGACAGTGACATTGACGATGATATTCATCTTACAGTATTTTAATGTATGTACTTTTGTTGTTACAGGTAAGGCAGCTGCATCCTTTGTCTTGCAACTAGATAAACATGGGTCCGGTAAGTTGTCATAATTCGTAATGATTATTTATCGGCGTATAATATCACTAAATGATAAAAATACATTTAATTCAGGCTAAACCTATATTTCATCGAATGTGAAATCTTTCGAAAGAGATCGCAGGACAATTGATCCAAAAAAAAAACATTCATATAAAGATTTATTCATTAGAAACACCAATAAGATATTAGCGCAGATTCTTAAGTTCATATCCTAATCTGAAATAAGAGTATTGCTATCTCTTACTAACAGACCGTGAGAGAGTAGACAAGTGACACTTTAGCACTGTCAAACTGAATAACGTCCAACGTCAAATTTAGTTCGTCACATTTTTGTCGAAGAAAATCTTAGTTTAACTTTTCCTTAGTAGTACTTTGAACTTCGCACCTGACAACGCCACTTTACGCATTTAGGCACCTGGCGTACTTACTGCAGTTCCTGAAAACACAATATTTTCTTTACAACAATAGATTCGTCACAAGTACAAATCTGGTGGAATAAGAAATAATAAATGGCGCTATTAACCGAGGTCGAATAACGGTATAAATCTACAACTGAAAGGTTGTAAATTCACAGGTGAGCGAGAGAAGGGTTCCGGGTAAATTCTTATTCACAAAAAGGTCTTTTACCTTGTAAAAGTTACAATAATATGCGGTTATAAGTCAGTGTGAAAGGAAACCAATAAATGCATATTAAATGAATTTATTTCTATAATTAAGTTTGAACAAACAATTTTACATGTCAGTCATATTTTTTAAACTAGATGAGGTCGGCGTTTCTTATCTTACTACTCTGAGAAGAAAGGCCGAAACAAACTCCACAGAACAAAGTCCACAGTCTTAGTTCAGATCAAATGAAGACTTTGAGGAAAGTACCATACTGATTGAGTGGACTTGTCCAGTCAGTGCACGCATTTGTCAATTATCGTTCAGCTCAACTCGGAACTTAAGTAGCTCAACGATTCGACGAAAAATACCAAAGAGCTTTTGGGTAGGCCGCATAAATGACTGAAATTAAATTTCTTTCGAAATCGTCCATCGGTTTCATACTAAACTTAAACTATATTCGACGACCCCGGTTACTTATCTTTATGGTGACCATACATAAAGGCTATCTGTGACTTTTCGACAAGCCCAGTTTTGTCTGCAGTCCATTAACTGTCCCTCACATGCTGTACAATCACATGCGCTAATAAAAATTACGACAATTTACGTCAACAATTAAATCTAATAAAGCTCACCCATACATGGTAAATCTCAAGGTTTTAAATATAATAATTTTCCGCATTCAGTTTATTATCATAATTTTTCACACATGCTTGCAACATTCTATGTACATATTAAAATTATCTGACGTATTAATTGTGTCCATTTATTTCAATGTGGACTATTATCTTGTTGTAAATGATTAACGTCAGCAAAATATATGTAAATATAAGGTTAGGTAATTAAAAACCAAGCGATTTTATTGCATAATCTCAATAAATATTTGTATCAATAATAACTTCAAATTATTTTTATTATTCAAAGGTACCGAGTGTTATACCCGGTATACCTATGAAGAATAATTAATAATTAAAATTTGCTTAATTTGATGCTGACTGTACAAACTAGTAGGTCTAGCTTTGTTATTTTGTTGTCATGGCCATCTGGAAATTATTAAAACATTTATTATATTTATAAACTAGCTTTTGCCAGCGGCTTCGCCCGCGTATTATACGTATAAAGCTTTCTTTTGAATCACTCTATCTATTTAAAAAAACAGCATCAAAATCCGTTGCGAAGTTTTAAAGACCTAAGCATACATAGGGATAGACAGAGGCAAGCAATTTTGTTTTATACTATGTAGTGATTAGTACAATCCAAACTTGTTATTAAAATAAATAATAGTTTAAAAAAACTAAAAAACACGCTTCCATTGAAAACCAAACTAAAAAGTACAAAATAATGGAAAAAAAGCGTAGGGTGCTTTTTAAGGTATTTTTTTATTGATGACGACGTATGTCAGCGTAGCTTGTGACGAATGTCAGCGTAGTTTGTGTCGTATGTCAGCGTAGTTTGTGACGTATGTCAGCGTAATTTTAGAAGACAGTTTTTTTGCTGTTCTGGTAACCCTGGCAAGGATAATGGCACAAATTTATGAAATTATTGCATTGTCATCGGTCCTTGATAGGTGTGCAAAGTTTGAATGAAATCTGGTCGTTTAAAGTGGGTTAAAATCGCGCTATAAAGAGTCGGTTACAAACAAACATACAAACATACAAGTGAAGCTAATATAAAGCGTGTAAAAAAACACATAATCTCAAGCAAAAGTCTTAAAAAAACACTATGTCAGATTCGGGCAAACTATCATAATGTACTTAAATACCTGTTATTTAATAATGGTACACCTGTAAACTGATTCTAAAGAAGTAGCTTTAAACTTATCCTATCTTCATTTGTGACTCAAGGCTCCACAGATGGTATGGTAAGGTACCTGTGAAAAACATGGCCACCAAATTGCATCAATCTGTAACTGGTTAGAAATTCATCAAAACTAAGACTGTATAGGTAGCTTAACATTATTACGAATATTTAAATACGTATTCAAATATTTGTAGATGATAGCATGATGCATCATTTTCTGTAAGACCTATTTCGTCCTATATCTATGTGGGTGAGCTACAGCCTACTTACTACCTCTGCCAAAACCTACTCTAATTACAGATGATTGTGTTGATATGCTCTATAATGTTACCATACATAACGATTTTTGACCAAATTCAAAATGGAGGATGTTCTCAAATCTCCTGTATGTGTTTTATCTTTTAATGTATGTTCCGCGATATCTCCGGAAATTGTAGATTCACTTTGTAGGGTTTTTTTTGGGATGTCATGTCGGTTGTTGTTTTTCAGTTTGTTTTAACCCTAAATACCATTGCGCTTTAGACTCTCAATCATACCAGAATTCTGCAACCCAAATAATGTAACGATAAATTTATACAGCAATGGTGACTGTATCTGCTCTAATATTACCTAACCATGGTTACCAGTCCCCAAAGGGCCACTGTAACAAAGGCATTTAAAATGATTATTATACCAAATTCGCAGTCCCTGAGTCACCTCTTCGACATCGATACCATGAAAGGGTCCTTTCCGCTTGTGCCCGTAACCGAGAGCCACTGAGCAAGGTAAGCAGGCTACTTGTCCAAATTCCTTATGGTCTACGAACGTGGCAACTTTTTGTTGGGAGACTGTTGCGCGATTGCACCGTACGTGTTCATGTTAATACAGTAAAATATGGTACTGTTTTTGAAGAGAGCATAGGCTAGAAAAATGCTTCAGTTATTGAACTAAAACAACATTTATTTGCTGTCTCAGGTGTAAGGTCTAAAGTCAGCTCAAACTTGCCACAGCTTAAAAGTCACTTATTGACTGTGTTTGGTTTTTTAAGGTAAGAAACAAATGTATTAGACCGCAGGGCTGTCCTGAAGCTATGTAATAAAATTGATAAAAAGACAACAATCACAAAATTTTCACATATTCACGACAGACTGTGCTATTTATTACAGAAAAAAAATACGAAAAAATCTTAGAAAGTCATTTTTTTTTATTTCATCTGCCAGTTTCATCAAATAAGCCCCCGTTTATGCCCCAACAGTGTCCCAGCAAAAAAGTTGCCCCGTCTACAGACCCAAAGGCCGTGCGACCTGACGTACTACATAACCCAGTCTATTACGAGTATATGCCATCGGGTGATATCGCAATGCATCCGGCCAAGCGTCCTTCATTCACACCATACTTTTACTAGGCCTACGATTTGTGAATTAAACTTTACTATACATGAGTAGGTATACCTAGTAATATTTCGTTGCGTAGTTTTGTCGGTGACAAGATTTCATCCGGTAATTTATAAAATGCAAAAGACGCCGTGGTCAGAAAATGTAAGGGCTTACTTAGGAGTTAACTTTTTCAACGTCTTTACAGTGTACTTTTCTAGGAATTCCGTTGAATTACTTTCGTGAGGTTTAGATTTAGTGGCTTGAATTTGTAAATGACACAATAGTGATGAATTTGATTATTCACTAACCCACACTTGGCTCCCGTGGTGGATTACGGCCCGCTCCATCTCACAGACAGGATATCTGTGTCCCAGCAGAGGGCAAATTATTGGTCGATTACGTATGGTGATGGTTTTGATAGTACGAGACAATAACAGCCTCGAAATAACAAAACATATGCGTTCATTGGCATAGCACAAAAAGCTTTAAAAATATAAAAACAGACTACAAGATTATTATAATGCTGAAAGAACCTCAGCCCAGCAAAGGCCTAGGTAGTATTTGGCTTAAAACGGAAGAGCGGCCCTTTTATTCGTTTGTCGTGAAGGAAAACTTATAGATTTTAAGCAGCCTGAAATATCATTCTCCAGAAAAACTTACATCACCACTTGGTAGAGCAATATATTGAAGCTAACTGCGCCGATCTGTTTGTACGTCGCAAAGGTAATATTCGCAGTGGTATTACAGCCTACATAAATCATGATTAACTACTTGATTCCCTCTGATTGGTTTACTTGCGTGGGTTGATAAACGTTTATTAATTTGTTAGAGGCAGTAGGGATATTTGCACATCATTCTTGCGTCAACATTTTTCAAGCTATAGAAAACTACAGAAACATACTATTTTCTTCGATTTATCATCGTCTACTGAATAAACATCTTAAATTTACTGATAAATTAGGTTAAAGGTAATAACAATAGGTGTAGGTAATAATAATATTCACCCCTTTTTTTTTTTAATGGGATATCATCAAATGACTTCTCCCGCTCTGGGCGGAGTGGGAGGGCGTGTCAGACTTTAACTAACTAAAACCCACCCGTGTTCCTTCAGTTGCCCATGTGCCACGGTATCTCTTTCGAACAATCTCGTGACCCTGGCAGGAATATTCACTCCTTAAAGGGTTAAAATAGAGAATGGAAGATTATCACTTTTATTAATGGGAAGTCTCATCCATACGGCCTATCCACTGATTTATGAATGTTGAAATATCTTGCCGTGAGCCATACCGAGCCAGACTTCTACATCGTGTTGTTCCTTACTATATTTGGAATATTTTCCATCTCTCAAGTGCCAGAAATTTGGTGGCTTATCCGCAGTGGCGGAGGACAGGGTATTGTGGCGCAGCGTGGGAGAGGTCTATGTCCAGCAGTGGACTACGATAGGCTGAGTTGATTGATCCGCTGTCACCACTCACCACCTACTTCCAGCCATCTTTAATCCATCTGGCTAGTAAGTTCCATTTACTTCAAACGGGTCTCTCCAGAACAGCTGCTCTAGCTCCGCGCAGCTGTTTCACTCGCCGTCATTAAACTTCTCAGCACCCTGCAGTGATCAAAAAAGTTAACCGATTGTATTCAGAATGTCCCTTGTCGGCACAAAATCACCAGTGTCACTAATGTTGCAATGGTCAGGCATTTTAACGCGCAGTTTCCTTCTCCCGAGCCGTGTTCCGGTTGCGACACGACGCGGCGACATTGCGTATGGCAGGGATTAGTCGCACGCGCCACTGCGACGCGATTGTCAGTCGTGATGACATACTGGCTATTATGGGGTTTGATTTGATTTTGGAATTGATGGTTTAAAGACATACGTAAAGCCGCAGTGATCTAAATTAGATGTTTAAGACTCTTCTTGGCCAAAACTTACCAAATGATAGACAGTACTACCAGTGCTGTTAACTTACACGTGGGCAACTGAAGGAACATGGGTGGGTTTTAGTCAGTAAAAGTCTGACACGCCCTCCCGCTCCGCCCAGAGCGGGAGAAGTCATTTGATGACTTGCCATACAAAAAACAAAAGTATGCATGTAGGTAGGTATGTACACATGTATGTATGTTCATCTGTTCACTCATAACTTAATTTACTTATCATAATTTGACACATGAGATGTCGTTGAAAGTGTCTTGATCGTCCGCTGATTATATTTGATGTCACACTAAAATGAATAAATGGCGCCCTCTTTAGAACAAAAACTCTTGAACTAAAGGGCGAAACTAGGGCAAAACAACATACGACCACGGTTTTTAGACGAATATATTTTCTTGTTTCACACTTTTTTGAGCGTGATTTTACAGTTTTTGTTTTGAACTAGCATTTTTGAATTTTTTCGTCAACCAGCTGAAAAGTGTTTCTCACGCGTTATCGTTTCTGATCTTTTCACCCAATTTAATGCCCTCAGTCACCTCATCAATCATGATCATATCTTTAACAATATCAGTTACAATGTCGACAGTTAATCTAAATAAAATACAACAACAGAAACACCTGAAAATGCATGTCTAAATGTAAAAAATAGGTAGTGTGTTAGCACGCAGTTAGTCGAGGCGGAGAGAGGCGATCGCGCGCCCTTCAAACAAGTCCGGCTGCCAGTTCCGGTAGCTGCAACCGACTGGAGCCGAGAAGGCAGTGGATGTGGCATTGATATACTACAAAGGCTACATACTAAAATACCAAAAAACCACGTTAAATGACCGAGAATGGGTAGGAAACTACAAATAATAGACGTCGACTAGGCAACTCATTTGGAATTGCCTGGTATTGCAGATTTTTAAAGGTAGTGGTGACCACTCACCGTAAATACTTAGGTTCCATGTCTTTGAAATGCTTTTTAACACCCAACGCAGAACGAGGGGTTATATAGGTTTGACCGGTATGTGTGTCTGTCTGTGCCACCGTGGCTCATAAACGCGGCTTCTTCGGCCAATACGTATATGTTTTTTTACTTTTTAGCAGTTATTAGTCGGGGGTTAATTAAATATTAAATTTAACTTTTAATGGCATTCAAAGAAACAGAAGATACAAGATCATTTAAACTCTAAGAAGCTCGAAGGACCAATATTAGGTTGGTGACATAACTATATTATACACTAATTGGTCCTTAGCAGGCAAATAAACTTTTTTTTTTTTAAGATGTATTTTTTGTAGACGTTATGATATTTATTTACTCATTTATTGAGAATCTCCAACAAAAGATGTACCTACACAACAAATTGACACATAAATAGAGGGTAACATCAGGTAGTCAGTAGGTGTACTCCTTCACTTATAGAAGACCACAGCAAAACCAATAGATTTAAGCAAACAAAGTTAAATGATTAATTCATCATCATTTCAGTCGAAAGACGGCCATTGCTGGACATTGGCCTCCCCCTATTTGGGGGGCCTTGCCATAATCGCCACGCATGGCAGGAGGGTTAACGATCGCAGTATGATGGCAAAATGAATAGAGAACATTGCTGCCCATTCTATAGTATGTCCCTTAGTCGCCTTTTACGACACCCACGGGAAGAAATAGGATACCATTCTTTACGTCCGGCAGCAGACGGAATTATTAATGACTAGCTTTTGCCCGCGACTTCGCCCGCGTGGATGTCGGAAATTATCGCAAGAGGACGTACTACCGCGGTTAATGTATTAAGAATGCATTAATCCAGGTTATATTGGTAATTACCCGCGACTTATTGTATTGCTCTTAGTATGTAACTGTTTTTTGTCCCTAATAAATAAAATAAAATAAAAAACAAAATAAAAAGACTTCATCCGCGTGGTATTTTTAACAAAAAAGTTTTTCGTTCGTTTTTTTTCGTGAGATTCTATTTTATTTTTTCTAAAATAAAAGTTACTCCCTGTTACATCAGCTAGCTGCCAGTGAAACTCCGGTCAAAATCGGTCCAGCCATTTCAGAGATTAGCCGTAACAAACAGACAGACAAAAATTGTAAAAAAATGTTGTTATGGTATATGAACCGTGTATACATCCATAATTATACACTTAGTAAAAAGCGGTTATTTTAATATCACAAACATACATTCCAATTTTATTTATTAGTCTAGATAGGTAAAATTCGGAAACTGTTAATTTTTTAAAGGACATAAAAATATGACCTATTCTGAAACGATTGTTATTAGTCCAACCCTTTTGCCACTATGTAACTTTAATAGGTCTAATAGAAGGTCTGTACACAGGTATAGAGTTCCATGGGCAAGTTGCAACCGTCCCAAGTACGACGTTCGTCACTAAATCCACACAAGCATGCGATTTCGACACAGCAATGCATTGTCAACAACGAAACCATGCTATGACTACTCCAACTAGTACTTATTATTCGTACATCGCGTCTAGTATGACACATTGCAACAACACGAAATAATTAAAACTTCATTCACATATAGATCACGAGATACGGCCAGGATAAGACAATCACGGAACATTAATCACGAGCGAACTAAAAGGAAGTCGAGTTCTGTTTGTTTGTTTATGAGTGCAAGAGTACTTAGGTAGTTAGACAGAAATGTACTATTCTACGTTAACATAAAATTCATATTTAATTTCTTCGTTATGATCATTTCAGCTGAAAGACGTCCACTGGTGGTCATACGCCCCCGCCCCCCCCCCCCCCCAAGGACCGCCACTGATTTTAAATTTCCATAATCAGGGCTGCTGGAACACAGACATTCTTTTTTTTCGAGAGGGATTGGGCTGTAATCCCCCACGAGGATACTATATCCCATGGTATCTAACAACAGTAAAATGTTTTCGATTTTTTGGTTTAATAAAAACTAAGAGTGATGAAATTATTTACACTTGTTTGTCGGGTCCGTTATCACCCACTATTCTTCAAACGTACTATTTAATTATTATTTTTTACAAATACAGCTAGTTTGCATTGTTAGTTATATTTAAAGACCCCTGATTGTGATTGCATTTCTACCCGTGGGTGTCATAGAAGGCGACTAAGGAACTTACTAGAGAATTGGCAACAGCGTTCTCTATGCGTTTTACCACCATGCATGACAAGCGTGGCGATAATGGCAAACTACCACTATACAGTAGACGTTTTTTGGCTGGAATAATGATGATGTGTCGCGACAGTGTCGCAGCAATAAATTAAAAATTCAAAAAACCCCCGACACAAAACCTAAAATCCCTTTAAAAAGTAAAAAATAATAAAAAAAACTCAATCTTGAAGTACCTAAGTATGTATTAATAGTTCAAAAAAAAAAATACGTCGCGTTGGGGGACCGCTCCAAACCTAACAATTTACTTACAAATAGTCTATTACCTAACTGAAGAAAACTTTTATAAAATGACTTCTAAATATTGCATTTAGGATACGACCGTCAACGACGTCTGCCCTCGCAGAGCGGTCCCCCAACGCGACGTATTTTTTTTTTGAACTATTAATACATACTTAGGTACTTCAAGATTGAGTTTTTTTTATTATTTTTTACTTTTTAAAGGGATTTTAGGTTTTGTGTCGGGGGTTTTTTGAATTTTTAATTTAATTTTTTATTTTATACTTTTTATTGGTATACTTATTATAATGTAGATTTTGTTATGTTGTAAATACATAGAACTTCGCCGTGGCCAACAGGAAGATGGTAAGCTTCCAAAAACAATATCAATTCAATTTGATGATGCCACTATCGGCCGGAGTTGTGTTGACGAGAATGGATGGATTCTGATAAGGCCACATACCTAATGTAACTTTTCAAGGTCTTAGAGGATATGGAAATATTGAAAGAACAATGTTTCCTATCATTTTATGTTGGGCGATTACGGCATATAAGTTGTAAGGCACGACAGTTGAAAAAGCTGTGGTTTACTTAGGTAAAAGTACTTTCGCAAAAGGCCAAGCCTATGTAGCCTTAAGTAGAGTATTTTTACTCTGTTTCAGGCTACATAGGCTTGGCCTTTTCCTTGGATGGTGTAGCAGTTTGTGAGCTCGACCAAAGAAAACTATTTAATAACCCACATGACAAATCATCTTTAGCAGAATTGCAAAGACTGAGATGTAGTCATTGATACTCTTTTTTTTTTTTTTTTTTTTTGGATGGGAAATCATCAAATGACTTCTCCCGCTCTGGGCGGAGTGGGAGGGCGTGTCAGACTTTTACTGACTAAAACCCACCCGTGTTCCTTCAGTTGCCCATGTGCCAGAGTCACGGTATCTCTTTCGAACAATCTCGTGACCCTGGCAGGCATCGGTCCTAGCAGACCCCTACATTGCTGCTGACATCTCTTTGAGGCGCGCGTGGAACACTACGCGCCGTCGACCCGAGCCTGATCCTTACCGGGCGGCGAGCTACCCATTGCTCGCCACCCGCAAGCTCGCGCCTACGGTGGCCGGGAGTCCGCTATCGACTCCCGACGCCCGGGGCGTCTCCTCCTGCGGCGGCTAGGGACGTGAGGGTGCAGAGACTGCCACTCCCTCACGCGCCCCGCCTCCTCCTTCGCGAGCATTACTGCTTCGCAGAAGGAGGTGACGGCTTCCCATGCCCTCTCGCTCCGTACCATGGCTCGCACCAGGGCCGGATACTCTCACGTGACAATCGGATTTCCATGTCCCAATTTACCCACCACCAATTTTCTCATCAAACGAAGCTTGAACATTCTCGATTAAGTCATCAATATTCTCTTTCAGTGCGCTTTCATTTGAGATCCCACTCGAGTATATTTGTAGACATTCGGTTATTCTTCCCCACTTTCACCCCCCACAACTTTTAAACGGCTCAACCGATTTTCATCAAACATGTCTAAGAACACTCGCACATAAGTCACCTTTAATACAAAAAAATAATAATTGAAATCGCTTCATCCGTTCGGGAGCTAAGATGCCACAGACAGACAGACACACAGACAGACCGACACACAGACAGACAGACAGACAGACACGTCAAACTTATAACACCCCTCTTTTTCCGTCGGGGGTTAAAAAGTCACCTTATCTAAAGGCCCATAGGCCATACTACCCTACTTACTACATTATACAGTACATTCCAAGTATGGCCTTATACAGAAGAAAGGCTCTGGTCATCATAATTTACCTGTGTTACTTATTCGGCACCTCCAAAAAAATTACATGCTCTAAAAATTTAATTTCCTCACAAAGTGGTGTTACATGATGGGTTAAAACGACAAAAACTTAGTACGCTAAATAAACGTAACATCATGATGTTTTCCCCTCATTCCGATCCAGCCAAATTATATTTTTTTATCCTGCAAGAACCCCTCTATAGGTGAAAAAAAGCCTCCTCCAAAGTTATCCAGTCTTCTCTAGACTGGGCTGTTTTTTTCCAGTTTATTCGAGCTATCTTTTTAATATCATCTACCCATCTAGCGTAGGATCTCTCCTTCTTACGTGTTCCTTGGGGGCGCTGCCAGGGCTTAAAAACTTAAAACTGGAGCGAGTACTCGCTAAGGGCACCCCCCGTTGGGTACGGACCTCGGCTTAGGGCATTGCTGGTAGAGGGAAGCAAGGGAGGTGCTTCCCTCTAAAATAAAATTCCCGCTAAATTTAGCATGTTTTTTTTTTGGATGGGAAATCATCAAATGACTTGCTTAGAAATAAATAATATAAATGTACTTTACATTAGCTTAGAATATAATTACTAACATTTAGTTTTATTTTATTTTTACTGTGTAAACTAGTTAAGGTTGGCAAGATATATAAGGTTTTTTATTTTTTTTATATTATTTTATTTTATTTATAAGCCCTGGCTGGAGGCTTTAATTTATTCAGGTGGCCACAGGCCCCAGTCCGGTTAAGTAGCCGACCAATCATATGAAGATTTCATTCCCAGAAAAAACTACTTTTTTCCTCGAAGAATAACTTAGACTTGTAGACTTTTAATCCAATGAGCCGAATGTGCGCATTCAAATTCATTCTTCATCACTGCCCATTATTATATGTCCTACTTCCTAGGAAGATTTGAGGCCCTTCTACGCACTTTAAATGTATGTCTTAGAATTAATCAAGAAACAATAATTAATAAGTGCGTATATCTGATCTACATACATTATTATGTTTGTCCTCGCGTGATCGCTGAACGGATATATTCGCGAACATTCTGATCTGTAGATAATTTGTATCCGCTGTGTGTAAGATGAAAGATATTGAAAATAAATTAGGTTAAATTTGATTTGGTACAGGGTCATATAAAAAATTAAGCGAGTTTTTAGATTGGTAGCTTGTTGCATTGATTAAAGTGGTCAACCTTTCTTCAATAATCTGGTGGGTACATACAGGGAGACAGGGACAACGAAACGCAAATAATTATAACTATGAATTCAGCACATGCTTCTAGACTATCGTAGAAAATTTTCGTCGGTGACCAAAAAAAAGCAACTTTAAATAGTTAAATCATCATCAGCATCATATCATTCGTAAGACGTGAACTGCTGCACATAGGCCTCTCCCAATTTGGAGGGCTTTGTCATAATCGCCACGCTTGGCAGGCGGGTTGGCGATCGCAGTATCGTGGTAAAATTCATAGAGAACGCTGCTGCCCATTCTCTAGTAAGTACCTTAGTTGTCTTTTCTGACACCCACGGCCACGGAAAGAAAACTGATGGTACTATTCATTACTTCCTGCATCACATGGACACGGATTAGTGAAATTATGAATCATATTTTGATTTCCAGAATATGCAATTATGCTTTTTTGGATCTCTTCTATTAGAAACCTCAGGTGTAACAGCCCCGAGTCTGGATTTGTACCCGACTGATGGCAATAGACTTGCCTCCTGTTGGAGATGTAAACATTACACATGGGACGTAAACATTACTGGCGAAACGTGGGTGTATTATAGGTACCTACACCTCTGCTTCACCCTTTATTTTTTTAATGGGATATCATCAAATGACTTCTCCCGCTCTGGGCGGAGCGGGAGGGCGTGTTAGACTTTTACTGACTAAAACCCACCCGTGTTCCTTCAGTTACCCATATGCCAGGGCCACGGTATCTCGTTTGAACAATCTCGCGACCCTGGCAGTCTACTTCACCCTTAGAGGAATAAAAGCGTAGTTTTATGTTATGTGTAGGTAGGCAAAAGCTTCTTTTAGAATCGTCCACTCCGATGACAATAAGGGTAACAGCGGACCCTTTCCTGCTCGTAAAAATTAATATGTCATCAAAATTGATGAGGCAAAGATAAGTTTCATTGTTTCATATACAGCAGTACTCGGACATGAAGTTGACGTTTACGCAACGGGATTTTTTCGCTCGTTGGATTTTAAACGCACTGCTAAGCACCGCGAGAGTTGAAAATCGAGTGTGTTTTTTAACGCGATGAAATCATCTCTGTTAGATTCTCAATCATCATCAGCAGCCTATAACGTTCCCACTGCTGGGACACAAGCCTCCTCTCGGTGAAAGGGGGTATAGTCCACCACGCAGTCCCAGTTCCGATTGGTAGATGTCACATGTCTTCGAATTTTTGGTTCAAGACATGCCGGTTTCCTCGCGATGTTTTTCTTCACCGTTTTGAGAGCAGTGGTGATGAAATAATTTACACAAAGTAATGCGCCTGCTTGGGTTCGAACTCACGACCTACTACTCGTAAGTCGCGGTCGTTATCACAATATGGCCACCACTGCTCTAGATTGTCAGATTCTCAATGGTCGGTTGGAAAACCAGAGCGCGATAAAATTTCGCCACGACATTCTTACATTAGTGTGTTCGTCGACTTCACTACATAGTATATTATAAAACAAAGTCGCTTCCTTCTGACTGTCCCTATGTATGCTTAGATCTTTAAAACTACGCAACGGATTTTGATGCGTTTTTTTTTTTAATAGATAGAGTGGTTCAATAGGAAGTTTTATACGTTTAATACGCAGGCGAAGCCGCTGGCAAAAGCTAGTACAAAATAAAGTGAAAACAAAACATTTCGAAGGAAAATAAGATGGACAGAATAATTAATCGATTATTCAGATCTTCAAAAACCTATCTGCGGTTACTCCATAAAAACAATATAGGTAATCAAAAGGATACGTAATTGAATGAAAGTGCACTAAAAGATAAATGTCAATGACCTCATATACCGTGGTATATGTCAACGATCAAGGCTGACACGCCCGTAAATGTCATACAGTGCGCTTTGCCTCAAATGTACAAGGTTAGGTTTGAGCCCTACAAGCACTGTCACGTAGGTTCTGCTCGTGACTTAAATAGGTACTTTCGTAATTGTTTTAAAACTTACTTTGTTCCGGCAACAAGTAACCTTGGAGTTTCTTGCCGGCTCTTCTCAATTGGAACCGCGCACCTAGCTTCTGCATTTTACCACCGTACTGCGATCGCCAACCTTGTCTCGGAAAGCACGTTTAGCCGTTGGTTTCGGCTGTCTTTTGTGAACCTTTGTCGTCGTACCGGTCGTCAGAATCCCGAACGTCTGACGACCAATCTTACCAAGGGGTTTGATATTACGCAGTAACTGGGTTGTAGATGCAGTCTCTCCATATAAAATACTGGTTTTCAGCTGCGTCCGGTTAGACTGGAAGCCGACCCCAATATAGTTGGGAAAAAGCAAGGCAGATAATGATGACCGTGATCGCCAACCCCCTCAAAAATCGTGGCCATTATGGGAATTTGGAAATTGGCGGAGGCCTATGTCCAGCAGTACACGTCATTCGGCTGAAATGATAATGATGATGATGACCTAGCTTCGGACTACTTAGTTTGTACGACATGTCACATGAGGAAATTCAAACGTAATTTTCTTCTGAACTTTAATAACACTTGACTGAACCCTGCTTACGCACACAGCTTGAGTTCCGCGTTTTGATTGGCTCCTGCAAACGTCATTACTGCCTACGTAATACTAACTTCAAGTTACGCAGAAATCATTATGACAAACGGTTCGATTACTTCTTCTTAGCATGTCGATGGCAACCAATATCTATAGAGATAATTATATTCAAGACCAAATTTAGTTTTGTCAGAATTTGGCTCGTTGGGTTCAACTCTAGTTGAGTTCAGTTCCCAAGTTGGTAAAGTATAAGGGATTTTTCTATCTGGTATTTCTCAGTAGCAGCCCGATGTCCGGATTTGTGCCCAGTAGTTGCCAATAGGCTCACCTTCTGTTATATGGAACTTATAACTGGCGAACTGTGGGTGAACTATGAGTACAACCTGCCCATCCCTTCGTGGAATCAAGGCACCTTTTAGTAGCGTCCATCAGTTCCTGTAACGTCCAACAGAACACACTGGACATGATATTGTGTGTTTGTGGAACAGCACTACATTTACAGTATTGAAAGTTTCCGCTAGGGTCGATGCCTGCCTGGGCCACGGATTTGTTGGACAGAGTTAACGTGGCCCTGGCATATGCAACTGAAGGAAAACTGGTGGGTTTTAGTCAGTAAAAGTCTGATACGCCCCCCCGCTCAACCCAGAGCGGGAGAGGTCATTTGATGTTATCCCACCCAGAAAAAAAAGGGTTGAGTCACCTGTGAATCTCCATCTGAGTAAGTTTCCCGGCGAACCTTAGTCTGTAACACTATAAACATTCAATAGTTAATCCGCGGATTACCCATCAAAACATTTACATAAAATAATAAAGATATCGATCATTTGTTACAAAACAAACCGCAACATGCCAGCTTTATGGATTAGGGTAATTTACGACACTGACCGGTTATTACTGACAATCATTAACCAGATTCCACCCGCAATATTTTATATGCGTGCAATCTTGGCAATCTACAAAATAGACGTGGCGTGAATATACTAATAAATTATTGATATTAATTGGTGGTTGTGTTCAATTTAACGTTTTGCTTACGTAATAGATAAATCATTTCTCTATGCATAAATTAAATGTACTAAATCAGACATAACTAAATGGTAAAAGATTTTATTTCTGTAAGTAAATTTGTACCAAGACTTTTGCGTGTTAATCATATTTTAAAACTTTATGAGGTCGGCAATTCCTATCCGACTGCTCTGAGAAGAAAAGCCGAAACAAGTGCAGAGTCCAGATATGATTTTGGTCAGATCATGTGAAGACCATGAATATTTGTGTCTGAAATGGTAATGTTCCCACCCTCCCCCCTTGGTGAGATATCGTAAGATTTTCCTCAACTCCCTCCCCCTCCCCTAATCTCACGCGAGATTCTTCAAAACTTCTATTTGGCTGTAAACGTGTCGGATTATTGAGAAAAAAAAAACAAAACACAACCAGTTCTATTACTTTTATTGAAGACTAGCAAAGACTAGTATTTGTGAATATTACCGTAATTTAAAATCACAATCATAAAATTAAATAATGAATATCAAACAAAAATTAAGAAAATATTTTTATTCTAATTTAGTCCATGAATTTAGAGTTCAAGCTGAGTCTTTGACACAGCCGGACGTGTTTGCGCGCGCGCAACAGATGTGGTATTTTACCCGCCTGACTTCGAAATCGAACTGTGCTATTGTGTGTGTGCTCCTGTGTCGTAATTTGAAATCGGGTATCTATGCAACGTGTAACATAATTAACGCAAAGGCCTCATACACCCTAATTAAAGTTTTGAGTGAATTAGAGTATTGAGGAAAAAAAATCGTGTGTGTAAAATAGCATTGTTTTATGCATTTGAATTTGAGCCCTACTGCCTTGAGATAGGAGTGAATTCCTTCTGGATCACTCGGCAGACTTGCGTCCATTCAGTTACGTTACACCTGGTATAAAACAAGTAAGCAAAAGTGTCATTGGTGCGATCCAGACCGCAGTTCAGCCTGCCTGGCAGAAAAGAGTGACCCCTGATGAACCCGGTGAGCCCGTTCCTAATATTTCAGGGATTTTTGTTTACTAAACTGCGTAAGACAGGCTCTGTTTTGCCGCGCGCGGGAACCCGAGCGTTGGTGAAGGATTGCGTTCACACTAACTACAAAAGAGCTGAATAGGCCTATTCTCGCTATCATCCGGGAACAGAATATGATACCTATTATGACACCACAACTAAAGATGCTATTATTGTAGCAAAGTAACGAATTTTTAAGTTGCTAAAATGCTGTTAAGTGGTCCACAACCACTCCGATTTGAATCGGTTACACGTGAGGCGAAAAGTTAAAAAAAAAAATATCTAAAAAAAAGGGTGCCCGATCCCTTAAGTTTTAATTTAAGTGCACATTTTGTTATACAGATAAACAAAAGAAACCTAAAAAAAAAGGTTAAACCCATAAATTGACTCACTACAAGTGTAGTCAGCTTGAGCGCCCGACTTGCACGTGTCTTTGACTTGGCCCAAAAACAAAAGAATTTACAATGGTTTTAATTGTACCCATGTCAAAAGACGGGAATTGTCTGTTTAGTGCAATCGCCCACCAAATTAATTACCTAATGGGCCTAACATTTGATCATAGGAATGTTCGTCAAGATCTCGCCGCATACGTCTTGGAACATCGACATGATGATAGAATTCACCTAGCACTTCTAAATAATATACAGGAATTTCTCCCCAACAGCATTCTTTCCCAGGAACAAAGGATTACTAAATACATAACTGCGCAATTTAACGAAACATTCTGGGGTGGCGAAGATATAATTATCGCCGCGTCCGAATACTACCTCGTGAACGTGCATGTGCATATAAACAATAGAAACACACAGGTATATTCACCAACCGGCGATCCAGCTCCCGCTAACATACACATCCTCTTCATGAACCAGCACTATGATAGCTGGATCCTGACCAACGACAAACAGTGCAATAACCACCGGATAATCCTAACGCAAGGTCTAACCAGCGTCAAAGCACAACAACATACCAAACCGTTTAGTAGCAGGTACGACACACGCGAAGAGCAAGAAAAACCCACGAAACCCCAGCTTCAAACGGGGTTGCTCGTAAAAAGCCAAGAAGGTAACTCATTCACACCATGCGAACAACAAGAATCAACACCACTTACACCGTTATCAGATGTAATCGCGGACGACACGGGATACAGAATATTGAGAAACCCCACCTCTACCGCAATTAAGTACACTTGCACAGACTTGCGCATAGCAACTTGGAACGTTCGCGGTGCCACGAAACCAGAAAAAAAAAACAAATTGACGCCGAACTGTCACGCAGGGGCATTCACATAGCTAACCTACAGGAAACAGGGATGAACGCAGGAACATTCAGCTCCGCACACTACGACTGGTACCTCTCAGGAACTGCGGGCAACGCACACCGGGGTCTTGCAATTTTATTAAGAAAAGATGCCCAAATTGAATTAGTCAACAGTAAAAAGGACACCGACGTAATGTCAGCTACTCTTGAGGTCGGCATGGGAAATGACAAACCAACTCCTCTGTACATAATCAACTCACACATCAACAGCTGTTCCAGGAAAGCAACCAGATCATTCACAGGCTTATTAAACTTGATTAGACAAAAACCAAGGAAATGTACTCTCTTAATACTCGGCGACTTCAACGCCCATATAGGTCGACAAGATACATTAACCTTCCAACGCAAAGGGTTGATACAACAAAACCTTCACCATGAATTTTCCAACTACAACGGCGAACTATTAATGGATCTAGAAATTTCAAATAGAAACAACAAAAGCTAGAACATCATGCAGAATAACATGGTCGAAGGGTACTCAAAAATCGCAATTGGAACACATCATCACGCCACAGGCAGCAGAAAAACTTTTTCACTTTATTAAAGGCGAATGGGTCACCGGTCGCATCTCCGACCATAAAATAATCTGGGGACTACTAAAATCAAACTTAATTGTAAATAAAAACAAAACTAAAACACTAAAGCAAGACAAAAGTACCGAAGAAACAACAAAGGAGGCCAATTATTTCGACTACAAACAATGCAACTACGCCGCTCTCAACAGAGCAGCCATCAAAACAAAATATCAAGATTGCTTCACAAAAAAACTAGCAAATATGGGATTCTCCCCAACAAATGAAAACACCGAAATACCCTGGAATACCATAACGGATGTACTAAAAGCCGCTGCTCAGGAAACTTTGAGGCTTCAGCCAATTTACTCAAGGGACCATAGAATAGCCCTCGCTAACGTACAAAAGGCTAAATTCCTACAAAGCAGGCAACCGGATAATCCCAAAAGGCATAAGCGCGTCAAAGAAAGTCAGACAACACTTCAAAAGGTTACATATCTGGAGGAACAAAAAGCATGCAGAGCCTGCTTCTCCGGACTGGGTAAAACGCACCCCGCAAAACGCATGCAAATTCTCTATTCGTTCTACAGGAAAAACAAACAGCAAACAAAACGCCGAAAAAGAACTACGTTCATACCGATGTCCAAATGGGAGAAAATACTAAAAAACTCCGAGGGCCTTCACATACCAATGGTAAACATTACAAAACCGACAATAGAAGAACAAGGCGAAGAACCGACGGTGGCCGAAATAATAGGAATCATCAAAAAAATGCGAAACGGGACGGCCCCCGGAACGGATCAAGTAGTAATTGAGCTTTACAAAGCGATGCCCCAAACATTACAGGAAGCCGTAACTAAACACATAATTAAAGCCTGGTCAGAGAACAGAGTACCGGACACGTGGCTCGAGACCGTACAGGTACCAATTCCAAAAAAAAAAAAATCCTAAAGATGTGAACGAGTATCGTCGCATAACGATTTGCAACACGGGCTATAGAATTTACGCTACATACTTACTTAAAAAACTTGACTACATAATAACGGAACTAGGCAGTTACCAAGCGGCTTTTTTAAACAATAGATCAACAGATGACCACATTTTTACGCTCAAAAGGGTTCTAGAAGAGGAATGGCGTGCAGGTAAACGAACGTACGTTCTCGCCCTCGACATAGAAAAAGCATTTGACAATGTTGACCTCAAGGCATTAAGAGACATATTATTAGAACGAACCAACAAATCGATGACCAACAGGATAATCACAGCATGCTTGAATGAAAGAACATGCATCAAATGGTGCGGCCAGCAAAGCAGTTGGATTATCAAAGGAAAGGGAGTTAAACAAGGTTGCCCCCTGTCCCCCCGCCTTTTTACATTGGTCATCGACGAAGTTCTGACAACCCTCGAAGAGGAAACTCATTTAATCAAACTAGATCAGGACCGCGAAATCTCCCTCCCCCTAGTATTATCATTTGCAGACGACCTTATTCTCATTACAGATGAGCTAGAAGGACTAGAACGCATCTTATACCACATAAAACCCTTACTCAATAGTGTAGGCCTTCAAATAAACGAAACAAAAACAAAAATTGTAATTAGGGACCCCGTAAAAACACAGAAAACGACTCACGTGACCCTCAACGGAATAAATATACCAACATCGGATGAAATCAAATACCTAGGCACCTACATAACGTCCGCATTAAGCAGAAAAAACTCAATTAGAAAACGATGCCAACAGGCCACGAGAAACGCTAAATCTTTACTACCATTCATATTGAACTCAAAAATGGACTGGAAACTAGCTACACTTATGTATCGAATGATTATCGTACCTTGTATGATATATGGCTTAAAAGTAACAGCACTCACAAAGGCAAACCGTTCAAGACTGAGAAGATATGAAAGAGTTATCATGAGAGACTTGATCAACCACGCTAGGAACAAACCGATACAGAAGAAAATGCATCAAATCTTAGACGGTAAAACCATAATAAAACGCATCAAGAACCACAGGATGTGCTACCTGGCACACATTTTCAGACGCTCTGAACCACACCTGTTACATGCAGCAATGCAGTACAGAGCCAAATCTAAGAAGGTCGGACGACCTATTTACACATGGAATGACAACCTAAAACAGGACATGAAATACTTTGACAAGGAAATCCAGTTTTGGAGGGACACGGCTGGAGACAGAAATAAGATCAAGAAAGCGGCTAGTGAAATCTACAAAAAACCAGAAACTGATAGCAGTGAGAACTCAGAAGACGACCAAGAAAACAACAACACGGAATATAGCGTAGCCTGGATCAACATGCCGGCGACGACGTGAAAAGATGCCCTCCTATAGACAAAATATCACCCTTCTCTCCACTAGTCCAATGCTTACTTAAGGCTGCATAGTCGGTAGGCTCGTAATCCTTTCCTATCCTATGGGCACGTCCTCCCTACCATTACAGCGCCCCCCGGTCTACTTCTTGATATGCAATGGCCTATGTAGCACCATGAAACATGAGGCTTCAAAGGCTAGTGCAAATCTTGGGGTTCATTCGATTAATCGAGTCTGGTCAAACCACGCTGGGATCGGTGCAATTCATTTCATTTCATTTCATTTCATTTCATTTCATTTCATTTCATTTCATTTCATTTCATTTCATTTCATTTCATTTCTAATTTAGTCCATGAATTTAGCTCAAGATATTTTTCGTGACTCAAGAAAATAATTTTCTTCAAAATGGTATTCTTGGTTCAAGATTTTGGCTCTTGAGTCAAGTTATTTTTTTTATCAATGTACTATTGTCTCAGATTTAGCCATATTTTATTGTAGAAATAATTTTTCACGCAATTTTACACCGTTTTCTGCGAGAAAAATAATTACGTGATATTTGCCAAGACCCCCCGTCCCCCCTAACTCCCCCCCCCCCCCCCCCCCCAAGAACACCTCACGTAATTAATGGACGCCCCCTTCGCAGAGTAGCAGGGACGTCGATTCGCAAACTGATACTATGAGTTCTCAAGATATTTTCCCTCACCGTTTTGAGAGCAGGGTGATAAAATTATTTACAAAAAGTAAAGTGCCTGCCTGGTTTCAAAGCCACGAACTGTAACTCTTAAGTCGGGGAAGTTACCACTAGGCCACTACTGGTCTTAGACTGATCCATTAGCTTGTCAGGATAGCAAAAAGTGGAATATTGGCGACCTGCCTAATTATAAACGTGTTTTTGCTTTCATACATTTTTAATTATATTTGATTGTATTATTTTTGATGATTTTATGGACTTGAGTGTTCCTTTAAACCCATTTAAATAAAACTAGTTTTTTTAGGCCAAACTAATTCATTTAAAGTGAGTTACGTTAGAACTTAGGAGGCAGCCTTCCAACTAATATTAGAGAATATTTAGTAAAGTATTGCAACAAAGAAAATTAGAAACACGTATTGCTTTAAAAGTCTTTCTTTCCCAAAGTTTATCTCAATCTATGCAAATACATTCAAATCATTATTAAATTGCCAATAAAATATTTAAATTATTAAGATTTAAAATGTTTCATTTAAATAATCAAGTAATTATTGTTTTTGTATTGTATTTTACAACAATGTAAAAGAATTTCGTACAAGTTATATTTTACTTAAAGTGTAATAATAATTTCAATTATTAAGAATGTAAATGTGTATCATTTAAAATTTACAATAATGTTGGCAGCACCGAGTGAAGCTACTTCGAGCTTTGGCAGTGTAGTTTTGAACGAGAAACTTCCCGCCATTATTTCTCTGAAGCCGTGAATCTTGTTTGATTCTGTGCTTATTAATATTTTCGAATTAATATATGTTTATACTTCAGGGCAGGATAATGATTCCTGCCCTTATTACAATTTATGTGGGGTTGGCGCAATATATCTTTGTTTTCCACGCTTCTCTATTAATCGTCATCTCAGTAATCACCCCCTTTCTATACATATCATCATTTACAGAGTCCATCCCCCGTTTCTTTGGTCTCCCTCTACTCTTATGTTTATACATATAAATTGCTTAAACGTTAATACCCTCCGACCAGAAAAAAGTCAATAAAAATGTTGTGGTGGAGATAACAGTCATGTTACAAAGAAATGTATTGCAAAATGTTATATAAGATAATATACAAAGTTGAATCATCGCCAGGATACATAATTTATTAGAGATTTATTGTAAATAAATTGGTACTCTAATGCCCAGCCTCCAACAAAGAAAGCATGCTAAGCGACAAACTAGCTCATGCAATGCGATGTATTGTATATCTAGATGATTCACTTGAATAGTCATTTTATATGCCTATTTAATTCCATGCCTTGCCAAATACTATTGTTATGACCACTTATTACTTGCTATTATTTCTTTCTCATTGTTTTGAGCAGGCATTATCTTAGCGCGGCGATGGCAATCTTTATTGAGTCAGGCTACGATTTTTCAGTAGCGTCCACCAGTTTTGATGGACTCAGAACTGATGGGCGTGAAATATTAGTTCATTATTAGTATTATATTTCAGTATGATTTACATTCTTGAACTGTCATCATAATTTTCAGGGTCAAAGGTAAAATAAGCAAATCAATACATTGAATTAATTTATTTGGAAAAAATAAGATAATTACAATGATTGAGTCTAATTTTTATCTTTTTTAATATTTGATATTAAATTATATTCGCTGTGATTGATAAAAGTATTAAGTTTGAACAGTTACAAAAATAATGGTTAGTAACCTATCGACAAAAAAATAATCATTTTCATCGTTTTCTGTTTTCGACAAAAAGCAAGTCAGGCCGAATTTCGTTTTCGGCTCAAATTAGAATCCATATTAAGCCCATCTTGCCCTGGACAGACGGCCTAAAACCGGTCGCTCGGCCGCGCCTCGTTACGCAGTTAACAGTAACGTTACTTGGCATTACATAAACAACGAAGACACTAAACTGACACTTTTGCTACATATATGGAAAGTGTAATATTAACACTGACAAATGGTCGGCCATGTTTGAGATCACTGTGTCATTGGAGTGACGCCATCTTATGGTGGACCTTGAGAATATTTGGCAAAGTGCGACATGTGCTTTAGTGTCTCACAAGCAATAATTTCGATGCTTTAAAGAGAACGTAAATATTTACGATCTTTTCTTCTTAGCTAGAAGTTCACGATAACGAGTCCTTACTTCATTTCTTATCGTAAGTTTCTCACAACGACTAAGGTCTGATAATGACATACCTTTTTTTATGGGTAGGAAATCATTAAATGACTTCTCCCGCTCTAGGATGGAGCGGCAGGGCGTCAGACCTTTACTGACTAAGACGCACCCGTGTTCCTTCAGTTGCCTGTGCCAGGGTCACGGTAACTCTATCGGACAAATCCACGACCCTGGCAGGCATCGGTCCTGGCGGACCCCTTCAATATGTGCTGACATCTCTGAGGCGCGCGTCGAACACAACGCGCCGTCGACCCGGGTCTGGGTGCTTATTCTCGAATGTAATTCCAAAAGACCGACATTGGAATTGTCAGTCAAACGTCAATGATTGGCTGGACTCACTGAGTCTAGCCAATCCCTGACGTTTAACTCAACCAACTGACGTTTGACCAGTGTCGATCTATTGGAATTATATTCGAGAGTAAGCACCCTGGTCCTTACCGGGCGGCGAGTTACCCAATGCTCGCCGTCCGTGTAATGAGATAACCTGGGACCCTTAAATGGAATCTTAGTACATAATTACTACTACCATCATCATCATTTCAGCCGTAAGACGTCCACTGCTGGACTTAGGCCTCCCCCAATTTGGGGGGCTATGCCATAATCGCCACGCTTGGTAGGCGGGTTGGCGATCGCAGTATGGTGGTAAAATGCATAGAGAACGCTGCTGCCCATTCTCTAGTAAGTCCCTTAGTCGCCTTTTACGACACCCACGGGAAGAAATGGGGTGGTGTTATTCTTTACGTCCGGCACCACACGGTACCGGCACCACACGGTACGATTACTACTATACACTAGAAATAAAAATCTGTTCTATCCCATCCTATAATAGTATGCGCTTATTAGAGTCATCACATTGATTCATTGCATGAAATGTATAAATGGGACTATTCAAATATTAGTTCTAAATCAAGCTTACGATTTCTAGCACACAAACGTGTGTAACTACACGTCAGCCCGGAGAACCAGGTCGCCAAATTGCCAAAAAAACACATAAAAATTAAGCAATATCCTAAGAACTACTACAAAATCAAAGTCAAGTTTTCTCACATCGTTAACCTACGTGTCAAAAAAGATGTTGTGTTACGTTAACGAATCGTAAATCATCAGTAGCCTTGAACTGATCAATTTCGATGGTTTCTACTGTGGATAATTTCTTTCACGTGTGTTTGAATTTCATTTCCTTGTGCTACGTACTGTTAGATTTCACATCATTTATAAATTTTACTAGTGACACGATGGCCTTTGATAAAACTGGTTGTCAGACTTTCGGGCATCTGATGACCTGTAAAGACTGTCAAAGATCCACCAATCCACAGCTCGACCACCGGCTTAACGTGCTTTCTGAGGCACCGTAGGGTCTTGAAGATTGTCACCCGTTCTCGGATCAACCGCGGCAAGTGCAGCTTAACCTGGTAGCTCGACCCGCGGTGGATTTTACTTAGCCACACGCCCTAAGGAACCCATCTTTAAGTAGATTGTAACGATCTGATATCATTGAACCTTACAAAAGGATTGTTGACCGCATCGGATATCGCACTTATCATGTTATAATAGTCAATTGAAGACTTGGCTGCGCGAAGAATATAAGTTCAACGAACTTGCATTTGTATTTGCATTGCAACTTGCTTCGTCGTACTCGGTTAAAAATAAAAATGGCAAGAAGACAACATAATTATGATTAATTGAGTCGAGTGGTGTTATTGAGTTTTTCCATTTGAATTTTCTTACTAGCAGCTCGGAGCCTGGATTTGTGCCAGGTTGATGGCAATAGGCTCGCCCCCTATTATTCGGGACTTAATATAACTTGCGAGTTGTGGGTGTACTATTAAATGAAGAGTCATTAATTCAAAGTAGGCTGAGGATCAGCACTTTGGGCACGCCACAAATGCGGCAGTAAGTCCCCTCTTTGAGGAGTGGATAGAGAGACGCCACGGCGTCCTCACCTTCCGCCTAACGCAGGTCCTCACCGGGCATGGGTGCTTTGGGATGTTCCTGTTCAGGATAAAGCGAGAGGAAACGCCCGGGTGTTTCCATTGCGTGGATCAGCGGCGACCTCTCGCGTCCGGCCCTGGTGCGAGCGAGAGGGCATGGGAAGCCGTCACCTTCTTCTACGAAGCAGTAATGCTCGCGAAGGAGGAGGCGGGGCGCATGAGGTAGTGGCAGTCTCTGCGCCCTCACGTCCCTAGCCGCCGCAGGAGGAGACGCCCCGGGCGTCGGGAGTCGATCGCCGACTCCCGGCCACCGTAGGCGCGGGCTTGCGGGCTGCGAGCAATGGATAGCTCACCACCCAGCAAGGACCAGGCCCGTGTCGACAGCGCGTAGTGTTCCACGCGTGTCTCGAAGAGATTTCAGCAAACTGAAGGGGTCTGCTAGGATCGATGCCTGCCAGGGTCGCAAGATTCGTTCGAAAGAGATACCGTGGCCTTGGCATATGGGCAACTGAGGGAACACGGGTGGGTTTTAGTCAGTATAAGTCTGACACGGCCTTCCGCTCCAGCCAGAGCTGGTGACGTCATTTGATGATTTCCCACCCACAAAAAGAAAAATAATAGTTTAAAAAAACTAAAAAACACGCTTCCATTGAAAATCAAACTAAAAAGTACAAAATAATGGAAAAAAAGCGTAAGGTGCTTTTTAACGGATTTTTTTATTGATATCAGGCACCCCAACCATTATTTATTTTCAATTTTTTAGGGTGTTTCGAATTTTGAGACGTATGTCAGCGTAGTTTTCGAAGACAGTTTTTTTTGCTGTCCTGGTTACCCTGGCAAAGATAATGGCACAATTTAGTTTGTGACGTATGTCAGCGTAGTTTTCGATGACAGATTTTTTGCTGTCCTGGTAACCCTGGCAAGGATAATGGCACAAATTTATGAAATTATTGCATTGTCATCGGTCCTTGACAGGTGTGCAAAGTTTGAATGAAATCTGGTCGTTTAAAGTGGGTCAAAATCGCGCTATAAGGAGTCGGTTACAAACAAATATACAAACATACTAACATACAAACATACAAGTGAAGCTAATATAAAGCGTGTAAATAAAGCGTGTAAATAAAAAGCATCAGCACTTTTCGAACGTTATGATTACATAAGACAGTCCCCCAAAACGGTCGCCCTTCAACGTTTCCTAGTGCTTTAGCTGGGGAGAAGTGGCGCAACAAACAAGGTATAGGAACACCTCTGCCAAACCCTGGCGCTGGCGTACAGGCGTGATGTTTTGTGAGTATATTTCTGAGACATAACCGTTACTCTAACTAACAAATAAAATAGTAATTAAAATTACATTAAATGAAGTCAAAACTAAAGAACAATATGTAGTGCATGAATTTCCTGATAATGCAACTGAAAGACTCGCAATCTAAATAAAAAGACTTGCATTTCTATACAAAAAAACGTTGAGAAACGGTCCGACGTGTGCAATAATAAGTTATTGTAACTGCTTTTGATTCACTTCTATCTAGACCGCCATATTTGAGTAATACATGTAATTATCATGTACGTAACATCATCCCACGCATTTTGCCTATAGGGGTTGGCAGAGATGTGTTAAGTACTGCCAGGGTCGAGGATTCGTTCGAAAAAGTTACAAAGGCAAAGGCAACTGAAGGAACACGGGTGAGTTTTAGTCAGTAAAAGTCTTACACGCCCTCCGGCTCCATTCAGAGCGAAAGACGTCATTGATGATTTGCCACACAAACAAAAGCGTCATCATCGTATTTTTGAATAGGGAACATGCAATATTTTTATTTTTGTTTTCACTTTAAAGAATTCCATGTAGAATAGACCACAAATATATTAAAAAATTAAAACATTGTAATTTAACGGAAAAAATGCGGTTTCAAATTGACAGTTTAAATTTTCCCGCGAAAACGGACCTATAGGTCCGATGACGTCATTCCTGTCTGTCACTGGCTGTATTTGTTCGTCGGCTTTCATACTTTTGCATATTTTTTCGACTTTCGAGATATATTTTGTAAAAATTTAAAATGGTCTATCCATCAACATCAGGTGATCATAACAATACCACAAATAATCCGAAAAAAGCCGCGTTTATTCATGTTTTGTGCCAATGAGTCCGTGACTACAAACT
This sequence comes from Aporophyla nigra, assembly GCA_947507805.1. NCBI lineage: Eukaryota > Metazoa > Arthropoda > Insecta > Lepidoptera > Noctuidae > Aporophyla > Aporophyla nigra. Next base: position 2,643,771 of record OX382296.1, on the reverse strand, counting down.
TGACTTCAACAAAGTTTCCAAATAAATTGTTTTTGACTAGACGTTCTGACCCAAAATTGAGAAAAAAGTGATATCAAGCTGCAAAAAGAAATGACAATTATTCTCCAAAGACCCCTATTCGATGCTGTGAAGAACACGTTGACGTAAGTCATAAGGCGAATATACTTGAATGTCGTGTGTGTTATACATACGTCATAAGGCGAATATACCTTCTTGTTTTACGAGTATACTTAGTTAATCTGCTTGTACGTAAAAACACGTTAGTTACCTACCTAATACTTACAAAACTTGTCTATAGTAGATTTTTAATTTTACAGTTTGAGAGCGACGTCGATAATTATTTGGTAAAAGTTTAAAATGTCTGGAGGAAACCTTTTTCTGAAAAAAGATCTCATGTCAACACTAACTCTTGTTAAATAAATTCCTGGAGTCTGCTTTGATAATCCCAACTATCATTTTTATTTAAAAAACGCAATTAATATTCCCCTAAAATAATATTCACTTTTACAACCATAACCTCAACAAGTCGTCGTAACGGGAGTGACGTCACTAAACGCTGATTGGTGTTTTGAAATACGTTTCGGTTCAAGTAATTTTAATACGTAATTATTGTTAAAAATCAACATTATGTAAAATAAAAACAATGCAGTGGCCCTTCTTTTATGCTTTTTTTAACATTTAAATCATAAAAATTTCATAAATATTATATTTGCATCTTCCCTATTGCCTACATGCACACTAAATACCACATTTAAAGCTCCTTAACACGTATGGCAAGGGAATATAATGACAGGTCCAATTTAACAGATTACCCCATTGATATATTTTCCATGACTTTCGCTTCATATAGGCGTTCCCAATTTAAACGGTGTGACGACTACACGCCTGTATAGCGTGTAAAATTAGTATTTTGTAGTGCTCTAGGTTTGGGTCTCTGGATACACTTTTTACTTTTATGTTTTTCTCTTTTGTCTCTAATATTCATATGCTAATGTCGCATGGTTACTGAAGTGTCAATTTTAAATTGTATGTTATATGAATTGTAAGTGATTGTGCTGTTGGAGTGCTTATTATAAATAAAAAGAGTTTTGTTAAGTGCAAGAATACAGATTTTTCCTGATAGAAAATGTTTACATCATTGTCCGACTCAGGTATCGAGCCCCAGAACCAGGACCCTACGCTAAGTAGTTGTTCTAAAGACTACCATGTCAACGGACCTTAGTATAGTAATAGGCCTTCTAGTAAGATTAACACTATTACCTACTTTAATGCTATTATAATATCAATGAATATCTAAATGATAAAGTTTCAGTTATATGTTTGGTTCAGTGGTCACCCAGTGGTCGAAATTCAAACATGTGTTTTTTAAATTAATGTTTTCCTAATGGATTTCTATTTATAAATATTAGCATTCTGCACTACTTTACAATATAAAATTTTACTGTGCCAAATTTCAGGCTCTTCCGTCCGCATAATTTACGTAAAAAGGTGTACAAAGGTTTTGCTTCATAACATATGTATAATGATTGTTTCTCAATTCATTTAAATTATGCAATTCATAACATATTATGTTCGTTTTTCAATCACGCAAAACGGCTGAATGGATGTGGATCGAATTTAACATACATATCGTTTTTATCCTGGATTATCACATAATTTATACTTATGTACGTCAATTTTCGACAACCACGCGGGTGAAGCCGCTGGCAAAAGCTAGTAAGATTTAAGCCTCATGTAATATCTTGTAATACAATTTTATTCACCTTGCACACTTGACAGATAGTATTTCGTCTTTACACTTATTACTAAATCTCAAGGCGCGATGTCGTACGCAGTTATTTTTTTTATTTTTTATAAAAACGATTGCCACATGATGTCAAATCCATTTAATTTTTTATACTCGACTGTGATGACTGCTCATTTTAAGAATTGTAGAAGATATAGAAATAGCGAGAACAGCGCTGCTTCTTTGTTTGCCAAGTTTCTTGAGATGTCTTCTGAGTTTCATAGACTGGCTTTCAGAATCGTATATTGTTCTACGTATTTAGTCGCTCCATGTAATCAGCTACATCCGTTAAGACTGGAGGCTGACCTCAACATGAACTATGTTGGGGAAAGGTTGCTTAGGATGAGGATATTAGGATCGTGATTCTTTTCTGTTTTCTCCAGTATTTATCGGTTATTATACGTTACTAACAGTGATGATCCAGCGAGCAGTGGTGGCAGTGGTGGCAGTAACAGCCGTGACTTACGCTTTGTAGGTCGTGGGTTCGAACCGAAGCAGGCATTTTACTTTGTGTAAATTATTTCGTCACCACACAGCTTTCAAAACGGTGAAGGAAGAAATCGTGAGGAAACCGGCATATCTTAGAACCATAAATTCGAAGACATGTGACGTCTACCAATATGCACTGGGCCCGCGTAGTGAATCATGGCCCACTCCCTCTCACCGAGAGGCCTGTGTCCGATAAAATTTTAGGCTGATGATGATACGTTACTAGAGCTGGAAAGTCTTACCAGGGAAACAACAGATTAAAGGGAAACTTGGACGTACATAATCACGCAAAATCGGCCAGATAAGTTCTAACCTGGATCATCCATTTTTATCGCGTTAAAATTACCCCGTGGGACAAGAGCTACTAAAAAATTAAATTAAGTAACTTTTTGAGAGTTACCTTTTTTTATTAATCGTCTGCTACGCGCTGATATCACCACCTTCCATATTGTTCTACATCTGGATAAATCTGCCATTAACATTGACAGTTGTCACCATTAACTAATGTCAACTGTCAAAATACTAACACCTGTAGATTACGTTAGCTGACACCTTGCAACTGGTTAGTGTTATCATGATTTATCTTGTAGTTAATTACGTATTAACCAACTTTACACCTTTTTATGGTAATCCGACCATCTTTTAAGTAGGTGTAAAAACTGTTCACGAACAATCTTTAAGATTCTTTCGGTGGCGTTTTCACAATGTTGTTAAATGTTTTACGAATAATTTTATAAAATAATAACATAGCATCCATCTTTATTCCTCTAAGGGTTGGACTGACCTGTTAGTCTAGTGGTTCGTGACTCTGACTGCTAATATTGAGGTCGTGGATTCGAATTCCACCCACGACAAATCTTTATGTGGTGAGCACAAATATTTGTTCTGTGTCTGGGTGTAATTTATCTAAGTATATTTATAAAATCAAAATCATTCAAAATCAAAAGTCATTAATTCAAACTAGGCTGAGAGTCAGCACTTTTTGAACGTCAAAGTTACATAAGACAGTCCCCCCAAAACGCCCGCCCTTCGACACTTCCTAGTGCTTTAGTTGGGAAGAAGAAGTGCCAGAACAAACTCCCCAGCAGCACAGCTGTCTGTTAAGTTAGAAGAACTTGATTCTATACAATATTGTGTAAGTTATTAATATTATAAGAGAAAACATACATTATTCGCCATATGTCAGCTAGCACACGCCAATATACCAACAAAACATTGAAAACTAAACTCAAGCTGAAATAAATAATAAAACAAAATCGTAAACAGAACTTAAAACCTTAATAAAGCCTCCAGGCATAAAGGGCGTGCCCGCTTACATATACAACGATGCAAATGATACATATACACAATAAATGAAATTAAAAGAAAATAAAAATAAATTAACAAAAGCAGTTCAATAAAAACACATAAAATATAAGTTGTCTGGTTGCCATAGTATGTACAAGCTCTGCCTAGTTGGTTGTCCTAAGAGATTTATTTTAAAGTGTAGGTTAACGTGGTACACCCAAATTTTGCCGGTTATGTTTAAATCAAACGGGCACAAATCCAGACACCGCCCTGTATGCTACTTAGAAATTCCGGATAGAAAAACCTAATATAACTTTATCTGACCCGGGAATTGAACAAAGGACCTCATGCTTAGCAGTGACCATTAGATGCGACCAATAGACCAGCGAGGAATTCCATTCAGTGTCGATAACTTTATTGATTAAAATTGCCGCTCTCATAGGTATCATTAATCTTTGTCATTCGAAGCTAAGGGATACCACAACTTAACACATTAATTATGAAACCATTTAAATGCAAGTATTTCTTCAGAAAATTTCAAAAAAGTGGACTATTAAGTTTTCCATTAGATATACTGGTTGCCCTTGTTACTCCCAAGTTGTCATTTCAAAATATTTTTTTGCTTTTGTTGTTTTTAATTACATCGTTGCATTTCCATTATAAAATAAAACGCCGTGACTTAAATCATTGACATGGATAGTTTAATGTGTGACTTAAATGTGTATTGTGCTTAAAAATTAGGTTAATTTTGTCGTAAAGTAATTGTTATACTAAAGTCTCGTTATTTTGTCATGATAAACAGCCTATAATGTTCCCAATGCTAGGGCACAGGCCTCAAGCTCCTGTCTTCTAAAGGGAGTGAGCTGTATCTACCACGCAGACCCAGTGCGTATTGTTAGATGTCACACATCTTCGAATTTCAGGTTCTAGGCTATCTTCTCATAATTAATTTTGTTGTTTTTTTAAGTTTTGTCTTTAAACGTATCAAAAGCCTCTACGTGGTTCTGGTTCCTTATACAACAACTAATTCTCGATTTGTTTCTTCACACGATTAATAAACATCATTTTTTACTACCCAAAACTTTATCACGAACATGTGCACTTCCAGTCTTGGTTCTTCTTCTAAAAGGTTTTCATTATCACTACATTTTATAAAAACAACATCCCTCCACCGCGTCTGTCCATCTATCTGAACGCGATAAATTCAAAAACTATCGAACAGATTTTCCTACCGTTTTCACCAATGTACGGGTTTTATTCATGAGGAAGGGTTAAGTGTATTATTCATTAAAATTTTTGTGTATATTGGCTAATAGATGAAGATGTCAAAAAAGGTCATGCCGGTTGGTAGCTTTTCTGGCGTGCACCGCGTAAAGCAATACAGTTATATGAATATAATAAATTATGCCATTATTTCTCTAGTGAACGTAGTAGTTGTTTTTCGTGAGATAACCGATTTCCACGCAGGCGAAGCCGACGACAAAAGCTATTCAACGTTATAATTTCAGCCGCAAGAAGTCCACTGTTGGACATAGGCCTCCCCCAATTTGGGGGGGGGGGTACAACAAAACAAAAGCACAACAAAATAAAATCTATAACTTATTTTGACGTGACAACGTCTTATAAATTGGTTTGCCGGGTGACACTTCAAGAAACTGCGTTACGCTCCGCTCACGTTATGCGCTCACAATGAGAGCGAGTGAGAGGCACGCGTCCCTTCCACTCGGGCATGGTTAGCCCGCCTAAGAGCGAGAGAGACAGACATAAAAAGTGAAAGGCAAGTTAAGTTGTAGTAAACGCTGTTTCATTGTACGCAAATGTATTGCAAGTTATTGTATGTATATTTGTATATAAATACGTATGTATGTGTAAAGGTAAAAATAAAATTTTGTTAATATGAAATTCAGTGCGAGATTCTTTGTATAAATTAATGTTTTAAATATAATTCTTTGTATAAATAAATGTTTTAAATTGTTACCATTATTTCATCCTTCTTCCTACTATACGAATGAATATTCACATTAAAATTATTTTACCACTCTAAGTCGTTGTCACGTAAAACTTTCGCCCGTATACCGACTTTACAGGCAACCAATTTTTTTATATTGCAGTAATTGCATCTATAAACTTTTGCCTCAACATCTGCTGGAAAATCGTAAAACAAGACCTAGGTAGTAATCAAAGTAATAAATATTTATTTAACGATCCTTTATTGTAAGCCAGTTTAGGCGTTTTATTGTTAAACAACACGTTCTGTTAATTTGAACCTTATTTTTATGATTGTGAAAACGAGATTTGGCCTCAGAAATATTTTATAATCCGATACCTCTTTGAGAGTTCAAGAATGACATTTCAAGCATATTTCCTGTATCAAGCTTTTTTAGTCATCAATTTAAGACATCTTTTATCCCTGTCTGGTATTTGACGAAGGGTGTGGTTATCTATTTCTGGCGTGGAACATTTTAAACGACAATGCTTCGGCCCTTAACGACCGTGTTGCGAAAGGCAAGGACAGAGCTGAGTATTTAATAATGTACAATTATTACGGTTATTGTCTGTTTATGTTATTATTGTTGTAATAATATAATACGTCGTTCACAATTTGGTCGTTAGGGCGCAGACAGATAAAAAGGCGCTTGGGGCAAAATTGTATGAGTTTTGGGTTATTCTGAAAGTGGAGCAATGTTTTACGTTACTTTAGTGGCAAGATTGAAATTAAAGGACACTTAATCAGTTTCTGTATCTGCCAGGGTCGCAAGATTGTTCTAACGAGATACCGTGGCCCTAGTCTACGGATGGGTTTTAGTCAGTAAAAGTTTGACACGCCCTCCCGCTCCGCCCAGAGCGGGAAAAGAAGTCATTTGATGACTTCCCATCCAAAAAAAAAAAACAGTTTCTGTCTCGTTGTGAAGTTGTGTTGAGGTGCCATGAGGTTCTGGGTTCGATTCCAGGGTCTGGTAGTGATAGTGGAGTTTTCCACCTGGAATTTCTCAGTAGCAGCCCGGTCTGGATATACTCGTATGCTCGGTTGATGACATCGGTTGACTCGCCTTACTACAGGGGACTTGAACATAACTGGCAAAATTCAAGTGTAGGTTCTATAGGTACTTTTTGAAGAATACAAGCATGGTTTTATATTATGTTATGTGAACTAGTTTCTTCAAGTGTTTCTGTTTTCGTTGGTATGTTAATGCGACGAAGGGATCCATCTCGACGCCAAAATTTACTTTTATTGGCAGCTCTTTACAACTTATTGAGGGATCACAAAAGTAACCGCGGAGACTTTTCACGCACTGGATATTCAACTCACTGTTCATCCTCTACAGTTGAAAATCGAACACTATGTTTTTTCGACGGACTGGGAATCGCGCTACATTCTGTAGGATTCTAAATGCTCGGTCCAACACCGAAAGTAGAAAATCCAGTGCGCAATCCATCCAAACAAAAATAAAAAAAGATATTTTTAATAACTGGCTTTCATAGAAACCAAACTAAAATAATAAATAATAGTTTAAAAAAACTAAAAAACACGCTTCCATTGAAAACCAAACTAATAAATAATAGTTTAAAAAAACTAAAAAACACGCTTCCATGGAAAACCAAACTAAAAAGTACAAAATAATGGAAAAAAAGCGTGGGGTGCTTTTAAGGTATTTTTTTATTGATATCAGGCACCCCACGCTTTTTTTCCATTATTTTGTACTTTTTAGTTTGGTTTTCCATGGAAGCGTGTTTTTTAGTTTTTTTAAACTATTATTTATTTTCTATTTTGTAGGGTATTTCGAATTTTGAGACGTATGTCAGCGTAGTTTGTGACAGTTTTTTTTGCTGTCCTGGTAACCCTGGCAAGGATAATGGCACAAATTTATGAAATTATTGCATTGTCATCAGTCCTTGACAGGTGTGCAAAGTTTGAATGAAATCTGGTCGTTTAAAGTGGGTCAAAATCGCACTATAAGGAGTCGGTTACAAACAAACATACAAATATACAAACATACAAATATACAAACATACAAATATACAAACATACAAGTGAAGCTAATATAAAGCGTGTAAAATAGAAAATAATGGAAAAAGCGTCGGGTGCTTGATATCAGTGAAAAATACCTCAACCACCTCCACCTTTTATTTAAAAGTGTGTTTTATTAGTTTTTAAACTATTATCTATTTATTTTCAATTTTTTAGTTCGGCTAACTACAAAAGTGTTTTTTTTTTTTTGCTATCCTGGTTATCCTGGCCCGGATAATGGCACAAATTAATATATAGTCATTGATCCTTGGTAACTGTGGACAGTTTCAAATTAATCCGATGTTTTGAAGGGGAGGGGGGGGGGGTGTTTGGAACCGTGCACCTAGCTTCTGACGTTTCATAAGTGCCCATGTAGGTTTATCTATATATATAAAAATGAATCCCTATTTCCCTTGGTCACGAGATCACGCGTGAACGGCTGGACCGATTTCACTTTTTTTTTGTTTGTTGTGTTTGTAATTGTCAGGAGAAGGTTCTTATGAAAGAAAAAAATTTAAAAAATTGCGCGGTAAATTAGAAAATTGAAGAACACTTATTTAAGAATACTTAACAACCATATAATAGGACAATGTAAACTTTTTAATGTAACATTATGACATTTGACATAGAATTGACAGAATGCGTGCTCAAATGTCATCAAAGAGAATATTTAAAACAAATGCGTCGATCGAAGTTATTTTATTGATAGAAAATACATGCCAAATAATTAATTTATTAAAAAGGATGTAAGAAAACTGAATTTCTTAGATCACGGTTAGTTCAGAGCCATTACGCCTAATATTAAAAGTTTATAGAGTATAAAGTATATGGAGTTTTGGTAAGTTTGAATAGAATAACATGAACGTTACTAACATAACAAGTGATATACTCGGTTATAAAGAAGGATACAATAGTTTTCTTCAGCTAGAAATCGCTTTAAGCATTTGATGAACCAGGTGGTCATAACTCGGCAGGACCTCACTTACAAGGGTAAAGTCAGCTAGAAAACGCTGTAGGCCTTCAAAGTATCAGGTTATCATAACTTGGTAGGTGCTTGCTAAACAACGAGTCATCTAGAAAACGCTTTATGCTTTCGAAGTATCCGTTAGTCATAATTCTGTAGGAAGTCGCCTAACCTCACCCTAATTGCGCAACACACTATTAATCAGAATCTGGATAATTTTGAAGGTTATTTATTGCTCATCATCATTCATATAGTTCTTTCTTTTCTTTGATATGGTTGAAAAAATTGCCTGTCCTTAGCAACATAAACAAAGTCATGAATTTTGTGGAACTGTCAAAATGAAAGGGTTCCTACTTATAGTGTATTACGCAATTACCCGCTAGGTATGTGTCAGGTAGAAAACGCTTTATGCCGTCGACGTACCAGGTTATCATAACTTGGTAGGAGCTAACCAAACATATAAGTGTCAGCTAGAAAACGCTTACCAGACCACCACCGCGTACCAGGTTGTCAAACTTTGGTATGTTCATTACAACATTTATTGAATCTGAGGCGATACGAAGTTCGCTGGGTCAGCTAGTATGAAATAAAAATATTTTGATTTGATTTGATGAAAATCACGTTAAAAGATTCCATTGCATAGATACGTACCAAGCTAATAAAACCGTGTAAATAAGTATCAAATCCTGCTTCCCGATGGTCAAATCACTAGTGGCCTATACAAAAGAACTGCAATAGCCTAAAGCATACAAACACAAGCCTGCGGTGTTACGCGGTATCCCTCGATAATTGCACAACGCGAGTTTTCCGACATTTGTGACGCAACGTTTTTTACTGCTCGCTGGTAAGCCTGTTGTGAAGCAAGTGGGGTTGAATGACATTCGGAGATCCATTGCGGAAGATGCTGCGTAGAGGGTTATGGAATGTGGGTAGGTTCATATAAACAAGCAATGATGGATAGTGTTATGAACGACAACCATTATAGGCTGGAAACGGACTTGTCTGTTTGATTTTTAAGGATCATACTGTTACCTTCATTGGAAAGTTCCAACTCTCTCTGCTTTTGGTGCCTTTCCAACTACTGAAGTTCAACACCAAATATTAGCGAATTCATAAAAATCGAAACATGTAGGGAAGATATTTGCAATGAAATGCTTGGTTTAAACACTAGAGGCAAAACAGATAGAGAGTAATTTAATTTCATTTGTGAGAGTTTCATCTTTCCTGTGCGTGCACAGGAAAGATAAAACTCTACCCTGGTTGATTAGTTGTACCGACCGCTACTTACGAGTTTTAGATCATGGGTTGGAACCCACGCAGGCATTTTACATTGTTAAGAGCATGACAACAAAATCATGATCATACAATAAAAACATAACATTAAATGATCTTTTTTTACACGCTTTATATTAGCTTCACTTGTATGTTTGTATATTTGTATGTTTGTTTGTAACCGACTCCTTATAGCGCGATTTTGACCCACTTTAAACGACCAGATTTCATTCAAACTTTGCACACCTGTCAAGGACCGACGACAATGCAATAATTTCATAAATTTGTGCCATTATCCTTGCCAGGGTTACCAGGACAGCAAAAAAACTGTCACAAACTACGCTGACAAACGTCTCTAAATTCGAAACACCCTAAAAAATAGAAAATAAATAATAGTTTAAAAAAACTAAAAAACACGCTTCCATTGAAAACCAAACTAAAAACTACAAAATAATGGAAAAAAAGCGTGGGGTGCCTGATATCAATAAAAAAAATACCTTAAAAAGCACCCCACGCTTTTTTTCCATTATTTTGTACTTTTTAGTTTGGTTTTCAATGGAAGCGTGATTTTTAGTTTTTTTAAACTATTATTTTTATTTTAAATGATTTTTAGTTTGCCTAGAGGTAGAACAAACAAAATAATGTAAACAATAAAAATAAAAAAGGAAAGAGCTGTGCTTAAAATGCTCCTATCTCTGCATGATGCCTTAATAGTTGAAAAAAGCAACTACCAGAGCGCTGTTAATTACGTTGATACGTCAGTAAATAATGTACAAAACTACATAACATCTTACGCACATTACCCTCTGGGTACAATCGACACACAAAATTGTAGGGTAGTCGTAAATTTCGCAAATACTCGTACATGACACAATGTTGTAGTAACATCTTAAATTGTGCGTTAGTTCAACAAGATCCAGTTCTGTCTCAAGGCCGCTTTTTATTTCGGCAGGTGAAATTTTATACGCTTGAACTGTACAGTCGACAAAAGAGATTAGTAGCCAGGCAGCTGTTACTAGCAGTAGAGCTCTTTGTGAAAGGTCTCGTCCAGGGAATTCTGTGTCTACATACAAAAACTCATACTTTCTTGTCATGTGGTAGGCAGTAACTATAGAACGCCACCTGCTACGATCCTCACATATTCCTTTTGTCCTCATTTATGTTGACCACCTGACCTTTCTGAAAAGCATCACAAATAAGGAATCAACTATATGTCCTCCTAGCGCGTCCCCTCCCGGCATTTCCACTCACTTCTGCCTTGTAAATACCTACCACCATAACTATTTCTTCCACCAATCGTATTACAGTTCCCTAAGACAGCGGTGGCCGCCATTCGTTATCGTAATTGTTATATTGCATTGACGACCGTCATGAAAACTTGCCAACAGCACGGGGGTCAAACTTTGCAGTGCCAAAGAACGCAAAAAACATTTCAACGTACTTTCTTGAATAACGTTTCAGTAACGTTATTTTCCGGTTAAATAGCGAACGCTACGTGGCGGCCACCACAATCTTAGGAAACCCTTAATTTTACGGGTGAAACGGTATGCGAGGCGGTCAAATATTTCATTTCACCCTGCAGGGTGACTCCCTGTATTATACCAGAGCTGCGATTGGTATTACAGTTCATAGGCGTCGCGTTGACCCGTTTATATCAGGTACTTTTAGCAATAATGGTATTAGTTAAATCTTTGACATTTTGAAAATAAATTATTACGCACAATATAAAAATTAATTCAGCCTCTATGTATATTTTTTTACGACGCAGACCTGGTTACCTATCCGTTTTGTCGACTGTACCTTCTATAAATCATCAAGTAGTTTTATTATGTATATATGGTAATAAGTAATTGAGATGATTTTGATTGCCCCAGTTTGGTGAATTATAATCGATCTTGCGTGAGTTGTTCACTAACTTAATTTGATAGTTGTTGCTAACCGCAACGTGGAGTATGTTTGCATTTTGTAATTTATTACTGTTTTATTGAACGTTTTGGAAACCGGTGTAATTAATTAAGCCTCTCTTGACTCAAAACACACAACAGTACTTTACTGCTTCGTTGGTCTAGTGGTTACAAGCGCTACTGTTGAGCATGAGGCCCTGGATCAATTCCCAGTTCGGGGAAAGTGTTAATTAATGGGTTTTCTCATCAAGAATTTGTCAGTAGCAGCCCAGTCTGAATTTGTACCAGTTGATGCCGAAAGCCATATTGTAAACCTGCAAAATGTTGGTTTACTATAGGTTCACCTCTACCGTCAGGTATTTTTAGGGTTCCGTTGCCAAATGGCAAAAAACGGAACCCTTATAGATTCGTCATGTTTGTCTGTCTGTCCGAGTATGTCACAGCCATTTTTTCCGAAACTATAAGAGCTATGCTGTTGAAACTTGGTAAGTAGATGTATTCTGTAAACCGCATTAAGATTTTCACACAAAAATAGAAAAAAAACAATAATATTTGGGGTTCCCCATACATAGAACTGAAACTCAATTTTTTTTTTTTTCATCAAACCCATACGTGTGGGGTATCTATGGATAGGTCTTCAAAAATGATATTGAGGTTTCTAATATCATTTTTTTTTTAAACAATAATATTTGGGGTTCCCCATACATAGAACTGAAACTCAAAAAAAAATATGATGTACATTACCATGTAAACTTCCACCGAAAATTGGTTTGAACGAGATCTAGTAAGTAGTTTTTTTTTAATACGTCATAAATCGTAAACCACAATTTACCTTTCATTCCATCAAGTCAAATATAAAATTAAAAAAAAAAAAAAATTATTTCATAAACATAAACCTTATGCATAAACCGTGAATTCCTGCAGGTTTGTACGGAACCCTCGGTGCGCGAGTCCGACTCGCACTTGGCCAGTTTTTTTTGTTATTATATCTTGCGTAATCAAGATGTATTAAACATATCTGTGAGAAGTGGTGCTCAGTGGTAACGTCCACGACTTATGCAGTGTAGGGCGTAGGTTCGAACCCAAGCAGGCACTTTACTTTGAGTACCTACATTATTTCATCATCACTGCTCTCAAAACGGCGAAGGAAAACAGCATGTCTTTTTTTTTCTTTTTTGTGTTTGTGAAATCATCAAATGACGTCTCCCGCTCTAGAGTGGAGCGGAAGGGCGTGTCAGACTTTTACTGACTAAAACCCACGCGTGTTCCTTCAGTTGCCCATATGCCAGGGCCACGGTACCTCTTTCAAACTAATCTCACGACCCCGGCAGCCCCCAGACCCTTTCAGTTTGAACAGCATGTCTTAGAACCAAAAATTTGAAGACATCTGACATGTACCAACTCGCACTGGGCCCGCGTGGTGGATTATGGCCCACTCCCTCTCGTCGAGAGGGGGGCCTATGCCCCAACAGTGGGAACAGTATGGCCTGCTGAAGAAACATCTCTGCATACATTTTCAGAGATGGAGGAACGCGTAATGTTACGTTTAACCACTCTGGTGACTCAAATCTTATCTAAAAATCATAAACAAGGAATCTATTGAATAATAAACATTCATAAATATTAATTAAGAAGTTGAACGGCTAAGCAGGATAATTTAAATACACTTTCCTGTATTTTCTCCAGTATTTTATACGTTTACCAGTGTTATTATCTAACTTACTATTTATAATCATTTACTAGCACTTGTTACTAGTAAACAACATTTTTGTAAAGCTCACGTGAACAGAATTTGCATGCGACATGCAAATCTATCGGTTCTTAGAAGCGTTGCGAAGAAATGTGTTTAAAATCTAGATTGTGTAATTCGTTTCTAATTTGTCTTAAAAGAGCTAAAACTGGGTAATGTCAGTCGAAGATAACGGATGAGGTAAACATACATAGATTAGCGCTAAATATATTATTATTTTACAGCCAGATTTGTAAATGACAGAATCTGTTGTAGAAAGTTTATTTTTTTGCTTTATAAAGTGTGACATTAGATGATACTTTATTCACATTACAATCTAGCTTATTAGCTAATAAGTATTTTAAATATAATTTAAACTGCTAAGTAACTATAAAACTAAGAAATCGTCCAATAACGTCTTTCTTATTCACTGACAATTAAGGGGAAGACACTTGATTAACGTTTTCTTTATAAAAGTTAGCACTTTCACTGTAGTTCGTGTTCAGTTACACTGCACTACACTAACTCAAAGGGTTTAACCCTTTTTAGTCTTCGAACTAATTCAGTGTTGTCACGGAATTGATTCGCCTCGACATTCACGTGATGATGAAGTCTGTGTAGTAGAAAGTGAATTTAACATGGTAAAGGAAATACTTAGCAGACAGTACCTAAAAGCAGGTAAGATAGGAAAGGCTGTGAATTACAGACGATGCTCTTAACAGCACGAGATATTTCTTGATCGTGAAGAAAATCCTTGATCACTCTTGACGATTAAAGCTAGCATTGTATTGAGATTATTAACTACAGCCCCATTTCTTCCCGTGTGTGTCGTAAAAGGCGACTAAGGGACTAACTACAGATTGGGCAGCAGCGTTCTCTATACATTTCACCGCCATACTGCGTCGCCATCCTGCACCCTAATTGCGAAACGCACAATTTATCAGAATCTGAATGGGATAGAAGATTATTTCTAAGCCATTGCGTCATTTGTTCGAATAAATTGTCGGCTCAGCAACGTAAATAACGCAATGAATGTTGTTTAACTATGAATATTAAACCAATTCATACCGATAAAAAGTTCCGCAATTACCCCTCTGCATGTCGCGCGTGGTGATTACGGCAAAGCACCCCTAATCGGGAGAGGTTTGATGACCACAACCCATCCGAGCTTGTAAAACCAATTAACTTTAACCAATACCAGTTATATGCAAATACACTGCTTACTAACAAATCTGCTGATTACTCAATATATTTCGTAATGACTCATCAGCCAACCTCATTAAATCATTCGATCTGTCAATGAAACTGTGTATGTGTGATATTGACCTACACGCATGATGAATCTAATTTAAATGTAGGTATATAGTTACGTTACGTTTTACGTAATCTTTAAACCAATATCTCTAATTTGGTATTAACTATTTGGAAGCAACTCGGGCGTATAGTGTAAATGGCGACGACATCTCTATAGCAGCTACAAATAGTGTTTTGTAGTTTCTGTCTAACGCCATGGAAAAAGGCCTGAATGAGGGATGAAATTCCAGTAGTTTAGTCTTTCCAAAGCCGTTTACTTACTATAAATTACTTCTCTGAATATTTCCTTAGCATAATTAGCATATTCGTTCAAACTGCGTTTCTGGGACGACATACAAGCCTCCTCTCCTCGAGTGTCACTTAACCCACCACGTGGGCTAAGTGCGCGTTGGCGAATTTTTGGTTCTAGAACAAACCGGTTTCCTCACGGTGTTTTCCTTCACGTGATAAAATAATTTACAAAAGTAAAGCACCAGTGTGGATCGAACTTACGACCTACAACTCGTAAGTTTTGACTGTTATCACTTTTGCTCACATTCTGTCAGTTGCACAGAATCTACATAGTTTTTTTTTTTTTCATAATCATGCCACTGTCCCTGTCACTGGTATTTTTCGGACTCTCTTGTGTCTTTGCAATGTCATCATTCTACCAACACTTCTTTGTTCTGATCCAATTGTCCATTCTGTCGTCGCAAATTACGTAAAGTAAAAGATATTATATATTCCAGTTACAAAAATCATTAGTGTATATAGGTAACAATTTATTAGCCTTACTTTTTCGCCAACTACAATCTAGCCAACATCCCCAAAATAAGTGTTAACACAGAAATATACAAAAAAAACAAAACTAGTGGCGCTAGAAATAACGTATGGCAAAATTAAGACAAAGAATTGTGATATTATGAAACAAAACGACACAGACGGTATTGCAAATATGCACAATTACTTAAAACCAAGACGTAAACACCATTTAATTTCAAAAGTAGAAATGAGATCAAGTGACTATGTCACAGCGCAATGACGTAGATCGTAAATTCTAAACAGTTTATTTCCCTGACAGCACAAAGTTTATTTACCACATTAAAAACCCATGAAGATACTCAAAACAGGACCTAATAAAACAGTGAAATATTCTAAAAATCTCCACTAGCGTCAACCTGTCCCATTGGCCAGTTTCCCTCGTAATTCAGCTCAAGTTTGTGTCTAAACGCTTCCCTATTGCATAATAATGCAGCGACCGACTTGCTCCAATGGTGGATGTTTGTGGAGTGCCGTATTTGTTTGTGTGTTATAAAACATGTGCAGAAGTCCAACTTCTGGCTGCAGTTCTTTTGTTGCATCTTGTGTCGTTGGGATTATCGGAATCTCTAATTGCGACAGCATTTTCATGAACTTCTTCAAATAAGTCTTCAAGCTCTAAAATAAACGATAGCTGACTAATTCTTGCTCGATTAAACTCTTCTGTTTCTCATTTTTATGAGGAACAGAGTGTAAAGTTCACTCTTTCTCTATTTAAAGGGACGAACCTCCGACCAAACGGGAGTCTAGTGGGCTACTACCCAATAATTGATGTCGGGACTTTGCATGTATACCAAAATGCTGTAAACTCTGCTTGCGCGTTTCAGGATTTTACGAGACGTCAGTATGATGCGTCGTTCACATGTGCCAATGTAGGTTTCATCGTCATCATCATTTCAGCCGTAAGACGTCCACTGCTGGACTTAGGCCTCCCCCAATTTGGGGGGCTTTGCCATAATCGCCACGCTTGGCAGGTGGGTTGGCGATCGCAGTATGGTGGTAAAATGCATAGAGAACGCTGCTGCCCATTCTCTAGTAAGTCCCTTAGTCGCCTTTTACGACACCCACGGGAAGAAATGGGGTGGTGTTATTCTGTACGTCCGGCACCACACGGTAGGTTTAAAGATATTTATTCTCAAAACAGACAGAAACTCACTTACATGAGAACAATGCTTATAGTAAACTATTTATAATATATAAAACGTTCGTCACAGACGTTACTGTAGTAATTATCCACCCATCCACCAATACATTCAGCTTTTGGGAAAGGTGGTATTTGTCATTAAGTATGCAGCTAATTTTGTTTTGAATGCATTGAATGAGTGTAATTTTTTAATATGTGAGGCTATTTTGTTGTATAATTGTGCTCCTTCAAAACCTTTTTTTTTTTTTGCCAAACTTCGTTCTCGCCTTCGGTAAAATCAGAAAACTAGCTCGGCGACTACTACATTGTGTTACCTGTTTGACTTTTGTAAACGATAAATTTGTAATGATGTAGATGCCGCGTATGTTTTTTTTCTGTCACTTTCGTTCTTCTGTTCTAAGTTGTGTTCTCATCATAATTATTAAATTAAACGCTTATTGATTTGATCTTCAGCATAAAGTAAGTCCCTTAGTCTCATCTAACGACACCCACGGGAAGAAATGGGATGGTGCTTTAATTTACGTGCGGCATCACACGGAACATTGATTTGATCACGGTCATTTAGTTCATGATTAATCCATGGATGAGTCTTCATAAAAAAATTAAGTTTAATCATATTGATATCTCTATTGACCGATCTACAGTCACTATCATGACATGTGTATCACTATACACATTTCATCGTTCTTCAATATTTTTTCACCTTCTAAATAAACTTTGAGGTATAATGTAATGTTTGTGCTCGGATCCTGTACGACCACATTTTCTGCTGACATCCCAACAAATCAAATGGACGTAACAGTTAATTGGCTCTGTTTGAGGTGCTGCAGTTTTTGTGCGCGGCTCGGTTTGGTATCGGGAAATCATTTACATTAGGATTTAATAGAGACTATTGAAGATAACTTAGAATGTACTGGGGTTTAATTGATATAGAATGTACTGCGGAATGTCTACTTTTATCTAATAATTGTAGGGCTTAGGTTACTATTACTACCGTAAATATTGCTAGCAGAAAAGTTTATATGAAAAAAGAAAATGATCGACGGCAAATTGAGCGATTTTTCTGATTTTTTATGTAATAAAATCGTTTTT
This sequence comes from Aporophyla nigra, assembly GCA_947507805.1. NCBI lineage: Eukaryota > Metazoa > Arthropoda > Insecta > Lepidoptera > Noctuidae > Aporophyla > Aporophyla nigra. Next base: position 2,625,983 of record OX382296.1, on the reverse strand, counting down.
ATTAACCGACTTCAAAAAGGAGGAGGTTCTCAATTCGGATGTTTATATGTTTTTTTTTTATGTATGTTCGGCCATAACTCCGTCATATATAGACGGATTTGCAAAATTCTTTTTTTGTTCGAAAGGGGTTTATTCCGAAATGGTCTCATATAATTCTCATATAGATCTGATGATGAGTTCGGGGGACAGACACCGGAACTCTTTAAAAAATGACAGCAAATCAACCGCGATTTCTGCTATCGCATAAATATGCATTGTTTGTTTGGAATTAGTGCGAGGTGAATACCACAACTAAAAATTTAAAAATAAAAACTTTTTTACAAAAAAAAAACAACCGACTTCCTTAAAAACACTACAAAGTGAAAAATAACTTTAATTTCGGAAGTCGGTGGCAAAAAAACCATAAATACAGATCCTAAGACACCGACTTCCGAAATTAAAGTTATTTTTCACTTTGTAGTGTTTTTAAGGAAGTCGGTTGTTTTTTTTTTGTAAAAAAGTTTTTATTACAATATAAGTACTTACATCTCATGTAATAAAAAGAAATAGTCAAAATAATAATAAAATGGCATTTTCTTGGTCTAATTGGATCTACAATAGCTTTACTAGGAATTAATAAGAAATGAAGTGATTCCGTATGGTGCCGGATGCAAAGAATAGTGCCATCTCATTTCTTCCAGTGGGTGCCGTAAAAGGCATCAAGGGCTCTCGCATCCGGCCCTGGTCCAGACCATGGTAATTAGCGAGAGGGCATGGGAAGCCGTCACCTACCTCTGCGAAGCAGTAATGCTCGCGAAGGAGGAGGCGGAGCGCGTCAGGGAGAGGCAATCTATGTGCCCACACGCTCCTAGCTGCCTTAGAAGTAGACGCCCCGGGCGTCGGGAGTCCATCACAGACTTTCAGCCACAACGGTTGCAGGCGACGAGCAATGGGTTGCTCGCCACCGTCCGGTAAGGATCAGGCTCGGGTCTACGGCACGATGAGTTCAACGCGCGCCTCAAAGAGATGTCAGCAAAATTTAAGGGGTCCTCTGGGACCGATGCCTGCCAGGATCTCGGAATTGTTCGAAAGGGCTACCGTGGTCCTGGCGTAGACAACTGAAGGAACACCGGGTGGGTTTTAGTCAGTAAAAGTCTGACACACCTTTCCCCTCCACCCAGAGCAAGAGAAGTCATATGATGATTTTCCACCCAAAAAAAAGGGACATAGGTACTAGAGAATGGGCAGCAGCGTTCTCTATGCATTTCACCACCACCCTATGATCACCAGCCCGCATTGAAAAAGATTCCTTGACGTACGAATAACGAGCCGTGTCAAGTCTTTATTTATAGAACCTGAATCGCAAACTATATCATCACGCCCTGTCAAATAACCTGCAATACGATGACTTACAAATTGCCCAAGCACCAAATAAGTACGTAATCAACATTACACATATTTTTCGCCTTACAAGTTTATACATCACTTCAACTCAAACTCTGACAGCTGCAGGTCTGCTCACCCAAAAAAGTGATGAGGCGTGAATGCCTGTTCAGTACGTTCGTCAACCACATTCTGAAGTGTGGTTTAGTGGTTCGAAACAGTAGCCGTGGAGTAAGTGCTAATATACTTAATTTATTACTGTAATGCGCTTCAGCGGACCTAATTGAAATGAATCGGTTGAGGTTTGGTGCAGATGTTAGCGATTTTTATTGAATAAACATTTTTTCAAAACAATTGTAATGGGAACTCCGTTACAATTTTTTTCTGAACAATGTATATTTTGATAAAAAGAAATTGCTACGAGGTGTGAAAACAAGCCCGATGCTGAGAATTTTTTGTCCGTATACCTGGGTATCTGCTTGTTTGTCTGGATGTATTTTCTGGATTAACGCAAAAACGACTGAACGGATTTTAATGAAATTTGGCACACGTATCGTTTATTTCCTTTTTTTGGTATCGGAGTGGAAATCTTCATAGATGTCCTCCGCCCTGAGGCTGATGGAGGGTTCTGTCAGAATTCTACTGGCTAAAACCACTCATGGTTCCCTCGTACACTTGCACCGCGGGCTACGGGGGCACTTAAGCACTCCTCAACGCAGCCCCTGACTGGTGCCGGCCCGCTTCTGCAGGCCCCGTCTGTTCAGCTTGGATGAACACAGAGGGTACTTTTACTCCCAGTAGTACGTTCCAGATTTTCCAACATTTTTATAGGCAGAGCCGTGGGCAAAAGCTAGTAGGGCACGGGCTAGTTGAATAATAAAAACCGCATAGCAACTGAATGATCGGAAATGGCAACGGCTCATTACTAATTGAGAACGGATTCTTCTAGAGCCTTAAACAATATGTGAGCAAGGTCTTGTACGGAACCATTAACCATGTGGAGTTTTCTTCTTCGTGTCGCTGGCACGACTTTCTACAGATCTTGATGGCTCAAAACGTCGCCACTCCCACGGCGTCATCAGTGACAGGGCAGAGGTCTCTTTAACTGCACGTTTAAGTACATAGAGGGCAGGATATTCCCACTGTAGGTACGTTACGCAATTACCCCCGCAGCTCTGCATACAGGGTGTCCAGTAAATAGCACGACATACTGCAGGGGGTGATAGCTTGGGTCACTACCTATCATTACAACACAATATATGTTCAGAAAAATCTTACGGATTTTTTTTTTTCACCACTGTAGGTTAAACTTAAGTGATAAGAAAATAGTTCTGTGCAAATTTAAACAAAAAATAGTATTTCTTGAAAACATTCTTGTCTTTGATAGAAAAAAGACTTATCAATGAGTAAAGTAACTATTCACGAATAATTTGATGTAAAAAAAAGTACTAGAAAAGGATTTTTTCATTACGAGATGCTTAAAAATCTGTTTCAAGGTAGAGATTTTTCGGTATTTCGGAAAATTTTGTAAAACTGTAAATCCGTAAGATTTTGCTGAACATATATTGTGTTGTATTGATAGGTAGTGACCCAAGCTATCACCCCCTGCAGTATATCGTGCTATTTACTGGACACCCTGTATAAATGTGACCAAACAATGATACGATTTTTTAAATGCTTACCTTGCTGATAATATCGCTGCAACTAACACCACATCCCACATTACATCATAAAGCCTATTACACACTATCAATAACTCTTGGCTATCATTACCAAGGAGTTGAATAATTCCCACTGATTGATGGTGTGCCTCCTATGAAGTAACAACTCTTACAAAATATTTGAGTTTCCTTCGTAAACTGACGGATGTCTTGAATTTATAGACTTTAATACTTGATACGGAAATCATAAATTAAGATAGTTAATTTAGATATGTATTTAATCCTTTTATGGGTTAACGTTGATCTTCCTTATTGATGAGTTACATACAATTATGATCAGATGAATTTATTTATACGAATATATATACGAATATGTCTTACAAAGAAATTGTCACATGAGTGAGAAAGTCGATTTTTGTCTAATTAAACAATGAAAAGGTTCTCAAACTTTGCTGAGAATCAGCGCTTCTTGAAGTCAAATTTACATGAGACAATTCTCCGAAACTCCCACACATCACTGCGTCGTAGTGTTTTAGCTGGCGAAGAAGAAGTGGCACAACAAACGGTCCAGCAGCACAGCTGTCTGTTTAGAAAAAAAGAACTTCATTCAATACAATAGTAAGCAAAGTTATTAACAAATAGTGATCTACAGTGTTTTCGCTACTGTTAGCGTGTATTATCCCACTGCTGGGCAAAGACCTCTTCTCATGACCTCCTGCTCTTTCGATCTGAGGCTAAATCTAGGATAGCTAGGATCACTGGTCGTGTGTTTTCTGGAGATCGTCCCGCCATCTTCTACAGGGTCTGCTGCGAAATCTGTTGGCTGTGTTAGGGCTCCACGTAGTGATTATTTTGGCCCACAGCTCATTGGGCATATGGCAGTCGTGGCTAGCCCAGTCTCACTTCAGCTTTAGCGGGTTTTTGAGTGCGAAAATTACCTTGAACGCTCGTGTTTGTTATACTGTCCTGGTGTTTATTTGCCCACCAGACGCGATACCCGTCTCGTCAGAAAATCCTTCCTTTTAACACTTTAACTGCCATGGCTAAAATCAGAAAAAGTAAAAAATGTACTAAGTGTTATTTCATTTTAAATAGATTATTTGTCCCATAAATAATAATAATAATTATTTATTTATTTCCAAAAAGAGATTACAGACTTAAATTATTAGTTTCACAAAATGGTTTACAACTAGTGGTAGGAAGTAAATACAAATTGAATTTCCTATGCTGTAGAAATCTGTAGACAATTGGTGAGCCCTGCCTCTTAAACTAGGGTTACCTGTATCTTAAGAGACAGTGTTCGGCTATAGGGTTGAAACAGAAAGATTATTTGTCCCATAAATACATTATTTATTCCAAAAACATGGCCGCCAGGCAGCAACGACATGTTCAGATTTTGTATGTGTTGTCGGTGATATAGTCCGACGAGGCCTGAATGGAACAAAAAGTGTCGGACACATAGTCCAACATGGCAGTTAACGTGTTAAATTGGGTAGAAAAGGTAGGGTCCTCTGAGCAGACGGGTATCGTGTCTGGTGGGCCAATTGCCCGATGATTGATGTCCGGACATTGTAAATATGCTAGATGCGCGGTAAACTCTGCTTTCGCGATGCAAGATTTGCGTGTGACGTCAGTGTGTGGCGTAGTTCGCTTGCGGCGGTAAAGATGCCGCCACAGCTTAATTAGTGTTTACCGGAATGTGGAAAACTAAGCAATGCAACTTTAATAACTCTATTCAATCACACATTACCGTTACTTCACATTAGTTAAACTTTAGTAATGATTCTATGATTCAAGTAGAGTTGTTATCTTCAAAGTAGAACCGTTGTTTTATTTTATCTGTCATCATTTGCCTACTATGTTGGGATCAGCTTCCAGTCTTACTGGATGCAGCTAAATACCGGTATTTTACATAGAGCGACTGTCTATCTTACCTCGACTATTCAGTTATTGAGCAATACCCCTTGGTAAGACTAGTTGTCAGACTTTAAGGCTTACGACGATCCAAAACGACTATCAAAGATGCCACAAATGAGAACCGGGACCAACAGCTTAACGTGCTAACTGAGGCTTGGAGATGTCGTCGTATGTCATCCATCCACGGGCCAACCGCGGCAAGCGTAGCTTAATCTGATCAATCGGACCGTGCGGCTGATATAACTTAGCCGAACCAGTGTCTTTATAATTATTAGTCATTATTTCTCACCTTGGCGCCTAAAATGTTGCTGCAAGGTATTTTTTGTTTCATTTTTATAACGACGCAATAAAGTATGTGGCTGAGTTATTTGTAATTACGTCTTTGTTTTAGTATTACATTTGTGCATTAGGAAATATGTATGTTGATTATCGTATTGGTTTGTTTATATTTGGTGGGAAATTTATATTCATCATCCGCCTGCCTTTTCCCAACTATGTTGGAGTCGACTTCCAGTCTAACCAGATGCAGCTTGGTACCAGTACTGTATTGTAGAAAATGCCTATCTGTCCTCCACAACCCAGTTAATGGATAATACCCCTGTGGTAAGAAACTACTTCTTTCTTTTTTGGGTGGGAAACCATCAACTGACGTCTCCCACTCCAGGGTGGAGCGGAAGGGCGTGTCAGACTTTTACTGACTAAAACCCACCCGTGTTCCTTCAGTTGCCCATATGCCAAGGCCACGGTAACTCTTTCTAACGAATCTCGTGACCCTGGCAGGAGACTACTTGTCTTTCTAGGGCGTCCCGTCACAGCGTTTCCACTTACATCTGAGTTGTGAATAGCATTTGATAGTCGCCATTCAGTCATCCTCTCAACATAAGCAAACCATTAATATAATTGTATGGTTATATTGATTTCTGAGGTTCTGCATAGAGTCCTTCAGACCGTATTTCAGCCATGGCGGTCAATTTCAACGGAGAGTAGCCTTTAACGCGGGAGCTATTATAATGCGCAAGTGTGTGCGCAGACACAGGAGCATTTACTCTTTCTTAACTCTCACAGTCCGATGGGCCGACAATCCGATACGACCAGAGAGAAATGAAGCGCAGGACCAACGGTTTACGTCTGAGCTATCCCAGGCACGGTTATCAATACCCCCAACTTCCAAACTCTGGGGTTTTACTAAGAAATTCCTAATGGAAAAACCCATTAACACACTTTGCCCGACCTCGGAATGGAACCCAAAACCCCACTCTTAGCGGCTACGATACCAATGGGGCTGAGGATCTACAGGACGAGTGACACTCTTTCTTTCCCAATACGATAAGATGTGTACATAATTATATACATCACACAATATCGGATATTCTTGCATGAAATAGTAGGTTAATCTATCTAGGGTAAGATCTGAAGATAAAGGAAAACTGTTTTTCTTTGGACTGTTACTTAAGTGTAATGATGATCATTACATTTCTTTATTGCGTCAGTCGTCAATATTTCCGTTAGATAGATATCAAAATGGGCCTGCCCAGAAGTAGAAGATTAGAAGGACAAAAGTCATTCAAAAGGGAGAGGGCTATGCTTTTTTTTGTGGGCGGGAAATCATCAAATGACGTGTCAGACTTTTACTGACTAAAACCCACCTGTGTTCCTTCAGTTGCCTATATGCCAGGGCTACGGTAACTCTTTCGAACAAATCTCGCGACCCTAGCAGGAGAGGGCTATGCTTGGAGTTCGAATCAGGAATAAAGAGATCTGTAGGAGAACCACGGTAACTGACATAGCCCGAAGAATTGCCAAACTTAAGTGGCAGTGGGCAGGACACATAGCTCGCAGATCAGATGGCTGATGAGGCCGATAGGTTCTGGAGCGGGAGCCACGTACCGGAACACGTAGAGTTGGCCACCGATGACCTTGTGAAGGCCGCAGGAATCTGCTGGAAGCGGGAAACATAGAACCGGCCGAACTCTTGTCGGAGGCCTATGTCCAGCAGTGGACGTCTTTCGGCTGAAATTATGGTGATGATGGTTATATTCATTTAAGTATTTAAATCTAGAAGGCAAAGCCGTTCAATAACCGTTGATCGTGTGACGGTAGGCACAGTCAACCACTGTTTAATAAAAATGATAGAGCCTTTATGCCGTAGCAGTAAGGTTCATTCACCAAATGCAAGTGTGACCATGATAATACAACGGTTTATTGAGCCTCTTGAGACGACACCGATATCAATCAAGTTGTCAATCGTCATTACTTAGACACCCGCGTAAACCCACATAATTCGCACCCACCACTCTATTTAAATTAAATACCTAAACTCTATCCAAATTCATGTTTCCAATTGACATTAGGCCCTCTTAAACAAATATCAACTCTATGCTTGTATTATACTAGTAGTTTTCAGAATGTTGTACTTTTGAAAAGTCATAAAAATTACAAATTGAACTCATCGATGAAGTTAAAAAATTTCAAACTGAACGCTAAGTGTGGGTTGTAAAGTTGTTTTTCCAAAAACACATATTTGTTTACATGTTTGGAAACGAAATCGCAAACGCAATCTACTGCTGAGAATTCTCACTAAGTATGTTTAGAAAAAACTAGCGGTAAATACAAACGGTAATTATATTCAGATATTCATCGTATAACGTGTTAATGAGCGTAAACAGTTCATTAAATTGATTCATGTACAATTACGATGGTTTCATAGATGGTTCTAATGAGCTGTTGAGATATTTACCTAATGCTATCAGCAAAATCAAAATGCTTGGTTAATGTTAATAACCTGCACCCTAATTGCGAAACGCACAATTTATCAGAATCTGAATGGGATTGATGATTATTTCTAAACCATTGCGTCATTTGTTCGAATAAATTGTCCGCTCAGCAACGTAAATAACGCAATGAATGTTGTTTAACTATGAATATTAAAGCAATTCCTACCGATAAAAAGTTCCGCAATTACCCCTCTGATTGATTTGAAAAATTATGAGAAGTGTCTTGTTATAATATTAGACTAACTATGAGTGTTCTGTGTGGTACCGGACGTAAAGAAAACCACCATTTCATTTCTTCCCGTGGGTGTCGTAAGAGACAGACTAGAGACTGGGTAGCAGGGTTCTCTATGCATTTTACCACCATACTGCGATCGCCAACGCGCCTGCCAAGCGTGGCGATTATTGCAAACCCCCAAATGGGCCTATGTCCGGCAGTGGACGTCTTATAACCAAAATGATGATGATGTGATGATTCGCTCGTAGTTTTGACTTTCAAATTGTATTGGCTCTCAGCTAAGTTTGAATGACTTTCGATTTTGATATCTGTTCATTTACTCGTGGGCAACTCCAGAAATAAGTATTAGGCAATTGGCAAGTTTTGATTTTTATGCAAAAAAGTTATGAGAAAACGTCACAGCCTTTTCCCAACTATGTTGGGGTCGGCTTTCAGTCCAACCGGATGCAGCTGAATACCAGTATTTTACATGGAGCGACTGCCTATCTGACCTCCACAACCCAGTTACTGGGTAATACCGCTTGGTAAGACTGGTTGTCAGACTTTCGGGCTTCTGACGACCCGTAACCACTGTCTAAGATCTAGGAAAGACACCCACGGACAGGCACGGAAGTGTCTTGGAATGTTAAGATGGTCACCCATCCACGGACCAACCGCGGCAAGCGTAGCTTAACCTGAACGATCAACCCGTGCGGCTGTTATTACTTAGCCATAAGCCTCTAAATTGAATCACGTCGAACATTATTGCATTACAAGCCTGCCACGATACGACACATAACAACATCATTATTACAACCACGTTAAACATCATTTTACTCACCACCGATGCTCCTATTACAAAAACACGCGATCCAACAACCATAGCGTTTCGAAACAATTCGTACATCCAAACTGGGTCAATTTCTTAACGTACAAGTCGCACGCACTTATTGAACCAGAGAAATGACTTCGCTAATTAAATGTAAGGTGATTAGCACACTGGGAACAACAACAGTTGGTCTATCGTATACGTCATCACCATTCTCCTGCTCGCTGAAGAGATGGTCGGTGGGCGGACAGATTCTGAAGTGAAAACCGCGTACTGGAAGACGTAGAGTTGGGAGGCCTTCCAAGAGGTGGATCGATCACCTTGTGAAAGCCGCAGAAATCAGCTGGATGCGGGAAGCACAGAACCGAAAGATTACTTTTGTATTATTAAAATCTGATTTTGAAATTCTTAAATATATCATCATCATTTCAGCCGTAAGACGTCCACTGCTAGGGCACGCCACAATTGCGGCGGTAAGTCCCCTCTTTGAGGAGTGGATAGAGAGGCGCCACGGCGTCCTCACCTTCCGCCTGACGCAGGTTCTCACCGGGCATGGGTGCTTAGGTGGGTTCCTGTTCAGGATAAAGCGGGAGGAAACGCCCGGGTGTTTCCATTGTGAGGATCGTCTAGAGGACACGGTGGAGCATACGGTGGAAGTGTGCCCTGCCTGGGCGGAGCACCGCCGTGTCCTCGTGGAGGCGATCGGCGGCGGCGATCTCTCGCGTCCGGCCCTGGTGCGAGCCATGGTACGGAGCGAGAGGGCATGGGAAGCCGTCACCTCCTTCTGCGAAGCAGTAATGCTCGCGAAGGAGGAGGCGGGGCGCGTGAGTGAGTTGCAGTCTCTGCACCCTCACGTCCCTAGCCGCCGCAGGAGGAGACGCCCCGAGCGCCGGGAGTCGATTGCGGACTCCCGGCCACCGTAGGCGCGAGCTTGCGGGTGGCGAGCAATGGGTAGCTCGCCGCCCGGTAAGGACCAAGCTCGGGTCGACGGCGCGTAGTGTTCCACGCGCGCCTCAAAGAGATGTCAGCCACACTGAAGGGGTCTGCTAGGACCGATGCCTGCCGGGGTCGCGTGATTGTTCAAAAGAGATACCGTGACCCTGGCACATGGGCAACTGAAGGAACACGGGTGGGTTTTAGTCAGTAAATCTGACACGCCCTCCCGCTCCGCCCAGAGCGGGAGAAGTCATTTGATGATTTCCCATCCAAAAAAAAAAAAAAAAAAGACGTCCACTGCTGGACTTAGGCCTCCCCCAGTTTGGGGGGCTTTGCCATAATTGTACTTAAATATATACGTTATAGAAAACATGTCGTTTTGTTTTTATTTAAAAAAAAAAACTAATGACCTTCCGTGGTCATAGACGCCGCACTAAGGGTATATTATGTTTTTAGAGACCAATTTGATGAGGAAACTGCAAGTAATCACGTTTCTAAAATGTACAATTTATAGAATGAATCTTTAAATATCTTACATATTAATAACATAACTAAAAATTAAGTAATAACAATGCACCAAGGGATGCACGAACGCAATTATTTCCACCGGTGGATACCATCCCTAGATGCCTCTTAATGTGAATCTCGCTGACGAGTATTAGAAGAACACTGAAAAACCAAATAAAACAGAAATTATTTATTTATTATTCTCTAAAACCACAGCGGTCTTTGAAATTCTGTATCTCATTGGTTGTACACACCATCATTACTTTCGTCAAGCGTTACTTTCACCAATAGACAGGCTTGACTCAGTGTGCACACAGCCTTATAGTTATTAGTTTTAGTGGACTGATTCGGAAGACAGGTTTAGTTTAGGTATGTAATATTGATGATTGACACCCTTTTTTAATGTAGCTTTTTAGTTTTAGCAACCTGTCGATACAAAGTAGTGTTTAATCGGACCGGTTATTATTGGTAATCATTTCTTATTAGGGTTCCGCTGCCACCTACAGGATGGCTTACTGTGATAGGCTTGAGTCACATATTTTTATCACAGTTTTGGGAAAAAAATCGTGATAAAATGCGTGACTCAAGCCTATGACAGACCTGCCAGGGTCTGGCTGTCGTGGCCCTAGCATATAGGCAACTGAAGGAACACGGGTGGGTTTTAGTCAGTAAAAGTCTGACACGCCCTCCCGCTCCGCCCAGAACGGGAGACGTCATTTGATGAAAAAAAAAATGAAAAAAAAAAGCCTATCACAGAGGTTGTGCTCCCCCCGCTGCACGGCTTTCCTATCTACCCTTCTGACACAGGAGTCTAAGTAATGTATTAGCAAGTGTATGTGTGTATGTGTATTTTAAACTAATTTGTAACTTGACTAATTACACAGGTCAACATGGTTTTGTTGTTGAAAAGTGGAGAGTCATTTCCGAAGAAATTTTTTACGTAGAATCCGAACTCGGAGTCAGAATTGGCCCATCACGTCAGGATTTTGAGATATTTGAGGTTATATACCCAAACAATAGCGTTTTTGGCTACTTTTGAGGTTATGTACAGAAGACACAGAAAATTTTGGGGTTTTTTCTTTAGTTGTATCATGTAGTACTGCTCTTTCTCTTCAATTAGAGAGTTGCAGAGTTCAATTACGATTTTTATTCACCAAGTTACGCCAAATTTCAAATTACAAAATATGTCCCATTAATGTCATGAGCATTTGCATTAAAAACTTTGAGACAGACGTTTTCTACTGGTTATTTTCTCTTGAAAATTTGTATTCGGGGGTGTTCGAGGTTACCAATATAATTATATATAATAAAGAAAGGTTTTCCAAAAATAAATTTCGTAACCGGTTTTATTTAGTGTATCGATTGTGTGTGTTTCAGTAATGGTTGCCATCCCTACTTGGACAGGATTGACAATCGACCGGAACTGTGACAAAAGCTAATAAAGAATAGAATGTTTTTATTAAATCGGCTTTTAATTCCGGAGTTTTCATAACAAATAAGTAATAGCAATATCTTAGTTACTAAATAGGTTTTTTTTTTTTGTATTTACCATATTAATGGGCAAAACATGGCCATGAACGGACGTTTCCCTTTAGTAACTTCAATGAATTGTACAGATAATATGTAACCGCTGTTTGTAGTATACACTATTGAATACCTTCGACTAGGAAGGTTAAAAAAAAAACTGTCTATGCCACACAGTCGTCAATTATGATTATAAGTAGTCGAAGGCAAGGTTTAGCAACCTGTCATAAAAATAAGTTATTTACATAAATTAGGTGGTCATTGGTTTAATCAATTTAATCTTGTTTTTATTATCAAAATAAGGGACCAACACTCTTTCAACGGGTATGGTAAAAATGTTGGTCCTGCATCATCAAAAAAACTGTTTACAAAAAAATAAAAACCGACTTCCTAAAAAAACACTACAAAGTCAAAAATAACTTTAATTTCGGAATGCGGTGTCTTAGGACCTGTATTTAAAGTTTTTTTGCCACCGACTTCCGAAATTAAAGTTATTTTTGACTTTGGAGTGTTTTTTTAAGGAAGTCGGTTTTTTTTTTTTTAAAGATTTTATTTTTAACTTTTTATTTATGGTAGATACCCCGCCCGCACTAATCTAATCGCGTTATTCGTTCATTTGTCGCGCCAATACTTAATGCAAATATAAGACTTATAAGGTTTTCACATGGATCCCACTGTTCGAATAGAACCAAATTAAAATGGGACCATTCGGGAAGCACCAACTTTCAAATAAAAAAAACATCGAAATCGGTTCACCCATTCAAAAGTTATGAGCTAACAAACATAAAAAAAGTACAGACGAATTGATAACCTCCTCCTTTTTTTGAAGTCGGTTAAAAATACTGAACTTCACATAACATCACGCCTTGTTCCCCTGAAGTAGTGGGCAGAGGTGTACCTATAGTTCACCCACATTCCTCCAGTTATGTTTAAGTCCCATGTAATAGGGGGCGAGCCTATCGCCATTAACCGGGCACAAATCCAGACTCCAGGCTGTTACTGTGTGGGCACGCCACCATTGCGGTGGTAAGTTACCTCTTTGAGGAGTGGCTAGAGAGGCGCCACGGCATCCTCACCTTCCACCTTACGCAGGTCCTCACCGGACACGAACGCTTCGGGAGGTTCCTATTCCGAATAAGGCGGGAGGAAATGCCCGGGTGTTTCCATTGCGTGGATCGCATGGACGACACGATGGAGCATACGGTGGAGGTGTGCCCTGCCTGGGCCGAGCACCACCGTATCCTCGTAGAGGCGGCGACCCCTCGCGTCCGGCCCTGGTGCCAGCCCTCACGACCGTAGCCGCCGCATGAGGAGACACCCCGGGCGTCGGGAGTCGATTATGGACTCCCGGCCACCGTGGGCGCGAGCTTGCGGGCGGCGAGCAATGGGTCGCCGCCTGGTGAGAACCAGCCGTAATATTTGACTTTAACCGTTAATGTTCAGTAATAATAGAAACAGGCCACTTCGAGACAACATTTTATGTTGTACAATGTAGATGAGGCTCTATAAATAGCCTCAGTACATTTTAATTACCTAACTAACGGACCCATTTACCGCTTGCCACAGATACGACATAAACCAATAATTTCTATCTCCCGACTTCTTTTAACCGCTGTATTTACTAACCGACTGCTAACTTCTCGTTAACGTATTAATTCACTGAACCAACGTTTTATCAACGTAAATTAGCATGACTTACGTAATGTACTGAATTCCCGTGAGAATATTCGATATTTGAATGCGATAAGCTGTCATAATGATCACGGAATCAAACTGTATGTCAGGTTTTGTTGACACGCGTTTGCATAAACCTTGTTTTGATAACCTCGCCTTATATGGTGCACTTTGCTGCTAAGTATCAAGGCTGGCCATAATCGCTACGCTTGGCAGGCGGATTGGCGATCGCAGTATGATGGTAAAATGCATAAAGAACGCTGCTGCCCATTCTCTAGTAATTCCCTTAGTCGCCATCTATGACACCCACGGGAAGAAATGGTATGGTCCTATTCTTTACGGCCAGCAACACACGGCCATATATCAGGACCAACTCTAAACTTCGTCATACGTTTAAGCGTGGAAATGTCCATAATTGACCTGAAAGCTGTAAGTAGTGACACAGTGTAGTTGTCGAACCTAGACTGGCCCCTTAACTTTGTGTAAACTATTTTCATCACCACTGCTCTCAAAACGGTGAAGGAAAACATCGTGAGGAAACATGGCAGGTTCTAGAATCAATCATTCGAAGACATGTGACATCTACTAACCCGCACTGGGCCTGCCTGATGGATTACAATCCATTCCCTCTCAAAGACAACAGGCCAGTGCCTCCGCAGAACATTAACGGCAAATTATGTGTGTGACCTGAGACTGGCCAAGAACTGGAAATCAAAATTACATCACCAATCATGGTAGACTCATAACAGAAGTTTTTTTTTTTTTTTTGTAACCGTACAAGAGGACTGGTTCTTCAACTTCCAAGTGCCTTTACTGTTTCTTCCAGTATTCAAACATAAATTATTTTCTGATTTTCCTGTCTCTCAAAATCTATTTACCTTTTAAAGACAACATCATGATTCGAATCTTTCACATAAATTTCCATTTTAATTCCCTTTCAATGAAAATCTATCAGGATTATCAAAAAAGTATCCCATATAGTTGACTATACCACTTATTCCTTTGTCCACAGATATTTCGTGAGCACCGTTCTACAGTTCCAGATCTACCGGGCAGTGTGCGAAAGAACCGGTCAGTTCATACCCGGGGACCCATCACGACCTCTCCATAAATGTGACTTCTACAGAAATCCTGAGGCTGGGAAGATTTTGACGTGAGTACCTTATAATAATATATTATTTTATTGAGTTAGTGAAGAAATTTCTAGATGGCATACCTGATGATGATGTCTTTGCATATTAACAGCTGGTATTCTAGCTTTGATTATGAATGTGGAAGGCTAAAAGAGTAGACCAAGTCCAAAGAAAAGGTGGATGGACTGTGTTAAATATGAGAAAAGCTAGACCGTTCTAGTCCATAAAATAGAGCCTTCAGTAGGCGGTGCTCGTAGGGTTTCGGTGAGTGGGAACCGAAATGACGACTAATAGAGAAAACGAAGGAAAAAACATTTAGAACATGAAACAAAAGACAAATATTATGGTGGCGAGTCAATAGATCGCAGTTACCGTTGCCTGTATAATATCAGTAGCTTCAATTGGTGCCTGTAATATAGGCAACAGATGGAGAACTAATAATGACTACCTGTATCGGGCACAGCAATCATTGCCCTTTATTCAAAATTGACTGAGAATCAGCACTTTTTGTACGTCAAAATGACATTTGACAGTCCCCCAAAACACACACTCTTCACCGCTTCCTAGTGCTTTAGCTGGGAAGAAGAAGCGGCGCAACAAAATCCCCAGCAGCGCAACTATAAAAACTCTATAAAACATTCACTTTCTTCTGGATGAATATCTTCTGGATAATCAGTAAAATCTCTTAAGATTCTAGAACCGACACAAATAAATAACAAACTCAATAAAAAGTGATAGTGATCAACAACATGTATAATAATTTCAATTTTACATAAATCGTAGATATAATCTCGAGGCGTGAAGCCGAGCGGCCTTGACCGTAACGGTTGCATTTGAGTTATATACGTTGTGCTCTGTCGTTGTGAGACTAGTTGAAAATAGCGGATATGGCTGTTGAATTTATATTTTTAGAGCACCGTGACCTTAGCCCGCACTTTCCTGTGACTTCGTTTGTCAATTTTTCACTAAAAATGCGACTCATGGGCGGGTTATGTCACACCTGCTATAAAGAAAGAAAATTAAATTATTGAGCACGGACCAAAAGGCACAAAATATACAACAGGAAAATGTAATTTATTTATTTATTGGTCTATTTACAATTGTTACACTTTATAATCTAATAATACAAGTTATAATACACACCAAGTGTACAATATGATGCGATAGACACAGCATGCATGAACTAACTTAAAAATTAATTACAGTGGTTTTACAGTTATAAACATACTTAATATTAAAGGCATTCTTATTATTAAGACAGTTAAAAGCTTAAATATTTAGGTTAAGAGTAATATAGTTCAGTGTAGTGTTGATTATTTTTGGTGGACTTGGTGCTTGAATTTATGAATTGATGTACAACAAATATCTATAGCATCATCACAATTATATAGTCCTCCAGACCGAATTTCGGCCACGGCGGCCAATCTCAACGGAGACTAGCCATCGGCGCGGGAGATATTATAGTGCTCAAGTGTGAGCGCAGACACAGGAGCACTCACTCTTCCC
The DNA here is from genome assembly GCA_947507805.1 of Aporophyla nigra. Lineage (NCBI taxonomy): Eukaryota > Metazoa > Arthropoda > Insecta > Lepidoptera > Noctuidae > Aporophyla > Aporophyla nigra. The sequence continues at coordinate 2,609,946 of OX382296.1, read as the reverse complement.
TCACTCTCATAGTCCGATGGGACGGCAATCCGACACGACCGGAGAGAGATCAGGCGTAGGACCAACGGCTTAACGTGCTTTCCGAGGCACGGGTACCCCCGTGCCTCGGAACACACCACCAACTTCCAAACTCCGGGCTGCTACTAAGAAATTCCTAATGGAAAAACCCAGTAACACTTTGCCCGACCCGGGAATCGAACCCAGGACCCCACGCTCAGCGGTCGCGCTTGCGACCACGAGACCAACTGGGCAGTTATCATCACAATTATTGAGAAGCCTGCAAAGTAACATATTAATAAAAAATAAATTGTAAGGTGCAATGTGCAAAGTATTATAGAGTCTTGTTCTTGTGGGTCGGAAATCATCAAATCACGTCTTTCGTTCTGGTTGTAGCGGAAGGGTGTGTCAGACTTTTACTGACCTACCCGTGTTCCTTCAGTTACCCATATGCCAGGGCTACGGTATCTCATTATAGTGTCCCTCACATCATCATCTGCCTGCCTTTTTCCAACTATGTTAGGGTCAGCTTCCAGTCTAACCGGATGCAGCCGAGTACCAGTATTTTACATGGAGCGACTGCCTAGTCCTGTATAGTGTCCCTCACAGCTGCGCTTATAAGGCCCAGTTCAGCAAAAATGCCAGACAACTAGTTCCTGATGCTGATTTTCAACTACTTGTAGAGATAAGATAGGCAATTGGTCCATGTAAAATACTGGTGTTCAGAAGCATCCGGTAGACTTATGTACTATCTTATATAATATACTAGCTTCTGCCAGCGGCTTCGCCCGCGTGGATGTCGAAAACTTCACCATTTCAACCCCCCATTTCACCCTCCTAGGAATATAATTTCAAAAAACCCTTTCTTAGTGGATACCAACTCCTCACAAAGAACACACCCTCCAAATTTCACATCTCCACGACCAGCGGTTTAGGCTGTGCGTTGATATATCAGTCAGTCAGTCAGTCAGTCAGTCACTCAGGACTTTGAATTTTATATATATAGATACTCATATTCTACTGAGTATAAAAATTATTCGGTCTCTTTAAATAACTTTTCCAAAATTGAGCAAAAGCACTTCTTAATTCATGCAACAATTTTAATCATGTACCCTACTGTTTTGGCAACGTCCAGACAGACACACCGACTCTAATATGAACATTATTCCATTATTATTTTTTCTTTTGTGTTGTTGTTGCCTTTTTGGCCCTGAATAGCTTGTACTTATAGCGTGGTTATAGCACTTATAGCCGATCAAATCAGTATTGATTAGACGATACAATTCCATTTTTTAAGAGGGAAGTAGGTAATTTATTTCGATTTGTAGTTTTAGATGATGACGCAGGCTTTTAATTGATATTTTTATTATTTTACAAAAAAATATACCAGCTTTTATTAAAGCTTTCGAGAAAATATCATTGATTTATTTCATAATTAAATAGAATTTATAATTAGGATTATGACATGACACTAAAATAAATGTCCTTGATGAACAAGTTGTAACCTAAAAAAATGTGTGACAAAAAAAATGCATTTTAATTTCAATGAAATTTAATTTATTACATCACTAATTGCACGCGTTTGTTTCATCGTAATACCGCCCGTATTGCTTCGAATTACGGTCTATGTTACTTAGCAACATCGTTCCCAAAATAGAACATAGATCCGATCTAATTTCAACTGTACCACTTTCACGGAGAGTTGAATTTCATTCGGGTGAAAATGTTCCACAAAAAAATAAATTCTCAAAGTAATATAAACTCTAATTCAATTGTACAGAGGAGAAATTCTTTTGAATGGTGGGTATAAAAATAAAGCATGGTGCAGACAATTGCGCGTCTCCGCACGGATGTGGCCACTTGACGCTATGGATGCGGGTTGCATTATTAAATTTTATTCGTTAATATTGTTACATTGTTGAATTTAGTTTTGATGCTAGTGCGATAAGTTATACTCTTGGGTATTATAAATCTTCTTTTCATTATTTATAATCACTTTTGGGACAGATGACAGTAGTCAGCTGATCCAAATGAAATCCGCCATCTTGCTTCTCAACATCGGTTCACTGGTGGTGTTTAATTTTGACGGCTACAGCCATTGCTTGGCGACCTCTTAGCGATAACTAGCGTTTATAAATAATAATTTTGCTAATCCTTTGCTTAGCAATGGATTCAAATATAAATGACGTTTATAAATAAGATGATAATGTGTTCACATTGGATTAAAACCTGAGCTCCTCCTTTATATCACTATAGAAAAGTAGACTCTACAAAACCAAGGATTAAAGACAATAATCACTAGTTACTACATTATAGTTGTGAATCTGCTACCTTTTCTTGCTAATTTTCATAACACTGAAATAAAGTCTACTTATATGGCAGCAGAAGAGACATGATCAGTTCCTGACCTGCAGCCATACATCATGTAAATACAAAATCGATCTCTCTCGCCTTTTCCCAACTATGTCGGAGTTCGCTTCCAGTCTAGCTGAATGCAGCTAAAAAACAGAATTTGACATGGAGTGTCTCCTATTTGACCTCCAAAACCATTACCGGGTAATACGACCCCCCTTTGGAAAGACTGCTTGTCAGAATTTTGGGTCTCTGATTACCCGCAAACACTGTCGAAAATCTGTTAATGACAACCGGGACCAATGCTTTTGGAGTCACGGAGGAGTCTCGATGCAAATACAATAGACAGATGCATAAAATAGTACTGTTTGCTACTGACAAACTAATTAAAGCTATCACACAGTTCATTAAGTGCAGATTAAAACGACGTTTCGTAATACGTCAGTGGTACCATTTGGTTAAAATTCCATCCTACGTGTGACGAGTTTAAAACAAATATTTAATTGCATCAAGTAGCAATGTGGCTGAAGTAACAGTTGACAAACTTTATGTAGCATTAAATTTTAGAACTGTTAATTAGATCTTATTGCATCAGGGACGTAGTAGGCACAAAAGAGATTACAAAATTCGTCAGCATAGTTACTGTGGAACCCAATATGAATTGAAGAATTGCTTATAAAAGCTATGCATACACCGCCTACAATGTTCCCACTGATGGGACTCAGCAGGCCACGTCTCTGCGAGAGAGTGTGGTAATCGACCAGGAAGGCCCATTTTTCGGCTTGGTAGATGTCACATTTGTCTTCAAATCTTTGGTGTTAAAACATTCCGATTTCCTCACGATTTCCTTCACCGTTTTGAGCGCAGTGGTGATGAAATTAATTACTCGTACACAAAAGAAAAGGCCTGGCTGGGTTCGAACCAACGACTACGACTCGTAATCCATAGACGTTACCACTGAGCTACTACTGCTCTCTCCCACCGCTACTGTCCTGAATTGAATTGCGGTGACAAAATATAGGAACTCTATATTCGGTAGTACGTGAACAAAACTACTAATGAAAAAGATGGACTCATACATCAGACTCTCACGGATCAGGAGAACATGGGACAAAACGAAGGAGGCATATATTCGGTAATAGGTGAACAAGATCAAGGCTACCAATCTAAAAGATGGACTCATGGATGAGACTGGCACATACCAAGGGAACATGGAACAAAAGGGATTAGTCCTATATTCGATTGTACGGAAACAAAAACAAGACTCTAAAGATAATGATGAATGAAAAACACCTAAGAAAGATTAATTTCACAATTAGAGCTACAAATCATTTTATAGCTTTTTGCACTTATCTTTCAGAATATATTTTTGAAATAGGCGTTTTATTGCCTTGTGACAGAATTTCAAATCACGTGACATTTAAGACTCAAAATAAAAGCTACTTAGACCTAGATTTCAATGTTTACGTAACAACGCGTTGAAATTTTGAAATTCTAAACGAATGGACAATAAAGATACGGCTGAGGCGTTTGGTGATGAAAGTGATAAATTTGTAATTGCCATACTAACTGGATTTTTAAACTTTAGTTTATCCGTAATATGAGATATATTCCTTCAAATTAATTCCTTCCTACGAGATGGAACGATAATCTGGTGAAGGCCTAAGGAATTCACTGGATGCGAGATGCATGGAATCGGTCGAGGTGTGCTTGGGGGAGGCCTATGTCCAGCAGTGGACGTCTTTCAGCTAAAATGATGCTGATGATGAGGTTTTGACCGAGTTAGGACACCTCTATACGTGCTTCCAACAATTAAAGACCATTTTTTTTTTCTGTAGATAAATGTCGCTTGCTGAATCAATTTATTCATAAGTCAAACTAGAAAGACTCGCCAGTTTCGGACTCATAATAGTCTATCGAAATGTGGGTATACTGCATAACGACGAGCTAACTATTACCATGAATTTAGCACAAGACTCTAGTCCTCAAGCATAGACATTTTCCAGTAAAAATGTATGGAACAGCTCCTTTTTTTTAAACGCAGAGGGGTTCCGAAGCTTGTACTGAATTGATTGTAACAATTATTGTGCATCAATGTGACCCTGTATGTACACTTCTGTCTCACCCTGTCGGTAATTTCAGGCATGATACTATATTTGTGAAGTTGTAAAATTCAAATTCAGGCGTGCTAGCAGTTATGAAGTCTTGGTAAACCTCATTTCAGAAATCAACTGGTGCATCGACAAGTCTACCAACTGGATTAGATTCAGTTGGTAAACCAGTCAATGCAGTGAGTACAACGACTGTTGTAATATCATTACTTCCTATTGTATTATGGCAGCCTGGTACATTTAGCAGCCTAGTTACAGCAAGCGTAACGCGTTCGCTCGCAGATACGCGGTCCATTTATATTGTTACACTATTTTTACATCTTTGTATGTATTTTATATCATAATTTACAGATTGGTTACCAATATTTATAATGTATAAATCAATTGCTGTTCGTTAGTCTCGAAAAAACTGAAAAACAGTTTAATCAATTTTTTTGTCTCGCTCGCTCTAACACGGTTCAGCCGTTTGAAAAAAAACAGAAGATTAAATTAAAAATACCCAAAAAATACCCGATACATTGGAAATACTTAAATTACATTTTCAATACTAAAATACATAAATTATTGAAATTTGCACTGGACGTCTGTTGGGTCACCATGTAATACAATAATTATACAAATGACCATCTTTCGTACTCAGTAACATTTTTGAACGCGAAAAAACGGTAGGTACCTATCCGCTAAAAACTAGAACAGCTGTTACAAAACTTAAGATATGAACAAATAACGGTCAATGATTTTAGCTGTTTGAGGATTAAAACCTAAACGCCGCTTGATGCCGTATTCCGAGCTCAAAACTACGCTTCTACGCTCGGGCAAAATCCCAAATTACTGCATTAAGGCATGCGCGTTGCCACTACATTAATTAAGCTTTACCTGGGTCATTAGATGTCCTTGCCAAGGTTATTTATCAACCTCCATAAACAGCCGGACTTGTTCATCAGATGATTTTTGTTTTCAATCATAAAATAATTATTTCCTTCTAGCATCGTCGTCCTTTCGACTGATCCGTACTTCTAACTTTTTATTCTCTGTGTCTGTCAATTAACAGAAGATAACATAAAAATGGCTTGTTTCTCTCAAGGGTTGTGCAGATGTGTACCCAATAGTATACCCTATAGTACTCCAAAATTTCGCCTGTTATATTTAAATTCAACTTAATAGGGGGCAAGCCTATTGCCATCGGGCATCGGCCTATTAACCGGGGACAAATGTAAACTCCGAGCTGCTTCTGAGAAATTCTAGATTGAAAAACCCAATAACCTGGGAATCAAACCAAAGACCTCAAGCACAGCAGTAGGTCTAGACCAACGAGGTAGACCAGAAGATAATATTTCCTTCTCCAATTATACCTCAATATTGAACCCAATTGCAAGATACTCAAGCAACAATCCAAAATCATAAAGCATTACGTTCCCTACCTACTTACATAAAACATATTAAATACGGCAGCGTACAATTCACGCTGATGTAAAATACAATTGTAATCCGAGATCGTGACTTCTCTACTGCCCTAATTACCATTATACTGAGATATAGGAAGTTTGGCCATATAGGTCGGAGCGGTTGCGAAAATCACGCTGGACACAAGTATTGGGGGCCTAAAATGTTGCTGTACTTTGAAATTACTGCATGCCTCTTGTCGCACAACCATAAAGCAAGCTGCATTTCGAGGACAAATTGTTTAACTCAACAACAGAAGAAATGACTTTCTTTTCGACTGTTCAATAACATTGATTGCGTTATTTACGTGGTTGATCAGACCTTTTTTTTTTCAACTTATAAAGCAATGGACTAGCAATAGGTATCCTTCAAAGTGATTCAAATTTTGATTGATAGTGTGTTACGAAATTAGGGTGCAAGGAAGATAAGTCGAGCAGCTTCATTTAGGTTGTATCTTTATCCATGGCTGGGATACATATAATGTAAGTAGGTAAATATAGGCGAAGATAAGACGAAAGGAAGGCCAAAGAAACCTTATAAATAGTGTGAATAATGAAATGGTTTGAAAGAAGATGCCCCTTTGTTGAGAAAGCAGCAGTAGTGAAAAGGAATTGCTTAGTGATTTTATAATGAAACTAGCTTTTGTACGCGACTTCGTCTGCGCGGAATTTTTGGCTCCACCCCGTCGCTTATTGTTTGCGCGAATTGTTTTCGTTTAGCGTTCTCCTGACACTTTCTTCTTCTTACTCGCTTCCTCAGGGTCTTAGCGTGATTTTAAATAACTTGTAGCTTTCCTCAAGCATTAGACTATCAAATGCAAAAAGAATTTGTCAAATCCGACGAATAGTTCCAGAGACCTATTACAAACAAACAAACTCTTCAGCATTATTATTAGTTAAGATAAATACGAATCATTGACTAACCTAACCAAAAATTACACAATACTACATCATTTCTGTCCTATTTTTCAGCTTCAGGTTTAAATATTTAAATTGAAATACTGTGTAGCTGGTAATATCCTAGTGATTCGGGGAATGGGGAGTATCATTCAAATAAATGTGCTCTGTTTATCACGGGGCATACGTTCTTTATCATTAATAATGTGGGGGTAGGCTCTGTAGGCGTTAGATTAATGCTACACATAGATACTGATTAAGGAATTGTATATATACAGGGTATATTTTTAAAGACATTAGAATCTATAACAAAGCGTTAAGTGCCGGCCAGAATCGTACAAAATGGGATTCAATATTATCTAAAAACGCCAAAAAATCTTTTTTTTTTTGTATGCAAGTCCCCAGTTTCATTTACACACTTTGTGAAAATTTCAATTCTCTACCCACTATGGTTCAAAACATACAGCCCTGTCATAGACAAACGGTTGGACAAACAGCAGACCCTTTGTAATAGGATCCCGTTTGCACCTTTCTTGTAATTTCTTCTAATCAGAAACCCAAAAAATTATAACGATACGAAAATAAATTATCTACTTAACCACCTTGAGTAAACGTAATGATCAATACTTATGACTTCTGCAACGGTCTTGTCTTGCAACGGGAAAATAAAAGGCTACTAATATTACTTGAACAAGCAGCATTTTAGCGCTCAGTCCGCATAGTCTACATTTTATCCCATAGACTGGACACTTATGTAACAGCATGCAGATTCAAATCAGTTTTATAGTAGTCGTTTCTATTGCGCTGTGAGAATCTTATTGAATCATGCTGTACCTGGCTGTAGTAAAGTTAGGTAATTTAGGTTAAGCTACTTTCACTAGGGCATGGAATTTGATGGGTATTCAGCTTTGTGTAAGATTTTATTTAGTTTCAGTAGTTTGTCATGGTCAAGTGTGAGCTAACGAATGGCCTGATTAACCATTTCCGGATAAGTTTTGTGTGATTTCATCATTATCTACCTAGCCTTTTCCTAACTGTGTTGGGATCAGCTTCCAGTCTTACTGGATGCAGCTGAGTACCAGTATTTTAATGAAATAACTGCCTGTCTGACCTCCACCATCAAGTTACTGGATAATACAATAAACCTTTGAAAGACTAAGGTCTGAATTTCTAGCGTCTGACGACCCGTAACGACTGTAAAGTTTTGGGTAACTTATATGACGCATACTCACCCCCAGTTCACTTATGAGTTAGTTAGTTCCAAAGTTAAATTATAAATTGAAAATTCCAGTTCCAAATTTAATTTTGAATTGTTGCTAACCGAACTTTGTGGAACTAACCTCAAGACGACCCCTTACCTTTTAACCTTACCAAGATGCTTCTCGATGAAAAAAGTTTTCGGGCTTAAGACAATATCAATCTTACTCAGAATCCGAAAAGAATTTGATTCTGTCTATTGTCTGCGCCATGATTAATCACTTTGAAAAACAATTAAGCGAGATCGAACGATGTCTTTGCTAAAATTGTTTTATTATTTCTGAAAAATCGAGTCACTCATTTTAGGTCTGTTATTCTTAGACCACGTCCACCAGCACCAGTACCAACGCTGGGAGCTCTGTCTCACATAGGGTCACAGCGTTATGCTGAGTGATGGCAGGTTTGCGTGGATGTGACGAATGTTTTCTCACAGCTTTTTTATATATTTGTTGTGTTCAGTCTTTTTTTGCGTCATATTTACCGCAAATATGCGTACTTTCTTTTTTTCGTACGTTGGCACCACAGAACAAAGAATACAGAAGAATACTAGTTTTCTTTATTCCGTGGTTGGCACGGACTTAAATGATGCGATGGAATTTAATTGTGCACTGGATTTTGAACTCTAGATGTTGATCTTAGCATTGAGAATCCATCCACAGAGTGCATTACGCTGCGTCGAAAATCACTCTGTTCGATTATCTAATCTAGGCGCTAAGTAGTGCGATGAAGATCCAGTGTACGAAAAATTCAATAATTTATTTTGTTAAACATAGGTATAGTTACTGGTACGGGTTAGTTATATGTCAAAAATATGTGCACTATCTTTTGCCAATACATGTACAAAATTAACACAAACAAGCAATTAAATTAAGGTGGCATGAATTATTTTATAAAAAATATAAATTATTCCATTCAATTAAAATATGACAGGTAAGGAGGTCTTTCATCTATACTAATATTATAAAGCTGAAGAGTTTGTTTGTTTGTTTGGTAGAACGCGCTAATCTCAGAAACTACTGGTCCGTTTTGTGTTGGGTAGCCTATTTATTGAGTAAGGCTATAGGCTGTATAAAATCACGCAACGATCAAATGGAGCGGATCAGCAATGGAAAATGAACGAAAACTGGCAGGCAATTCAATGCGACAGGAAGGGTCAGGGGAGAAAAATTTGACGCGGACGAAGTCGCGGGCAGAAGCCAGTTGTATGATAAAATCCCGCTGCGATTTTTTTTACGTCCATACAAACGTGAATTTACAGCAATATCTTAGTTAAAACTTCTAGGTTCCTACGCAATGCATATTAATCTGACTCAAAACAGCATCTTTATGCAATAATTATATGCAAATATATTATTAAAACGGCTTTATTAGGAGTTTTAATGCAATAAAACTGACATAAAAAGATACGTTGAGTGTCTTGCGAGATCTCGAAATCTCGAAGTAAGTATTTAGGCTGTAACCAAATATGGTTCAAAGATAGCGACCAAAGACCAGCTGTTTTACCTATCGGCAGTTTAAACTGCACAAAACGTGAACACTACTTTTCTTAATCGTCAATCCAGAACCCTACTTGTGAAACACACTATCAATAAAGATCTGAATCATAGCGAAGGATAATTCATAGCTGCATATGTTAAAAAAAAAATATCTGCTTACCAATGTAGGTAAATATCGCAATGAATGTTGTTCATCATAATTACCCTATTTCGTTCCCACTGCTGGGACACAGGCCTCCTTTAGGTGAGAGGGAGTGGGCCGTAATGTACCAAGCGGGTCCAGTGCGAGATGGTAGATGTCATATCTCACATGTCTTTGAAATGTAGGTTCTAGGACATGCCGGTTGCCTCACGATGTTTTCTACTGAAACCACCGGCTGGATTCGTTTTTATTGTTGCATTTGATAGCCCAATTCTGATGTTCAATGGAAGAAGAAGCTGAACAAAAAGTCAGAAAAACGCTGAGCGAAAACGAAGTATAGCATGGGCAGACGATGCGATGGGTTGGGGGAACAAGAAATTTCAAGTCGCGGGCAGAAGTTAGTTTTTAAATGAAAAGTAACCTGGAAAGTCTCAATTAACCCACAAACCCACAAATGCCGGAAAGGTCCAGCGCATACATAATCTGAATGCAGGAAGCCTTACTCCATTACACAGTTTGGTTTTGTAGCCCTAGTTCCACATTGTCTTGGCGTAGAGAGTTATATAACTCGGTTCCTGGTCTCGTGTTACCTACAATTGACACCCTGAATTAAGGTTGTTATGTGAGTCAGGCAGGCTGAAGTAAACCGATATTGTAGGTTATGGAGACCTATGGTTTTGGTTTTGTTCATCATATTTCAGGTTGTAATCCCTAAACTGTGAATAGGTACTGAAAGTCATTAAAAACTGTAATTAGTATAGATTTTGAAGGAAACCTCCAAAAATTTATAGCTATCCATTCTTAGATGAATTTTGACGGTGTTTTTACCCGATAACGGTTAAGCAAGACTCCTTCTTGCTCGTTTTTTTCAGTCACAGTCATAAGCCTTGTTATTTTGACTGGTCGGTATGTATGAATGTGCGAATGTATAATAATAATAATATCTTAGGACAACCAACACACCGTTATCTGATCCCAAACTAGGCAGAGCCTGTACTATGGCAACCAGACAACTGATAAATATACTTATTATGGTTCCGCACCTCAAAAGGAAAAAGCGGAACCCTTATAGGATCACTTTGTTGTCCGTCCGTCCGTCCGTCCGTCCGTCCGTCCGTCCGTCCGTCCGTCTGTCAAGACCCTTTTTCTCAGGAACGCATGGAGATATCAAGCTGAAATTTATATGAAATACTCAAATCTACTATAAAAATCAAACTTCTAAGCTAACGTAATCAAAAGATATAGCCGTTTATGCCGCAAATTTCCGCAAATTATCGAAACTCGCAAGGGAATCAAAACCTGAAGGTACTTCCAGTCGATCTAGAATTTTGAAATTTGGTACGAAGCAACGTCTTATATCACAGATAAAGGAAAAATTGCGAAAACCGTAAATTTATAGTTACATCATATAATAAACAGAACAAAACACAGACACAAATAAAACCAAGCCAAGAAACAGAACAAAACTACGACTCGATTGTCGTGATGGGTGAACTTTTACTTATATACCTACACGTTTGTACGGAACCCTCGGTGCGCGAGTCCGACTCGCACTTGGCCGGTTTTTTATATTACTAAATACATGCATAAAACCTAATAACTTCTACTACACTATTTAACATATTTTGACAAATACCGAATCGTTGAAACAACTTCCTAGAAGTAGAAGAACGAAGATTTTAAAATCCTACCCTAGCGGCTACTTCCTTGCTAGCTGGCTTATTTTTTTTCTTTTCACACGATAGGTTTTCTCATAATATAGAAAACGTTGTAATATTAATAACAAATCCTCTCTATAGTTTTCTTTGTTTTTGGCCCTTTTTCGAAACCTCCGGAACAATACAAAGTACACAAAGCTTTCCATCAATACTCAAAATATTCTCCTTTGATTCCAGACGCATCATGGAGCGGGGATCCTCAGCGCCCTGGAGCCAGATTCTTCAAGAGACGATCGGTGAGGGGAGACTGAACGGTGAAGCTCTCAGGGACTACTTTAGACCTTTGGAGGACTGGCTCAGGAGTGAGAACTTGAGGACTGGAGAATACCTAGGATGGAGCTATGATGGAGATTATTGTAAATTCAGGTAAGATGAAGAACTATAACGGTTCTTTTTAATACTACTTATATAAACTGTTAGATTTTTCACCCAAATGAAACTCTATAAGCTTTCTGATGTCTATCTTTCTTTAATGGACGGATAAATTATGAAAATGATGAACGATATCCTCATTCTGTGAGGTGGTTAGTTTTGTACTATTTTTAACCGACGAAAAAAACGGAGGAGGTTATCAATTCGACGCGTATTTTTTTTTTTTTTTTATGTATGACCACGCATAACTTTTTACATAGTACTCCGATTGTGATAATTCTTTTTTTAATGGAAAGGGTATATTCCGAGGGTGGTCCCATATGAATTTGAAAAACAAAATCGAACCCTAAGGGTCGGAAAACAGGGGATGATTGATTGTTCACTCATTGATTGTAATGTATAACCACGCATAACTTTGTACAGAGTAGTCCGATTTTGATCATTCTTTTTTCATTTGATAGGGTATATCTTGCCAAGTATTATTGGTACATTAAAGCCACAAAAAATTACAAAATAAAAACTTTTTAACAAAAAATTAAACCGTAAAGTAAAATCACTCAAAGCGCCGACTCATAATTTTAAGGTTTATTATTTTATGCTTTTCTGTTTTTTCGGCGGTTTAATTTTTTGTTAAAAAGTTTTAATATCTTAATGAGGCCAAGAACTGTCTTGTTCGTCAAGTGATCGCATGCGCTATTACAGAGCATGAGGTCCTGCGTTCGATGCCCAGTTTGGGAATAAATATTTTGCTGTTTCTATTGAGTCTAGAATTGCTCAGTTGATGGCATATATGCAGATGGTTGATAGAGTCATCCCCTATTTACCAGGTCACCAGTTTTCGTCTCAAGTAATAGGGCCTATTACTTGAGACGAAAACTCGTGACCTGTGGGTGTAATATAGGTATCTTCCTGCTCCTGCGTTAGGGGTTACAGGCATGATGCTTCCTTGACCTAAATCAAAAGAAAGATTCACACAAACTTGGGCCTTTACCTGCAAATGATATCTACTCGTGACGTAAAGAAACACAAAGAAAATATTTTTCTTATTTCAATTATGACGAAAAACGCTCACAGGCACTATTCTTCTATTTCAGTATCGAGACAGCAGGCCTCCAGGTGTACGGTGGGTTCTACAACGCAGCCCATCGCCATTATGACGTCACCAGCTTCGCCACTCTTCTGCTAGCATCTGTGGTTACCACTGTTTTTGCTATGCGTTGGCGGTAAACATATAGGAACTCTTAGTTTTATGGTATCCTAGTATTTATGTATTAAATTTGTATGATCTAAACTCTTAATAGTTCGTTTGAAGCATGATTTTTGTTATTATTTATCAAAGATTTTTTTATTATTATTATAAATATTATATACGTTGTGTGTCTAACACCTTAAATTAACTTTAACTAAATCTGTCTCTCTCAGGGTTCATAATTAAAAATTTACGATCATAAAGATGATTATTTTAAGCGAGTCTAGATTTTAAGGAATTTATATATTTTTGTAAATAGCATAAAACTAACTTGAGATTTTAGTGTGTTATTGTGATATAAAATAAAACAAAAATAGTTATTGATAAGGTTTTTTTATTTGATCTTCAACTCAACCTATCGCAGTCCACTGTTGGACATAGGCGTCTCAGAAGCTGTACCACAACACCCTGTCCTCCACCTTCCACATCCGGTCTGTCCCAGCCATGTTATATCTAAAGGTCGATACGCCGAAAATCAAAATCACCTTCAAGTAAATAACTACGTCCTGAACGCACCTATTAAAAGACCATAATGCTGAAACCATTGCAAAATACACTAGTTACTAAAGATTCCTAATAACCATTTTTTTTTTAATTGCGTGTGTCATCAATCATCTAATGACGTCTCCCGCTCTAGGGTGGAGCGGGAGGGCGTGTCAGACTTTTACTGACTAAAACCCACCCGTGTTCCTTCAGTTGCCCATGTGCCAGGGCCACGGTAACTCTTTCGAACGAATCTCGCGACCCTGGCAGATCTGCTCTACCCTTTTTTTTTAAACTGAAGAAGATTTTCAATGCACGGTTTAGAATCGTGTAGGTCACACACATGGTAAAAGGTTGCGTTTCAATGTGCTGTATATCACAGTCACATCGGTAAATAACATAACTTCACGACAATCTTCCGGATAGATTAGGCGGAAGTGGTACCACACCTACATTTCACTAGTAAAGTTTAAGTCTCATATAAAAGGGGGCGAGCCTATTACCATCAACCGGTCACAAATCCAGAATCCGGGCTGCTACTGAGAAATCCAGATAGAAAACCCAATAACACGTTACCTGACCCGGGCATCAAATCCAGGACTTCATGCTTACGACCAAAAGACCATTGAGGCTGTCAGATTATTTAAAACTAGCTTCTGCCCGCAACTTCGTCCGCGTCAAATTTTTACTCCCTGACCCTTCCCGTCGCCTCAAAGTTCCTACCAGTTTTCGTCCATTTTTCGTTGCTGCTCCGCTCCTTTGGAAACATCACAATATAATATATAATAAAAAGGCTACCCAACACAAAAAGAATTTTTCAATTCAGATCAGTAGTTCCTGAGATTACCGCGTTCAACAAAACAAACAAGCAAACAAACTCTTCTACTTTATAATATAAGTATAGATTACCCTGTATATGAAAACTGTAGATAATAAAAGAAATAAAGATCACAATCAAAATAAACCACGACATGCGGGCTCAGCACAAAAGATTATGTCATTAATAGTTATTAAAAGAGCCTACATATTATACGAACCGACCAATTTGTCTGACCCTCTGATTTAATGACTTATTTATGGGTTCCAATTGAGATCAAGCCCTTAGATAAAATCTCGAATTGACTATCATATTTTGAAGAGTTTAATGTCATGTCGTGAGGAAAGTAGTTGAGTATGAATGTCGATGACTATAAGAGTAAAGGGAGACCAAAGAAACGATGGATGGACTGTGTGAACTATGATATGGATAGAAAGGGGGAAACTATTGAGATGACGACTAATAGAGAAGTGTGGAAGAAAAAGATATGTTGCGCCGGCCTCAAATAAATTAGGATAGAGGCAGGAGAATGATGGTGATTTTGAAGATTGTTAATAATATTTGCGAGATTCTTTATATAGGGATATACGATTCACTATATAGAAATATTCGAACGATGTTACTGCGAAAGTTCACTATTACGAATTTCGTTGTTGCGAAAGTTCTTTAGTGCGATTTATGAATCTCTTCCATACATCGCAGTACACAACTTTTGCAGCAACGAACGTCGCGATGGTAAACTTTCGCAGTAACGTACGTCGCAGTAATGAACCTCGAAATATGATTTACTCTCCATTTTGACATTACAAGTTATTATATTCTGCTCAAAAAGGCCTTAGTCCATGTTACCACGAACGTAAAAAAAAACGCAGCGAAATTTTGCTCGTATTTTTAACGCACTCTATATCGCCGAGATTTGAAAATCGAACAGTGTGTAGTTTCGACGCGCTGTGATGGAATAAACTTTGTTGGATGCTGTATGCTGAGCTGAAAATCCGGTGCCCAATAATCTATACATACTACATACTACAAATAAATAAATTTGAATTGTCTGTTTGTAACTAAATGCATATGAAAGTATATATGGTACTTACATAAAAAATCATTGTTTTTTTTTTCTGTCAGTCTGTTTGTTCCGGCTAATCTCTGAAACGGCTGGACCGAGTTTGACGGGACTCTCACTGGCAGATAGCTGATGTTAATATATAAGGAGTAACTTAGGCTACTTTTTGTCTCAGTAGCACGTCACTGTGTGATAATTTCTGAACACCACGCGGGTGAAGCCGCGGGCACAGCTAGTAAAATAATAAAATTCTGCTGCTACTTTGTTTAGGTATAATTTTGAGATCACTGGGTAAACAAAATGGGTATAAATAAATAAATAAATACGTAACACACTAACATTACTGAATCGCTTTCATTTTGACAGTGAATCGATATTCATTGCGTTATTGACGTTGCTGAGCAGATGAATTTGTCGAACATATGCAGCAATGGATTAGCAATAACCTTCAGGTAAATGATTCAGGTTCGTATTAATAGTGCGTTACGTTCTCCCGACTCCCGTCGCATCGCATTGCCTGCCCGCGCGTCTCCTTCGTTTTCGCTTAGTATTCTTTCTAATTATTTTTATTTTTTCTCAGCTCTTAAGAGTCTTAGCGTCATGATAGATTGCCTGTAGCCTTTCTCAAGAATTAGGATTTCCAAGACCAAAATATTTTCAAAGCCTGGTAATTCTAGAGATTACCGCGTTCAATCAAAGAAATAACTAAGAAACTTTAGATATTGCGGGCTGCTCTGATGAAAATACAATATTAATGCTACTGTTTAGAAAACTTCATACGAAAAGAAACCCGAGAACCAGAGTCAGCAGGAGTTTTAACATAACATTTAGTAAAGCGAAGCATTTATTTCACTGAAAGCCCTTTGAACTTCAGACATGTTTGTTTACATGAACTACACAGTACACACGTATTTTTTTTTAACCTCAGCCGTTTCACTAACACAGGAACTTGCCAAAATAAACCGTTTGGTGTCGAATTCTGTCAGTAGGTACTATTTACCTATTTTCCTTGTGAGAAGAATATTACTTTATTTATTGCAACCGAAGCGGACCAATGACTTTGGCACATCCAGCACGGCATCCAGCACCCTAATTACGTAACACAGTATCAATATGAATCATTTTGAAGAATATTGCTAATGCATCGGTTCATATGTTCGAAAAAAAAATCTGCTCGACCACGTAAATAATGCAATGAATTTTTTTGGACTGTCAAATTGAAAGCCATTCTTACTGTTAGTGTTTTACGAAATTACCCCTAGAGTCCCCCTGGTCAATATCTAAATCGAAGGACCAATTTATTGTATTCATTTATTTGTATTGGAGGGTACACAGGACCCACTGATTTCCCATTTATTAATAAAATATTGGCAGAGAATCATCATCATCATTTCATTCGTAAGACGTCCACTGGTGGACATAAGCCTGCCCCAATTTGGGGGGGGGGGAATACTGAAACAAAGACATTGAAAACACAAATAACATTTAATCATTTTTATGAACAAGGTCAGTTTAGTACCCTACGAGATAAATTATTCATTTTAAACTTTGTCATAACTACATAACATATGTGTATCGTCAACATAATTTGGTATCTAGGTCAAATATAATGTATGTTTTTTTGAATGGAGATATTTGTAATCAGAATTAAAAAGAAATGTACCTACATAATAGCAACACAAACCTAATTAATAAAAAAAATACAAAATAATATCTTAACCGGAACTAAAACATGGCGTCAAAAATTGCGGTATATCGCATCGTATTATATTCGTCGTATATTTGGAACCCTATTTGATGCCACCGCCAGTTCTTTATAAATTAGTAATTAGTTGTGAGTCACTTTATATTTTAAACACGTGGGCGAGGGCCCCCGCCATTTCCATTAAAGTGAATTCGACAAAGCCTCTTCGAATTTCTTGGCGCCTAGTATCTGTGATTGAATTTCAATTCAATAGATTCTGAAGAAAATTCTTTAAACATGGTTTTTCTGTGTTATCTGTGGTTGGAGAATCGAAACAGATTTTTATAAATTTTAATGTGAATGTAAGTCTGTTTGTATGTTCACTTTCAAGCTGAAACGGCAGAACGGATTAAGATAAAATTTGGCACACAGATAAACCATGACCTGGGTAAGGGATTATATATATACAGACGAAGTCGTGAGCAACAGCCAGTATTAGAATTAAAATGTCGTTGTTATTTCTTCTTGTTATTTTCCATCTGGCTAATAATAAGTACATAGACTAGAAAGTTTACACGAAATAATCGTAGTATGTATTTTGAACTTGTGAAATCAAATAATTGTTGCATCAAAAATGTCCCTACAGCAAACAAATCGGAGCCACGATATCTTATGACGAAATCATGTTTGCCGACGCGCGCCGCCGACTGACAGGCGCCCACGTTTAATTTCTTACCATTTCTGAAGCCCTGGTAGTTGTGGTCCTATTAGTATTGATCAATTTCTGGTAAACCACGTCCACAGGTTGCTCGACTTTTTGCCTAGTGTGTTGGTGGTTGTGTAAACTTGTAATGCATCTGACTGATTACGAATAATACACTGTTTATCTTTCAGGTTATTGGGTATTCTGGTATTTAACAGCGGCATTATATTTGATTAATTTCTAGAAATTATTATAAATAAACACGGAAATTGTGAATTCTATAAAGTCATTGACATGTTTTGTTTGATAACATTGTTACTGCTTAAACATTTTGATTAAATTGATTGATTAACTTGACGGGAACTCAAAAGTCAAAGTCAAAGCATTTATATCAAATGGGCACTCAAAAGGCACTTTTGTATATCAATATTTAAATTAAAATATAATTAATTAATCGCCCCTCACAAAAGGTAAATTAGTATGGAGAAGAAAGAATGAGCAAGAAACTCCATCGTTACTCTTTTAAATTGTAAGGATTGCTGACCACTGTCCACAAGCCCAGCCTACTCGCCCACTGAAAGTTGGCTCATAATATTATACTGCCCGTCTTGATTACTGATAGCCGGGTAGTTGTGATACCGATTGAACGAAGTAATACCCTGTTACTTCACTATTTATTCTTTATGGACACTATGTAAATTATAAGTGCATTGTTATTTAAATTTCGGTTTCATAATACATTATTTTCATTTCTACAGAAGACAAAACTACTTTATCGCAGTAATTATATTTTTAGAAGTAACAAAAGATTCGTAGCGAGACAGAACTCCATTAAAATGAATTTATTTTCAATAAAAGCATTCCACAAAGGTATGCGTAGTAGACAATGCACCCACCCTACGGTCCCCTACTGATTCCATTAGCCACGGAGGCGCGCTATGCATCCTCCGACGTTGTGGCGCCCAGAGTTACAATAGAATCACCTCTTACAATTTTTGGTCGCCTGGTACTCCAAAAATTGTTTCGATATTGTGTTTAGTGACGTAACTTTCCATTATTTACATCTTCTGCGTTTCTTGGCTGCCTGGTAATTATGATGCCGTATAAATAGTTTTGTACTTTGAGTATTATGTGAACTATTTTTTTATAAACTTACTAATATCGTCATCTTTTTGACTAACCGACTTCTTGACAATTCAAAAATGCTTGTAATTGGTTTATTTGTAATAAATGCTTTGAGTTGATTACAATTATATTATAATAAATTACCATTAGGTATTTATACCATTTTCCAAAAATACCAAAGCTATATCAAATTGTTTCGCAGCTCAGAGCCATTATCATTTCTGAATCATTTAATAATACGGCAGAACCAACAATTATTTCCAAAAGCTTGCAAAACATACAAACTGTTTCGTTCTCAAACGCCTTTAATATCTCTTTAACAAATAAACATTGCATCCCCTAGCGTACAGTCTCCTGCTGATAACATTAGCATGTCAACACTTGAAGATATAGGGGCGGTAGCGCAAGCCCCGCCACTGTGACGCCGCGCGCCGCCGACTTTACCCACGATCAGCATCGTCTCTTTCATTTCGTGAGAGCCTGGTACATTTTTGTTGTTAAATATGCTGCTTAAGCGATACTTAAAGAACCTTTCCGGTGAATCAATCAGCTGTTTTGTTTTCGAGATCTGAATAATAAAGGGTGTAAAATTGCAGTACAATTTTGTTGTAAAATTAAGTTTTTTTTTTCTTTGTAAGTAACTCAACGAAGACCAAATAATGTAATTGTATGGTAATTGGATTATAAAATATTGGGTAGTGCTTTTATTTATTATTTTATTACTTACTTTAATTCAAACTGCAAGGACATGGACTAAGAATTTCGCTCGCCATTTATGTTCCCCTAATAGAAAGTTGAGTGTATTCAATCTCGCGAGGGCAATAATCTGTAGTTTTCGTCAACAACGGGGTCCCCTAGACCCGGGCCCGCCAATAAGACGCCGATCTTGTTTATCCAACTCAGGAAGAAAGTAAGTAATGGGTGCAACTTAATCTTCAGTTACATGTATACTTTGCACATTAACATTAGATAATTGAGTGTGAAGTGTTTTGATATAAAAGAGAGTTGGTATTAAATAATAATGTTTTAGAAGGAGTGCATGATAATAAAGATGTATTAAAATATTCATCATTGTCAACAATGAATTAATAAACACAAACCGCTACTTTATCGCTAATGAACTGTTAACCAATAATGATAGCTATTGAATAGAAATGAAGTTTGTACTTCTAAAAGCGTATTGTAGGCAATAAGCAATAAAATGTTGCATTATGAGCCTGTAATGTTCCCACTGCTGGGACACTGGCCTCTTTCCCAGATGGAGTGGACTGTTATATAGTCCATCACCCGAGCCGAGTTCAGACTGGTAGATGTCATATGTCTTTTTTTATGGATGGGAAATCATCAAATGACTTCTCCCGCTCTGGGCGGAGCGGGAGGGCGTGTTAGACTTTTACTGACTAAAACCCACCCGTGTTCCTTCAGTTACCCATGTGCCAGGGTCACGGTATCTCTTTCGAACAATCTCGCGACCCCGGCAGGCATCGGTCCTAGCAGACCCCTTCAGAATTGCTGACATCTCTTTGAGGCGCGCGTGGAACACTACGCGCCGTCGACCCGAGCCTGCAGTAGTGATGAATTTATTTACCCAAAGTAAACCATCTGCCTGGATTCGAATCCACGACCTATACTCATTAGTCAGGACCGAACAGAGGGGAACTTTTTATCGGTAGGAATTGGTTTAATATTCATTGTTAAACAACATTCATTGCGTTATTTACGTTGCTGAGCTGACAATTTATTCGAACAAATGACGCAATGGTTTAGAAATAATCTTCAATCCCATTCAGATTCTGATAAATTGTGCGTTTCGCAATAAGGGTGCAGGGCGTCAATAATAAAATATTTCATTCTTTCCGGCGTCGCAGTAGATTTCGAGACCATTCCTAAAAGTCGGAACTAAAAGACAAAGTCACAATTTGATATTGACTTCTGCTGGCTAGAGTGTTTATGTAGTAATACAAAAAGACGCTGCAATGCACATCGATCACGCTTGGTCATATTGAATCTGGAAATCAAACAATATTATTTATTTTCAGATTTCGTGGTATTTAAAGAAAATTAAGTTCACTTTTGATGTTACATAATATGCGTTATGCTTGTATACTGTGCTTCTTGGTAGACTTTGAATTACAATCCACAACTTGGTATGTAGCTTACAGTCATAACTTTAATTTATCTATTATCATCATCATTTCCGCCGAAAGACGTCCACTGCTGGATATAGGCCTCCCCGGAATTGGGGGGGTCCGCCATAACCACCACGCTTGGCAGGCGAGCGCAGTATGCTGGTAATATGCATAAAGAACGCTGCTGCCCATTCTCTAGTAAGTCCGTTGTCTAGTAATTTATCAATGTTGCATGAAAAAAATCGTTCTACATTTTCGTTTATCTGAATAAAAAAAAAAAACGCCAGACACCAAATCCTTTAATCAAATTCAATTCAGCTCTAAAAACCAACAATGGATTTCGTTATCGTCGCCGAACATTCAAAAATTTAAATATCCTCAAAATGTCACCACCCTGAATTTATTAATAGAACAACCCCAATAATCGAATCCTAAACAAGCAAACCGTAAAATTGCCCAATATGTTCTAAAATTGGTGTAAAATCCCGTTTGAAGTAAACAACCCTTATTGAAATTTTTATCTCAACAAGTCCCGTCTGTCCCGTATCCCAGTCGCGTCCTAACTGTATCGCGCGTCACATGTGCTGTGCGCTCCGTTACTCTTCTGTTCGCCTAGTACATTTTTGTGAACTTGTGTGGAATAGTTTCATGTGGTTTTGGGCTGTTTTCTGTGAGTATAAACAAAAAAATTAACTATAATTTAAAATCAATTAAAAATGGCGGTTAATTAAATTTATTATGTTGTTTTGATATTTATATGATAGACAAGAAATTATCTCATTCTAATTATTCATCAGTTTACAATATTGGCTCGAGACAAGTCACTTGTATCTATGTTCTATGGATGCAATTTGATAACGAAAGTTTTAGTAGATATTATAAATTGTTTAATCAATAAAGAATTTTACATTTTAATGTTTGACAATCAATATACATTCGTTGTAAACAGCCGTGATCAAAAACTGCTTTATGAGTTCAAATTTTTAACTAACAACTTAATAAAACTCACAGATGAACTATGCTAAGTAAATGATAAAGACATTAAAATTCTTCCCCGTACATGAATACTCAAATGGTTATGAACTTACCACGATAATTTTTATGCCCGTACTGAGTGGACAAGTGTATGCTTTAGTCATTAAGCCAATTAATCTTCAGTTCAGTACGCTGCTGACCCAAATAGCATCTGCTTTGTGTATTAAATTCAAAGCTTTTGTTAAATATTTAGAACACTGTAATTTTTCTATAGATCTGGCGCGTGGTGACCCATTTATTGCGAACTAATTTGCAAACTAATAGTCTTAAATAAGGCAGCTATAGAAACGAATTTCTCGATGTATTTGTCTTATCAGTCATCTCGGTCTTATTACACCAAACTGTCCTAAAATAATACCAACTCTCTTTATTTTTGCCAGTCCCGAGGCAAAGTTTTCACCGTTGAAGATAACAGGGCCGACAAAGTTTTATCAAAAGACCAGCTATGGATTATCTGAAGTTTCGATTTAGAGATCTTGGGACTTATAATTTGGAAATAGATAGAGTTAATTACATTTTCATTGTCTTTTATTTGAGTTGCAGCGCAGTTGTGATTCCTAATTTATACGTTTGGCGTAATTAAGTGTCATTTGAGCTTCTTTTAAACTATCATGCTTGGATTTCAAGTTTAAAAAGAAACGATTTCGTCTCAGTAAGTAGACGCACGAATTAGTTAATATTCACCCCAATAATTACATTCCCTTGCCATATAATCAATTATACTTATTGAAGAGTCAATAATAAGGGTAGCAGATGCATTAACACGCTCCGTATCTTTGTTAACAAAGCTTTACTCTTCCACGGGGTCCGTAAAAAAGGGTGAGCAGTAGTAACCGTTTAATATGATTAAATATTTCCATAGCAACGAATAAGGACCAAACAATAATTTGGTGATGTACAAACATACCACAAGTATTTTTCATCTCAGTGGTCTAGTGGACTTTTTGGTCGGGCGCAAGCGCTACTGCTGATGAGGTCCTGAGTTCGGTTCCCTGCTCGGGAATGTGTTATTGGTTTTTACATCTAGAATTACTAAGTAGTACCCTGAAGTTGGCAGGCGTGGCGTGGCGATTATGGCAAAGCCCCCCAAATTGGGGGAGGCCTAAGTCCAGCAGTGGACGTCTTGATGATTGAATGATGATGATGACCCTGAAGCTTGGATTTGTGCCCGGTTGATGGCTTGGGTAGTAGACATAATAGACATAAGGCATAAACATAACTTGCAAAATATGATGGGTTTACTATAGGTACACATCAGCCTAAACTGATGGTATGTTAAATAATAAGTACTGCAGCCGATCCTATCTATGTCAGTCTTTCAACTAATAAGGTATTATTATGTCATCTCAGGCGGAAACCAAGCCCGATGGCAGCTCATAGTATGATGAACGAAATAATATACCCGCACACAACTGCGCAACTTGTGCACCTATCTAAATAGTCCACATCCTCTCCGATAGGAATACTGCTGTATGTACACAATTAACTAATTATTTGGTTGCACTACTATCTAGAAAGTATGCTGTAAAAAAACTACAAAAATACTACTCTGCTATTATACTATTCTGCTAGCTTGAAAAAACTTTAAGATACACTACTGTGTAATAGTGTATCTTAATGTTTTTGGACAACAGTATACGCAATATTAAAATAGGAAGGAAGGTACTATATAATAAAATAACTAGTCAAACAACATTCTAGGTTGACCTGCAAGAAGCTAATCTTAAAAAAAAAATTGCTGTTTGACTTTTTTGCAAGGACCTAACTTTGTCATTAAATATATATCTAATTAATAAAGAAAACAGAGTTAATAAAACTACTAAGCACACTGAAGCAGTAATTTTCTTGAAGTCATCCTACCATCTTCTTTTAATAGTTACTATCTACAATAAATGCAATAAGCACACATTATTACCACACTTGGCAAAGCAACCTGATAAAAGCTAAGCATGGGGCAAATATTTTTAGAGGAAACTGCATCAGTGCACCTTCTTTGAAAATCTGACGACTCTATAAAAATTTATAACAAAGACTTTACTAATTCCATCCTCATTATATAACCCTTGGACAGGAATATCCCAACAACACAGTGATTTCAACCTGCCATGGCAATAACACATAAAATTTTATGTTCAATCAATCAGAAGCTAACAATAAATATCTATAATATTTTGTCAGCGAACACTTACTGTAACTATTTGATGGACCCCTTGGTCCAAACAATCTTCATCCGGTAGTCAAACGCGGTGCTCATAAAATAAATGGGTACCCCTTTACTCCCAGTTAATCTCGTTGGAAATGTATTTAGATACTAGTAAATGTGGTAATGTATACTACATTCTATTTATTCACACATGCTTCATCCTTCCCTTTGTGATGATCATTTAAATTAAAACGACATGATGCACCAAAATATAAGATGTATCAAAGATTTAATGTTTCTCAAGAAAATTATGTATAGAACAGTTGATAATTTTTCGCGATTATAATGTTGGTCCCAAGGAGAAACTTGTCCAGATTGATGGTCTGTATCACATTCTTAAATATGACCACATCTTTCTGATACATTGCTTTTGAAAGACCAAACATACTTGAATATTATTATGGTATTTCAGCAGCATGCGAATTTATCATACCAATTTCAAGAGCACCAATTTCTAAGAAAATCCAAGATTCCGTTTCTACCATTCCATCTCCCTGACGACATATTTACAAATAACAATCTCTTTAAAACTTTTAGCCAAGGTTACAGCTTTGAAATATGTATCTTTATTCTAAAAACACACACATAACACTTCAAAATCCCTCAAAAAGAATGACTGATACCAAGTCAAGGTACCAACATTACCAGCAGTAAAGCCAGACTTTCGCTCAGAACTCACAGTAATTCAGCACAAAGATCTTGAAATACTACTCGACACTTGTTAGCATCTCTATCAATTTAACAAATCAAGTTAAGTTGGGTAGCTGGCTTTCATTCACAATTCAGAAAGAGGTCGACGGCACTATTGATAAAGGAGTTGTGACGCGCCAATCGACGCATCCTGCCCAATTGCGCGCACGCATGCGAAACGACGGCAGCGTGCGTACACACACATACACGAGACAAGTAGGAGAAGAATTTACTGTTTGTGAGAGCTGTTTTATTAATTTTGTCTCTTTATATCGGGTGGAACTATGGGTAGACATATCATAATCCCCCTTTTTACAATTTTTTTTTTTGTTGTATTAAAAAATAAAGCTTTTATCGTGCTTTGTCACAAGAACCAAACGTGTGTGCTTTCAGCTCGATAGTTTCAGTAGAAATAGGTGAAATATTGGACACACAAGTGAAGTTAAACAAAAGCTTTTAACAAGTGCTTAAAGCTAAATCACGTTATATGACGGAATTAATCTAGAAAGAATCAAAAGTTCCGTTCTTGCTATCTTTAATGTGATAAACGAGTGCGTTTGTGTGGCTACGAAACGACTATGGATAAAATGTTGAATAAAATGCAGAAAAGTTGTATACTTGTAGATTTTAGGAAAACTTATAAGAAGTCTCAAAATAATCTCTATCTTAAAATAAAATGGTAGGTATATCCTTCAATTTTGTACGCATAAACTAACATTTGCAGTTGGGATGTATGTTGTTCCACTAATATGTTAAGTTTGTTCGTGGCATTAATTCATTCCAATTACGGAAACCTTCATTGCTTGTGGTCTGACTCGCACTTGGCCAGTTTCTTTTGAAATATTTTAAAACAAAAAGACAGATTCCTTCTCCTCTATTTGTTTAAAAACAGCAGTTTAAAAAACTGGAGGCAATTTATACAAATTAGTTGTAGATTAATTTTCGTCGGTAATAAGGGCAATATAGAACCATTTTAAGATCAAATACACTTTGACTAGTAAAAAATGTTATAGTTTTGTTTCTTAATTCATTCATTCAGTCATTTAGAAAAGTAAAGTTTTTCAAGTGCATTCATTCTTATTATCATAATTATCTGCTGCCTTTATCACATTTTATTTGTGGTCGGCGCAACATGTCTTTTTCTTCCAACCTCTCTACTAGTCGTCATGTCATTAGTCGCCCCCTTTCTAACCATATCATCATTCAAACATTCTACTCATCGTTTCTTTGGTTTTCCCCTAATCTTGTTGTCATCGACATTCTTACTCAAAACTTACCTCACAACATTTCCCGCATCCCATGCTCATACGTTATCACAATCAAAATAAAAAGAAGAAAAAATTCGTAATTTAAACGTTGAATTTGAATTTTAAACCAGCACGTTCCATGCACATGTAGCACAAAAAATAGCTGGGGGGCTCATAAAAATGAAGAAAGAAACACTATGATGACGTTCGTCCACAGATAATGAAAGAATGTGTGAATGAACGATACATACGCACAATGTGCAATCAATTAGTACCATCGTGTGAGTTGAAAGTATTTCAAGTTCAATATTTCTACTATTTGAGAATCAAATTATCGTATTTTGTAACGTTGCATTCTTACAAACAAACAGCTTTTATATCTAACAGCTCTGGCATACAGTAACTATTTATCTTTCATTGCTTGCTCCCAAACGTTAGAAAACACTTTGGTGCTTACTAAAACAACGTTGGATGCTGAACCGAGGCCAACGGTTGCTAAGAGATCCTTTATGAATGAAAGAAATTACGTGGACATTGAACTTTGACTTTTCGTAGTTTTGAAATAGAATCTATTTTCGTCTGTAGTTATGCCAACATATTGCTTATTACTGGCGTAAAGTGGCGTATAAGCTCACATTGACCCCTTTTTAGACAGTTTCAAATATACAAAAAATCTCACTCATTTGCATGTAAATAAGATATTTTACTTGATTACTTTTCTCATTGCAAAACGCGCAAAAACACCTCACTTATTTTATTTTCTGCATCTTCGGTGCATAAGCATAATCAACCTATAATGTTCCCACTGCTGGGACACAGACCTCCTTTGTGAGGGTGAGTGGACATAATCCACAACGCGAGCCCAGTGAGTTTTGATGGATGTCACATGTCTTCCGATTTCAGGTTCTAAGGCATGTCGGTTTCTGCCAGGGTCGCGAGATTTGTTCGAAAGAGTTACCGTGGCCCTGGCATATGGGCAACTGAAGGAACACGGGTGGGTTTTAGTCAGTAACAGTCTGACACGCCCGTCCGCTCCACCCTGAGCGGGAGACGTCATTTGATGATTTCCCACCCACAAAAAAGGCATGTCGGTTTCCTTACGGTGTTTAACTTTACCGTTTGAGAGTGGTGTTCTAGAAATTATATAGACAAAAAAAACTGCTTGCCTTCGTAAATCGGGTTTTGATATCGAATCTATAATTTGACTGCAGTCTAAGTTTCTCCAGATATATTGTGACTTGTGAAATCTTCTCACAGCTCGCTGTCTTTCATTATTAATTTCACAAACGATTATGACGTTGTATCATTGGATCCAAATGACATAAAACGGCGCTGACCAACGTCCCGTATTACGCAACGTTCCCAGTATCACACAGTTATTGCTACAATTAATTCAGCTGCCCTCTTCCCTCGACGGACGGTTAGTTGACCCGACGCCCCCCATTCTGTCACGCTTTGGACAAGTTATTGTCCTGCTAATAGAAAGTGAGGATGGATCAAATAGAAAGGAATTCTTTTTTTCTCTGCATTGTTGGTAATAGAACTGGCTGGTTTGCGTCATTGTGTGAGTGTTAGGGGTTTAATCGAAATTTGAACCACGTTCCATTTTGTCAATTAAAAGATTTTCCGTTGCAATATTTTTGATGACTGTTGTATGTGTGTATGTTCTTATGTATTGCTTTTGAAGTTATTGTGTACAGTGACTAGTTCTTCTATAGACGCAAAGAAAGGCTACCAAAAACCGATTTTTTTTTCAGAAGAAGATCAGCAGTGCACTTTGTTTGATCGAGCTACTACAATCTGTCAAATTTCTTTAATTGATTTTCAACTTTATCGCTAAAGCATTAGGTTCAAGGTTGATTGGAAGATTTTGACAGTTTCAGGAACCTTGATGTGCTGGCGTCTGTACTTACGATATGTTTATAACAACCACAGAGTGTGCATTAAAGTTAAAGGACACTAAAATTACCCATAGTTGCCGATTATTAATTCCTGTATTAAAATTCCTACATACATATCCCGAGTTTCCTTGCGCTTGTGGGTTGTTGTTCTGAAGGCTGCAGGAACATTATTTACCTACTTAAAGTTTACCGTTTTTCTTCAATTTAACGCAGAGCATTGACTGTCCTTTGCGTATATGCTGTCCACAGGCTGCTGGAATAAAAAGTATGACAATACGATTTGAATAACAAAATCTTCACCTTTCTTGTGCAGAGCGCAAACCTGCGAGCAAGACTTGGTAATCAAAATATTAGGTATAACTGCCAAATCTGTTTTTTTACCATTAAAACCACTTAGCCCATTAAAAATAAACTCTTTGTTCAACAGGAACCCATAACCACAGGAACATGACTCCACGACATTAAGATCATGGATCGGAAACAGTGCTAAAATGTGGGTGCTTATAGACAAAGTGCTAAGGATTATAAAGACTAAAGCATGGTGTGTCGTGATGGTGTGTGCTGCGGTCGTCCTCATGGAAGCTGCAGCCCTCAATGGAGATAATGTCTGCATGGTGAAACAGAAGTAAGTGACTATGTTACTATGTACAAGTACTATAAATGACGGGGGCCTCCTTAGCTCTCTACCCGCCGTGGTAATGTAGCCCGAGAGATTGAGTTTTATGCGCGTCAAATTTTTGCTCCCCTGACCATTCCCGTCGCATCAAATTGCCTGGCAGTTTTCGTTCATTTTTTGTTGCTACTCCGCTCCTTTTGATCGTAGCGTTATGTTATATAGCATTTAGCCTTTCTCAATAAATAGGCTATCCAACACAAACATCATTTTTCAATTCGGATCAGTAGTTCCTGAGATTACCGCGTTCAACCAAACCACAAACAAACTCTTCAGCTTTTTTACAATAGTAGTATAGATATTTTTTTCTAATGAGGTTTATTTTTACACGTCAAGCATATTTTTTTAAACTAGATGAGAAAGGCCAACACAAGCTTAGAAGTCATGGTTTCTTTTTAAGTCCAAACATTATATTATTTGGATTTTATGTGAGTCTTATGTCCGTGAAGTGCCGGACGTAAAGAATAGCATCACCCCATTTCTTCTTGTGGGTGCCGTAAGAGGCTACATACTAGAGAAAAGGCAGTAGCATTCTCTATGTACTTTATCACTATACTGCTAATCCGCCTGCCAAGCCCAAATTGCGGGAAGGCCTCCCAGTGTCCAGCAGTGGATGTCTTAGGGCTAAAATAATGATGATGATGTAAGTCTTACAATGCAGGACGATGTCAGAAAAGGCCTTTTCAACAAAGAGAGCCATTGCGGCTTTGAGCAGACCTGTTGAATTATTTTAGGGAGCGCAACGACCCGTCACAAGCCAGATCTGCAAGAGATTTACGTAGGCCATATACAAAATACTCTAAATCACCATCCACATCCACACTAATATTATAAATGCAAAAGTAACTCTGTCTGTCTGTCTGTCTCGCTTTCCTGCTAAAACTACTAAACCGATTTAAATGAAATTTGGTACACAGATAGTTTAGATCCTGAGAAAGGACATAGGCTACTTTTTATTGCAGAAAAGGGGTTTTAAGAGGTTGAAAGGGGGGATGAAAGGTTGTAGGGAAGTATTGTCATTTTTAACGCTAGAAAGATGAAACTTTTTTATTTGGCTTTTCTTACATGATATATATTTATGAATTATATTTAAAGTTTGTTAAATTTTTACCCTTAAGGGGGTAAAATAACTATAGGGGATAGGGGATGAAAGTTTGTTACATATAAAATAATAAAGTCACTTTGCTGTCTGTCTGTCCCTGTGTATGCTTATATCTTTAAAACTCAACAGATTTTGACGCAGGTTTTTTTAATAGATAGAGTGATTCAAGAGAAAGGTTTATATGTGTATAACATGCATAATATAGTAAAGAAACGCTGATAATTTTAGAAATTTCTAATGTGATGTCACAAATAAACTCATTTTATTGCGCTTACATTGCGAACGCTGGCTGAACCCTACAAAATTGATCAAAATAATGTACTACAGTATTGTACACCTTAAAAAGGTCTACAAAAAAGTTCACAATGGTATATGTCTATCTCTTAGGGATAACCCACAATAACCATTTTTTATCCTTTACTTTTTATGAGAAATAATGGCTTATTTACGAAGCGATTTTAAGCAATATAGCATTAATCCTTATCCAATGAAGTACCTTAAATATATTGTGCATTTAATATAGATCAATATGGCCCTTAACAGCATGTAATTTAAATGAATATTTTAGAAGATATCAGAGATTTAAAAAGCGGGGGCGGAGCGGCTGGCAGGCCGTAGGTACGTCCGTCCCGGTTGGGAGCGGTCGGGTAGTGCAGGATTAGTAGGATTGTAATTCATATTATATGCTTCATAGTAAATGTGAATATCATGTATGTTCGTTATACTCAAAATAAACCTAATAGTATTATTCCAAGTAAGATACCGCGAAGTATGGCTTAGATGTTTAGATTTTTGGATGGATTTGGATTTTTGGTTATCCTGGATACTTACCATATAGGCTACTTAATCCCGGTAGTAGGTTCCCAGGTGATATTATCCGACAGCTATACGGGCGAAGCGACTGGCAAAAGTACTGTTCCTATAATTCCTAAGGTATTCCTGGTAAATGATTGAGTGTCTGTATAGGTAGAATACGAGCATTAAGAAAAACCAGGAAGACTTATATTCAACTAAACCAATCCCTATGCCGCAGTCTTCTTACTCTTACTCTGAATACTATTAGTTTTATTTACACACATGATATTCTTATAAACTATGAATCCGAAGTAATATGAATTATAATCCTACTTACTACTAATACTATAAAATTATGTGAAAATATTTATGACTGGGTGATTGTTTCTCAATCACGCAAAAATGGCTGAATGGATCTGGATCGAAAATGGCACACAGAGTCTATATTACCTATATAACCTGGATTAATACATTCTTGTACTACGTCCTCCTGCGTTAATTTCCGACATCCACGCGGGCGAAGCCGCGGGCAAAAGCTAGTAAGTAATAAAGTCGTGTTCATTCAATTTAGCCTTCATGGTACTCACATCTGCCAGGGTCGCGAGATTTGTTCGAAAGAGTTACCGTGGCCCTGGCATATAGGCAACTGAAGGAACACAGGTGGGTTTTAGTCAGCAAAAGTCTGACACGCCCTTCCGCTCCCCAATCAGAAAGCCAATTCTCGTATTTAAAAACTTTCACATTCTAGACGCAGTGTGATCTCGGCGAGAACCAAATGTCAAAAATTTGACAAAAATGTATGGAACTTCGAGGTATTTTTGACAGATTGAGACTGATGTCAAACTGTCAACGTTCTTAAAATTATGAGAATTGCTCCTCAGTTATCTCTTTAAATCATCCACCAGTTTCTAGGCAGGAAAACAAAACACAACGCGTAGCAAAGAAAATGGAGACCGAAACAAAAATATAATAATATTATTGTAGGCAAGAAAATGTTCTGTTTTCTTTATCTTATAAAGACAGAATAAATATTGGAAGTGAGACACCCACTCCTACATAGAAAATAGAAAGAATCTTGCGTTAATATTGTGCTCAAGAGACGAAAATAAATACAGAATCAATAATTGATAAGGGCGGGCTAAGATGTGTGTGGGCCGCGACATTTTGTGTAAGCTGAGCGCCTAGACATACTAAACGGTTTCGTGTTTCTACGACGACTTTCAAGAGGACTGACATAAATTCGTCGAGTTATCGACTTTTCCGTCATCGTGATCGCTGATAATTAATAAAAGTTGCACGGATCGATCGATCAGGTTAAGCTACACTTGCCTGGGTTGGTCCGTAGATGGGTGACTATCTTTACATACCAAGACTCTACCGTCCCTCTGAAAGCCGTTGGTCCCGGCTGTTCTTCCTGGACCATTGACAGTAGCTACAGGTCGTCAGAAGCCTGATTGATAGTCTGACAAACCCCCCTTTTTACCCAGTTACTGGAGTGTGGAGGTCAGATAAGTAGTCGCTCCATGTAAAATACTGGCGTTCAGCTGCATCTGGTTAGACTGGAAGCCGACTCCAAGATAATTGGGAAAATGATTGACAGATTGATTGATTTCTTACATAAAATTTTCAATGGATTATGTCAGTCCCAGCAACCTGTGTACCAGCAGTGGGAACGATATAGGCTGATTATAATGATGTCAATCCCACAAATAATTGAATTTTCCGTCATCGTGACTTTGTCTGGACCCTTTGGGCTCTATCAATACAGAGGACTTATTTTATTATTTATCCTAACGTCTCGACCCTCTACTTCGGCTGCTTGGAAGTAAGAAGATAGGTACACAATGTACAGTGATGGTGATTTAATAACAGCCATATTTGTATAAAACTCCCTCGGCTCCCAACCTACCGCGTCACATCGCATCGCCCCTGCGCTATGACTTTTTTTTTGCTTAGCGTTCTTTCAGATATTTTTCTTGTGTGGAAGGTGAGTCTAGTGTGATTCAAAATTTATTTATTTAAAAAAAATATTTATTTTTAAAAGTTATTTTAAATCACACTAGATTCACCTTCCTCAAAGGTCGGGCTAACAAATCTTAAAATATTCTTTCAATTCTGAATGGCAGTGTCAGAGATTAGCCCGTTCAAACAAACATCAGCTTAATTATTAGTAGTCGAGGATATTAAGGAAGACTTTAACCAGAAGACTGATTATCAAATCAATGTAATGTAAGCAGTAGCACTTCAAACAGTTAATTACGAAGGCTGCGGCCGGGATACTTAAAAAAACCAATTTAGATTTTAAAACTAGTTTAATTCAAGTAAAAGGAATTACAATAAAAGAAAACTATATCTAGCTAAATCTAAAGTTATGTCTTCCTTCAAAGCCGAAATAGAAGTGCTCGGCCTCATGTTGCGCTGGCGCGATGATGCCGCGGTATTTTGTTAGTTCAGCACCTTTGCCTCGCGTCGCTAATTGCGCATTTTACTTGTTTGTTATAATTGATTGAGGTCGTCCTTAGTCAGCGCTTTAGATATACTACGCCTGCGTAACAAGTTCCTAAACATTAAATTGTGTTACAAAATAGTAAATAGTTCTGGTCCTTTCACTCTCGTTTAGGCCTCGGGGTCTTTATATACTTACGTTCTACATAAAACAGCTTTATCCAATGCTTTTCAACATTCTATCATTCAGCATTCACTTCTCGTAAACAAAGAAATAGTGCAGCAGTAGCGTGATATTAACACCTTGTTATTATTATATCAGGGATGGCAAGAGGCTTCTAGGTAGGTATTTAACAAAACGGCGCCGTCTAGGTTTATTATCAGCTTATAATGTTCCCACTGCTGGGACACAGGCATCCTCTCGATGAGAGCGAGTGGGCCATAATCCACCAAGCGGGCCCAGTGCAGGTTGGTAGATGTCACATGTCTTCGAAGTTTTGGTTCTAGGACATATCGGTTTCTTCACGATGTTTTCCTTCACCGTTTTGAGAGCAGTGGTGACGAAATTATTTACACAAAGTAATGTGCCTGCCTGGGTTCGAACCCACGACCTACACCTCGAAAGTCGGGCTGATACCGCTGCGCCACCACTGCTCTGGTTTTAAAATATTGATGTGTAAAATTGTCTTATAAGATCTACTTACATAAATAAACATTTCATTTCATTTCAATAACATTGATTTGGATATTTTAATTGCTATACTTTAGTTCATGTGCTCTTTTAAGGCGTTGAAACTTACAAAAAAGTTTAGTAGTTTCAGCGCCTTAAAAGGAACCTTTTCAACGCTTCGCTTATGTCACGAAGACCACGTTCGTATGGACGTAGAAATATCGCGATGAGATTTGGTCGCGAACAAAATTTTCAAGTCTCGGTGTTGAGCTGAACATTGAGAATCCAACCGAGTGCATTCCAGTGTTTCGATATAACACACTGTTGAATTTTCAACTCTCAGCGCTAAGCAGAGTGTTGACGATCCATTGCGCGAAAAAAACCCGCCACGATATTTTGACGTCGATGCGAACGTAGACTAAAAGAGTGGCGAATATTAATCTTGATGAATGTAGAGAAAGAGTGGAAGCAAAAGAAAGCGAAGAAATGCTGGATGAATTGTGAGAATAACAAAAAAACGTCACAATTGCCTAATACGTGTTTCTGGAAATATTGATGAGCGAATAAATAAATTTACTTCGTGCGAGATGCCTATAGAAAATATTATGCTATTTAAAAAAAAACGATTCGTACAGAGTACAAAGGACTTATTTTATATTAAAACAACAGAGTGTCAAAGAAATAATTTTCTGTTAAAACAAGAAATTCCACGCTGATGAAGACGCAGACAGAACCTAGTTAATTATAAACAAATAACCTTGAACGGTCCTAAAGAAACATTAGTCTGCTCTAGTTTCTGAGAACCCTATTCCGCAGAGGCTTTACTAATCCTGATAGCTTTCATTAATTACCACTTTCTACGTAGGTAACTCGTTTGTAGGGATCTTTGGGGAGGTGTTGCGTTAAAATGGATTGTAAGTGCTCTTACGAAATTAAATTTGAGAGCTGTTACATTAATATGGGCTTCCGACGGAGCGTTACCTTCTATTATATCACACCTGCTACTAAAATTATTAGTTAGGCAGGATATATGTTCGAGTAATTCCATAAAATGAGGTTACGCGCCACAAGCCTTGAAAATATGGTAGCTGGTAGGTACTTTTTTTTTCAAACTGAGCTGCAGTGTATTTAAGATCTGCTGCATTCCTTCTGATAATTCATCATCCATCGATATCCGTTCAAAGGTTGTCTTTAAAAGGTTGCTCTTAGCGATAAGACCGTCTGTTATCTCACTCTATGTAAAATTTCTACATTGATATCTGTAACTAGCTTTTCCCAGTGGCTTCGCCCGCGTTTTAAACATATAAACCTTCCTCTTGAATAACTTTGTCTATTGATTAAAACCGCATTCAAATCCGCTGCGTAGTTTAAGAGATCTAAGCGTACAGATACGAGACGCGAATTTGTTTTGTACTATGTAAAAATGTAAATAGTGTGCATAAAAAAAGGATTCTATTCTATGGCCCCATAAAAAATGATTACCCATAGGGAAAAGATGAAACAGTTGATAATTATGCTGCGATAAAGAGGATCCAGTCAGCAGTTTTCAATCTTGGCTGAGAGCCCAGGATGGCACATGCCTAAGTATCGCACATTAGCACTCAAGGAAAGTGTCATTCTGCCATCAGGTTAGATACAGATTTATCGGTGATTCTAGTTTGTTGAACGCATTGGTTCTTCAGTAATATTGCCCCCGACTTACGAGTAGGTCGAACTCAAACAGGCGCTTTACATTGTATAATTTATTTCTTCACCATTGCCCTCAAAAATGTGAAGGAAAACATATCAGGAAATCGGTATGTCCTAGAGCCGAAAATTCAAAGACGTGTGACATCCACCAACCTGCTCAGGGTCCGCGTGGGGGATTACGGCCCGCCCACCCTACGGCACTCCCTCTCACGCACAGGAGGCCTGTGTTGCAGCAGTGGTTTAAGGGCTGATTGTGCTCATCCTAGCCTGTTGTTGTTGTAATTCGTTATTTTGATCGTGTTCAAACTTTTTTTTATGAAGTATCTTTTTTTATCCTTTTATACAGAGAACGATGTCAAACTTTTGCCGTACAACTTTGTAATTGCGTACCTATTAACCATCATAGCGACGCTCAATTGTTTGATGTTAATATAATTGTTTTCTTTAAATCCACAGATACAACATAACGAAGAGGGTGAAGTACCGGGCTCCGATGTCGGTGAGGACCTACGAGTGGTGCTTTTCAATGCCGCCGAGGTGCTCCAAGTGGAACACAGAGATGAGGGACTTAACCAGGCTTGAGGTATGGTTTACATTTCATTTATTCCGTGAATTGTTTTCATTACGTGTTTAAAAGTCATTAATAATACTGTGTAGCCAAAACACGCCCTTAAGTCACGGTTTTCTGTGACTTAATTAGTCAATGTTTACATCGAAAAGCGTGAGTTAAGTATGGGTTTAGGTCACACATGCTGTAAAATAGTATACGACATGTGTATGGGGTATTGCATGCGTTTTGCACCTTGTTCCGCTTGAGCGCTAATTTAACCCTCTATAATAATAGACTACTGAAGTCATATGTACCGTAGTGTACCTACTATTGCATCTATCATACTTGAAGACACTAACAAGAAAACTCGATGTCGTTACTATACATTTCACTGATATCCAGAAAACAGCCAAATCGCTTTTTATAGATACGTCCATCTCCTCTTGACACGCAAAATCATCTTAAAATTAACAAAGGAAAAAAACCAAGGGGATGTGCAGCAGCTTCTTCCATCTTAATGTGCTGGTTTCCCGGTGGTGGTGCTGTACCTGCTGTCTTGTCTTGTATGGGTCAGCATGTTAGGTCACAAAAGGGATAAATGAAAGGCAATCGTACGCAGCTGAGATACAAGTGTGGTGTTACACGAATGAATAGAATAAGAAATGAATAAATTAGAGGAAGTCTGAAAGTGGCACCGATAGCTGAAAAGTAATGTGGAAATCGGTTATGGGCACGTGATACAGAGGAGTAAGAAAAATGTCGTGAAGAAAGTTTTGAGTATAAATGTCGATGGCTATTAGAGCGGGGAGAGACCAAAGACTCGATGGATAGACTGTGTAAATAATGATATGGATAGAAAGGGGATGACTACTGAGATGATGACTAATAGAGAAGTGTGGAAGAAAATGACATGTTGTGCCGACTCCAAATAAATTAGGATAATGGAGGAGAATGATGATCAATCTGCTAGAACTTGAACTTCCTAAAAACCCATTTAAAGGAACCAAGCAATATGTTTCTAGTATTTAAATAATGAAGGTAACAAGAGTTAAGGCGTTCTTGCACACCAATTAAATTTAAATATTCCTATGACTTAATGAGGAAAATATACAGTTTAGATGTCAACAACTTATTACCTAGGACTATCCTTGAGAAAAACTAGATCGATTGTGAAGTGCCTGTCCCTCTTAGCCTTAATTACATCATTGCATTCGTAAAAACACACTGCACTTTGTATCTTCAGACAGATTTAATGGATTAATAGGTTGGCCATAGAGACAGTTAGATAGAGCATTTAAAATCTAAGTTGATCTTAGAAACTAAATTCTGTAATGAAACTTCGCTAAGTGGGTGGTGTACTTAAGACCCTTAAATGTTGTCGGATGCATGCACTTGGTTCACTATTCGTTATCTCATTCCTGCTGTTCTCTTCCACAACAGTTGGCCTGGTGATCGTTACATATAATCCTCAGATTTCTCTTCTGATAAACCGTTACGTGTATTTCCAAGTTTACCAACAATCATTATATTTACACGATCATGGATCATGCTATGGCTTATTCAAATGAGGTCCCTTTCTTAAAGTTGCTTCAAGTTCATGTTTTGTATATACATCTCAGTTGAATGGTTGATCACTTACAAGGTGACAAGCTTAAAATAAGTTTAGTAAAAAAAATATTCAACTATAAAATAGAATAACGTCAATCATTTTTTTTTTAAACTAGATGAGGTCGGCGTTTCCTATACATAGAAACTATTCCTATAGAAACAAACTCAGAGGTCATAGTCTCTTTTTAAGCCAAGACATAATGGTCAGATCAAGTGAATACCATGTGGATTGGTATCTGAAATGGTCTTTGAGAAAAGAACAACACAAATTGAGTGGACTTGTCCTATCAGTGCACGCATTAGGGAAGCGTCACGCCACGAGATCACTTCAGCCTCTAATTTTCTTAGTGGATTACATTATTTTCTTTCATTCATTCAAAATTCGCCTTGCTAGAATTGAAACCCCGATGGTTACCAGTTTATAGGTATTATTTTTAAAGACAAATTCTGCTGTATATCTTTTTGTCAAAATCCCAAACTGACTTACTGCTACATGCTACATTCTTCTTGCCCGAAATGTTATGCTGTACGCTAAAAGCGTAAAGCTATCTGAGGCCCAAATCTCGTAATTTTAAGAACGTTCACAGTCTTATCTCTGTCTGTGAAAATACCTCGACTTTCCATATATTTTCGACAAGTTTTTGACATTTGATTGTCGCCGAGATGAGAATGCGATTAAATTGTGATCGTTAACGTAGTTACGAGAATTGGCCTTCTTATATCCATAAGAAAACTTTTTTGAAGCCACACAGCAATGATGAAGATACGCTTATTATAATGTTACAGACAGAAGAAAGGACGGCGGAGGTGGCGGTATGCTGTCCAGGGTACAAGATGAGGGATGTCTCCTGCGTCCCTATCTGTCCATTGGGAAAGACCGGTCATGGATGCTCGGAAGGTAAGTTAACATTAATAATGATGTCAATGGCAATTGGCAATAAAAGAATAAGCGTCTTTTAGAAAAAAAATACATATATAGTTTTACAGGATTATTTTTAATTGGCTTACTAAACTCCGAAGACAAAATGGGTCTTTGCTGTTTTCGCACATTACGACTGAGGAGTGTAGGTAGCCAATTAAAAATAAACCTATTTATAATATATATAGAGCATAATATTGTTACAATGTTAATTTTAAATAGTTGATTTTGCTATGATGCATCCATCATTGAAAGTAATCAACCAGCTGAATCGTATTCCAGACTGTCCGGACAACAAATGGGGTCCAAACTGTATCAACGAATGTAAACGTTGTAAGAAGGGTTTCTGCTCACCCGTCACGGGCGAATGCGAGTGCTTGGACGGATGGCAAGGTGAGAGGTGGGTGGCCACTTTGATATGCCTAGAATTAGTTTTTTTTTAATGCCAGCTATACAATAGTGACGCAACACTTCGTTTTTGTCAAGAGAATGATAATAATATTGAACACTGTAGAAGGCTTTGAAAAGTATCAAGCGTACCTATTTTCAAACATTGTCTTTACTATATTTTTTTTACTATTATAATGTATGCTGAAAATATTATTAATTAAAAACATTCACTTCAAATGAAATACTATTGCTGGTTTTAAGTGTACCTTCTCTTGGTTACAATTCTTCAGACGGTTGTTGTAAATTGTACAATATGTATAAACGTATTTTTTATTTCATTTTACAGTTGTGATACGAGCATGCCACCAACGACAACAACACCGTCGTTAGAAGAACTACTAACAGCACTGACTACTAAACCTACAACTCCTACTACACCTAAAGTAACACCTTCCAGTACTACATTCACGACCCCTAGGAGTACTACAGTGGCGACTCCAAGCACTGTAATAACTACTCCTAGAACTACAGTACGTACGCCTAAAACTACAGTACCTACGCCTAGAACTACAGTAACTACGGCTGGAACTACAGTAACTACGCCTAGAACTACATTTACTACGCCTAGAACTTCAATTACAACGCCTGGAGCCACAGTTACAACTCCTATTGTGACAGTTACAACTTTTACCACTACTTTTCCTACAACTACAGTAGCTCCTAAAACTACAGAAACATCTACGACTAACGCTACAACAGTAGTTGCTTCTAATCCATCAACTAAAACGTTTATGAATACTAGTACTGTGTCAAGTATTTCTAAATTTTTTACTTCCGATAATCAGGAGAAAACTGAAGATATGATACCTATTCTCAATTCTGTAGAGATACCTAGGATAGTTACAATGTATGATAATACCACTTTCGTCACGACAAGCACTTTAAAAGTCGCCAGTCCTACTACTGAATCAGCAACACAAGAGGTCAACATTGAACAAACATATAATGGAACTAATGCTTTGGAAACTACTACTGAACTAGTTAAAGTAATAAAGATTGTACCTACTGTAAACGTACAACAGAGACCTGCTGAAGTTTTAACTACGACTGAGATGCCTACCACTCTACCTTCAACAACTCCTGTGGAAACCATATTAAAAACGGAGACTATGAAAAAGGAAACCACTATAAGAATACTTCCTACTACAATCAAATTTAAACCAAAGGAAATATGGATAAGGCCAGCGCAAAAAGGTGAATCCCCTATAGTAGAAACAAAGATTAAAACTACTCATGAATTTCCAAGGTACAGAAGTGCTAATAGCAAAGATAACAAAGAATTGGCACCAGCTGTCACTACACCAAAAACGATTATTGTGTCTATAATACCTACATCGGTGTCTTATTCGACATTCAAAAAGATTGCTTTAACTTCATCATTCATGTCAACAAAGAACAATTCGACAGCTCAGTCCTATAATAAAACTGAGAATGAATTCACAAAGCCAATGCTGACTGAAACTTCGACACCACCGGTTAAGTTCAGTCCATTATCAAGAAAAGACTTATTGGCTACATCCTACTTTATAAATAAAACACTAGTACCGAGCACTTCTGTAACTCCAAAACCAACAACTTCTGCAACTAAATTGACTACTTTAGTAACGAAACCTTCAGAAGTTACTAAGACTCTGCCTCGTAGTAATAGAACTAACAGCATGACGACTGATATTAACAAGAATGTTTCTACTTCTATAACAACTACTCCTTCTACAACAAGAACTACACTGAAACCGAATGATTTACTTACGACTCCTACTACTAAATCTATCAAAACTTCAAGTGCAACACAGTCCTCAGCGGAGCAAACAACAAAACACTTGATAAAACTTGTAGCTACTAAAAAAGTGAACGTTGCACCTGTAACAAAAACGTATAATAAACCAACTAATCCACCAATGGTAGTTGAAAAAGAGTTTAAAAAGGCTAACGTTACTAAAAGTCTTGCTAAAGTTACAACAGATGGACCCACGGATGATGAAGAATTTCATATTTTGACAGAGCCCGAACATATAACTGCCGTTATGGGAGACAAAGGAACTGAGAGGTCGTCAGTAGACTTGGTGTCGGTGATAAGTATAGCTGGAGGCGTTATGATGGCAGTCATCACTGTAGCAGTGGTGATTGTGATGATAGAGAGGTGCAAGAAGCCGAGATATGAGGACGTGAGGAAGATCAATGATATTAGAATGCAAGTTATGATTGATAATAATGATGTTCCGCCGCCGTATGTGAGAAGCATTTTTCATACACCATTACCCGGTAAGTTTCAGCGTCAACCAGTTATTTTGAGTCACTATAGATGGGTTCAGAGTACCGACAGCAAAGCTGTAAAACTCTGAGTCTAATAGTCCGTAATAACTAGGTGCCATAGCTAACTATACTCAGATGTAAGGCAACTGACATTTTATACATAAACTTACTTAAAAAAAAATATGTATTTGCTACGATCATTATTATACTTGGATACTACTCACCAAGATGAATACATGATTTAAACTATTCTTGGGAACATCTACCGTATTTTCGTTCAATTTTTCATCGGCCCATTAGCTCAGTTGGTTAGAGCGTCGTGCTAATAACGCGAAGGTCGCGGGTTCGATCCCCTCATGGGCCACAAAGT
Organism: Aporophyla nigra; assembly: GCA_947507805.1. Classification (NCBI taxonomy): domain Eukaryota; kingdom Metazoa; phylum Arthropoda; class Insecta; order Lepidoptera; family Noctuidae; genus Aporophyla; species Aporophyla nigra. The sequence goes on along the minus strand of OX382296.1, from coordinate 2,568,309 downwards.
CTTTTTGTTATTTCTTTTTTTTTCGTAAAACTTTGTGTATTGTTTTCTAGATCCACCTACTTCGGAAAAGTGTCATTACCAGCCAATATCAACGTTAGATCGAAATCTAAAACAATTTATGAGGCCCGTCGTGGTACAAACTATTTCTCCTATTATGCTGGAAAATTTCAGAGGTAAAAATACACTGACAAGTTTAATTTTAATTAATAAAAAAAGGCTTTGGTACATGTTCTAAATAATTTGTTTATTTTTTAGGTATTTTAGAATGTCACTACGATCATTTACCAAGAAGAAGCAATGACTTCGCGACCATTCAAACTCGTTCTTCTATAGCGCCATCTATGAGCGATTGCAGTGAACTACGTCAACTTCGAGCTAGCGTTACTGAGACCGCGATTGAAGCATTGAAGTGCGAAGCCAAACTGGACGTTATAGATAGTACAACATCTGAACCACTTTACGCTGAAATTCCGTGCTGGAGGCCACCTTCTGAACATGCTATTGAAATCATGAACCTGAATGGGGAAGCAGTAACTGAATTATGACCGCAATGTTTAGATTATAAATGTTAGATTAGCCAGTAGTTCTAAATTGTTGTAATAGATGGCGTTGTATGAAAGTTTGTGTTGAAACTACCAAAGATTTTTGTGTGAATTAAAATTTTTATGTATTATTGAATGTATTAGGAACATAATTAAATAAAGTTAAAATTACAACCATTGCTTTTTTTAATTTTCATTAGGGGCGAATAAACAGACTTTATGGAAGTTATTGTGAGTTTTTGCCGAGAACAGTAGCTGTTTCGTGGAACCCGTTTAATAAGGAGATAAACGTTATCAGGGTCAAAGTGCGTGGGTATTACTGTTATCAAATAACATCCTATGTTTCGTGTTGTTGGGACAGATTTCGCAAAAATATTAATTAATTACCTATTCAATTATCTTTCTATTAACTGGGTTACGGCTGCCCTCTGCGGCCCCTAATTTATAGAATTACCTACCACAGAAAAGAGGATTATGCTTAATTTTTTGTAGACATACATCTGTTTAAAGTAGAAACTTACGGTAGGTACCCACACCGAATTTAAGTAACATAGCACATACAAACAATTAGAAGATTTAAATATAGTGGGCTTCCCCCAATTTCGGTGGGGTTTGTCATAATCGCCACGCCAGGCGGGTTGGCGATCGCAGTATGGTGGTAGAATGCATAGAGAACACTGTTGCCCATAATCTAGTAGGTCCCTTAGACGCATCTTACGGCACCCACGGGAAGAAATGGGATGTTGTTATTCTTTACATCAGGCACAAAAATAGTAAGATAGTAATATAACATCACACCTGTAATTACCAAAGAGGCAGAATTGCAACTATTTTACATAACAGTAGGCCGTACTCGCCCCGTATTCGGAAACTACAGAAAGAAACTATTGGTACCTATCTAACATTGTTCAATATTCGATTCGGCATGGAATACTATCGAATGGTTGTGAATACGCTGCTCACGGTCAGTGTAACCACCGCTGTGATGCGGCTGCATATGCTGAAGAAAAGAAGGTAAATCTGCAATAAAAAGATCTTTAGTTAGGTCAAGATTTGGTTCATCAGAAACAGCAATAACCTTCTGACTTTAATAATAACCCGGCCGATAAGATGTAAGTAAATGTTTTTCTTTCATTTCGCAGAAATAATAAGTAATTATCTCATTTTTGTTTATGTAAATAAATACGTCATGTAACGTGAATAATAAGTGTAAGAATTGTCTACCCCGTAAGTGTTTAATCATTTTCTAAAGTAATTCCCACAACATTGAAACTTGAAATAGGTGGACACTAAGAGGTTTATTCATAAACGTTAGTAAGAGAGACATTTAAATATCAAAAATGGTGCCGATTCCCTTGTTCACAAACTAAACTAAATTTAAGTTCAGTGCATCTTTTTCTTTCTATTTCATTAAGGAAAGGACAGAAGATAAATTTTAGTTTAGTCCTGTCAAATTAATCAGCGCTTGACGTAAATTGACGTAATTTTAGTAGGCAAGTTTTTAATCACGTCTAAACTTGTATGGAGTAGTGACAGGCGCTGATTAATTTGACAGGACTTAAACTAAAATTTTTCTTTTGTCCTCTTCTTAATGAAATACAAAGAAAAAGATGCACTGAACTGAAATTTAGTTTAGTTTGTGAACAAGGGAATCGGTACCAATGTAGGTTAAACACTCACTAATCATTACTTAAGTTTAAACAACGTCTATGAATAAAGGCGTATATCACAGTCAATCAATCTGCCTAGTCTTTACCCAACTATATTGGGGTCAGCTTCCAGTCTAATTGTATGCAACTGATTACCAGTATTTCATATGGACCAACTGTTGACTGCACAACTCTATTAGCCCACGTTCTTCTGGATGTACAGGCGCCAGCACATCAAGCCACCCGAAACTGTCAAATTTTCCCAAACAATCTTGAACCTTATACTTTAGCGATAAAGTTGAAAATCTATTGAAGAAATTTGACAGATTGTAGTAGCTTGATGTGCTGGCGTCTGTACTAGAAACGCGGCGGGAGTTTTTCCCGTAGGATCTTCAATCGCACTGTTTAGCGCTTACAGTTGAAAATCGAACACTGTTTTTTCAACGCGCTGAGACTCAATCGCGTTGCACTTTGTTGGATTCTGAATGCTCCGTTCAACACCGAAAGTTGAATCTTCAGTGCGTAAAAAAACCCTTTTGTCGTTTTAGTACGTTCATGTCACGTCGAGTTACTGTGTAACAAGAGCTTTCTGTTTCATTTAAAAACAGACCTTGTGGTTCGAATTTTAGGGTAGTAAATTAATGGCTACCCCACCCCTTCCCGAGGCTCTCCTAAAGTTCTGAGTTCAGCTGCACGATAACTGACAAATGCGTGCACTGACAGGTCCACTCATCACATAGGTTCTTTCCTCAAAAGACAATTTCAGACATCATTCTATATGGTCTTTAGGTTTACATGATCTGACCAAGATAAAGTCCGAACTTTTAGAGAAACTATGACCTCCGACGTAATTACGGCCTTTCTTCTCAAAGTAGTCGGGTAGAAAATGCCGACCTCACTTGTATAAGTATTTGTTTAAATTATTTGCTGAAAAAAAATTATTCATCTTTGGGAAAGGACCTGTGTTATGTTATGTGTGGCGCTAGGTAAGTAGGGTCTTTGGAAAGGCCCATGTGAATGACCAGTGTAGATTGCAATAGACCATAAAACTGAATTGGAAACAAACCGATTCACATTGTTCCTAGATTTTATCATTGGTGCCGATTCCCTTATTTACAAACTAAACTAAATTTAAGTTCAGTGCATCTTTTTCCTTCTATTTCACTAAGGAAAGGACAGAAGATAAATTTTAGTTTAGTCCTGTCAAATTAATCAGTGCTTGACGTAAATTGACGTAATTTTAGTAGGCAAGTTTTTAATCACGTCTAAACTTGTATGGAGTAGTGACAGGCGCTGATTAATTTGACAGGACTAAACTAAAAAAATTCTTTTGTCCTCTTCTTAATGAAATACAAAGAAAAAGATGCACTGAACTTAAATTTAGTTTAGTTTGTGAACAAGTGAATTGGTACCATTGACTGTATTTTCACTGAATAATCTTATTCAAAACAACATGATAAGAAAACCCGAGGTCTTGACCAAAAGACATATACAGTGTTACTGCTATTATCAACTAGCTTTTGCCCCGGTTTCGCCCGCGTAGAGTTCGGAAATGAACCCACGGGAGCATCTTATCGGAAAAAAATCCTATAACCAGGGCCGGATTTAGAGGTCTGGAGGCCCTGGGGCAACAAAGGAGTGGAGGCCCCTAATAATTTTCCAAATTGATGAATCAATTTTTTGAATTGCAGTGTTTCATTAATTTATTACAAAACAAATATTTTTTTTGATTTCTTTCGTGCAGTAAGGTTCGTGAATAATTGATTTAGTTCAATTGTTAAAAAAAGCGAATTTGCGTACCAAACTACATACCGCACTACATAAAAGAAATATGAAATACTATTGATTTCATCAATTTATATTCAACATGACCGTTTTATAAGGAAAAAACTTCTCTATGCATTTTACCACCATAATGCGATCGCCAACCCGCTTGCCAGGCGTGGCGATTGTGGCAAAGCCCTCCAAATAGAGGGAGGCTTATGTCCAGCAGTGGACGTCTTGCGGCTGAGATGATGATGATATCCTCGAAATGATCAATTGCAATTGTCAAAATTAACTTGATTGCTTTTTATTATATTGATTTACAATTCGATCGTGTACCCTATGCAATTGAAGCGATGAACAATATTACTACAATAAGAACTGATTACAATTGATCAACTGCTATTGATCGTTTCGGGGACCCATAACAGACAGACATAGGTAGAGTTACTTTTTCATTTATATTATTAGTATATCTATAAGTACCTGGGTACTGTTATGGAATGGATCAGATATACTACACTAGATGTATTTGTATCTGCATTATAAATAAGAATTGGGAATACATGCTGTGGAAATGCCTTCCTTGCGAAGCATGTGTGGTGTGACTATGAATGATAGGCTGAGGAAAGATGTGATAAGAGAACGGTGTGGTTTAAAAGAAGATGTAGTGACAAAAATTGAGAACATATGCTTAAATGGTAGATGTGAGTGCAAACACCGGCAGGACAGGGCCCTAGGAAGACGTATAGTGACCTTATAGGTGATGTTCTTCAGAAAGGTCAGGTGCGTAGTACTCGCAACCGGCGTGTGTGTATGACCAATTGTATGAACCTAAACGAGGCAAAAGGAGTGTGTAGAGATCGTAGCAGGTGGCGTTCCGTGGTTTCTGCCTACCCCCATGGGATGGCGTAATTGTATATGTTATAATAATGAGCCAAATAATTTAAATGATTAACTAGTAGGTAGACAGGCACTCATAGTATGTACTCATGTTGGTTTCATAGCGTTCCAGGGGCTCGTGGCTAAGGGTAATAACAGCCGCACGGGTCGATCTTACGGCTGCCGCGGTTGGTCCGTGAATGGGTGGTCATCTATATAGACCAAGACTCGTCCGTATCTCGGAGAGTTGGTTACGCCGTTGTTGCTGGCAATCTTACCTGAATTTCAGACAGTCGTTACGGGTCATCAGCGTGAAAAGCCTAAAAAGTCTGACAACCAGTCTTACCAAGGGGTATCGTATTACCCTAGTAAGCGGAGGTCACATAGGCATTTCCTCCATGTAAAATACTGTTATTCAGCTGCATCCAGTTAGACTGGTGAGAGGAAAACCGCTTAATAATAAAATAATTATTTAAATTATTTACTTGTTTTGTAAAACAGTTCTTATTCCGTATTATTTTATAGTTATATATTAGTCATTTATTAATTCTTTGAATAATTATAATATGACTAACCAAATCTATTTTTTTTTGTATTAATTAACAAGCTATTAAAATATCAAAAATATGTAAGTTTGTATGTTGGGATATATATATTGCTTAATCACGCAAAACGGCTGAATTGGATCGATGAAATTTAGCAAGCAGATAGTTTATAGCCTGGATTTACTCAAAGGATACTTTTATCCCAGTGATGCAGTCCGTGGGGTAATTTTCAACATTCACGCAAGCAAGGCCACTAGCAAAAGCTGGTATATTTTTTTTTTATCCGCGGACAATAATATCTCTCAATAAGGTAGGTAGGTATCTACCTACATGTTACGCCAAACACCTCATTATTCCATGAATCATAGGCAACAAAAAACAAAAAAATAAACGATTTTGTTTAACAGCAAATAAAAAAGAGCCACTAGACTTATTAAAAAAATATCAAAGTTTTCCTCATGGACAGCTGAGGCAAATGGTAGATCGGTCAAATTCTTCGAACAGCACATGACACTTGGCTAGTTAACATATTATTATATTTTGTTTTATATTTATCAAAATATTGCAAAACATATGCATTATCTCATCGTTTCCGACAAATGACGATATCTACTGAATTGGGGTTCAGTGGTAAAATATTGAATCTGTGCCGTTATTACTTTTACTGTGGATAGTTCAATAAGTTGGATTTATGTCTGTTATGTGGTCCATGTTTTTCTCTAAGAAATCCACATCCACACTAATATTATAAATGCAAAAGTAACTCTGTCTGTCTGTCTGTCTCGCTTTCCTGCTAAAACTACTGAACCGATTTAAATGAAATTTGGTACACCGATAGTTTAGAGCCTGAGAAAGGACATAGGCTACTTTTTATCCCGGTAGTACATTCCCGCGGGATATTTTCCGACCTCCACGCGGGCGAAGCCGCTGGCAATAGCTAGTTATAAATAAACCGTGAAGTAAATAACCTAAATAAACAGTTATACTTAATGGTGATTCAGTTTGATAGGTACCTATCTTACACGATAATTGAAACAAATAACTTTAAAGAAGAAGAGCATTGGACTGTAAATAGCCATTGCCCCAGTAGAGCTACCAGTCAATAATCAATATCTTCTGTTTAGCGTATCGAAAGCAAGAAGTTCAAACATTTTTGGCCTAGAATTCAGTTGCGCGAACTCCGTTCACTGGCGCAGTCATATGCTCATCAAATACACAGGTGACAGGATGGAGGGTGGGCCGTTGTGTGTCGGGAGGTGCCACATACGCACTTGAGATCTGAGCCGTCCGTGAACCCCCACCTGTGGAGATTGTCTTTGATCTGGCCGACTTGGGTTCAAAGTTTATTTAGAGATTTCTACGCCACAGTTATGAATGTTCAGGCGGAAGGCTCTCAGATGGTTCGATAAAACTGCCAGGGAGTTTATACAGATCCCGCTATACGTTACAACTTGAGGTTTTACTATTGGCTGGAATAGCTGGAGCTACGCACCCTAAAAAACTTTTGCAACTCTTCAGTCTTTGGGGCACTGTCACGAACGTACATAGTTGTGCAATGGGTGACCAGAGTCAGCCTGTGGCTTCGCCCCCTTTATGCGGGTGGCTAATGGTCCTGCTAATGTTTGGAGACGCAATGCAAGTTAGTGGATAAAGCATACGTACTCCGGTCAGTTTTAGGTCATCATCATAATTTTAGCCTAAAGACGTCCTCTGCTGGACGTAAAAAGGGGGTATTTGCCATAATCGCTACGCTTGACAAGCGGGAACCAACCAACCCGCAGATCGCAGTATTGTCGTAAAATGCATAGTGAACGCTGCTGGCCATTCTCTGGTAAGTCCTAGTCGCCTTTTACGACAATCACGAGATGAAATGAGAATAGGAATGGTTTAACACTCAACACATTAAACTTTATGCAGAACCCAAAGCCACCAACTTATTCACGCCTACTTGTCCTAGTACAGCAGTGTGTGCTAATTTTAGCGGCAGTGTGCCATGAAGACCAGTGGGACAAACAAGTAAGATACGTCGGTAAGTGAAGTTCGTTATGTCATACTTTAGTTTATTTTATGCTCGTCTGCTTAGGTATGTACTGAACAAAGAGATAGCGTGTCATTGTGGGTCGAATTTGCATGCGAGATGTGATTTTACTTGATTGTGTACATGTATTTTTGTTGGTGATGGTCAAATGTATTGGTGGCCTAGCTATTTACTTGATTTTTTTAAATTCATGTTTTAGTACATAAAGGTTCCTATTTTTTTAATCCTATATAATTGATTAGTTTATTAATTTTATTTATTCCTTAAATGTATGTACTTACTTAGTTCTTATCTTTTCTTAGTTTTGTGTTGAAAATTATGGCATTGGCATTTATTTAAATGTTACCTAGTGTTTATGAAAACTGGTATAAGTTCATACTTATAGCCGTCATGTTAGTTTTGTACTTAAACTAAGTTTAGTATTGTTACGTGTAAGGGCCGCTTTTTGCGGTGAAAGCCTCCTCCAAACTGTTCCATGTGGCTCTATTCTTTGTCCACCTGGGCTATTTATACGATGTCGTTAATCCATCTTGTAAATTCTTTCCTTCTTTTTTTTAGTAAATTGGATTCCAATATGTAGTTATTTGTGACCTGCACCCTAATTGCGAAACGCACAATTTATCAGAATCTGAATGGGATTGAAGATTATTTCTAAACCATTGCGTCATTTGTTTGAATAAATTGTCGGCTCAGCAACGTAAATAACGCAATGAATGTTGTTTAACTATGAATATTAAACCAATCCCTACCGATAAAAAGTTCCGCAATTACCCCTCTGCTTTCAATATGACGTGACCATTTCAGTAATAGAACCTGTGTAACCGCATTTCTCGCCTTTATTATTTTCGTTATCAGTGAACTTAAGAAGTTATGAGTGTAATTAATATAGGCCACATTAATTGGCATTATATATTGCTTTATTTAACTTTGGAAATTAAATCTCACCAATGTCAAGTTGGTCACCAAAACTTAATAAATAAAACATTTTACAAAAACAACTCTTTCTGATAAAATAATCTATTAATTTTTTCGTTCCAGATCAAAATGCGTCTGTTAATACTGGCGCTAGTAGTGCTATGCGCAAGCGCAACCCCTCAGTATACAAAGACTGCAGGGGTGAAGGGTGGATACGGTAGCCACGGGTACCAGTACCAGGGTGGAGAGAATCTCGTCCAGTGAGTGTTTAAAACTAAGGATCATTCATTTTATTTGTCTATCATCATCATTTTTATACTCAGTCCTACATACTTCTTTCACTCCTTTTTTTTGTGAGAAATCATCATAAACGACCTATCCCGCTCTGGGCGGAGCGGGAGGACGTGTCAGACTTTTACTGGCTAAAACCCACCCATGTTCTTTCAGTTGCCTATATGCCAGGGCCACGGTAACTCTTTCGAGCAAATCTTGCGACCTTGGCAGACTTCTTCCACTCCTGGATTTACGCCCTCTGCTTGTGTCCATCTCTACGTACCTTTGCTAGTGTCAATTAGTTTCTATCTAACATAGTCAGCCTATAATGTTCCCACTATTGGGAAAGAGACTGGGCTGTATTCCAATTTACCAATTAGAATAATTAAGACAATAGACGCTTTTAGACGACGCTTACGGCAGTACCTTATAGAAGCGCAACGGAAGCTAGATATGGTCACACTTAATGTCTCAATTATATGATGTATATATCTACCCACTTACTCACTTGAGTGTGTATCATTGTTTCTGTCGCTGATGTTGTTTCACTTTTTTGCGTTCTGACTGTCTTCGAAAGATTAAATTCCCTATTTACACGTTGAGGTCATATCATGCACCCGCTTCGCTTATTTATTTACCAGCCGACCTGTCTTCCTTATTTTTTTCTTTTATGTTTTTCTTTGCAATCTTATTCAATATCACACTGTGTACTCAAAGGTTTATTAGTTTACTTACATTAATTTTACAATACTTATTACAGCTGACTACATATTACTCTTACTCTAGGTAGTAAATTAAATTACTAACTAACTAACAACTTCAATACCACACTACTTATGTACATATTCGTTACAATTTTGTTTATTTTTATTTGTTTGTCTGATACTTTTTTAATTTAATTTATAAATACATGCACACATTACGTTGGATTATTGATATAAAACTGATTTACATCCGTCACCCCACACTTCAGGTCCAGTTGAAAACCAGCGTCAGGCACTAGTAGTCTGGCATTTTGCTGAACTGGGCCTTTTTGGCGCAGCCGCGAGGCACACTATACCACTAGTTTCTGACTTTACACCATATACTTTTTAAATGTATTTTTATTTTACTCTTTCCTGCTGTATACCTATTGTGTGCCTTTTAAACTGTGCTAAATAAATGTATTTTCTTTCTTTCTTTCTTTCTTCTATTCTACCGCGCGGGTGCAGTGCGGGTTGGTCAGTAGACGTCACATGTCATCAAATTTACGAGTTTCCTCAGTATGTTTCCCATCACCGTTTTGAGAGCAGTGGTGTGCACAAAGTATAGTGCTTGTCTGGATTCGATTCGTACCCACGAGTACAACTCGAAAATTGGGGGAAACAGAGAGCAATGGTGGGCCAGTGGTAACCGACTGGGCCACCACTGGTCTCCGTTTCTACTGCGACTGCAATAATGTTTACAGCCGCCTAGCAACCGCTCCTTCTCCATCCAGTTGTAATGTAACTATGATTTCGATCATATTTGTAAATGGTCGAAATACGAAAGCCTTATACGATGATTCACTTTAAAAACCGTCCCTAAGACGTTCGTCTACTTACTTGTATTTACAAAAATAAAGACCAAGTAATCGGTTGCCACATTCATAACTTGCCTCGTTAAAAAAAAACTGTATTTAGGGGTTCTTCTTGATAAACGTCGACTATGTCTTATCCCAATTATTTTCTGAGGCCAACTTCCAAAGTATAGTAAAGGTACCTTCATGTAAGTGAATATGTAGGTGGTACTTCCCCAAGTGACGCAACCTCTTACAAATGTATTCTAGTGATCACAGCACAGCCTATTAGATCATAGATAAAATCACTACAATGCCGGTCCTTTATAGGAGCTTTGTTTTTTCTCATGGTGTTAAACAAACGTAGAGTCACCAAAAGACACAAGAAACCATGGCCGTCTCAGCATTTAAATTGAATGTTTTCATTAAGTTATAAATTAAATTAATTTCTATAAATTAGGTCTTTGTTTTCTATTAAGTAAGTTAAATATGATTCTAAAACATACATCGGTTTCTTACTATCCTTCAACTTTATTCAACGACTCTGGTTACTAATCTCTTTTGCTGACCGTACAAACGGTCCTGAGCAAAAAGATGTTATACTCTTGATGATCCCCTAAATCCTGTTCTAAAAACTGTTTTATCAGTTACAAAGTCTTTATTGGACATTTCATTGGAGTTCGCGATATTTAAGGATCCTTACTAAACCAGTGGTCATCAGTTTTAGGTAGTGCTGTTGCATTTTTGAATACTTTCCTATTAAAATGAAAGCTCTCCTGTCGATCACTTGATTATTGTTTACGGATCAATCGAAATCTGGAATGCCTTTTCCCTTTTAGGGACTCAAGGCTGACATAACAAAAGACTTACGCATCGAAACCATGAGAATGAATTCTCAAATAGTCGCAGTGTCCTATAAGGATAAATATTTCATCAAATAACACGTATTTTATACACTGTAAGATATACCTTGACATTCATGGTCTTACACTGTATGGTAATGACATGTAAACACAGAGTCCAACAATAGGACTTAACCTTTTTATCCATATTGTGATCTTCATTTGTCTGATACGGTATTGTATACTTGAAGGGTATTTTTACATCCGTGTTCTTCTATATTCACAGTACTTTTTACAACAATAGCACCCATCAGCAAGGCTATGGGGGGTATCCAGTGAGGACCAATATGTCTGAGCCAGTCAACTATGAAAAGGGCGTCTGTTATATTGAAGTGCCGTAAGTAACATCTCACATCTTCTCTTATATTGACGAGGCAGTGTCTCATCACCAATTTTGCTTACAAAATAACGTTGCTTTTTCAGAACAGCCAGCCTGGTCAGAGATCCTGCCCATGTTCCAGCTGGCAATGGAGTAAGTTTTAAGACATTGTAATTTGAAATTAGCTGACGCAATACATCGGTAGGTGTGCCTCAAGTTTCATGTAGCTAGGTTTGCTGGCCTGACAAGCTCGCGGGTTTGTTCGAAAGATTTACCGTGGCCCTGGTACAGGCAACTGAAGAAACATGGGTGGGTTTTAGTCAGTAAAAGTCTTGCAAGCCCTCCCGACCCGCCCAGAGCGGGAGACATCATGTGATGATTTCCCACACACAAAAAAAAAGCTAGGTTTGCTGTCAATATTGCTACAACTGCCTTAATAAAAGGGAATGGTAGTTTAACTTCCTAAAGAGGTGACTTTTGGGTTGAACAACGGTCTGATTGAGAGATAGGGATTGCTCTGTTTTGTGCTTGCTAGTTTTATGATACAAATACTTAGGTGAATGTGTAAGTATTAGTTGACCCCTAATTTCCTCTTATTCCTAGTAGGGGGGCTCAAGTTGCTCCATACCCAACAGAGCACGGTAGCTCAAAGTTTGCAGTTATCACTTCCCATAACATAGAAGAAACTCCTTGTATTTTGTTCGTCTTCATGTCCGTATCAAGTACCTACAACTCATGTATTAAAAATGTACAAATTCTCCAGTCCCGTCCAGACTTGAGCCGCATCAGAAGCTGCTGCAGCGGCTACATCAAGAACATACACAACTACAGAATCTGTGACCCAGTATGTACCAACGAGTGCATCAACGGACTCTGCACTGCCCCCAACACTTGCAGTTGCTTCCCTGACCACGTCAAGAACTTAGCTGGCTTTTGTATACCAACTTGTCCAATCGGATGCCAAAATGGACAATGTTCTGGAGGCGAATGTATTTGTAAGGATGGATACAGATTGGATTCGGAAAGCAAATTCTGTGTTCCGTACTGTCGGGAACAGTGCGGTGGCCCGGGACGAGGTAAGGATAGTCTTTTACTCATCATCATCATCATCATCGTTCTTTCAGCCGATTGATGTCTACTACTGGACATCGGCCTGTCCCAAGCTCCGCCACTTCGACCGTTTCTGTGCTTTTGTCAGCGTATTCTTGCGGCCTCATTGATCCTCATAGTAGTCATAACTCTTAGTACCTATTATAATATTTTTTAATATTAATACTTCGCCAGGTATAGCATTTTGAGACAGTATTCGGTTGTCACCCACGTGACCACTGTGAAGAAACTGTGAGAAAATTGTATAAATAGCTATCAGCGTGTAACTTATGAGATAGCAATAATCTTTGACCGTCATTCAGTTGTAAACTGGTACCTACTTACTAATTTTGTCGGGTATGCTATCCTAAGATATCGAAGCGAATCAGGTATTTTGTAGGGCTAGACAAAAAGTTTGGATATCTACGCGAAGGAGATAGACAAAATACAGGGCACCAGGGACATCGATGCCCAGTCTGCTACCATATATTCAGTACAACATAATTCTGGTTATTAGCTTAGAAATATCGCTTATTAAAAAAAAAAAACTGCTTTTTCCTATCAAAATGCGATACTTACGCGGTGAAAATGAAACAACAACTATTTTTTGTGGGTCCAGAACGATGCACTGAATTTATGGTTTCAGTTTGCAAGTCCATTTGCCACTTCGGTATTTCTTCTTCCCAGCTAAAGCACTAGGTAGTGGTGAAGGGCGGACTTTTTGGAGGTACTGTCTTATGTAATTTTGACGTTCGAAAAGTGGTGATCCTCAGCTTAATTTGAATAAATGACTTTTAATTTTGTTTTTATTATAAAAAATGTCTTCGGATCTGTATTTATGGTTTTTTTGCCACCGACTTCCGAAATTAAAGTTATTTTTCACTTTGTAGTGTTTTTAAGGAAGTCGGTTGTTTTTTTTTTTTTTTTTTGTAAACAAGTTTTTATTTTTAAACTTTTAGTTGTGGTATTCACCCCGCACTAATTATGCATATTTATGCGATAGCAGAAATCGCAGTTGATTTGCTGTAATTTTTTAAAGAGTTCCGGTGTCTGTCTCCCGAACTCATCATCAGATCTATATGAAAATTATATGGGACCATTTCGGAATAAACCCCTTTCGAACAAAAAAAGAATTTTGCAAATCCGTCTATATATTACGGAGATATGGCCGAACATACATAAAAAAAAAAAACATAAACATCCGAATTGAGAACCTCCTCCTTTTTGAAGTCGGTTAAAAATAGACAGAGAAAAACTCGCATGGAGGGGGCATAACACTTTTTCCTTACCTACGTGATAATTTCTACCAGTCAGCTCTTTGATGTCGGGTTGGAAATCCTCATGGATGTCCTCTAGCCTGGGGTGGGCAGAAGAGTCTGTTCGACTCTTCGTGACTAAAACCACCCCGGTGTTCCCTTTTCACACTTGCACCGTGGTTCACGGGATCTAATGCGACTTCTGCGATCCCCGAACCAGTCAACTCCTACCGCAAGCCGCGTTAAGAGACTTCGTGCCAAGGGTTCCAAGAGTCATTTTTAGCAGCCTCTCCAGCCTCCCATTACTCAACCACTCCTCACCTTTCAGGTAACTGCACAGCGCCAAACACGTGTCAATGCAGCAGTGGATTGAAATCAACCCCGGAAGGTTCATGTAAACCATCCTGTGATCGGTGCAAGAACGGCGAATGTGTGGGTCCTAACGAGTGCCGCTGTTCTTACGGGTACTCGAAGAATCAGTACGGGGACTGTGTCCCACAGTGCTCAATGTAAGTAGCTTAGAAGTCTTTAAGGCTCCTAAGTTTATTTTAGTACAGTAGGTAACATAGTTTCAAAAACGAAAACCCGACTACTGAAACGTATGAAATAAAAAAATATTCTCTTCTGAAAGCCGTGGTCAAAAATAATTTTTAGTTCATGACTTTATCTCCTCTAGAGGGTGCCATGTTTAATTTAATCTGATGTCACGTAGCCCCTATAACCAGTGGGGGATGATGAAGCCGCATCCAACGATACCTCATTTGTCAAATTGTGATAAGAAGTAATGAGTCATGAGGGAACAGATGAACATACATAGGTACATACTGGTCAAAGTTAACTCATAACACTCTTTTTGTTTGCCATAGTCGGGTAAATACACTTTAATAATAGAAGAGTTATGTAGGTACTTAAATAGCCATTTTTATTTAATGAGTTTTAAGGTTCTTACTAAAAAGCATCTGCTAATAACGATTTGCTTTGTAGGTATGCGATATTACAATAAGTTGGTACTTCTGTACTCATTTAACTATTTATTTTCCAGCCCTTGCAAGCCGCCAAGCCACTGCATAGCTCCGAACGTGTGCGACAACCCTTCAAACCCTTCCACCACTACGACTGTGTCCCCCTACGGCCAACGTCCTATTTATAACAACCAAAACCAAAGTGGAGTACCCTATGGTCAGCAGCCCCAATATCCTAACTACCCTGGTGGTCAACCATCAAATTACCCTGGCAACCAACCATCCAGTATCCCTGGCCATCCACAACCAAACTTCCCGGGCTATCAACCAGGAAATTATCCTGCCAATCAACCATCTTATTATCCAGGTAATCAACCAAACAATTACCCTGGTGGACCGCAGTCTAATTACCCTGGTGGACCACAGTCTAACTACCCTGGTGGACCACAGTCTAACTACCCTGGTGGTCCCCAATATAACTATCCAGGTTATGTTCATCCTAATACTCCAGGAAGTCAAACTCTATACCCTGGTTCTCAACCAATTAACAACACTGGAAATCCTCAATATATCCGGCCTGGATCCCAACCACCTGTCCAACCAGGTAGTCTGTACAACTCGACTAACCAACTCCCTTCTAATCCCAATCAAAGACCTCAATATGGTCCAGATGGACAACTCATTTACGTCCATATTCCTGGTAGCCAGCCGTCTCTGTACCCTGATAACCAACATCTCGGCCCGGACCAACGTCCCAATCCGAGCAATCTTGCTCCCAATTCAAGTCAGCCTTTGCCAAATGGTGGAGCGACCTATCCCAGTAGCCAATATTACCCTGGCAACCAATATTACCCAGACCAGCAGCGTCCCAATCCCAACCCTGGTTACCAACCTTCCAACCGGCCGAACAACGCTGAACCTTTCTACCCGAACAGCCAATACTACCCGGGGCAGCAAAACTATCCTTATAACCAGAATATCTATCCGAATCTACCGAACCAGCCTCAGAATCCTTCACACACTCCAGGGTCGGAATCCCAGCATATTTACCCGGATAGTCAAAGTTCAGCGGTGGAAATGTTGTGTTCAGTACGCTGCATCAATGGAACTTGTGTTGGAAGAGACATGTGTGCCTGTAACACGGGATACATGCCCATTGCCGGGGACACAACAAGGTATTGTATTTTATATTTTTTAAAGGTCAACGATAAATAACTCACTCAGCAACAACAGTAGCTGATCACACTTACAATCATTCGATAATCTGAACGCTTGGAAGGAAAGTTGTAATCCTTTGTTTTGTTAGTTCAACAGTATTCATTGTATTATTTACGTTGTTGAGCTGACAAATTTTTCAAACAAATAAAGCAATGGAATATCCGTCAAAATGATTCAGATTCTGTATTAAAAGGTGTTATGCAGTTAGGGTCCGGGCAATCAATTTCTAATTATCTACTAAATTTTGTTCCCAGGTGTGAACCCTACTGCTCGGGTTGTTCTAACGGAGTCTGTGTTTCTCCCTACGTGTGTCACTGTAATCCTGGCTACTTCAAAGACTTCAGTGTCAAAGGCAGGTCCTCATGTGTGCGCCGCATAAGGCGGTCAGCAGACACGTCAGCGCCCGTCAATGTTGCTGATCTACTTGTGTTTGAAATACCTGATGATTATATGGATTAATGAAAGTTATTAAAAAGTAAACTGCTCAGTTTTTGTGTTTTTTTAAATCTTGAAATTTACTTGACTTTAAATCAAATGAAACTCAACTCGAGGAGATTTGTGTGTGTCAGTATTACGCTTACCAAGAGGGTTGGTGTAACCCAGTACCTAACTGAATTGTGGAGGTCAGACAGTCAAAATTTTATATTTGACTGTCCTATAGTGGTACCTAATGAAATAATTTAAAGGTCGGCGCAACATGTCTTCTTCCCCATACTTACTTCTCTATTATTCATCGTCTCGGTAGTTGAAACTCTTTCTCTTTTTTTTACCCGCCCGTTTTGGAGCTACAACCCTTGTCCATTTCCTACAGGACCAGGAGTCACGTGCTGCCCCTGCGAGTCTTCTGTCATTTACGTTCCAGTGCTATCGCGCATCACATCATTTTCACCGTCGTTGCTAAAGATTTTGGCACGGTTTTACAATAGGCCGTCTGGCTGGTAATGCTTTTGTTTTTGGTTTAACCGCACGAGTGACCCAAGTTGATATAACAATGCATTAGGTCACAGCTCCTACACCATGCATAGGATGACATGGGGTGGCCACATTCTTAATCCAGGACCTTACGGACTTAATGCTGGATCTTGCGGGACCCCACAGACTCATCTCATTATTGTAGGTAATGATAATGACAGAATGTAACACATTCCCAAAACAACAAAAGGTATTTTCTTATAAGGCAGATGTTAGTGGAAACGCCAGGATATGAAGGCCTTTTTGGTGATGTTCTTTAGAAAAGTCAGGCGCATGGTACTCGCAACCGGCTCACGTGAAAGACCGCGTTCGGTGCTCCAATTGGGCCTGGGCTGGCGAACAGCTAATCGGAGCTCCGAACGAAGTAGAAGCTTTAAGACGACATGATTTTACGAAACTCACACTAGGGCCACAGCCACAGATATATGAAGGTAAACGCGGCAAAAGGAGTAGGTACTTATAGATAGCGGTACCAGGTGGCGTTCTGTAGTTTATGTCTAACACCATTTAAGGACGAAGTCGTGACTTTATATTTGGTACCGAAAGTAAATTTAATATAAATTGATTTTAAATACTTTGTTGTTGCTGTATAACTTAGTATCAAGCATAAGCATAGCGGGCAGTCTTACTTAATTTCGCTCAAACTTTAGTTAAAACATAAACTGCATGAAGATATAAAAAAGTTATTTTATTACTTCTTCAGCTCATTACTCAACTTATTTAAATAAGTAAGTACTTATTTATATTAGTGAGTGAAGGACTTACACTAAAAATATTAAGTCCTACCAACAATAATATTTTATATTTTTCAGCAACCATTTTATGATTTTTTATACATAAAACCTTAATTAATCTGTGGTCTCACAAGCACTTCAAAAATATAATTACTATCTTATACATTTACAAAACAGAGATTCCAACTTTAGAGTGATCTGATAAGCACTTCAATAATATAATTACTATCTTATACATTTACAAAACAGACATTCCAACTGTAGAGTGATCTGATAAACACTTCAAAAATATAATTACTATCTTATACATTAACAAAATAGACATTCCAACTTTAGAATTATCTGTTAAGCACTTCAAAAACTTACTAACTTAAACATTTACAAAACAGACTTTCCAAGCTTTGAGTGATCAGATGGAACTCATTCAGGTTCTCGCATGGTATTTGCATGAATACATGAAACTTTAAATAACATAGAGTAAAAATAATAGTGACTATATATCTGTAACATAACACTGCCCAAGACACATAAATACATCTTTGGTAGACAACAGTCATATACTTAGAAAGGAACAACAGATATCTTTATCTTATTCAGAGTAACTCTGCGCGCACACAGCTTCCTTCCCTCCCACCTCCATGGCTTCAACTGCTGGAGCTTACTCATCAATCTTGTCTCAGATCTTGGTACACTGGTTTTGGAATTGCATTTGGTAAACATTTGCAGTAACCCATACATTTCTGAATAGTTATCACTCAAGCTTCGTCCATTGCACTTTGACATATGAATAGTACTTCGTAATTTTTTCAAAATATGGGTACACACGTACCAATGATCATGCCAAATTGACGTTTCATTTATAAAACTAGAGATAGGCATTCAATAATGCTGAGATGAATTCCCATTTCCTTAAATGAGCAAATTACTGTCACATAGTTAGGTTAAAAACTTAAAATAATAAATGCATATCACGGAAATGAACATACGGTCTTCTTGCTTGTCTCTTTTTATTTACAGATGTATCTATGAAATCAAATATGCCAACAAATATCCTACTAAAAAACCTACAAGTGAACTAGTAATTGCAATAATTAATACGTACGCCCTTAACAATATTAGTACTATTCTGTCTTCACGGTGAAGCAATTTTTCTTGTGTGACTCCAGCTTCGTCCACTACAAACACCATTCTTCCGTACTGAAAATCCATTTTTAATTCAGTTCTTGCTACTTTGGCCGCAACACATTTAGTTACTTATAATAATTTGAAACAACATAGGTAGTTGTAGGAAAAACAGGGGTTATACCTCATATGATGTAATTTTGTCCATTTTTTTCCTCGTAAAATGATTATAAAGATTAAAAATGTCGGTGCATTGTTAGTTATAATTAAAACGTCATACTTGTGGCTAAGTTAGGGGAGGGGCATGTGGTTAAGTGATAACAATGGCATGGGTCGATTACTCAGGTTATGCTAGGTGACCATATTTATATGCAAAGACCGTGTCTTGAAAAGTATGTTAAGCCGTTGGTCCCAGCTGTCAATCGTAGATCTTTGGCAGTCTTCTGACAACCAGTCATACCAAGGGTATTGTATTACCCAGTTACAGGGTTGCTGAGGTCACAAACAGTCACTCCATGTAAAAAATACTGGTACTCAGCTGTATCCGGTTAGACTGGAAGCCAACCCCAACGCAGTTGGTGAAAGGCTTGCAAGATAACGACAAATACAAATCGCAGCGACCACGCCGCCCAATCATTCCATCACCGAGATGAAGAAGTAGGTATCAACGCTGCTGGAAACCTGAAAATCACAATAACATACGTAAATCAAATATGAATGTTTGATGTCTTGTTATTGTTTCGCAAGTGCTTTAAATAGGGGACTTGTAGTGGACTCTACAATTTTTTTGTGCAACGTACTTATTGTCTTATATAATCCACAAAGTTTCAGGTCTTGAAAATACCTATGTTCTTTCTGAAATAAAAAATAACAAAGTTTGACAAAACAACTTTAACCTTGGTACTATTTCATTGTAGGGATGACCATCTAACATCGATTAATTGATTTTTTAAATCAAAATAATTTATAGCTCTGAATCAATATTTCACCCTTGAAAATGGAAGTTAGATTTTTCCCATTTTGATTTCAACTAAATCAAAGTATCAGGCACACAAAAAGACATTTATTTCACAAAAATGAATAAACAAGTGGTCGCCCGGTGGTTGAAACTTTGCCATACCGGTGGTTGAAACATTACCATAATTCATTGAAAACTTGACGTATTTCTAATACACATAAAATTTAAGCTTTCTGCACTCCTCCTCGATATAAACATTAACTGTGCGAAATTGCATACTCCTGAGTCCTGCTTCTGCGTGATTTTCGTAAAAAGGGGTACAAAACATTCGCGTATTTATATTGGTTTTATAAAACAATTCTGAAGTGGAAGTGGTCAAGACACCTTGCTCGCAGAACAGATAGCCGATGGGAACGAAAGAATCAAAACAATATCTTTTTCTGAAATATTTGATATTTTAGACATCGTTTTTTTTTTTTTTTAGTGAATCGATTCGTCGGATTTCCATTCGAATTGATCCTAAAAGCGAGCTTTTTCGATAAGAATCGGCATCCCTATTTTGTTGCTTTTGACGTAATTTTGACAGATTTTGCTATGAGTTTTAGTAATACGTTTTGATTTTGCAAATAAGAAGTTGACGTTTGTAAATTATCATTATTTTATTAAAGTTTAACTGTTTCTCAGTGATTTTGTGTGAGTAAGTACGAAATTTTTGATTTTGTGACAGTCTTACGATATTATTTTATCCTGATGGAAACTGCTATAGATAAAACGAAACGCATGTCACTAAGGTTGTTAGGTAAAAATCCGTTTTGCTAAATCAACCTTGACACTTGGGGCACCCTGGTTCGGACAGGTGAAGGTCACTCCCTTCGCTAGTTCACAAGACCCTGCCATCCTCTTCGACAAAAAGGCAATGAGAATAATATCTAGGCTGCAAGAGCGAGCGAAGCGAGCTCGGGACTACAGGCACCCCGTCTCGGACAAGTTAGGTTTGAATTCAACTGGTCATTTCCTTTTAAACCACGCAGATGTAGTTAGGCGCGGTCCGAAGGGGACACGAAACCCCCCAAAGTCAGCCATGCTGTCGAGACCCTGAACGATTTGCCTGTCTTACTAACTTAAAATTGTACTCACTTGAGCCATGGAGAGTCCGATGGACATTTGCAAAAAGATTAAGAATATAAGCCATCAAGATCATAGGGTCTGCCGGCAGAAACAACAAATTGTAGTATGAAAAATTAAAATATCATAATTTTAAAATTAAACCACCCAACGCACCAGATCTTCTCCTACCAAATATCGCTCAACGCGCCTAAAGAAGTTTTTATTTTAAAAAGCTTGATATAAAATACTAGCTTTTGCCAGCGGTTTCGCCCTCGTGAAGGTCGGAAACTATGCTGCGAATAGATTCAGTCGCCGCGAACTGAATTCGCTGCGATTTGAATTGAGCATGTTCAATTTTATTTCTCGGTGAATGCGCATTCGCCGCGAGTATTCGCTGTGTGTGACAGGGTACGTCCGAGCAGACGACATTTCCAATTTGCGCACTAACAGACTGTGGAAAATCTCGTGTAGAACTCGCTGTGTGTGACAGGCAGGCAGCGAATTGTACCTGCGATCAATATTTGCAGGGAATGCACTCGCAGCGAGTATTCGCTGTGTGTGACCGAAGCTCATATGTATCAAACGCGAGTCCCTCAACGAACGCCTTGCTCGCCAGGCGAGCCTCGCTGAGCAAGTAGGTAGGTACTTACTTCGATAGCTCTGTTTGCTCCAACAAACGAGTAAGTACTCGCCAACAGTGTGAAACTGTGAACAGTACGTTCATTCTAACTCCGAATAATATCAGCCTGAATGTCAGAAATTAAGGAATTTTAACAAAAGAAAAATGCACGAAGATGTAAGAAGAAGTTGTAATTATTTTTTACAGCACATTCTAAACCTATTTAAATAAACATGGATGGGGCAAAAGGAGTAATTAAGCATCGCAGCTTGGGTACCTACATACGCAACTCCGGCTGGGCCAAATTGCGATTTGATTTATAACTAAACTATGATTGTTTAGGAAAATGAGATAAGTTTATTACTTGATAGTTAATAATTAGTACATTACAGATTTCCCTATCATACGGAAATAAACCGAAAATGTGATTATAAAAGGGTAAATATTTGTTGCCGCATAGAAGGTAAAGTTATAAACTTAAAATAACATGTAGCATATAACAACGCAGTACTCTAATCGTGGTGTATGTTTTAATTTTTTATTTATTTTTTGTGTGGGCTATCATCGTTTGACGTCTTCCGCTCCTGGGTGGAGCGGAAGGGCGTGTCAGACTTTTACTGACTAAACCCACCCGTGTTTCTTCAGTTGCCAATATGCCAGGGCCACGGTAACTCTTTCGAACAAATCTCGCGACCCTGGCAGGAATAGGGATGTATGAGGTCTTGCGTTAATTCTGTTATACATTGTATAACTTATGAATGTAGCGCTTATAATTATATATTTTATTTTAATATTTGCAATCACACCGGCAATCGTAACAAAGCTGTGCCCGTTTGTCCGGTAAAATGATCGATATTTGTGTCGTGTCTGGGGTAGAACATAATATCTCTTCGCCGTATACCTACAAAAATCCGTCTTGGATACATAATATTATTATTATATTTATTCACAAAAACATACCTACTATTAATATTTTATCCTACTAATATTATACTTAAATATGAAATTCTGTATGTTTAGAATGTTTGCATGTTTGTTACTCGAACACGCAAAGATGGCTAAACAGAGGGGTAATTGCACAACACACTACTAGTAGGAATCGCTTTCATTTTTACAGGTAAACAACATTCATTGCGTTATTTATGTTGTTGAGCCGAAAAATCTTTCGAACATATCACGCAATGGATTAGAAATATTCATCAAAATTATTCAGATTTTTATTAACAGTGCGTTACGCATTTAGGATGCAGATATGGCACACATGTTGTTTTAACCTGGATTAACACATAGCATACTTTGATCCCTTTAGTACCTACGTTCCCTTGGGATAATTTTCGACCAACACGCGGGTGAAGCCGCTGGCAAAAGCTAGTATTTAATCAATTTCGCTACTTTGGCAATAACACAACTACATCCAATTATTTATAACTAGCTTTTGCCAGCGGCTTCACCCGCGTGGAGTTCGAAAATGATCGCGCGGGAACATACTACCGGGATAAAAAGTACCCTATGTGTTATTCCAGATTATAAACTATCTGTGTGCCAAATTTCATTTAAATCGGATCAGCAGTATTTGTGTGAAAGAGGAACAAACATCCATACATACAAACTTTCGCGTTTATAATATTAGTAGGATAATTTGCAAATACATGGTAGGTAATGTGTTCAATAAATAGATAATATAATAATATCTCTTTTATTTTGACATATTTTTACAGGGACACAAAATATAAACCGCAAATTAAAATAGATGTATGGCGATTTGTATAAATTATTATCAGATATAGAACTGTGCCAAAAAGTACATCCTTTATATGTAGGTACCATTACGGCCCAGTTTTTGGAACGAAACCCACCGATGCGTGAGAATTAAACATAAGTTAATGATTGGCTGATGAAGTGATGATAATGCAATCAACAAATCACAGCAGGTTACGCACGCTCGAAAATGACGGTATATTTTAGTGTTCATTTTCGATCTAGAAAACGGGCCAAAATAGGCCACATCCCCTCCCTAGCAGACGACCTTAAGTACTTACTTACTTAAAATACAAACACATTCCACAAAAAAAAATCCTACAAAGTGAAAAATAACTTTAATTCCGAAAGTCGGTGTCTTTGGATACCTGTGTATTTTAGTTTTTTGCCACCGACTTCAGAAATTAAAGTTATTTTTCATTTTATAGTTATGGTAGTACCCCGCATCAATTGGTATACCACTATTTGCTATGTAAACAGGAAGTATTAGGCCATCATCAAGATACAAAAAATGGATTAAATACGAAATAAAGAAGCTTTATATAATATTTTATTAACGTTGATTGTGTAGATTTTGCGTTAAAAAACTACCTGGGACCACTTATCTAATAAAAACAATTTTCAAAATGTATTCACAATAAAATAGCAGAAAATCAAACAGAGGAATTCAGAAACTCCTCTTTGGTTAAAAAGAGGTTATGATTATGGCCGCTGAAAAAAAAAGTGAGTCGACGAAGTTTCGTTGACATTATATACCTATGTGTATGTACACAATATTGCAGGTTGTACCGCAAGCAACTCTTGAGGAGGTAACTTAGTTAAGTAGAAATAATTTAGTTATCACACACAACTCGATTGATTGCGAGCGAAATACTTATACAGGTTTAGGGCAGGGCAATCCGCGAAGTTCAAATATTCTTTTTTTGCAATTTTTTATATCTTTTTTGCAATTTTTTATATCTTTTTTGCAATTTGCCACCTTCATCATCATTTCAGCCGATTGACGTCCACTACTGGACATAGGCCTCCCCTAATTTGGGGGATTAGCCATGATCGCCACGATAGGCAGGTGGGTTGGGGATCGTAGTATGGTGGTAAAGTGCTTAGAGAACGCTGCTGCTCATTGTCCCTTAGTCGCTTTTTACGACACCCACGGGAAGAAATTGGATGGTACGATGCTTTACGTCTGATACCATACGGAACAAATCAATTTGCAACCCTCTAAGTTCATTTAATTCCACTATTCTATTTCTTGACAAAGTCATTCAATAGAACTAACTGAACTTAGGATTGTACTGATGATGTTAATGTGTTACTGTCGCGAATTATATATTTTGATTAACTGACCTGGCGCTGCAAGTTGCAAAAGACATAAGAAAATTTTAATTTCGGGAGGTACCCAGGAGTTTTCACCCTCGTTTGTGTTGTCCAAAAAAGCACAATGAATGCATCGCAGCAATCGAAACACCAGAAATGAAGAAATCCGTAGGAGAACCAAGGTAACCGAAATAGCCCGAAGAATTGCTAAACTGAAGTGGCAGTGGGCAGGGTACATTGCTCGCAGAACAGATTGCCGATGGGGCTGAAAGGTTCTGGAGTGGTGACCGCGTACCTAAAGACGTAGAGTTGGAAGGCCTCCAACAAGGTGGACCGATGACCTTGTGAAGGCCGCAGGAATCCGCTGGATGCGGGAATCATTAAACCGGTCGAAATGGCGGTGCTTGGGGGAGGTCTACGTCCAGCAGTGGACGTCTTTCGGCTGAAATGATGATGATGATGAATCAAAACACTGGAGAATACAGTGAATTCCACCTTCTTCCAAGTCACTCGCGTCACTCACGTCCTCGCGTTCCGTCACTTTCATTACAGGGTCCGATTTAAAACAGCCATAATCCTATTTTTGTCTTTCTATAGTTCATATAGACACTTGGGAACACATCACGTATCACTTTTATCACTAACTTGAAGTACTAGGTGACAATTTCTCAGACTTCGAGTCTATCTCTTCAAGTTTTAGAGCTCCGTCTCCTGTTTTTTTGGTATATCTCACAGATTTCGTAGTAGCGATCACATGTATTGTTGCTTGAGCCATAGGCCTATTAAACACGCCCACACTTTGTACAGTGTTAACCAGCTATTTGATTTGAAACATCAACACAATTATTAATGCTATTATACCAACAACAAAATATAGACAAATTTTGATAGCCATATGTCTAATTATGTCAACAATCATTTCACACAAACAGTCACACAAACAGTCACACAGACATTGACTGGCGCTACATTCCTCTTCTGTCCTGGCAACATCGATAACGGTGTCTTCTCTTGGGTACATTACAGTTTCAGTTATGACTCCAGCTCTGTTCACTTGAAATACCCTTGTTGGCTGCAAATTATTATCCATTTTTATTTAATTCAATAATCCTTGCCACTTCAACTGAAATACAATCAGATAATGATTTGAAATTACATACACGGATGTTCTAACATCTGTTTTGACGCAATAGGTCTACCTACTTCCTATTATGGCAGAAGCTAAACCGCAGAATGTGAAGTTAATTAAAATATATCGGTATATTGTTAGTTATACACTACTAATAATATCTGTACGGGTCTATAAATAAGGGTAAGCTACGCTAGCTGAGGTTTCACGATTGGTGACCATCCTTTCTACACCAGTATCAGAAAGTACTTCAGGTAAAAGCTCCAAGACCGTGAAAAACTAATTTTCTCTCGTGTTTTTGGAAACGATGAAATTACTATTTCATAAAAAATAAAAAACAAAAAAGTAATTTATTCAAAATAGGCTGAGAGTCAGCACTTTTTGAACGTCAAAAACAAACGTCATGCAATTAAATGAAGAATTGCAGACAAATTACATGAAGTTAGAGGGTTATCTTGATGACTTAAATAATTTTAATTACGTAAAGTAATTTTTTTTTACTGTCGTGTATCATATTTAAATCAGCAGTAGCTTTTGCCAGCGGCTTCGCCCGCGTGTTATGCATATAGATTTTCCTCTGAATCACTCTGTCTGTTAATGAAAACCGCACTAAAATCCGTTGTGTAAATTAAAAAGGTGTAAGCGTACAAACACGAAATGCGACTTTGTTTTATACTAGTTACTAGCTTCTGCCCGCGACTTCGTCCGCGTTAAATTTCTTGTTCCCCGACCCTTCCCGTCGCGTCGCGTCGAATCGCCTACCCGTGCGATTTTCCCCGTTTTTGCAACATTTTTCATTACTGCTCCGCTCCTCTCGATTGTACCGTAATATTATATAGCCATCCTCGATAAATAGGCTACCCAACACAAAAATATTTTTTCAATTCAGACCAGTAGTTCCTGAGAACGCGCTAGCGTTCAATCAAACAAACAAACAAACTCTTCAGCTTTTTAACATTATAGTATAGATGTAAAGATACAATACAACATTTTACTAACCTGCAAATTGTTAAAACGTAAGAAATTTTGAATTTTTTGTGTGCTAACGTGGAGCTTACGCCTTAGGCCGTTGGTCTCGGTTGTCATTTCTAGAACTTTGACAACCAATCTGACTAAGGGGTAGTGTGGTCCAGTGCAAAGTAACTGGGCTGTGGATTGAAAAGGCTCGGCAGAATGGTTGTCATTATGAATCTCATGTACAAAGCATCCCATATAGGTACCTATTAATTCAGCGTAACTGCCTAATTACCTCCAGACGAAGTGTGTCGCCGAAATTATATTGCATTACATCAGTTTCATCTAATTTTTGCTCCCCTGACCCTCCCCGTCGCGTCGCATCGAATTGCCTGCCAGTTTTTGTTCCATTTTTCGTTGCTACTCCGCTCCTTTTGTTCGTAGCGTGATGTTATGGCCTTCCTCAATAAATAGGCTACCAAACACAAAAATATTTTTTCAATTCGGACCAGTTGTTCTTGAGATTACCGCGTCCCACCAAACAAACTCTTCAGTTTTATAATATTAGTATAGGGTAGAAATTTCATTCTTAAGGATAGACAGGCGCGAGGCGAATTGGTAAGACGTTACTAGATCAATTTCTATGGACACTTGTTGGAACTTGATTCATTAGTCGCATGTCTGCGGGGGCCTTTAATTAAAATATCATCTAGGAGTAGAAATTCTTCCTTTTTCAAGTAATACCAACTCGTCGGAATTTTCGGAAACCGAGTAGTAGATGATTCATAGTAGACCCAAATGTAATAGGAAAGTAGTTAGGTAACGTGCGTATATAATGTGTTTCAACATTAAACAAATGTCTTTATTTAGTTATCCTACAACAGGATAGAATAACAACAAAAAACAAGTGATTCAGTTAGGTATAGGTTATACCTAGTATTTTATGTATATCTATACAAATAAATAAAATTGGAGTGTCTGTTTTTAATATTAAGATAACCACTTTTTACTAAGTGTATATGGATGTATACACGATACATATACCAAAACAACATTTTTTACAATTTTTGTCTGTCTGTCTGTTTGTTCCCGCTAATCTCTGAAACGGCTGGACCGATTTTGACGGGACTTTCACTGGCAGATAGCTGATGTAACAAGGAGTAACTTAGGCTACTTTTATTTTAGAAAGATTCTTTTATTTTAGAAAAAAATAAGTGTCTTCGAAAACTACGCTGACATACGTCTCAAAATTCGAAAAACCCTGGCTGAATCCTACGAAATAGATCAAAATAATGTACTACAGTATTGTACACCTTAAAAAGGCCTACAAAAATGTCCTCAATGGTATATGTCTATTTCTTAGGGATAACCCACAATAACCATTTTTTATCTTTTACTTTTTACGAGAAATAAGGGCTTATTTACGAAGCGATTTTAAGCAATACAGCATTAATCCTTATCCAATTAAGTACCTTAAATACATTGTGTATTTAATATAGATCAATATGGCCCTTTACAGCATGTAATTTAAATGAATATCTTAGAAGATATTAGAGATTTAAAAAGCGGGCGCAGAGCGCATTGGCAGCGGCCGGGTAGTACAGGATAAGTAGGATTGTAATTCATATTACTTTGGCTTCATACTAATTGCGAATATCATGTGTGTTCATTATACTCAAAATAAACCTAATAGTATTATTATTCCAAGTAAGAGACCGCGAAATGGCTTAGATGTTTAGATTTTTGGATGTTTGTTTCTCAATGATGCAAAGACGGCCAAACGGATTTAGATCGAATTTGGCACAAAGATATATTATATCATGGATACGTAACAGATAGGATACCTACTTTATCCCGGTAGTAGGTTCCCGGGTGATATTTTCCGACAGCTATATGGGCCAAGCCACTGGCAAAATTACTATTCCTATAATTATGTTCGGTGTCTGGTAAATGATTGAGTGTCTGTATAGGTAAAATAGGAGCGTTAAGAAAAATCAGGAAGACTTATATTCAACTAAACCAAGCCCTATGTCGCAGTCTTCTTACTCTGAATATTTTATTCTCTTTGACTATTACTTTTATTTTAAAAACACCAACACACATGATGTTCTCATAAACTATGAATCCTAAGTAATATGAGTTATAATCCTACTACTAATAATATTATATATGTGAAAATATGTAAGTAGTCACCCGAAGAGCAATGGAAAGGGCTATGCTTGGAGTTTCCCTACGCGATCGAATCAGAAATGAAGAGATCCGTAGGAAAACCAAGATAACCGACATAGTCCGAAGAATTGCCAAACTTAAGTGGCAGTGGGCAGGGCACATTGCTCGCAGAACGGATGGCCGATGGGGTCGAAAGGTTCTGGAGTGGCGACCGCGTACTGGAAGACGGAGCGTTGGAAGGCCTCCCACAAGATGGACCGATGACCTGGTGAAGGCCGCAGGAATACGTTGGATGCGAGAAGCACAGAATAGCTCGATGTGGCGGTGCTTGGGGGAGGCCTATGTCCAGCAGTGGACGTCTTTCGGCTGAAATGATGATGATGATGATGAAAATATTTATGATTGGGTGTTTGTTTCTCAATCACGCAAAAATGGCTGAATGGATCTGGATCGAAAATAGCACACAGAGTCTATATTACCTATATAACCTGGAATAACACATTCTTATCGCGGTACTACGTCCTCTTGCATTAATTTCCGACATCCACGCGGGCGAAGCCGCGGGCAGAAGCTAGTAATATATATATTTTACAAATAACCTTTTCTCGTTACAATTTTTCCAAAAAAATATTTTTCATAAATCACGTTCAAAACACAAACCGACGTTCACACGGACGTAATAATATTGTTACGGGATTTTATCGCGTACTGGTTCTTGAACGCACTGCCTTTTTTTTTGTTGGGTGGAAAATCATCAAATGACGACTCCCGTTATTATATTAACTTTATGTCAGATTACATAATCCATATTTGTGTTAGTAAGTACTTAACAACTAAGTTAGTAAAGTAAAAAAAAGGACAGCAATAATAATAAATAATTAATGAAAAAAAAAAAAAACAATTAGACACGTGGAGTGCAATCCAGTGTCTTATAAAAGGACCGTCTAACCGATCTGCTATTACTTTTAGAATACTGTTGGAACTTGATCGGATACGGTGCAATATGGAGGCCGCTCGCTTTCTCATGATGGCATGAAAACCATCAGTCCGAGCCTCCATAAACATGCCAGACGCACTACAGTATCTCGGGAGCCCCAACAACATTCTGTAAAAACATACGCGTCCATATTTCAAAATACGGTCGCCACTCATATTTTGTTCAACACACAGCCTGATACTGATCTACAAATAGCAATAAACATTCGAAAATTTTAATATCTCAGGTTACTCTGGCGCTTCCGCCTCATTGACACAAAAGTGCATTAACTACGCACAAAGACAAACAAGTTAAGAAGGAATGACAAACAAGAGAACAATCACAGCAATATAGGCAATGTCCGACGCAATCACCACAACAGTTACTTTCACCTCCATTATCTGAATCACTCGATGTGTGCGAAATTTCCTTCACTAAAGGGTCCATTTTAACAGAGCTTTTAGTCGGATCTTCCTCTCCCAGTGGTTTCGTATCTGGTTTCTGGTATTTGGCACATCCCACTGATTTCTGTGTAGTTATGATTTGTGCTTCTTCCATACTACTTCTAGATTTCGTGTCTCTTTTACAGCTTTCCTTTTTATTGGCAAACGAGTATCTCCTTGTGGTCTGTCTGTGGGCAACCAAATTGTACCGGAACTATGTCTTGTTTGGTCAGTAGCGTCCTTATATCCATGAGGTGTGTCTATTATGTACCATTCTCTTCTTCTTCCGTCCCTGGTCCCGTTATTTGGAGTCGGGTGTCCTTACCTACTTCTACGCCAAGTTGTTCTGTCTTGGGTTATAGGTTCTGGCAATTGGTCTTTCTTGAATTCTCTTTGTATATTTGACTACCGGATCAAAGGCGAGCTACCTCTGCCTCTTGTTGTTCTTGTAGATTTAGTACAATTTGTACCACATGATTTTCACACACATAAAAAGTCGCAACTTTTTATGTGTCCATACCACAATACTATGTGTTTTTATAAAGTGCAAATCATTTGAAATTAAATAACTCGGTAGGCACGTCTACTGATTTAGTCTGTCCGAACTGATGTAGGTCATTAAAAGTAAATTAAAATTAGGTACTATGCAAGTATTCAGTTG
This sequence comes from Aporophyla nigra, assembly GCA_947507805.1. NCBI lineage: Eukaryota > Metazoa > Arthropoda > Insecta > Lepidoptera > Noctuidae > Aporophyla > Aporophyla nigra. The sequence goes on along the minus strand of OX382296.1, from coordinate 2,537,499 downwards.
TTTATACACACATACGGGGAAAAGTCAGACAATAACAATTGGTATAAAGTAGACGTAATGATTCACTTGTTATTGATACGTGTAGCGTCGCACGCGCTGCGGACCATACTAAATCAAGCTGAGGTCATCACAGCTGATGGGTCGCTTGCTCATTTATACTCACAGGTATGTACCTAGCAGTCATGCACACGCAAAAACCCATGGATACAATTTATTTTTAAAAACGATAGGCGCAGATCAATGCCAATATTATTTCATTCGAATTACCTCCAATAAAGCAAGGAGATAGATGGCATCACATGAAACACTCGGAATTCTTACATGGCGTGCTTTTAAATAGCTCTGCTCGAAATGTTGTTAATTGGTAACAGCCTTATGAGACAACTTTGCTTGTTTCGTGATTCATACCAGAAAATGAAATAAATTAAAAATACACCTTCGGTAAAATTATAAAACTCTTATTAAAATAGAGGTTTACACATAGATACAGGCCTCTCTTTTTCAATATGAGAGTCAAAGTTGCAATCTTAAAATGTCTAATTAGGTCTCTATAATTCTTAAGATGCAATAGGTACATATTGGAGGCATTAATACGTCATAATTCGTCGATATTTTGTGCTGTTTTCCATCTCGTAACTTTATCGCTAAAATCTGTATGTTGTCGAATACATGCGATCCATAAAAGTCCACAGGGTCACCTAAAAGTTCTAATATTATAAATACGAAAGTACCTAAGTTTATTTGTTACCTTTTCACGTCCAAATAGATGCGATTAACACGGAAAGTCAAAGCCTGTCACAAGTCAGCAAACTTATGGCCAAAAGTAAAGAAAATAAGCTTATCAACGAATATGAGAGTTCACCTTTACAATGACGCAAATTCGGGACATTATGCAGAGACACTGTTCGAAGATGGCGATGTACGTTTTCACACTGATGCAATTTGGTCGAAAACAGTATGGAACTCATTGCTTAAGTTTACCCAGACTCACAGGTAAAAAATTGTGATCAGTGGCTATCTTTCAAAATAACCTGAACCTCGCATTATAAAGTTTGACAAAAATAGAAAAGGAGCTCATTCATTAGACAATAACTTAAACGAATTTTCATATTGTGCATTAAACTTATGGTAATGCAGTATTATAACTGTAAAAACTATACTATTAACCGGATAAACGCTGAAATTTTGAAAAAAGCGCAGGTAGATTATAATTTAATATCAATAGATACCACCGTGGACCCAGAACAGAGCACTTCATATTCCGCTGAATTTTTTAATTCTCTAGAGCTGTCAGCTGTACTCTCGCATAACATTAAACGCTTATGGAATCGTGTAAGGCTGCCACATGTGCTATTGTAGGGGATATGAACATCGACATCAAACCAGATTACACTGACAGTCGTGCTAGTGAGTACCTGGATTTAACCGGCCATTATGGGTATTTTCCAGGATACACTTTGCCTACTAGAGGTGACAACTGTTTGGATCATGTTATGCTTAAAACTCAGAAGTCAGCTACTGTTATGGTGTGTGACACGGGCATAAAAGATCACGAGACGGTTATCCTAGGCATTAAAAAAGAATCTGCTAGGGCTAGGGTTGAAAAACGACACGCACGAATTGACCATATTAAATTAAAAAAAGACATTGAAAATGAATCCTGGGACTGGCTTCTTGAACAGACCAATGTTACTATTGCATTCCAAAAATTTGTCGAGACACTTTCTGCTAAAATTAAACAACACACCACTATCCGTGTCCACCGTAGCTCAGAGGACATTATTAAGCCATGGATAACTAAAAACCTCCTAAAGTGCATAAGAAGACGTGACTTAATGCACATTCACGCAAAGAAACAACAAAATCGTGACAATGTTGTCATCCAACAAGAATATAAGAAGTATCGAAACTATTGTAACAATATATTATCGAATCTAAAACAAGACCATGACCGTAAACTTCTAATGGAAACAAAGGGCGACTGTAAAAAGCTATGGAATGAAATTAAGAAAATTTGCAACATTAAAAGTAAAAAACACGGAAAAACTGAGCTTGTGACTGACAGCGACAACCCTGTTCCCACATTAAACAAAGTGAACGACTATTTCTCAACTGTTGGCAAAAATCTTGCAGCCAAAACACTCAGTCAATTAGGCTTAACTGAAACTGACCTGGCCAGTAACAACGAACAATACAGTACTGTGAACACTAACCCAAACTCTTTTTTTCTTACTCCAACGGATGAAAATGAAATACTTTCTATAATTTCGCATCTTAAAACGGCGTCAGCGACAGGCTATGATGGCATTAATAATACCTTTTTAAAAGAATCTTCACATGCCTTGGTCGGACCGATTGCGTTTCTGTGCAACTTAAGCCTAAGTACAGGTAAAGTACCTGATTGCATAAAGATTGCCAATATATGCCCGATATTTAAAAGTGGAGATCCAAAACTCCCTTCAAACTATCGCCCGATTTCGTTGCTAACGGCTCTCTCTAAAATCCTTGAGAAAGTTGTGAACAAACGACTACTCGCATACCTAGAAAAGAATAGTTTACTGTCGGATAATCAATATGGTTTTCGCGTGGGTAGGTCCACAGAGGATGCAGTAACCAACTTAGCCGATTTTATAACCCTCAATCTAGGACAAGGACAGGCATGTACTGGTATCTTCTTGGACCTCGCCAAGGCATTCGATACAATTTCTAAAAAAATCTTAATTAAAAAAATGTCACTTTTGGGAGTTCGTGGCACTGCCCTGGACTGGTTTTCCTCGTATCTCAACGATAGAACGCAAAAAGTAGTGCTAGGGGAATATTCAAGTGACCTAAACACAGTACAATTTGGTGTGCCCCAAGGCAGCGTGCTGGGGCCTACCCTATTTATCATATATATAAATGGACTATGCGAAATGAAAATCCCTCAAGCTAAAATTTTTACATACGCTGACGACACTGCAATCGTATTTTATGGGAAAACTTGGGATAACGTTAAACTCGCGGTTGAAAGCGGGGTTAAAGCTATTGCGAACTGGCTGCAAAACAATCTGTTGACGCTTAATATTGATAAAACGAAGGCAATCAACTTTGCTATCTCTAAACGTTCCGCACCTAACTCTGTAACGTGTATACAGCTGCACTCCTGCTCTAGCCCTGAAAACTGTACTTGCCCGTGCATTGAAGAAACAGACTCCATTAAATACCTTGGAGTCTTTGTAGATAACCGTTTGTCATGGTCTACACATCTGAGTGCTGTAAGAAGTAGGGTTCGGAAGATGCTCCGTATCTTTAAGCAACTCGGTAGAATTGCAGATGACTCAGTCCTAAAAATGATTTACTTCTCCCTCTGTCAATCAGTTCTTAACTATTGTATAATAGCATGGGGCGCGGCTGGTAAAACCTCGTTTATTAAGGTTGAAAGAGCTCAACGAGCTCTGCTTAAAGTTACCTACAGAAGACCATTCCGATACCCCACTAACACACTCTACACTGAAGTGGGAGTTCTTAGAGTAAGACAACTTTACATTCTCGCAGTTTCTCTAAGATTTCACAAAACATCCATGCGCACTTGTATCCGATCAAGTCGTAGAGTATATTGGGAAAAAGTTCAATGCCGTAAAGCAATTGGTAGAAGGTCGTACGGTTTTATGGGACCCCATATTTACACAAAACTCAACAACCGACTCAAAATCCTACAACACACTCAAAGTAAATGTAAAATTATGGTGACAAAATGGCTCTTTACTCTGGACTATGACATGACTGAAACCATATTAATCTAAATATTAAATTACATAAAGAAATAAACAATTTGAATGGTACAAATACATATCTCTATTTATATATTTATTATTCTATATCACAAGTTTCCACATATAACATTCGTCCACAGTATAACATCCAAACACACTCAACACCAACACGACTATCTTAATTAATAAACCCACACAAAAACAATCACACACAACATATTTATATGCGTACCTACACATACTAGGTTATCTTTTGTATTTTCTCTGTGTATTAGTATTAGTTTTTTTAATGTACTAGTTCTAGATTAGATAAAATTAAGAAATTTACTGTAACATATTTTCACCAACAACCTACATATTGTATATACCAGCAAATATTAATGGAACGAAGGTGCCTGGATCTCACGACACAGGGAATCCTAGTGTGAGTTCCAGGAATCAATCGCATATGACTGTAATTTCTTAACCAATAAATTATTCTTATTCTTATTCATCTTATTAAAAAAAAAATAAGCGTACCAGTAATGCTTATGCTATAATTTAAATGTATCCCGATTATAATAATGGGACGAATCTTCGGATTACACAATTAGGTCAAAATATAGTCGGTGCCAAAAATCGGCGTAAGAAGTCAAATACAACCATTGTTTTAAATAGTAAAGATACGGTCGTCAGAACATTAGACGGACGCGGTCGCCCAACAAAAAACACTAACGCCATCTATTAGAACTAGTATGAACTACGATGTCAATCCGCGTGGTCTGCTCCTAGACGTAACCTTGTAAGAGGGGGTGTGGTATTTTTCGAGGTACAAAGAAATAAAAAAAAACCTTTTATTTTTGAAAATTTATATTTGTTGCAGTTTGTTGGTGTTATTAAGTTTTCATTAGCCTTCGAACAAAACAATTGTTTTAAATTATTTATAGTAATATTCTATCTTTCCATTTCATCGGCTACAACGAGCGCCGCTGCAAAGTTATGTCGTACTTTTACGCGGCTTCGCTTCGTCTTTGTCAAAGGTTGAGACGAATATAAAAGAAAATTGTTTTAAATATTGTTAGCATTGGATTTAATGACATATTTTTAACTTACCGGTGATATGAAATGTTATCATTTTTTTTATTGTGCTTTTTGTCGTAGTTCACGCAACCCTTCACGGCACAACTTGGCATTTTTGCTTGCAAAATATAATATACGACCGTTCCGAAGTCAGCCGATCGCGTTCTAGTTCACTTCGATAAAGGGAAGACCATTTTGATTTTTGAGACCAAGTTCGAGGCGTCATTGTAACATGCGGTCCGCCCTGTCCTTACGCAGTAATATAATAATAATGTCAATGAATACAACCTATTTTCATAGATAACATTCCTATCCTTCATGTCTAGATATTCTTTTAAAATAATTGTCAATATTTTGCATATTTTACTTACTTGAAAGTAATGTTAGAAAGATCAAGCCCTAAATGTAATTTGTATGCCATTGGTGCCGATTCTGTTGTACACCGAACTAAACTAACTAAACTATCTCTAAAATTCCTTACTTTTGGCTATGAGAATTTTAACGCTATTCTGCAAGAAAAAATCTCTAAATTTAAAAATAATTTTAACACGACTAAAAACGAATTTGACAATCAACATCGTTTTTTTTTCTTTTGGTTTCGCCACGTGGTACACTTGTGTGCGCTACGCAATTAATTTTTTAGAGACGAAGGCGCGCGCAAAGGGGCAGCCTGGACGTGTTTTATATGGAATTTTTCACTTTTTGTTTGAAAAATAAAAAAAATATTACCCACGTGTTGAGATTTAAATGTTCCGGGGTTTTATAAAGGGGGTCGAAAATTTCATTATTTTTGCGATAGGACACGCCATTTTCGAGATATAAGCAAAAGAAAAAATAAAAAATACAGCACTGTTTTTGCACGTAAAGGCGAGGTGTTGGTGTGAATTTTTGTTCATGACCACTAGTTTTATTCCACACCTTTTTAATCGCGATTAAAAATAGTCAGATTTAGTGAAAATAAATTATTATAGTCAAAATTTTTGGTGAAAACCGGCAAACTCAGAATAGCGAAATTGTCATTTTCACTAAACTAAGAACTCAGTGCAATCTTAGTGCTGTCAAACTAAAATATAGTTAAGTTGTGTCACTTTGGTCTATTTAAGAATAGGAAATCGTCGTTTGACAGGAATAAACCAAATTTTAGTGATTTTTAGTTTGGTTTAGAGAATTTTGTACAACAGAATCGGCACCAATATTTGGCAACTAAAAAAATAGGGAAAGAAGCTGTCAACAGATACTTGGTTTCCGTTATAAGTGAGCTTTACTTATTGGAGTTAATTGACTCTCGCTAAAATTATAAAAAGAGTTTGTATTTACTGTTTTAAGAAGAGTTTTCCAAACTATGGTATCGATATAACACCCGAAACGAAAAAGACGTATTTCGCCTGATTATCTTTAAACTAACACGTATTGCCAAAGTAAGGTTCTGTGGTTGATCTAATGGTTTATCTAACAATGATTGCGAAAGCATGCGTTTTAATTGTATTTTCAACGTTTAAAATTGTGTAACACCCGAAACGTTTCGGGTGTTATATTATTTGAAGAAGAAGCTTATATACTGCTTTACGTACTTACTTTTCTTCGTATCTTATTATTAATGCTCGGGTGTGTTAATATGGTATTGGTATTTCCTTTAGGTTTATGATCATGCTATCAACAACTAAAGAGCGGTTAGCTAAACTTAGAGCAGCCAGGAAGAAAGATCCTGGGCAGCTCGTGAAAGCTCGTACTTTCACGATCTGCTAAATACGCAGCATAAAGAGTTGCAGTCAACGGACCTCCCACCGAATCAGGGACTAGTGCTGCCAGTAACACCTAAAGCAACTGATAATGCTCATCGTCGCATGAAAAATCGGAAACCTAGCGGAGCCGATGGAGTACCAAACGAGGCCTGGAAGGCGATGGGCTCTCGTGGTGTGGACATTTTAACTTTTTCAATTTTCATTTACAGAACCTATCTACGCAATGCCCTTTCAATACAAGTCTCCTGAAAATGCACATAAACGAAAAATCTGTATGTTTTATGTCATAGATATGTTCATGGAGCTATGTGTAGGGCTTACAGAAGATATCGGTCATTTCGTTTGTTGTGAATGTGATCAGAAATAGTTTTCTGGGGACTATAAAAAAAAAAAAAAAATGTGATTTAAAATAATTTCGATACTGATCAAAGATTTATTAGAAACTAGCTTCTGCCCGCGACTTCGTTCGCATCAAATTTTTGCTCCCCTGACCCTTCCCGTCGCATCGAATTGGCTGCCAGTTTTCAACTATTTTTCGTCGCTGCTCCGCTCCTTTTGATTGTAGCGTGATGTTATGTAGCCTATATAGCCTTTCTCAATAAATAGGTTACCGAAATCAAAAATATTTTTTCAATTCGGACTAGTAGTTCCTGAGATTAGTGCGTTCAACCAAACAAACTCTTCAGCTTTATAATACATATTATTAAGTATATTAATTATAGATTATTTAATGGTTTAAAAAAAAGTTAATAAAGACTGATTGTTACAAAGTTTGATAGTAATATGTGATCTGAGTTAATAATGTTCGGTAATTTGGTTAAGGTAACGTTTATTTGAGAAAATATAAATTTACAAAGATTTCATATTAATTTCCAATAATTTAGAGACTGGTAAATGATGCTAAATTATTAGAAATAAGTTAATAATAAAAAATATTTAAAAAAGTAATAACATGTTTGTTTAATCTGATTTTGATTGTAGTGTTGTTTATTTTGGAACATTTAATTACAATTGTTATGAAAATTTGTAATTTTTTGTATGTTTTCCTTGCTGGGAGTATTAAAAGCGAGTTAATTATTGTATAAGATAACTTAATAAAGCTATGATGTCAATTCTCTCCATACATCGGTTCAAGTGTCCCTGCTGGTGGAGAGACTTGACTCATATCTCATTTTTTATAAAAATGCTAATAAAATTTTTACCAGCGCATTATATAAAAATACAATTACACACAAATGTAGCTACTATAATAAGGTATCGTAAAAATATAAAATCGATTCTCTAAACTCTATGAACAAAGAAATATGATGTTTTATGTAAAAAGCGGTTCAACTCTCCCGGACTCCCCCTACGATTCAGCACACCATTGTGAACAGCCACGTACACCACCCCTTGTAAACAAACTCCCCAAATATACGAACTCACTTGCTCTACACTCTTATCATTTATTTTCACATCACACACTGATACATTGCCTTTCTTTTTCAAACACCGTGACCGTCGTCTTATTCACATTTATATTCATCCTCTTCATCTTAAATGTTTCATCCATTTACTCACCATGTCTTGCAACTGTTCTACTGACGATGTAAGTAGAACTTGATCATTTGCGTAGAAAATATATGTAGGTACCTATAATAATTTAAAAAGCACGCGTGTGGTGCTTTCTATCAATTAAAAATACCTTTCCTACCTCACGCTTTTTTCCGATTATTTTTACTTTTTAGTTTAGTTTTCTACGAAAGCATGTTTTTTAGTTTCTTAAACTATTATTTGTTATACACAATCACGGATACATAAACACGTGCAACATCACATGAATACACCATACACTACACGCACCCCCAGTGTGTGGGAATTCGCGACGTCCCCGTAAGGGGGCGTGGCGGGCGGCGTCGGAGCTGTGCTCCCTGGCCGCGGATGGTGTGCGGTGACCCGCTAAAACGGGCCCCTCAATGTGTTGCCCGTTGGGCGTAGTAATATATGGGACCAGGGACCGGCCGGATACTCGTTGAAAGGGTTTTTGAAGGGGTTTTTTTAAGCGCTAAAAAAAGAAACCCTTTGCTTCATGTTACACCCTCGAACGGGTGCATGTAACACCTTGCGAAAAGGTTACCCTTTCAATACCCTGTAACACTGTAACACAGGGTAAGCCATTCCAACTCAAGACATTAATAGGTATGGACTCTCTGTAATTGGCATTAGTTTGAAAATTGTATAACCACGACCGCACGTGACATCTTACCGCCCGGCGGCGCCATTGTTGCATGTACCGAGCAACTTATAAACATGGAATAATAATTATTATTGATATGATCGTACAGTTCAATTTTGCTTGTTGCACATGCTAACCATTGTAATATTTCTTTTTTCGTGTCTATATGGTTTATTCTCAATTCCTCATTTAATTCGGAACTGGCAGAACGATGACGGAACTACGAAAGTTATTAAAAGTAATTTAGCATTGTTTTTGTTAAGTGTGTGTTGAAGTTATTCCCTATTATAATATAGCAAAGAATTTATGTAGTTACAATTCCTGTGAAAACCGTGAGGTGGTTTGTACCGTGTGGTGCAGGATGTAAAGAATAGCAATATCCTATTTATTCCCGTGGGTGTCGTAAGAGGCGGCTAAGGGACTAACTAGAGAATGGACAGCAACTTTCTCTATGCATTTAATTAATACCATACTGCGATCGCCAACCCGCTCGCCAAACGTGGCGATTATGGCAAAACCTCCCCCCCCCCCCAATAATGACAAGCACAAACAAAAACGGCCCCTAGTGCCCGGCGGCCCACCTACCCTTGGCTATGGTAGCGGTCAAGGCTACGGTGAAGCAAGGGGTGCTAACAATCCCCGGAAGAGATCCAGCTACCACGATCACTGATAACTGGACCTAGCAACATACAACACGCGCACACTCCGGACCGACGAGAAGATCGCCGAACTCGAGGAACAATTGACCCGGTTACGATGGGGTATAGTAGGGTTATTATTATATTATATAGGGTTATGGGTCCGAAGACAGGGGGAGGACTCGATAATCCTAAATTCCGGAAACCTGATCTATTTCCGGGAGGGCTTCCTAGGGTAGTGTTGGGTTTATCCTATCCTACTTCCTACTAATATTATAAACGCGAAAGTTTGTATGTATGGATGTATGGATGTTTGTTCCTCTTTCACGCAAAAACTACTGACCCGATTTAGATGAAATTTGGCACACAGATAGTTTATAACCTGGAATAACACATAGGGTACTTTTTATCTCAGTAGTAAGTTCCCGCGGGATAATTTCCGACCTCCACGCGGGCGAAGCCGCTGGCAAAAGCTAGTTGTCCGTCGTAAAAATCGAGTGTGTCGACCAGGCAGGCGTTCCTTATACTCAGAATATCCGCAAGGTATTAGCTGACCTCGTCACGCCCCGACGATGAGGTGGAGACCATTTATGAGGATAGTTTTAGAGCCATGCATGGTTCTAAAACTCACTTCACCGTTGTCATGGGGGACTTCAACGCGAAACTAGGCAAACGAGACGACAATGAGCTGCGGGTGGAGCAATTTGGAGTTGTACGTCGGAATCACCGGAGTCATGTACTGGCCAGTTTTAGGGAGAAGTACATGAACTCCTTCTTCAAAAAGCGTGAACACAGAAAGTGGACCTGGCAAAGCCCTGAGGGTGCAACTAAAAATGAGATTAACTTCATTATGTCGACGAAGAAGCAAACATTCAATGATGTTTCTGAGATCAACGCGGTGAAAACCGCGAGTGATCGTCGCATGGTAAGAGGTAAATTGGATATCAATATCAAGCTGGAAAGATCTCGGCTGATGTAGTCAACGCTCCGTCCAGCACCAATCCAACTTCAAAACCCCGAGAGCTTTCAGCTCGAATTACAGAATCGTTTTGAGTGGCTAGGTAGCTTCGTGGATGATTATAACGATGAGTTCGTGGAAACTGTCCATCCGGTCGGGTCTAAGTTCTTCAAGACTCGCCGTACTAATAGAAAAAAAGAATCTCTCAGATCCAACATTACAGCTCATGGAACAGAGGCGCGAAGTGACCCTGCAGTCTTCAGACGCTGCATTCGATTACCGGCAGTTCAATAGACAGATCTTTGAGTCCTTGAAAAGCGACCTTCGCCGCGTTAATACGGAACGTACTAAAGACGCGATAGAGCGGAACAAGGGCTACAAAGTCTTTGCAAGAGATCTGTCTATTGGGCAGAGTCATCTTGCGAAACTGAAGACCGACGATGGCAGAGTTGTGTCCGCAAAACCTGAGCTGTTAAGAGAGATCGAGAAGTTCTATGGACAGTTATACACGTCCACCAGAAACCGCGTTACGAATCTAGCTAACGACCCGAGAGCTAGATTGACCCGACACTACACCTAAGACATCCCGTACGTCAGCTTCTACGAGATTAGGATGGCTCTGAAGCAGCTTAATAACAACAAGGCGCCGGGTGATGACGGAATTACGGCCAAACTCCTAAAGGCCGGCGGAAAACTCGTTCTAAAGGCCCTTCAGAAGCTGTTTGATTCCGTCATATTCGAGGGCAAAACGCCACAGGCATACAGAATGAACAGAGGTGTGGTGGTACTTTTCTTTAAAAAGGGTGACAATACCTGTCATGTCCTGCTTAAGAATTATAGGCCCATCTCACTTCTGAGCCATGTCTACAAGCTGTTTTCAAGAGTCATCACGAATCGTCTCGCGCGCAGGTTTGACGACTTCCAGCCTCCCGAACAAGCCGGATTCCGTAAAGGCTTTAGCACCGTAGACCACATATGTATGTGGAGCGTATGTACGCTGCGGCAGGTTATACAGAAGACCGAAGAGTATAACCTGCTTCTCTGCTTAGCGTTTGTGGACTACGAAAAAGCCTTCGATTCGATCGAGACCTGGGCTGTACTGCAGTCTCTTCAACGGTGGCAGATTGACTATCGGTACATCCAGGGGCTGAAGTGTTTGTATGAAAACGTCACTATGTCAGTCCGGCTGCAGGACAAAGCCTCGAAACCTGTCCTTCTGCAGCGAGGGGTGAGACAGGGAGACGTCATCTCTCCGAAACTTCACCGCTGCACTTGAGGATGTCTTCAAGGTTCTGGACTGGAAAGGGGCTGGCATCAACATCAATGGCGAGTACATCACTCACCTTCGATTTGCCGACGATATAGTAGTCATGGCTGAGACTATGGAGGACCTCAGTACAATGCTCGATGACCTCAGTAGAGCTTCCGAAAGAGTGGGTCTTAGGATGAACATGGACAAGACAAAGGTCATGTCCAATGCTCGTGTGATATCCACTCCAATGAAGATCGGAAGCGCTACACTCGAAGTTGTGGACGAATACGTGTACCTAGGACAGACTGTCCAGTTAGGTAGGTCCAACTTCGAGAAACAGGTCAATCGTCGAATCCGACTCGGCTGGGCAGCGTTTGGGAAGCTACGCAATACCTTCTCGTCCCAGTTACCGCAGTGTCTCAAGGCAAAAGTCTTTGACCAGTGTGTGTTGCCAGTGAAGACATATGGCACTGAGACGTGGTCGCTCACAATGGGCCTCATAAGAAGGCTCAAAGTCAACCAACGAGCAATGGAGAGGGCTATGCTTGGAGTTTCCCTGCGCGATCGAATCAGAAATGAAGGGATCCGTAGGAAAACCAAGGTAACCGACATAGCCCGAAGAATTGCCAAACTTAAGTGGCAGTGAGCAAGGCACATTGCTCGCAGAACGGATGGCCGATGGGGTCGGAAGGTTCTGGAGTGGCGGCCGCGTACTGGAAGACGGAGCGAGCGTTGGAAGGCCTCCCACAACATGGACCGATGACCTGTTGGTAATAATAATAGGTTGGATGCGAGAAGCACAGAACAGGTCGAAGTGGCGGTGCTTGGGGGAGGCCTATGTCCAGCAGTGGACGTCTTTCGGTTGAAATGATATGATGATGATACACTGTTGGTTTAATAGATGATTTAATAATTATATGTTAATCACGACTATAAGACTTAAGTCTCAAAAGTGTCGTTATTTCTGAGACCTAGATCTATTAGTCTTGAGTCTCGAAAATACCAAAAAATCTTCGAGGCTCTCGAAATTTTTGAGACTGACACTCCCGGGATGAAAGCCCTAGTTGCCAGGTCCAGTTGTCGGTGATCATCATCGACAGCCAAACCTAACGACAAAAAATTGCTAATATGATTAATGGTTTACGAGTATTTAACTACAGTAGGTACAGCTACTCACAAACTGTGAAGTCCGCTGCGAGTGTGGTGAGTATCGAGAAGGCCCGTTGCGCGGGCCATATGGCCAATTTATGTATATACCTAAAATTTGGAACTGCGCCGCATGTTGCGCGACGTCGTATCGGGCGGCGGCGCTTTTCTTCACAACTACCATATAGTTTGCATCGAACCAAATATGCTATACCTACTCAGTTTTATCCTATTCATTCTTAACGATTAATTATCCACCATCATGCCGCCTGTGCTAGTAATCGAACTCGGGAATTCATCTTGATTTTCTGTAAAAAGCGGCTGACTATATTCTTGAAATGGTACATCATCATCGCTCGCTTGTCTGTCGTCACTTGTTGTCAAATTCGTAATAACTAAATAAAATCAGAAAGGCAATGAGGCGCCGTTGGGTTGCAAGTATCCACTCACATACTTGCAGCTCAAGTTTATCAGGTAATTCAGGGTAACCCGAATAAAAGCTTTTCTTGAAGGTAACCTCTTCAAAGGCTTAAGTCATTGAAGGGGTTAACCCCTTCACGTGGTTACCATAGTAAAGGGGTTAACCATTTCGCTGGGTTTTAGGCATGTAACTCGAACAAGGGGTAACACTGTGATATGTGTTACCCCATGTACGGGTTACCCTGTCGAAAGGCTTAACCCTTAAGCGGGGTTGTCCGGTCCCTGTATGGGACGCGTTAGTTGACGCGTCCCTGTGTGTGGCTGCTATATTGTGTCTCTGTGAGCGCGCCGCGGCGTTGAGTTATATCAACGCCGCTTTCTTCACAACGCCTTGGCGGTCAGTCCCCGCCAGGTGAGACCCCCGGTTGCCCGGGGGAGGCCCGGCGAGAGACGACCAGCGACAAGACGCTGACTCGACGCTCCCACAGAGTAGGGTGCGCGCCCCCGCTTATCCCGTTTTCCAGAGCGAGCCGGTAGCGGTCTAAGCTAAGGGGCAGTATGTGCGTGTGGGCGGTAGTGTACTGTGTAACACCGCCCATGAATAGGCGACAACGCAGGCCCGCCCGCGTGTACACACAGAACAAAGAATACAGAGAAGTGCCCTTACATTGGTTAAGCACGGGAACCAGTGTCGCCAAACTCAAACATTTGCATAGCAAATTGTCCATTACACACATAAAAAAACAGTGATATGATTGGCTACAAATTACACACGCAAGTTTTACAAATCATCTTCGTATTGCTTTCAAAAATTAAGTCGTATTACAAGGCATGAAAGTTGTTATTATTTGACATGACACACACAATAAATACGTTTTTCGTTTAGAAACTTTAGATAGACAAATTTACAACGAGTTCAGCAACTCAATGCTAGATGGCGCTGTAACCAATTCATTCTATTCAGAACGCTAGCTCCTTTGAAATAGATGTCATATTCACATGCACTTGTAATCTCTGTTGGTGAGTAGCAAAACAAAAGTAAGAGATGAGGCAATATATCGATATTTTAATATTGAAGTTACGTAATTTATTCGAGTGAGCAATGTAATAATTTGTTAACATCATACAATGCTTAATAACGGAAAAGGTTGATTATCGTTAAAATATCAATGTTAAAGAGGTATTTGTATGTTTGTATGTAGGGGGGTAATGTTATTTTCATAAAATCAGGTACGCGGGCGAAACCGCTGATAGAAGCTAACGATAAATGAAACGATAACAGATAGTACTAAAAATATTTACTAACCCTAAAATAACACATATTTATTTAATTACTTGCCGTTTTTATAACTTTATGTTTAATTTTAATAGGTGATGAAATCGTATATTAATATATTTTGCTGTGATAGCTTTCATTAAGTCAGTAATATGAATAGACGTAAGAAATTCCCCTAATTGATGATAGCTTATGTTTTGGAATATCGATGACCCAATGAACTGGCGCATTATTTTAGCCATGATATAATCTTTATTAAAATATGTAACCGTCTTTTAAAAATATTTCGGACATCTGACATATCTTAAATCACAGATTCTGATGGGTATAATAATCCCCCTCTATCTTTAGCTGTAATAAATCTATGTAATGATTGTTTATTTTTCTGTTACTAAGCACTAACGCAAATATCACACTTAATTTTATTAATCAACTGTCTTATTATATTACCAGCTATGTGAGCTATTGAATCCTTACTAAAATCAGACAAAATTATCGATACCGACCTACATTACGGATGTGTCCCATCCCTAATCGAGTAGCGTCGAAGTTACTAGAATTTTGGTTATGATTTTCCAGATGACGACTAAGTGCATTAAGACTTTGTGTCAATGAAAATAAGGTTGTTTATAGTTTGCATTGAAGTCATAACATGTGGTATTGCAATTAAAATCAATTATATTAAAAATTAACAAAGTTTAGTTGTTACTGATGATAGGATACACCTCCACAAGATACATTTTTTTTCTGCTTTCGTTTTTGCAGGTCAAAACCGCACAACAAGGCATAATTTGTAATATTTCGCGTATTTCTGCGACAACCAATCGCGACAAGTATCTGACGGCTAATAAGCTAAATGCTGCGCATCTGCGCTTAATGTTGACACGCGCGCGATATCTGAGGGGCACTTCCTCTAGTTTTCTTTATTCCGTGCGTGTACACGTGTGAGTCATAGTGCCTGTATAGAGGTGGTTGTCTGTTTTACGTTACGTGACATGCCTATATTAACTTAGAACACGCCACGCAGCGGATGTATGTTGTGAATGTAGAGTTCACTTGATTCAGGTAAGCCGCGTGTAACCTGGTTGCGACTTACCCGGGAGTCAGTCCGGTGGTGGGGTCAGTCGTCCCTTACCAGGTCGCGGGGCAGTGGTCTCGCGTCAGGGGGGCGCGTATGCCAGGGCGCGATCTGTTTGACGTGAGGCCAATCAGACGCGCCGGCACGCGCGAACATCCCCTTCGCGAGACGCCGCACATGGTCATCCAGGCTCTCGATCCCGAGATCCCGCTGGATGACATCGTTCCTCACGTAGCGAGGAGCGTCAACAATGGTCCGCAACGCCTGGTTCTGTTGCGTGCGGAGCAGCTTCCGGCTCGACTCGCTCGTGAGGGCGAACCAAGCGGGAGCGGCGTACGTCAGTACCGGGCGTATGTACATCTTGTACACGCCCAGCTTGACGCGCGCCGGCATTCGGGACGAGAGCACGGGCCGGAGGAGGTAGCGGGCTACCCTCCCCTTGGCCGCGACCTGACGGACGTGCTGACCCATTGTGAGCCGACGGTCGATGGTGACCCCCAGGTACTTGACCCGGGGCGACCACTCGATGTCGGCTCCTTGTAGCTTCAAGGGTGGTGGGAGGCGAGCGAAGCCGGTGACCATCGCCTGCGTCTTACCCACGTTCACCGACAGTCGCCATTTGGCGAGCCACTCGGGAAGGAGCTCGAGCGCTCGCTGCATTTTGACCGCCGCGTACTTCGCATTAAGCGAAGTGGAAATGTACGCGGCGTCGTCCGCATACAGCGCGAGCATCACGTCCGGAGTGGTGGGGATGTCGTCGGTGTAACGCGAGTAACACGCCGGCGAGACGCAGCTGCCCTGCGGTACGCCCGCGAGCACCGGCCTGGCGCTGGAAAGCGCCCCATCAACCACCACCCTGAAAGTCCTGTTGGTAAGGAAAGTAGAGACCACTTTTACTACGCGACGGGGCGCGTCCGTGGTGGCCATCTTAAATATGAGGCCTTCATGCCACACGCGGTCGAAGGCCTTCTCCATGTCGAGGAATACTGCGACCGAGTATTCCTTCTTATTCATCGCGGCTGCGAGGTGGTGCAGTACCCTCGACAGCTGGAGCGTCGTGCTATGCTCCGCCCGGAACCCGAACTGTTCTGGGCGCGGCGTCACGTGGGGCAGTAGGTGTCGCAGCAGGAGTGCTTCGAACACCTTGGAGACCGTCGGCAGCAGAGTGATCGGCCGATAGCTCTCCGGCTTCAGTACGTTCTTTCCCGCCTTCGGCAGCATTATGACGCGCCCCTCCTTCCACGAATCGGGGAAGGCGCCGGTGCGCAGTATCGCCGTAAACAGGCGCGCCGACGCCGCTACCATACGGTACGGCAGGTGGCGCAGCACTGTGTTGGTGATACCGTCAGCACCGGGGGCCTTCCTGGGCTTCGTCCTCAGGATGGCGCGTCGTACTGCGTTAGGCGAGAAGAAGATCGGCTCTTCCTCGGGAGCTATCGGCGCTGCGAAGTAGTCTCCCAGGTGTTTCTCGACTGCTGCGACATGGTCTGTGTCGTGAGTCGGGTTAGGGCGGAACTGACGCTCCAGGTGTTCGGCGAAGACCTCCGCCCGGTCCTCCGCTACATATTTGAGCGCCCCGTCGCTGTTCAGCAAAGGACGCACCGGGGCTGGGGTGCTCGTTAGTTGGCCGCACAATCTGTGTATAGAGGGCCAACTGTCCGTCGCCTCGTCTATTCTGTCCTCCCAGCCCGCGGCGGTCATGGCCTGTAACTCGGCCTTGACCTTCTCCGCGAGACGGTTTAGCTGCGTCTTGAGCGTGGGACATCTCAGCGTTTGCCACTGCTTGCGGAGGCGCCTCTTCTCGGAGATCAACCTAGTCAACCGCGGAGGTAGAGGCGGTAAAAGCCCCCCCCCCCGCGGCTGTTCGGTGGTCGCCGATTTTAGGGCGCGCTGGATGCAAGCAGTGATGTCGCGAGACGTCCCATCAACGTCCGCGGAAGTAGTCATAGGCCGAGTCGGCACCGTGGTCTCTACTTCCTCTTGAAATCGGGTCCAGTCTATACGTCGACGTGGCGCCAGGGGCTTCAATCGGGTCGGCACACCCGACAAGACGACGAGTACAGGGTGATGGTCCGACTGTAACTCGTCGTCAATCACGTGCTGCGTGATCTGACAGTGTAGCCCTCGGTGGACCACAATGTCCAGCACATCCGGCATGTACGTATCCACGTCCGGATAGTGCGTGGGCGTCTCTGGGCCGGACACTGTGTAGCCGAAGGCTTCGGCATCAGCAAGGAGCCGTCTCCCCCCGGTATTCGTGCGGCACGAGTTCCACGCCGAGTGCTTGCAATTCAAGTCACCGGCGAGGAGAGTGGGACGCGTAGAGCTACTTATAAGGGCCCGCAACTCAGATGTATCTAAGTGGGTCGCGGGCGGCTTATAGCAAGCGTACATGTCTATGTCCTCGCCGGCTACGTGCAGCTGTACACCCAGCGCGTAAAACGTGCCGAGTGACGGCGAGGGGAGCTGTTGATGGACGACTCGGCGCCTTACCAGTACCGCCAGACCACGGTATGTCATGTGCGCCGACCGCTCGTCCTGTCTATAAACAAGATACCCCGGGAATCTTATCCTATCCCCGGGGCCCAGCAACGTCTCGCTTATTAACGCCACGTCGACGTCCTGTTCCCTCAGGAGATGTCGGAGGGGGGCGACCTTGTCCCGAAGGCCGCGGGCATTCCAATGTAATACCCTCAACGGCCTAGCCATGGTACAAGGTCAGTAACTTGGCCAGGCCGTCGAGGATGACGGTCTCTACGTTTTGGCCCTGCCTAATGGCCTTTATCAGGTCCATTAACAGCTGTATGGCACAGGCCGTGAAGTCGCTCCTGGTAGTGGTAGTCGCCACTCCAGGAGTCCGAGTTTGTGCGGTGTGGGCGTGGGCGCCGGCATCGCCGCGACTCGGTTTGGGCTCGGGGTATTTTGTTTTCTTGGCTGGTTTAGCCTTAACCGGCCGCGGCGCTGTGCCAGCGCTGGCGGTGTGAGGCACCACCTCGGCCTGTGCCCTGCTAGTGGCAGGGCCTGCCCTCGGGACAGCTATGGGTTCGGTCGTCGCGGTCGCCGCGGGGGGTTTGGGCTTCTTGCCTTTCCCTTTGCCCCCGCGCCTCTTCTTCCTCCGCCTTGAGGAGGATGGTTGCGCATCTCTAGGTGTGGGCCCGTTGGCCGCCGCCATCAAAGACGCGCCCTGGGGCCCTTCTGGCTCCACTTGCCTCTCGGTGGCCGCTAAGGGCCGGCGTGTAGGGGCAGATTTGGCGACGGTCCCCGCCCGCCTGTTCCGTATTTCGGACTGGTACGCGGGGCACTTGATATTGCACGCGGGGTGCGGGCCACCGCAATTCACGCAGGTGGCCGGCTCCGTCCGCGGGCGTGGGCAGTCTCTCGCCGCGTGCTCGCCCCCGCATCGCACACAGGCGAGCGGGCGGTGACACTGGTGCGAGCTGTGTCTGAATTGCTGGCACCGGTGGCACTGAGCGGGCCCACGCTTCCCACGCCAGGCCTCTATCTTCACCCCCCGCATTAACATAAACACGGAGGTGTCATATATGGCCCGGACATCTGGGGTTTTCTTCAGTATTGCGTGGAATACGCAGCCGGGTCTTCCTTGTGCGCCCTTAATATGGCGCACGTACTCCGGCTGGTATCCCAGCTCGCGCAACTCCTCCTCAATCTCCTGAGGGCTGGTGTCTGCAGGCAGCCCCCTGATGGCCACCTTTATGTTCCGCTCCGCTGGCAGCGAGTAGGCGAACCAAGCAACGCCGTCCGTCTTTTCAAGGCCAGTCAAGTACCTCTGGACCAGCCTGTACTCTTCCTCAGAGTCGGGGGTGAATCGTACCCCCCCTCCGTAAGGACGAGCGTTAGGAGGCCGGCCCAGTTTGGCAGCGATGGCCCTGAAGTGTGTCGCCCAGTTCGGCAACTTCTCTACTACCAGCGGAGGGTAGCGCAATTTTTTGGCTTTCTTACCTACCTGCTGGAGCCGTCGTGGTCGCGGCCCCAGGGGCAGCAGCGGCGGCAGCAGGTGTTGCGGCAGGGGTGGCAGGGGGGGGCCGCGCAGCAGCGCTGGACCCAGTTCTTCCTCTGCTCCGGGTGGAGTCCGTCGGAGAAGGCGTGTGGCGCGCCGCCTCCGCAAACGTCGGCGACGTCGGCGTACCCCGACCCCGCGGCGCGCTGTCGCGCTGTGGTCGCGGCGGGTCGAGGCAGTAGCGCTTCGCCTCCTCCGTCTGGTCACCCGAGCTCCGTCGTCTCCGGTGTCGCTGGGGTTTGGGCTCGAGCTCAAACTCGTAGCCGAACCCCAGCGATGGTGTCGGCGAAAAGGCCGGGCGGGCCGCATCGGCCTCCGCGTCTCTCGGCGTAGGCCGTCGTCCGGATCGCGGGGTCGTCTCATAATAGACGTCCTCGCGACCAGATCCGGCCGAGCCCACGGATGCGATCGACATGCTCGATCCCTCACGGGACGAGCACACCGACATCACCGCGGGCGAGTCGTACGCGGAGGCGCGCGGGGGTGCGGGCGAGGCTGGTGCGAGCGGCACCGCTCTCGCCGGGCGGCGGTGTGGCCCCGTGCTAGCCGGGCGCTCCTGCTCCCTCAACGCGCTTGGACCCGCTGGCAAGAGGCGGGGATCCAACGCGGAGGTGCGTGGAGCTGGGCCAGCACGGGACGGCGTCGGTGCGGGTGCTGGCGGGGCTCCGGTGCATGCCGGCGGCGACGCGAAGCGTGGCGGTGGTGCAGCGGAGCGTGTGGGTGGCGCGCGGTGGCGCGCAGGTGTCACCGGGTGCGCCGGTGGCACAACGGCGCGGGCACCGGGCGCGGGCTGCGCTGGCGGCGCGCTAGCGCGCGCGGTAGGCGCGGTTGGGTGCGCCATGGGCGCAGGGTGCGTGGGCGACGCGGCGGAGCGCCCGGTAGGCGCGGGGCGCGCGATCGGCGCGGCAGGCCGCGCGGATGGCGCGGCAGGCCGCGCGGATGGCGCGGCGGGGCGCCCACCCGGCGCAGCGGAGCGCACGGGAGCGGGTACGCGAGCGGGCGGCGCTGCGGCGCGTGCTGGGTCGCGGCCCACATTTGCGGCAGGTCCCGGGGCCTGTATCGGCACCGGTCGGAACGCCGCGGGGCGTACGGCCACAGCATGCTGCCGGCCAGACGACGGCGTCGGCGCAACGCGCGCAGGCGCCGGAGTCGTCGACGGGCCAGCAAGCGCAGCGATGCTCGTCGCACCTCTTCTTCTTCCTCCTCCTTTTCTTCGGGGGTCTTCCCCCCCTCTTCTGGGTGCGGCCGGCGGCGCACCGGACGACGCAACGCCTATATTAGGCATCGACGTCACCCGGTCCAACGTCGGACGATCCTCGTCTTCTTCCGTAGGCCCGGCATCGCGGCCCAAAGAGCCGCGCTTGCCGGGCTTAGACATCCCGGGGGCGAAGGCCTCCGCGACCGCTGCGGTGGCTTGCCACCGGGCAGCGTGCTCCCGTCCGTGTCACCCCAGGTGCCGACTGGTCCCTGGGACGACACACACGGAAGAAGTTAAAACACTACACTCACTAGCACTCGCGAGTGTGAGCGGAGCGGTCCGCGCGGTATACTACTGGTGGTTGCGTCTGTGATAACAACCACTCAGTTCGGCCGACGAGCCGATCCACGCACCCCCACAAAACACCCTCTCCCTCTTATACGCCACACCATACCACACCCTCTCCCCTCTCATACACCACACCACACTCCATCCCATCCCCCCCACACAAATACTTACACATAATACACATTCATATAGCAAATCAGGTCATTATGGGTTTATTGTTGGAATCACACACTTAAATAAAGGTTTATTTTGTATACGTAGTAACTAGTAGAACACTGACTCTTAGCTCACAGGGTTTCCCTAGTTTAAGAGGCAGGGTTTTCCACTATTTGTGCAGCCTTTTCCCAAAAACCTATTTAACCTACCTATGTGAATAGTTATTGTTATTGTATACAAAGGTTTTTTGTGTCAGTAAACTTATTTTATTTTATTATTTTATTTATTTATACATATTAAAGTAATGTAACAAGAATTGCCGTGGCTAACTTCATAGACTCATACGTCCGTGCCGCTCCGTTGACGTCCTTCCGCTACACTACTCGCTCCGCTCCGATGAACAAGCATGCACCTGCGATGTTTGATGCTTCTGCCCTCCCCATCTATAGACGTTATTTTAGACGGCTGTTACCATTTTATAAGAATATCGAACGATAGTCGACGATAAACCTTCCGATCGCTGTATGTACGCACGGCTGTTCGTTAAATTATGTGTGTACAAAACTTTTGAATTAAAGCATTAAAATATTACAGTATTTTTATCTCACGAAATGCGAGAATCGAATGCTGAGAACGCTGAGATCGAGTGCGTGAAGATATGTAGCATCAGCACGTCACACATAAATTGTTCGTATTTATGGAAAAAGGAACCACCCAGCAAAAACGTACTTCTGAGATATCAAAGGATTTTCAAAAACATGTGCAGCTCTGTTAGATGAAGTATAATTAGGTACTATTTGTTTTTAAATTAAATTTATTGATATTGATAAATTACTTATTTAAGTATGCGTATATAAATTTGCTCTGAATACTCTTAAACATACTAGATAATTAAGAAAATGTGCATGTGGTTCCTTTCAACATTTATTAATTGATAGGTTTTCTCAATACAAAAAAGAACCACAACCCAGGGATTTACTGATATCAATGAAACTATGTAACTTGGTTCCATTTGCTGTATTCAAAATAATTGTTAATAATAGAAATCTGTGTATTTTATAATGGTACCAAGTATGTGTGGATCTGTTTTGTATAAAATGATATAGTAATAATATCGTTTATTTGTTTGAACAATCGAGTCCCATTGTGCTGTGGACCTGTGGTTCGGTTTTGCTTTATATGTAATATTTATTGTTGCTGTTGGTTCCATTCTGGTTTAAGTATACCTTGTTTCCAAGGGAAAAATCATGTGTTTTTTTTGTATAAGAATTTAGACCACTTTTAAATTAGTATTCTTACAAAAAAGTAAAAAACGAAATATGTCGTGTGGTTCCATTTTGCGGACAATTCACACACTTCCGACTTTGCCCTCGTCTCAGAGGGTACAAAGAGATTCCTGTGCTTGCACACACATTCACAGCGTGTTTGTACATTTGGTATCCACAAGCAAAGCGCGTAACGCTTCGTCAGATAAAAATGCTATAACACGAGACTGTGCAGTTAGTGACGTTTTTCCACTGACGCGGCGCATACAGTGAAACACACATAAATTGTTACACTTGAACTTGAAAACAGTCCTACATATCACATAGTTAAGATTTGAACTCAAACTGTAACAATGATGTGAGTTCCTACAGAAAGAATAAAGAGATAGGAGGAGGTTGCAACAGTCACAAGCATAGTCTGCCTAAGCAAAGTGCTCGCCATATGCTTCTTTTATTCTCTTGTTTACTTTTATTTATGAAAATAATAAAAATCATATTCTTAAAAAAAAAAGTATAACTAATAAGTTAGGAGTATCAAAAAATTGATTCTCGTGATTTGTAAGATTCAAATGTGTCCTCCGCTTCTGAGATGACATTAAATACTTTTCTTTTCACTGTATATTGTAACCATGTTGGGAACTGCTTGGTGGTCTCACACATGCTTTCAAAGAACGAATCTAAGGGATGCTGGGTCCGCTCCCCATATCGACAATTGGTTCTATTGTCCATATCAATCATTATTTCACCAATATCTGTATCAAGTTTTCTTTTTCTAAACATGTGTTCAGTTTGCAGGGATGTGTCCAATGTATTTATTTGAGATTCAGGTGTGAAATTCAGTGTGTCAGTATTTGAAGTAGATGGTTGGACTTCTAAAAATGAGTCTGAAGGTGATGGTGATGACTCTTTGTTGTCATCACTGGACGTTGTTAGACTTCGTCGTCTTTTCCTAGTTTTCATGAAAGGCAGAAGGAAATCCATTATCTCTGCATACTTCCACTTGTTATTGATGACCATGTCCTGTCCATTGGCTATTGCTCTGGCTCTTTTTAAGGAGTCTCTGTGACTGTCCCGCAGCTTCTTCCACTCAGCCTTTGCAGTTTTTACTGGAAATTATATTTATTTATTTTATTATTTATGTACACACAGTAAAAAAACAGAGTGATAAGACATATTAAAACAATTGAGTACAAAGGTACTGCTTATTTCTTAAGAAATTTCTTCCAGCAGACCTGCGAAAGGAGAAATGAAAAAGAAATGTAGACAATAGTGTGTGAAAACAAGACAAGAACAAGCAATAAATACAATGTGCATATATCTGTTCTATGAAACTTTTAACCAGGTTTTTAATACACAATTCACTTTGCGAGCCTGTTTTTATCAGGAAGTGTTATTTAACACTAAGCACTAGATTTCATCATCATCATCATTCCAGCCGTAAGACGTCCACTGTTGGACTCAGGCCTCTCCCAATCTGAGGGGCTTTGCCATAATCGCCATGCTTGGCAGGCGGGTTGGCGATTGCAGTATGGGGGTAAAATGCATAGAGAACGCTGCTGCTCATTCTCTGGTAAGTCGTTTAGTCGCCTATTATGACACCCACGGAAAGAGATGGGGTGGTGTTATTCTTTACGTCCGGCACCACACGGCACAGCACTAGATTTAGCACATTGTAAATATATTAATACACTCCCTCATCAGGAGCATTCACTAATATATTAATACACTCCCTCATCAGGAGCATTCACTAACAAGCCTAGATTCCACTGTAACAGCTGGCCATCAACTGCCAGCTAGTGTAGAAGGATTATTGAAACCAGCAGGATGGGTTAATATTTATTATTATACTCCATTTGTTTAGGTAGTTAACTAAAGGTAAACAATCTTGATATGTCTTTTTATATAAAATAAATCGTATAAAAGACCAACAAATATTATTTAAATTAAGTTACTTACCTAACATCGGTTTAAGTAAATACCTAATTGTAAACCTTTTTAGATTCAATTTTTAGACAGTTTTTTAGATAAAAGACATGTTAAGATTGTTTACATTTAGTTAACTACCTAAACAAATGGAGTATAGGTATATAGGTTGAAGTAACACAGCCAGGTTGCAGGTTACAATCACACTAACGGTGAATACTCCAGGTGAGGGAGTGCCTTTATGTGTGTGAAAGGGCGGGATTTGTTTAAGTGAATACTAATGTTTACAATTGAACTTTGATTGCTTTTGTTCACTTCTCTGTCGACAGTGCTTATGTTTGACGTCCTTAGAACAGTTCACAAAACATATCTAACTGTAACAACACTAATGATTTAAACAAAATTATTCAGTATAACTTACTATCAGGTATATCTTTGCTTTTTAATTCAGCTACAATTCTTTTCCAAGCCGCATCTTTTCTTCTCATGTCGCGGTATTCCCTGCATCCCGTATCCCATAGACAAGGTAGTTGTCGAATCATGTCGATAAACTCCTCCATGACAAGAAATAAACTTGAATATATTTTTAATGAAGAAAATCATCAATGTTTCGCCGAAACATTTTTTAAACTCACACAATGTACTTTACGTAAGATTACATTGTTTTTGTCATGAACAGTAAATTAACATAGTTTGTTTTAATAATAAATTAGTTCACAGATTTTAAAGCGAAATGTTTTGTCGTTTTGCTTTTCAGCTTTTCAATACGAGAAAATAATTAGCAACAAACAAATAGCTGGACTGCTGAATATTGGCAGATTTAATGACAAGTACGACATTGACAGCGACAGTTTTGACATTTCACGAGGCGGTGTGACCAAGATAATAAATATATGTCTTGCATTCTCGATACTATCATTTTTTAACTGGCTTCAGGCACTAACCAGTGTCTCACTGTGTCTCCATTGTAAATCGAGAGTTACCGTCTTGCAAGGGTAAAAATACGGTGTTTCTACAGAAAATTACGGTGAATCTGCTAAAATTGTACCGTGTAAATTACCGTGTAATTTTTCAAAGGAAAAAACAACTTTGTGAACCAAAATCAAAATCAAAAGTCATTTATTCAAACTAGGCTGAGAGTCAGCACTTTTTGAACGTCAAAGTCACATAAGACAGTCCCCCCAAAACGCCCGCCCTTCGACACTTCCTAGTGCTTTGGCTGGGAAGAAGAAGTGGCGGAACAAACTCCCCAGCAGCACTGCTGTCTGTTAAGTTAGAAGAACTTGATTCTATACAATATTGTATAAGTTATTAATATAATAAAACAAAACACACATTATTCGCCATATGTCAGCTAGCACACGCCATTATACCAACAGAACATTGAAAACTAAACTCAAGCTGAAATGAATAATGAAACAAAAATCGTAAACATAACTTAAAACCTTACTAAAGCCTCCAGGCATAAAGGGCGTGCCCGCTTACATATACAACAATGCAAATGATACATAGACACAACAAATGAAATTAAAAGAAAATAAAAATAAATTAACAAAAGCAGTTAAATAAAAAAAAATAATAAAAAAAACAATTATATGAACTTCCCATATAAACTGTCAGTGTGTGAGTTACAGTAATTACAGAATGTAAAACAGTGTCATAGAAGAAAAAATAAATATTATCTACACAATTAAGTTAGCAACTAGTTTGATAAACTCTAAGACTGTCCTATGGAGCGAGACCAGCATGTTTCCAAGCGTTCTTATCTTGAATGTGGTCCTCTAATTTGTAATAAGCTCGTTTACAAAGTGTACTTTTAATATGACTTTTAAACCTCCTTTCATTTAATTGCAGTATATCAGAAGGTATTTTGTTGTAACATTTAACACAGTACCCCATAAAAGATGTATGTACTTTTGCTAATCTGAAAAATGGTTGATCTATCTTGTCTTTATTTCTAGTATTAAAATTATGTCTATCGCTTATTTTATTAAAAAGATGTAGATTTTTTCTTACATACATAATATTTTCGTAAATGAATTGGAAAGGTACCGTCATAATATTAATCCTTTTAAATAGTTCCCTGAGGGATTCGCCGCGACATAGATTATAAATGGCTCTGACAGCTCGCTTTTGCAAAATAAAAATGGATTCAATGTCAGCAGCCCTACCCCACAGTAAAATGCCATACGACATAATGCTGTGGAAGTAGCTAAAATAAACCAAACGCGCGGTTTCTACATCTGTTAACTGTCTTATCTTTCTAACAGCATAAGCGGCCGAGCTTAACCGCCCCGCAAGAGATGTTATATGAGGTCCCCATTATAATTTCTCGTCTAGCGTGATTCCTAGGAAAACCGTTTGATCAATAAATTCCAGTTTTTCCCCATTCAATAAGATGTCACATTCGCTACCTCTGACATTAGGCAATTGAAATCTAATGCACTTGGTTTTTTTTTTATTAAGTACCAAATTATTTACCGTAAACCAGTCTTGGACCTGAAGAATGCAGTTATTGACGTCGTCAAGATTTTGAGACCGTCTGTCGATTTTAAATATCAATGATGTGTCATCTGCAAATAACACCATCTTCGGTTGGTTTGGAGATCCAGAGATGGGGTAGATCATTAATGTATACTAAAAAGAGGAATGGACCCAATATCGAGCCTTGAGGAACGCCCATTGCCATTTCAGATCCCAATGAGTTTACGCCGTTTACTTGGACTTTGACCGTTCTATCCTTCAGGTATGATCTTATTAAGTCAAGAGCTGTATTTCTAATTCCATAGTGCTCTAGTTTCAGCAAAAGTGTCTCATGGTATACGCAATCGAACGCCTTGGAAAGGTCACAAAAGATTCCAATCAAAATCAAAATCAAAAGTCATTTATTCAAATTAGGCTGAGGATCAGCACTTTTCGAACGTCAAAATTACAAAAGACAGTCCCCCCAAAACGCCCACCCGTCGCGCACTTCCTAGTGCTTTAGCTGGGAAGAAGAAGTGGCCAACAAACTCCCCAGCAGCACAGCTGTCTGTCCAGTTAGAAGAACTTGATT